>BSBN01000246.1:8168087-9529435 GCA_027924645.1 Cunninghamia lanceolata
AGACATCCTTTGATTTAGCTTCGATAGTTGCCCAATATTTAACATATTTGAGCCGCCTTCCTTCTGATGGCATTTCTTGAAGCTCATCTGGCTCGTCATAATACTTGACATTGGAGATCGACGGCTGAAATCGAACCTGCAGCGTGCAAGACGATTGAATTGTCATCTGCCGTTCGATCTTACTGGATTTCTTGTTTGCTATTTTTCATTTTCTGTATTTTGGGTTTTCACCATTTTTTGTTAATTTGGCGGAGGTTTTCAAGAATAGCTGCCGGAGCATTTTTTTCCGGCTATCCGGTCTTCGATATTCCAGTCGCTCAAGAATTTTTACGGCATCGGATTCATTTATATCTTTAGCTGGTTCGATTTTGATGTGCTCGTTCCGCGGGTTTTATTAGTTCTTGCCATGGAACTATAGTGGAGGGCTTGTTCTTAACGTCTTATTAAATTCACTGCTCCGGACAAACCATGAAACAGATATCTATTTAGCTAATATTTAGTGTAATGTTTTGCATGCTAACATGCTCGGAGGATAAGCGGTGTCAATTTTGGTGAAGTCTTATTTGTCCTTGTTGACGGTTGCAGTATGGCATGGGCATTTCACGAGGCAAGAGAAGGCCTGAATTTCGAGGATGCGAGAACTGTCGGGTCATTTCACAAGGCAAGAGGTGAATTTCGAGCTGGGAATTAATGCAGTCTGATCTTGCAGTGTGGTGTGGTGGCGCATTTAGGGTTTGTTTATTTTCTGCATTTTGGAATTTGAGGGACAGGTGTGTGATGGCTGGGCTTAACCAGCACACTCTAAGCTTTGACTTAGAGGTGGCTGGTGGGCCCACTTAACTAAGTTTCATTAGTTGAGTTTGTCGAAAGCAAACTGCAGGTAAAGACTAACCTGACTGTGTCATGTGCCTCCTGCGGTTAGGATAATATTTAGTTGAACTGCTGCCTAGCGCGGTTAAGGATAAAAAGTCCGCCCTCTCTGAACAAATTAATTCAAATCCCTCCCGCTGCTTTCTTTTTTGTTTCCCGCCCGTATTGCAGAGGTCCCGCCCAAACGTTCCCGCCCTCCGTCCACCGTTTGAGATCGCATCATATAAACATATTAATATTCATTTGATCGTATCAACAGCCACCGTTTGAGATCGCATCATATATTCATTTGATCGTATCAACAGACAAGTTAATTGTATCAACAGACAATTGCACCAGCAACCGGAGCTTAATCGAGGACATTGTATTCACCGGTGGAAATGTGGCAGAGGAGCTTAATCGAGAACATAGTATTCACCAATGGAAATGTGGCAGAGGAGCTTATCGAGAACATAGTATTCACCGGTGGAAATGTGGCAGAGAAGTTGAAGGTTCCAGCAACGTTTACAAAAGTTGATGATATTTCTACTTCTCAATGCATTTACTTTAACAATCATTGTTGATTTCACTTTGACAATCATTGTCCACATTGACATTGGATATTCTTGGGATCTTTACAACTAATCTTAATGATGGGCATAATTGCAATAATGCGATAATTAGACGTAACATGTTTCAAATGGTTATCAAACATGTCTAGAATTTCTACCAAGTGTGTTATATAATGTGTGGACATTTTCTAATCAAATGCTAACATTTTTGTTTGTCTGCTAGATGAATGTCAATTGGTCTCGCATCATGGACGAAGTCGTTCAACACCCCCTAGTGGAAAGTTTTCCTTTAAAGACCTTTCATGGGAGACGTATATCCTTCAAGGCTCACGGTTATTTTCAACTTGGATTGAGATTGATAGATTGGATGACTTTATCGAGGGAGAAAGTTCAAACGAATCCTACCCAACCTTCTTTCATAAGAGTCATTCAAAGAAACCCCCTCTTGATTCTGATGCAAAAACCAGGATTAATAGCTTTTTGGAATACAACATGTAAGAATAATTAGTTAACTAAAAATGTTCATACTTAATTATAAATTGCAAGAGTGATAGAATCATTGATTAACTACATATGTTAATAGTTTGAAGATTCTTTATGATTTTCATAGGTATTGGTGTGCATATGGACCAAAGGACTTCAGGAAAAAAGATGCAATACCTTTTGATCCTTCTTCAATGCCCAAATCAATGAAGGGTAAGAGAACTAGCCGCAAACATACACAACGTGGTTGTACCTGCCATTTTAGCACCCGAGTCATGGTTTGTAAGCCAAACCATGTATTAGTATGGTACCACTAGGTTCAACATGTGGACAAGGAAGGCATACCTTGTCACAGTCAAAAGAATAATGAGTTTTTGGGAATAAGGTCCTTCTTTGCGCCATATATTACCAAACAATTGCATGGATGGGTAGAGTCATTGTTGTTGCTTGGCATGCCTGCAGATGTAGTACATAAAAAACATAAGCAAATGGTGCATGAGAAGATGACCATGTTTGAGGGTCAATCTTCTAGGGATGATTTTCTTACCATGGATGATATTGCAAACATTGATTGTAAAATTAAGACATCAAGCTACATTTTTTATGGTAATGATGCCCTTTCAGTGTAACAATGGGTTTTGGCAAACTCCAACAAGTGGTTTGCATATTAGCAGTACAAAGCCACTGATGTCAATGGAGATGAGAAAATCCTATTTGTTTTGGGAATTCAATTGCCAGAGCAACTTGAATGGATGCTTGAATGTGGACACAACAATATATTGGCCATGGATTCTACATTTGGTACAAATGCAATGAAGGTATGTTGTTCATTCCTTGATAGAGTTGAATTGAAAATGTTTATGCTCAAATAAAACATAGTATTAATACATTGTACCCTATGTCTTATAATAGTTTCAATTGTATACAATACTTGCATTTGACTCGAAGCATATGGGGGTGCATGTAGCATGGGTCATTATGTCCAGGTCTTGTGCATATGATATTGTATATTGGATGCACATTCTTCTCCAACGGGTTCACTCGAAGAATATTGATTGGAGACTAAACACATTCATGGTGGATGATGCAGGTGTTGAGATCAAAGCTATTAGGTATTTCATCTTTCATTAAAACCTTGTATTTTTGTAAATATTTCAATATATCCCATGGAAGAATATTATATACTAAGTAAAAGTGTTCATGATGCAGAGAAGTGTTTCAATGTGATGTATATCTATGCTCCTAGCATGTCAGACATGCATGGCTAAAGAACTTGATCACAAAGGTCAAGGATAATGCAATCAGGCGAGAGATGTTTGATAGACTTGGACATATCATGCATCGTTCAATAGATAAGGATTCTTCAAGGAATGGGGTTCACATGTTTATTGAAGACTTTAAAGATACACAACCCTTGTCCGTGGAATATTTTAAGGGACGGTGGTTTGACAGATTGAGTATGTGGGCTAGATGTTGCCATACACTAGAGCATGTAGGCCAGGAGACAAATGGTGCCATAGAGTCGTATCACTCACACCTGAAGAGACGATTCTTAAAGACAATCAAGTGTGTCGCAAATCGTCGTGTTGATTGGTTGGTACATCAACTAACAACACATGTTTATGTCTATTATTGGTGGACATAAGTTAGCAAGAAACATGGTTTCTATAGGAACTTTGGTATTGAGAAGATTGAAAACACATCTTGGGTTCGAGCCTTGCAAATTCCAGATAGCCATGTTACGTTCAATGACACTAATGATCGCATAGCATGGGTGACAAGTGAAAGTAATCCTTCTTTTCGATATGAGGTGTATAGTTCCTCAACTAATCTATGTATGTGCTCTTGCAACTTTTCAATGCAAGGATACATGTGTAAGCATGTCATCAAGGTGAACTTGATGAGGGAGAGACAACATCTATCTAACAACTTGCATGTAGACCTTGATAATTTTGTTGGTACAGTTGCATCTATAGAAGAAGGATGCGCCACCGGTGTCTCAAATCATTTGGTAATTGACAAATATGACTTTTTTTTGTGTCTATTGGTATATCATTCTTTGCAAAACATGTGTTTAAAATGCATCACAATGTCAATGTAGGAAACAATTGATGAATTTGATGGGATTGGAGGTAATGAAAATTGTCAACCCTTGGAGGATTATTGTGTGCATACGCAGGTTATGTTATAACCACATTTTGCTCATTCCAATTCTTGTTAGTTTCATTCATAATTTCTAAAACGTGTCTATTTTTTTTGTAGACCATTGACAATAGAGATGGACATGTAGAGATAGAAATGAAGTTGCAGATAACAAACAAGCTTTAGGGAATTTTGACTAGCACATCTAATTTGGAAACACTTACTTTCATTGATAAGTATTTAGAGGACTTGTCAAACAAGGTCAAAAGTAGACATATCTCATCCCAGCTCAGATTAGACCATCCAAGTGTGCATCCATTTCGCCCTGTATAAGATGGATTTGGTCACACTCTTCGTCGACAAAGAGACTTGATCGAGTGCATGAATGTGAGGAGAAGGCCGAGTATCTCCAATAAAACACCTATGTTTCCACAAATGCCACGAAATCCCAAGCGTCAAAATTGGTTTGATGATCTCAATAGGGCAAGCAAACGAGACAAGGATCATACTCAATCCAATGAATGTAATTTTGACATGGTTGATGACACAGGGTTTGCAAGCATGCAAGATAATGTAGAAAACACACAAGATTTTTTTGAAAACACATAGGATAGTGTCATCACACTTTTTTAGGTAGGTTCTTGCTAAAGGCATGCTATCATGTGTAACTAGCTCATTATGTAGACAAATTAAATTTTTGAACCCTAACCTTGTTAGCATATCTTATATTGAGATGGTCCTCAAGATATTATGTATAGAGTTAAAATACATAAAATGCATAAAATAAGCAACTATGTATCAATCTATGAAACATTTTTATATTTAGTACTTGGTTTAAAATGAATGTTTTGTTCATGTTGGCCCTATGTGTTTAAAGCCTCTCACAATATTTCAAAATGTATTTTTTGCATTAGTGCTTTGTTGTGGCTCTCTATATACTTGGTGACCATTAATCCTCTCAAACCAATGATTCATTGATTTATTACTCCATTTTCATGGTGCAATCTTATGGTTTCATTTGTAGTTGTATGCAGTCCTATAGATCTCCTCACACTCGTACAAAATTTTGGATAAAATCTAAATCAATAGATCGTGCAATCATATTATTATAGGATGCTTTTTGTCTCCTTTTCCTTGTACAAGTCATTTAATCTTCCACATCGATGCTTGATCTCATGGTTTCACTTCATAGATCTAACACATATAGAGTTTGATATTGAGCCCCACACCTTTCCAACTCATCATAACAGGGCCAATGTCACAACTCCTAGCACTAAGTGCTATGATCTTTGGTTTGTCTTGCACCAACCATTAGATTTATTTAGATCCAACAAATCATAAAACTTAATGCTTTCTTTAAACTCTAGCAAATGCCTGACGTGTGACGACCATTGAACTCTTTGACACCACTTTTAATCATCCAATCATTACTCCTCTCCCTTGATAATGTGAGTTTTCATTCTTTAGCTTGCACCCACCAATCATTATGCTAGCTCACCTCCTCCCTAGACCCACCTTTGTGTCATAATTTTTTGGACATAGGACAAATGATCCTAGGCCCACCTTGTGATGACTCATCCATAGTTGGTCAATAGAACAATGATAACTCCTATTAGACCTTGACATCCTCTCAAGTTGCATAATATATAATGTTTTTTCATTTATGTTGTTGTCAATAACTATCTGCTGTCATTGAAGGATGGATTTAATTTAATTATATGCTTGATACAATTTGCATGTACAACCTTCTTGAAGGAATAACCAACTATTTGTACCTAATTTCAGCAACCTTTGTTAGAAGTACAAAATCTGTAAGTTAATTCTAAAAATTTTGGCAACATATATCCTTTAAGTTAATTCTACAACATTTGACAAATTCTTGTATCCTTTATCATGTGATGGATTTCCATACCCTGCTCGAAACCTCCCATTTTGGCACAGGCAGGGAGGATGCTGGCAAAGGTTGTGGAGTTTGGCTTTACACCTGCCAATTGCATTTGCTTGAAAGTTTCTAAAGCCTTTTCAACAAATCCATTTTGTGCATATCCTGTAATCAGGGCATTCCATGAGAATACATTTCTTTGAGGCATTCTGTCAGACAGTTCATGTGCCTTGTCTATGCTTCGGCATTTTGGATATATTACCATCATGGCATTGGATGAGATGGCATTTCTTTGAGGCAGTCTGTCAAACAGTTCAATTGCCTTGTCTATGCTTCCACATTTTGCATACATGTCTACCTGGGCAGTTACAACCACAACATTTGACAAAATTCTTTTATTCTTTATCATCTGATGGATGTCCATACCCTGTTCGAAACCTCCCATTTTGACACAGACAGGGAGGACGCTGGCAAAGGTTATGGAGTCTGGCTTTACACCTGCCAATTACATTTGCTTGAAAGTTTCTAAAGCCTTTTCACGCAACCCATTTTGTGCATATACTGCAGTCATAGCATTCCATGAGACCACATTTCTTTGAGGCATCTGGTCAAACAGTTCAGGTCCCTTGTCTACGCTTCCACATTTTGCATACATGTCTACCAGGGCAGTTACAATTACAACATCTGACATCTTTCTCCAGTTAATATTATGCTATGTAGCCAGCCAATGCAAATAGAAATTCATATCAATAAAAAAGTTCAGCAATAACTCTTCGACAAACTGGAACTAACCAGATACATTACTTGCATCCTACCAGAGCCCTCATGTTTTACAATAAAGATTGGATAAAAATACAAATACCTAACATGGTTATAGTAAGGCCAACAATCTGCCACTTCCCTTTGATCCAGAGAAAAGCCTGGGGGCGGATTAGTCCGCCACAGCAAGCCAATGCAACCCACAATGGAAATCCATTCGAAAAAATATCTCCTCACTGTAATATCCAACCACGCCACCCCCCATCATTCAATCCCTCACCCTCCTGCCTTTTACAGTCCACCTGCACTTTCCCAGTTCGAAACTCATGCAAACCCCATGATCTTTTACATGGGTTTGCATTTATCACTTTTAATGGAACCTCAGAACTGCCAACCGCAAAGGAGATCTGGAGGTTTCAGATAAGAGAAATACTGTGAACACGAGATCTGAATTGGGTTATGGAGATCGAGCTGAAAGTATGTGAGAAATTTGGGACTTGCAAGTAGAGAAAGAGGTGGTGGAGTAGATTAGAGGTCGCGGATATGAAAGCCTGTGTATTCTCTGAGACATTCTTCGAGCTCATCTGCAATGGTGGTGAAGCCTCAGGGGAGGGCAATTGACTGCATAGGGACTCATCGGAACGTTTGGGTGGGAACTCTGCAGTACGAGCGGGAAACAAAAAAAGAAAGCAGCGGGAGGGATTTGAATTAATTTGTTCAGAGAGGGCGGACTTTTTATCCTTAACCGCACTAGGCAGCAGTTCAACTTAATATTATCCTAACCGCAGGAGGCACATGACGCAGTCAGGTTAGTCTTTACCTGCAGTTTGCTTTCGACAAACTCAACTGATGAAACTTAGTTAAGGGGGCCCACCAGCCACCTCTAAGTCAAAGCTTAGAGTGTGCTGGTTAAGCCCAGCCGTGTGTGATGAGTGGAGATGTGTAAAACTCAGTGGTGGGCAAAATTCTCCTTTGAAGCAGAAAACTGGCCTGTATGTCTTTTTGTTTTTGTTTTTATTTTGCACTGGTTAACAAATGTTTGGTCTGCAATGTCATTTTCTTTGTCATTGTATTTGTAACTCATCTGTTTTCTTTCGGATCTGTAAGCATATCTGATGATTACTGCAAATCGTCGCTTTCACCACATTTTAAGATAGTATAGGGCTCTTCTTCACCCACGCAGAAGATCATTCGGCGGCTTGGTTAGATACGAAATAGCAGCTTTTGATTAGAAGCAGATAACTATATGGCACTTGGGGGCCCCCCCTTTTTCAAAGTAATGCATCGGCCCCTTTTTCATATTATTGTACCCGGACTTCTTTTAAGGTAGGGAGGAGGTTCTGTCACATGCATCTCTGGTTTTCGGCCACTTGAATGCAATGGAACAGGGGCATTAATCCAGCCACGGGTTCCCTACGTTCCCATTCACTCATTGGCACCTCTCAGCTTGAGAGGTGTGCTAGAGTATATCCCTTTTTGTTCAAGAGGCAGAGTATCTCGCGGGCATTCATTCGTATGTAGCAAAGAAAATTGAAACAAAAAAGATGCACAAGAACCAAATGCATCTCCTTTTCCACAGGGTTTGTAATGTCCATTGGCACATCAGAGGCGGAGCCGAGGCTCACAATTTGCAGCGATCTTGGATCCTGAAATTTCACAGGTCCACCGGGAAGGTAAAATCCAGCCCCTAACTTAGTTCTACATACTCTCAATGAACACTCATTATCAAATATTTTCTTGTAAGAGGTTAGGTTAAATTCTTAGAATATGCTTGAATATCGTGCCCACCATTCCATGTGATAACCAGAATCAACATCTTAATGCTTTCTCCATCAGCAAATGTGCAGACCTCATCATAGAGCAACTTATGGGTAGCTTGAACTCCTTTGACCTATACTGAAGAATTTTATCTTGACGAAATTGATAGCAATTTTATAATACCTTTAAACGTTGAAAATGTTTGAGGCATTTTGTCAAACAGGTCTCGGCGTTGTCCATTGTTCAATTTTCTTTGAGATAATTTTGTCAAACAGTTCACATGCCCTTGCTTCCATGTCTATAGGGGATGCTAGCAAAGTTTTTGAGTTTGGCTTTGGACGTCAATCCATGTTTTGCACACATGCCTACCAAGCAAGAAAAAACTCTCATAGGCACAAGCGATGTTGGCACAGGTTCTGTCTTTAGATGGGTTATTTGCCATCATTTAAACATTTCAAATGTCTTTTCAACAAATCCAATTTGTATGTATGCAACAACGATGTCTTCTGTAAGGCATGCCAGTGCTAAGTTGAAGCATTTCTCTCAAGAGCTCAGGTCTGAATTGAGAAAACTTTCTTTCAATTCTCGCCAAATGGTGCCCCAACGGAGCAGGAAATTCAGAAAACTTGATAGAAGTCAATCTGAGGCTCAGAGGGCACTCAAAGGTTTGAAATTTGTTAATACTGCAACAGAGAACCAAAATATGGAGCAAATATGGACGTCTGTGGAGATACGCTTTGGCCAGCTTGTGTTCAATGGGATGCTGTCCAGAGAGCACTTTGGACAATGCATAGGTAATTTTACTACAAACCAATCTTATATATTGAATTCACAATGCACATTGACTGTATTAGTTTTTATGTTAAATAGTTTTATCAACTCTGTCAATCCTCTTATCACTTTATTCAAATGCCAAAAGAGATAAATAGTTTTTGTTTTGAATTGCATTGTGTTTAAGAATCAATTCTTTAAATAATCAGTGTATCGTAATCAATATATAGTTATTTAAGTGGTAATTGATCTTCTATATAAATAACTAGTCCATTAACTGGTAAAACCTTAAACAGCCTGCATGTTGTAAAATTTTTTGGCTGTCGAAGTTCAAGCGACTGATCAACAAACAGCACGGTCGGCAATGTCAAGGGAGGTCGATTCAATTGGTCGATGTAAATAGTTGCCATTTAAACAGATCAAAAATTCCAAAAACAGTCCACACAACGTACCAACTGTTTAGGGTGGGTGCTATTAACTATCCTACATGAACTGTACTATTTACTGTTGGGCTTTAAGAGCAACCCTATTAACTTGTATTTGTAGATTTTATGTTCAATCTTATTATGCTTTGTGGTTATTTGCAGGCATTAATAATAATTCCATCTCATTTCACACAGGTATGAAGGATTCCAACGAATTCGCTCTGGAAGTTTTTGATGCTTTAGCACGCTGAAGAGGTAAGCAATGTGGCAGTGACAGCATAAATAAAGAAACTCTCAGACAGTTCTGGACAGAACTAGCCGACCAAGCTTCGACTCCAGGATGCAAATCTTTTTTGACATGTGAGTGACACAAATGCAAATTTCATCCCTATCAAAAGTATTGATTGTTTTGTTTTTTACTAGTTTGAAGTTCAAGAAATTATAAGATTTTTGAGGTGCACTAGAGCATTCTATTTAAACATCATCCATTTCAATGGTCAAACAATCAATAGCCAATTTACATCTCATCCATACCAAAAAATGGTAATTATTTGTCCTAAGCCAAAATTGACAACTGGCTGTTGAAGTGAATGTTGTTTAAAAATAGTGGCTGAACATTGCTTTGCTGATCGTGTCATTGTGCAGTGTGGACAAGAATGCTAATAGACGAATTACAGAGGACGAGGTTAAAGAGGTGGGTTTCTGTTCATCTTAAGTTTTACTATTGCATTAATGCTCAAATTGCCTCTGCTGTTATAACAATGGATTTGCTTGTGAAAATTTTAACAGGTTATTATGTTAAGCGCATCTGCAAACAAACTGTCCAAATTAAAAGAACAAGCTGGGGAATACTCTGCCCTTATCATGGAAGAGCTGGACCCTGACAATCAAGGTTATATTGAGGTTGGTTTATCAATCAATGTTACATCTGAGTTGGATGAGAAAACAATATGTTTATTAGCTCCATTGAACACCAGAGGGGGTACAGAAAGTTACAATAAAATTTAGATAAATGTTTTTTAAAAAATGTTATTTGAGATTATTAGATTTTTATAATTCATAATTATGTGTGTTTTTAAAATAAATTGTGAGTATTTTTGACATCAACTTTTGGATCACATTCATAATATTTATCGTGTAAGTGTCTATAAGTAACAACATTGTTGCTTTTCCAATATCAATATGTAGTCAACGTGGCTATTCTTAAATATCATCCATTTCAACAGTTAAAGGTCAATTCTTGTGTAGTTGTTAGTTGTTCTGTGGTTGTCTTGTTGCTGGTGTCTTGTTTGCCTTTTGTTTGTATTGTTGAATTTCATTGTCTTATCTTCCTTATTGTAGAAGGGTCCGGGCCCTTTCAAAATCCATGCTTACTTTAATAAAAAACAGTCAAAGGTCAATTTTGGCCAATAAAAATAGGACAAATATTTATCACTTTTTATTGTGAATGACGTATAAAATTATTATTAACTGTTTGACCAATTAAATGAATGATATTTAAATAGAGTGTAAACGAGACAGTTTGGTTTACAACTGTCGAGTGAAAGAAAAAAATGTCTCTAATGGGAGGACACTTTCTTTTGAAAATAATGTTGTTATCCAATTACAGAATTGATTTCAAGTTGATAGAATCTCAATTTTCTACGAAGATCTTATCAGAACTTCCCCATTACCTTCATTTACACAGAGTACAAGATGGCTAATAGTTCTTCAATAAATCTACATCTTTTTAATTCCCCTTATTCAAATTTATCTCACTTCAACATTGATTGGTCCTTATCGTATTTCCTTCCTGTTTAATCAGATTTCTCAGCTAGAGATCCTGCTGACACAGCCGATGATCAGCTCGGGTTCAATGAAGCAAAACTACTACAGCCAAAATCTAAGTCAATCCCTGGTTCCTCTAAGCAGAGGCAATGTGATGAAGAGGATGGCTAAAAAGTTGAGGTATTTCATTGAAGAGAATTGGCAGAGGATGTGGATAATAGCGTATCATTCACCCAATCAAACAAATAGTTGTTAACACAGTTATTTTTTGATTTTGGCACAGGAATCTGATAACTCAGGAGATTAGTAAATCGAATCTATTCTAGAAATACAAGGAAATCTCTTGATCAGAGCTATTAAAAAGAAAATCAAACTTCAGATTTAATCTTAATGTAGCAAGAGCATGATGTACTTGTCGTTTTATATATTACATTGTATTTCTATTTTAGAATGCAAAGGGAGGCATTTGAGGTTCTTCATGATGTAGTTGTTGTTTTATATATTACATTGTATTTCTATTTTAGAATGCAAAGGGAGGCATTTGAGTTTCTTCAAAATATTCAGATGTTACACTATAAATTGTAAACAACCTGGAACTTGTTTGTTATTTTGGGTTTAAGCTTTACCTTTGTCTCTCAATCTGAACTAACTCATTGGGATATTTTAATAAATCCTACACCATAAATTTGCAATTTGATTGGAATTGAAGGTGAGTGATGATAGAAAGCATAACATCTCAAAACAAAAAAAAAACTAGTGAAATATTTACAGCCTGATAAAAGAATTCATATTATAGACTTCTTTCACAATTAATTTGATTTCAAAATTGAATTTAGCTTTGTTACTTGACCTTTTGTACAGAACATGAAAAACTATGCTATATTTAACCAAGCCGCTATCTTGACAGAACCGACTTGCCAGCACCCGGCAGGAACTTTGCTGCTACGCGGCCTTGTTTGGATTGCCCTTGTTGAAATTGCTTCACTTGCGGCGGTAAGGTCTTTTTGGCTTTTTTTTGGCAGTAGGGAACAAATAAGTGTTTATTTTTACGCCGAGAGGCGTTTTACACTCACAGCAAGGGCTGAAAGATTCAGATTCCCGTAAACAATTAAGATTCAGATTCCCAAGTAAACAAAATTCATAAAATGTGTAAATAAATAAATTCGTGGAAGCCAAATGGATAGAAAAATAGAAAAACTTGGGCAGTTATGAAGTGAAATCTTTATTATGTTTGAAGAATATGAAAAGTCTCGCAACATAGTCTCTTTAAATTAACTCATGTGAGCATATCAAATATTCTAACTTAAATTGGCAGATATCTCTCGGTGTATTGTTGTAAATATAAATATACTAGTTATTTTCAATTTTAGCATTAGACCTCGGGAAGGTAGTTTGGAGTTCTGCAAGTGGATTTAATGATATCTAGTTTTAGGAATTTATGTTCATATACAACGACTTTTTTAAAATAAATTTTTAGAATTCTGTGTCAATTTGTTTGTTTTCAATGGAATGAATCAAGGCTTAAATTTGACAGGTCAAGCAATTTTTTTATGACAGTTATCTATTTAATTGCGCCTTTAAAATACTATGACAAACTTTAGTTTAAGTAAATTATATAAAAACTAAATATATATATCATCATAATAGTATATAAATTTTGACAGTTTGTCCAAAATCTCTCCTTTCATATGATACAGTCTCTTCAAAATTTCAATTGTATTTCACAGCTAAAATGCCTAAATACAGCTATACAACTGTCAAATTTAAGTCTTGGAATGAATTTGGGATTATTTGTGGAAAGATTTAAATGGCTATATCAATATGTATTTCAATTTTCCCTTGTATGAATTTATCTCAATTTTTTTCAAAACAAATTTCTCCCGATTTATGCTTTTTATTTTTAAAGGATTTTAAGTATTTTTTATTTTTTTAAAAGTTTCTATATAAATGAATCCCAGTTTTGGGAAGGAATTTATCAGGGAATGAATGGCATTTTAAGTAATTTGTGTCTCTTTATATCTGATTTTGTATACATGAATGAAATATTAATGAATTTTTTTTTTTTTTTCCCTTTTAGTGAACCAGTATTGATGGGCATTTTTTTTTTTTTTTAATTAATTCTTAAATGGATACAACCTGGTTACACAGATATATGCATCTCTACTTTCAGCTAATTACAAAATGTTGAATAAGCAAACACCTATGTAAAAGAGGATAATCCACCAGGATTAAGGACAGGGGTCCATTAGGACTATTTGTTTGATTTTCATTTAGTTAATTTTTTATAATGGAATGAATGGCATTTTTTAATATTTGCTAATTTTTTTTGTTGGGTAACTTTCAACTTCGATGCCACAACTCAGAAATGTCGGAGAATTAAATGTTTACAAAAATATATACTTAGTTTTTTTAGTTTAATATTTGAAATATTTTACTTATTTTGAGTGGATTTTTTTTTAATAATTTTAGTATATATAAAGATTAATTTGGCTGTTTATTTTTTTTTGCTTTTTCACTTAAAATTGTGTAATAAATTGTATTATGTATTTTTTTAAGAATTAGATTAGTTTTTATTTTTTTTAAAAATGAACTATATACTTAACTTGTAGACATGTAAAGTGTAGATTAGTGCTCACTAAGGCATCAAATTCTACATGTGTAAGGTGCATTTCCAATCCGTTATGCTTGTTCATGCTTCTTACCACTACAAAGTTATCACCCACTTGACATCTAAGACATGGTAACCAACAATTAACTTCCACTGCTTCATAGTGATTGCCCACTTTTTCACATTATGTTTGCTGTTACATCTGATAGAAATTTATGTCTTTATTATGTCTGATAAAAATGTATCACCCACTTTAATCTGAAAACTCTTCTACTTGGTATTATTGCTTTGCACCCAAATGATGGTGCTTAAGAGTTTAGGCAACTCGCCTAGTTATTACAATTTGTCCCTGATATTTGGTGGATAGGTAACAGTATCCATTTCAACACGTATGCCCAAAACATTTACAATCATGAGTTTGTTCTTAAACAAATGAAGCTCAAATTATGCTCCAACTGTAATTATCCTAGAGGGGAGAGAATTAGGTGGCAATAGTTTAGAAAAGGCCAAGACAATGGTTTATAGTTTAGAAAAGGCCACAATGATATTTTATTTTTCCTATTTATTGTTTCTAGCGAGATATCAAATGTAAATATAAAAAAGTAACTCAATGAATTCTAATCTCCTACCAAATGTAATATTTCATTATTAAAACAAATTAATAAGACCTATCAAGTCCAACAAACAACTCTAAAAAGAGATGTGATCCCACAAATGAATTGGACTTAATACTTGGATCAAGTTCCAATTGGGATCGAAGGAGAAAATGTCAATTTTTTGGTTTTTGAGGTCTAATATGAAATCAAATGTGAGGGATTTATTCATACACTTCAATCCTAAGGATAAATTTGGATAAATGACCAACTACAATAAATAAATCCACAAAACCCAAAGAGAATTAAACAATAATAGAAAGAAGTTTGGTTTTAAAATGGGATTGTAGGAGAAAAGTTTACAATCTCTCATACTCTTCTCCATCAAAAACCCAAATGTGATGAGAAAATCGAAGGTAATTTAAATCCCAAGACACATCCATGACTAGAAATAATCTGCATTATATACATAATAAAATATATATGCAATGTGAAATATTTAACTTGACTAACGAAATATATCAAATTTGAGATGAGCTTAGGGGCAAAAGTTGGAGAAATGACATTGAAGACTTCTAATATAGTTGTTGGATGCAATATACTATAAACAGGGGTTTATAGACACAAACATATCCAAATCTCAAAATATTTAGGTAAACTATAGTAGGACATTATCTAGCAAAGAAACATCAAAATGGTACACGATAAGAACCAAACCAAAGGCTAAAATTAATTAAGGAAATACCAAAATAATAAAATTCAGTTCATGATCTACCTATTTAAGGGATAAGGAGTCTTAAATCTCAAGGTAATTTTATGTAGGAGTTTGATGAAAAGAGTCCAATGTCTTGGTCCCCTCCTCTGGAAGTGAACTCAAAGTTGAATTTTGATGGAGTGGTGAGAGGGAATCGTAGGCCAATAGGAGGAAGGTTTGCTTTACACAACTCAAAGGGTGAATTAGTTTATGGTAGCTCCCTATTTCTAGGTATATGCACCAATACTGAGGCAAAATGGGAAGCCTTAGTAGTTGGGTTAGGTGCGGTAAAGTTACAAAACATAAAACATTTGATAGTGGAAGGGGATTTGATATTTGCATTTAACACAATGCTAAAGGAAATGAGTTTGAGTTGGAAGCTAAACCAATATGTAGAAGAGGCCTTAATATTGAGACAATCCTTTGAAACAATCAGGTTTGCTCATTGTAAAAAAAATCTTAACATCATGGTAGACTTTCTAGTGAATGAAGGCATTCAAAGCATTGAATACATACATGTATAGTCATAGCTCAAAGACATAGCCTAATTTAGATTGTAAGTTTTCGTATAATTCCCCTAGATCTTCAAGAATTGCGTATATTAGATGTTTATATTTTGTTTGGGGATGCATTTTTAAAATTAACTAGGAGGTGATCAGGGGTGTATTATGATCTACATAGGGGTTTGGAGCTATAGATGGCTATCTTATGTGACAAGTGAAGGTGGTGACAAGTGGTGTAGGCATTTATATGGCACATCATTTACAAGACTTGATAGGTGAAGCTTTATTTTCTTAAGTTAGGGAATAATCTCAAAGTGATCTTTGCTCATTTAATATTCCAACAAGTTCACATTATTATTGTGAAGATGGTAGCCTATAGAGCATGTGAAGGATTGAGCTCATTTTAAGTGATCCACAACAACTTTGGGTATGATTGGTCTCTAAACAATCCTACTATGCCATGTAGTAAGGTGGTGGTCAAGTATTGAGTTTAAATAGGGTGGAAGTGGTGCTACTTTGGTAGATGAGAAAGATGGTAATTACAGGGCTTCAGTGTCATATTGGTCTACTATTAGACATTGAGGCCTTCACTAGAATAAATTCATGGTTAGTCATTAAATAAAGAGCATTATGTTTGACCTTTTACAAAATGTATATATATGATAGTGTCCTTAAACATCGATAATAGTGTCCTTTATGCCAGGGACCTCAATGACCTCTACCATTCCTTAAGATTTGTATGTTCTCCTCATATGTCCTCATAATTGCCTTAGGACACCATATGTTTTCAATACTTGGAAGTCCCTAATATGAACATTCTTAATATAAGAAAATTAGCTTGATAGAAGAGAATTGTATGGTATTTGTGATAGAGCTAATCAAGCTTCTCGGAGAGGAGGTTATTTGATCTTATTTTAAACAATTAGGTTATTTATGGATCATTTCATTTGTAGGGTGAGTTTAACATTTGCAAATAATGAGTTAGATCTAAATAAACTTGCATAGATTGAACATCTAAAAAAGATGTTAAGAGTAAAGATTTTGATTCAACAATCATATTATTAAAAACATTCAAGCATAAAATTTTGGCTTCTAAGAGAATTATTTTCTTAAAATCATAGGTATGTCATTGTGAATGGATGACCAAATGAACTTGGTAGTTTTACAGCCCAAAAAAATGATTTGTAGATACTTGCTTGTGTCATGCAAACCATTTTAGAGGAGTAATATTGATTTATAAGGATTAGGAAACTAAAACGTGAACAATAATTTGGATTAAGGGATCATACAAGAAGAGAAACAAATTGATAAAAAACAAGAACTTTAGAGGAAACATGAACGTTTTCATGACTTTGGGTTGAATTTATGTTTACTAAGACAAATCTCCATGTGTGAAATGATCCCTAACTATTGAAAACTTAGAAACAAAACAAAATGTTATCCTTTCCACTTCCATCTTCTAGGGGATTCTTCTTAGACCATTGGAACATAATAACATCGCTACCAACTATATATAGAGATGGAAAGTATGCATTTTGGCATAGGAAAAAATATTTGAGTATTGTAATTAAGAGAAATTGGAAAAGTCAATCGTTCTTAGTTTGTTGAGGCTAGATTGAGTAATAGGAAACAATTGTTATTGTATCCACTTGTATTTTTTATGTCATTAATTACGTCAAAGTTATATAAGTGTTTACCTCTACAAAAGTTGGTTTTCCCCTCAAGGGTTTCTAGGGTAAATTCTTGAGTTATTTATGTTTATTCAGTTATTTTCTAGCATGTTTATTTGTTATTTTCTATAAAGTTTATACCTTTTTTCTTTTCCATGTACTTTCTTACCTGAGTTTGAATCTATATGGTAATATTTCCATCATTTTTGTACAATCCATGTTGAATTTTGACACTTCAATGGTTTGATTTGAATCTCAACCTACAAGGATCTATATGCAACAAATTTTAATTTGTTAGATTTTGGAGTTCTATAGTTCAACAACTTTTTAGGCTTGTTTACTTAGTGACTGGCTTGAGTAATTAGGAATTTTACAGAGGAAAAGAGATGAGAACAATTTGGAAGACATGGTTTTAGACGTGTTGAAAGAGGCCATGCAAAAGGATGGGTATTTCTCGTCACGAGTTGGCATCTGGGTCTCCTAAGGAAAAAATAAGTGAGAAGTAATATAGGGGCGTGAGGCAATGATCGTGGAGGGAAATTTGTGACAAAAATAAGGGGCAATAATTCATCGTGACTACACCAATGAATTTGGTTGATTATAAATGTTCACAATCAATACATTTTATTGTCAATAACTCCAACAGAATTTTTAGGCCCTACACATATAAAGGAAACCTTGAGATATTACCCACAATTCCATCTAGAGAAATTAGGTCTCCACACTTATTGTCCGAGTGGTAACTTGTAATAATTTAATTACATATAATTATTTTTCATATAAAATCTATATTATAGTTATATTTATTATTATATATAATATTGAATGTAATATAAAATCTAGAGAGAGGGGGGGACAAAGAGAGAAATAGAGATAAAGGAAGAAAGAAGGGAAGGTAAAGATAGAGATGGAGAGAGAGAGATAAAGAGAAATAGATAGATAGAGAGGGAGACAAAGAGATATAGAGAGAGATGGAGAGATAGATGGATTAAAAGGTAGAAAAAGAGAGATAGAGAGGGAGATTTTGCTATATAGAGGTAGAGATATAGAGAGATAAAAAGGGAGAGAAAAATAAAGAGAGATGTCAAGAGAGAGATAGAGAAAGAGACATATAGCATGTCTAAATTTTATTTTAATCTATTTGAGCTCCAAATTATACAATGTGTGAAATTATAAAAGCGACGAGGGTCACTAAGTTTGATTTATCTTTGTGTCATGTGCCATCTCATGAGAGGATGCATGATGGTAGGCTAGATGATAAATAAATATGATGTAGGTGGTGACCATGCTTATATTTACAAGAGAATTCCTATTCAATGTAGGTATCAAGATGTGAAATATGAGGCTTGTGAGAAACACACATACATGCTTCAAATAATATGCATAGGTGACGACTAATGGAATGCAGATGAACCCAGGTGCATTTCATGAACAAGAATCTAGAAAGGAGATGCATGCAAATAGAGACTAGACACCAAACATGAAAACTCACACATTTGAAGTAGATACTAAACAAAACACAAGGATCTTGAAATCCATTAAGATTATGCAAATTAATTCATGACACTTGAGAAAACAAAAAATGACATGGGCCATAAGGATAGAAGACAATCATTATTCACTTTAAGACATAACAATTGAACTTCCACAGCTCTTCGGCGTACCCATTGCACACCAAGGTGCGATTGCTAGTCATAGCTTTGTTTCTATTATTAACAGGATCTATTTGCACATGTTGAACATGAAACTGAGCTTCTAATTGGAGTGCAAAAAATTACACTACAATAAATATGATGGAATAAATGCTAAAAGCGTTAAATAATAAATTAAAGCACTTAGCTTTAGGCCTGATGTAGAATATGACTCTATCAAGTGTCTTGAAGTGATTAGTCATTGTTGCAAAAAATAGGATCTGTCAGTCAAATGAATTAGAATCTATAAAAATATATATATTTTTTGTTAAGATCATTTCTATGACTGTGAATCTAAACTAGACCCACGAACCCAATCTATGTTAATTTTCAAAAATTATTTTTCGCTTGCCTTGTAGTACTTAGTCCGCTCTTTAAATAAAAACTTGGTTAGTGTGCTTAGGGGTTTGCACATGATAGGGGTTATTACTTCTATTGTGTCAATGACTTTTGAGCAAGATTAAGGACAAGTAATTGTGTAGTATGCCCTAGGATGTTGATGTAGTGTTGATATCACTAGATGATTATTTTTAGGTTTGTGATGTGTACTAAAAGGCACTCAATTCATGTGTTTGCAAGATGTCCTAAATGCATAAGAAGATTTTATCCTTAAATACAACACCCTAGTGTGCAATTCAACTATTTCACCCTTCAAGTAAGCTCATAACAATCAATTGGAGGTAAAACAACTAGGACCACTTTTGAATTTGATTTTTGCAAGGGAATCATTTCTATGAGTGCAATCTAAATCACTTTTGTGACTGTAGGTTTGATTTGGGATAGAAAATGGATAAACTAAGGATCAAGTCCAGACCCTAGAAATGAGTGCAAATGAGGTAAAAAATCTAAGATCAAATTATTTACCAACTTCCACATAAAACTCATCATTCTTTATACTAGTAATTGCATTAGGGATAAATAGGTCAAGGTGAGTCTAAAATGAAGGGGAAATTACAAGGTATGTAATTTTCACCATTACAACTACAATTCCCTTTGTCTAAGGATGTTTGGTGTAGTGACAAATTGTTGCGAATTGTAAGCCGCAAGGTGGTGGTTCAAGTCTCACATAACTTAATTCAATAAAAAAGTGTAGCCCTATCTTTCCATGGCAACTAGATAGGAAGGGGGATCCAGGCTATCCATATAGATATGCAGGTAATCCAGTGTCATTAGTCATATCGTGTATATAATGGATGCCACGTATTTGTAATATTGCTCGACCCTGCTCATCCGATAATGCTAGATCCATTGATGGCAAGGCAAGCATAAATCTGGTGGATAAATTACAATCCCCACATTCAATGCAATATTTACACCAAAGGTGTTCCTTAGGTGATGTTGGCACCTAAAAAAACCTAGTTCCCAACTTGCATTATTTTGCCCCAAATCCATAAAAAATTTTACTTTGTGCCTTTGCTGTTCAACCCATCATTTATACCCGATCTAAGACAATTTCCATGGTTCCCTTCATAAAAATTCTAAGTATAAAATCCTCCTAACCCTTTGTACTTTTCCTTGCTATTTGTCTAAGTGTTTAAGTCTTTCAAAATTGTCTAAGTATTGCCTTGTCGGCAGGTTCGCAAGTTCACGAACCTGCTGATTTGCTGACTATGGTTCGCAAGTTCATGATTTTACCGATTGGGTGATCGAGGGAGAAAAAGAAAGGAAGAACAATGACTTTGTCAACGAATTTGGTGGTTCTCGAATCGTAAGGTTCGCCGATCACCAAGTTCTTTGATTAGCGAACTTGTTGACAACATGAAAAGGATGAGAGGCAAAAAGATGAAGCAAATAAAAGAGAGAAAACCAAGTACTTGTCAACAAACTTGGAGGTTCATGAACCTTCAAGTTTGCTGACAAGAGTTTTCTCTGATGGAGAGAAGCTAAGATGAAGAAGAGAAATATGTCTTTTGTTAGAAAAATTTTTAGTTTGCAAATTGTAAGGTTCATTGACGAGAGAGCCGACAAAGGGAAAAGTCAAAGCAAAGAGACAAATGAAAAGAAACAAGGATGAAGTGGATAGTTCATCATGGGGAGGATTTTTTGACAGAGAAGAAAGAAGAAGAAAAGGTAGAAAAAAGAATGATAAGGAAGTTAGCGAACCGAAAGGTTCTCGACTTCACAGTTTGTCGATAAGGCAAAAATGCTGACAAAGAAGGACAAAGTGTCAAAGAGATAAAGAAGGAAAAGAAAGACACTCCAAGGTTCGCGGTAGAAGATTTTTGTAGATAAGGCATAATGAAAGTGTAAAACATAAAGTATAAGTATGATAGTTTAAAATATTTTAAAGTAAGTTTTAAAATATTTTAAAGTATTGGAAAAGCTTTACAAACTTTTTCGGTGAGCTTTTATTTTAAACGCCATTTGCTCCTTGGTCGTTATGAATACATAATTGATGAGGATGTATAGGTTGGTGGTAGAAGTAGGTGGAATTAATTGTAGGAGGTAATGGAAGTTGGTGAGGGTTAATGTTGGTGCAGGTGGATAGGTAATTGGTACCCATCTGCTGCATTAACTTTCCCCCTATATATACATGATTCAGAGATGTTTTACAGGTTGGTCGCTGAACCAATTGTTTGGTCTGCAAGTACCTTAGGTTGATTTTAGGGCAAGTCAAATCATGCCAGTCTAGGTAGTGAATGGAGGAATGCATCTGATACAGCGTAGGAAAGGATTGTAATGCACATCTTCATGCAGTGGTGTGTCTCCATGGCAAATTGTGATGATTTAGAGGAATATATGAACCTAGTTATGCATTTTTTCATACCACACTTGCTGGTATGTTGTAACAGGGATTTGATAATGTATGACAACATTTAAATCAATACAAGCTTTGTGTTGGGTCATTTATTTTGTTACAAGTGGATCACTGTAATTTTCTCGACATTAATAAGTATGCCCAATGTATGAAATGTAATATGAGAAATGTATGTGAATACATTTTAGTTTTTTGTTGATGATGGTTCGATCCATTTCCTTCCTCTTTATTGTTTATGACTCAATTGTCCAATGGAGTAGGCATCGGTCCATATTGGGGATGGATCAATCACTATTTTAATCAAACCCTCGTCCTGTTAGCTGTAGGAATAGGAGTCGGTTATTACAGATCTATCCCTGCACTATGCCTACACTGTGTATCTTGCATATGTGAAGTTAAATGGAGTCATCTCAAGGAATGTAATATTGCCATGTTTGGGTGCAAATGCATAGTGTAGTAATCAGCTTAATACAGAGCCCGTGCAACCATTTTGTCTTGACCTAGTGACAACTTTGGGAGACAAGTGTATGTTGGGTATGGTTGTGTTTGTTTGTCTGTGTTCTATTTCATGCCTCTAGGGACATCCCTCCAAGGTCTAGCTGAGTCTGAAGTGCAGATGAGTATACCCACTCCTGTCAGTTGGCCAAAATCATCCTTGACTTGTTGATAAATCTCTTTCAATCACCTTGACGACACCGCTGGCCTGGGTGATTGTGAAATGTTTTAGGGTTTTAGGGTTTTGGGTTGTAGTGATTTTGGGAACCAACATTTTGGTGTCGTTGTCAGGGAAGATACTACTAGGTTGAGAATGAATTTGGAGACTCTGCTGGTGAGTTGAACCCATAATCAATTTTAGCCTTGAAGATCAGTCACACTACAAGGAATTCCTCTTTGGAGGAGGTGGCGACTCTGCTGTCAGAACATAAGTTTGTTATTGCCGTCCCTTGGTTGCTGTTGGTTATTTGAATGCTCCATCTCAATGTGCAACAACTAGTTAATAATGGTACATGTTTCTTTTCTTCCTACCTTTGAAGATTGTTGTTCCTATCATGTGGAAGGAACAAATTTGTATACCTCTATTTTTTTCCCTGCATTGTAGGATGTTTTAGTCATGGCCAACTGGTATGAACATGGATACCCTAGGGATGCTCCAATGCATCTTCCTATATTGCAGGCCCTAGGAACTATATTGGAGTGGATTACCATGCCAATTTCGACAATACATATTCCAGTCATGGCTCTACATGTTATACAAACCCAAAATTATATGCATCCATGCAAAATCAAAATGACTTAGCAATGCAGCAGTGTGAAATTGATAAGACCAAACAACTGTTAGAGTCATTGTTGCAGCAAGAAGAATAAATAGAAAATCAGATTAGGCTACTAGAGTATAGGGTGCAGTCCAATGCATTCCCTGCTGCCCCCAAAAAATAGTTTGCTTAGTCCCCTGCTCTTTCCTTGGATCTGATTTATAACTAGTTAGACCTCTCTTGGGTTGATTACAAAACAATGAGTATGCCATCTAAGGTCTACAACCAGTTGCCCAGGTTTGATGGGTACAATATTTGGGAAGGGGACACACATGTTGTTTAATTTTTAGAATTTATGGAAGAACATCAATTTAAGTATGAGGACATGTGGATGAGGTTCTTTGTTAGGTCCTTTCCACAAGTTTTCCTAGGTAGTCCTTTACCTCATGGAATGAACTTGTGGCAGCATTTGAAAGTGAATTTTCCAAAGGTCTTGACCCTATTGATCTTGTCATAGAGTTGGAAAAAATTAAAAGACAAGAGGGAGAGTGAAGCAAGGATTTTGGTCACAGGTTTGTTGTTGCTCTTTCCCATATTCCAAATGATTTCAGACCTAACATTCCCACTTGCATTGATATATTTTTCAAAGCATATGAAACTGGGCTAAGTTATGTGCAGGAAGATTTCAAAATAACAAGTCTGCAACAGACATATGTTTCCCTAGACTCCATGGAGAAAATGAGAGATGACTACATAAAGGGTTTGTTGTCCACAACTACATGTGTTGTTGCTAATAAACATGTTGATCCAAATAATAGCAATGTGGATACAAACAATCAGATGACTGCAACATCAGAGGAATATGATTATGTAGTTAGGAGGGTAGAAGTGGAAGATAGTGCATCATATGACATCGATGTCGATGACGAGGACAATATATGCATCTACCTTTGGTTGGACAACTCATCAATTAAAAATGATACTGACAAATCCAATGATGACTTCCAACCTAATGCTGAGGTATGTGGCTTAGTGAACAATGAGGATGCTGTGTACAACGATGAATAGTCAGTGGGATTAGCTTGTGAAGTTGATTATGAAGATTGTGCATAGGTTGATGTAGAGGTGGTTACACATGATGATAACCGATCAGAGATAGTTGTTGGTGTTGCCATGGAGTTTTAGTGTGAAGAGATCGCCCTAGATTGTGAAGATGGTGATCATGTGGACACATATGAGAACCTATTTATGTGATGCAAGGTATGTTGTCTTCCTCATGCAAAGTGTGCTTCATCTGAGCCACTGAGAAATGATAGAGAATGAAAGAAGAAGATAAGTGTCAATAGTATGTTTGTAGTAGCATGTATGACACAACATATTGCCAAGATGAACTTGAAACAAAGAGACAATTGGAAGAACTTGATTCTTCATGTGAGGTGTCTCATGGTTCTAATTTATGTGCTGATTTTTAAAATTTTGGATTGAGTCATGCTTATGATTCAGAAATTGAAAGTTGTAGTAGCACATATGAAAGTTTTATTCAAGAGCTTGGTGGAGTTGCAAATGAATATGAATGTTTCCACTTTGATGTGGAAAGTTTGTCAGTTATTGAATGTGTTGGTGTTGCAATAGAGGTCGAGTCCTTTGTATGGGACATTGATGTAAATGAGAAGTGAGGCATATGCCTAAGTTCAACATGTGGCAACCCAACCTGAAGGTATACCCGAGATGGATTCTTTCCATTTTGATTTGCAAGCAGAGATGTCTTCTTTTGTGGATCAACAATGCATTCAGGGACAATTTCATTTACCTTGTGAGTTGGAGACATTTTTATTTTGTCTATATTCACATATGAAGGTCAGCAGGTGTAATAAGGTTATAGTTGGTGATGGAAGTTTGCTTCCATCCATGTCTTGTGTTGTTGACCTAAATTTTAGTTTCTCATCTCTTGTTGTTGGGTACAAACATGATGTAGCATGGAATAAGTCAAGCACCTATTTCTTATGGTTGTCATGCAACAATAATTTCATTGGTGGAACTAGCCTTGGCTCCACAAGCATATGCTATAGATTGATACATGCAAATGACATTCTTCAGTTGTTGCAACTGGGTGAAAAGTGCAGATTTGGTTTGAGGGAGATCAACTCCTTCATTCAACTTGTCTTTGACAAAGGCAAGTAGTTTCAGTCTTCTTGTGCAGGTTTGACCTGCAACATGTTTAAATTTTGATTACAGTCAACATTCCTTTTGTGCTCTCCTACTTATGATTGTATGTTGTCTTTTATATATGCCTTTGTTGTAAATACGTCTTTCGTTGTTTCTCCTATTTGTTTTTTGCCTTTTGGTCTGCCCGGAGTAGTTGGTTCTCTCTATGCCAAGTTTGCCACACGTCCCCAACCAGAGCTAGTTTTGGCACTTGAAAAAACTTAGTTCCCAGCTTGCATTATTTTGCCCCAAATCCATAAAAAATCCTACTTTGTGCCTTTGTTGTTCAACCCATCATTTATACCTGATCTGAGATAATTTCCATGGGTTCCCTTCATAAAAATTCTAAGTATAAAATCCTCCTATCCCTTTGTGTTTTGCCTTGCTATTTGTCTAAGTGTTTAAGTCTTTCAAAATTGTCTAAGTATTGCCTTGTCGGCAGGTTCACAAGTTCACGAACCTGCCGATTTGCTGACTATGGTTCACAAGTTCATGATTTTACCAATTAGGCCATCGAGGGAGAAAAAGAAAGGAAGAACAATGCCTTTTTCGGTAAATTTGGCGGTTCAAGAACCATAAGTTTCGTTGATCCCCAAGTTCACTAATTGGCGAACTTGCCGACAACGCGAAAAGGATGAAAGGCAAAAAGATGAAGCAAAGAAAAGAGGGAAAACCAAGTGCTTGTCAGCAAACTTGAAGGTTCGTGAACCTTCAAGTTCGTCGACAAGAATTTTCACCTATGGAGAGAAGCTAAGATGAAGAAAGCAAAGATGAAGAAGAGAAATGTGTCTTTTGTTGGCAACGTTTTTAGTTTGTGGTTCATCAACGAGAGATTTCATTGACAAAGGGAAAAGTCAAAGCAAAGAGACAAATGAAAAGAAACAAGGATGAAGTGGATAGTTCATCACGGGGAGGATTTGCCGACAGAGAATAAAGAAGAAGAAAAGGCATAAAAAGGAATGATAAGGAAGTTAGCGAACCGAAAGGTTCATCGACTTCACAGTTTGCCGATAAGGCAAAAAGGCCGACAAAGAAGGACAAAGTGCCAAAGAGATAAAGAAGGAAAAGAAAGACACTCCAAGGTTTGCAGTAGAAGATTTTTGCCAATAATGCAGAATGAAGATGAAAGTGTAAAGCATGAAGTATAAGTCTGATAGTTTAAAATATTTTAAAGTAAGTTTTAAAATATTTTAAAGTGTTGTAAAAGCTTTACAAACTTTTTCGGCAGGCTTTTATTCTAAAAGTCCATCTACTCCCTGGTTGTCATGAATACAAAATTGATGAGGATGTACATCTTGGTGGCGAAAGTAGGTGGAATTAATTGTAGGAGGTAATGGAAGTTGGTGAGAGTTAATGTTGGTGCAGGTGGGTAGGTAATTGGCGCCCACCTGCTGCATTAACTTTCCCCCTATATATACATGATTTAGAGATGTTCTACAAGTTGGTCGCTGAACCAATTGTCTGGTCTACAAGTACTTCAGGTTGATTTTAGGGCTTCAAATCATGCCAGTCTGGGCAGTGAATGGAGGAATGCATCTGATACGGTGTAGGAAAGGATTATAATGCACATCTTCATGCAGTGGTGTGTCTCCATGGCAGATTGTGATGATTCAAGGGAATATATAAACCCAATTAAGTATTTTCTCGTACCACACTTGTTGGTATGTTGTAACAAGGATTTGATAATGTATGACAACATTTAAATCAATACAAACTTTGTGGTGGGTCATTTCTTTTGTTGCAAATAGATCATTGTAATTTTCTTGAGATTAATAAGCATGCCTAGTGTATGAAATGTAATATGAGAAATGTATGTGAATACATTTTAGTTTTCTGTTGATGCTGGTTCGATCCATTTCCTTCCTCTTTATTGTTTATTACTTAGTTTCCC
This sequence comes from Cunninghamia lanceolata, assembly GCA_027924645.1. Lineage (NCBI taxonomy): Eukaryota > Viridiplantae > Streptophyta > Pinopsida > Cupressales > Cupressaceae > Cunninghamia > Cunninghamia lanceolata. The sequence continues at coordinate 8,195,422 of BSBN01000246.1, forward strand.
AATGGAGCAGGCATCGATCCATATTGGGGATGGATCAATCACTATTTTAATCAAACCCTTGTCTTGTTAGTTGTAGAAGTAGGTTTAGTTTAGGGTTTCTCATGATGTTTATGATTTAGTGTAATAACCAAGGATAGATCTGAAGTGATGCAAAACTATTTTAATCTGTTGGAATCATATACATGGATGCTTACACTGTGTATCTTGTGTATGTGAAGTTAAATGGAGTCATATCAAGGAATGTAATATTGTCATGTTTAGGTGCAAATGCATAGTGTAGTAATCAACTTAATATAGAGGCCTGTGTAGCTAGTTTGTCTTGACCTAGTGACAACTTTGGGGGTCAAGTGCACATTGGGTATGGTTGTGTTTGTTTGTTTGTGTTCTATTTCATGCCTTTAGGAATATCCCTCCAAGTTCTAGTTGAGCTTGAAGTGCAAAGGAGTATACCCACTCCAATCAGTTGGCTAAAATCACCCTTGACTTGTTGATAAACCTCTTTCAATCACCTTGACGACACCCTTGGCCTAGGTGATTGTGAAATGTTTTAGGGTTTTGGGTTGTAGTGATTTTGGGAACCAAGAGGTGAGAAAGACCTTTTGTGAGTACAACTATATTACCAAATCAATGATTGACAAGTTATGGTAAAGGTTGCAAGACCACAAATTTAATCTTGGCCAGACATCCATTACTCTTTGCTTATTTGATCAATCAATTATTGTTTGTGTACAACTGTTTGCTATAGCATCAAAACCATTCATGTCACAACCCTTGTGTTGTAGATGTCCTCTAGGGACTGGCATATCATGTGCAACACTACCCTTAACAACGACACCCTCCTATAGGGTTCATGTGGCCTGTTGATATGCATGCCCATAGATTGACAATTCTGGGCACCCTCTTCACCCCCATCACTATGAGGGTTGTGATGTAGAGGAACAAAAATGTTGCTACCAACTTTGTTATGCTAGCCCTCTAAAATGACCACTATCTCAACTCCTCTAGCTACAATAATAAAGCAAACACTACTTCCTTTTAGCTCTTCTCTTGCATTTGTGCAGACAAGGACCTGCTTTGGTTGGTGCCTACCTCTTCGAGTACTTGCTTGCTTCAACCTTTACATCTTCATCTCTTCCAACCATATTTTTTTTCTTTTGATTCTATTTATTGCCTATATAAAAAATGAGGATTGCATATGAAATGAATGCTTGTGTATAATCATGGCTTAATATAGAATTCAAGATGAGGTCTCAGTGAAAAATTCTAAGCAAAGCATGGTCCGTGTGTCCCCCCTATTGAAAATGACAACACTAATTTGCTCACCATTTGATCAAAACCAAGTTTTGAGAATATACACATTTCCATTAGTTCTTATCTAAGTATCCAATTGTTCTTGCTTTTTGATTTTTTGCTTTGTCATAATGATTACTTTTTTAAATTGATCAAATGGCTCTAGTACTTCTTATCTATTTTACAATTGATGGGGATGGTATATTCTTTACCCTGAAGGAATTGCTCAGATTAATATTCTTTTTCTATGGATGTAAGTAGGTTTTGCTCTCTAATATATAAAGTTAATTAATTATAGATTAGTGTTTGTTGTCAGTCCTTTTTCATTTTTCTAATATCTTACTTTTAGTTATTTTTTAAGGTGAACATGTATTTTTGCAAAAAGCAGTAGGGGGCATTGGATGGCGAGTGTGAAAGTGAGAAGTTGGTCATCATGTGAAACTTGGGCTTCCAATGGAGAATATACCTAGACATGTGCTTCACATTTTTTTTCAAAGCAGAGAAATGGATGGTGGCAAGCGTGGAGGAGGCACAAGTGGATATAGAAGAGTGCTTCGTGGCACTTCCATACTCTACTTAAACATCAAACGGTTTAACAATCAAACAGTGAATGACAACTTTACATCTCATCCAACTTCAAATTGACAAATAGTTATCCTTTTTAACATGCAAACTTTAAATACTAAAAATACAAAATACAACCATAGTAAGCAAATAATAAAATGCCATTTCCAACTATTCTTAGATATCCACTGACTCAATTTTTAACTAATTGAAAGTTATCATTCCTTACGTATCTCCAACTATTCTTAAATGTCAAACAACTCAATTTTTTACTAATTGAAAGTTGCCACACCTTACGTATCTCCAATTATTCTAAAATATCAAATGACTCATTACCATATCTCCATCACCTGCACATTACAACTTAGAGTGTAATTGCTAGTTACATCCATTTACACCAGGTGGCCATAAAGATCTAACCGACTATGTTGAACCTCCCAAAAGCTTCCAGACGGGTGGCAGTATTTCAGCCGCGCAGCCAACTTTGACTGGCGTTTTGGCTCGTGACAACCGCTGACGTGGCACAGTTTTGCCGTCCTAATAAGACATACTAAAAGATGCCGCTTGTTTTACTTTCTTCTCACATTTTTAAGCCTAAGTTCAGACAACTGCATGTCACAGCGGTTTCATTGAACAAACTAAACAAGAACAACGTTATGGCGCAAACAACTAATGGTACGCCCTTTATCTTATTCTGTTTCTTCTAAGTTTCGAACACGTGACCTCCTCTAATTCAATTTAGTTCAGTTTTAATTGCAGACCTGTAAAATTCAGGCATTTGCATTGGTGGATTTAATTGTTCTTAATTTTAAGATTACGATCGGGCTTCACCCTCAGCTTTCAGAGCATACACAGAATCTAGAAATAATTTTATTTTAAGGAATTATTCTTTGAATTGATTTGACAGAGTTCTTATTTTCAATTCAATGGAATTAATGCCAATGTTTAAAATTAGGCATGAAAAATAGTGTTAGTTTTCTAGAGAGAACGAGTCCTTGCATTAGATTGTTGAATTTTTTTTCGGATTTTGTTTCTTGATTTAACAAATTTGCTCAATAATTGCATCATTAACCCGCCTTTGCGCTAATAAGACCGATGTCTTTTGATATTTTGCTCTGAATAAATTGTTGCTAGTCTCAATTTGAACTTTCACAAGTTCAAAATGAAAACAAAGATTGTATTTCCTTTTCGGAGTTTATCTGATAAAATTTTAGCATAATCCTGCCCGTGCGAAGATGAATCATTAGTATTATCAAAGTAATTAAGCAAAACCGTCATGTAATTTAGTATGAATCAAGGAATCATGTTAACATCAGAAACTAAAGAATATCTTCCTAAGAGGCAACGAACGACATCAAAAGCATTGATTAAAGTGCCAGAAGTGATATTGAAAAAACAAAACCATTTATGATGAGCTCTAAATGAAGCAATTCTTCTATAGCATCTAAACTATCCGGATTACCATGTTCGTACTCACCAAACAATCAAACATCTTGAAGGTTCTTATTAGACAAATCATCAAGAAACAATGAAGAATCATCATCAATAAGTACAACATCATTACGTAAATCAAGATCCCAACACGAATCATAAGGAGTATATTAGGCGGCCTTACACCAAAAATAGGGTTAGTTTCGTCATTGTTCGTATAAATGGTTAACATTAAGGGTCCCGCCTTAGGTTTTAGTCAGCTTGAGTTTATGTTTAAGTAAAGGGTTTAGATGAAGGCAGAAGATGCATTTTTAGTACTCCCATTTTTGGCTTGGCTAGAACTTATGTGAGCATTGTTATCAACTCAAACCAATGCCTATGCTTCTACAAGCTTCCCCTACAAACACTAGCTATACATGCACATTAGTGCACTCTCCTTTTTGAAGAAAACCCCTAAATGCGTAGCTTATCCCTGCATAATAATGAAATTTGCTTTGGCATATATGCAAAAGAGCATCAACCAGCTTTTGCTCCTTTTTGATGCACACCAATTGGTTTGAAAAATACAGTAGGGAGTCAGGGCTTTTGGTTCTACTGTACATTTAAGGATTTTTGACTTTTATTTTATTTATGGACTTTCTGGTTTAGACTTAGCTGGATAGGAAATTTGTTTTTTAATCTTATAAATGGGACTGGCTGTTAGTTAAGGGCTTATCATTCATATGCATTGTCAAAATCTAAACCAAGATAACCAGTTTTGGGAGTTCTAGAGATTATGATAATCGGTCACCAATCGTCTTGAGATCCTCAGGTCTAAAGAACTTTGGCTTATGTCCCAACATTTGTGATTTTAATTCCCGCTTATGTAATTATTATGGTGGATACATTCTATTTCTAGGGTTTACGTATTCATGAGATAACAAGGTCATTCTATATAATATTACTCCTAAGAGCTAATTGTGTTGGGGTAACTCGTAGACATCATAAAGAATAGGATCAAAGTCCATAGTAGCATTACACTCCAAAAACTCACGATTAATCCTGAGTAATCATGACCCACCACATTTGCTGTGCCGTTTCCCTTGTTTTCTTTGAGTTTTTCAATATGTTGTTCAGAATTGTTTTTATGTATACAATAGAAGCAGGGAATCTATTTGATCTTTATATTGAATATAAGAACAAACTTTACAAATCTTCAAGTACAACAGATGCCACAATCCTATAAAACATCATATACAACCATTTATAGGTAACATAAGAGTTATGGCTGAAAAAGACCTGCTGCAGTCATTCCATAAGGTAGTCGGTCATAAGTACATTATAATTAAAGCTTCAATTTTACCTTGCATTAATATAAAATATAAATATTATTCTTGAGTGCTTCAGGAATTAAACTGTGTGTATGTTTTTTACTTAACGTTTCGGATCACACTCCGTGATCCATCATCAGGAGAGCTAGAGAAGATGTTAGATCACGGAGTGTGATCCTAAACGTTGAGTAAAAAACTTACACACAGTTTAATTCCTGAAGCACTCAAGAATACTATTATGGACTGTGGAAATCTGATGACTATTAAAATATAAATACTTACTTCCTTGATGTTAGGTCTGAAAATACATCAAAAGGTCACAAAACTCTCCATTCTTTAGTCACAGGTCCATGCAAAGTCATTGACAATCAACACATGAGAAGTCCATTCTTTGCAAATGAAAGTATTACCCCTCCACAAAATATCATTGAACAATAAAAGACCGGCATGCATACTAAATAGTAAAAAGCATGTAATATAGGCTTTGTTATATACCAGTTTTCCAATACAGATTTAACTATTCAAAACAGTATATGTAAAATGTTGGAAAACAACATATAAATTACAATCTAGAATTATCAGCAAATATTTAAATTGTTACAGAAGGTTGAGTACATATGTAATTTCTTCCCTAGATTTTGTCTCTCCTCTTCTCTTAGCGATCAGATGCAAAGTCTTTAAGCGATGGCCACATATCAAGAGGAAAAAATATCATATAACCTTTGTGTGCCTTGACCAGAACTCATCCAAGGTAGATATTGTATCCTTTGTTGGACATATTATAATTTGTTACAAACAAAATACAACCTAGGACCTAATGTCTACGGATTAGCTTCAAAACTAGATTGAAGAATAATGCTATTCTGTATTCAATATTATGGAGCAAATTATAAAGAGTAAAATACAAATATATAGGCCTCTTGGATCCATGAATCAAGGAGATGACATGTCCAAGAGGTATGAGTTTAACCCTCAGTCACTCGCAATCAGGAGGTGAGTTAACTTAGTTTAATTGAAATAGAGGTGGCCCTGACTAAACAGAGGTGTTACCCAACTACCATCAATCAAGGATTGAAGAGGCAATTGTAGCACTTGAGTACCTCAAGTCTAGGTGAACATGTCATTATTGGCTACCAGGGTGAGGGAAATTAAATATTCCTAATATTATAAGTAAACTTAATAACTAGGTGCAACATTACACTTAGGATAAACACTATCCTAGGTGAAGTGTAATATTTACACCAATAGGATAATACATTGTCCCTTCTCTAATGGCCACTGCCTACCTTGATCTATCACCAAGAGAACACTCCAAGTGGATCAACCAACATACCCTTTCAAATCCTTAATTACATCACTTGTTTTTCAATCAATTAAAAAATGTTGTTTAATTTAACCACTCCTCTACCCAATTTATAAATTCAAAGGTCTATTAATCCTTATTACATTTGGGTAAATTTTTTCATAATAGACTTGCTTGTCTTAAAAGGAGGAGCATCATAACAAAATGAATGTAAAATAGTAAAGAAACCACCTTAACCACAAGGATAGACATCTCAATTGTAGATATAACTAGTCAAAGGAAAGCTATGGACTACCTGGAAGACAAGGAAGCCATCAACATAGAAGGAGACAAAAGTTGACACATGCACTGCCCATTGTTAACCAAAATCACCACCACAATTGAGGGTATCTAAAGTGCCATAAAGAAGAATTCCTTATGTTTGTAGACAGCTATGAATACCCTAATTAATGGTGCATTTGATATGACCAAAGTTGTTTTCCCCTTGAGATTGCAAGATTCATTAATTTATTGCCAATTTTCCGTGATGCCTATTTCAGCCTTAAATTAGCAAGATTAGAAACATTGTGTGGCATCAATAAGGATATTTCATCAACGGTTCAATAGTAATGATGTCCCCTTTTTTGATGTCTTGTCTAAGTTATCTATTTACTATTATTTTTCTATGTTCCACCAAGTTTCCGAGACGGGGATGGGGGGACGCATTTCCTAGGCAGATTTTTTGGGAGGCCATTTTTTAGGGGATGGCAGGGGACGACTATTAACAAATAGGGAAAATTTAAAAATATAGGAAATTTCAAATATTCATATGATAACATTTATAAGGCATTCATCATATATATTATAGAATCTTAATATATAACTTAAGAGTTGAATTGAGATTTCACTTGAGAGTTGACAAACAAATTAACAAAATTCAATTGCTTTCATTGTCAATGTGCATATATATTGAATAAAAATTACAACAAAATGCCTAAAGGCTGCAAGTTTCAACTACAAAATGACAAAATTTGAAAACATAGAAAATATGTTGCTGCTCCTAATCAACATTTGCTAACATTGCATCAAAAATAGAGTTTAAGTCTAGGTCATTGCCACTATGAGGGACTGCCTCATCCAATGGAACCCCAACCGATCCCTTTTGTGTCTCCTCCTCATCACCTTGTGTGGCATCTTTGGGATTAATATCCCAACATGTGGTTGGAGTCTGACGATACTCAAGACTCTGTCGATCTTGAAGTCACAAGGCACTATGCACAACTTCTCCAATCATTGAGAGGTAAGCCTATTCCTCTTGATTGACTACATGAAGTTGTAAGCAGGGTCGAGTGACAGTGCCCCTTGTGGGGTTTGGGGGTAGCACCCCCAGCAGGGTCGAGGGGTAGTGCACCTCATGGGGGTTTCAGGGCAACGCTTCAAATGGGTTCAAGGGGTGGAGCCTATTGGGACCCAGATTTTCCACCCCTCTTTTTGTGCCCAAAATGAAAAATCCCAAGTCTGGTTCCCTTCTTGTTGCAATTGTCATGTATAACCCATCACTGACATCCAATTAGAGATGCCTTCAATGGGTATACCTTTGCCATTTTTTTCTCACCCCTGTGTTCCCTTTGGCCTTTTCCCATGCCCCTCATATGTTAACATTGTCAAAAATTCAAGGAAAATCCAAGTTTGGGGATATCCTTAGCCTTTTTGTTGCTACGGATTTTCGGGTCCTGTCGGAACCTTGGAACTTTTCCCTTTGTCCTAGTTTCCCCGCTTTCCCACTCCCCGCTCCCTTTCCTTTTCCGTGGTTCTGAGCTAGAACTTTTTCTGGCCCGACACCTCCTTTTCCCTTCAGGGTTTGGGGTCCCTTCGGAACCTTTTCCCCCAGTTCCAAGGTTCCCGGTTCCTTTGAAACACTGCTCCTTGCTCTTTTTCCCCTTCTGAAGTTTTAGGTCGGAACTATTCCTTGGCACAACCCCTCCTCTCTTCGGGATTTCAAGTCCCACTAGAACTTTGGACCCAGTTCCAAAGTTCCTTGTTCCCCTGAAATTCCGATCCTCGCGTCCCTTCGACCCCCGAATTCCCAGGTTCCTACAATACAAAGTAAAGTTCCTGCAGAACTTCAGAACCCGATGGAACTTTTGCTCTAGGTTCTAAAGTTCTAGGTGCTTCCTCAAACCTAATCCCCACCAAACATAAAGCAATACTTCGTGATCCTGGGTCCAGAAGCAATTCCCAACCCGAACCTTTAGTTCCAGATTCGCATACCCTCTCATGACTTGAAGTCCCGCCAAAGCCCGGAATGTTGCAGAATGCGCCAACAACTCCCAGGATTGCCATTATTGCTCGATTTGACTTCGCCAACTGATTTTTTGAGGAGGAAACTTTTGTGGCACAGTAGGGCATGGATCTAAGTGCTATAAATGGCATTTTTTGCCTCATTTTCAAGTGTTGGTCTTTGAGCCATCTTGGATCTAGAAAACGCCTAAGGAGGATTTAGGGCATCAAACCATGCCGCTCAGGTTTGCAAACGAAGCAATACACCCATCAGTTCATAGGAAAATTCCTCAACGAATATCTTCATGCAAAAGTATGGTAGAATGTGATGATTCAAGGGAATATATGAACCCAATTATGTATTTTCTCGTACCACACTTGTTGGTATGTTGTAATAGAGTTAAGATTAATGTGTGACAACATTCTAAAACAATATAAAGGCTTTGTATTGGTCTCCACTTTGTTGCATTTGGGTTTTTGCAATTCTGCTCGGGATTACTAAGTATGTGTTTTGTATGATTTATATATTTTGGATTTGTATGTGAATACACTTCATGATTCTGTTGATGGTTGCTATGTATCTCCTTCCTCTTTGTTGTTCATGACTCTGTTGCCCATTGGAGTAGGCACCGGTCTAATTTGTGGATGGATCAATCACTCTCATTTAGTCAAACCCTCGTCCTGTTAATTGCAAGAGTAAGATTAGGGTTAGGTTTAGTCTTTACATGTTCATGGTTCTGCACTATAACCAAGGATTCATATGAAGTGATGCAAAACTATTTAGATCTTTAGTGAATCATGGCATGTATGTTTGCATCTTGCCATTTTGTAAATATCAAACGAATTCATCTTATGGGAGTGTAAGTGTTATCATTCGTGGGTACATGTGCAAGATGTGTAATCATCTTTGTTAGAGGTCTGTGCAGCCAGTTAGTCTTGATCGAGTGACAATCTTAAGGGGTCAAGTGTACATTGGGTATGGCTATGAATGTTTGTGTTCCATTTTATGCCTCTTCGAATATCCCTTCTGGGTCTAGCTGAGCCTGAAGTGCAAGAGAGCATACCCACTCTCGTTAGTTGGCCTTTAACCATCCAAGATATGTTGATGAGCCCCTGTTTTACCTTCTTGACGACATCCCCTGTCCTGGAAGGTAAGAACACACTCTAGGATTTTGGAACTGCGGTTTTTGGACCCAACACAACCCCCACCACCAAGCCCAAATTAAAGCCTTTGAGACCACACAAACCTACAAGGCATATGCCATTTTTCATGATTTTATTGCTTTTAAGTTTTAAGTTAATGATGCAGTTTTGCCATTCTTTTCTCTTCTCATGACTCCTCTTCTTTGTCTTCTTCTTCACAATATGGAAAATGGCAAAATGAGTTTTAGGGTTAGGTATTGTGTAATGTAATGTCCCAAATATTTTTTTTGTGATTTTATAAATTTTTTAATTTTCTGATTTTTTTTGAAACAAGAAACAAACTGAAAATGTGAGTTGGAAATTGAAACAAATGATGAGAAACCCTCGATCAAACCCTCAAGCCCTTCATAAGCCAAATCTGAACCAAATTTTGATAAATATAATGGCTGATACAAATCCTAGGCCACTTCAAATGTTCAGATCAGAATCAAACATAAGTTTTGAAAACCTCAAAGTCTGATTTTTATTGATTTTTTGCAATGATGAGAAGCTGGAAATTGGTCTGAAACAAAATCAGATCTGAAATTACAACTTTGTACTCACATAGACCTTAATGGAGTAGTAGGGCTGGCTGATCCAGCTAGATTAAGGTCTGTACGGACTAGTTCAGCAGCTGTATGGCTGTAGTAGGCATTTACAATGATCAAATAAAATTCTTTTAACCCTCCTTGCTACTGATGTAATGCAGATCAGACCCTAGAATCACCAATCAGACCTACATGGCTGCCCAAAATGATGCAATAAGACCACCAAATGGTTGCGGATGTGGTACAATTGGGATATAATGACTCCTCAAAGGCTGGTGCACCCAGATCAGACCTTTACGACTGGGAAAATTGAAGTTTTAGACCTCCAAATGTCAAATACCTCCAAAAAATGATTCACGCCTATTAAAAATAATTTTTAGAATTTTTGTTGCAGCTGGGGCGACCTCCAAAATGATGCCAAAAATCCTTCAATGATGCCAAAAAACAATCTACCCTTGTAGAAAATCTCCAAAAATACGGATAATTATTTGCTTGGAAATCTTGATTGCCTTAACCCTAAAAATCCGCACAAACTTTGAATTAGCACGCCATGCAAACCCTAGGTAGATTTGCCAATGCCGGAAAATGAGGGTTTTCGTTCTTACCTCCGGAAAAGAGACCGGAGAGTGTTTTCGTCCTCCTAGATCACAAATCGTAGCCAAGGGTTTTCATCCTTGGATGTCCTAGATTGAACAAACTACTCAAATCTGAAAATTGGATGCAAAAGGATACTTGAATGAATACTCAAATGAAGATAGGTGCCTCCTTGATATACCTTTTCGAATTGAGCCCTTGGGTCCTAAATTTATCTCCAAGTATTTAAAAATACATTTTTAATATAATATAATTTTTATTTTAAGTATTTAGAAATACTTTTTATTTTTATTTTTTATTTATTTTTAATTTATTTTAATACTAGTGTTTAAAAACACCTTTTATTTTAATTATAATAATATTATTATGTTGCCCCTTAAAAATTAGAAATTATTGAGCCCAACTTAAATAATATTGTTAATTATTTTAATTTGAAAAAGGGGACATGACATGTAAAGGGATGCGGGGGTCCTTGTGGGCCCCCACATCCCTTTATTTTTTTTATCAATGTTGCATTTTTTAAAATAAAAATTGAGACTTTTGACGGCAAGAAATGCTAGGGGGACAGCTAGTCGTCCCCAGGATAGTCGAGGTTTCATGTCGTCACCTATTCTTTTTTTGGCTTCCTCGGGATGTGTTGGCACCCAGATTTTCCATGCCTCAAAATTGCAACATCATGCCAAATTCATCAAATGCATGTTATTAAACACCTGAATTTGGCTGTCTGAAACCTTGAAAATTTGGCTGTCTGAAATCTGATGGATCCTCCAAATTCTAGAATCTGCATTATAACTTCCTATGGATTTGAAACCACTCTCAAACATCTTGGCAGTATATACATAAAATATAACTTAAAGTATAAGAAAGGAAAATACAAAGAGGAAAATACCAACTTATACTTAAATGTTTATTTTATGTATATAATGTCGGTTCCTTTATCTTTTTCTGCCCTTTTGTTCTTGTGGGTTTTCGAGACCCACATGAACTTTTGCACCAGGTTCTTGCGGGACTTTTGGACCCGCTAGAGATTTTGAACTTTTTTCCAAAAGTTCCCGGTTCCTCTGCGACTCTGTGACCCGCCCGCTGAAGATCTTCTAAGTTCGAAATCCCTCCGGACCTCGAATTTTCAAGTCGAATTTGAAGGTGCAAAACTTCAAATTTTCAAGAATTTTTTTGAGAAAATGGATAAGTATTTTACGTAGTTTCGGGTCAAACTTTCATTTTGGACCCTTGGCCACTTTTGGTTCCGGTGGGACTTGCCAAAACTTTGGAACTTTTTCCAAAAGTTCCTAAGTTCCATGTTCTCCCGTTGTCCCGCCACTCGTCGAAGGCCCAGAAACACAGGAAAACATGCTGCCAACTCTCTAGATCGCCATTAATTTGAAGTGAGTGGTTGAAATTGAAGTTTTTATTGCAATAGGTGGAGTTGTTGGGGGTTTCCCTCCCATTTTTCCATCAGATCCGAGATGCCAAGGCTATAAATAAAAGATTGAAAATCATTTCGAGGGGTTGGTTCTTTGGTGGTGGTTGGAGCCTGTGCAGGTTCAATAATGTTTCTAGGGCTCCAAATCATGCTATGTCTAGTTGCAGAGAAGTAATTGAGTAGTGACACAGATGAAAGATAGTGCGCTATAGGGGTGTGCAGATAATGTCTCCATGTTTGTTTGTATGTATTTAGGGTTTTCCTCTTATCACATTTGCTGATAAGTTTGTATTGGACATTTGAAAATGTGACAACATTTTAAATATATTACAAGCTTTGTAATTGTCATTTGTTCTCTCCATTTGAATGCATGCAGTTCATTCTGGATAACTAAGTATGTTTAAAGCACAAAACTTGCAATATGATACAACATATGCTTAGATCAATTTTCTTTGTTTTCTTTCCATTGTTTTCTTTTTTGTTACCTGAGACTCTATAGCCTAGTTGGATTGGCATCAGTCTTGGCTCCATCAAACCAATCTCATACCATTTAAAACAAACAAACATTTACCAGTGGTTTAGAGGAAGGAACATCGTTCCTATGCATGTATACTTGCAACGGTTTGTATCAGCTATATAGGGGTTTTGTAACAACCAGTTGTTCTTGGTTCAGTGACAGTTTTGGGATCAAGATAACGAGATGGGTTTGGCTATTCATTGGTTTTTAGTTGTTCATCTTGTTTGAACTCAATACCTGTTAAGGTATACCCCTTGGAATATCCCTCTAGAGCCTAGCTGAGCTCGAAGTGTAGAGAAGCCTACCCACTCCTGTAAGTTGGCCAAAATCGCCCTAAACTTGTTGACAAACCTCTTTCCAATCACCTTGATGACACCCTTGGCCTGAGTGATTGGGTAATATTTTAGGGTTTCGGGTTGTAGTTATTTGGGAACCAACAAGATGTTTCTAAATTTTGTGAAAAATTGGGGATGGGTGGGGGGATGCTTCCTACATATCCCCTGATGGGTCCATTTTTGCAGGGGACACATCCCTGAGGTACATAGTTATTTTTGGTTAATTTTTGGGGTTTTTTAATGGGGCCCCAACCCAAAAAGCAAATAAAAAGACCAATACAACAAAGCATACTAAAAAATATGCATCAACAACCCACACAGGGGCGTAGCAGGCTAAAGCATAACAAGACTACAAAAACCACACAACAAACTAAAACTTAGCATCAACAACCCTTGCAAGTGTGCAACTGGTAAAGCAAAACAAAACACCATACAAAACTAAGCAAAAATAGCCAAAACCTCCCATCCACCAACCCTTCACACCAGTGCTTTCATTTCCAACACCCTATTAAAGGAATTCACAAACCACCCTTCGACAACCACCACCACCAACTTTAGTTTGACCATACCCCTAGGATGCTGGATCATCCAACCCTACAAATTGCACACCATGAAATATTTCTGCACACTTCTTAGCCCTGCATACTTTCCCTCCATTACAACGAGGGAGAGAGAAGGTACTCATAATCTCCAAGGAGGCATGACAGTGAGACACCATCAGATTCCACACCACAGTGTAAGCATCCTGACAATATGTAGTGAGAGACTCCCACATCTTGATAAAGATTGTGAATTTCCTCTCGCAAAGTTGACATACCTTTTTCCTCATTCACTGTCACCACCCCTCCAAACTTTAACGTTTCTTCACCCTTTGTAGACTATAGTTGCCTCCATTAGCTCATTGCTAGGAGCAAGAAGTAGCATTTCCACCTAGCCACACAACTTTGTAGATTGAATATATAGACCTAGCTTCACATGAAAGTTGGCCAAAATCATTGCACGAGACCTAGGCTTGTTGGTATCCCATAGACCACACTCTATTATGCTTTTAACTAGGTTAAGCAGGGTCCTAGTTGGGCAATGAAAAATCTCGCAAAGCTAGTGGTTGGAGATTGGGTCACATCTCAAGGAGGCATGGCGACATCCCATCATCCTACAAATCATCTAGCCAATACCTAGTAGGAACCCTATCTCTAAGCATTGAAATGAAATGAAATGAAAGATTTTAATAATGTCCACGAGGCCACAGCAGCTTAAGGGACCCAGAACTGCACAACACGAACCAAAGAACCAGGTAGCAAAGCACTAAACAATTTGAAGCCTCCTTTCGAGATCAAATCTCCTACAGTGAATTTTGATCAGTAGGTTTGCAGCTTTACCCAATCTCGCCTCTTCAAACAAGGTGTTTAAATTTTTGATAGTTAAGATGCCTTCATAGTTGTCACGAATGTTGCTGTAAGCCGAGCATTCCATGATGAAATGCCACTCTGTCTCCACCACACCTTTGTCGCAAAAGAGACATTCTATTTTCCCACTCTTCTTTGGGAATCTGCCATCTACCCGTTTCACATCTAAGATGATGTGAGCTACTCCTCATTTGCGCAATCAACATTTTTGCTTTCCATTTAATATCTGCCCCTATGTACTCCTTTTCGACATGGTCCCACGTAGGGTTGAACTCCTTGATATAGTAAGCTTTTTTTTGTCCTTTTTGATTGATCCACATGTTGTGTCTAAATTTTTCTCTAACATATTTTTTTATTTCCTCGTTGGCATGTGGACACTCCTGCATATTAATGCCCCATTTCTTTAACCACTGGTCATTTTGTTTCCTCCATGTCTTCTTTCTTCTATTTAGCTCTTCCTCCATGATTAATTTAGGCCACCGGTTGCTTTCCATATTTTGAATCTTCTTTAGGTAACTTACCAAACGAACCATTGCCGACGCCTCTAAAGGGAATAGACCTGTTTTAGCCAATAAAATCTCATACGGGACAGCAGTCTTAATTTTAAGACTGCTAATGATGAGATGTTTTTGGATCCTTTCAATTTGCATCCATTTCTGATCAGATAAACTGCTGCCCCAAATTTCGCAGCCTAAAGGATCACAGGGACACCAATAGACCACTACTCAAAGAAAAATAAACAAAACTAGACCACCCAATAGAGCTCAAACTTCCACATCGAAAAGGTAGAGTGATTCCTTCCCCTAGACTCGAGTTATCCCCGCGGTTGCATTTCCCACACCTCATGATGAGAAACCATCCTTACACAAGCTATCCTAGCTACATATTATGATGAAAAGACATCTCTTTATGGTGGTTTGTCCCTCAAGAGGGTCTCATTGAGCCCTTCCCAATCATCACTCTTTCCACTAATCAAAGAAGAGAAGGGAGAGAGTTCAATACCCCAAGGTTGACAAGAAGATTTGCCACCTTATTTTGCTCATGAAACCAGTGCATATAACAAACCATGTCAAACTTTTGGCATAGCATAGCAAGATGGCTTCTTCAAAAAGGCTTTGAAGCTTCCAATTTGGACTATTCCCTTTCTTGAGCCGTTGATGATGATTTGAGAGTCGACCTCGGTCTCTAAATTCTTACCACCCTCCTAAAGAGCCAAAGGAAGAACATCAGTGATTGCTTCCAACTTTGTTTTGTTGTTAATCCAGTGTCCCAAAAGCAAGGAGCCAACTTTGATCATGTTCATAAGACAAAACTAGCTCCCACTTGTCCTTAGTTGCCCCAAGATGCACCATCAAAATCCAACTTCCACTAGTCATCCAATCGAGGGGACCATCTTTTCTCATGATCCTTCTTATTTACTAATACCCCATTAATAGGGGCACCGAGCTGTTAGACAATTTTGGGTATACTTTTTGAATAGCAGGGGTGACAATCTTTAATGATGCTTTCTATTCTCAGCCAACACCTTTGCTAAAGATTGTCACCCCTGCTATTCAAAAAGTATACCCAAAATTTTCTCATGATCCTTCTTGATGGAAGCTACTTCATTTCTTTAATATTTAGGACTACTTTCGAGCATTTAGCTTGTTGTAGTTGTAACAACACCAAATCTGGACATAATAACTAAAGTTGATATTCAACCAACTTCCATTTATTAGGAGCATTCAAGACCCTAACATTCTATGAAAGGATCTTTATCTCTCCAGAGGAGGGCCTCTAACCCTCCTCTGGGAATTGATGATGTAGGTACCTAATGCTGCCTAAGAACTTGCACCTATCCTTTCCATTATATCTTCTCTCAACCTCTCCACCTTTGTTTTTCTCCCTCCCTTCTTTTCAATCGATGAAAGTTTCCCAGTATCGACACTCACTATTATGCCACCCAAATCTTCCACCATCGATTCTACTTCCCCTCTTGCTAACTGCAAAGGGTCATCTGGTTCCTCCCACATAGACACAAATGCTGATTCTCCTAGGGTCTCAAATGGCTCGTCACCTTTCCCAAACACCTCCATATTCCCTCAAGCCTCTAAGGGGTAGACAAGCTTGTGCAAATCCATTCCCCTCCTTTTTTTGAGACTCCAAAACACTATCCCTAAAAACCAACCAAATGAGAGGATTTGGGTCCTTTGAGAAAAAAACCAATAATTGTTCCTTGCTTTAAAAAAGGCTCTTTAACTCTTAAATGATTTCTTCTCCAGTCAAGTGCCAAGTCTTCCCATTCTTAAACCCAACCTTACCGACTTTTGCCCATGAGCTCCATAGGATTGGGCAATATGCCCTATCCTATGGCAAGCATAACATTTGAAAGGAATCTTTTCATAATCTACTTCTTGACAGAAAAAGAAGTTACCTAAAGAAAGACAGATTTGTTTAGGAAGCAAAAGATTCAAATCTCTTCGAACTTTCAACCTAGCAAACACCATTTGATTCTTTTGAATTGGAGCACTAATCCACTTCAACCACCTCCCCCTGGCTACTTCCTATTGTTTCCAAGTAGGTAGGACTCTAATATTACAGGGGCAGGTTGTAGAGTCTGACCCAAATTTCTGGGAGAGAAGATGAGTTGATTACACTTGAAAATCCTTGTTTCCATGGTTGACAGATGTTCAACAGGATGCTTAATGGTCACTAATTATAGTGCCTTAGTAGGTGTTACATGCTAATCCTATGGTTTATTCAATTATTTGTCTGATATGTGTCTTAGGGTGCAGTACATTGATCCATAACAGTGATATCAGAGCTCATGAAAAAGTTCTACCTGATTTGGGCACCAAGACCAAAACTCACAAATATCTTTGACTTTAGGAGATATCCATTACAGTCCAGTAACTAACCACTACAAACTTAGTGGATGAACTAAATAATGCAAGCAATGCAAATAATTCAAACACAAACATTAACCCAACTGCTACAAATTAAAATTCCATACACCCTAAGGCTAAAACACAAAAAATACTCATGCAAGCAGCAAAATAAAACACCTACAGTATAACCCCAAATCAAAAGGCTTAAAAATTTATCCTTCCAAGATGTATCGAAAAAGGAGTGGATCTAGATTCAAAACATGGATGAGTTTAGTAGAATTTCTAACTATTTGATTTTGGGAAAGGAAATGTATTATGAAAGATAGCACTGCATTCAAGGGGAATAGCAAAGGAATAGTGGAATATCATAGATTCTGCAGCAGAAGCAAAAACTAAAAAGTCCTTAACCATGCAGAATGCCTTCAAGTCCATAAAAATAAATAGATACTAACCCTAAATTGACAAAATGTAAGTTTCCATCATCACAAATCTTTTAAACAAACAGGAAACCATATTTTAATCATTGTATTAGACTGAATAATCATTTGATTCAGTGCATGATCCGTTACTGGGTAATTCTTGTTGGATGCATGATGCAAAATTGAAATATGAGGAAACACTATTGTTTGGGATGAGGGGTGATTATTTTCTGTAATTAAATTCAAACCCCAAAATACAATAATTGACAATCTTTACATTTTTCAATTGTGGAGATATTAGTCTTTGTGTCGAACCCTTTGGAGACAAAATTATATCTGCACTCTAGGTCTACAAGGATCGTAGCTTATTTTCTTTTGATTTTCCCTTTAAGGAGGAAGAGTTGAATGGATTGAATATCTTAGCTAGTTTCTGCTAATTTTTGGTGATTTTTTGTCTGAGTTTTCTTATCCTTCCAAATCTTGGTGGTTGATTTGGTTTCTTCATTTTGTGGTTTAGTTGTATGTCGTGTATTTTACTCCAAAAGAAGGTGGTGCTTGTTACAATGTGGACATGGGTTTTAGTTGGGCAGTTTGTTAAACTTTTTCTTGTCATGGTCATTTCTAGTTTTTTTTGGAGTGTCTTCTTCATTATGATGGTTGTGTTCTTCTAAGGGAATTTTAGAAGTTTGTTTTGAGTTCTGAATTTTAAGGGCTACTAATATGGTTTGGTCTAGTGTTTTTGGTTCTGTTTGGATTATTGCTCTCCAAAGTGTTGGTACTTTTTGGTGAGATGGTTAGCCTTGTTATATTTTTGGTTATTTCACTACATTAGTAGGTGGTCTAGGTTCTCAGTACTTCCCATACAGTTTCTAAACATTCATTTGAGGGGCGAACCTAGTGTTAATTGCATCATTAATTTTGGGTCAAGTGTGTATAGTTTTCATATTCATTTCAGATCTTGTCTTGATCCCATAGTAGTGTTTCAATGTTGGTTCTTTGAGATGGAAGACTAAATTAGGAACTTCATCTTCTTTCAAAATCTCAAGTGATTGAAAGAAATTGTCAATTGACATGAGCTATGACCGATAAGTTACATTGCCCTGTTTTTGGGTGTGTGTGTGTGTGGGGGGGGGTGTTGGTGTATTCTACTTGGGCTAGTTGCTAGAGGAGTGGGAAAGTCTCATCGTATTCTCTTTCATATCTTTCCATTTCCTTTAATATTTGCTCCTTATATTTTTAAATTTTGACTTGGTGGTTGTTTAATAGCCTTGTCTCATCTATTCATAGTGTTTCTCCGAGCTTCTAGGATGGGGGCATGGGAATGGATTTCTAGGAATGGAAAAAATTTTCCAAAATTTTGGGGATGGCGGGAGGATGGTAGGGGGACAACTATATATATATATATCATAATTTACACAAAATGTACCAAATTAAATAGTAAATTCAGAATTGAGAACACACCATAAAAATTAATCAATGATAACTATAAGTTATAAAATTAAAAAGAGTAGTTTTTTAACACAAATATATGTGCTTTTTTAAAAAGGGAGTCATTTTTTAGAATAGGCCTTTATATATCAAGGGTGACTGTGTTTTATTTTACAAATGGTTCACCTCTTATTTGAAAGCCTTTTTAAAGCTAAGCAATATTTCAAAAATCTTATGTCTCCCACTTATTACACAGTCTTTTCCACATTCTTCTAAGATTTGATAACAATTGTCTCTAACCATGTAAATACTAAAAAAATAAAAAACATATAATCAAAAGCATCACACTTGCCAAAGGTTGCAGGTGATGGCGGAGTCATGGAGCACAAAGAAGGAGCTCAAGGGCTGAGTCAAAACAAAAAGTGAGCATGGGAAAAATCATCATAGGTGCGATGAGGATGAAGGTTTGAATATTCAGAAAGACGTTAGGAGCCAATTCATGGCCACACAGAGGCAAAATGCAGGTAATTTTATAAATGTGAAGGGATGTCATAGGGACGTCAGGGATACCCTAGTATCCCCATTTAGGGGACATTCCCAAGAGATGGCCCCATTGAGAGTGGGTATCCCTAGGAGGTCCCCATTTTTTGAAAAAAAAGGAGACGGGATGGGGACAAAATGGAGGTAATTTTACAAATGTGAAGGGATGTCATAAGGACATCAGGGGCACCCTACTATCCCCATTTAGGGGATGTTCCCAGGAGATGTCCCCCATTGAGAGGGGGCATCCCTAGGATGTCTCCATTTTTTGAAAAAAAAAATGGGATGCGATGGCCCCCATCCTGGAATGGCTGAAAGCCCATGGGGATGTGCCCCTAGGGAACACCATGACCATTCATCATTTCCAGTAAGATTTTCACGTTATTCGTTTATATTTGTAGCACTTGCATTATATATGTGAATGCTTATTCCTTTCTAGGTTGATTGTTAGACATGTTGTGTGTGGGCAGAAGAAATTTGGACCTGCTTCAATACCATTGTTACCAACCTTTCCACCAATATCTGCACCCAACTTCAAGATAAGACACCAAATTCTAGGATACCTATACAAATATGATAATATCTCACTCAACTTAGTAACCAACATGATTGGTTGGGCATGAGTGGAGACCACCAGACCATGCTCTGTAAAAGTGCATTTCTTCATATTTATCACTATAGGGCATCACTAATCTGGGCTCCAACCAACATTATCTCCATTATGTAGCTGAAATAAACTAGCATGGGAATTATTACAAATAACTTCAGAAATTTCAATTCATTAATTCATTCATCCTTCCCAACAAGGTCTTGGTTTCCTCAAACTTCAGTACGCATTTGCAAATACAAGCCATGGTTTTTCACTCAAGTGAGATATACTCTGAGAACTGGGGATATCTAGTCCAACTTTATGATCATCCAATGGGTCAGACATTTGGCCTACATATAGTTAGATTCAAGTCAAATACAACATGTTGTGCTGGTTGGTTGACATCAGAAATGTTAAACTTGAAAAATCTAGGATAGGAAAAAATGGTGTTTGGACCTAGTTTAAGCTTTGACTTTGACTCAATGATTCATTTTATTTAAATAATCTTGAAGTAAATACATCATAGAGTAATGATGTCACGAGATGAATGTTTGATGTGATGGAGGTTTTAATAAATCACAACAATGATCCCTTGAGTTGTACGCTTTCTATGGTTTATGTTCCGAGGCTATAGTGCCTCATTGTAGAGTGAAAGGCTATTGTGGTCCTTAACTCAAAACGTAGAGTACTATTATGGTGTCTATTATTTAGCTTCAGGCAACATGGTACAAATTCATATATATTACTTCCAAGTTAACACACAATCATTCCCATTTTCAGTGCAGGTTTTGTGTAATATCCCTAATGGATATTGGACTGAAATTTTGAATGCTCTAATACCACTGTAATATCCTTTCTAGGATATTCTCAAAAACTCAGATCAATACTTATTTTCTGATTAATAAACTGAGTTTTTATCTATGCTGATGTTATAAGATACACTTGGGTCACAAACTAAATATCAAACAGGCAAATATGCAAAAAGAAACTTCCAGCTGGCTGTGTGACAACTTAGAAATTTTCAATTCATATTTATAGATGAAAAGAGATTCTTCAAATTAAAGATTTGTAGAGTCAAATTAGAGATTTTACTTTCAGTTTAAAATAGAAATAGTATTGAATCAATCTCTGACCTGGAGTTCTATCAATATGACTGACTGATTGATACCTGGAAGATGCAATTTTTCTGATTATCTTTGATATTCCTAGCACAGTATCTGATCACTCCCTGGATTCGTTCTATGCTGGCTCAAATGTTCCTGGATATATATTAACATACTAATAGCAAAGGATAGTCATCTGTATGCTGCCAATCAGTTTAGATGCAATGAAATAAATGGTCGGCCTGTTGATCTAATCCGCCAGTCTTTATAAGTGACGACTTTCTTGAGGATGCTCGATGAAGAAGATACTCACAAAAGCTTGTCTAAGAATGGCGCCACATGACAATGTGAGGTGCGGTTTTACTCAACGAGCTCACCATATGACTCCGTCACGATTCCTTTTAGGTAGCTGCGACTTTGATATGAAGACCACGATTTCCTTCTATGGCGGCAGCTTGTGTGAATTCGTCCAGCGCTATCTCCCTTATGCGAACCCTTCAATTTGTAATGAGACTATGAATTAGTTGGGACCCACGACCAAATAAATAAACTCGTTTGAAATACCACCGATGGGTGCATGGCCTTCAACGGCTTTCAACAGGGATCAGCGCTTCTATTCCACGACTCTTCAAAAGCTATGGCGTGATATCACCCGACACACAGGGAGATTTTTCCTTCGTCCACCATCTTCAGGTATAATTGTTCGGCAATCAACAAGGAATACAAATCAACTAGCAATTGATATTAAATACAATCTTAGCTAATTTGAGGTGGTCGGTTCATGTGTGTTAACGAACATTCACAAATGATCGGGAATCTCCAAATTGGCGCTTCAATCCCCAATGCACTGCGATGAATTTTGAAACTTCAACTACGAATGATCTTCAGCGAGCTCCTTCTTACATGCTGCACCGACGATCCTTTTAATATTCCATTGACCTCTTCTTCAGATGTTAGAAAATAGGCCTTAATGAGGCAGCGGCTACATCGAACACAGTCAACTATTAAAATATTTAGAGAGATTAATATCTCCTCAGACGCTGGATCAAACTATAACCTGCGCTTAGTGGAATACTTTCAGATATCAATATATTAATCACAATTTCTTACAAATCTTCCTTCAGACAGGACCCACTCTGTCAGATATTGACTCTCAATATGCAACAAAGATGTAACTTAAAATTTGAATAATACATTCAATCAAAATTCCATATAAACTTTAAACACCAGATATGTATATTGATCAACACTTGCAAATAAAGCATTCAGATTATAATCATAGAGATCAAAGAATATGTATTTCAACTCAGCAATCTCCCAAATCAATTATTCTGAAAACTTTATACAAAAGATATTCAACGATATCGATAAAATGGTCTCCGACCAAATATGGACAACTCCAGCAAAATACCAAAACCCAAAACACTTTGAAGCCCAACTATGAAATCTGAGATGATTTCACCTCTACAATTCACCAAGGGAACATCTCCTCGGCTCAACAAATGCAAGGGAACATCACCTTGTCAAACAGCTGAATACAATTTGTCAAAAGACACAAACCCAAAACCAAAACATACAGATATTCAAACATGTTCAATAATGACTCTCAGGCTTCCTTTTAAAGCCCTTACATCAATTCGGCGCAGCCTAATTTTATTAAATGCAAGTTTATGTGTACACAGTCACACTTAACAATATTAAATGCTTGCACTTGCACTTTTTAAATGTGTGTGTACAATAACACTTTAATTTATAAAGTGTTTTAATACCGACTTAAGTAACTTAAAATAAAATATTAATTTTATAAAGCAAAATAAAAATACTTTATAAAATTAATTTACAATTAAAACATTTTTAAGTTATTTCAAAAATGGGGACATGATAGCTCTCCCTTCCCGACATTGCTTGTCCCCAAGCAATGGGAAGAAAAATTGAACTCAATCAATCCCTGGATCCGAAATCTAGCGAGGTTCCTTAAGCATGCTCAATCACATCTCTTCAAGGTTGTTGACGAAGAAGATCCTGGGACCACTTCCGTTGTTGCACAATGTAGCAAACACACCCATGCTCAACTTCCAATGACACATCCATACCATGAAGAAATCAATCAACTCAAAAATGAAGATGCCAATGTCAAATAATGAGCCAACATAGCTGAAAATCCCTCCAACATGGATGTCTGGCTGGAACATGTTGGTGTTGGAAATAAGCCACACCCGGACCCCCGGACCGACGATGGACTAGTCCAAGAGGGGCCAGTAGCTCAGTGGTAGAGCACTCCAGCAGCGTATGGAAGGTCCTAGGTTCGAGTCCTAGCTGGTCCATGTCTCAACATGGTATCAGAGCCAGGCTCAAGCTAGGAGCCCCAAGCACACGAGAGGTGTGGCTTAAGGGGGTGTTGGTGTTGGAAATAAGCCACACCCGGACTGACGATGGACTGGTCCAAGAGGGGCCAGTAGCTCAGTGGTAGAGCACTCCAACAGCGTATGGAAGGTCCTAGGTTCAAGTCCTAGCTAGTCCATGTCTCAACAGAACAAAGGATGGATGTCAAACATAAGTGCCAATGAAAATGTATCCAACCTCGATACCTTGCTGTCATAAATCAGATCAGCAGTATGCAAACTGAAAATGTCATTCAAAATGACATACAAAGTATCATCTTCAATGCATGAAGATAGGGAATCATCATGATACCCATTGCCAACAAGAAAATATGGATTCCCATCATAATAAGCTCTTCCATATGCTGTTGTTCCAAAATTGAAATCACCTACTTCAATGTTCAGCAATGAAGAAAAATCATCAACCCATGGAGAAAAAACTATCATATCATCCACATACTCCAATAAACAAACATCATCACAATCATGAATAGGCTGATTTAGTTCACCACATGGAACTAATGCATCAAATAAAACTGAATTCTCTTCATCACCATTGTGATATTCATGCACATCATCATCGGCTGCCCCAAAATCATCAAATAAGGCTGATTGCAGATGAATAGGACTGCTGTCCTCAAACAAATTAGGGATTATATTATGCCATTTAACTCCATGATCAAAATCTGCCATCTCATTAGAATGATCAGCAATGACATCATACCATTTTTCTTCATCAAATGCTGATCCAAAGCAAGGAACTTCATATGCATCACCTATGTCTTCTTCATGTGAATCATATACTTCATGGTTGATCAGGTCCTCTTTATCATCATGAAATGTCATGAGTTCTTCATGTGAATCATCTTCCTCATGGATGATCTTTGTAACAAAGACTATGTCTTCTCTTTCATGCATGATTGAACATCAATAATATGCCCTTCATAACAAACTGAAATTTCTGGTTTGCTCTCAAATGTATCAACATTTTCCTTATCAACAATGTTAGTCTCTTCATGAAGAACCATACCTTTACCCAACATAGCTGATTTGTCTTCAACTACTATGTGCTTTTCTTCAATCTGTGGCTGAAGTGTACTTGAATCCTCATACTCTTTAGGGCTGCATAATGACTCTTCATCACTATCAAATGATTCTTCATCATACCACGAACTCTTGATCTCCATGTAGTCTTTGAAGCTAATTCTGTTTTGCACATACTTAGGAAGAGCATTATACTTGTTTATCAAGGCTATCAAGTCTTCTTCTATAGACTTGTCCATTGTAGGTGTATATGATCTTGTATTCATGGCTTCAGCTCTTCCTTCAAAAAAACCCATAGGCTGGCAAGATCATGGCTCTGATACCACTGTAATATCCCTAATGGATATTGGACTGAAATTTTGAATGCTCTGATACCACTGTAATATCCTTTCTAGGATATTCTCAAAAACTCAAATCAATACTTATTTTCTGATTAATAAACTGAGTTTTTATGTATGCTGCAGGCAAATATGCAAAAAGAAACTCCCAGCTGACTGTGACAACTCAGAAATTCTCAATTCATATTTATAGATTAAAAGAGATTCTTCAAATTAAAGATTTGAAGAGTCAAATTAGAGATTTTACTTTCAGTTTAAAATAGAAACAGTATTGAATCAATCTCTAACCTGGAGTTCTATCAATATGACTGACTGATTGATACCTGGGAGATGCAATTTTTTTGATTATCTTTGATATTCCTAGCACAGTATTTGATCACTCCTTGGATTCGTTCTATGCTGGCTCAAATGTTCCTGGATATATATTAACATACTAATAGCAAAGGATAGTCATTTGTATGCTGCCAATCAATTTAGATGCAATGAAATAAATGGTTGGCCTGTTGATCTAATCCGCCAGTCTTTATAAATGATGACTTTCTTGAGGATGCTCGATGAAGAAGATACTCACAAAAGCTTGTCTAAGAATGGCGCCACATGACAATGTGAGGTGCGGTTTTACTCAGCGAGCTCACCATATGACTCCGTCATGATTCCTTTTAGGTAGCTGCAACTCTGATATGAAGACTACGATTTCCTTCTATGGCGGCAGCTTGTGTGAATTCGTCCAGCTCTATCTCCCTTATGCGAACCCTTCAATCTGTAATGAGACTATGAATTAGCTGGGACCCACGACCAAATAAATAAACTCGTTTGAAATACCACCGATGGGTGCATGGCCTTCAACGGCTTTCAACAAGGATCAACGCTTCTATTCCACGACTCTTCAAAAGCTATGGTGTGATATCACCCAACACACAGGGAGATTTTTCCTTCGTCCACCATCTTCAGGTATAATTGTTCGGCAATCAACAAGGAATACAAATCAACTAGCAATTGATATTAAATACAATCTTAGCTAATTTGAGGTGGTCAGTTCATGTGTGTCAACGAACATTCACAAATGATTGGGAATCTCCAAATTGGCGCTTCACTCCCCAATGCACTGCGATGAATTTTGAAACTTCAACTACGAATGATCTTCAGCGAGCTCCTTCTTACACGTTGCACCAACGATCCTTTTAATATTCCATCGACCTCTTCTTCAGTTGTTAGAAAATAGGCCTTAATGAGGTGGCGGCTACATCGAACACAGTCAACTATTAAAATATTTAGAGAGATTAATATCTCCTCAGATGCTGGAATCAAACTATAACCTGCGCTTAGTGGAATACTTTCAGATATCAATATATTAATCACAATTTCTTACAAATCTTCCTTCAGACGGGACCCACTCTGTCAGATATTGTCTCTCAATATGCAACAAAGGTGTAGCTTAAAATCTGAATAATACATTCAATCAAAATTCCATATAAACTTTAAACACCAGATATGTATATTGATCAACACTTGCAAATAAAGCATTTAGATTATAATCATAGAGATCAAAGAATATGTATTTCAACTCAGCAACCTCCCAAATCAATTATTCTAAAAACTTCATACAAAAGATCTTCAACAATATCGATAAAATGGTCTCCGACCAAATATGGACAACTCCAGCAAAATACCAAAACCCAAAAAAACACTTTGAAGCCCAACCGTGAAATCTGAGATGATTTCACCTCTACAATTCACCAAGGGAACATCTCCTCGGCTCAACAAATGCAAGGGAACATCACCTTGTCAAACAACTGAATACAATTTGTCAAAAGACACAAACCCAAAACCATAACATACAGATATCCAGACATGTTCAACAATGACTCTCAGGCTTCCTTTTAAAGCCCTTACATCAATTAGGCGCAGCCTAATTTTATTAAATGCAAGTTTATGTGTACAAAGTCACACTTAACAATATTAAATGCTTGCACGTGCACTTTTTAAATGTGTGTGTACAATAACACTTTAATTTATAAAGTGTTTTAATACTGACTTAAGTAACTTAAAATAAAATATTAATTTTATAAAGCAAAATAAAAATACTTTATAAAATTAATTTACAATTAAAACATTTTTAAGTTACTTCAAAAATGGGGACATGACATTTTGTCTGGAGTTGTTTAGTAGAATCAAAACACCTATTAAGCTATTCTCAAGTGTTGGTCTTTTCAAATAATTACCTACATAGGCTATTTATGATATTTTAGGATGCAATGTGAGTAACATTAGGAAGATGAATCCAATTGGTTTCTAGTTTTGACATTGTTGCCAATTACATTTTTAAGAAATTACAACGAATTAAGTTTAAATTAGCATGACTATCATTTAAATAAGCAAGATTTTGAAATGGAAGATTTTTCTTTCTCCATTATACTACTGTTCTATTTTTTATTGGCAGACTGCTTGCATAACTTTTGAAATGAATTTACTTATTGCAAGAGCAGAAATTCAAGTTTAATATAGATGATCTGCACAACATGAATAGCAGAATAGTAAGCTTAGCACTTGAGTCAAACAAAAGAGAGTAGATACATGAATTGATGGGAAATAAGAGCATAACAGACATATAATAAGCAGAGCCACTTCGAGGCGGCAACCTCCCAAGTCTTAAATAAGAATAGAAATCGCAATATGATGATTCAACAACTACTAACTACCTCCTATATATAGGCCTCCTAATAACATAATGGAGGGGCAAACCACTTATCCCAACATGGGCTGACTAATTCTATAATTATTATATCTAGGAACTAACAATAAAGATAATGACTGCCTAGTCAGCTAACACATATCCTTATATATATCTGGAATTAAGGGCACAACAACTTTCCTTTTTGGAACTCCTACTTCTTTTCAATAAATTGTCTGATACTTGTACAAAGCTGTGTTCACCTTTGATGTTTTCTTTGGTGACATAAGTTCTTAATTAGAGGGATTAGAGAATATAGAGGAAAATTTATCTTTATAATTTTCTCCTTGAACAACATAATGCTAATTTATCAATTTAGTAGTTGCATAAAGATTTTGCTTGTAAATTATTACACATTGCTGTGATGCTCATGCTATTTTAATTTTTTCATCTTGATTATTCAAAGTGGAGTTCTTTGAAAGTTGCTCCCAATATATATCCTTTTCAGATATTGAACTTGTATATGCTTGGTAGGATGCATATTTTGTTTATGAATATTGTTCAATTGGTTAAAATTGATCTTTTGACTTTCTCCCAGTCAGTACCATGAATTATGTTCTCCAGGAAATGCGATAATTCATTTGACATCTTTATGACCATTCCTTGGAAGAGCATTTGTAATTTCATTAATTATTTATTTTGTACTTCTTTCATCCTTTGAAAAACATCCTTATATAGGCTTCATAGCTACAAATCATTATTATCTTGGAATGGACAAAATTTGCATGACTTCCAGTTTTAGTGTTTTTTTGTAAATGATTATTTTCATACTTGCACAAAGCTGAAATTCTTATAATTTTTTGTCTTTTGGATGGTAGACAAAGTTGGTGCTCAGAAGCGAATTGAAGATACTAATAGTAAAGAGCATGATGGAATTGACCAAGAGAAGAAATTAGGAACACTTTCACGCGATATCATTCCACACATTCTCAGTTTGTGAGTATTTCTAACTTGGGAGAGACCAACAATCTTGTGTGGTGTCTATAGGGATTATTACATTTATGAGTTCCATTAGTAAACTGGGTTATTAAAATTTATATCTTCTTGGAGTTCATGCTGAGACTAGAAAATAATGCAATTTTAATATGGAACACTTCACTCATAGGCATGTAATTTAGAAATTTGCATTTTCTTTTTGTAAAGTCTCAAAACCAGTAAAATGAAAGAAATTGATACAATGGTTTAAATAAATTACACACTTGTTGCAAGTTCCTTATAATTGGAGTTTATGCACCTTTAGGAATCATGACATCCTAGATGGTTATGCATGAAGCCTAGTCACGCTATAATAAGTTTATTGCTTTGTAAGATGAATTCATGGAAGTTAGGGGATTTTTTTGTTCGAGGAAGGAAACTTAAGTTTTATGAGACAGAAATACAAAGAACAATGGCGTGGAGTCTATGTTAAACAGGGGGCCTCCAATAGGTAGGGGTAATCCTTGTTAAGTGAAATCAGAAATGGGTGTTTATCCTTACTGTGGAACTCTTAACTTAAATATTCTCCACAGTAGAAAATTACATGCCATTTCTCAACATAAAAGTGATATCCTTTTCACTATATATATTCTCCTTGGTATTTATATGCCTAGCATTTTCCTAGCTATTTATTATGGTTCCAAGAAAGCATGCACATCAAAATAAGCACAATGAAAATAGTGAAGGTAACCCTGAGACCAGAGATGTGTCAAAGAACCAGACTAGATCCAACAAGTGTTATAAATTCATCATAACCCATTTATGATCTTGTTATGACATTGCATTTAGAATCAAATTTCTTATTTTTCAAGTATAAACTTGAGTTTTTTTCCTCTTGACTGACTGTGCATTATGATTGCATTTATTATAATTGTACTACTGATTGGGCCTACTTTTGTGCCACATGAGCCCTTAAAGATGCATGTATATACAAGGACAAGATCCTGATATCATTCTATTCAACATTCTTCTCTCTCCTTTGACCAGTGAGTTGTGAGGACAAAAATGGGGGATTTGGGGCAGAAAGGACTTTTAACATTAATGTAGCAATGGATAACATGAGGGAACCTTTTGGAAGTGACATTTGTTTGACCACATTGTTGTTTATAACCAATTTGCCAGCATTGATAGTTACTCATAGGGATATGAATTGAAAGGTTCAATTCATTCAAGTGCCATCGATTGAATTAAGCATCTATTGATGCAACTTCTGTGTTGAGGTATGTCATAGTTCATTGGCTGAATTGAGGGTCATTTGAGGTAAATCACGGCCCTTTAATTGAATTGATCCTTGGGGGAGTACATCTCTTTCAAGTGAGCACCACTTTGCTCTTCAAGTTGGTGTCTTGAAAAACACATCAACAGTGTCCAAAGGTTTACTGAGGAAACTGATGGGCAACTGATTAAATAGAAGATTACTTGGGATAATGCGTAAGCTGTAATATCCCAGATGGGGATATTATCTTGAATTTTGGATTTCTGGGCTTTCCAACTTAACCTTATTCGGAATTTTCTGATTTTCTTACTTAGAATTCTGCCCTAATTTTCTGCACTTTAGTTTTTTGCTCAAAACCCTAGATTCTGATTTTGTTTTCTGCTCAAAGACATGTAATCACAGTGAACAAACATGTATCCAAACATAGCAAATAATGATGGAAAATGATGTTTAAACAATAACATTCACATCTCCCATGAATTACACCATGAAATACACATTGTGTCATGGTAAAAATCTGAAACAATCTATTAATGAAAGAGGCAAAGCTCTTTATAAAGAATTACAATAGATGTTTCTAAAAGAATAATATAGATGTTTCTAAAGAAGCTAAAGCTAAAGCTAAGAAAGCAATAGAAATCGAAACAATCTAATCTAGTAATATTACATTATTGACCATTAAATAAACTAAGTAAATATTATTTTAATACCCTCCCTTAATGGTCAATCTATCAACTACACCAAGGTGCCCCCTAAATTTGACAAACTTATCCGGGCTCAGAGACTTGGTGAGAATATCTGCAGTCTAATCCTCAGTTGGAACATACTGCAACATCACTGATCCATCTTCGACAAGCTGGCGGATGAAATGACAATGAAGTTCAACATGCCTAGTCCGTTCATGGAAGACTGGATTTTTGGCAAGTTTCAGCACCCCTTGATTGTCACAGTACAAGGGGGAAGGTCCCACTTGAGACATTTGCATGTCAGAAAGCATCCTTCGAAGCCAAACTGCCTCACAAGCTGTTTTAACAATTCCCCGATATTTAGCTTCAGTCGAGGAAAGAGCCACTGCTTGCTGCTTCTTGCTGGTCCATATAACTGCACCTGTACCCAAACTGAAAACATACCCAGAAATAGATTTCCTGTCATCAACAAAACCTACCCAATCTGAGTCTGTAAAGCCAATCAGTTTAGAATCTTCGCACCTGCCATACAGAATGCCAAAGTCGAAAATGCCTTTCACATATCTCAGCACACTTCGCTGCAACCCAATGTTCA
Organism: Cunninghamia lanceolata; assembly: GCA_027924645.1. NCBI lineage: Eukaryota > Viridiplantae > Streptophyta > Pinopsida > Cupressales > Cupressaceae > Cunninghamia > Cunninghamia lanceolata. The sequence goes on from BSBN01000246.1 coordinate 8,226,496, forward strand.
GCTTTAGGGGCTGTCATGAAGCGAGAGATGTAGCTCACAACAAAACTGAAGTCAGGTCTAGTAGCAATGAGATAAATGAGGCTGCCCACTAGTTGCCTGAATGCTGATTCATTCTCCAAAGGTGAATCTGAATTGGCTGATAGTTTCAGCCCTTTTTCCATAGGTGTAGATGCAGGTTTGCAATCTGTCATCCGAAACTTATCAAACAGACTTCGAGCATACTTGGACTAAGAGATAAAGATGCTATCAGTTGTCTGCCAAACCTCAACACCGAGACAATAATGCAGAAGTCCCAAATCTGTAATGTCAAATGATTGACTGAGATTATGTTTGATCTCCCTAATTAGATGTTCCGAGCTGCCAGTAATGATCAGGTCATCAACATAGACAACAATCAAAAGAATATCATCACCAGACTGTTTGAAATACAAATTAGAATTAGGACTCCTCTGAAAGCCATGATCAACTAGATACTTATCAATTTTCATGTACCATGCCTGTGGGGCTTGTTTAAGGCCATAGAGTGCTTTCACTAGTCTGCATACCTGGTGTTCTTTACCAGCAACATTGAAACTAAGAGGTTGTGTCATATAGACTTCTTCCTGTAAATCCCCATTGAGGAATGCACTCTTGATGTCCATTTGATGGACTTTCCATCCAAACTGGGCTGCAATAGCGAGGACAAGCCGAATGGTACTCATTTTGGTTGTGGGAGCGAAAGTCTCCTCATAATCAATGTCCTCTGTCTGTGAGAACCCTTTGGCTACTAACTGAGCCTTATACTTATCAAGAGTTCCGTCAACCTTATACTTAACTTTATACACCCATTTGCAGCCAATGGGCTTCTTCCCTCGAGAGGACCCAAGTGTTATTCTTCAGAAGACTATGATGTTCAACTTCCATAGCCTGTTCCCACTCAGGTATACCTTTAGCCTCTGAATATATCTGAGGCTCAGAGATGCTATCAAGGTTGGCCATAAGAGCAAAATTAACTGTATTCTGCTGCTTGCTCTTTTTTCGAACAGATCTACCCTCAATCAATTCATCATCATGAAGATCACCTATGGTCTTGGCCCACCATTTAGGTCAGAGAGTAGAAGTACCAACATCTGAAATAGGAGGAACAACATCAACTGGGGTGGCTGGAACAAAATCAACTTGATGAGGATCCATATTGTCTTGAGGAGGGGCAGGTGGTGGAACAATCTGCTGAGGTGCCTCCACAACTGCAGAATCCCTCCCATCAGGTGGAGCTAGGGGAAGACGAACACCCAAATCAGAAGCCTTCAGAGGTTGATCCTCAGGGCTCACAGTAGGAGAAGACAGATAAAAGGGCCCAGTAGCTTCATCAACCACAACAACACGACTGAAGATGAGATCTGTATCTACATTAATCAGCCTATATGCCTTATGATTCTCACTGTAACCTGTTGTTAGCATACAGTTTTGTCACTACAAAAACACCATGATTCGCCCAATAGGCAGCAACAAAAGTGCTAACGAATGGAGGAATCATTGTGAGTGCAATGATTCTCCTCTACATTTGAGAGGGGCAGCTCCCCATATGATGGGGGTTTTGAGTACCTTTAACCAGAAGGTACAAAAAGGCAGCAAAAAAAGAGAGAAAGGTGAACGGAAAAAGAGGAGAAATCTGCTTGTGAGCATAGGCACACAGCACAAATTCCCACAACAAAAAGAAGTAAAACACTAACAACAGAGGCACAAAGTCCTCCAAAAACCCCTGCGAATCAAGAGCATGTAGAAGGAATCACAACAAATAAAGAGGCCGAATGAACGTAAGAACAATTAGCCTCTATGAAGAAACCATGGACATAAGAACACAATTCTTCATTAATGTGAAAATCAAACCAGAGCTCAAAGTCTCTAGTAACCCCTTATACAAAGCTTCTCTATTCCATAGAGCAGAAAAGATCCTTCCAAATGAAAAGCTATTGAGTTTTATAGACTCTTCGTAGATAGGAAACTCAAAAGCCATCCATTCCTCCAAAGAAATTACTAAATAATGGAAAACAAAGAGTCATGGATGACTCTTCACATTCTACTCCAACTCCGTCATAAACTCCTTCCTAATTTGCTGTCTCATATCGATTGCAAGCATAAAAATTACCGGTTCTTTTACCATGCTCTGACCAAGCACCTAGACAAAGCCAGCAAAATTCAAATTTACATGGTGGTGTGCAGGTAATATGCATACTTCCTTGATTTTTCTGAATTATACTTTTGCACTTTAGACATGGCTTAGAATTAGCAAGAATCCAATTCATGTTTTCTGACTTTGCACTATTCTTCAAAACCCACTTTGCCACTATCTCACAGTCTACTGGATAGTGAGCTTCAATGGTAGGCACACATGATGGATTAGGGCATTGTAATGTCAGGTATCCAGGACAATCTCCGATAATTGTATGAATGTAACCTACCCAATATATGTCACATGATTGATGGCCACAAGCAATAGCTTTCATCCTTTGACGAGCATAAGTCTCAAAGCATATAACGCATGTTAACTCCTTTACATCTGGTTGTATATTGATTATTGGTCTTTCCAACAGGTCTACTATCTTCCTTACATTTTCTTCATCTGCAAACCACTTGCCGTTCACCTTTCTGATGCTCCATTTAAAATTTCGCAGAAGGATTCCAGCTTTAACTGTAGAAATGCTTGTTATCGTCTCCTCTTGGCATCGTTGAATATCTTCTTCACTTAAAATTGTGTAGTTCAGCAAATGGTATTGATTTCCAGTCACTATTTACTTGATGTCCTTCGCAGCCATACAACTTTCACAGACAACATTTTCGTTATTGTAATCGATTCACTAGAACTTTGGTTGCCTGCATCCATTCCGACGGCACCCCTGAGTCTCTATCATACTCATTCCTCACACACTTACCACTATCTTCCATATCATTATATCTCAACTCTTCATTTGTGAACATATACCTTTACTTGGCAATACCATAACAACGTTTCTTTTAATCATCGTAGAAAATGGCTAGCTTGCTTATCCCATTCTTCCTCACTTTGCGTATATTCCCATGAACTCTTTTGATTATAATATCTCATGTCAAGTCGCAGCTTTGTCTATAGTTGGGCATTTTGCATCCATATCCGTTATTTCTACTTTAGTGCCATTTGCATATTTGTCCACTCAAGTATTCTCAGCCACAATATCTGGCGAAAATCTGCTTTAACGCTGCTTTGTTTCTATTTTGGCATGAATCTGAGTACGCTAGCAATCCACGAAGAATTTGGCGTTAAACTATCAATTGCACTGCTTGAGGATTTCTGAAACATTATCAACAACTCTTTTTGGTACATATCCTTCAATCATTGCAAACCCTCTGAGATCTTTTTGGTATATATTTAGAAAGGCCGCCTTTTGCATCCGTATGAGCACTTAATGATAACATACGCATTGTTGCACTGGCGTGGAATCAGCCAATTGCGTTTTACCTTGGAAGTTTCTAAAGCTTTTCAACGAATCCATGTTGTGTATATCATGCGATCATTACCCTTATATCGCGTTCTTAATTACTGAAATTGGCATTACTTCAAGACTGCGTAGAGATAATGATGGCGAAGTTTGGGGATTTGATTCACACAGCCGATTGCATTTGTTTTCAAGTTTCTAAAACCTTTTCAACAAAAACCGTCGTGCATATCCCATAATTTATATTCCCTGCATTTCATACTGTAACGTCTTCTCTTTCTAAAATAGGTCGTGGCTCATGCGGGGCACTTTGTGTTCATTTATTAACTTCTGTAGAGACTGCACCATGCCATTTCTAATTCAGCACGAGATGGAGATGTGTGGGATGACTGTCGACTGTATTTGCCTTTAAAGATTTCTAAAACTTTAAACCAATGCATTTTGTGCATATCCTGCAATCATTACACTATGGATAAACCTTTCTTGGAAAATTTGATATATCTGTCAATTATCTCACACTAGGCCGCGACCTCTCGCTCGACCAGTTGCGTCAATCCAATTGCCTTGCTTTGCTCGGTCACAATCAGCTGCTTCTAATATCTTGTCCCTTGCATGCATTGTCATCCAAATCAACCTCTTGACAAACCCAAGCATTTACAGCACTACGTATTTCACCACCATTCGCAAGAGTTGCTTGAATGCCATATAATTATCAGTGTTAAAGTAAAATTGGCTGATATATATGAAAATGGAACATGATCAAAAGTAGCCACAACCCGATTATACATGTTTAACCTGATTGACTCAGATGCGACAGAGGAAGGCATATTTAATTCATTAACATTTTTCTTTGAAACTACCCCACTGCCTACTAATATAGGAACATCCATTGGACCTTGGCAGTGGAAGACTACTTTCAATGAGCTTGATGTTGGATACAATGAAGACTTGGCTTGTTGCTCTTGGAAAGCTATTTGATGCATTCTCTTCAAGATGAATGATAATAGGTCCATGGCTATATTATATGGGACCAGGGTCCCTTGATTCATGATACTTGCTAGCTCACTTTAAGAAGGTCCGAATTGTGTTAGTTCCTCCTTGACAAGGTCCCCTCAGTGATTTAATATCATGTACTTTATATGAAGTCTGGTTCATGAGGAAGGGGAGATCTTTCCTGTCATGATCCTCCAGTGTAAAAACATCCTTTTATGAATCTCCATCATCCTATGACACAACAACTTTGAGCACTCCTCACAATACTGTATTGTACAAAAATACTAATCTTCCATCACGTAGTTTTACATCATCTATACCAGCATTTGGGTTCATACCACTCTTGGTTTAGCATAACTCCAACTAAAATCTCCATTTGATGATTCTGCCATGCAAATTTTGCCTATCTACTCTGTTGAGTGCAACAACATATGTACAATCCCCTATATACTGCACCATAATATTTGAAAGAAGAAACTGGAGGCCATCTATTCTCTCCTGAACATAAATGTTTCTTGAAGTCTTGCCATATACACTGAGAAGAATAGTTCACCACAATCTAGAGTCCACAGGAACAACACAGCTTATTGCCGCCTCTCCGATGTCAGGGTCCAATAAAATTCATTGTCAACATCATCGCCATTACAAAGTCTTGCAATATAATCAAGAGATTCAATCTGTGACTGGATGCCCCTGTTCTCCCAGCATAATGTTTCAATAATAGATGCATGAAGAAGGATCCATAACAGGTGCATCGTCCAAACTTGAAGCAATCACACCACTGTTCTCACAGCTTCTTTAACATCAACATTGTGAATGGAAACCTGCCCACACCTTATAACAAACTGCACAAGACTCTAAACATATTTTCTATCTCAGCTTTACAACATTCATGACAGATGATTAACTGTGAATACTTACAAGTAGGGCACAAAACAAATTCGACCAGACTGAGACATGTGGGAATTGATTTGACTATATATGATAGCTCAAATATGAGAAAAGTTTAAATTTTCCAAGTTTAAAAAATGGGATAACACCTGTGAACATGATTTTCCGACTCTTGGAATCCAGCTTGGTGCGCTTGGCATCTGGAATCCACACACGAGCAGTAGAGCCAAAAACTTTCAGGTGGCTGACCTTAGGCTTGCGTCCAGACTAGGCTTCTTCAGGAGTCATCTTCTTAACGACATAAGGAGACCGGTTCAGAAGATAAACTACAGTGTAGATTGCTTCAGCCCAGAACTTCTTAGGGACATTTCTATGCTCCAGCATAGAACGAGCCATTTCAGTAATGGTGTGATTCTGACGCTCAATGACACCATTTTACTGAGGGGTGTAGGGTGTAGTAAGTTGGCGCTTAATGTCATGTGTAGCATAGAAACTGGATAAGTTAGAAGAACAAAACTCCCCCCCATAATCAAACCTAAGAGTGACTATCTGAGAGGCCGACTCTTTCTCAACTAAGGCCTTAAACTGCTGAAATATACTGAACACCTCTGATTTGTTTTTAAGAAAATACACCCACATTCTTCTACTAAAATTATCAACAAATAACTGAAGGAGTGTTCATTGGTCCACATACATCAGCATGAACCAATTGTAATACCTTGGAAGCTCTCCATGTGTACCATCTGAGAATGGAGTACGATGCTGCTTTCCAGCTTGACAAGCTTCGCATACTCCATGATTCTGAGTCTGAATCGTAGGTAGACCACCAACCAGATCATCTCTAGATAACTAAGAGAGATAATGCATATTCAGATGCGCATAACGCCGATGCGAGAGATTGCTGATGGAAGTACTCCTGGTTGCCATAGCGTGCTCTTGAGAATCACCTGAATCAACAAGTCTATACAGACCATGATCCTCAAGTCCCTGAACAACTATAGTGCGAGTCTCTCTATCAACAATGCTGCATGTGTGCATGCTGAAAACAATATCTAGCTGAGGAGAGTGATGCATAATCTGACTAACTGAAAGTAGATTCAGCCCCATGCCAGTTACAAAGTATACATTGAGAAATATTAAATTTCTCCCTCCAGATTGACTCTGCACGTTGCCCTTTTCGACAACAATATACTATTCGCCTCCTCCAAAGATAATAGAATCTCTAAATGGCGTGTACTCAATGAACCAATCCTGACGATGAGTGAAATGCCGAGATGCACTTGAATCAATATACCAGATAGAGGATTTAACATGATCTGCTGGTCTCTTGGCCATAAAGGCATAGAACGCACTCCTTCTGCTCAGTGTGCTCTGCAACATGGGCTTTAGGTTTAGACTCTCCTTGCTTGGACTGTTCAGAAGCCAAGCGTTTCCTGCAATCTTTCTTCATGTGGCCATACTTGTGGCAATAGTTGCACTGAATGTTCTTCTTGGAGCTGTCTTGGGATTGACCTTGGATGATCTGCTGAGAGGGCTGACCTTTGCCCTTATTCTTCTGAAATGTCTTGGCAGTAAATGCCTGTTCCGTGGAGGATGAACTAGCACCGCTACCGAACTGCTGTCTCCATCGATCCTGCTGCAGAAGTTTGGTGCAAAGCTCTGGAAACTTCAGGTCAACATTAGTTGAGGTAATGTTGATCATTTCAAAAAAGTGCTCATAAGACTTTGGTTGACTCTTCAGAGTGATGACTACCATATCTTCCTCCATCTTCCGACCAATAGCATCTAGCTGATCACAGATGTCCTTGATTTTTGTCAAGTGCTCCTACAGAGTTGTCTTCTCATCCATCATGATGGAGAACAACATGTTCTTCAGAAAGAACGCTTAGCTCTTGTCGGACGTTTCATGAAGATCTTTTAGAAGATCCCAGATTTCTTTAGCTGTCTTGCCAGATGGCCCTTGAGGCAGCTGGTCATCGGTGACCGATAATTTAATAAGCATCACGACTTCCCAATTGTGCTCATCAAATTTGTCCTGATCTTTACCTGCTGTTGGAGGACGTGTAGTTTTGCCTAGAACAATCTGGTCAAGGCACCGATACTCAAATATGGTCATCATACGCTGCTTCCAGGTGTTGTAGTTACGGCCGTTGAATTTTTGACTACCTTCCAACATAATGTTGGACAACAAGGCCATCCTTCATGCTTTCCAAGGCACGAAAAACAAGGTTGATACAAGCAGATTAGGCGCTTGAAGCATTGGTCATAGGATATAACCGCGATCAAAGAAATCTGAAAACACGACCAACAAGATTGCTAGGCGGGATTCACCTAGGATCACCTCATGATGATTGAGGGCCTGTTGACGCTAGGGTCACGGGCTGGTGACTTGAGTTTGCTGAGGACGATGTTGTGCTAAGCGCTTTAAGTGCTGCACATAGCCAAGCTGTGTTTGAGGGTGGTGCAGAGTCCATGGGTGAGAGTGTTCAGCGATTGAGATAATCGCCACAAATATTTAAAGCAAAACACCTGCCAAAGAAACCTGCGACCAGGTCTTTTGAAACCGCAGCACAAAACAACGATCATGAACCTTGAAGCAAGGATTAAAAACGCCGATGAAGCTTTTACAAGCGACTATCAACATAAAACGGTGATCAAAAAGATGAACCAACGAGGAAGGAAAAACCTGACCAAGAAGTCTTCAATGGCGACCAAACCAGGAACCATGACCTCTGTCGAAGCCAAAGACCTGAACCCTGCACAGAGACCGAGGGTCATGCAAACTGGTATGGCATCGTACTGATGTACGTATTTCAGAGTGCGCAAGAAAAAACAATTTTTTTTTTCAAAAAATCTTTTCCCGCTCTAATACCATGTAATGGTAAAAATTTGAATGAATCTATTAATGAAAGAGGCAAAGCTCTTTATAAAGAATTACAATAGATGTATCTAAAAGAATAATACAGATGTTTCTAAAAGAAGCTAAAGCAAAGAAAGCAATAGAAATAGAAACAATCTAATCTAGTAATATTGCATTATTGACCATTAAATAAACTAAGTAAATATTATTTTAATACATTGTAGGGCATCCAAGATCAATCAACCAAGTTTGATTTTCTGAGTTAAACCCCGGCTGCTACAAAATTGAAAGTTCTGATCTGATTTACAAAGATTTTAGGGCACAAACAAAACCAAACAATGCCCAAATTTTCCTGCACTAAAATTCAGATCAGAACTATTGGGGGTTCTTACAGTCAAACAGTGATTCAGAGGAATGAGAGGAAGAAGAATCTCACACTTCACTCATGAGGAGATCCATTTGGCAAAGGAAGCAACTAGAAAGGTATAGGCCACCTAATTTTTGTTGCATTTTTAGTTTTGTCTACTAATGATGATGAGGCTAGAATTGTGAAGGAGGCAATTAAGTCTAAAGATAGGAAGCCCTAGAAGAAGGCCATGAAGTTAGAGAAAGCTACTCTTGACAAGAACAAAACATGGGACTTGGTACAGTTATTTGAGAGCAGGAAACTTGTTGGTTCCAAATGAGTTTTCAAGAAGTTCAGTTCTAAAGGCAAGGTTGAGAACTGCAAAGCAAGATTGGTTGCAAAAGGTTATTCTTTCATTGAGGGATTTGATTTTGGTGAGATTTTCTCTCCTAGTGCAAATCTTATGTCTATTAGATTTCTTTTATCTGTTGCTACTACTTTAAATCTTGAGGTTGAGCAAATGGATGTCAAGGCAACTTTTCTACATGGAGATTTGGAGGAGGATACATGTCATAGGTAGATCACTTTGTGGTTGGGTAAGGTGTACATGGTTTGCAAGTTGAAGAATTCTCTCTATGGTCTAAAACAATCTCTGAGGATGGGGTATCAAAAATTTGATGCTTATGTTTTGAAGTTGGGTTTTGCTAGAACTAAATCAGATCATTGTGTTTATTATAAGTATATAAGTGATCAATTTATTGTTATCATTCTATATATTGATAACATTTTAATCGATAATAGGAAATGGTTAGGCTTATGTAATCTCCACTTTCACTCCAATTCAATATGAAAGATTTGGGAGTTGTTAAGTTTATCTTAGGGATGGAGATTAGGAGGATAAAACTAATAGAAAACTTTGGATTAGTCAGAGGAAGTATGCTGACTTTTTTTTGTAGTATGCATAATTGCAAACTAGTGAGTGTTCCCATTCATGTGGGAATAGAGATTTGAGTTGAGCAGTGTCCTCTGACACCTGATGATATTGAGGACATGAGCCATGCTCCTTATGCAAATGCAGTTGGTAGCTTAATGTATGCTATGGTTTATATCAGACCAAACATTACCCAAGTAGTGGAAGTCCTAAGTAGATATATGTCCAATTTGGGAAAAGAACATTGGACTGTAGTTAAGAGGGCCTTCAAATACCTTGATGGCACTTCAAAGTATTCTATTTGCTATCATGGAGAACTGATTTGTGCAAGACAAAAATATATAGGGATTTGTTGATGCAAATTGGGCAGGAGATGTGGATAGCAATTGTGTTTTTACTTATTTGGTGGTGCAATTAGTTGGATGAGCAAGAGAGGTTGCGGTTGCTCTTTTGACTATAAAGATAGTATCTAGCAACTACTTATGCTTGTAACGAGGTAGTTTGACTTCAAAGGTTGTGCTTAGATGTTGGTTTTAGGCATGATATAGTTCATATTGATTTTGGCAGTCAAAGTGCTATTAGCTTGGCAAAGAACCCTATTTTCCATGTGTGAAAAAAGCATATTGATGTGCAATACCATTTTGTTTGAGATATGGTGGACAATAGGGTCATGATCAAGAAGGTGGATACTTCTATGAATGTTATAGATGCTTTGACAAAACCAGTGAGCATAGAGAAGTACGAATGATGTAGGATGGCTAGGGGTGTTTCAACCCCTAGTAGTTTGTTCTTTTTGTTGGAACCTCTTATGGTCTTTTGCAAGTATACAAGTGGGAAACTGTTAAGACTAGGTATTGTATAGCTTGAAAATTCTAAGGATGTAATTATTTAGTGATGGGGAGGCCTGTGGGTTTAGCAAACCTATCTTGAACCAAGACTTCAAGACCTAAATCATACCCAAGTCTCCCTACCAATTCAAGTGCTTAAAGACATTTTCTACCCAAAATGCCTAATTCAACCTAAACAGTCTATTACAGAGGTGAAAAATTTACTAGTCTGTTATTCCCAATACAGACACTACGTTCTTGGTGTGGGGCTTTCTTCTTTGTCCTCACTGCTTCCAAGATTCTCAATTCCCAAGGCTTATAGCCTTCTTGAGTCTGTTATTAGCCCTCCTCTCTGGGTCTAGGGTTCTAATTGCTTGGTACTCAACTTCTTCTACGCTGTTTTCACCCTGTCTCTTAGACTGTAACTTGCATACTAGTCGGGCTATAACACAGCTCGCCTAGCACAAGTTCACATGGCCTCTCTAACAACCCATTCACAATAACAACAAGAAAAACAAAAAAAAGAGACTCTGTTTGATTCCCCCTCATGACTGTACAAAGGATATGCGAGGACATCAAATCAGAGTCATTATGTACAAACAGAAACAAAACTAACCGAAAAGAAAACTAACTATTTTGTTTTAAGCCGAGTTATACACACACTCTACAGAATTTCAGAAAACAAATCAAATAGTCCAAGTATTTCTTTATTACTGTAATGAAAATGCTTATTACATTTGCAACCTTCCAAAAGTCCCGAACTTCCAACCTCTTCACAGAATGAATCTGGCCTTATATAATTTCTACCCTTGTCCGTTATCAGACGGTTAGGGTTTCCTGCATTCGTGTTGGTCCTTCACATATACTGAAATATGCCTGCACTTTTTCCATCGGCAAGATAATCTATTGTCTTATCGACATACACACTTGCTTTACCTTTGGCAGGACATTTGCTATCGGAGGTGCCTTCTCATTTCTGGCCGATACCCATCTTCTCCCCGATGAGTCTTCCCTTCACACTTGTCGGTGTGACTTTCAACTTCGGCCAACGTTCAACTTCTCTCGCCAATATCCTTAGTCACTCCGATGAGCCTTCGGATCTCCTTCATCGACGTGACTAACATCATCGGCGAAACCTGTCACCTCTCCACCGATGGCACTCATCATACCAATGGCCTCACACCAAATTCACTTTCGCCAAGACTTACCCTGTTGGTGAAACCTAATACTTATTTGCCGATATCAACACTCTTGCCGATAGCAGTGTCTTTGTCTTCACTTTGGGAAAGACTCCTTCTGTCGCTCAGACTTTCGACCTATCTTCCGATCTTCATCTCACACCGATATGCTTCATATCCTCTTTTCTATCGGCCAGACCTCCTATCATCCTTTGCCGATGTCATGTTTCTTTTGTACTTGTCAGTGTGACTTTAGTCGTCGGTGAAACTATTTCCTCCTACTCCGATACCAATACTCACGCCGAAAAGCTCAATATAAACTCCTCCATCGGTGAGGCGTATTGATTGTCACGCCGATACAACTCGATCGGTGAGATCCTTATGGTCGGCTCAACACAATTTTATCTCTCTGATAGTCTTCTCACACCGATATACCTTTTTATCGGTGGGACACCAGCTATCGACATAACTTCAAAAAGCTTCGCCGATGAGCTCTCTCACTCCGATGGATCCAAATTTGAATATGCATAAACTTCTTCCCGCGCCTTCCTAATTGAAAAACAAAAGCATTACACCAAAATGCGTTATATACACATGGGCTCACTCCAAGCCCCTTGGTGCTCCTGCACCATACTCCCCCTGTGCGGAAGAAGTCAAAATCAATGCCTCGTTTCGTGAACTCTGATTCTGCAACCCAGGTAGCCTCTGCTTCTGGCAATTGTTTCCACTTGATCAGATGCTCCATATACACACCATGTCTGGTCTATTTCTGAACTCGAGAATCCAGAATTCTCTCAGCCTGTGGTTTGAGTTTAGACGGCAAGGTCACATCACTTACTGTCTGTGCAGCTTCTGAACTAGATTCCCCTGCTGTTGGATGAGGACCTTTATATGGCACCAGGTCCTGAACATTGAACACTGGTGAAATTGCCAAGTCTGCTGGCAAATCAATTCTATAAGCATTATTGCCATACTTGTTCAGAATTCTGCAAGGACCAATCCGTCTCATCTGCAATTTGGTTGGCACCCCTTTCTGTAATCTGGCTTTGTTCAAATGAACCACGACTAAATCACCAACTGCAAATTGAATATCCTTCCTATGTGCATCTACCCTATCTTTGATCTTCAGGGTGTTTTCCATCAATTGCTGCTTCACTTGGTCATGAATCTCCTTCATAGACTGTGCAAAATCCTCTGCATGACCACGTCTATGTTCCATGTCTCCAAGATGTCGGAGTTCATATACACCTCTAGGATGCATTCCATACACTATCTCAAATGGACTTTTTCCAGTAGTCCTATTCACACTGTCATTATAGGCAAATTCTGCCTGATAAATGACTTGATCCCAACTCTGTCCATATTCTTTTGTCAAACACCTTAACAGGTTGCCCAATGTCCTGTTCACCACTTCTGTTTGGCCATCTGTCTGTGGATGATATGCTGATCCAAAAGACAGATTTGTTCCTAACCTCTGCCATAAAGTTTTCCAGAAATGTCCCATGAACTTAGCATCTCTATCAGACACGATGCTTGCTGGAAGTCCATGAATCCTTATGACCTCTTTGAAAAACAAATGAGCTATATGACTGGCATCATGAGTCACCTTACAGGGAATGAAATGACTCATCTTGTTGAATCTATCAACAACTACAAAAATACTATCAAAACCAGTCTTAGTCTTTGGTAGACCAACTACAAAATCCATACTTACACAATCCCATGGTTTGGAAGGAATGGGTAATGGTTGATACAGTCCAGCATTTGAAGAAGTTCCCTTGGCCTTCTGACAGATGATACATTGCTCCACATACTTTCTGACATCTTTGTGCATCTTTGGCCAATAGTAGAACCTTTGGACTAACTCCAATGTTTTATTCAGACCAAAATGGCCACTCAAACTGCCATTATGCTTCCCCTGTATGAGATTTTCTCTCAAGGATCCTTTTGGTACACACAACTGTCCACCTTTGAACAACAAACCCTGCTACAATGTGTAATCTACAAATTCACTATGAAAGTGATTTTCAAAGTCTTGACAGACCTTGTATGCTTCAGCAAAATCTTCATCCTCTTTGTAGAGAGCTCTGAACTCTTCCATTCCTATGCTTCTTAATTGCACTTCTTGTACTGTGAGCAGCCTCCTGCTTAAAGCATCTGCTACTTTGTTGAGCTGTCCCTTCTTATGCTTAATTGTAAATGTATAAGACTGCAAGTACTCCATCCACTTGATATGCCTATGGCTCAACTTATCCTGTGAGTTCAGAAAACTCAAAGCTTGATTGTTTGTATACACAACAAATTCCTTAAGTAGGAGATAATGTCTCCATTTTCTAAGTGCTTGGACTAGAGCATAGAGCTCCAAGTCATATGAAGAGTATCTACTCTTTGCTTCATTTAGCCTCTCACTAAAAAAGGCTACTGGTCTATTCTCTTGGCTGAGTACTGCACCTACTGCAATATTGCTAGCATCACATTCTAAAGTGAACAACTTGTCAAAACTAGGCAGCACTAACACTGGCTGTGTGGCTACGTCTTTCTTCAACAGTTCAAAACTGTTATTAGCTGCTTGTGTCCACTGAAACTTTGTTTTCATTCCACCTTTGATCGTATCAAGCATGGGTGCACAAATAGCACTGAAATTCTTTATGAATTTTCTATAAAACTGAGCTAAGCCACGAAAACTTCTCACCTCAGTTGCTGCTCTGGGAGTAGGCCAACTCAATATGGCTTCTACCTTTGACTTGTCCATTTTCAATTCTCCTTTGGACAACACAAAACCAAGGTATACTAATTCCTGCTTCATGAATTCACACTTCTCCAAATTTATAGTTAGTTGTTCATCATGTAACTCTTTCAAAACAATATTTACATGTTCAAGATGCTCTTCTTTAGTTTGACTAAAAATCAAGATATCATCTAGATAAACAACTACAAATTTACCCGTATAGTCCTTGAGGACTTCATTCATGAGCCTCATGAATGTGCTGGGAGCATTTGATAAACCAAATGGCATAACAAGCCATTCATACAGTCCTTCTGTGGTTTTGAAGGCTGTTTTCCATTCATCACCTTCCTTGATTCTGATCTAGTGATAACCACTTTTTAGGTCTATCTTGGTGAAATATTTAGCTCCTCCTAAACAGTCCATAAGATCTTCAATTCTGGGAATTGGAAACCGGTACCTTATGGTGATCTTATTGATAGCTCTGGAGTTTGTGCACAATCTCCATGTTCCTCCTTTCTTTGGTGCCAACACTATAGGCACTACACAAGGACTTATGCTTTTTCTAACCAATCCCTGGTCAACCAACTCTTGCACTTGTCTGGTTATTTCCTTATGTTGTTCTGGAGTCATCTTGTAAGGAGCCTTGTTAGGCAAAGATGCTTCTGGAATCAGATCTATCTGATGGCTTATAGTCCTTTGTGGAGGTAGTGTTGCTGGTGTTCCATCACTAATATGTCCTTATACTGTTCCAGTATATTCTGCACCTCTTTTGGGATCACTACCCTTTTGTCTTTCTTCTCCTCCTTAGGTTTCACTATGATAGCATAACCAATACCATCCTCCTTAAGAGTGTTCAAAAACTCTTTTCCACTCACAACTAAGATACTAGGACTCTTAGTCTTATTTGCTTCTTCATCTTCCAATGACTGAATTTTATAGGTGACACCATCTTTTTGAAAAGAATATGCATTCTTCTCACCATCATGTATGGCCTTCCGGTCAAACTGCCATGGTCTGCCCAATAAGAGATGACATGCATCCATAGGTAGGATATCACAAAGTACCTTGTCTTTGTATCCACCTATACCAAACTCTACCCAAGTTTGCTCATTGACTATCACATGCTGACCTTTATTTAACCATGTGACTCTATATGGATTTGAATGAGGTATTCTTTGCAAATTTAGTTTTCTAACTGCTTCATCAGACACTATGTTATCAGTAGACCCTGAGTCTATAATTACTTGACATACCTTATTCATAATCTTGCATCTGATTCTGAATAATGCTCTCCTCTGGCTTGGTTCAGCTTTCACTGGTTCTTTGATCAAGGTTCTCCTTACCATGATGTTCTCTCCCACTTCTGAGTCTAGATTGACTTCAGGTGATTTGCTGCTTGAAGCTTCATCTTGTACATAATGATTTCTTTTATCAACTCCTTGAGAAGAAGATGTGCCCTTATTAGGACACCTATATGCTAGATGGCCCAATTGACCACAATTGTAGCATTTCATAGTGGCAAAGTAGGATCCTCTGCCTAATCCTCCTTATCTTCCTCTGTTAGATCCCCTTCCTCTGGAGTTCCCTCTACTACTAGTCTCTCCACTCTGCTCTCTGAGTTTGGATTCTCCTTGGGGTCTTTGATCAATATTCCTACCACCATAATTTCCTCTTCCTCTGCTGTCTCTACCTCTTCCTCTTGATCTGCTATTTGTCTCTTGCTTCTTCTTACTCTTCTCCTCTACCTTGAGTGCTAGCTGATAGCTTTGATGCACTGTTGTAGGGCTGAATAAGCTGATTTCCTCTTGAATACTCCACCTCAATCCATTGAGATATCTTGCTACTTTCACATTTTCATCTTCCATCACCTTAGACCTCAGGCATAGTTTTTGAAACTCCTCAGTGTATGCACTGACATCTAATTCTCTTTGTCTCAAATTTTGCTGTTTCTTGTACAACTGGACTTCATAATCTCCAGGCATGTATACTTCTTTGATTTTAGCCACCATACCCTTCCAAGTAGCTATAGGTTTTTTGTCTTCTTTTTCTCTTTCAGTTTGAACAAATTTCCACCATGTCAAGGCAGCTCCTCTGAGTCTTGATTTAGCCACCTTCACCTTTTGTGCTTCACTCACTCCATCACATTCAAAGTGATTTTCTAAACCTTCTATCCATTCCATAACCAAATCAGGTTCCATCTTTCCACTAAAAAGAGGAACTCCTTCCAATGTCTGACCACTCATGGCTTTCAAGGCCTTCAAGAAAGGTTCTTCTTCCATCTTAGGATCAGGTGTGGGCTCTTCATCTTCTATAGACACACCTTTTTCCTTGTTTACTTTCTGCTTGACTTCTTCAGTCTTCTCCATCATTACACCCAGTTTACTTTCCATTTCTGCCAATCTTTCCTGTAGGAGCCTATTCTCCTCTTCTTGATCATCAACCTTCTTTGCCAATTCTGCATTAGTCACCATTTCTTTGGCTGAACCTACAGACTCACTTGAACTCGGTGATGACATACAACTTCTTCTATTCCAAACTAGGAATAGCCCAAATCTTTAACTTGCTCTGATACCAATTTGATGGGGAGGCCTGTGGGTTTAGCAAACCTATCTTGAACCAACACTTCAAGACCTAAATCATACCCAAGTCTCCCTACCAATTCAAGTGCTTAAAGACATTTTCTACCCAAAATGCCTAATTCAACCTAAACAGTCTATTACAGAGGTGAAAAATTTACTAGTCTATTATTCCCAATACAGACACTACGTTCTTGGTGTGGGGCTTTCTTCTTTGTCCTCACTGCTTCCAAGATTCTCAATTCCCAAGGCTTATAGCCTTCTTGAGTCCATTATTAGCCCTCCTCTCTGGGTCTAGAGTTCTAATTGCTTGGTACTCAACTTCTTCTACGCTGTTTTCACCCCTGTCTCTTAGACTATAACTTGCATACTAGCTGGGCTATAACACAGCTCGCCTAGCACAAGTTCACATGGCCTCTCTCTGACAACCCATTCACAATAACAGAAAGAAAAACAAAAAAAAGAGACTCTGTTTGATTCCCCCTCATGACTGTACAAAGGATATGCGAGGACATCAAACCAGAGTCATTATGTACAAACAGAAACAAAACTAACTGAAAAGAAAACTAACTGTTTTGTTTTAAGCTGAGTTATACACACTCTACAGAATTTCAGAAAACAAATCAAGTAGTCCAAGTATTTCTTTATTACTGTAATGAAAATGCTTATTACATTTGCAACCTTCGAAAAGTCCCAAACTTCCAACCTCTTCACAAAATGAATCTGGCCTTATATAATTTCTACCCTTGTCCGTTATCAGACGGTTAGGGTTTCCTGCATTCGTGTTACTCCTTTGCATATACTGAAATATGCCTGCACTTTTTCCATCGGCAAGATAATCTATTGTCTTATCGACATACACACTTGCTTTACCTTCGACAGGACATTTGCTATTGGAGGTGCCTTCTCATTTCTGGCCGATACCCATCTTCTCCCCGATGAGTCTTCCCTTCACACTTATCGGTGTGACTTTCAACTTCGGCCAACGTTCAACTTCTCCCGCCGATATCCTTAGTCACTCCGATGAGCCTTCGGATCTCCTTCATCGACGTGACTAACATCATCGGCGAAACCTGTCACCTCTCCACCGATGGCACTCGTCATACCAATGGCCTCACACCAAATTCACTTTTGCCAAGACTTACCCTGTTGGTGAAACTTAATACTTATTCGCCGATATCAACACTCTTGCCGATAGCAATGTCTTTGTCTTCACTTTCGGCAAGACTCCTTCCGTCGCTCAGAGTTTTGACCTGTCTTCCGATCTTCATCTCACACCGATATGCTTCATATCCTCTTTGCTATCGGCCAGACCTCCTATCATCCTTTGCCGATGTCATGTTTCTTTTGTACTTGTCAGTGTGACTTTAGTCGTCGGTGAAACTATTTCCTCCTGCTCCGATACCAATACTCACGCCGAAAAGCTCAACATAAACTCCTCCATTGGTGAGGCGTATTGATTGTCACGCCGATACAACTTGATCGGTGAGATCCTTATGGTCGGCTCAACACAATTTTATCTCTCCGATAGTCTTCTCACACCAATATACCTTTTTATCGGTGGGACACTAGCTATCGACATAACTTCAAAAAGCTTCGCCAATGAGCTCTCACTCCGATGGATCCAAATTTGAATATGCATAAACTTCTTCCTGCGCCTTCCTAATTGAAAAACAAAAGCATTACACCAAAATGCGTTATATACACATGGGCTCACTCCAAGCCCCTTGGTGCTCCTGCACCATTTAGTGATTGTAATATGTTGTAATGTTTGGGACTTCATGGAATGGGGTGCCATGCTTGGAGGGAATCTCAATATTCCTTGAGAGACACACTATGCCACTTGGCAATTATATTATGACGGGTGCTAGAGACCATTGAAAATGGAGTTACATAGTGGACTACAAAGGACCTCTTTGACTGGCTCAAAATCAATGTGTGTGTAATTATTGCTTTTACATGGAGCGCTTGGGATTTACATAGGACACCCTTGGTCATAGGGATCAAAGGTTCATTGGTTGTTACATTCTATTCTAGGAGGAGATACGCTTGAAGTAGGGCACTTGGGTCCAACTTGGACTGGTTGGACCAAAATTTGGCTTATGGTTTTGGGAATCCATTGGCGTTTTCTTGGATCTACTTGGTTTATAAATTGAAGGCTTGAGAAAGAGATTGTATGCTAATTTGATTGCAGGTACATGTTGCTAGATTTATTCTAGATTTAGAGATTGAAAACCTCCATTGGAGCACTGAACTCCGCATTGTATTGCAATCACCTATTTTAGATTAATACATTGTATTGCAAGAATTGATCAAGAACCTATATTGTCTATCTATAACAATGATTCGAGTACATGGTTAGACTTGGAGAAACATATAAGATTTCATCCACCATGATCAGGTTTGTGATTAAATTATATTAGGAGAGATAAGGTGGCAAAGGTTTAGAAGTACATATGCAATGATTTTTGGATCATTATTGCTAGCAAGAATGTATTAATGAAGAGTTTATTACCATATGAGGATAGTTTAATATTAGGTGTTAGGAGGGTGCAAGTGCAAAGGATGGAGAGCTTTGGTGGTGACATCTATTAATGGAGTATCCTAGCACACACGTGAATGAATTTTAAAGTGTGGTGAAATCCCATTGCGGTTATGCTTGGCATTTGATTGTGTGGTAGCTTATTATAGTTGGCTCTTCTGTATCTGTGGGCTGTGTCAAGGAGGTGTGTGAGAATGGTGAGTTCCAGCTAGGTAGGAAAGAGCAAGGATAACAAGGAACGTAGCTCCTTGTTGGACAATAGGATAAGGCAAATTTTGTTTGTGATTCCATGGCGGTCTAAGGGTTTGTGTGTGGTGTGTTGGGTGAGAGAGGGGCGGAGTTTGGCAATAAGCTAAAGTGGCTATCAAGGGAGATTTCATGGCCAATTTGGGTATCGTGGTGGGGGATAACAACCTTTGCCTTTGGTTGCTAAAATTGTTTCTAGTAGATGATTTTACAGACATGGTTGAGGATAAAGAAATGGATGTGGTGCATGCTTTGAAGTAGGAGGACAAGGTTGCAAAAGGTGAAGCCTCTTTGTCTCCCCCAGGGCAGCAAGATAGACGCAAGGAGTTTGATGCATTGAAATAGGAAGTAGGGCTCCTACGGGCATACTATTGCAATGTTTGAAAGTTGTTGGCAAGGCTTCATGTCTCTCATGACAATGGTCGACTAAAAGTTGCTAGCAATTACACCATCCTTGTGTTTAGTGGGACTATACATCATTTCGGGCATTGTTGTGAGCTTTGCAAGGGTATACGATTCCCCTCACTAGTTGGATCTCCATATTTTTGGAATACGCAAGGAGGGTCAAGAGGAGCCAAGGGAATAGTGGAGAATGTTATTTAAGCGGTAGCAAATGAGTTGGGTAGGAGAGAGAAATGGGGTGTGGTTTAGTCCTTAGGTGTTGCAAGTCAAATGCTTAGAGTTGCTTTTGGATTTTGGTTGTTTTAATGGGTGTATGCTATATTGGTCTTGGCATTTTTGGTGTTGTGTTGTAGTTATGTTTGCTCTTTGTACTGGCATTCTCTCTTTGTTTTCTATAATGTATGTAATGTCGCGATAGTTTGATGTTGTATTTATGTTGAATGTAATGCAAAATATTATGCATGGGCGGGGGCCCAATAGAACCCCCACTAAATTATCTAAAAAATACATTGAGTGTGCTTTTGTTGTTGGATTTTTTTTGTAAGAGTTCTTCCTAGCATAGTTGGAAAACTCAGACTCGATAGACCCAAAATTTGCGACTCGGTAAAAAACTTAGCAACTTAAAATTAAAAAAATAACTTAAATTTATTTAAAATTACAAAATTCAATGACAAAATGTATCCAAAGAGTCCATAAATGAGTACAAAAGTGTTTTCTATTAGATTTGATCTAAAGTTCCACGGAGTTTCTTGACAGGGAGATGGGGGAGCGGGTTTCAAGATGAGGCGACCAAGGGCCTAAGTTTGGGGACGACAGGGGGAGAGTGGTGGGTGGGGGTTTGCGGGTGGGTCCCCTAGTAGGGTCAAGGGGCAGCACCCCGCATAGGTGTTTGGGGGCAACGCCCCCAGTGGGGTCTGGGGGCAGCACCCCCAACGGGGTCGAGGGGCAGTGCCAAGCCCAAATTAAGGCCTTCGATACCACACAAACCTTCATGGTGCACGACATTTTCACAATTTTATCACTATGTTTTCTGCCTTTCTCATTTTTTCACTTTTGTGACTGCTTAGGGTGTGGGTGGGCCCATAGACCATTAGGGTTAGGGTTACTAGCATGAAGATCCAAAAAAATTCTATTTTAAAAAAAAACTTTTTGCCTCAATTGCTATGTCTGGCGAGTTTTTCGCTTAGACTCACCAAGTTTTTGGCAAGTTTTCGCCAACTAGTCGGCGAGTTTTTCGCCAAAATTCGGCGGCCAAAAACTCATGAGTTTTTGGCCGAGTAACTCGCCATAGTAAAAAAAGTGGCGAGTACTCACTGACTCACTCGCAAAGTTTTCCATCTATATGCTTCCTAGGCTATGTCTTGTGTCCTTTATGCTATTACTCTATTGAAATTTGTACAGATATGTTTCCACTTGCATCGTTTCTCTCATTGAATGAGTGTGGATCTAGTTTAGTTTCCTTTCACATAAGATAGTCACAAATTCTTGTAACAGTTATGGCTATTATGATTCTTCAGGCTTATATTTACACAACCAAAGATCTCAGGTTAACCAAGATCATGACTCAAAAATATCTTTCTACATGCCAATCTTAGATTTGAAATTTATGTTCTTAACTTATTTCTTATGATGCATGAAAAAGAGTATTCAAATTATCATATAGAAAGATGTAATACTTTTTTGAAACTTTAAAAGTAATTGCTCCTTGATGTAGAATTTCAATTTATTTTCCCAGATTGTTTGATCAGGACATTCTAAAGGAATGTTAAAATATAGAAATGTAAGTTGTATGCTTCTTTTTGGGTCACATATTCATGGATTGCAGATATGGTTGCTCGGCAAAACCACATGACTTTGAAATTTATGCTCCTAATGCAACCTTTGAAGACCCCTTTATGAGTGCCAATGGGTAAATCACTTTTCCTTGTAAATGAATTGTTAAAAGCATAAGTTCTATATTTAAACAGTTTGAGATCAGGCACCATTCTTCTGCATTGAAATGATTGTGTTTCATACACTCATTGTTCTGGGTATATTTTGGTTTCACAGATTAAAGCAGATCAAGTCAGCCTTCTATTCCCTTTCAAAGGTGATATTCAACAGTCCCCATCTTTACTGTTTTCTTCATTTTCCAGATTACATTCCTTGCTTTTTGAAGTTCTCTAAACCAGATTTTGAGAATCAAAACTTGTTTAAAATTCATTAGTGACTTTCTTCGTAATGAATCAACATATACATACTTGATCAAGTACCCATGTGCTTTATACCTATAAATAATTTAGCTGCACAAGTTGAAGTTGCATAGACACTTTATTTTTGATAAACAGCAACACTTGTATTTTTCATGACATGTTGTTAGATGCCTTGTGAATTTAAACCTTTACATATAGTAAATCAAGCATGGGTAGGTTACCTTTTCACTACTTGCTTATGCTTCTTTCCTAATGGATAACCCATTTCTCTATTTATTTTCTGAGTTCATAAATAAAATAATCTAGATTCTATATTCCCCTACTGCTAATAGATATTACTTCTGGATTAAACTGGTAGATTTAGACCCTCTTCCTTGGAATATGAAAAATTACTTAGTTTGCTAGAGTTCCGTATACAAACCTGTGGAAATTCTGCAGTTAATATCTCTATTCAAGTGCTTTTGAAGGTTTCCAAAGGTTGAAAAATAATGTCATTCAAAAAGAAGACATGCTCCATGGTGCTTTTATTTTTTGAATTATGAACATTTACTAAAGCAAGGTATTAAAATTCTGGAACTAGTAACATTTATATGGAATTGCCTTGGAAAATCAAGGTTGCTTTCAGGGCAAATCAAATATTATGTCATGTCAACATCAATTATCCTCTATTTCTGGGACTCTTCTCCAAATGAAGCCTACTCCTTTTCTCAACAAGAACTAGCATTGTTAGAAGATACGAAGTTTTAATGTGCACTTACATTCACATCATTTGACAGATTAACACTTTCATCATTTGAATCACTATCAGACCTAACCATGGATCATTTCATGTGTTTGTCATCAAGCTTCTTATGATTCACATTTGGCACATGGGCATGGGCAAGTCCTCCCATTGAATGCTTCATAGGGAGTTATTTACTGGAGTGATGCATTGGGTAGTTTATCTCAAGCACATGCTCTGCTGAGACTATCTCAGCACAAAATGCATTTGTTAAGTTGTTTCTTCAACATGCACTTGGAATTCTCCAGAAGTTTTCTATTCTTTCATTCTAGAACACCATTCTGTTGTGGACTGTCGGGTACAATGTATTTAACTTTGATACAATTTTGTTCAGAGTATGTCTTGAGTGCTTCAGAGCCATATTTTCCACCACTGTCTCACACATTAGCCTCTTTTCATGGATTCCCAGTGTCTTTTCCCGTATATGCTGAAAACAATTTCAGAACTTATTTTCTTTATGATTTTCCTTTCAAGAAATATATGAAACACTTTCTTGAAAAGCCATCAACGGAAGTCATAAATACTCGTTACTGAAACCTTTAGCCAGTGTTGCTTCCCAAAGTTGCAAGCATTGCAAATGGCAGTTGTGACAGGCATGCCCAACTTTAAATCTGTAACTAGCATTCTCTTCTTTAAGATCATCAAATCTTCCATGCATATCCATGCGTATGATGCTAAACCACTGTATTGCCAACTTCTACAACAGCCTTCATGCACTCTTCAAGGCCACTACAGGCATATATGTACAAAACTTTGTACAAGCTTCATCTCAATTCAGCTGATCTCCCATGTTTTAATTGCATCTACAGATGCAGTCTCTGGTTTCAGGTCACTTAATTCAGCAATCTGAAAATGTCCTTATTCTTAACCAACAGCTTTTTCATTCTTAGCTTATGGAGATTAAATTCCTGTGTCTTTCAAGGTTCTTGAAGTCTGCAATGATGTTTAACGGAGACATTTCTTAACAACAGCTCAAAGAAAACAAAAACAACCACTGTTAAGAGCACTACCCCATCCAGAAATCAAATGAGAGATGAAAACTGTGATACCAATTTGGCTCTAATATCGTGTTCAGAATTTATTGTCACAGAGCAAGATGCAAGAGAAGGAAATAAAGCATTAAAACAGGCAATGAAAGGAGATACAGGAGAATTAAGCTTTAACGTTTCATTACTCTATAATATATACACATTTTGTAATAATCTTCTGTGTTTAGCTGTGCAAGTTGTTTAGCTTTGTATGTTGAAATAGATGGTTTGTTTTCTGATGAATTGTCTTTGATTTTCCCTAGGAATCCAAGGGTCTAAGTTGTCTGTTGCCTTTGCATAACAACAAGGCTACAATATTTAAACCAACTACTAAACAAGGAAACATCTGTGCACTTCTGAAGGAAGTATAACTGGGATCCATGATAAAAGAAACAACCAATATTCTCAGAAGCTTCCCAAGTACTTTGATTTTTTTGGAGATGCTATACTTGAATGTTGTCTTAATAGCAGAGTACCTCTTTAATGAAAACATGGCTTAAGTTTAGACAAAGTACAGGAGCTAAGGCCTTGTAATGAAGGAATTACATTTATAAATGGACCACTTTCAAAAACTGAACCTAACCCCATATTACAGGTGTATCTAACTAAAAGATGTGGTAACAATTTCATAATTTATATATATGAGGTAATGTGGCAAGCAATTGCATAAACTAGACAAGTCAGGCCATAAATTGAAAAGTGTCTGAATTTGGTTGAAGATGTAAATGAGGAATAGTGTGTTATACATTATGAAGTTGACAAATCTAATTTACCTAGTGCAATAATTCTTGATTCCCTATTTGCCACACTGTTGTTCTGTAATAAGGTCCTTTACCAATCCTCTCAGCCTCACACATAAAGAGATTGCAATAATATACTTTAGTGGCTATTGTAGAAAATAATAAGTTCCCAGTATGACTACTACGTGCCAAAGCAATGGAGATTATCTTATGCAAAATAACAATATTAATTGCACAACATGGATGCTTATTGCAGCTTAACAAGGTATCATGTGTGACGTAACAGAGTAAATGTATTTGTATCAGAACACGTATTTTGAGAAAAAGGGTGTTGATTGAAATTTGACAATAATGCAGAAGCCTGATCGCATGCTGGAGTAATGCATTCATATTTTTCCATTGAATGCTAAGGACATTGGCTTGTAAACTTTTACCTTGATGATGGGTCCATCAAAGAGGCCTGAAATGTCGGATTTCAAACTTTTTAAGCAGGCAGATCTAGAAGTTCCTAGCAACCTAAGGACATATTTGTTTAGGATGAAAACAAATGAATTTATATAAGTTAGTCTTATTTCTTATATAAATCCTCTTGTTTTTTGAGTATGCTAGCTCATCTACTCTAAGTTGCTAGTTCGAGTTTGGATTTGGGTTTGGCAGTCTGCCAACTTTTTCCCTTGAGTTTGCAACTGCTAGGTTCAGCCATACTATATATATATATAATTGTAATTTGCACGGAATATACAATATTAAATACAAATTACAACTTAGAATTGATAATTCAATGTCAAATGTAATTGTAAAAATAAATTAAAATGGCACACATGGAAAATGAAAAATCAATACAAATCATCATATTTCTCTTCATAGAGAGCATCCACACCATCCGGTGGTTCATTAGAACCTCAAGCAGCACCAATGCTCACTTCCACTAACTGCACCATGCAAATCTCATGTAGCAGCCTTGTGCGCCTCATCATTGATTTAGACTGAGGAAAGTTGTGCAACAAAAACATTCAAGTTAGGATGCTCAGGTAAAAATCCCAATGCCTCATTCTCACCTCTTTGTACTCGACTTGCTTGTGTGATAGGAGCTGCAAGTTGGAATGCACATACACCAACACTTTTACCTTTTTTGCTTTCACTATCAGTTGGTTGCACTTAACTCTAGTTCTTCTTAACTAAAGAGAAACTCACAACTTGTTGAGATTTGAGACAAAGTCAATAGAACATTTAAAATTATAGTTGCCAAAAAAAAGGAAGATTCAAAAATAAATGCATTATCTATGATAGAATTTGGGTGGCAAGCAAGTAAATAGGTCCTTGGCCATGGAGGTACCATCATGTATGAACATCTTTCTTGTACTTGTTTCAAAGAGCACTAAGACTACATATGTTTGTCCTTGTACTTGCCTTGGAGCGTGCTAAGATTGTGACCTTTTGAAGTTATAAATATTCTTAACTTGCCTATGACTATGTCTTGTACATTTGGATCAGAGAAGAATCTAGTGAATGCACCTTGTACCCTTAACTAGCTTCAATGCCTCTTTATGATAGCAACCTCTTGGACAAAGAAAGTATCTCCATGCTATAATACTTAGGGGTCGAAGCAAATACTATAAGATGGAATGGGGTGGTCATCTTGTTCCATTGTTTGATTATAAATTTTGCACCTACTTGAACAAGGTTTAAGACGGGTCTTGCTCCTTAAATGCTATCATGCCCCCTTTTTTTGTAGAGTCAATGTTGTCATATATCTCGCCCAAACATAGCTGATCCATATCGGCGAACTTAATCATACACATATTGAGCTCAGTGAAACTCAACATGTGTTGAACACAAAGAGGTGCTGAGAGGGGGGGGGGGGTGAATCAGCACACACTAAAACTTAAACAAATATTTGTACATAAAACTGAATAGCTTGGAGAATAGAAAGGAAATCATGCAATTCAAGAATCAACATATAACACTAGTATTTTTACGTGGAAAACCCTAAAACAAGAAAAAACCACAGTGAGGATTAGCTCACAATATATTATGCTCACTGCAAAAGTATTGCAACATTATTTTAGGGCTACAACCCAAGGAAGCTACTACTCCCTAAGTGTTCTCACTGCAATAGGATTTACAAAATGGACTGCTGCAAAAAGGACATCTGACTTATGCTGATAATACAGTCTGCTTTTTCTACTCAATACATGTCTTCAAACTGGGTCTGCACACTTCATATCTTGCACTCTGCTTTGTTATTTTTGCATTCATTTCTACAACTCACAAAATGAATTTGATCTTCTATAAATATCCTTCGCAATACTTCAAAGCATTGATTAGATCGGCCAAAAGGATGAAATGTGTAGCTTGTGGTAAGTTGGCCTATGCACACTTCAAAACATCACCAGATGCACTTGCGGAGATGAAACATAACATAAGCTTCATCAAAATAGGTCAGCACACCCTTCAATCACCCTTATAATTCTGCTATCCATATGAACAGTCACCACTCAATCGCCAAGTCACTTAGGTCAGGTCTGCATACAAATGCCAGTGAAGATAAAGCAAGAAACAACCAACTGTTCATAAGAAAAGGTACTTGTGAAACACCAAACACTCTGAAATTTGGATAGAGTGAACTTCAACCACTACTGATCATCTCCTGAAAATCGCATGCCAAAAGGATCAAATACGGTGGAATGCGGAGCATTCCAATTTGATCTCTGCAACTCCAAGCTCTATCTGCACAGTCCGGTACTCTGTTGTTTCTAACTTTTACTGCAGAAGGAGTCAAGAGTTGAAACTTTGGAATTAGACTCCTTGAAGACTCCAAATGCTTATTCTAGAACCGCGAACCAAGATGTTGCAATGCAGAGAAATGCGGAGCAAATTACCGATCCCCTGTCTTAGGAAAATACTTTGTTCATGCCTTAGACAATTTTCTCAAAAGCACTTGGATGAAAAGATAAGAATACTATTGTTCCACAATCTATGCTGGCCGCAACTTATGGTAATCCATTCCCATTTAGTCGTTGTACTCATTGACCAAATAGGTTGTCTCAATTAGAGTTAAACATTTGATATCCATTCTTAGAGGAAGGTGATCCATTGTTGAGATGTGTGAGGCCGATCATCTTGCTGGAAGAAAGGTATCAAATCTTTAATTTGATAAAATTAGAGACCGCCTGATTGAAATTATCACGAAAAAGAGGAAATCTGATGGCTATCATTCAAGGGGGATTAATCATAAGAAAGCATTTTGATATTTCTGTTTGGAAAATTGGAGCACTCAAAAGGGGAGTATATACCAACAAGTAATCAAGGTTTCCGAAGGTTTTAAAGGTTTTGAATTGTGGTTCGAAGGTTGTACCAACATTGAATTGTAGTTGCATATCACTGCTCATTGTTTGCATGCCAGAAAGATGAAGACATTTGAAGAATCCATGTTAGAAATGTTACATGAATTGTATGAATAACAGAAGGACTTAAAGACATGGATGAAGGATCTAGAGACACAGAAAATGCTTTTGAAGAAAGAAGAAAAATTAGAATTGAAGCAAATGGCTAAGGAAGAAATCAAGAAGCAAGGAGAACAAAAGAAATCCACCATGCAAGCCAAAGACAAAGAGGAGGCAATTGATAAACTAAAAGTATTTCAAGAGCTCAGGGAAAACATAGTGATGGAGGAGGGGGAAAAAGAAGATAAACCTAAGTCACCAGAAATTGCCCAGAAGAAGATCATGGAAGAGTAGCCAATAGAAGCAAAAACTAATCCACATGGAAGCAAGTTGGAAGAATGGACCATGCAGATGGAAGGAGTAATGCAGTGGTATAAGTTTATAGACATCCCTGAAGCGGAAATGCATGAGACATTAGTGGTAGACTTCAACCCACAGGAAGCACATGACAAGAGAAGCTGGCAAGCAGTTGAATGTTTGGCCAAAGTTGCAGATGCATTAGCTCTTGATGCATATGGAGAATTTTATCACATCAAAGTAGTGTAGTGGAAACAAGAGATCCCTCTTCATGCAGAACAGTGTAATGTCCCCTTCTAGCAAGCCAAAATTTTCGCAACCTTGCAAACAATTTCAACTCGTAAAAGAGTACATTAGAATTTCATTCTTCTATTTCAACCATATTAACCATAAGATATCTTAAATCAAACCTTATAATCATAATCTATATGCATTATACTTCCACTATATCTACTATGCATATCACATGAATTCCTTGGGAGAGGCATACTTGGGTCTACATGTTCATCAAACCACTTTCCCATGAGAGAGGGCTTATAAGGGAGCAATTATGGGGTCCATATTCAATTCCTTTGACCCGGAGACCAACGCGAGTCAAAGGCCCATCCCTTGTCCCAGTGGGGTCTTCTTGACCAACACGAGACAAGGGTCTATCCATTGTCCCGGAGGGGTCCCTTTGACCAACATGAGACAATGGGCACTTATCTTAGAGGGGTACTCTAGACCAACTTGAGATAAGGATTCATTTGTCTTTAGCCCGGAAGGTGCTCTTGACCAATTCAGGCATCAACCAAGATTTACCATATTGCTTACCCTTACCCCTTTAGTCGATATATGGGTGTTGGTTGATTGACCATGAGCCCTTACTTCTTATCCGTTATCTTTCATGATTAAGTATTGTTCTTGTTAAGTCATCTTTACTATCTCATTGTTTGCCATTCACTAGGCATCATATCATTTTTATCAAATAAACATTCTTGTATTATGTGCATCTTTTATGATAAACATTCTTATTCTATATTGAACATTTATTCTATGATGTGCATATCTACTTTATAGCATTCTTATCCTATGCTAGCATTTGCTTGTTCATATGTATATTCATTCTATCCCATACTTAATTAACATATACATTTCATAATAACATCTTTTATATAAATTGAACAAGTTAAATATACATACTTACCTTGGCTGGTGACTGCAGTTTTGCTGCTGAATGCTCTTTGCTTCCTTCTGAATTATTCTTGTTTCTTTTCCCTGATCGTGGGTCTGCTGCTTCCTTATCTCTGACCGATATGTGCTGTCTACTAATATTTAATTTTGTTCTCCACACACTCTTATTTAATTCTTATTCATTGCTCTTCTTTCTCTTTTATTACTCAGATATTCTTCATTATATTTCATATCAGATCTGAATGTGTATTTCAGATATTACTTTTATTCTCCCCACTCCATACCCCATTCAATCTGCATTACAAACCTCTATATGTATCCTCAAACCTTCATGAAGAGTTACATCCCATAGAGTCACTCCCTTTCAAGAGTAATTTGTTGCATTAGATGGTAATTAACATCCTCTAAAATAGATCGCTCCATAGACTAATCGGTGTCCTTTTTGAATTATTCACTGCCTCTTTAAATAGTATCCTTTCTATTTTCTTAATCGCACCTCATCAAAACAAAAACATTACAGCCTTAATATATGAAGCACACCATATTGAGGGTTGTCGGCCTTTTGTTTATTTATTAATATAATACTTCAAGGAAGCGCCGATATATAGGATCAACCCTTATTAAGGTGGTTGTTTAAATATTTAATTTAAACAAATATATTTGATCTCTAATCTTCAATGTCTATGTTCATTATTGAAAAGAGGACTCTTACCCGTGGGCTCCACCTTGCACTTTTTCTTTACTTACTCATATATTAGATGTCTTTGGCATCTCTTATAATGTTAATTAGGGAATCGTAAGACTTCGTCTTATATGATTTTATTCATATTTATTTTATTTTATATAATAGTAATATAAGTATATTATATATTAAATATTAATCAAATTGACTTTTCTGTGTTTGGGAGAGGGCAGTTTCCCCTTGGATTTGGCTAGGTTTGGCCCAGATTTTGCTCCTGTATGTGGATTTGGCCCGGGTAACATCAGAACCTAATCCCTTATCAAACTCATATTGAACCTAGTTCAGGATCTTACCCAGTTTGAACCGATTTGGGTACAAGATGCATTTGAGTGAAACTGTTAGAAGAAATGGGAAATGACAACTGCAAAGGAAATGTAACAATAATGAGCTATGTAAGATTGTGTTTACCTGAATTGTTAGCACATAACTCATAACTGAATAATGCGCATGTTGAATATTTGTCAAGATTAGTGAACATGTGTCATTTGCTGGAGTAGAGGTGTCATCTAGTCCTCAGTTTGTTGTTGATCAGCTACAGTTAGCTGTCAAGATGGTTAGCAGTTTTATAGGATGTTGCATTGTTTGCAACTATAAATGTGATCTTGTTCTTTCAATATACGCTGAGTCTTTCTGCTGTTTATTGCTTCTGATTTGGTATCAGAGCCAAATTGAATGGTGTGGAGGCGTTCTCTGTTGGTTTGTGGTGCGGGGGTCTAAAAATCAAGAGTAGCAGCACATCAACGGAAGAGCTGCAATTGTTCTTTGCCCATCCACCGCCCTGTTGGTGTCCATGTTGCAGATATAAGGAGATCTGCAACTACATAAAAGCTGGTTAGATTTTAGAAGTCACTAAGATTGACTTTGGTTACGTCAAACAATTAATATTTATGCAGGCCATTGATGGGTTTGAAGAAGAGCATTCTTGTTAATCTGCACAAGAAAGTCATGCCGCTGCGGTGAGTGTGGAATCTGTGGAGGAAGAGAGTCATGTTGCAGAAACAGACAAGAAGCAGCCAATATCAAGATGCCGCCAGAGTGAAGAAGCCATTGCAATTTTGCTGAAGATGATTTAAAGGGAGCGTGGGAGATGTGCGATTAATTGTCAGAAGAATTTAGGCAAAGCACTTCGTCTATTTGGTTGTACTCAGCTGTCTTTAATGGAAAAATTTATGTATTGGAAAAATACAAGGAAGATAGCTGTTGTTATGAGTTGCAGAGCAAATGGTGGGAAAGGCGGTGGCTGTGAAAGCATGAGCATCTCCTTCTCCTTATCAATGTGTCAAATATTTCTGTGTGAAAGTATTGTTGCTTTTAATGTTGTTGGTTGGATTTGCAAGATATGATGAAGAAGAAATAATCATCCAATTATTTGTATGACTGTTAGATATCTTGGGATCATCAAACCACAATTTAACAATTTAAAAGAAGGTTGTCAGAGGAAATATGGGTTCCTCGACATGCCTTCATTTGTGGTGTTGGAGGAAGAGAGGTGTATGAGGTCTCAAAGGAGCAGCGATGTGCTCATAAAGAGCATATGACAGTTAGGAAGGATATAACAATTTAAAAGAAGGTTGTCAGAGGAAATATGGGTTCCTCGACATGCCTCCATTTGTGGTGTTGGAGGAGGAGAGGTGCATGAGGTCTCAAAGGAGCAGCGATGTGCTCATAAGGAGCATATGACAGTTAGGAAGGATATATTGGTTGAAAATATTTTCCCTTCTTCATTAAGGGGAAGTGTTAGAATATAATGAATAACTAGTTTATTTATTGGCATGTGGTGAATATGTGTCAACTAGAGTAGTGCAGTTATAGATGCTGTCAATTAAAGGTGTAGTTGTGTCAATTAGACCATAGTTAGGTGTCAATAAATCTCAGTTAGGTGTCATGTTAGATTCCTATTTTGTAGGGAGTTGTTGAACTTCTCTGAAGTTATAAATGTAATCTTCTTTGTTGAATAAAATAGAATAATTCATGCAGCAGTTTTATTCTCCAATTAAAATTCCTTATTCAAAATTAAATTATTTAGATTTTAGCTACACATGCAATAAATAATTGACTAGGAATGTAGTATTGATTTATAGGTTTATATATTATATATGTTGAATTAGTTTTAGGTGAAATCAGTATAAATTAAAACTAAGAATAAAAGATTTATTTTGAAATTATGCAAATAAACACTTTATTTTACAGTAAAGATGTTCAAAGTCATCATGTGAAATAATAAATAAAACATTTAAAAAATAATAGTACAGGCTTCTCTATACATAATATCTTCCCATTATTTTTCAAACTCGGCCACAAACTGCCTATATAAATTTGAAATTGGTTTAGCCTTCGCATACAATGCTGCAAAAATGTTCAAACTTAAATTCATGCTAGCAGAAGAAAGCCAGATACCCACTCTATAGTCAAGTCTATGAGGTATATTCTTTTCAAGGGCAACGCAAAAGTTTGGATGAGACGAGAGAAGTAAAAAGGAAATTGGAATGAGGGGAATATATTAAAAGAGAAATGCAGCTGTAAACAGTGCCAAAATACAGCCGCTGTTGCACCCTAACAAATAATGTCATGCAATGCTTCAAAACAGATATTTGCATTGTGGATGGTGTTTTACATGTTTTAATATGCAAACAATCTCTCCTGTTGCATTTTGGTAACATACCTTATCTATGACTAACCAATCAAAATATTGAAAGATTAATGTTTAGTTTATCTAGTTGAGTTTTTCCTCCTATAGTATTGTTATTTAATGATTTTCTTACTATGTTTACGGTGTTATTTCTTGTTTTCAACAGTAAATCTGAAACCATAAAGGCATGATGAAAATTGCAGTCAAAAGTTGTTGGAGTGGATCTGCTAATATTGGCATTGCATGTCATGCTGCAGATTTTAAGCGAAGGAAAAATTGTTGAATACAGTGTACAAGAAAATGAAACTTCCCCTGGCTCTGGAGAGGTGATTCTATAAGGAAATGCCTTGAGCATTATTATTACACATTTCCCCTCAATAGCAAATATACTAGTTATTAAAGCAGAATAGATGTATCTTTCTTGGTGTGTCCTTTCAGTTTTCTCTAATGAAGTCCATGATTTCTTACTTCTCCAACTTATGAAATTGTTTGTTACAGATACTGATTGACAACAAACAACACTACAAGGTCATTGGGAAAACTATCGATTTAACATCTTTGATTGCACTTCAGGTATGAATATTATTACATAAAATAAAAACAGTTGCAGATGATTGATGGCATTGATTTGTAACTCCCAGTATTCATCATTTACAATTGAAAAAGGAAGAAAAACCTGATGCATACATATATTATTGTGGTACAATTGCCATTATTATGAATTTTTCACTCCATCAGTAACAGCGACAATGATGATGGATGTCTCCTTGCAGGTTGAACATGGGAAGATCATTCGTCATGAAGACCGGTAGTTATCTTGTTCTGTCCTGCTTTAATTCCCTAGTGTTGAATGGAGTTTGAGGGCTAACAGTGGCAGGGGCTCTGTGGTTGCAGGTGGGGTAAGGGACCTCTGAAGAATAGGCATACTGTAAATGTGCCGGTGGTTGGGCCGTTGGTTGGGCGTGCGGCAGAAGGATTTCGCAAGTGTACAGGGCTTATAACCCATGCGATGATGGGCTTTGGAAAGGATCCAACCCCTTAACATTTATATCATTCTTGAGTATCATGTCTTTAGTTTTTAAGAATATGCTCTGTTATGCTGCTGCTTCCTATTCCAACTTTTGGCTTTAAGTTTGATTTTTGTACTGTTGCCACTGGTAGTGTAAAATATAATTTTCGATATATTGTATATAATTATATAGTTTTCAATGCATGTCTCTAGGGTTGGGATGCATGTGTTAGTGGAAAAAAGAGCTGAGACAGGGAGGTGGAGGGGAGGAAGGGGAAGGGGAAGGGGAAGGGAGGGGATGGAAAGGAGGGTTGTGCATAAACAGAAATATTACTGTATTTTGTTTCACAGCTGTTTTAAGATAGATACTTAGAAAAATGTTCCATTATTTGTATTATTCCTACTTTGATTTTTAATTAGCCATATTAAGATTTGTTGGGGTATAATGCATAGATTTCATTGAATACATTAGCACTAATGGAATTCTTCACATCAAAGAAAAAGACGGGCTTTGTAAGAGATAAAAATGTAATGTAATTGTGGGCCTATGGGTTTTTGAGAAAGTGGCAAGCGATTGGTTATTTAAAAAAGGGAAGAACTATTTAATTTTTTCCAAGCTAATGAGACTTTGGGATCAAATGGTGCCTATTCTCAAAGCTCAACCTTGCTGCATGCCTTCCCCATTTCTGTTCTCATTTACATATAATTCTGAGATGCATGTTGAGTGCAAACTTGCAAAGCCTCCTACGACCAACAGGGACACACCTACCACTCACACTTGCACTAACATATACTGCTACCATGCCTGCCCCCTTTGCCTCCCAATCTTGTTCCTGCCTCGCTTAACCTCGGAGGAGGCCACGACCTCATCATTTTATATGCCCACTTCCTCACAGCCCCTCCATATTTTCAGATCTGCTATCTTAAATGATCCGAATCCCAAAATAAGGAAGAACTATACAATTTCCTCCATTATCAAGCTCACCGCAACATCTCAAGACCGAGTTTTCTTTAAAAAAGAGAGAATGGACGTTACTTTAAGATGCCTATGTTCTTTGAAGTCTCTTTTTTTTAGCTGAAGTTGAACAGATAAGACACTAATTTACAGATTTGTAGGTGTGTATATTGGTCCATGAACCTTCTGGACTTGGATAAAAAATAACTAGGATGGTATTGGTTTGGCTGATTTTTTGATGATCCAAAGAGATTTTATGGCTATATTTTTTAAGTATATTTTTAAAGTTCTAAACAAGAAAGAGATGCTATCTTCCTAGGTGGCCCTTAGTTCATGAACAAATCAAGCCTCTTTATGAATCATTAGGACACTACTTTTAATCCTATGGAAGATATCCCAACAATGATACCAGTGTGAATGTGGGCTTGTCTCCCCCTTCTTCCAAGTGAGTAATGCCACAAAATATGTTTGTAAAGAATTAAATTTGCCACTAAAGAATACTTCACAGCATTATAATTCACTAAGAACCTAGGCATCCTAAATTATGCTTAAATCTTCACCAATATAAACATATAAACATAGACAAGTCACTTTGGATAGATTCATGTTGGAAATTGGAGGAATTGACATCATGATGATGCCAATGGGAGATTTTATGGCTATATTGTAATAACCACCCTTGGTTACTATTTTTTTTTTTCATACAAATTATAGTTTGATTTTTAAATCATAACACATCATATAACTTGGTAGTTTGTCTACTTCATGAAACACTAATTAATAATTTTTAGTTCTTAACTTTCCTAGTGATGTTTGTCTAGTTTAAATTGTAGCACCAAGTATTTCTATAACAATAAGTTATTCCAATTGCAACTTTACCAAGTCATGGTAATGGCAACAACTCTATGCCACAAACTTGCATTCTCGCACTAAATAAGGCAAGTTCATTATATCATGACATATGCCTAGACCCAGAACCATTCCTTGGAAAACCAATTCTTTGGTTCTACCTATGTATCCTATGAAAGGAATCACATGCTCTATAGTTCATACACACAAGCATAAAAATACTTCAACCTCAAATTTGGGATGAAATCTTCAATGCCTCTTATGAATCACAACCGTTAAGTTTATACTTACAATACAATCCTTGTATAATAGTACGATAAGTGTATGCCAAACAAATGTAGTCTGAGGTCAACAACAATGCATGAGCACAAAATCACATAGTGACCAATTCATACATGCATTTCAATATACACATAGTGACCAACTTGTAACATACCAACTCATACAATTTGGAATTACTCACAAAATTTACTAAGAAAGTAAAAGATGTTTAACCATGAGTGAATTTTTTTAATTATTGGCATAGTCACACAGAAATAAATGTATATCTTTTTTGAATATTTTTCAACCTTGAAAATACAATGTATTCAAAGATAAAATCATAGTGAAATCATTTCATTTTATATTTACAAATAATTTGCACTTGGCAATATGAATAATTTTACATAAGTTTGAAAATCATAAGTCATAACATGAAGTATACTGCATCTGGAATCTGGTTTATGTCTCACAAGTCTTAGCGAGTCTTCTGCTGCATAGGGAGAGCATCATCCGAGTGCTTTTCTTCCAACCACAGACCGGCGGTCCCCCACTCACATTCCTTCCTAGAAGTGGCCCTACCCTTCACGAAGAGTATAGACATAGGAAACAACAGGTTGCTATCTGAGTCCTAGTGTTGTCTTATATAACATAATCGACCATACAACTCTAGACTATCTTCTAGCTAAGTATGATCATTCTGACAGGTTACACAATCTAGACATGGTGAACCGACAAATGCATGCATAGACAAATGCATCACTTTGGCCAAAGTTTCTCTATAAATAGGCATTTGCAATCAACGTAGCCGTGTGTTCACACATCTCTAACTTGACTTAAAAACTACCACATCCTATAGCTGACTTGCTTGACTAGTATCTCTAGACATAAATTGTCTTGACTAAACTCAAATCTTAGTCAATCTGACTTAGAATTAATCCTTAATCTAGGATATACACAATATATGTGTTTAGGTGACTTTAACCTTTTCAGGGAGTCCCTCTTTTCATACTTGCAAATACTAGGGTCTATGACTTCCTGTTATTCTACTCAATGACCCAAAGATTGAGCACTCTTGTGTAATATATCAGGTTTCTGACTCTATCATCAAATCATTTAATTTATCATAAGTGCTTCATAGACAACTCTTAAATTATACTTGTCTTGATCTTATGGTTTCTCAACCATTCACTGTCGACCATAATAAACAATAGACTAAATGTTATAACCGATTTAAGAGTTTTCAAGTTTTCTTAACCCATCTGGGTCGAATCTAGGGATTTAACTTCTCTATCCCAACACATTGGAAAATCAAATATTCTTGTTTTTCAAAGTAAGAATTTATAATAATATAACATAGAAACGATAACTTCTAGTATTCTATTGACCACTTGGGCATTGTTCAAATTCACATTTTTCATATCATGTATAAACATAGTACATGAGGTATATCCTCATTCATACAGGATCTTAATGAATACTATCATTATCATAACTAATCTATTGACTAAGTTCAATTCTTTCAACCAAAGTAGGTTTGAGTCTAAAATAATAATAATATAATATTTTCGACCTCTTGGTCTTCTTAAGTCCACCGACTTTCGATATAACATAGGTTATGCACTCATATTTAACATCCTTTGCATATCATGATAATACTTATCATAATTCGTATAATGCATATGCGATATTATACTTAGGTGTTTTTAATGATATTAATATCATTTATATATATTCTAAATAAGTGAAAATCTATCACCAAAACTTTTGATTATAAACATTAAAAACATACAAATAAATCATTGGGAGAAGTGAATCTATCATTGTCTAAACTCTCTTAAATCTTACTCATCTCAACTCCTAGGTTATATCTGAGTTCTCACAAAGTTCAGTCTCAACACTTTAAATGTATAACTTAAACTAGTTATAACATTGTGACCTTAATAGAATATGGCCACTATACTTTGTGTTCAAAAAGTGAACAAATATTAGTCTTTTCTTTACATTTATATGCTTGCTTTCTACTTAGATTCAGTGTTTTGACAGCTAATAGAAAACTATGTTTGCTAAAGTAAACAAGGTTGAAAGGCAAGTTACTACATACTGTAAGTCTATATAATCAATGTTATTCATAACATTTTCCATAATTCCTATGTATCAAAACAACAAGGTTTACTATCTATTTTCTCTATGGTTTTGAAGATACAATACGATGGCATGAGAAAGTTATCTGCCATAGCATTCCTTTGTAAACTAAAATATCCTATTGTTTATTCTCTACGGTTCTATAATGTTGTTCAGTGACGTATTTACTGTCTCTCTCATATGTTCATACGTATCTATGTTTACATATTTGTTATTGCCATAGTATCACTGCTTTGTATAGCTTTGTATGCTTTGCTATACAAATTCATATCTTTGTATGTTCATACAGAATGATAATATGGCAGTTTAACAATAGAAAAAGTTGCTATAAGAGATATCCTTACCTCTGTGTTATCTCTCCTTCCTACGCATTTCCTTATGATAAAAGAGCTCTCTGTAGTCTCTCGTTGCGGATTCCTTATGATAACAAAGCTCTATGTAGTCTCTCGCTGTAGATTCCTCATGATAACAGAGCTCTCTGTAGTCTCTCACTATGGATTCCTTATGCACTTGGAGTGGCATTTCCGCAAAGACTAGACAGTCCCTCCCAAACGCATGCAATATCCCTTGATATTATAGCCTTTTAAGAGGCTTTACTCTGCCCATTACCGTGGAGTTCCTTCCTGCAACAATGCCTAAAAACACTCTAAAGCGACATGTAGAAAGATGGTGGAGTTATTGGTCATAAAGACCACTCCAAAACTGTTTGAAACTCCTTACCTCCATAACCGATGTGGAGGAAAAAGAGTTGAATGACCACAATGACATGTAGTGGTTTTGCATTAAGTCGCAACTATACCACGCTCCTTAAAACACTCAACAATTACAAACAATAGGTTTAAACTAATAGTTCATATCAAATAGATATTTAACAACATAATATCATTGTATACAACGTATACTTATGTTGTCTCTAACACATGCTAAGATATGAGAATGGGGTCGGGGTATTTTACCCCTCTCAAAGATGCTTAACGTAAAAAAAGATAGATTAACATAATGTAACTCCAATCAAGATTTACCGATAATATAGTAGTTTAACTAGTAGCATTATTTGCTCTTGAATATAATCTATATTCATATCACACAAAGAATAACAACTATTGACCATTTCCTTGTTGACAGTCAAGTTCTAACCTGACTTAGTTTTCAACAATAACCTCAGCTTAATTAATTTAGTTGACAATCGACAATTTGTCGAGTCAGAAATAAACTTAGACCAATTGGTCAAACATAACTTACCATACTTGACGTAGGTTCACTAAACTATGAAAGCACGAGACTTAGATGGAAAACAATCCGTTCTTATCCATACATCTATTCTCTTCTCTGATGATGCTCTCCCTCTCTTTGTCGGATGGTGGAAAACTTGTTTCCTGGTTACAACTTGCAATCACCAAATTGGGATTAGTGTATCGTTAGTCAATCCATAAACCTTAGAATAAATAATCATGGCATCTTATAATCACATGTCTAAATTCTAATCATATAAACATAAACTCATGATATCATTGATTTATCCTAACATTTTCACATAACGTCAAATCACTAATTCATGCATAATTAACTACTAATTACGTGCAAGTAAAAAATAAATCATTGTCAAAATCTGGGGTGTGACATATCTCCCCCCATAAGGTTCATCGTCCTTGATGATCTAGTGTATCATAAGATAAAAAGATAAAGTTTTTGTTCAACTTTAAAAAGCATAAAACAAATGAGTAAATCTCCTATAAAAATCATGGTAATCTTTCCATGTGGCACTATCCTCTACATACTAGTTCCATTAGACCTTGCACTGTGTAACCTCTCTATTACGCAATCAAAGCTTGTGAATGTCAAGTACCTTGAGAGGCTGGATCATGTACCTGTAAAGCATTCCAATCAAGAATATGATTCACCTGTTATATAATTTTTCAAATATGAAACATGAAAAACATTGTGCATCCTGGCAAGCGTTGGTGGTAGAGTGATTCCGTAGGCAACTAGATTGATCACTTCAAGAACTTCTAGGGGTCCTACATATCGAGGAGCTAGTTTGGAAGACTTTTCAAACTTTATAGAACTCTTCTGGGGTTTGACCATCAAATTTTTTTTTTCTCCAACTGAGAATTGCCTTGGTATGCGCTTGGCATCAACATAACTTTTCTTTCTATCATTTGCTTCTGCCAATCTATTTCTGATCAACTTGATATGTTCTTCCATTTTTGATAATATTTCTGGACCAATGCTAATCTTATCTTCTAGCTTATCCCAGCTTATAGGAGTTTGGCATCTTCTTCCGTACAATGCTTCAAATGAAGCCATCTTAATAGCAGAATGATAGGAGTTGTTATATGCAAACTCCACAAGTAGTAGATATTCTTTCCACTTGTATTGTTGATCCATGTAATACATCTGCAACAAATCTTCTAGAACTTGATTTACCCTCTTAGTCTGACCATCTATCTCAGGGTGATAAGCCTAGCTTATATTGAGTTGAGTTCCTAGCATTGAGAACAAAGTTTGCCAAAATCTTGAAGTCATGCGTGTATCTCTGTCTGAGATAATTTTCTCAGGAACTCCATGCAATCTAAACACTTCTTGCACAAACCTGTGAGCTAAAATTGGTGCTCCATCCGTTAGATTCCTAGGTATAAAATGAGCTACTTAGTGATCTTGTCCACCACCACTAAAATAACATCATGTCTATTTGGAGACATTGGGACACCTTGCACAAAGTCCATACTAATGACCTGCCACTTCCACTCTGGAATATCATGTCAATACAGAAGTCCTGCTAGATGCTGATGCTCAGCCTTGACTCTCTGGCACTCTAGAAAAATTGCTACAAATCTTCAAGCGTCATTCTTCATTCCTTTCTAGAAATAAAGAGGCTTCACATCGGCTAGGAGTTTGGTTACTCCAGGATGACCTGGAAATGGTGCGGAATGAACTTCCTTCCACACAAGGTTTTTTAATTCTACAGAGTTTGGAAAATACATCCTTCCTCTGTATCTTGAAAGCCCATCTGGTTCAAAATAGAACCCATCATACCTCGAGTCTTGAAGATTTATTGTGAGAGCCTGCTTAACTTGCTCATAGTACTCATCACCTACAGAATTTTGTAACACTAAATCCTTGAAATTCTAGTGGATAGAGACAATTGATGAGATATGTCTCCGTCAACTCAGAGCATCTGCTACTCTGTTCTCTTTACCTTTGATATAATTTATCTCAAATACATAGTTGGATATCAATTCCAACCATTTTCTTTGACGAGCATTCAGATGAGGTTGAGAAAATATATACTTAAGACCTTGATGGTCCAACTTCAACTCAAAAGGCTTTCCTAGAAAATAGTGTCGCCACACTTGCAAAGCATGCACAAATGCTGCTAACTCTAAGTCATGAGGAGCATAATTCTTCTCATATGCTCTTAGCTTTCTAGATTCATAGGCTAGCACTCGCCCATTCTGCATAAGCACTCCTAAACCTTCACTTGAGGCATCAATGATTATAAGAAATTGACCTTCTAGATCAGGAACTTTTAAAATTGGTGCAGTTGTCAACCTCTCTTTTAACTGATTAAATGCCTCCTAACATTTTTCTAACCAGTCAAAATGCTTTCCTTTTCTCTGAAGCGAAGTGATTGGGTTTGCAATCTTAGAAAAATTCAATATGAACTTCCTATAATATCCAACTAACCCCATGAAACTGCGCACTTCATGCACATTCTTTGGCACATACCACTCAAGTATAGCTTTGATCTTCGCAGGATTTACTGAAATTCCTTTAGTTGATATTATGTCCTAGATATTGTATCTCTTTCTAGAAGAAAGTACACTTAGAAATCTTCCCATACAACTTATGTTCCCTCAGCCATTGCAGAACTAATCAGAGATGCTACAAGTTCTCATCCTCATTCTTAGAATATATAAGAATGTCATATAGAAACACTAGAACAAATTTATCCAATCAATCTCAGAAAACACTATTCATCAAATTCATGAATGTTGTAGGGGCATTCGTAAGTCCAAATGGTAAAACTATGAACTCATAATGTCCATACCTTGTTGTGAAAGTTGTTTTATGAATGTCTTCATCTTTTATTTTCAGCTAATAATATTTAGATCGTAGATCGATCTTTGAGAATACTATTGTGCCCTGCATCTGATCAAAAAGATCATCAATACATGGTAGAGGATACTTATTCTTTATCATTATTTTTTTTAGCATATGATAGTCTACACAAACGCAAGGTTCCATCCTTCTTTTTGACAAAGATCACAGGGGCTCCCCAAGGTGAAACACTAGGTCTAATCAACCCTTTAGCCAACATCTCTTGAAGCTGGGATTTCAATTCCATCAACTCCATAGTAGTCATATGCTATGGCGCCTTTGATATCGGCTCAGATCCAGGTATTATATCAATGGAGAAATCAAAAGCTCTCTTCGAAGGTAACCTTGGAAGTTCATTTGGAAAGACATCTCAAAAATCTTGAAGGAAAGGATAGTTCTCCAAGGGTACCTTTTGTTTACTAGGATCCTCTTCTACTTGTTCCATTTTGACTGCAAAATGTTGACATCCTTTTCGCCTAGCCCTCTTCAATTGCATAGCAGAGATTGGTCTAATCTTGACTTCTCTTTGTGTGCCTTGTAGACAGACTTTATTTCCTACATTGTCTAGACACTCAACTATTTTTCCAAAATAGTCAACATTGGCCCTATGTCTCCATAACTAGTTTATTCCTAAGATAACATCATAGGAACCTAGGGGGGCTACAAACAAATTCACCTTAGTTGAAAAACTAGGAAGATCAATTTTGGCTTCAAACAGGCATTACTCTACCTAAGCTTTAGTCTGGTTAGCATATTCAACTGATCAGGGTTTAGCCATATATCTAGCTCTTCTAGGAAATTTATTCAATACTCTTGGAGAAATAAAACATTTAGTTGCTCCAGTATCAATTAAAATAGAAATAGGAACTCCGAACAAAGTACCTGTCATTTCTATGGGAGTAATCTAGTACTCCGCCTAGCGATTACATCCAATGTCGCATGGATCCTTTGTTGAAAAGTTGCTTGTTGGGTAGGTAATGCATTATTACATTGATGAACTCCTTGGTTCTTGGTTGGACATTGATTTGCGTAATGATATCCACCACAAGAGAAACATCCCCTGGGAGGTACTCGCTTTTTAGTAGGTTTGCTTGAATTATTATCATTCTTCTAGAAATTTGGTATTGTTTTTCTTCTCATTTCTGGGTCCATTCCTATTATTTCTAAAGCCCTTCGTCACTTTTCTTATTCACATCCTATTTATCATTCCTTTTCTTGAAAGGTTGAGTAGATGGTGACTTATTAAACTTCTTGTGTTTCTTTTAGTGATATGTAGAAATTGACTTCAGTTTTTGCTCTTGTTTGATTGCCTTCTCAAAAACTTGGTCCATAGTGGTAGGACCATGCACATCCACTTCTCCACCTATCTGGGCATGCAGACCCATGATGAATTTTATGATTCGAAACCTTTCATCCTTATGATATTGTGGCACATGCTTTAGGAGATGGGTGAACTTTTCCCAATATTCAACCATTGACATTTCTCCTTGTCGCAGATTCTGAAAATCTGTTAGTTTTTGGTCAAAGAAAAGCTGTGGTAACCACCTTTGTTGAAATATGACCACAAACTGATCCCACGTTAATCTTAGAGAATTTAGCCCTAGTTATGTTTTCTTGTTCATTAACCACATGGATGCTTCACCTGCCAACTGATAGGCACCCCATACTGCCTTGGTTATCTCAGAGTAGTTTTTGATCTCAAAATACTTTTCCATCTCTGTCAACAAGCTTCTGT
The DNA here is from genome assembly GCA_027924645.1 of Cunninghamia lanceolata. Classification (NCBI taxonomy): domain Eukaryota; kingdom Viridiplantae; phylum Streptophyta; class Pinopsida; order Cupressales; family Cupressaceae; genus Cunninghamia; species Cunninghamia lanceolata. Next base: position 8,270,548 of record BSBN01000246.1, read on the forward strand.
AACATCACCACTTATTGTTCCATCGAACTTGGGTAGAATCACTTTCTTCATATCTCTTGACATCTCTAAGGCAAGTCTATTTCTCCTTTCTTCTTGAGCCTTAGTCTTATCAACATCCTCCCTTCACTCACTATGAGTTTTGGGTTCATGAACATAATCATCATCCCATTCATGCAAGTCCTCTTTTTCTCCTTTAGGTCTGGCTTGGTCCCTCACTTCCTGATCTAGGTTTCCAAGCCTTTCCTTGGTTTCATTCAGCAGGTCAATCTCTGATCCAACTTAGTCATTAGGTTTTTGGAAGGATTTGACTCTCCCTGACTATCTCCAAGATTTGTTTGAGTTCAAACCATAATGATACTCTATATCACACCTAATATTCGTATTAAGTTATAGATTAGAATTCAGAAATAATACATCTCATTAATTCAAAATTCATCAATAAATCTATTCACAAAACTTAGATTTGTGCAAAACAATCTCATATTTATTATAGTTTATTCTGGGTATAAATACATCCTTATTTAGATGGATAACACAACAAGACTACATGTCACTGTTAGTTAAAGGACATTCCTCAGGTTCCTCTTCCCCATCAGAATCTAATAAAACAAACTTAGAGGGTGGATGTACATGCATATACTCCTCCAACACCTCTTTTCCTAAAACAGGGGCATCATGACCACACCCAAATGACATGTCACGACTAGCAGACAGTTTACTCGGTTTAACTACACAAGTAGAAACAATGGGTTTCTTAGACAATTTGTTGCATTGTTTCTTTTCTAGTCGAATACGCTTAAGAGCGTCAGCCAATGTTTCAATCTTCTAGCCATGCACCCTCAACATAGTTAATATGTTCTTGGAGTTTTACCTTCTCAGTTGGTTCTTTCTTAACCACTATCTTTGATAAGTTATGGGGAATATACTTCCTAGCCATTTCTTGGTTCTTCTCCATGCCATTCTAGCATAAAACCAAATTTCAAACATTAGCCAATCTACTGAATGTTGACAAGTTTTCTCGCAATGAGCTCCTAGGTCCATGTGTTGAACTCAATAGCTCTGATACCATATGTAACATACCAACTCATACAACTTGAAATTACTCACAAAATTTACTAAGAAAGTAAAAGAACATGTTTAACCATGAGTGAAGTTTTTTTATCATTGGCATAATCACAAAGAAATAAATGTATATCTTTTCTGAATATTTTTCAGCCTTGAAAATACAATATATTCAAAGATAAAATCATAGTGAAATCATTTCACTTTATATTTACAAATAATTTGCACTTGGCAATATAAATGATTATACATAAGTTTGAAAATCATGTCATAACATGAAGTATACTGCATCTGGAATCTGGTTTCTGTTTCACAAGTCTCGGCGAGTCTTCTACTGTAGAGGGAGAGCAACATCTGAGTGCTTTTCCTCCAACCACAGACTGACGGTCCCTCGCTCACCTTCCTTCTTGGAAGTGGCCCTACCCTTCACGAAGAGTATATACATAAGGAACCAACATGTTGCCATCTAAGTCCTAGTGATGTGTCCTATGTAACACAATCGACCATACAATTCTAGACTATCTTCTAGCTAAGTATGATGATTCTGACAAGTTACACAATCTAGACACGGTGCATCGACTAATGCATATAGAGACAAATGCATCACTTTGGCCAAAGTTTCTCTATAAATAGATGTTTTTAATAAATGTAGTTGTGTGATCACAAACCTCTAACTCAACTTGGAAACTACCACATCCTACAGTTGGCTTGCTTGACTAGTATCTCTAGACATAAATTGTCTTGACTAAACTCAAATCTTAGTCAATCTAACTTAGAATTAATCATTAATCTATGATATACACAATATATGGGTTTAGGTGACTTTAACCTTTTCAGAGAGTCCCTCTTTGCATACTTGCAAATACTAAGGTTTATGACTTCCTGTCATTCTACTCAATGACCCAAAGATTTAGCAGTCTTGTGTAATATATCAGGTTTTTGACTCTATCATGAAATCATTTAATTTATCATAAGTGCTTCATAGACTCCTCCCAAATCATACTTGTCTTGATCTATGGTTTCTCAACCATTCACTGTCGACCATAATAAACAATAGACTAAATCAATATTATAACCAATTTAAGAGTTTTCAAGTTTTCTTAACTCTTCTGGGTTGAATCTAGGGATTTAACTTCTCTATCCCAACACATTTTAAAATCAAATATTCTTATTTTCCAAAGTAAGAATTTATAATAATATAACATAGAAATGATAACGTCTAGTCTTCTGTTGACCACTTGGGCATTGTTCAAATTCACATTTATCATATTATGTATAAACATAGTACACGAGGTATATCCTCATTCATACATGATCTTAATGAATACTATCATTATCATAACTAATCTATTGACTAAGTTCAATTCTTTCAACCAAAATAGGTTTGAGTCTAAAATAATAATATACCATTTTTGACCTCTTGGTCTTCTTAAGTCCACAAAATTTCAATATAGAATAGGTTATGCAGTCATATTTAACATCCTTTGCATATCATGATAATACTTATCATAATTCATATAATGCATATGACATATTATACTTAGGTGTTTTTAATGATATTAATATCATTTATATATATTCTAAATAAGTGAAAATCTATCACCAAAACTTTTGATTATAAACATTAAAAACTTATACAAATAAATCATTGGGAGAAGTGAATCTATCATTGTCTAAGCTCTCTTAAATCTTACTCATCTTGACTCCTAGGTTATATTTGAGTTCTCACAAAGTTCAGTCTCAGCACTTTATATATATAGCTTAAACTAGTTATAACATTGTGACCTTAATAGAATATGGCCACTAAACCTTGTGTTCAAAAAGTGAAAACAAAAATTAGTCTTTTCTCTACATTTATATGCTTGATTTCTACTCAGATTCGGTGTTTGACAACGAATAGAAAACTATGTTTGCTCAAGTAAACGAGGTTGAAAGACAAGTTACTACAAACTGTAAGTCTCTGTATAATCAATGTTATTCATAACATTTCCCATAATTCCTATGTCTATCAAAACAACAAGGTTTACTATATATTTTCTCTATGGTTTTGAAGATACAATATGATGGCATGAGAAAGTTATCTGCCATAGCATTCCTATTGTAAACTAAAACATCTTATTGTTTATCCTTCGCGGTTCTATACTGTTGTTCAATGACATATTTATTGTCTCTCTCTCATAACATATGTATCTATGTTTACATATTTGCTATTGCCATAGTATCGCTGCTTTGTATAACTCTGTATGCTTTTCTATATGAATTCATATCTCTGTATGTTCATATAGAATGATAATATTGCAATTTAATAATAGAAAAAGTTGTTATAAGAGATATCCTTACTTCTATGTTATCTCTCCTTCTTGTGGATTTCCTTATGATAAAAGAGCTCTCTGTAGTCTCTCGCCGTGGATTCCTTATGATAACAGAGCTCTCTGTAGTCTCTCGCCGCATATTCCTTATGATAACAGAGCTCTCTGTAGTCTCTCGCTGCAGATTCCTTATGATAATAGAGCTCTCTGTAGTCTCTCGTTGTGGATTCCTTATGCACTTGGAGTGGCATTTTCACACAGACTAGACCTCCCTCCCAAATGCATGCAATATCCCTCAATATTATAGCCTTTTAAGAGGCTTTACTCTGCCCATTACCACGAAGATCCTTCCCACAACAAAGCCTAAAAACACTCTAAAGCAACATGCAGAAAGATGGTTGAGTTATTGGTCACAAAGACCACTCCAAAACTATTTGAAACTCCTCCTTACCTCCATAACTGACGTGGAGGAAAAAGATTCGAATGACCACAAGGACATGCAATGGTTTTGGATTAAGTTACAACTATACCATGTTCCTTAAAATACTCAACGATTACAAACAATAGGTTTAAACTAATAGTTCATATCAAATAGATATTTAACAACATAATATCGTTGTATACAATGTATACTTATGTTGTCTCTAGCACATGCTAACATATGAGAATGGGGTCGAGGTATTTTCCCCCTCTCAAAATTGCTTAATGTCAAAAAAGATGGATTAACATAATGGAATTCCAATCGGGAATTACCGATAATAAAGTAGTTTAGGTGCTAGCATTGTTTGCTCTTGAATATAATCTATATTCATATCACACAAAGAATAACGACTATCGACCATTTACTAGTTGATGGTCAAGTTCTAACCTGACTTAGTTTTCGACAATAACCTCAGCTTAATGAATCTAGTTGACAATTGACAATTTGTCGAGTCAGAACCAAACTTAGACCAATTGGTCAAACATGACTTACTATACTCGATGTAGGTTCACTTAACTGTGAAAGCACGAGACTTCGATGGCAAACAATTTGTTCTTATCCATACATCTATTTTCTTCTCTGATGATGCTCTCCCTCTCTTTGTCTGAGGGTAGAAAACTTGTTTCCTAGTTACAACTTGCAATCACCAAATTAGGATTAGTGCATCGTTAGTCAATCCATAAACCTTATGAATAAATAATCATTGTATACGCCTAAAAATGACATGATTTAGTCTAAATAAATATTCTTAATATTTGTTCCATTCTAATTCCTCTTTCAATAAATAAATAAACAAATTTATTTATTTGATTCATATTCCTCTAAATTAATTAAATATCAAAATATTTAATTATCTCTTCTAAAGTCAAAATTAAATAAAATCCTTTATTTAATTAAATTCTTCAAAACAATTAAATAATTCTTAATTATTTAATTAAATCAAATCATTCTTCCAAATTTAAATAAATCAATCAAATTTATTTAAAACCTCTCAATCTCTAAAAATAAAATACAATCAAATATTTTATTTGTTCTTCCAAATCATGCACAAACAATTAAATAAATTTATTTATTTAATTTGCTTTCTTATTTACTAATTCTTCCAAAATCATTCTAAATTAAATAATTCCAATTATTTAATTGTTTCTTCCAATAATATCTTCTCTAAATTTAAATAAATCAATTATTTATTTAAGTTGTCTATTTCTTCTAAACTGACTTATCTCTAAATATAATTCAATCCTTGTGCACATGCAATTAAATATTCTAAATATTTAATTGAGTTAAAATATCTTCTCATCCTCAAGCAATTTCCATTCTCTAGTTCTATTCAGTTAACTCTTATATTTGTTTTGTTAATTGATTTATCTCTTTAGTTAACTCTTCTTCTATTTTATTAATTCCTCTCATGCAAAATAGAGAAAGACACGTCTTCTTCTTATTCATGCACATTCTCTCAAGTCTTCTATACCATTAATCTTCTCATTTTTTCTATACCGTTGATCTTCTCATTTTTTCTATACTGTTGATCTTCTCTCTCATAAGTCTATAAATTTAACCTTGTTCTTCCATTTCGTTCATCCAAGCTTTAAGTATTGTTACTCTACATGAATTATAATGCGCCTTTGGCACCAATTCCTTCATTGGTTGTGATCACACTCGTTACTGCATACTACTACCATTGTTGTGAAGCTCATCTTCATTACAAAGCATTATCATAGCCATTCTCCATTGACAATCTTGGAATCATAGCAAGGAAGTGCACTATCTGAGGGCCTTATTCATACATGCAAGATCGATTGAGATAGGCAACCAACGGAAGCTATGAAGCTTTGAGGTTTGCAAAGGTTTTTGAAGCTCTTTTTTTCAGTTAATCTCTTTGTTTCTGTATTTCATTGAGTTTTGGGTATTTTGATATTGATATATTGATTATTCATTTGAATCCAATTTTCCCTTAACATTTTTGGCGCCCACCATGGGCTAGCCCCAATTTAACCCAAAAATTGAGTTTTTGTGTTTTAGAAAGCCGTACACAGGAGGAAATAGCACATCTGACACATCCTAACATGCATTTGATATTTGTTACAGCGCATACATTCATTCAGCGCATACAGTCTCCGATTTAACGCATATACTGTCTGTTCCGATGCATACATCTTTCTAGCACATACAGACTCTGTTACGAAGCATTTACCTTCTAAGACGACGCATCTGTCAGATCGACGCATATACACTATTTTCCTACGCTTTTGTCCTATGTCATAGCGCATATGTACTGCGGCACTTCTAAGCTCTGTTACTGCGCATTCAGTCTCTGAAGCTGCGCATCTGATTTAGGCAGTGATTTTCAGGGTTTCCTTGAAGTTTTCGCTAACGTTGACGTCTTTTTACAGGAACTCTCTGTTGCAAGTATGAGGATAACCAGTGTTGTCATTAATGGCAACATACTCATATTGCATTAGTAGGAAGGATTGGATGAGCTGTGTGCTGAGGATATTGAGAAAATTAGTCTCAATCAGGAACAGTGAAGAACAGTGATGACAGCAAGGTAAAAGTCCAAGATAAGATGAAGTTCAGAGGATGCGGTTTAATGGGTTTACAGATATGATTCTTGAGATGATCCAGTAAAGTTTTCAGAGGTCCGCATAATGATCAGAAGAAGTTATGATTGATCTAGTAGAACCGGTGTTGGCAGATGTTCAGTGGTGACAGAGTGTCACAGTTTGGTCTGGTGAGCTCCAGAATTGCATTATCTCATTATGCGGATTGAAATCAGTGTTGAAGAAGTCCATGTGAAGTGACAACTAGATTTGTTCATGGTTTGGAGGTCCGGAAGCACCTTTTTCATTATGACAGTGATGACAGACTGTGTTCTTGATGTTCCGGATGAAGAAGAGAAGAATTCCAGTAAGCTGATAAAGTGCGGATGTTTCTGGTGACTCGGGAAAGGTTTTGGTGATCATTGGATCGTGTACAATTCTTATTGGTGGTCCGCATTGAAGTTAGAGTTTGGATTTGATGTAAAGACCACCGGTTGTTGGTGTTCTTCCTTAAACAGGCCGACTGGATGTATTACACATCCTCCGACTGATTTAAAAGTGTTTGCCGACTTAGATAATTGTTCCTAAGTCGATGCCTTGTATAAATAAAGGATTGTGAAGTCATTCCATAGTGTGAAGTGTGTGAATGAGTGTGATATAGCGAAGAAGAAGAGCGAAAGGCAGAGCAGGAGTTTTTGGGCTTAAATGGAACTGATCTAGGCATGGTAAAGATGTCAATCCCCAGTTCAAGTTTGTGATACTTGATTACTTTGTAGACAGTGTGTCTCTTGTAGGCAGTGTGCCTCTTGTGAGTAGTGTGCTTGGGCAGTGAGCCCTAATTGGCATGTGCCATCTATTTTTCTTATTCTTCTAATAGAGAATAATCCTTGGGTTAATCACCCCGTGGTTTTTCCCTTAACCAGGTTTTCCATGTCAAAATCTTGGTGTCTCATGTGTTGATGCATATCTGCTCTGGTGTTTATGCTTTATGCTTTCATGAATGATTAATTGCTATGCTATTGAATAACAAAGTGGATTTAAGTGTTTGAATTGAAAGCAAGATTAGGATAACTGATTCACCCCCCCTCTCAGTTATCAACAATTGGTATCAGAGCTAAGTTCCTCTAAAAAGAGCTTAACCACTTGAGGAGATCCAGGATGTCGTCATACAAGAAGGATAGTCCGAAGTTTGATGGAACCAACTTCTCTCTTTGGAAAGGTCACATGAAATGTCACTTGGAGTGTATGAGAAAGGCGTACTTGTCCATGGTCACAAAAGCCTATGTACCTCCACAGGGTGGTCTGACAACTCTAAATGAAATCACAGATACTGAAAACAATTTGCGGACCAAAGAGGCTCTTCTAAGTGCTTTAACTGACTCAGAACTCTCAAATGTTATTGACCTACCAACTGCCTATGAGATCTGGGTCAAACTGGAACTTCTGCATGAAGGAGATGAGTATGTTAAGAGTGCAAGATTGCAGAGTCTCAAAGGGAAATTTGAAAGACTGAAAATGAGAGATGATGAAAATATTACTACCTTTATACCAAGAGTAAATGAGCTGGTGTGTGGAATCAGGAATGCTAGTGGAGTCTTGGATGAAAATGAGATTGTTGGCAAAATTCTCAGATCCCTTCCTACTGTCTATAAAATCAAGGTTGCTGCCATTGATGAATTCAGAGCCCATACAACTATCACAAGAGACCAATTGGCTAGCAAACTGGCTGGATGTGAAATGACTGAGTTTGGAGATGATCCCCCCAAGACTGAATCTGCATTTAAAGCCAGTGCATCTGTGAAAGGCAAACAAAGATTTGATCCGGAAGAAAACTCTTCAAGGAAGCTGTCATGGTATGATCAAGAAAGAAGAGACATGGAAGAAGAAGAAGCAGAAACAACTCAACTTGAAGCCCTCATTGCAAAAAGACTGCCAAGGGGATCCAATAAGTATGAAGAAAAATTACCCTTTAAGTGCTTCAACTGCAATAAGATTGGTCACTTTGCCTCAAGATGTCTAGAAAGATCCATAAGATCAAATTCTAACAGACAAAGGTTCCAAAAGAATTGTTATTATGTTCATGAAGAAGCTGATAATGAAGGAGTAACAGATGATGAATCCGAGATAGGAGATAAATCCAGAAATGAATGGGTGTTTATTGCCATCAAGGAAGAAGATCCAATATCCTCTGAATCTATCAATCATAAGGTTGTAGAAAGAGCTTTGGCTGCCCAAGTTGAAGAAAAGGATGATTGGGTTATTGACAGTGGATTCTCTCACCATATGACAGGTGACAAGAACAAGTTCTTAGATTTGGAAAGATATGAAGGAGGAATGGTAAAACTTGGTGACAATTCTGTCGGTAGAATCAGAGGTAGGGGAACTATCTCTTTTGATGGAAAGAACAAAACTGGTAATGTACTGTATGTTGAAGGATTGAAGCACAATCTTCTCAGTGTCGGTCAGTTGGTGGATAAAGGCTATGGTCTCTGATTCAAGAATAGAAGATGCAGGATCTTTGAAAGTTCTGGAACTGAGATTGCATCCGGTACTCAAACAAAAGGTAATATCTTCCATCTAGTTGGTACTAATAAAAATTGTCTGTTTGTTCAAGTTGATCAGAGTTGGTTATGGCATAGAAGGATGTGTCATGTAAATTTTGATAACATCATCAAGATAAGCAATACTCAAGCTATAAGAGATCTTCCAAAATTGGTAAAACCTACAAATAGTTTGTGCAAAGAATGTCAGCTAGGTAAACAGAGCAGAGTCTCATTCAAAAGCAAAGATCAGTCCTCTACTGGATTATTAGAATTAGTTCATACTGATCTATGTGGTCTGACAAGAATCAAGAGTATGCAAGGTGATAGATACTTCATGTTACTGATTGATGATCATTCCCGGATGATGTGGGTTACCTTTCTGAAAGAGAAATCAGAAGCTTTTGAGAAGTTCAAAATCTTCAAGGCTATGGTAGAGAATCAAACTGGATTAAAACTGAAATGCCTGAGGTCTGATAGAGGTGGTGAATTCACATCCGGTGAATTCATAGACTTTTGTGAGAAGCATGGTATAAAGAGACAGTTGTCTGCTCCTAGGACTCCACAACAGAATGGAGTAGTTGAGAGAAAGAATTGGACCATCTAGGAAGCATCCAGGACAATGATGATGGAAGCAAATGTTCCCCAGATGTTTTGGAGAGAAGCTGTCAGCACTGCAGTCTATACTCTCAACCGAGTTCAAATCAGAAGCAATACCGGTAAGACTCCTTATGAACTTTGGTTTGGCATCACTCCTACTATGATATATTTTAGAGTATTTGGTAGCAAATGTTACATTAAAAGAGATGAAGATCTAGGAAAGTTTGATGCTAGAAGTGATGAAGGAATTTTCTTGGGTTACTCCACTCAAAGCAAAGCATACCGGAGTTACAATAAAAGACTGAGAAAGATGATAGAAAGTAGAAATGTGAAGGTTGATGAAGGAATTGAGAAGCCCTCAAGGTTTTATGAATATGATGAAGATGATCAGAATGATACTCTGGTTCAAGGTGCTCAATCCTCTTTTGAAAGTCAGATTCAGATTGATCCGGTAAATCGGGAAGAAGAGATAGGTCTGAATGAGCCTGATCAAGAAATAGAAGTGCAAGAAACTCCCAAAGTTCCAAGGTATGTAAGACTGAACCACTCTGAAGATCAAATCATAGGTGACAAAAGTAAAGGTGTGCAAACTAGAAGGACAATTGCTCAAAATTTAGATGAATATTGTCTGATTTCAAAGATTGAACCTAAGATAATAAATGAAGCTTGCAATGATGAAAACTAGACCAAAGCAATGGAGGAAGAGTTGATGCAAATTGAGAAAAATCACACTTGGGATCTTGTTCCCAGACCTAGAGACAAGAATGTGATTGGAACCAAATGGGTCTTCCGGAACAAACTTAATGAAGTTGGTGAAGTAATCATAAACAAAGCCAGATTGGTCTGCAAAGGCTACTCTCAAATAGAAGGAATTGATTTTGAAGAAACCTTTGCTCCGGTGGCAAGAATTGAAGCAATCAGATTATTTCTTGCATTTGCTGCCTTCAAAGACTTCAAGGTATATCAGATGGATGTCAAGTCTGCCTTCCTAAATGGTGATTTGGAAGAAGAAGTATACATTGAGCAACCAGATGGATTTTAATTGTCTGATCAAGGTGATATGGTCTGCAAGTTGAAGCAAGCACTGTATGGATTGAAGCAAGCCCCAAGAGCTTGGTATGAAAGATTGGATAAGCATCTTGTGTAGATTGGTTTCAACAAAGGTACTGCTGATAGTAACTTATATTTTAAAATTGATCATGAAAACATCTTGATTGTTGAAGTATTTGTTGATGATATCATCTTTGGAGGAAAAGATAGCATGTGTAAAACTTTTGCAAATCAAATGAAAAGTGAGTTTGAGATGTCTATGCTTGGTGAAATGAATTTCTTCTTAGGTCTACAAATTACTCAAACAAAGAAAGGGATCTTCATTTCTCAGACCAAATATGTGAAAGAATTGTTGAGAAAATTTGGGATGGAAGATTCAAAGCCAATGAATACTCCCATGGCAACCGGATGCAAGTTGAGCAAAGATGATGACTCTCCTAAGGCAGATCAGACAAAGTACAGATCAATGATTGGTGGATTGTTGTATCTCACTCAAACTAGACCAGATATTATGCAAGCTGTTGGTCTTATGGCTAGATTCCAGGGTGATCCCAGAGAATCTCATGTCATGGCAATCAAGAGAATTTTTAGATATCTAAAAGGGACAGTGGAGTATGGTTTGTGGTATCCTAGAGATCATGATTTCTCTCTTCATGCATACACAGATGCAGATTGGGCAGGAGATGTGGATGACCGGAAAAGTACCAGTGGTGGAGCATTATTTTTGGGAAAGAGATTGGTTTCTTAGCTAAGCAAGAAACAAGATGCAATATCTCTGTCTACAACTGAAGTAGAATACATTGCAACAGCAAGTAGTTGCACTCAAGTTTTATGGATGAAGCAGGTGCTAAGAGATATTAAAGTAGAGTATGAGGAGCCTATCACAATTTTCTGTGATAATTCAAGTGCAATAAACATCTCTAAGAATCTGGTGTTGCATTCTAAGACTAAGAATATATCTATCAAGTTTCATTTTCTGAGAGAGCAAGTGAACAATGATGAAGTTAGATTAGAGTTTGTGCCCTCAAAGGATCAGATTGTAGATATCTTTACTAAACCTCTTCCTAAGGAATCTTTTGAGTATGTCCGGGAGAAGTTAGGGGTTGTTGCCCCTCCGGTGATGAACTAGGATGCACTAATGTGCATCAGTCTGGTGGATATCACTGTCACATCTTATGATCCAGATTGGTGATGGGGAGCTGCTACTCAGGGGGAGCAGCTGGTATAATTTTGATGTGCTAAAGTTGCAAGTATGAGCCCTTTGCCATTGATGTCAAAGGGGGAGAGAAGACATGTGAAAAACAAGTGGTTGATGATCAAAGGGGGAGCAGTAAAGAAAGAGAAGACATGTGAAGAGTTGCTGCTGATTGGGGGAGCTGTGATAGAAAAGAGAAGTTATTGTCTTGATGGTTTTTCACATCATATGTTGCCATCAATGACAAAGGGGGAGATTGTTGCAAGTATGAGGATAACTAGTGTTGTCATTAATGGAAACATAATCATATTGCATTAGTAGGAAGGATTGGATGAGCTGTGTGCTGAGGATATTGAAAAAATTAGTCTCAATCAGGAATAGTGAAGAACATTGATGACAGCAAGGTAAAAGTCCAAGATAAGATGAAGTTCAGAGGATGTGGTTTAATGGGTTTGCAGATATGAGTCTTGAGATGATCCAATAAAGTTTTCAGAGGTCTACATAACGATCGGAAGAAGTTATGATTGATCTAGTAGAACCGGTGCCGACAGATGTTCAGTGGTGACAGAGTGTCACAGTTTGGTCCGGTGAGCTCTGGAATTACATTATCTCATTCTACGGATTGGAATTAGTGTTGAAGAAGTCCATGTGAAGTGACAACTAGATTTGTTCATGGTTTGGAGGTCCGGAAGCACCTTTTTCATTATGACAGTGATGACAGATTGTGTTCTTGATGTTCCGGATGAAGAAGAGAAAAATTCCAGTAAGTTGATAAAGTGCGAATGTTTCTGGTGACTCAGGAAAGGTTTTGGTGATCATTAGATCATGTACAATTCTTATTGGTGGTCCACATTGAAATTAGAGTTTGGATTTGATGTAAAGACCACCGGTTGTTGGTGTTCTTCCTTAAACAGGCCAACCAGATGTATTACATGTCCTCCGAATGATTTAAAAGTGTTTGTCAACTTAGATGATTGTTCCTAAGTTGATGCCTTGTATAAATAAAGGATTGTGAAGTCATTCCATAGTGTGAAGTGTGCGAATGAGTGTGATATAGCGAAGAAGAAGAGCAAAAGGCAGAGCAAGAGTTTTTGGGCTTAAATGGAACTGATCCAGGCATGGTAAAGATGTCAATCCCCAGTTCAAGTTTGTGATACTTGATTACTTTGTAGATAGTGTGTCTCTTGTAGGCAATGTGCCTCTTGTGAGTAGTGTGCTTGGGCAGTGAGCCCTAATTGGCATGTGCCATCTATTTTTCTTATTTTTCTAATAGAGAAAAAAATTTGGGTTAATCACCCCGTGGTTTTTCCCTTAACCAGGTTTTCTACGTCAAAATCTTGGTGTCTCATGTGTTGATGTGTATCTGCTCTGGTGTTTATGCTTTATGCTTTCATGAATGATTAATTTCTATGCTATTGAATAACAAAGTGGATTTAAGTGTTTGAATTGAAAGCAAGATTAGGATAACTGATTCACCCCCCTCTCAGTTATCAACACTCTCTTGATCTGTTTTGCAAGCTAGGTACTGGTTTAGAATTATATAGTTGCACTTGTTAACTCACACTTCAAATTTCTAACGAGAAAGTAAAATGGATGCTCATGCAAATCTCACATAGTTTTAACTATGAAGGCGGTAATTGAATCATTGCTATCTTGCATATCATTGAATCATTGTTATATTGCTATCTTTCAAAGTTAACAACTCATTGCTATTTGGATAAAATTGAACATATCATTGCTATCTGGGTAAAAACTGAACCATTGCTATCTCGATTATCACTTCAAAGTTAACAAATTTGTGCTATCTAGATAAAATTGAACACATCATTGCTATTTGGGTAAAACTGAACCATTGCTATCTCGATCTATCACTTCAAAGTTAACAAATTCGTGCTATCTGGATAAAATTGAACACATCATTGCTATCTTGGTAAAACTGGACCACTGCTATCTTGTTATCACTTCAAAGTTAACAAAATTTTGTGCTTTCCCAAGTAGATAGCTCATCTAGTTTTTTTCATTTTAACTAAGGGAAAAGAACCATTGTATTATGTGTTTTGGGAATGATACCAGGCCTATGCTCTCCCCTATCTTGGGTGACTAAGATGCCAAACATATCATTTTCGCATGTGTTTTTCCTTTAGAGGGGCCTGCTCTTGGATACCGTTCATCCAAGTAGGAACGACCCTAAGTGGTAATAGGCTAGATGCCAAGCCCTTCCAAGCCACTATAAATAAATTGTGTTTGGAGCGAAAACTTCAAACAACAAGTGCAATTGTGTTATACCAAAAGCCAACCTCCCCCAAAACCCTCCAAGGTGCAACCCTTGCAGGCTGGGAGACTCCATAACGGAGAGTAGTGCTGCCACATGTATAACCACTCAAACGGTTGCCTTTATTACTCATCCTTTGTTTTAGTAGACCAAAAACCCCTATAATCTGGTGCAAGGAAGGGCGATTATCACCTCCCGAAGATGCTTCACTAGAGATAGTGAGAATTTGGTTTTATACTGTCCTTTGAAACCTAGGTTTGTACTTGCTTTCTTTTTAGTCCAAAAAGAGTAAAAAAATCACAAAAAAATAAAAAACCATAAAAATATTCTTTGTGTTTGTTGTGTCTTCTTGCCATAATTTTAGAAAATCAGATCAAAAAGACCTTGCAACCAAAGTACCAAAAACATCAGAAAATTGCCAAAAAATTGCAAAAAATACTGAGGAAACCAGAGTGGCGCATTCGTTCTCTTCTGCTGCGCATTTGTGCCGACCTGCGGCGCATCTGTACTGACTTGCAACACTTTTACTACCTATTACAGCAGATCTGCAATTTACTAGTGTGGCACTTCTGTGCCGACTTCTTACGCATTTACTAGTTTTCGCAGTGCATCTGTTCCGACGCATGCGTGACAGTGAGCACTTCCATAGTCTTTGAGAGAAAATTTTTATCATTTTTGGGTACCCATTTCAGTCTAGTTCTGAGTTATGAGATCAAATCTTATCTTGCAGTCACTTTTTCATCCATTCCATAACATACTCCCTCTTTCGTTGGTCATTCCAGTCACCTTCTATCAGGTCTTCCTAGTCCAAAGTCAAAGTATCCCATATCAGATTAGCATAGGCACCTTTTTCGTATCATTGTGGATTCAAGTAACCCTAGTAAGTCACAGGACTTCGCTAGTGGTCTTGGTGCACGACTAGTCCCTACACAATAAGACAGGTATCGAGTACCCTTACTAGTGGCTATCGTCTTGTATCGGCCATCTTACTTGGAATCATTGATCGAAAGAGTTCCTTGTCCAAATCTTGTCGTAAGTATCCTATTCTTAGTAGTCTCCACCGGTATCTTGCCAAAATCTCTAATTTCATCCCACCTCATCCCACGTCACCTTGCATGGTTCTTACTAGATCTCAATACAAAAAGCAACTTGAAATGGCTGGATCATCCAACCACATTGTCACTTCTCATGATAGTGATGAGGAAATCTCTCATGAAGAGTATCAAGGAACCATCCAAGATCAGAAATTCCAACGCTTTCTAGAGAAAGTGCTCCATGAGGACCCTCACAAGTATTTTTATCATCTTGCAAATCTTGGAATTAAACTCCTTGTTGATTTTGATATAAGCACAATCCAAGAAAACGTAGAGGATAATCACGAAAAAGGAAAGAAATCCATAGACCCAAGCACTCCTATGGAAGAAATGAGGAAACAAATCAAGGGTCTAACACAACAAATGACGGATCTCAAGAGGGGTACAAACACTAAAACCTACTCCTTGGAAGATATTGCACTGTACCCCTTTGATAAAAGTTTGAACATGACACCATTTCCCTTTCAATTTGAAGTTCCTAAGTTTGACAAGTACAAAGGGAAAGGGGACCCTAGAGATCACATTAGGGAATTCAATGCAGCATGCATGGAAGTAGCTCACAATGAGACTTACTTAATGAGACTATTCCTTAGATCTCTAGGTAGTCAAGCCATGGAGTGGTTCTCATGGCTTCCACTGGGCATCAAAACTTTTCATGAGTTAGTCAACAAATTCATCATGCACTTCTCATACAATATTGAACACGAAGTCTCTATGCTTGATTTATGCAATACCAAGCAAAAGAGTGGCGAATCATTTGCCTCCTTCCTACAAAGATGGAGACAACTAGCAAGCAAATGCTCATATGATGTACCTAAGAAGTAATTAATGGAGATGTTTGTCCACAACCTCAACTCCAGTCTTAGCTACCAAATACAAATTCAATGCCCTACTTCATTTTCAAAGGTCATTGAAATGGGATTGTTCATCGAGAAATCTATGATCGCCAAGGGACAACTCAAGTTATACAAAGACACACCTACCTCCAACTACACGACTGATAAATCAAAGTTTTGGACTAAGAACAAAAATGTCGTCAATAATGGAGTAGTTGATGCCAAGGTGGTGGCTCCCAAACAACAACCAATACTCACTCTCAAAGGAGAGACAAGCAATGTTAAGCCCAACAAAACATTCTCTCGGGAGCAAAGACCATGGTTCAACTCAAATCCAAGGTGAAAGTTCACACTGCTGGGTGAGTCCCAAGAATCTGCATTAAGGAAGCTATTGGCCAACAATGAAATCTCTCTACCACCAACAAGTGATTACGAACCTCAAATCAAACCTCACTATTGGAAAGACACCGACTATTGTGAGTATCATAGAGGAAGAGGACATACAACCAACAATTGTATCTGTCTCAAACATGTTATTCAAGACGTGCTTGATCAAAACCAAGGAGGTGCTCATCAAGATACTTCTAATGAGACACATGTGGCTTACAAAGATCCGCTTCTAAATCATGACAGGTCGTACAACAACAACAACAATGGCAACAACAACAACAACAACAACAACCGCAACAGGCAAAATTAGAACAATGGGAATAGTAATGCCAACTACGCAAGTGTGCCATTCGTCTATACCATCAATTGCATATCAGAGCATGTCCCACAAATCAATGTGGTCACACCCAACCAACAATCAAAGCCCAACATGACTGATTGTAGTATCATTACCCGCAGTGGTAAGGTCACGTTGAATACCATTCCTCCAAGGTCATCACCTTCTCAGTCCAACTTCCATTAGTATAGCGTCATAGACCAACTACGGAAGACTCTGGCCCACATTTCTAGCTTAGAGTTCTTGCGTCTATCTCCTTCCCATAAGGAGATCCTTGATAAAGCCTTAGTGGAAACCACTATACCCACTAACTTGGCCCAAGAGAAGTTTCAGGCCATGGTAGGTAATCTGACCTCCTCAAGTACCATATCATTTATTGAACAAGATGACCTCTCAGTGTCTCAACCTCATAACACCCCTCTGCACATTTTCACCTTCATCCATGTTGGCGTTTCAATTTGCACCTCTGGTATGCGATTTGGAAACGGACAGCTATGCACAGATAAACTACTCTCCTATTGGAAGGGGGAGTTCCATTTCTTGCTGATGTTCACTGAAATGATAATTTGATTGAAACTTCACCTATCTTCTTTTTGATTCTCAGCTGTAGAGCACAAGGTTATAAAACTCTAAACGCTGCAGAAGAGGTTTTTTCTTTTTAATAAAACTTCTACTACAACTAGCATAGACTAATGACGCTTTCAACCTCCTGAGTAAATTTAGAGCAAAGGAAGTTGAAAGTTAACGGGGAATGATTGTTAACACAAAAACTCAAGTAGTTTTCCTCCAGATTTACACCACAAGACTAAGAGTACTTTAATGATGAAAGCTGAAAATGAAAGCCACAGAAGCTACACATCTGACGATGAAAACTTGATGAATCGATATAGAATATCAGAGCAAAGTAGGCATGAGATTTCTATTCAATAGCAGAAAGTTTAATACAACTCCAGGACAACAAGACTACAGCAAAAGGTAGGCATACAGTAAGCGATCAAACACCGGAGAACACTGAACACAAAGTGAACAAACACCTGAAATAACAATGTTTGCAGGCTAGAATAGGCACAGTAAATTTGTTATCACAAAAGTCATTCCTTACAATGAACACAGATTGAACAGTCACTGGGAATAACAATGTTTGCAAGCTAGAATAGGCACATCAAATTTTCTATCACAACTACCATTACCAACAATGGGCAAGGATGCCCTTATTTATACTAAAATCAAAGGAGTAGGGAACCCTAAAATCTCCTTGATTAACCCTAACTTGCCAACTCGCAAGCTTTATTACTATTCTACGACAATAAACAAATGCTTTAAAGCAATCTGCTTTAAAGCAAAAAGATTCCAACTATCACAAGGTACTTTCTTTCTAAATATAGAATGGATGAGCTTAGGATGAAAGCACATGCTTTAAAACAAAAAGCATATGTTTTAAAGCTACTTTATTTTGGAATGCATCCTCATCAACATTCTAGCTTTTTGGTGATGTCATTCGTCGATATTCTAGGAAACAATATCTTCTAAAAAGTGAGTGACCGCATCTCTGCTAGGAACACTGATACTCTCTAGAACAATATTCTGATTCTCTAACATTTCTTCACCATTGGCAACCATCTGAAGAAATTTGTGAACTTCACCCGCAGCCTTGTCAAATTTCACTGACATTGCGGCAAGACGACTCATCTTGCCGGCATTGATATCATCATTAAAGTTGTTGTGGACAAGAGTCTGGAACTCTGCTTGCACTTCCTTGAGGTCATACAGGGTACCATCTTCTTTCTCATATGAACACGGGATCTGAGAGACAAAGGATCTGATGAACTTGAGGATGCCGATTACCTTTTCTTTCCATTCTGTCAACTCTGAAATCATACTGTCATAAGTTTTTACTGTGAAAAGATATTGTGCTTTCCAAGTAGAAACTGTCTTCTTATCTTCAGCTGAATCAGCAGTATCAAGTGCAATCTTCAAGTCGGAGATAATGATCTCAAACACCGGTCTATTTTCTGCCATGATCTGCTGCAACCCCTGTATGCCTTGGCGTAAATCATGAGTGTTGTACTTCAACTGATAAAGCTCTGCAAGTACAACTCTCCCTTTGGTCACAAATTCTTCTACCCAACTGTCCATGTGCCTCCCATAGAGGACCAACTTACTGAAATGCCGTTGATCAGCTGGTGATCCAAGACTCGATGGAAGAAGCAAATCAACCTGTGAAGTGCCATGGAAAAGGTTGGAAATATATTGCCGCAACTGTCGAACCTCAGCTTTGAGAGCTGCCTTGTCTTCTCCATCTCTCAACACCCTTTCCTTCAAGCTATCCACTGCAACCTTAAAGAGATTGACATCTGTATGGCGAGTACTTCTACCAAGGTTAGCTTTGACAACTGTGAAGTCATCAACCTCGACATCATTAGCACTTCTATTTTCTGGAGGTGTTGTAGTCTCAAGAATGATTTCTCCATTCGCATTCTTCTCAATGCGAATCTGCTTCTTCAGTTGCTTGTCTAGTGTGTCTTGATAGACGTTTTTTAGCTCTGTTAAGTCCAGCTGATATGAGGGCTTTCTTCTCTTCCTTCCCAGAATGTTTTCAAGCCAGGATGAGCCATCCTCTCTTGGAAACTCAGTTCTCACCTCATCAACTCCTGATGAATCAATGCTTGCATCAAAGTTGCGAACCGGTGAATCTGGCTCTGAATCTATGTGAATAGGAGAAGGGATCGGTGAAGAAGGTGGAGATACATGATCTGAAGGTAACACTTCAACATGCAGCGTTGTTTCAACAGGAGCTTCTGGTTCAACTGGTGGATGTTCCTGTTGGACATGAGCTGGAGACTCATCTTTCTTCCTCTTTAACTTTGCCATTTTTGTTCCCTCTGGGAGAACAGTCATAGCCTTTACTCTTTGTTTTGGCTTGGAAGTGGAAGGTTCTGATGGTTGCACAACTGGCGGCTCTGCTACTGGAATATCATCCTTCCGCTTAGTCTTCAAGAATATCAAACTTTTTTTAACCACTCGACTTGTTCTCTCCTCAATGGAAGTACTCTCTTTTACTAACCAGTTAACTGGTGGCAACGGTTGTTGCTCAATTTGGTCCCTGAAATACGTGGGAAGTAGAACTTCACCACTCTCTATCAAACCCTCTATGTCTTCTGATAGGATATCAGACATTTGCTGAAGAGTGAACCTACTGTAACTGCGTCTTCGCACTTCATACTCATCAGCACAATTAGCCCAGAAGTCTTCAACTGCAAACTTGTGTGTACAATTCTGACCAAGATGTGACGCATAAACACCACGGGGATCATATGAAGATCTCCTGTCGAAAAACTTAAGACCATATCTGGATGATTCATTACCGATTGCCTTGGCATC
Source organism: Cunninghamia lanceolata (assembly GCA_027924645.1). Taxonomy (NCBI): domain Eukaryota; kingdom Viridiplantae; phylum Streptophyta; class Pinopsida; order Cupressales; family Cupressaceae; genus Cunninghamia; species Cunninghamia lanceolata. Next base: position 8,290,635 of record BSBN01000246.1, read on the forward strand.
TGCTCCAAATCTACATCTGTAAATACTCATCCCAAGTGGAAAATTGAAGGCAGTCTTGCGTCTGCTACGCAAAAATGTATGCACTTGATAAGCTTGCCTCAAAAATTCCATAAATGCTATTTCATCTATAGGATATCGCGGCAACATGGCTGGCTCTCCTGAGAAGCCATATACTCTGATGTAGGAAAAAATAAGAAATTGGATAAACCAATCAGCCCATTCTGCCATTGCTATTCTAGCCTCTACAGAAAACCGTATATGCAACTCCTTGTCCATGTCTCACACTGCATGCATCAAGAATGCATCATTCACTTGCCTGTAATGTCGTTCAGCTTGAGAGATCTTTAACTGCGGGAAATGATGATACACATGCTGAGTACCCAGAGTTCCAACAACATTCAAACCTCTGAATTGACCCTGAAAAGCCATCAAATACACAAGGTATGATATCATATGGAATTCATGAGCCCTTTGAAAATCAATTATTTGTTGGTGGAGACAATCACTGATTAGTGCCGACCAATCATAGAATTCGGTTCCGTCAACAATCTGGGACATGATGTAAAACATCCAAGGCTGAAATTTGTTTGCATCTACTTGACCCGTGATACGACTTAGCAGAGTAATCATTATTGCATGCTCCTCCTTGAATTCTCCACATCCAACGTTCTTTGGCATAATATTCTGCTTTTCTTTCAACCACCTCTGACCAATCTTTTTTCTGTATTTTTCCTTATCATTATTCCAAACCCTCTTGCATTCTTCAAGTGAAACAGTTAAATTCTCTCTCCAAATAGGTATTGTAAAGCACTTTTCAATGTCGTTTGGCCTCAAGCTGTAGAGCACACGTCCATCACCCGACTGAATTTCTCTTGTGACTGAGTTGTAATGCATCACACAAGCAATCACAAACTCGATACTTTGCACGGTGATAGGAAAGGATGCTGCTGCAAGCAAACTGGAGTGTCCAAGATTCCTGATGGCATTATTTCCTGCATCCTCCAAGGAGTGTAAATTAATTACTGGAAGTACTTTATGCAAGTCTGTTTCACAAGTTTTCAGGTAATCATGAACCAATGCTGTTTTGTGCCTGAATTGTGTTGGAGAGTACTGCATATTGGAAGATTTGAAAATCAACTATGAACACGCCTATGTTGGAAAAAGTATTGAACAGATGGCTGAAAATTGTTTGCTGATTTTTAGAAAAAGCAGAGTGTGAGATAAAAAAGCTGGGACATGGGTTTTGTAGATAATTCTGTTTCTAAGCAACCCAGATTGTCAGATTTTGAAAAAGTGGAGATTTTCTCGAAAAAGTAGGAAAAAAGCAGTTTCCTGAAAAAAAGCACAACTCCTAATCTTCAAGAGAATGATAATCTGGATGGACCCATCTCGACAAAAACTGAAAAAGCTCTAGTCAGATTTTTAAAAAATGATCTCCTTGAAACAAGGACCCTGAAAAAGCAAGCCTCTCTTCTTCCTCAACCCGAATCTATGAAGAAAACTGAAAAAGCACCTGGTTTGGGTCTTCGAATCTTCGTTGAAAGAAAAATAAAATCTTTCCTCTGGATGCAACCTGCAAAAGATAATGAAATAAAGAAGCCCAAAGCTTGTCTTTATAAATCTTTGGTCGAAAAAGCAACTTTACTTGTGTGAGAAGAAAACTTCATCCTCATCCATGAAGAAAGCATCTTTTAAAGCATAAATCCAAGTGGATGTCTTCGAATAGGAAGAATCCCTATTTTATAGGAGCCTATGGCTTCATGTGCAAGATGACAAAAAATATCTTATTTGATGATGTCATCAAATGCGCGAGTTGGAAGAAGTGTTAACAAAATTTTCTTCATTTTTGACACTTCAACACTCGTTTTGACTCAAATGTGGCCTGTCTCCGACTTTGACAAGGCGGGAAAATGTCAATCATGAATTGAAAAAGCTAACTGATCCTGACATTTTGGAGATTGATCAACTGAGATTCCATCCCCTGCCTTCGTTTGACGATCTGACATTGTTTTACCAAGTTTGACCTCCCCGAAACTGCCAACGGGCGAAGATTGGTAACAAGGCATGTCGGAAAACACTGAAAACACAAAAATATTCTAACACTACTCAAGATGGGTGCCCCAAGCCTCCTGGGGCCCAGTTTCCCAACACTTAGCCATTTTTTCAATTTTTTCAACTTTTCCAATTTCTTGGTTTGCGTGCGCGTTCCGGAGGCACAGGACCCCTGTTTGGCTGTCGATTTCTAACAAATGGGATGAAAATGAGTCTGATGATCTGGAAAATATGCAAGCCTGATGAAAACTAAGCTGATTGTACCTTCTGTTTGCCTCAAAAAATGTGCCAAACTAATCAACACTGAACTGGAGCGGGCTGACGAAAGGATATTTGTATTTTTTGAGAAAAAACATGAAAAATAAACTAACACTGGTGAGGATGGGTGCCCCAAGCCTCCAGGGGCGCCCAGTTTGTCAACACTTAGCCATTTTTTCAAAAATTGTCAATTTTGTACCTTTTCTCGATTTCCGTGCCGATTGCTCATGTTCGATCTTCGATTTTGGTCGTTCTGACGACTGTCGAGGCGGGACGGAGGGTGATCTAAGTAGTCTGAACATATCTATGATGAAATCCTAGCTTTGATTGAATTTTGACCAGATTTGACCAAGTTTGACCAACCGGAAAGGAGCTGATGGAAGCATTTTCGACGTTTCTCAAAAAATGTGAAAAAAAACTAACACAGGAGAGGATGGGCACCCCAAGCCTCCTAGGGCACCCAGTTTCACCAGACTTAGCCATTTTTGTGATTTTCCAACTTTTCCATTCACTTTGGATCCATCTTGCATCGTTTTGCGTGCATCATCGAGTCGACGGTCGTTTGTCAGTTTTGCGTCGTTGAAACAGCGTGGGAAACTCGTCGAAGAGATTTGGCAGGTGAACTTTTTTGTGTTGATGACTTTCAAGCTCATGCTTCACCTTGTGAAAAAGCAAAAATGACCCAGTAGAGAAAACTTGGTCGTTTGAAGATTCCGTCTAAACCATGTCGATCGTGAAGGAAAATCGACCAATGAGAATCGAGCGCGACACCTGATTTGGAGATTCTATTTTTAGAAAGTTTTGCCAACATCCATATCTCAAGAAACCCAGAAAACCTAACTCGACATCTATTTTTAGAAATTTTGTTTTTTTTGACTTTTTGACAAAAAATTTTCTAGACTTGTTTCAAAATGCCTTGATGAAAGCAAAAAAATTTGGTTGGGTACAACAATCCACAAGCATCGCATCAAGAGGGTTCTCATTGATGGGGGAGCCAGTTTAAATATTTGCACGTTGAAGTTAGTCCTCACATTGAGGTTCTCTGAAAATGCAGTTGATCCAAGGAAGAAGATTACTGTCAAAGCCTATGATGAAGAGGAGAGAACTACCAAAGGAACAGTGGTATTACCCATACAAGTGGGACCGGTGATAAAAGATGTTGTGTGCCAAGTCCTAGATAGGGAACTCGCCTATAATATTTTCCTAGGTAGACCATGGATTCATGCCATGAAAGTTGTACCCTCTACCTATCACCAATGCATAAAATTCCCTCATAATGGCAAGCAGGTCACCATCCAAGGTGACCCTGACCCCTTTTAGCATTGCAACTCTGTCCTTTCAAAACTTGATTGCATCATACCAAACAATAGAGCATCTACATCCCCTACCCCACAGCATGATTCTACCTTTGAAGTTTCCTCATCAAAGCCCAAAGAGCAGAAAATTACCATCAAAGAAACAAGAGTAGGGGAATACTCCATTGAGTACAACCTTAATCTAGACAAGATGCCTTTATCTCCTAGATCCTTTAGTCAACCCAAGCATTTTCCAAAGCCATCTGCTCCTCCTACACCTCCCACAACTCCCTTTGTAAAATGGGGGACCCTATAAGATGAAACAGAGGAAAGAGATATCCTACAATGGCTTTACATAGAAGAAGAAGAGAACATACAACAAGAACCACCTAAGCACCCAACGGAAATCTACGCGCAAGGTGAATCTATCCTACATAGAATGGGTTACGAAGGATAAGGCCCCATCGGCCTAAGAAAAGAAGGAATCATAGGACCCATTCAACCTTCTTCATCATCATTGGCTAGAACTACAAAAGGTCTAGGATATAAGGATAAGGGCAAAGCTAAAGCAAATGCTTGTCTTGTGGAAATGATCCATACCCTTCAAGAGGACAGTGACACAGATTCTAATGAATATGAGTGGGATGAGCTGACAGAGCATTCCTACGATGACAAAGAGGTTGATACGATTCAAACTTATAGCCCCTACCGTGAGGGACAAATGCTACTGCATAGGCCGTTAGAGTGTGATTCTCCTATCCCTGAGAATACAACTTTTGAGGAAGGTTCGAGCTCTATCGCAATAAATGACTTGGAGGAAAGTACCATCCCAAATACTCCCCCTACCAATACTCCTAGCATATCCATTCAAACTATCAATGAATCAGATCTATCCTCTGACTCCCTCCCCCTTGTGCATCCTAAGCTTATTGACTGGGATCTACAAGGAACCTTGCAACTAGATATGTTCCAAAACGACAATGCCTATATTGACTACATGGAACTTAGGGACCACCTACCTAAAGGAGATCATAAAGCTGGCTTTGCTATTGAACTTAATACTGTGGCTTATTTCGGAGAGGGTGCCAAGCCTTCCATTCGCAAAAATATCAAAATAAAAACTGGATCTAACGGTGAAAACGGCTTCGCGACAGTGTCAGATCCCAAAATAGTAAAAAGAAAGGATGCATCCGAAGGTGAAAACCCAACTGTGGCACCTGACGATGGAAGGCTTGACATTCTCCCCGACGACATGCACCAGGAGAAGTCTCATATTGTGGTGGAACCTACAGAACCTGTTAACACTGGAATAGAGGAACAACCTAAGATCATTCATTTGCTAAGTCTCTAACCCCACCAGAGAAGACTAAGTTTGTACCATTCTTCAAGAGAAAGCAAGTCAATTTTTCTTGGTCATACGCTGATATGTCGGGGTTAGATCCAGACCTGATTTTACATCATCTTCCACTAGATCTAGGAGTGAATCCAGAGAAACAAAAGCTTAGAAAGATGTATCCACACATTTCACTGCTTGTAAAAGAAGAACTCAAGAAACTACTATATGTAGGGTTCATCAAAGCTATAGACTATCCGGAATGGGTCTCCAACATAGTACTAGTGTCCAAACCTGATGGCCAAGTCAGACTATGCAATGACTTCAGAGATCTAAACAAAGCTTGTTGCAAGGATGATTTCCCGTTGCTAAATATAGATATCATAGTCGACTTAACAGTAGGGCATACTATATTATCTCTCATGGATGGCTTCTCAGGATATAATTAGATCAGGATAGCACCAGAAGACCAGCATAAGACATCTTTTACTTGTCCATGGGGCACTTTTTGCTAGAATGTCATGCCATTTGAGCTAAAGAACGCAGGAGCCACATATCAATGTGCTATGACCACCATATTTCATGATATGATGCATGTCACAATGGAAGACTATGTCGATGATATCCTTGCAAAGTCACTCACAAGAGAATCACACCTGGATGTGTTAGAGAAAGTCTTTCAGAGGATAGAACAATTCAAGGTCAGGTTGAACCCAAAGAAATGTGTGTTTGGAGTCACCTCAGGCAAGCTCTTAGGCTTTATTGTATCGGTAAATGGAATAGAGGTGGACCCCGCAAAGTCAAGGCTATTATGTACATGCCACCACCCAAGAATCTTACTCAACTAAGATCTCTACAAGGCAAGCTACAAGCAATCCGTAGGTTCATATCACAACTAGCATACAAGTGTCAACCCTTCAGTCATCTCCTACATAAGAACATTCCATTTAGGTAGGATGAGAAATGCGAAGAGGCATTTGACAAACTGAAAGATTATCTTATGAATCCACCCATTCTCATGCCTCCTATCCAAGGGAAGCCATTTTCATTATACATATCTGCTACACCTACAGCTCTTGGGGCCCTTCTAGCACAACAAGATTATGAAAATAAAGAAAGAGCCATCTACTATATCAGTCGCACATTGGTGGGCTATGAGTTGCAATACTCTCAAATAGAAAGATCATGTCTTGCAGTAGTTTTTGCTTTCCAAAAAATCTGACATTATATGCTTGCACACCTAGTCAAACTTATTGCAAAAATAGATCCACTGAAGTACCTACTAAGCAAAGCAGCTCTAACAGGTCGCCTAGCCAAATGGGTAATGCTCTTAAGTGAATACGACATTGAGTATGTAGATAGAAAGGCTATCAAGGGACAAGTCATTGCGGATCAGTTAGCAGATGCACCACTACAGGACACCACACCAATGCAATTTGAGTTTCCAGATGAATCCTTATTCAATATATCAACACATTCCTGGACACTTTACTTTGATAGGTCCTACACAAACCATGGATTGGGGGTAGGAATCTTGTTTGTAACTCCTCATGGTGACACCATACTGAAGTCTTACTGTCTATTATTTCCATGCACAAACAACATAGCAGAATATGAAGCCTTGGTCCTTGGCCTCAAAATGGCAATGGAGTGGAAAATCAAAGAGCTACATGTCTATGGTGATTCTCAACTAGTAATCAATCAGGTCAATGATGATTACCAAACTAAAGATGAGAAGCTGGTCCCATACAAATGGATGGTCGAGGACTTTAAGGAATACAAAGTAGCAGATGCCATGGTAACCATTGCCTCTCTTCTCGAAATCCCAGAGAATGAGTCACGATATGAGTTATTAGGAGAATTAATTCAGCAACCAGCTTATGATCTTCCTGAAACCCATTCCATATGCCTATTAGTTGGATCTGATTCACCTTGGTACGGTAAGGTTTACACTTACCTCAAGGACAACACCCTCCCACCTGAGTTATCTTCAAACCAACGATGAACCTTTATACACCAAACCTCTCGCTATACCATTATTGCCGACACACTGTACCGACGTGGTCTAGATGGTACTTTACTCTGTTGTTTAGAACGAGAAGAATCCCAAACCGCCTTACAAGACATACATGAAGGGATCTGTGGAACACACTCTAGCAGTCCTTCCTTAGATAAGAAACTCATGCGTTTGGGTTATTATTGGCCGAACATGGAAACAGATTCATACCAATTTGTGAAGAAGTTCAAGCAATGCCAGATACATGGGAACCTGATACATGCACCAGCTCAAGAGTTGAGACCTTTAACGACACCTTGGCCCTTTTGTCAATGGGGACTTGACCTTGTGGGAAAGATCCATCCACCCTTATCCAATGGCTACAAATTCATAATAACTGCCACTGAATACTTTACCAAGTGGATTGAAGCCGTTCCCCTCACCACTGTCATAGGTAAACAAATCTCCTCATTCATCCTCAATTACCTCATCTACAGATACGAAATTCCTTCATCCATTATCATGGATAACGGAAGACCCTTCAAAAATCAAGATGTCCAAGAACTCTGTGACCGATTCAAAATCTAACACCGTTTCTCCACACCCTATTACCCCCAAGGCAATGGCCAAGCAGAAGCATCCAACAAGACCATCTTGAAACTCCTCAAGAAGATAGTCAACGATGCTGGCCGTGCTTGGCACATCCAACTCAATTCCGCTCTGTGGGCCTACAGAACTAGTATACGCACTCCCACAGGTGCTACCCCTTACGCCCTTGTCTATGGCTCAAAGCTATCCTCCCCATTGAGGTCGAGTTACCATCTCTCAGGGTGTCATTAAAAGGTCTCATAACAGATGAAGAGTACAGAGTCTCCAGATTGCAAGAACTAGATTTGTTAGAAGAAAGGAGACAGAAAGCCTTTGACCATCTCAAAGCGTATCAACAAATGATGTCACAAAGCTATAACCACATAGTTCGTCCAAGAGTCTTTAAGGTTGGAGATCTAGTACTTAAGGGGAATCCCTGCAATCAATAGGATTAGGAAAAGAAAGGCAAGTTCGAACCCAACTAGTTTGGGCCTTATGTGATCGTAGCTGCTTACGGATTGGGGGCATATCAGTTAGCAACATTAGAGGGTGAGCTGTTCAATGACCCAATCAACAGGACGCATCTTCACCGGTTCTAGAACTAAGAGAATCCCAATGTAAGGGGGGCAGAAAAATACAGAAAAATAAAAAAATCAGAAAAATACAAAAAATACAAAAAAATCATCCTTTGGTGAAAACCTGGCAAACAGGTGCCTTGGATAGGTATCATGATGAAAACTTGGCAAACAGGCGCCTTGGATAGGTATCATGATGAAAACCTGGCAAACAGGCATCATGCGTACTTTCTAGCTTTCGTACAAATAAAAGCAAGCGGTGAAAACTTGGTAAACATGCATTACTTGTGAAAAACTGCTTCGTCCATCTTTGGGAAACCAATCACCTTGTGTCCATTCTTCCTTCACTCATGTCCCATTCGATCCATATCTGTTGCATAATAAAAACCTAACAATAACCTATCATGGCTTGATACTCTATCTCTTTGTTGCCTTGTCAACTAAGGTTTTATCCCATATCCCGTCCATAGTGTCAGCCTAGCATAGTGTCTCTCATTAGTATCCATGGTCCAAGTCCATGAACTACGTTGCCTCTGCATTGTCACGTAGGCAAGGCCATTTTTTAATGCGCCCCCGAGGCTCCACTATCCCATCCGTCTCATGTCTAATATTTCTATCTATCTGAGTCCGCACCACTTTGTACCGCTTAGGTCTTAGGTCCATTAGGGTTTACCCTGAACTATGTTGCCTCTGCATCGTCACGTAGGCAAGGCCATTTAGCAATGAGCCCCCGAGGCACTAGGTCAGTCCCTTAGGGTCTGTCTCACCAATAAGGATTGTGGAATCTTCTCACCTGGCAAGCAAGCACAAGTAAAACCCGTTTTTCAAACATAATTCTTGACGCAAGATGTTAACCTATCCAGAGCAAAGCAAACAAACACCTAAGGCATTCTAAATGATTTTACCCAAATTATGGCAAGAAACAAACACATCTAAATGCAAAAATATTTTGTGGATTGAAAACATGGTTAAAATACAGAGTCTTGATTTTTGCTATCATGCCTTTCTATGCTATTCGAGGATACCAAAAGCTAGAGATGCTATGATGGGGGCATGATTATTTTATTTGTTTGTTGTTTGTGGATTAAACTTTAGTAATGTGACGCCTTTGTCTAAAGACATGATCAACAAAAGATCATCAAAGACTTCAAAGGTCTAACATGAACGGGGGCAATCCTTGTCTATTGAAACACAAGAAATACTCAGGTCATCTCGGTTCAATTATACCTCGATGCTTGTATTAACTTGCTAAAGAAAAATCCATGCAAGCAATGCTCAGGTCATCTCGGTTCAATTATACCTAGATGCTTGTATTGACTTACAACATTCAGAAAAAGTACAAAAAATAAAAAATACCCAATGATGAAATAAGCACTTCAAAATACTTGCACCATCAAGATGTCAAAAGCAAAACATCCATTATACATCCATACATCCATATCCCATGCAATAAAAGATCCAAACAAATGTAGAGTAACAATACAAAATTAAGCTTGTGAGTCTTTCTATCAAGTCATTCTTTCAATCAATCTTCTATCTATCATTCTATCATCTCTATGTCGATAGAGTACATTTAAACATCACAAAAACATAGCATATAGGTGCATATCATATCACATGAGATAATCATTTACATGATTAAATCAGTTGCATACATAGTAAGTGCATTAGGTCATCCATATACAATCATCACATAGTGTCAAAACAAAAAAAATCAAAAACATAGATAAGTGCATCACATAAATTGCATAATCATATAGATACCATTCACATTTACACATTAGAGGCATATCAAGTAAAACATCTAAATTTGTATTAGGTTATATAGCATCACATAACATCATATGAAAATCTGCATTAGATAAACATCGCAGAGCATCAAGTAAACATCTAAGTCTGCATTAGATAAACATGTGCATCACATCATACAATAGAAATGCATCATAACTCATAAATATAGAGAGCATTAAATAAGCTGCATCATCATATAAATATCATAAATATGTCCAAATGTACAATATCAAGTGGTCCATCTCTGAGTCAATGTCATATACAATGAATACATCTCAAGGATGGTGATACATGTCTCAAAATACAAAAATGGTACGTATATATCTAGCTATCCGAGCCATCAAAAAGTGTACGTAAGAGCCAAAGTCTGCGCAAGTATCTGCTATCCCTGTTGCTATGAACCGCTGCTATCGGCAGTGTCTCCTGAGTACCCTCCTCCGCTGGCCCCAGACTGCTGTGGGCCCATCACTGAAGCTCATGACCTTGATCCACCTGCTCTCTGGGAGGCCATGGACTGGCTCATGTAGCTAGGAGCCCTCTGACTAACTGGCACGGCACCATGGTATAAACCTCGATAATACTGTGTCTGAGCCTACGCACTGGCAAGCTCACCCTGCACTTGCGCTAACTGCCCCTGCACCTGCGCCAACTGTGTCTATGCCTACACTAACTGTGCCTGGTGCACCTGCCCAACCAAAAAGCTACTAGTTGCATCTATCCCAAGGACTGACATTGTTGTATCCCACTCTACTCGGATAACTTGTATCCGCGCCTCTGCCATATCTCACTCTCTGGTGAGCCCCAAGATAACCTCCGCATCTGTCTCTCGTCGGGCCTCAGCAATCCTAAGTTGTGCCCACAGCTACCTAACCTATCCTCTTAGTATAGCTATAGCCCTCTCCTGGACATCTGACTATGCTGGACCCTAGGGTGCCTGTGCCTGTCCCTGTCCCTGTGGCTAGGGTGCCTGCTGTTGTGCCACCTGCTGAGGTGGCAGCATCTGTGCCTGCTATGGAGCCTGTTGTGCGACCTACAGTGGCACTACCTGCTGAGCATGGGAAGGTCCCTCCCCAGCTCTCCTCCTCTGTCTAGGTCTATCTCCATCTCCACCACCTCCATCATCTCCACCACCTCCCCCTCCTCCACCATCTCCGCCACCTCCCCGTCCTCCTCTCCTCCTCCTCCTCCTACCAACCTAGCCCTCATCATATGAATCTTCCTCGTCTATACGAGGCACCAGCTCCCCAGGCCCTAAGTATCTTAGAAATGGGTGGACATCGAACCACTCCTCAAAATCTTGGGTCATCCCAATATCTGAATCTCTCTCCTCATATCCCAGGCAACATAGGGTGTCTGCCGAAACTCTGCCACCACCTCCTCATAGGATGCCACTAGCCCCCATTTGAATCTCTTAGCGTGAGTCTGTGCAAATAGAGACTGCCCCTATGGCATGCCCTGTCTCCTCCCAAACTGTCTCTGAACCTGACTGACAATCTATCTCTCTAGGATGAACCGTGTTCGACCTATTAGCCACCATGTTTGATAACAATATGGTAGCTCATCCACCTCATCCTCCCAGGGCTCACAGTCCAGATATGGCCGCCAGATGACCACATCTACTCCATCCAGGGCATGCCTCCAGTACTCGAGCTTCCCCAGCCTATGCTGGGAAATCACTCCTGCATAGCCATAGCTGTACGGCTCTCCTCTCTGTCTATCAAAAACACAAATTGGTCTAGTGATCGCTATGTGCTCCCATAGCCCAAACTGCAACAATGACACACCTGCTGATAGACTCGTACCCCTGTGGTATACCACTTGATGCATGTCGTGGTATAGGTGTGCCAGTACACAAACACCCCAAGCATAACAGGGGCCCTCTGTAACCATCCACTCCATGATCCAACCCCATCCAATGGGGAACCTGTGTGATCTCCTATCGGGGCATACAACGCCTTTGATCAACCCTGCCACTATACCTGGGAAATAGTGATAGTAGTCATGAATGTCCTGCCAGGAGATGACCTATCCGACCAGCTCGGGATCATCGAATACTCACCTGCACTCTGCAAGTCCTGCGTCCCTCTGTTGATCATACTCCATGAGCTCTCCCTGAATAGGCAAGTGGAGTATCCTGTATACGTCCTTCAAAGTAACAATCATCTCGCTAGTAGGGAAGTGGAAGGTCCCATCCTCGTTGTGGAACCTCTCTACTACTGCAGTCAGCAACCTACGGTTCACTCGAACCTCGGGCATAAAGCAAATGTAGTCCAAACCCATCGTGTCAAGCACCTCTCGATCCATCTCTGTCAGCATATGTCACTGCAACATCGGCGTGGGAAACTGCTCCCTCGACTGAAGTGTATCTTGTATGTCCTCCTACAAAGCACGCAAAACAAGGCATCAACCTAAAGTTGCAAGTACCATGCTCAACATATCTATAGAAACATATCAACTAACTTAGCATATCAAATTGATCAAAACAACACACTACATCTTTTGACTAGATTCCTGCAATCTCGGAGATAGCTTATCGATTGACACGTCAAACATGATGCCAATCGAGTTAATTTTGTTAAGTAAACTGCCTATCTATATCATATGTGCCATAACAGATGGTACATGCGCCATTTCTTGTCAAATGTGCCACTTTTGGTGCATGCGTCGCAAGATTTCATGTATGCGCCGACTTATATTGTAAAATTATGCATGTGCCGACTAAACTCATGCATGCACAGCTTGAGTGAATGCATCGTTCTATCTCCTAAATGCGGTGAAGTTTAACAGATGCGCAATTTCGCATGCCAGATGCACCAAACTGCGATCTGGCACATTTTTCTATCCTATTTTCTCCTAGCATTTATCGCCCTAAAAATTGACTCTAGGGAAAAAATTTTGAGATACATACCAGGGGTCTTGCCTCTACTGGCTGGTCGAATAGTCGGACTCACTCAAAGCGATGCCACCTCGTGTGGAATGTCCATCCTCATGCTGACTGCTCTATGCTGTATGCTCTATGCTCTCCTAAGCTCTCAGAGGCAAATCAAACAAAGCCAAGTGTGCAAATGAATTATCTTGTGGACCTAGCTCCTATATATAGCATGCAAACCCTAAACTAGCTATGTGGTGACTATGACTACTTCCCGCACCTGTTTCTTCCCGTTTTCTTCCTGTTTCTTTGAAACGCATCTTGTTTTCGTCAAACCTAACCAAGTTTTCCCTTCGTCTTCGTGAGATTGTCCGTCTCTCGTCCTTCTTCCTTTTTCCTGTCTAATCTCCCGAGGGGGCATCCTATCATCATAACCTGTACCAGGGGCAAACTAAGGCATATATCATTATTCAACAATTGATTTCTTTGAAGCAACACTGTAAACTGCATTGCATCAAAGAGGGGCAAAATGTATACGCCTAAAAATGACACAATTTAGTCTAAATAAATATTCTTAATATTTATTCCATTCTAATTTCTCTATCAATAAATAAATCAACAAATGTATTTATTTGATTCATATTCCTCTAAATTAATTAAATATCAAAATATTTAATTATCTCTTCTAAAGTCAAAATTAAATAAAATCTTTTATTTAATTAAATTCTCCAAACAATTAAATAATTCATAATTATTTAATTAAATCAAATCATTCTTTCAAATTTAAATAAATAAATCAAATTTATTTAAAACCTCTCAATCTCCAAAAATAAAATACAATCAAATATTTTATTTATTCTTCCAAATCATGCACAAACAATTAAATAAATTTATTTATTTAATTTGCTTTCTTATCTACTAATTCTTCCAAAATCATTCTAAATTAAATAATTCCAATTATTTAATTGTTTTTTCCAATAATATCTTCTCTAAATTTAAATAAAACAATTATTTATTTAAGTTGTCTATTTCTTCTAAATTGAGTTATCTCTAAATATAATTCAATCCTTGTGCACATGCAATTAAATATTCTAAATATTTAATTGAGTTAAAATATCTTCTCATCCTCATGCAATTTCCATTCTCTAGTTCTATTCAATTAACTCTTATATTTGTTTTGTTAATTGATTTATCTCTTCAGTAAACTCTTCTTCTATTTTATTAATTCCTCATGCAAAATAGAGAAAGACACATGTTTTCTTCTTATTCGCGCACATTCTCTCAAGTCTTCTATACCGTTGATCTTCTCATTCTTTCTATACCATTGATCTTCTCTCTCACAAATCTATAAATTGAACCCTGTTTTTCCATTTCATTCATCCAAGCTTTAAGTATTGTTATTCTACAGGAATTACAACGCGCCTTTGGCACCAATTCCTTCATTGGTTGTGATCACACCTGTTACTACATACTACTACCATTGTTGTGAAGCTCATCTTCATTACAAAGCATTATCATAGCCGTTCTCCATTGACAATCTTGGAATCATAGCAAGGAAGTGCACTCTCTAAGGGCCTTATTTATACATGCAAGATTGATTGAGATAGGCAACCAACGGAAGCTATGAAGCTTTGAGGTTTGCAAAATTTTTTGAAGTTCTTTTGTTTGGTTAATCTCTTTATTTTTGTATTTCGTTGAGTTTTGCGTATTTTGATATTGATATATTGATTATTCATTTGAATCCAATTTTCCCTTAACAATCATGACATCTTATAATCACATGTCTAAATTATAATCATACAAACATAAACTCATAATATCATTGATTTATTCTGACATTTTTCACATAATGTCAAATCACTAATTCATGCATAATTAACTACTAATTACATGCAAGTAAAAAGCAAATCGTAGTAAAAATTTGGCGTGTGACACAACTGGAAATAGGGAGTGAGTGTGACCCTATTGCATGCATCTTCCCATTATATGGTTCACTTAAACATAAACTCTTTATAATAAGGTAACAAGGAAAAAGAAAAGTAGTGCATCCCGTACTACATTGTGAGTCCATTTTACCTTGTTTCACAACTGGTTGTGGTGAAAAGACAAAAATATCATACTACTTGTTATCATCATCAATAAGGGCATGAGTGTAACAACACAAAATATATGCGACCATTAATAATATTTTCACAACTCGTTGAATCTTTGAGTTGGTGGATCTTGACATTGATTGTTTGTATGTTACTAGTGAAAGTTGGTCCAAATTGGTATGGGGTAGCTCCTAGCATTTATCACCTACATGTTACTAGAGAAAATTAGCTAAACCCTAGGTACAATGTTTAGCTCTTGACATCTATCACCTGCACGCTACTAGTGAAAGTCAACTCAACCGACTTGTATGAAACTTGGTTCTGACATATGGAGTCATCTTATAGTTAGATAAACATAATCAAGGTGTTATGATTTTGCTTCACCTAGGACTAATAGTTGTGTTGTTAATCACCTAGACATGTCTAACAACTTGAACACTAACAACTATACATCAAACAAGACACGATATTGGTAGCACACACATTCTTTTTGATACACTAATGCCTATATTGAACTCTTGAGATAGTAGATCATGGCATCCATTGCTTGCATGCTACTAGAAAAGCTTGTCAAAATCCTGTAAAGTGGGTAGTTCATGGTGTCTGTCACTTGCATGTTATTAGTGAAAGCCAACTAACCTTATGATATGATCGACTGCTTCTATTGGTAGAGCACACTCTTTGACTTATGTCATGTTGGAGCTTATATGTTGGAGCGATGATAAGCTTATATGTGAGCAGATCATAAGTTTTATAGTTTGGATATGTAAGATGAGCTACGCTTGAAGAGAATGATTTTCCTCTACTTATGCTCTTGTAGTGTCCCTCTCTCAACTCTAATTGTGATGCCACAGAAGTTGGCTCATATATCTATCTTAGTTATAATATTTTGGTATTTAGAAGATACATGACAACAAATCTAACACATATTGTCCTAAGGGTTCACACATCATAGACTAGTTGATCTTGTTATAATACCACCTAGAGTGATCTACTAACCTATGTCCATGGTCCCATAGGTTTTGGGAGTTAGATTTACTAACAATCAATTAATACATTAAGCCCTCTTGCACTAGCTTACAACCAAACACATATATTTAAACTAATATGAACTTATAAAATAATCTCAAAGGCCATTCATTTCATTCACTTGCTCACAATTTCACAAAGAAAGTAACTATCTATCATTGCATTTATCATAAGGGTTGTACATTTACATGACCTTTAACATTAACATCCCAATATAAGATCCATTCTTACTATTTATGGGGAAGACTAAAATTCCTAACATAACAAAACTTGAACAAGGAAAGAACTAGTCATACCTTTTTCATTTATTTTAAACAGATATGAGGTCCATAGAAGGTTCACATATGAAATCTCATAACTGTACCTAATCATTCATAAATCAATCGCTTGGGTATCTCTATTTTGCTGGACTTGCTTGAACTATTTTGGGATCCTTAAAAGCCCATTTTGTAATATCTTTCATTCTTTCATATGTAATTTCCACTTTATATATATATATATATATATATATATATATATATATATATATATATATATTTCAGGTGCTCTGCACCTTTGGTTGAAAAAAAAAATATTAACATCTTGTGGATATTTGGAAACCCATGTAGTCAAATATAAATAAGACAAGATAATAAGTTCACCTTCTACTTGACTTACACACCTATTGATGAGATTCATAGTATGAAAGATACACATATTTATCTCTCGTACAATTATTATATGAAAGAGCATATATACATCATATCAAATAAGAGACAATTTCTTTACCAACAACAATACATTCTAATCTATTGGCCTAATCATTTCAACTATAATTCTTTTATTTAATTATGCTTTCCTCCTGATCTGTCTTTCTATTATATCATTTTGGGTCTATTTTAACTAAAATATGAGGAACCGACACACTTTATAAGACTATAGAATTTGCACAGATGACAACTCTCCATGTTAAAACTTGTGCCTTGGACACCCAAACTAGCCTTTAGTCTAAACCCAACTTATTGTTGTGGGTAAATGCCTTAGAATAGAAACATAAATTGTTCCCAAGCTAACAAATTTGAGAGGAGAAATCTATTGCTAGAAGATTAGAATGATGAATAGAAAAGAAAATGATGCTGCCTAACAGACACAATAACTTCAAAATTATATTTACAAAAATTGAGGAAAAAGCGACAATTGTTGGTTAGGAATGCTAGTGCATGAGAAGAGCAGGTATATCAAGGTAAAATTTTTTTGTCTAGATTAATGATTGGAGTACCAAAAATGCAAGCACAATTCGGTAATATCCTCAAATTTATTTAAGGATATATAAGCGATCCTTACTTCAAATTTCTTAGGGTAATAATTGCACTTACATGAAACTCGTATAAGAATAGTGTTTATGCTCCAAAATTGACTGTACATAAATTACAGGCATGAGTTTTCCACAGTCCATGCAAAAATTGTGATAGTGCTTCTGGATTAAACTGTGTATGTTTTTGCTTCAAAGTTTCGGATCACACTTAGTGATCCATCATCAGGAAGAGGATGATTATGAGTTGGATTGCCAAACCCCCCTACTCTTCCTTTTAAAGGATAAGTTTGCAATCCAACTCATAATCATCCTCTTCCTGATGATGGATCACTGAGTGTGATCCAAAATGTTGAAGCAAAAACATACACAGTTTAATCCAGAAGCACTATCACAATTTGTACATAAATTGTTTAATTGCCTCGTTTTGGAGCAAAATGCACTTCATATTTCTGGTACACCAACGACTGCTCCAAAATCAAGTACATATAATTAGTTGTCCTTCTAATAACTTTTCTTTGGTTTATCTACTATATTTATGTATTGTGTGAAGCATCTACACGTTAGTGCAGACCTCTTGACAATATGTTTGGAATAACAAAGAATGATAGTACACTTTCCATATTAAAGTGCAGCTTTCTATAAACCAGAAAAAGAGCATAGCCATACAACATTTAATAATCATATAAGAATGCAAGCTTCTTGTGGGAGCATATGATGATAGTTATTTAACATTTATAGTAAATAATGACAAGAACTCTACATGAGCTTTACCAAATGTCTCCCTACAAAAATATTCGCTTTGAAATTTATAATCAATTAATTATGAAACGAGCTTTGTCAAATGTCTCCCTACAAAAATATTTGCTTTGAAATTTATAATCAATTAATGATGAAACTTGCTTGGTAGATTACAAGAAACATTACCATGTAACTACGATAATCCACTACTATAAAGCACTTTAAAAAGCCCTATCATGCTTGCTAAATAGCCATACATTTATGGTTATCAGCTTGTAAAAATATCACTATTAAATTTAGTAATTAACAAACATAAGATGCAACTGGTTAAGGTTGTACATTTCTTGCTTCGCTGGTTAAGGCTATTTTGACTCGATAAATAATATGTTTAAGTAAAGTAAGATATAGTGGCATATATGAAAGAAAAGTAAATTGTATTGAGTAACATGATTATACAAGTCACCAAAACACCAAGGTTATTTATTCATCAAAATAATGTGCACAAAGAAAGTTAAAAAGAAGAAAATTGTTTAACTCATCTAGG
Organism: Cunninghamia lanceolata; assembly: GCA_027924645.1. Lineage (NCBI taxonomy): Eukaryota > Viridiplantae > Streptophyta > Pinopsida > Cupressales > Cupressaceae > Cunninghamia > Cunninghamia lanceolata. The sequence continues at coordinate 8,309,090 of BSBN01000246.1, forward strand.
AGTTCTTAATCCCTATTGTCCATTTTGTGGATAGTTTGAAACTCTCAAGCATCTCTATTGGTTTTTGCACTAGGGCCATGTGTTGTTTACAATGTGATCCAGACAATTTGCAAGTGAGTCACACTCCAATGCGACACATGAATCGTCTCCTTGCTAAGGACAGCCTCCTAGTCACTCCTGCTCTCGTGGCAAGAGCCAATCAAGTGGAGGTAGGACCAGGGGGTTGTTTTGCTCTCATTCTTGAGGGAGAAAAATGGTGCGAATGGCAGTTGGGTTGTTTTCTTGATGTGTGTGTTGACAATTGTTATTTCTATGGAAGTGTTGGATTGCAATTGTTGTGGTGATATTAGTATGACCCAAAGTGTCACTAGTTATGAGTTTCCTAAGCCTAGCATAAAGGCTATACTGTTTGTTGATTATGCAGAGATGCTCTTGTCTCCTTTCTTCATCTCAAATGATTTGTTGTATTAGCTTTTGTTGGTTAGTGATGCATTGGCAATGCTCTTGTTCTTCAATGGTTTGCTCTACATCTTGTTGATTGTGAATTAGATGGGGGAAGTTCTCCCCAATCTCATCAAGGACGGATCTTATCCAATCTTCCCTGATGCCTAGGCACATTGAATGCTTAGCAAGAGGGGGGAAAGTTTGTGTTGTTGACTAGGTTGAAAACGTTGACTATTGACCTCGTGATGGTATTGAGGGTTTCCTGAATGCTTTGTTTTGACTTGTTGACTATGTTGACCTCGTGATGAAAATGAGGGTTTGTTCACTTGTCTTCTTTTTGATGTTTTTCTAACGTTTTTGGTCTTTGATAGATGTAAGCTATATGAAATGCAATACAACTTTCAGTTCTTTTTCTTCCCATTTTTTGATGTGATCTAATTATCTATGAATTGAAAATGGATGCAATCCAAATAAAAATTTCAATGCAAACTAACTATATTTTTGTTTTTAATAAATTAAGTAGCAAAAAAGGGTGTCGATCCCATTATACATCAGCCAAAAAGGTGCACCAAAGTTCCATCAAAGTTCCATTAAAGAGAAATAGACCCAACCAAAAAGAAACAGCCAAAATAACCCCAGACAAGGACACAAAGGACTGAAAACATACCAACAACATATCAACAACCAAAAGCATAGGAAAAGCCCCCAACAGCTAATTGAACTAGTCCCAATCTTTGGTTAGGAATTGATAGAGATCCTCGTACTCCTTGAGTTCTTTATCTTTCATACCCTAGATGGTAACCTTGACATCTTGGAGGACTGCAAGAGTAGTGGCCAACCGGTGCATGACTTTCGCAGAGAACTTGCCCAGAATCCTGAACTTCCTTTCCAGCTCAGTGAGGCTTACAGTGAGGGCTTCTATCTCCTTGTCTTTGACGGTTTTCTTACCACCCCTTTTCTTCTTGCCATCTTCCTTCACCACTTTCTCTAAGCTCACAGAGTCAAACCCTTGGACATTGAGCTCAGGAAAATTACTACGACCGCCATCGACTTCAACCTCCACTGTCTCATTTTTGTTTTGGTTGTTGACAGAAATTTCCCCACCCATCTATTTAATCTCAGCCACCATCGTATCAACTTTATTGTTTTTGTCATCAGAAATACCAACACCCTCTAGGTCTGCATCATCCTCCTCCATCTCAGTAGTCACCTTCTTTTGGGGAATAGGACTAGGCTTAGCAGCAAGCCTTGTCGACGGCACCTAGGGTTTACTTTCAGGCATGGAAAACTCTTCATCACCAGTGCTGTCACTCCCTCCATCACCTTCCTCAGAGCTAACCTCCTCCACCACCACAGAAACAGTTTTAGCCTTATTCCCACTGTCTATACCACTTCCCCCCTCCAAACTCACCCTATTCTTCTTTTGTAGGGTCTCATGGGAGGAATCACTGGATAAAATCTTTCTTTTGATAGAAGTCTTAGCAAAGGTCTTAGGGGTCTAGTCACTAGTCTTGGGCTTAGGGATTTTACCTGCAGTAATTTTTTTCTTTCTAGACTTGAGGGATTTGGCATACTTCTCCAGGGTGATTTTAGTAATTATCACCGGGCTAATCTTATGAGGGTTGGAGAAGGACGACAGAGGAGGGTCAACCCTAGTAACCATGAGGACTTTAGGGGGTAGAGGGCTAAATGGAATTTATAAAGTCTGAAGATGAGCCTCTGATGGAGTGGGATGAGGGGCTTGTTAGGGTCGATAGCATCCTGTTCGACTGCAGACACAATCAAGGCTTCCAGAGACGACAAGTAAAAAGGAAAACTAATCAACTTGCTACAATGAAAATGATTTAGCAGAGCAAAATGATAGTAGAAAAAGCGTCTAAATCTACCTTTGAGAGTGAAGTATTTTATAATCATGTGGCACACCTCATCCCATGGTTTCAGCAGCATTTGTCTATCAAACCCTCCCTGCAGACTGTGTAAGACCTCACCTTTCTTCAGAAATAAAGCCATATCTTTTGGGTCAGAGACTTTGCTCATTTTCTTGGGTTTGATACCATCAGTAGACATACTTGTTGCCATCTCGATCACCTCCTCTGAGATTTCAAACCCCACACCACCCATCTTGACCCGTCTGCCCTCTAATAAATGCAGGAACTGCATTGAGAGGCTTTCATTGTGACCTTGTAGGCATTCCAGATAGGAAGACACCCCTCCGTCCTGACAAATGTGCCATAGAGTCTCATTGCATTTGAACTCTTCACAAGATTTGGGCTCAGTTTGAGACCTATCCCCCCCCATTCTTAGCTTGCACCAATATCTCACATACAAACTAGAAATGAAATAAACAACGGTTAACTTAGAAACTTTCAATCTGTAGAAAATATCCCGTATACCAATATTCACACTCGAGTTAATGAGTATAGTGTCTCTTCGGCTGCCAGGGGTGGTGTACTTTCTTAAATTCACAATATGTGAATGAGTATTCCCTTTCCTTTCATTATTAATTTTCATTAATTGGTCATGATTAGAGGATCTGTGGAGAGTCGTCGAGTTGAGATCCCATATGGTCCCTACTGTGCTCCCTAGGCCAGGAGATAGAGGGGTTTATAAATTCAAACATGAGAGACGTAGAGTGGGACTTTGCTCCTTTCCAAGAAGGTTTTAAATCTAAATAGGTAAATTATTCTTTCTTTCCAAACATCTCCATGTGTCCAAGCTCTACCAAAGGTTAGCCAACCCGTCCACCACTTTATTACCTTCACTATACACATGCCCAATTTCAATCTGCTTGAACCTAGACAATAAGAAGATGATGTCATCTATAATATCCTTAAGCTTCCAGCCACTGTTGGACCTGCCAAGAGCCAACTCAATAATAATTTTTGAATCACCTTCCACTTGTAACTTGTCCACTCTCATAGAGTGAGCAATTTTGAGCTCCCACAACAAAGCCAATCCCTCCGCCACATTATTAGATTGGATGCCAATGAACCCCGCATAAGCAACAATGAACACACTCTGATTATCTTTGAAAATCCCTCCACCACTGGCCAGCCCAGTGTTCTTTTTTTCAGCTCCATCGAAATTAAGTTTGATATGGGAGGGGGTCTCCAGAGGGTGTTTTGTCTGGCCATCTTTCTGGAATTGTCAATCTTGATCATGTCTGCTATTAATCCCCAATTCTTGGCTATCAACACTTCCACCAGAGTAGGGGGTTTCTCAGCCTCCTAAAGAGTGTTGGAGGATGTGTTCTCAGAGACCAATCTGCTAAAGGAGTAAAAGACCTCATTAGCAGTTCTAGCTATTTCTTTGAATATTCTATTGTTCCTTTCCTTCAACACACTCCACCCCAGGTGTGGGGGAATTTGTCTCCAAATCTCTCTAATCCTAGGGTGAGAGAAAGGAGTAATCCAGCTTTGGGTGAAATCCATTAAGTTTTCAGGGAAGACCCACTCCAGGTTAAGTTTCTCTATAGTTTTTGTTGCAAGTATGTGCCTAATCGGTGTTGTCATTGATGTCAACATATCTTTGTTGTCATTAGTGTCAACTATATCCTATTCTATTACTTGTTTAGAAGCTTTGTATGTTGAGGATATTGAGAAAATTGGCCCTTCCGGAAGAAACAAGTGAGTTACAGTGAAGTGCAGTATAGATAGTGAGTTGTATGGTGAAGAACAATCTGGTAGATTGCTATGCATTTCTTATTGGGTGAATATCTTGGTTTGCGGATTGGAAGTTATTTAAAGGGATGTCTAAAGATGCTAAATCCTGAGTTTGAGCCTTCGGTGTGAAGGTTTGAGAAAGTTGCATTCACCAGAGTAAAACCTGCTCTTTCTGATTATTCTTTGGTGACAGAGAGAAAGTATTTTGCTCCGCATTCCTCCGCAATAAAGTATTTTGCTCTGCGGTTCTAGAGGGAAGTCTGGGATGATGATAAGTGCCTACAATTGTAGTGGTTCATGTTTTGGTGGTTTGCAAGCTATCTTTTTTTATATCAGTTGAAGATAGTGAAGTTCATGTGTTCCAGTGAGAAGATTCATATGGCTAAAGTGGTTAAGGTTTGTGCGGTTGCTCCTGATGTTTTATAACATGCTTGTGGATGTCCCCTAGTCATGTTCCTATCTTGACATTGGTCAGCGTTAAGGAATTAAAATCGTGTTTGAAGATTGTTCCCAGATAATGTAGCATGTAACCAGTCTTAGCCGACTTGGTTAATTCCAGTAATTGCAGAGATTCCTTGAAGATTGTGGAAGCATGTTGTGGCGTGGAAGATCGTGTTTGAGTCCCAGCTAAGGCGTGGTGTGGAAGATCATGTTTGAGTCCCAGCTAAGGCGTGGAGTGATCCGTGTTGGTGTGAACAAGGTTTTCACATAACCGGTTTACCCTAGTGTGGATAATTCATCTTATTTAACTATTTACTAGTTAAATAATATTCACACATCACACATTAATCACACATATTAAGTTGACTTAGTGAGTCTACTAGATGTCTAGTTGTGTCTAGTTAAGTCTAGTTGTGTGTTGAATTGTTGATAGTTGGAGTGAGTTGTCTTATCCTCCACATGTGCAATTAGCTATCATCCACTAATTGGCACATGTTGTAGGAATATCTCCACCTTCCACTCCATCCTTCTAGCTCTCACCTTGCCTTTATAAGCAAGGCTCTCTTCATGTATTATGTAATCAAAACAACAATCTAGCAATCTTTTGCATTCATTGATAGAATAGCATTATTCTTTCATTTGATCTCTCTTGTGTTTTCATAAAGTCCTAGATCCTGGGTGGCTCCAATCATAGCCAACTCTAACATGGTATCAGAGCTCTAGGAAGAATCACTTTGTGTTAGCCAAATTTTTGAGAGATCTTGAGTGCAATTCATGGTGGATCTTGATAGTTGAGTATGCTCTTCTCTTGCATCAATTGATGACCTGGAGAATCAGAAAGACTTGATAGAAACATCAATTTTGTGAGGGTTTCCCCTTCTTGCCCTTGTATTGCAGGTGCATTTCAGTGCATGTTGTTGCAAATCAGACTCCACCATTGCGTCCGGAGCAGCCGAAATAGTCAAGATCGCCTTTTGTTTTGTTCAAATCAGACATCGGAGGTAAAATTGACGAGGGTTTCAATTTGGGGCTCTTTGGCGTGATTCAGGAGGTGCCAGCAATTTCAGAGCAATTTTGCCCAAATCAGACATCGCCATTGCGTCTGGAGCGACCAAATCAGTATGGATCGACTATAAAATCATCCAAATTGGACAAAGTTGCAGCAAAAGGCAAAATTTTTTTACCCCACAAACAGTCGTCTAGAATCTTTGACTGCAACGACTTGTGCAGGGGGGATCAGAGTTGGCGTCAGCGAATTGCAGGCATTTTCTTTATCCTGCGGGTAAAGATTTTGTCTGCAAATTTTTCTGCAAGATCAGGGTATTTGCAGATTTCACATCGCACTAGTTGTACATTCCCGTACTCGGTATCCTGCGGTTACCATTGACGGCCCTTGCATCAATGTGATCTGCGTTCCCAACAGAAAATTTCAAGAATCCACCGTCGACATCTAAACAGCTTCAATGACGAAGATAATTCATTCACCGACGATTGTCATTCAAACAATCTCGATAGATCTCTGTAATCACTACTAGCGGCCTACAAAATTGATGGTGGCCTGATTCTCCCCGGTGCTTGTTCTCCACAACTGACGAGCAACACATTTATCAGCAGTCAAATCTTACGCCGATAAATTTTCCTAAATAGGCAGCTATTTTATTGTTTGCTCAGACTTAACACGGTGGTCAAATATCCATCAACCTGCATATATTCTTATACCAACATTGGTGGTCTCTGACAAATCTCCAGCATCTGCAACAAAACCAATCGGCGGCCTTTGAAAATCTTCGCCGGCTGTTAATTCTATGCCGGCGGCCTCCACATCTCTACAGGTGCCAGTTTTATCTCCACCGGTGGGAATTGCCTCACGCGGTAAACAAAATTCTTGCTAGAAATAAAAAATCATCAGTTTTCCACATCGTCATTGGTGACTGGATTCCATCGATGGTCTACGTTCCACGTTGAAATATCAACCGACAGTCTATTGCAAATAGTGATGCCATTTTTTCCTCCCAGCAGCGATCCACAAACAACGGTGAAAACAGTCCACCGGCCTCAATCAAATCAAGCCCAGACGGGCCTTCCTTCATCAGCGGGGCATCAGAATTGTCTTCACCCAGTTAAAATTTTCACACAAGGAAATTTTCTAAACTCGTCAGATATTATTATCGGCATTATTCCCTGTGATCCACGTCAAAGGCAGTCTCTGCAATTTAATCATCAACAACCATTGGCCAAATCCACTGGTAGGAGGTTCGATGGCCACCATAAATCTCATACCTTCGGTTGTTTGCAGGCGGTCTCAAATTCCTATCGGCGTTTGAGGTCTTTGGCGGTGGTATTTCACATTTGGCATCTGCAGATTCTCATCACTGGAGGTCACATTTCATACTCCATAATGGTCTCTGCACCAACGTCCTGCGGTCACAAATAGTTCGCAGTAAATTCCACAGTCCAGCTGGATCACTTTGAGGGCGTAGTAAGAAGAGGATTTGCAGTGACCAAAATCAAATCCAGACAGTGGTCTTTTGATACAGCAGGTGGTCCTCACACCAGCCCGCAGGTTCATACCCGCCACCACTAAACCACGGGTATAAACCCTTTCCGGCAGTCTATTTACATCGCCACCCTTAAAACCATTCGCGATAATCTCTAGACGCTCGGCGATCTGCAAAAATAGTTTCAAACTTCACGGCAAACTGGTGGTTTTGTGAAATCCGAGGGCAGATTTGACTTCTCGAAGTGGTTTTTGACCAAAACTCAGTGGTTTTGACCCCTCATACAGTGGTTTTCGCAACATCAAAATAGCGGTTTTGGCACGACATTGGTGGTTTCTGACTTATAAAAGCAGTTTTGCAAACAACAGGGTGGCTTTCTGGCAATTTTTTGCTTTGCCAAAAGGGGGCATTTTTTCTGCCAAAAGGGAATATTCCAAGAATATTCAACCAGGGGGCCATTTTTGCCCCTTAAAGCCCTAAAAGGGGGCTTTTTTTTTTTGCATAACTTTTGCCCACAGAGGCGAAATTAGGCAAACAAGATATTATTAGAAAGCTGACAGAGAGCACTTCACAGTGGTGTCAATAGTTTTCTAAAACTCCACTGCAAGTGACTGTTATAGTAGTTTGAAGACAAATCTTTGTTTTTCGCTTCCGAGCTCACAACTTTCTGCCACGATCTCCAATTTTTGCGATTTTTGTGGCATCGGAAAGGTATTCAGGAGCTCTTCAAATCCACCCATGCACTTTTCTCATATTTTTCTCCAAGTTCATTTTATTTTATTTGTCAATTTTTTGGCTTTTGAGTGATAACTTGGGCATTTTTGCACTTGAGGAAGTGGAACTTGTTTTGAAGGTTTTCATTTGCTATGGTTAATCATTATGAGCAATTGTAATCTCCTTTGTATCTCAATTTTAAGAGATTTTGATGTTTTCTTTTTTTTTGGTCCCTTGAGGACGATTGTAAATCGCACTAAGTATAAGGTGCCACAATTATTCATTTTTGGGGGGTGATCTCTTTGATTGAGTAACAGGGGGGTTGTCTTGTGTTCTTTTTTGTACTCTTGCATCATGGATTCACACAAACTTCCTCTACTCACACCATATAACTATCATGAGTGGAAAACTAAAATGGAGATTCATTTAAGAAGTTTGAAAATTCACAGAGTAACAATGGGTATAGAAATTGAACCAACTGTAGCTGCAGAAAAGAGAAAGTGGTATAATAGATGTGATCAAGCCTATGGAACACTATGCTTGTCTATCTCTCCTGATCTTCTCTTTCATATTGAATCTTGTAAAACACCTAATGAAGTGTGGACTACCTTAGAAAATCTCTTTGGTAAACAAGATACAATGAGAGGTTTCAAATTGGAGAATGAATTAATTGGTTTGAATCCAACCGATTTTGCAAGCATTCAAGACTTCTTCACAAAACTAAAATCACGTAGATTGCAGCTCAAACAATGTGGAATTGAGAAAGAGGACACTCAATTGATTCTTTCAATCCTTGCCAAGCTTGGTCCTGACTATTCAGTTTTTGTTTCTACCTTCTATGCTACTATGGATGCACTTGGGAAAGCTTTCACAATGCCTTCACTTGATGAGTTTGCTACATCTCTCACAAGGGAGCAAGCTAAGTTAGTCCACATGGGCAAACTGAAGTTTCCTAAACCTCAAGCACTTCTTGCTAAGTCAAGGTTCTAAGGATCAAAAGGCTTCAACTAACAAAGGCAAGAAACAGAAAAATAAGAATCTCAAGAACAATGAGCAAGCAAAAGAATCAACCAAATCACCTAAGTCCTCATCCTCTCCCAAGGAGGAATCATCTAAGAAGGAGAGACCAAAGTGTGCATTTTGCAAGAAACTAGGACATGGTGAGCATAAGTGTTATGAGAAGAAAATTGATGAGTTGATTCACATTATTCAAAAGCACAATATCAAAATGCCATCATCATCACCTAGTTCAACCTCTTCTTCGACACCATCATCATCTACACATACAAGGACAACAGGCATTGCAAATGGGATAGACAAAGGAAAAGGACATGTACTCTTTGCTTCAACAAGTCTTCAGTCAGAGAGATGGCTTCTTGATTTAGGGGCTTCTCATCATATGGCATCTTCACAGGGGATGTTCTCTTCATTTGAGTCATGCACTTCGACACCTATATTGATGGGTAACAATACATACATGCATGCATCTGGAAAAGGGACAATTGATGTTGGAGAGAATACATTCAACAATGTGTTGTGTGTACCTTCCTTGACATCCAATCTCCTTTCCATCTACCAGATTACTCATTGTGGTGCAGGCAAGACAGTTGAGTTCACTCCTGATTCAGTGATTATATGAGACTTGGAGAGCAGAGATATCATTGCAGTTGGGATGGCTGATCATGCATCTCGCTTGTATACCTTCTCCCACTTTGTTTCTTCTGATGATGTAGATCCATTGATGGATATTCACACTCATGCATAAAGTGTGAATCATGTTTTTGAGGAGAAGTTTGGTCACTTGAACCTTGGTGTTCTTTCACCCACTTTGGTTCATGAGACTAGTGCTGAGCTTCCATCACCTCATCCTCCTGCTTCTTCAGAGATCGACATCGACTTGGTTTCATCTACTTCAGTTGAGCAGGATCATACAGGTCTTTTAGACACAACTTTGTGGGATACTTTCTTGGCAGGTATATCAGACTTGTTTTGTGAGTCTCATATTGCAAATTTGGAGGACACACTTAAGGGGATATCTCTCATCTTTGATGACAGTTACAACACAACTGTTATCCCATCTACTTCGTCTTTAGAGGTTGTTCCTCATCAGTCTACACAAGATTTTGGATTGGACACACATCATTGCATTGTGGCATTCTTTGATTCTGACATGTGGAAATTTCAGCAGTCTTTAGAGGCATACATCATGAGGTTTTTTCCCTCATTCCTTGAGATGGAGTTTCTTCAACATCAGCTTTTGGACTTGTTTCTTCCTAAGGGGAGAAATGTTGTTTGTAGGTACAGAACACTGTCCAGTCTTCTTCTTCAGACATTCTTCATTGGCACAAGAGCTACTTCATTGTGGGGGGGACTTATTGTCTCACTCTTGCTCTCCTATGGGGGGGTAATTGATTGTATATATGTGATAGAAGTTGTTCTTGGGGGGTCATGTTGAGTCCTCCTACCATCACTTCTTCTTTCATGTTTCATGCATTCTCACTTTTGGAGAGGAGTTTTCTCCCATGAAGTTTTCTCTTTTTCTCCACTTGAGATTTGTTGTACATGGGTACCTAACATGGCCTAGCAGCCGGGACCCGTCCATCATTACATCTTGCTTTAGTCAACTACTCCCTAAGTTGCACTTAAGGGGGGTGTTGGTGTGAACAGGGTTTTCACCTAACCGATTTACCCTAGTGTGGATAATTCATCTTATTTAACTATTTAGTAGTTAAATAATATTCACACATCACACATTAATCACACATATTAAGTTGACTTAGTGAGTCTACTAGATGTCTAGTTGTGTCTAGTTGTGTCTAGTTAATTCTAGTTGTGTGTTGAGTTGTTGATAGTTGGAGTGAGTTGTCTTATCATCCACATGTGCAATTAGCTATCATCCACTAATTGGCACATGTTGTAGGAATGTCTCCACTTTCCACTCCACCTTCCACTCCATCCTTCTAGCTCCACCTTGCCTTTATAAGCAAGGCTCTCTTCATGTATTATGTAATCAAAACAACAATCTAGCAATCTTTTGCATTCATTGATAGAATAGCATTATTCTTTCATTTGATCTCTCTTGTGCTTTCATGAAGTCCTAGATCCTGGGTGGCTCCAATCATAGCCAACTCTAACAATCTGCATACATATTTACTTCATTTCCTTTGCATAATGTTGTAATAGGTCAGGAATTATTTTGTAAATGTTTGTAATGCCGACCTTGGAGATTGTTCCAATGGTTTATGATTGTAATGCTGACCTTGATGATCATTCCAAGGTTGATGAAGTGTATAAATACTTGTAATTGAGTCATGGAAAAAGTGTCCTTTTGCGAAAATGGGAATATAAGGAAAACAACGAGGAGATAAGGCAGAGCAGGGTAGAGCAGAGTAGAGGAACTGTTGTACTTCAATGTACTAATCTCATACATGAAGAAGATGGTGATTTTGGCAGTGAGCTGCCAATAGCGTGTAACAACCCTTATTGTAATCTTTCTAGGTTTAGGGTTGAGGCAGTGAGCTTGCTAGACCTAGTTGTACTTCATGGCAGTGAGCCAGTATGTTCTGGGCCTATGGAGTGACCAAGCCTGAACATCATTTTTCAAAGATTACAATATATTTTGAGAGCTAATCCTCTCTATGGTTTTCCCCCACCTTTGGGTTTTCCACGTAAAAATCTAGTCTCTTGTGTATAATGTTACATCTGTGTTTAAGTTTTTGATTTCATGCATTCATTGTTAAATCAAAATAATTGTGGCTAAGTGATTAATGTCTAAGAGAAGTAGTGTTTAAGTTTTTGTGACAACTAATTCACCCACCCTCTCAGTTGTTTGGCACATTTCAACAATTGGTATCAGAGCAAGGTTCCTCTGAAGAAAGTCTAACAACTTGAGGAAGATCCAAACTGTCTTATAAAAAGGAAGCACCACATTTTGATGGGATGAACTATGCTCTTTGGAAGGCATGAATGAAAAGTCATCTTCTTTGTCTTAGTTACAAAGTATGGAAAGCTGCAGAAATAAAATACACCTTGCCTCAAAACGGTTTGACAACTGAAGACGAAATCAAAGAATATGAAGTGGATGTTAAAGCAAAAGATGCTCTATTAATCTCATTGAATGGCTCAGTACTGACAAAAGTGGTGGATCTTGAAGCCACAAATGAGGTATGGGAAAAGATGAAAAATCTGCATGAGGGAGATGATTCTGTGAAGGAGGCCAAGCTACAAATTCTGAAAGTGAAATATGAAAATTTGAAGATGAATGAAGATGAAAACATAACAGCCTTTATGCAAAGAGTTGATGAACTTGTCACCAGACTAAAAGGTATGGGGGGAACTCTCAGTGATAAGGAAGTTGTAATGACAATTCTCAGATCACTGCCAAAGTCCTTCAGTCACAAGGTAGCTGCAATTGAAGAATTTATGCAAGTAAAAGATATTGATAGAGATCAGTTGCTTGGTAAGCTTATTGCCTTTGAAATGAGAGAGTTTGGTGATGCCCTACCAAAAGTAGAGACTGCCTTCAAAGCCAGTACTTCTGGGAAAACCTGGAGGCCAGATCAGAAAAGTACAAGGTAGAATCAGATGATGAGTTTGATGAAATTGAAGCCAACTTAGTGGATAGACTGCAAAGAGGATCTAGTAAGTTTAAAGGTAAATTACCCTTCAAATGTTTTTCCTGCAGTAAAGTAGGCCACTTTGCTTCCAGATGTCTTGAAAGAATTGAAAGAAATAGGAAAAGATATGAGAATAGGCCTAGGATCCAAAATAAATGTTATTATGTTGAAGATCTTGATGATGATGGAGTATCAGATAATGGTGAACTAGATAATGCTAGTACTTTTGGTAATGAATGCTTGGTTATTGCTATTAAAGAACCTATGTCTACTAATCCTTCTAGCTGTGTGAAGAAAGAAAAACCAGTGGAAAGTGCTTTGGCTGCTTAGGTTATTGAAGACAAAGATGAATGGGTTATTGATAGTGGTTGCTCTCACCACATGACCAGTGACAAAAGTAAGTTTGTGAGTTTGGAAAGATATGATGGTGGACTAGTTAGGTTTGGAGATGATACAACTAGTAAGATTTGTGGAAAAGGATCTATTTCTTTTGATGGCAAGAATAATACTAAAGATGTCTTGTATGTGAAAGGATTAAAGAACAATCTTTTGAGTGTGAGTCAGATGTGTGACAAAGGTTATGACCTAAGCTTCAAGGACAATGCATGCAAGATCAGGGAAAGCTCTGGAACAATCATTGCAACTGGTAAGAAGACCAGAGGTAATATCTATCACTTGAAAGGAACTAATAATTATTGTTTGTTGGCTCAGACTGGTGAAAGTTGGCTATGGCATAGAAGGTTGTGTCACATCAATTTTGACAACATTATGAAGATAAGTACTGCACAGGTTGTTAGAGATTTACCCAAGCTTGTGAAGCCTGCTAATCCTATTTGCAAGGAGTGTCAATTTGGAAAACAAACAAGAACAAGTTTCAAAAGCAAGGACCAATTAGTTGATGGATTACTCAAACTGGTGCATACAGACTTGTGTGGACCTACCAGAGTAAGGAGTTTGCAAGGAGACAAGTATTTCATATTGTTTATTAATGATTATTCTAGAATGACTTGGGTTACCTTTTTGAAAGAAAAATCAAAAGCTCTAGATAAGTTCAAGGCATTTAAGGTAATGGTTGAAAATGAGATGGATTTGAAGATCAAATGTTTAAGGTCTGATAGAGGAGGAGATGAATTTAATTTCTTTTGTGAATAACATGGGATAAAGAGACAATTATCTACACCTAGAACTCCACAACAAAATGGAGTCATTGAAAGAAAGAACATAACAGTTCAAGAAGCTGCTAGAACCATGATGAAGGAAGCTGATCTTCCAGAAGTATATTGGAGAGAGGCAATTCACACTGCTATATATGTCCTAAACAAAGTCCAAGTCAAAGGCAACAGTTCTAAGACTCCTTATGAATTGTGGTATGGTAAAATTCCTACTATGAAATATCTCAAAGTTTTTGGTAGCAAATGTCATATCAAAAGAGAAGAAGATCTAGGCAAGTTTGATGCTAGGTATGATGAAGTAATCTTCCTTGGTTACTCAACTAAGAGCAAGGCCTACCAGTGTTATAATAAGAGGCTAAATAAGATCATTGAGAGTCCAAATGTCAAAGTCGATGAAAGCAAGGAAAGGTCTCTAGAATCAAGTGGATATGAATCAGATAAACCAAACGTTTCTGAAGTGGTGCAGCATGAAGACAACTCTGATGAAGAGGATCAAGCTTCAGAAAGTGCTGCCAAGACACCAAGGTATGTAAAACTTAATCATTCTGAAGATCAAATCATAGGAGATAAAAGTAAAGGAATCCTGACTAGAAGAAGAGCTGTGGAAGAACAAGTAAATTTTTGTTTGATTTCTAAGATTGAACCTAACACTGTGAATGAATCTTGCAATGATGAGAATTGGGTAAAGGCTATGAAAGAAGAATTGATGCAGATAGAGAAGAATCAGACCTGGGATCTTGTTCCCAGACTAACAGACAAAAATGTAATTGGTACCAAGTGGGTTTTCAGAAACAAGATGAATGGGAATGGTGAAGTAGTAAGAAACAAAGCAAGGTTGGTATACAAAGGATACTCTCAAGTTGAAGGAATAGACTTTGAGGAAACATTTGCACCAGTGGCAAGGATTGAAGCTATAAGAATGTTTCTGGCATTTGCAGCCTACAAAGATTTTAAGGTATATCAGATGGATGTAAAGTCTACATTCTTGAATGGAGAGTTAGAAGAAGTCTATATTGAATAACCGAAAGGATTCTAGTCATCAGATCAAGGTGACATGGTATGCAGATTAAAGAAGGCTTTGTATGGATTAAAACAAGCCCCTAGGGCATGGTATGCTCAGTTGGATAGGTATCTAATATAGATAGGGTTTATTAAAGGTACTACAGACAGCAATCTCTACTTCAAGATCAATGATGAACAAATCCTAATTGTAGCAGTCTTTGTTGATGACATTATCTTTGGAGGCAATGCAGGTATGTGCATAGTTTTTGCTAGAGAAATGCAAAGTGAATTTGAAATGTCCATGTTTGGTGAGATGAATTTCTTTTTGGATCTGCAAATAAATCAATCAGATAAAGGTATCTTCATTTCGCAGTCTAAGTATGTGAAAGATTTGCTAAAGAAGTTTGGGATGGAAGACTCTAAACCGGTAAATACTCCCATGATAACTAGTTGTAAGTTGAACAAAAATGATGATTCACTTATGGCAGATCAGAAAAGGTATAGATCTATGATTGGAGGATTACTTTATCTGACTCAAACCAGACCTGACATAATGCATGTAGTTTGTCTTGTGGCAAGATTTAAAGCAGAGTCCAAGGAGTCACATGTGATGGCAATCAAGAGAATTCTAAGATATTTGAAAGGCACAATAGATTATGATTTGTGGTATCCAAAAGATAATGATTTCACTCTCAGTGCATACACTGATGCAGATTAGGCCAGAGATGTGGATGATAGGAAAAGTACAAGTGGAGGTGCATTCTTTTTGGGAAAAAGGTTGGTATCTTGGTTGAGCAAGAAATAGGATTCAATATTGCTGTCTACTACAGAAGCAGAATGCATTGTAGCAGCATGTAGTTGCACTCAAGTATTATAGATGAAGCAGACTTTGAAGGACATTAGAGTTATGTATGAAGATCCAATTGCAATCTTTTGTGACAATACAAGTGCCATAAACATATCAAAGAATTCAGTAATGTATTCAAGGACAAAGCACATATCCATAAGATATCACTTTCTAAGGGAAAAAGTGATAGAGAATGAAGTTAAGTTGGAATATGTATCTACAAAAGACTAGATTGCAAATATTTTCACCAAATCTCTGCCTAGGGATACTTTTGAGTATCTCAGAGAAAAGTTAGGGGTTATTATCCCTCCCGCTCTAAACTAAGATGCACAAGAGTGCATCAGTCCGGTGGTGCTTCTTCAGATCTAGATTGATGCTTTTAGGGCTACTTCTTAGGGGGAGTAGTCAGAGAGTTCTAAAGAGAAATTGAATCAGAGTAGAAGAGTGCAAGTATGTGCCCTTTGCCATTGATGTCAAAGGGGGAGAGAAGTCATGTGAAAAACTCAGAAAGAAAGAGTGCAGATGTGTAAAAAGATAGGGGGAATCTTGGTCAGAAAGAAAGGTGCAGATGTGTAAAAAGATAGGGGAAGAATCTTGGTTAGAAAGAAAGAGTGCATATGTGTAAAGAGATAGGGAGAGAATCATGTCTTGATGTTTGTTGTAGTTTTTCACATCATATGTTGCCATCAATGACAAATGGGGAGATTGTTGCAAGTATGTGCCTAATCGGTGTTGTCATTAGTGTCAACTATGTCCTATTCTAT
This sequence comes from Cunninghamia lanceolata, assembly GCA_027924645.1. Classification (NCBI taxonomy): domain Eukaryota; kingdom Viridiplantae; phylum Streptophyta; class Pinopsida; order Cupressales; family Cupressaceae; genus Cunninghamia; species Cunninghamia lanceolata. The sequence continues at coordinate 8,325,250 of BSBN01000246.1, forward strand.
TACTTGTTTAGAAGCTTTGTATGTTGAGGATATTGAGAAAATTGGCCCTTCCGGAAGAAACAAGTGAGTTACAGTGAAGTGCAGTATAGACAGTGAGTTGTATGGTGAAGAACAATCTAGTAGATTGCTCTGCATTTCTCGTTGGGTGAATATCTTGGTCTGCAGATTGGAATTTATTTAAAGGGATGTCTAGAGATGCTAAATCCCGAGTTTGAGCCTCTGGTGTGAAGTTTTGAGAAAGTTGCATTAACCAGAGTAAAACCTGCTCTTTCTGATTATTCTTTGGTGATAGGGAGGAAGTATTTTGCTTCGCATTCCTCCGCAATAAAGTATTTTGCTCTGTGGTTCTAGAGGGAAGTCTGGGATGATGATAAGTGCCTACAATTGCAGTGTTTCATGTTTTGGTGGTCCGCAAGCTATCTTTTTTTATATCAGTTGAAGACAATGAAGTTCATGTGTTCCGGTGAGAAGATTCCTATGGCTAAAGTGGTTAAGGTTCGTGCGTTTTCTCCTAATGTTTATAACATACTTCTAGATGTCCCCTAATCATGTTCCTATCTTAACATTGGTCTGCGTTAAGGAATTGAGATTGTGTTTGAAGATTGTTCCCATATAATGTAGCGTGTAACCAATTTTAGCCGACTTGGTTAATTCCAGTAATTGCAGAGATTCCTTGAAGATTGTGGAAGCTTTTTATGGCATGGAAGATCATGTTTGAGTCCTAGCTAAGGCATGGCATGATCCGCATACATCTTTACTTCATTTCCTTTGCATAATGTTGTAATAGATCAGGACCTATTTTGTAAATGTTTGTAATGCTGACCTTGGAGATTGTTCCAATGGTTGATAATTGTAATGCTGACCTTGATGATCATTCCAAGGTTGATGAAGTGTATAAATACTTGTAATTGAGTCATGGAAAAAGTGTCCTTGTGCGAAAATGGGAAGATAAGGAAAAGGGCGAGGAGATAAGGCAGAGCAGGGCAGAGCAGAGTAGAGGAATTGTTGTACTTCAATTTACTAATCTCATACATGAAGAAGATGGTGATTTTGGCAATGAGCTTGGTAGTGAGCCACCAGTAGGGTTTAATAGCCCTTATTGTAGTCTTTCTAGGTTTAGGGTTGAGGCAGTGAGCCTGCTAGACCTAGTTGTACTTCATGGCAGTGAGGCAATATGTTATGGGCCCATGGAGTGACCAAGCCTGAACATCATTTTTCAAAGATTACAATATATTTTGAGAGCTAATCCTCTCCGTGGTTTTTCCCCAACTTGGGGTTTTCCACGTAAAAATTTGGTGTCTCTTGTGTGTAATGTTGCATCTGTGTTTCAGTTTTTGATTTCATGCATTCATTATTAAATCATAATAATTGTGGATAAGTGATTAATGTGTAAGAGAAGAAGTGTTTAAGTTTTTGTGACAACTGAATCACCCCCCCTCTGTTGTCTGGCACATTTCAATAGTTTTTCCCCATATCTCTTTAGAAAAATCACAATGGAAAAGAAGGTGCTGGATGGACTCTTCTTCTTTTAGGCAAAGAACACAGCTATTGACCAATTGGAAACCCCTTTTATTGGGGTTATCAGCAATGAGGATTTTATTATTTGCCAACAGACCACCAAAAGAAGTTTATTTTAGGGATCAACTTGTTGTTCCAAACACTCTTCCAAAACCAACTCCCCTATCCGACGTTGTTGGTCAGCAGGTTGTAAGCTGATTTAACCAAGAAGTTCCCCTTTTGATCCTGCCCCCAGAGCATTTCATCTTCCCTAGGAAATATCAGAATTTTGTACTTGTTCAACTCCACTTGCAGACCCTGACACTAACTATATTTTTTTTGTTCTGTGAAATGATTTTCGAATCTAATCTAATGAATTGGAAACAACAACTAATTTATGAACAAGGGTAATAAAAGTTAATCTAAGAAAGAAAAAAAATCTACACTAAGTAATTAAAAGTAAATCTAATCTAATGCAATAAAGAAAGTCCTATCAAACTATCGAAAACAAGAAAGGAACCTAGAATAAATTGGGCATCCACGTCTGGCAAGTCCTTAGAAGTCCTTCGTGGCAACCCTCTCTTCCTTTGCAGTAGTGGGGTCCTCCTCTTGGAAATAGGGATGAAGATGGAAGTAATTGAATTGAATTGAGATTTGAAGCTAAAATAATTGGAGAATGGGGATGATTGATATGAGCATTTGAATGCTAAGAAGTGTAATGGGTTTAAGAAATTATGCTATGCAAATAAATAAAAGGCATGTGGAGTCCTACACAAGCATGAGAATGTTATGGAGACAACTGTATGCAAAGCAAAGCAAGAGAAAAGATGCAAATATTGAAATTTCCTCCTAAGGGAAAGCTTTGAAGCTTTGCAAAAACTAAACTAAAGAAAGAAACTAAGAGGCTCAAAGGCCCATGAAGAAGCTTGTGAAGATGAAAAAAGCATTCTTGACCTTGAGAATAATGAAGAGGTGAGGGGTATTTATAGGTTAGAAATCCACACCAAAGGTGGTGGTGATTGGGAGTGAACAATGGTTGGAGAGTAGATCACATAAAAAGAAATGGAGATAACACATGACTGATTGGGAGATAAGAGAAGATTTATTGGAAGATGATATTGGATTGATTAAGTATGAATCAGTCAAAGGGAGTTGACAATTAGTTAGACATGATGAATCCTGCAATCAAGACTCAAAATGGAGTAAATTTGGGCTAGAGTTGGAAGAAAACAGACATGGCAAAAGATGACAGGGTCACCCCTATCATCAAGATAGGTTGCTCCTGGAGACCCTGAAGACATAAGGGGAGACCCACAAAGGGAGGTTTGTAAAGGTGGTTTTAGGGTTGGAGAATGATCTATAAGCACTAAAAATGGTTTTGGGGCCTTGAAACAAGCTATAGGTCATCTACAAAGTGGGTTATCTGTTTTACTAGGGCAGGTCACCCTTGGAGACCCTAGTTTAGGTGCATAGTCACCCCTAGAGACCTTGAAGACATAATGGGTGACCTAGAAAGAATGGCTCAAGCAGGTCAAATGGAACTTCAAAGAGCTCGTTCGAGCACATACGGACTCCTTTTTGGGTGCCATTTTTTGAAATTGCATATTTTTTTGAGCACTAGTAGTGGTGCTATTAATTTTTTTGAAAGTGACTCAAAATCATAGGTTCATCTCATTCTTTCTTAGGATATCCCATCGGTGTCTCAGGCTACCCTACCCTAAAAGGTTCGATATGTAATTAGAAGGTGAGTTGGATGGATGGGGAAGATAGAATGGATGGAAAATATCCTAGGAAAATGGATTTCCCTTCTTGTGAAGTGGATTAGACATGTCGTCAAGGTTGGCAAGCAATATAAGTGATTTGTCTTGAAACATGGATTAGGTGGTTAACAAGATAGTGTGCAAGACCTTAGAAGGTTAGCTTGGAGGTTAGGGAGGCACAAACAAAGTGAAAAATAATCGAAGACACATTGTCAAGAGAGAAAATGCCCAGAGGTCTATATATTTTATGCTTACATGTACATGATTAGTACTATAGCTCATTCTTAGATTGCCACATAGGCCTATATGTCTTTTTCATACTTACATATTTTCACCCTTGGGGAAATTAGTCTACATGAAAGGTAGGTATTGTTCTTGAACTTGACCTTATCTTTATCGTTGTCTTGCATCTGGACCTGAAATGTCAAGTATTAGCTTGCTTGTAAGATAAATTTATAGTAAGCACTAAAAGGAGGATGAGGAAATGTACCATCAACACATGAGTTTGGAGTATACCTGAGTCGCCTCACCTCATCATGAAGATCTATAAGGATGAAGACACACAAAACAAGGACAAAGGCCTAGACTAAGGAAGCAAAGAATGATAAACACATACTAAGCTAGAGTAGAGAAGAAAAATTCTCCCTTTATTGTTGATTTTGAAAAATATATTTGCTTTTTAGGGTTTTTTGAGATTTTATAATTTTTAAGTTTTTTAACTTTCTAATTTTTATGGTCTTTCTGAAGATTTTGTGAAAGATTTGACTTGACACCTTGAGGTCTTTGACAGACCTATGTTTGTTGAAGAGATTTTTAGTCTTGCCCCCTTGCATGGGGAGACTTGCATGCTTGAGTGCACAATTTTGCTCTTTTGACTTCGTTGGTGGAGTGACTTGTACTCAGACATTGTTTTGCACCTATTGTTTTGAGACCTGATTCATTGAGATCTATGTAACTTCAGTCAACATCTTGTACTTTACTTTCCCTCTTGTGCATATGGTTGGCTAGATCTTTTATTTTGCTTATGAGAATGTATACCTATGATGATCACACATGGATGATGCAATTTGTTTTTATATTTTTGATGTGAACGAGATACAACATGTTTGGATGTGATTCACAAATACAAAATTCAAAGTACTATGCTTTAAGTGCTATGAATGTCATGATGTTATGACATGTTTTGTTGTGTTGTATGTTGAAAATGTATGCAAGTGAAACAAACAATGTGAATGCTCTTTAGTAGGATTTTTAACCTAGGGGATTGCAAGTTGACTTGGTATAGGAAGACCTACTAAACTTCTGGGATGGAATTTTATTAAGGAGTCAAGTGGGAACAAGAGGGAAATGGAACAATTTCTAAATTTAGCTTTGCAAAAGGCTAAATATTGATCCTTATCTAGACAAAACATTATGATGAGCTTTTAACTTAGACAAGCAACAAATTTTATTGGTACCTTCTAGACTTAGATTAGAGATGGCCAACAAGATAGACTTGGGCTAAAGGAAGGGATCCAAAGCAAAAGATGGTCCTAAAGATAGTTAGACTCTTCGTGTTACCCAACTAGTGCATGTGAGTGCTTTATACCTCTCTTCTTTTATTTCCTTCAATAGATGCCACCCTTGTATCTTTGAGATTAGACTTATCTCCACTCGAGAGTATGGACATCATCAATCCTCTCTTTTCATTTTTTTTCTTTTTATTTCTTTCTTTTTTGCCTTTTTTTGTATTTTGCAATATATTTTCCTAATTCTTTTTGCACTCTCCCTCTCTCTCTTATTGTATCCTTTTTTTGACTTTTTGACTTTTTTATGATCATTCTTTTTTTTGCACTCTTTTTTTTTTATTGCTTCCTATAGAGTTATGATCCCCTTGACATTTTTGGTCAGAAAAGATAAGGGGCTGGGCGGCACCAAGAGATTTCACTATCCCATTGGACTTCCCTTTCCCTATGGAGGAATGGGGAAGGTCTACTTGTAGGCTTATATTGGGTCTTGTAGGTTTGAATACTGACTTCGCTTATATTTGACATCATGATTCATTAAGACTGATATCAATATAAAGCTAAGAGATTAACTTTATTTTGAACTTGTTGGGAATGTAAAGGGGAATGACTGATGGTGAAAATGATTTTAGGGAATCTCAAACACTTAGAGGGTCTACCTACACCTAGGAAACCTTAAACTTCTTACTGTTGACTTATTTTAGTCCTCTAGACTTAAAATGGTCTACCTAAGAATCCCACACTTCTTCCATCAAATATATCTGATATGAGATACCCTAAATGGAAGAAAGCTCGCCCCCAAAATCCCAAAATTTCTAAGTATATTTCCTTGGTCTTTTTTGCCTTATCGACAAATTTGAAAGTTGGCAAACTAAAAAGTTTGTTAATTGGCAGGTTCGTCGATCAATGAAATGGTTGATAAAGTAGGAAAACATAAATTCTCTAAAGTGAACAAGGAAAATTTGAAGTGTTCTATCAACAAATGGGCAGTTCGTGAACCTACCAGTTCGTTAATCAGCAAGTTCACCAATGGTGGGAATCACTGACTAAAGGGTAAAGTGAAAGACAAAGGAAAGGAGACAAGTCAAAAAGGAAGAAAAGTTAAGTTATTGGAGAACTTAGTGGTTTGCAAACCACCAAGTTCAACGACCAAAAGGTTCATCGAATTATGAAATTGCTAATAGGAAGGGGCCAATAAAGAGGCAAATAAGCAAGATGACAAGACTAATTTTCTCAATCAATGGATGGTTCGCCAGTTTGTCATTTTATCGATTGACCGACAAAGGAAGGAAAGAAAGAAAGGAAGAAAAAGAGATGAAAAGTAAGCCTTTTTTAGAAATGTTGACTGTTTGCAAACCATAAGGTTCGCCTATTTAGTGGAAAATGAGGAGTGACGGTTGTTAGTTATTTTAATGGTTTATGTGTAATCCTCCTTTCCCAACAAACATTCCAAGGGCTTATCAACCGAGTTGAATCTCCACTAAGCGAGAGCAATCACCTATCGTGTTGGGCAGCCACTTGGGAAGCTATGGACTCTTGGATGTATCAAACAATGTCTCTGTCTAATGTTCAATTATGCTTAGAAACCCTAATTATGTAAATCAGTAAGCAAATTATCAAATTACGGTAAATCCTTTCAAACTAAAGCAAAGGACAGAGATATTTAACTTACTATTTTTCAAAGTTCAGAAGGCAAAAAAGTCAAGGACACAGGGACTAGTGCCCAAGTCCAAGGTACTTGTTTCTTTGCGAGATCCTGATATCCTTCTGGCACTGATCTGCACTACAACTTCAGTTTTTAGAGATTCCACTGTGAAGGACACAGGGACTAGCATCCTAGTCTAGGAAAAACACTAGTATCCTGCTTCTTTTCAAATGTTGAATCCTCTCTGTCTACTAATCCTTCCTACAACTCCACTCCATGGGACTCAACACCTATAACCTTTAATCACAAGGAGTGTGGGAGGGGGTTACGGTGCTTAGAGGCTTGTCTCGGTCAAGCCTTGGAGAGACATTCAAGTCTTCCAGACACCATTGTCAGATGAGAGTACGTATTTTGGCGAGATAGAGGCAAAAATCCAAATGATAAATGATTGAAAACACAATAGATATTGCCTTGTAGTGAAGAGCTCATGGAAGGAAGATGCTCTTCATGCCATGAAGAGATGTATGTCAAATCTGCAAACACACATAATAACAATGCTCTACTCTACCACACAATTAATATTTTGAATGCTCTAATCACAAGAATGCATAAAGTTATCCAATTTCCATCTAGTTTGCAAATGAAGCCTAATCATGCTTATATATGCAACTGCAAAGATTCTTGCTAAGAATTTCGTAATTCTAACTTTGGGTGTCAACATAGGACCTAATTAACGGTCATAAAACTGACATTTGAAATTAGGGCAGAACCAAAATAGGACTAGACTAGGGCACTATCGCCCAAGTCCACCCTGCCATTTTTACTCAGATTTCATTAAAGTGCATTCCCCCTAGGTCCTATTTGTCGCAAGACCTAAGGGTTTTCTCATCAAGAGTTACAAATAACATGTGAGATGCTCTAAATGCACTAACAGGACTCGAGAGCTAAACCTTAATGGGAAAAAGCCCCCAAGGTTACATTTTTTGACATAACATTTAGCCCCCACTTTAATGTATGTATAAATGCAAGGCCAATACATGCATTAAAGTATGGTCAACAAACATAGAAAACATGCCAAGCACGGAGAAGACACTCCAAACACATTGAAGACAATAACAAGCACACAAAACACGAAGAAGACAATTACAGTCATGTAAAACATGGAGAAGACAACATTGAAAACATGCAAAACATAGTGAATGTAGTGAATACAATGATGATTTTCTTTTCTTTTTCATTTTCTTATATACGAAATATAGATGCAAGTACAAGGAAAGTAAACACACCACCCATAAGGTAGGAGGGACCCATCACCACCAGTCTTTAGACTGCACATGGGGCAACAAACATGCCAAACAAATCTCAGAGTGTAGGAGGGACTCGTCGCCACCAGTCTTTAGACTACACTTGAGAACAAACATGCCATACAAATCAAGCACGCCAAACAAATCCCAAATCATAGGAGGGACTCATCGCCACCAGTCTTTAGACTATGCTTGGGAACAAACACCCAATACAAACACACATAGAAGACAGAGAAAACACGACAGAGAAGCGATGGAGTGAACCTATTGCCAGTTTCATCACCATCTCAAGCACATTACAAGCACACACAGATAATTGGGCTTCACCACAACAATCATCGAAGACACACTTAAGGGTTAGGTTAGTCATAGAACCGCTCCCCGCCTCTGCAAAGGACTTTTTGAAAATGATAGGATTATGCACTCTCTTTGAGAAATGCACCATCCCTGCCTCGCATGGAGTGCTTAAGATAAAAAGGATATGCACGATATCCCGCCTTGGCACAGGGCTTAAGAGAAAAAGGATATGCACAATATCCCGCCTTCGTAGAGGGCTTAAGTGATTGTAATAGATTCAAGATTCAAAAACACACATTGCTAGCATCTATAATAGACAACTTACCTTATATATGCCCCCACCTTAAGGTGGTTGATGTCGTGTACCGATATCAAGCATGTTAAGGTAAGAAGAAAACACACAAGGGAACACGAGCTCTCGCAAAGCCCATGTCCCCTAGAGGTGACATGTACATTACGATGGCCAAATGTTCCCACAAACACATTCTTGCAAGAAAAGTGTTAGTGTCCATATAATCATGATAAACAACAATGCATATGATCATTCACATAAAGAGCCGAGGAATGCAAGATTCAAGATAGACAAAGTGCATAGAGCAGCAGTATTGTTATGTTTTGTAAGTGTGATAAGACAACATCAAGATCGCATGGAGTGATTCTACTAGCCAAGCGTCGTATAATATGTAACAACCCCATCATCATATATGGACTTGGTCCATTTTTTGATTTCTCGCTAAAGGGACACTAGGTCCACATCAGTATAATATGTTTCTTGTCATCCATCCGCTAGATAGAACCACTAGAGGAAGGGAAACAATAAATCAAGAGAGGAGAAACAAGTATCTTAGGGACAGTCACATAGGAGGGTGCCCTCAAGTCACCAGCTGCAATGCTATGTCCATAAGACACAACACGCAACGATGAAAATAGAGGAGAATAAATATAGAAGAATGATGATACAAATAGAAGAAGGGTCACAACAAAGGTAGTCTCCTAGTATCCTTGACCTTACGAGAGTATCAAGGGTCATCCTAGGAGGCCTAAACAACACATAACACATCATGGGGGAAACACATCACGGAGGTAAAGGGTTAGAAATACTTAATTGTAGGGATGCCCAAACTAAGGGTTGTCATCGAGCGAATCATCCTCTTCCCAATCTAAGATGCTAGAGGAAAGAGGTGTGTAAGATATCATAGCCCAACTTTTGTCTTTATCTTTTAATTCTTCAGTGTTGAGGTTTTCTATGTTCGTTCCAATGTTCGGTTGAATGTTTTCTTGTTGAGTGGCAAATTGTTTGGCAAAAGCTTGTGTTCTCCTCCTCCTTTCTTTTGCTTGTCTATTTCTTCTTGTCTTACTACTTATTTCTTCAAAGGAATCATTATCCTTTTCCATAGAGTTTTGCACATTAGAGGAAGAAGCAACATGTTCAAATTTCATTAGTCTTGGTGGAAAGTTTTGTGTCGATGAAAATGTCCTGATCCTTGTAAGGATGTCGGAGGAGGAACCTTAGCATAGATACCATCTCTTTGTGGACGAGGTGAGTTATGAAACTTTTCCTTATCCACATCTATCACATCAATTATCAAATCATATCCATAGTAATCTTGTGTTCATTTTCCTTTTGCTCTAAGGGGATCCTCAAACACATGTTGTTCATCCCTCAATGTTTGTAAAGGAGGCCTGGCCACTCTAGCTAGTTGTTTTGCTTTGTATTGTCTGTAGTTTAGGAAAGCTTGGTCTCTTTGTGGCTCAGGTTCTGTTTCAGGTTGCGGCCAAAAGTAATCAAGGGTGAAATTCTTGCTCTTAGCTAGAGGTTGGTATGTGTTACGATGGATAGTACAGATCTCTCCATGCAAAGGGAATTTTAGGCATTTATGAATAGCTGAAGGGACGACATTCATAGCCTTAAGCCATGGGTGTCCTAGTTTTACATCAAAGAGGTCAGATAAGGGGATGACATCAAATAAATGATCCATGTCTTTGTCATAAACTGAGACTAACAGTTTTACCAATCCAAATGTTTTCATGAAAGATTCATTATGCGTTTTAATTCTCAAATCCGATGGGTCATAATAGTTTTGTGCCAAATCATGTTTAAGAAGGAACTCTTCTATAACCATATTAGTCATGCAATTAGGGTCTATGAGTGTTCCATGCACAAGTATTTCCATTATTTTCACTGTAATGTAAAGAGGCCCTTCAATATCTACCATTTCTCTGTCATGAGGTGTAAATGTTATTTCAGGTTCAGGGGCTCGTCTTTTCAAATGCGACCTAGGAGGAAGCCTAGCATTATTGTTGTATTGAGAAGCCATGTGTATGTTTTCAAATGAGTGCTAGATAATATTTCAAAAGGTTTTCAAAACTTATGCAACATCAAATGCAAAAGTATGTATGAATATGACCTAAAATGCTTGATTTTTTTAAAAATTTCAATGCAAATAAGTGAAAGAAAAGGTGTTGTAAGGAAATTGATCAAAGGCAGTGAATAATATGTCTAGTATTAGTTAAATAAAGCAATAATATCCTTCACAACATACTTTTGATGCAAATCTAGAGTGATGACAAGTCAAAACCTAGTGAGAATTGTGCTAAAATATGCAATTTTTCACAAATTTTCAATGCAAAGACCCAATAAAAAGGGTGTTGTAAAGAATTTTAAGAGATGCAGAAGGTTATATTTGTAATATCAGTCACCTAAAGCCATAAAATATGTCACAAAATGCCTGGAGTGCAAATCTAAGTCAAAATATGCAATTTTTCACAAATTTTCAATGTGAAGGCCTAATAGAAAGGGTGTTGTAAGGAATATGAGGAGGGGAAATAGATAATAAACCTAATAATAGATAACTAGTGCAGAAAAATCCCTTACAACATGCCTATGGTACAAATCTAGAGAGACGATAAGGCCAAAATCTAGTGAAAATGCAAGGTTTTCAAACCCTAGACATTAAATTTTGCAAGAAAACCACTAGGATGCAACACTATAGTTAGAAATCAACCCTAATGAGTGTTTGAAAATGCTAGTAAAATCTGAAACAAGATTTTGAATACAAACCCTAGTTAATGCAAAACTAGGTTTCTATGAAAAATGCACAATTTCAAGCATTTTTTGTCAAATTAAGCACACAAATGCAATGCAAATGTATTCCAAATGATGAATTTCTATAATTTTAAATCAGATCTAATGAAAATGATAGAAATTTAATGAAATTGAATGCCAATTAATTCAAATTATGCTAAAATATAAGCCAAAAATGAAATTTTTTTTCAATTTTTTTGTAATTTTTTGTAATTTTTTGAATGCAATAAGATGAATGAATGCAAATATATCAAACAACACTCAACAAGGTGCCAAAAAGTTTAGAAACACGAGTTCACCAAAATGTTTAGTGGAAAATGAGGAGTGATGGTTATTAGTTGTTTTAATGGTTTATGTGTAATCTAGAAGCAAGATGGATGATACAAGTCCTACACTTTCATAAACAAAACATTAGGGAAGCAAAGGGTGAGCTTAGGGATAAACTACATATCTCCATTGTTCCCTTTTCCTATTAATTGTGTCTATGTGACTATTGAATCAGGTTTTACAAGCTAGTTTTCTTTTCCAATCATAAAACCCTAATTTGCATATTAGACTGCAATAACTTAATTTCAGACACAGATACTGATGAAACAAACATAGAAATGTAGAGCAAATAGTTCAGAGATAGTGTACCCAGAAACTGAGGAGTTGTTGGACTAGGGCGCTAGTCACTGTGTCCTAAAAGTTTCTGAATGTTAGAATCTTCTGCACCAGCTGCTTCACAATCTCCAGAGGTCCCTGGATCCCAAAAAAATCACCTAGTTGGACTAGGGCGTGAGTCACCATGTCCTGGAACTCTCAGAAGTTCAAATTCTGTCACGACTGTGTATGCAACATGAACCTTCCTGCAACTCCTTTTTGCTGAATCTTGACAAATGCAACCTGTACATGCAAAAGGAGGAGAAAATGTTTGCGGCTATATAGGAGCTTGCCTCAATCAAGCCCCATTTCGGTGTTCCCACCTCAACAATAGCCAGAGATAAATATTTATAGATGTTTGTGCAAACCCTAGCAATGTGTATGCAAAAATATCAACCCTAGATGTCTCAATCAAGGGAAGATCAACAACTTGCATTAACTCAGTGAATAAGTACAACTTCACCCTAAGGAGATGAAAGCAATGAAGACTTGCATGAACAAGAAGGTGAATCGACAATGTCCGCGGAGGATCTCTAAGCTCAATGTTGGAGGCTTCAACCCTTCTCCTAATCATGCAAAAGGTGTCAAAACCCTAGGAAGAGCAAGATAGTCTCAAGATCTTGATTCCTAATCTCCATCCATTGTCTCCATGAAAGCAAATTCAAATGACTTCAAGATCTTCAACAAATTATTGATCTTCAATGGCAATTTCGGCATCAAGTTTGCATAAAAATTGTATCTCATAAAATGATTTTCAAATGTCTCTTTATATCCAACCTTAGGAATTTCAAATTTTGAAATAAGATGTCGACATCGTGCGAAAAATGAAAATTTGAAAGTGGAATCCCGAAATGCACGGCAAGAGCCGACATCCCTCTAAAACTCAAGACCCTGGGAAATAGGGCAGGACAAGGGTGCTAGAGCCCAATTTGAAGCCCTAATTTCCCTCTCATGACTGCTTTAAGGAGGTTAGGGGGTCCCAAATCCAAGTTTGCTTTTCTCATTCAATCTTTAGTTATTCCAAAATATGAGATTCTTCCAATTACACCTAGGTCAGTCAGGTTTCGGGAAGGTCTATAAAAACTAGGTTGAAAGGTCACCAAAGGGAAGGAGCTAAACCATGGGGAAATTGTAGCATTCTATGTAGGAGGACAATTTTTGACATAACATTTAGCCCCCACTTTAGTGGCCATATGACACTACGTGCATATGCAACTAAAGGAAAGTAAATACATCAATCATGAAAAGGATAATGTAGAGGAAGCCGAAGTGTTGTCACAATAGAGGAAGAAGCCCCCAAGTCTGTAATCCTACAAGATCACAAGGTTAGGAACCACAACCTAAAATGGTTTGTATGGAAAATGAGGGTTGTTGATTTTAGGGGTTTATGTGTAATCCTCCTTTCCCAACAAACATTCCAAGGGCTTATCAACTGAGTTGAATCTCCACTAAGTGAGAGTAATCACCTATCATGTTGGGCAACCACTTGGGAAGCTGTGGACTCTTGGATGTATCAAACAATGTATCTATCTAATGTTCAATTATGTTTAGAAACCCTAATTATGCAAATCAGTAAGCAAATTATCAAATTATGGCAAATCCTTTCAGACTGAGGCAAAGGATAGAGATGTTTAACTTACTATTTTTCAAAGTTCAGAAAGTAGAAAAAGTCAGGGACATGGGGACTAGCACCCAAGTCCAAGGTACTTGTTTCTTTGCGGGATCTCGATCTCCTTCTGACATTGATCTGCACTGCACCTTTAGTTTCCAGAGATTCCACTGCAAAGGACATGGCGACTAGTGCCCTAGTCCAGGAAAAGCACCAGTGTCTTGCTTCTTTTCAGATCCTAAATCCTTTGTGTCTGCTACTCCTTCCTACAACTCCACTCCACAGGACTCGACACTTGTAAACTACAATCACAAGGAATGTGGGAGGGGGTTGTGGTGTTTAGAGGCTTGCCTCATTCAAGCCTTGGAGAGACATTCAAGTCTTCTGAACGCTGTTGTTAGATGAGAGTACGCATCCTGGTGGGATAGAGGCAAAAATCCAAATGATAAATGATTGAAAACACAATAGATATCACCTTGTAGTGAAGATCTCATGGAAGGAAGATGCTCTTCATGCCATGAGGAGATGTATGTCAAATCTGCAAACACAAACACAATAACAACCAAGTATTGCTCTGCAACACAATGAATGCCTTGAATCACTTTCACAATGCTCATCTAATTTCTAGCTAATGTCCATCTAGTTTGCAAATGAAACTTAATCATGCTTATATATGCAACTACCAAGATTCCTGCTAAGAATTTCATAATTCAAACTTTGGATGTCGGCATAGGACCTAATTAATGGTCATAAAACTGACATTTGAAATTAGGGCAGACCCAAAATAGGGCTGGACTAGGGTGATGGTACCCAAATTCACCCTACCATTTTTGTTCAGATTTCATTAAAGTGCAGCCCCCTAGGTCCTATTTGTCACAAGACCCAAGGGTTTTCTCATCGGAAGTCATAAATATCATGCAAGATCCTCTAAATGCACTAACAGGACCTGGGAGCTAAACTTAATAGGAAAAGCCCCCAAGGTTACTTTTTTCGACATAACATTTAGCCCCCACTTTAATGTATGTATAAACGCAAGGCCAATACATGCATTAAAGTACAATCAACAAACACAGCAAAAACATGCCAAGCACAAAGAAGACACACCAGACACATTGAAGACAATAATAGGCACGCAAAACACAGATAAGATAGTTACAGTCATACAAAACACAGAGAAGACAACATTGAAGACATGCAAAACATAGTGAATGTAGTGAAGACAGTGATGATTTTCTTTTCTTTTTCATTTTCACATATATGAAATGCAGATGCAAGTACAAGGAAAGTAAACACACCACCCATAATGTAGGAGGGACTCATCACCACCACTCTTTAGACTGCACATGGGGCAAAAAACATGCCAAACAAATCTCAGAGTGCAGGAGGGACTTGTCGCCACCAGTCTTTAGACTACACTTGAGAACAAACATGCCATACAAATCAAGCACACCAAACAAATCCCAAAGCATAGGAGGGACTCGTCACCACCGGTCTTTAGACTATGCTTGGGAACAAACACGCAATACACACACACATAGAAGACACAGAGAAAACACGATAGACAAGCGATGGAGTGTACCTATTTCTAGGTTTATCACCATCTCAAGCACATTATAGGCACACACCAATGATTGGGATTCACTACAACAATCATCGAAGACACACTTAAGGGATGAGTTAGTCACAGAACCACTCCCTGCCTCCATAGAGGACTTTTGAAAATGACATGATTGTGCACTCTCCTCAAGAAATACACCATCCCCACCTTGCACGGAGGGATTAAGATAAAAAAGGATATGTAAGATATCTCACCTACACAGAGGGCTTAAGAGAAAAAGGATATGCATGATATCCCACCTCTGTAGAGGGCTTAAGTGATTGCAATAGATTCAAGATTCACAATCGCACATTGCTAACATCTACAACAGACAACTTAACTTATATATGCCCCCACCTTAAGGTGGTTGATGTCGTGTACCAATATCAAGCACATTAAGGTAGGAAGAAAACACACAAGGGAACATGAGCTCTTGCAAAGCCCATGCCCCCCAGAGATAACATGTACTTTACAATCGCCAAATGTTCCCACAAACACATTCCTGCAAGAAAAGTGTTAGTGTCCATATAATCATGATAAAAAACAATGCATATGATCAATCACATAAAAAATTGAGGAATGCAAGATTCAGGATAGACAAAGTGCATGGAGCAACAGTATTGTTATATTTTGTAATTGTGATAAGACAACATCAAGATCACACGGAGTGATTCTACTAGTCAAGTGTTGGATAATATATAACAACCCCATCATCATATATGGACTCGGTCTGTTTTTTTGATTTCTTGCTAAAGGGACACTAGGTCAGCATCAGTATAAAATATTTTTTATCATCCACCCACTAGATAGAACCACTAGAGGAAGGGAAACAATCAATCAAGAGAAGAGAAACAAGTGTCTTAGGGACAGTCATGTAGGAGAGTGCCGCCAAGTCACTAATCGCAATGCTATGTCCATAAGACACAACACACAACAATGAAAATAGAGGAGAAACAATATAGAAGAATGATGATACAAATAGAAGAAGGGTCACAATAGAGGCAGTCTCCCAGTATCCTTGACCTTATGAGAGTATCAAGGGTCATCCTAGGAGGCCTAAACAACACATAACACATCACGGGGGAAATACATCACGGAGGTAAAGGGTTAGAAATACTTACCTGTAGGGATACCGCAAGCTTGTATATTTGCAAACTAGATGGACCTTAGATGGAAATTGGATAACTTTATGCATTCTTGTGATTAGAGCATTTAAAGTAAACCATCCCAGCCTCGCACGGAGGGCTTAAGATAAAAAGGATATGCACGATATCCTACCTCCACAGAGGGCTTAAGTGAAAAAGGATGTGCACAATATCCTGCCTCTGCAGAGGGCTTAAGTGATTGCAATAGATTCAAGATTCACAAACACACATTGCTAACATCTACAATAGATAGCTTACCTTATATATTTCTCAAGGAGAGTGCACAATCCTATCATTTACAAAAGTCCTCTATGGAGGCAAGGAGCGGTTCTGTGACTAACTCAACCCTTAAGCGTGTCTTCGGTGATTGTTGTGGTGAAGCGCAATCATCGGTGTGTACCTGTAATGTGTCTGAGATGGTGATGAACCTAGAAATAGGTACACTCCATCACTTGTCTGTCGTATTTTCTCTGTGTCTTCTATGTGTGTGTGTATTGCGTGTTTGTTCCCAAGCATAGTCTAAAGACCGGTGGCGATGAGTCCCTCCTATGCTTTGGGATTTGTTTGGCATGCTTGATTTGTATGGCGTGTTTGTTCTCAAGAGTAGTCTAAAGATTGGTGGCGAGGAGTCCCTCCTACACTCTGAGATTTGTTTGGTGTGTTTGTTGCCCCATGTGCAGTCTAAAGATTGGTGGCGATGAGTTCTTCTGCATTATGGATGGTGTGTTTACTTTCCTTGTACTTGCATCTGCATTTCATATATAAGAAAATCAAAAAGAAAATAAAATCATCACTATCTTCACTGCATTCACTATATTCACTATGTTTTGTGTGTCCTCAATGCTGTCTTCTCTGTGTTTTGCGTGATTGTAACTATCTTCTCCGTGTTTTGCATGCCTGTTATTGTTTTCAATGTGTTTGGCATGTCTTCTCCGTGCTTGGCGTGTTTGCTGTGTTTGTTGACCATACTTTAATGCATGTATTGGCATTGCATTTATACATACATTAAAGTGGGGGCTAAATGTTATGTCGAAAAAAGTAAACTTGGGGGCTTTTTCCTATTAAGGTTTAGCTCATGGGCCCTGTGTTAGACTTAGGGCACACAACTGAGAGGGGGGGTGAATCAGTTGTGCCAAAAGTTCCCAAATTTACACACTTAAAGCTTCTTGGTGATTAGCAGTATATTAAATATGAAACATAATGTATTCAAATCAAGAGCAGAAACTCAACAACACATAAGACACCAAGATTTTGACGTGGAAAACCCGGTTAAGGGAAAAACCACGGGGTGATTAACCCAAGAATGTATTCTCTGTTAGAAGAATAGAAAGAATAAATGGCACATGCCAATTAGGGCTCACTGCCCAAGCACACTGCTCACAAGAGGCTCACTGCCTACAAGAGACACACTGTCTACAAAGAAATAAGTATCACATACATGAACTAGAGAATAGCATCTTCACCATGCTTGAATCAGTTCCATTAAAGCCCAAAAACTTCTACTCTGCCTTTCGCTCTCTTCTTCGCTACCACACTCCCATCTCCACAGGACACACTATGGAATGACTTCACAATCCCTTATTTATACAAGGCATCGACTTAGGAACAATCATCTAAGTCGGCAAACACTTATAGATCATCCGGAAGACGTGTAATACATCCGGTCAGCCAGTCTCAGGAAGAACACCAACATCTAGTGGTTATTCATCAAAACCAATCTCTAACTTCAATGTGGACTGCCAACATGAACTGGACATGATCCAAAGATCACCACAACCTTTCCTGAGTCACCAAGAACATCCGCACTTCATCAGCTTACTGGAATCCTTCTCTCCTTCATCCGAAACTTCAGGAACATAGTCTATCATCATTGTCACAAAGGAATAGGCTCTTCCAGACCTCCAAACCACGAACAAATCTATTTGACACTTTTCAAGGACTTCCTAAACATTCCCTCCAATCCGCAGAATGGGATGATGCACGTCTGGATCTCACCGGACCTATCTATGACACTCTATCACCTCTGAACACCTGCTGAAACCGGTTCTACTTGAGCAGCCATAACTTCTTCAGATCTTCATGCGGACCTCTGAAAATTTGACTGGATCATCTCAAGACTCATATCTACAAACCCTTTAAATCGTATCCTTTGATCCTCAACCTATCTTGGACTTTTACCTTATTGTCATCACTGTTCCTAATTGAGACTAATTTTCTCAATATCCTCAGCACACAGCTCATCCACTCCTTCTCATTAATGCAACATGAGTATGTTGACATCAATGACAACACCAGTTAGACCCATACTTACAACAATCTCCCCCTTTGTCATTGATGGCAACATATGATGTGAAAAAAAAAACCATCAAGACAAGAACTTCTCCTTACTGTCACAACTCCCCCTATCAAAAACAACCATTTACATGTCTTCTCTTCCTTTACTGCTCCCCCTTTGATCAGTAACCACTTGTTTTTCACATGTCTTCTCTCCCCCTTTGACATCAATGGTAAAGGGCTCATACTTGCAACTTCAATACTTCAAAATCATACCTGCTGCTCCCCCTGAGTAGCAGCTCCCATCAATCCAGATCACAAGATATGACTGTGATATCCACTAGACTGATGCACATCAGTGCATCCTAGTTCATCACTGGAGGGGCAATAACCCCTAACTTCTCCCTAAGATACTCAAAAGAGTCCTTGGGAAGAGGTTTAGTAAAGATATCTGCAATCTGATCCTTTGAGGGCATAACTCCAATCTGACTTCATCCTTGTTCACTTGCTCTCTTAGAAAGTGAAATTTGATAGATATATGCTTAGTCTTAGAATGCAACACCGGATTCTTAGAAATATTTATTGCACTTGAATTATCACAGAAGATTGTGATAGGCTCCTCATACTCTACTTTGATGTCTCTTAGCATCTGCTTCATCCACAAAACTTGAGTGCAACTACCTGTTGCAGCAATGTATTCTGCTTCAGTTGTAGATAGATATTGCCTCTTATTTCTTGCTTAGCCAAGAAACCAATCTCTTTCCCAAAAAGAATGCTCCACCATTGGTACTCTTCTGGTCATCCACATCTCCTGCCCAATCTGCATCTGTATATGCATGAAGAGAGAAATCATGATCTCTAGGATACCACAAACCATACTCAACTATTCCTTTTAGATACCTAAAAATCCTTTTGATTGCCATGACATGAGATTCTTTGGGATCAACCTGGAATCTAGCAACAAGACCAACAGCCTGCATTATATCTGGTCTAATTTGAGTGAGATACAATAATCCTCCAATCATTGATCTATACTTTGTCTAGTCTACCTTAGGAGAGTCATCATCTTTGCTCAACTTACATCTGGTTGCCATGGGAGTATTCATTAGCTTTGAATCTTCCATTCCAAATTTCCTCAACAATTCTTTCACATATTTGGTCTGAGAAATAAAGATTCCTTTCTTTGTTTGAGTAATTTACAGACCTAAGAAGAAATTCATTTCACCAAGCATAGACATCTCAAACTCACTTTTCATTTGATTTGCAAAAGTTTTACACATACTATCTCTTCCTCCAAAGATGATATCATCAACAAACACTTCAACAATCAAGATGTTTTCATGATCAATGAAATATAAGTTACTGTCAGTAGTACCTTTGTTGAAACCAATATTCAAAAGATGCTTATCCAATCTTTCATACTAGGCTCTTGGGGCTTGCTTCAATCCATACAGTGCTTTCTTCAACTTGCAGACCATATCACCATGCTCAGATAATTGAAATCCATCAAGTTGTTCAATGTACACTTCTTCTTCTAAGTCACCATTCAAGAAAGCAGACTTGACATCCATCTGATACGCCCTAAAATCCTTGAAGGCAGCAAATGCAAGAAATAGTCTGACTGCTTCAATTCTTGCCACTGGAGCAAAAGTTTCTTCAAAATCAATTCCTTCTATTTGAGAGTAGCCCTTGCAAACCAATCTAGCTTTATTTCTGATTACTTCACCAACTTCATTTAGTTTGTTCTGGAATACCCATTTGGTTCCAATAACATTCTTGTTTCTAGGTCTAGGAACAAGATTCCAAGTGTGATTTTTCTCTATTTGCACCGGCTCTTCCTCCATTGCTTTAGTCCAGTTTTCATCATTGCAAGCTTCATTCACTGTCTTAGGTTCAATTTTAGAGATCAAACAATACTCTTCTGAATCTTGGGCAATTCTCCTTCTTGTTAGAACTCCTTTGCTTTTATCACCTATGATCTGATCTTCAGAGTGGTTCAGTCTTACATACTTGGGAACTTTGGGAGTTTCCTGCACTTCGAATTCTTGATCAGGCTCATTATGATTCATCTCTTCTCCCTGAATTACCGGATCTATTTGATTCTGAGTACCGGAAGGAGTTTGGGCTCCTTGATTCAGAACACCATTCAGATCATCTTCATCATATTCATAAAAACTTGAAGGTTTCTCAATTCCTTCATCAACCTTTACATTTGTACTTTCTATCATCTTTCTCAGTCTCTTATTGTAACACCGGTATGCTTTGCTTTGAGTGGAGTAACCCAAGAAAATTCCTTCATCACTTCTAGCATCAAACTTGCCTAGATCTTCATCTCTTTTAATGTAACATTTGCTACCAAACACTCTGAAATACATCACAGTAGGAGTGATGCCAAACCAAAGTTCATAAGGAGTCTTACCAGTATTGCTTATGATTTGAACTCGATTGAGAGTATAGACTGCAGTGCTGACAGCTTCTCTCCAATAGATATGAGGAACATTAGCTTCCATCATCATGGTCCTAGAAGCTTCCTGTATGGTCCGGTTCTTTCTTTCCACTACTCCATTTTGCTGCGGAGTCCTAGGAGCAGACAACTGTCTCTTTATTCCATGTTTCTCATAGAACTCTATGAACTCACCGGATGTGAATTCTCCACCTCTATCAGACCTCAGACATTTCAACTTCAATCCAGTTTCATTCTCTACCATAGTCTTGAATATTTTGAATTTCTCAAAAGCTTCTGATTTCTCTTTCAGAAAAGTTACCCACATCATCCGAGAATAGTCATCAATTAGCAGCATGAAATATCTATCACCTTGAATACTCCTGGTTCTTGTCGGACCACAAAGATCAGTGTGAACTAAGTCTAATAATCTGGTAGAGGACAATTCCTTGCTTTTGAATGTGACTCTGCTCAGCTTACCCAATTGACATTCCTTGCACAAGTTGTTAGTAGGTTTCACCAATTTTGGAAGATCTCTTACAACATAAGTATTGCTTATCTTGATGATATTATCAAAATTCACATAACACATCCTTCTATGCCATAACCAACTCTGATCAACTTGAACAAATAAGCAACTTTTATTAGTACCAACCAAGTGGAAGATATTACCTTTAGTTTGAGCACCGGATGTAATCTCTGTTCTAGAACTTTCAAAGATTTTGCATTTACCATTCTTGAACCGAAGAGCATAGCCTTTGTCCACCAGCTGTCCAACACTAAGAAGATTGTGCTTCAAACCTTCAACATACAGTACATTACTAGTTTTGTTTCTTCCATCAAAAGAAATAGTTCCTCTTCCTCTGATTCTACCAGCAGAATTATCACCAAACTTCACCACTCCTCCTTCATACCTTTCCAAATCTATGAACTTATTTTTGTCACCTGTCATATGGTGAGAGCAACCACTGTCAATGACCCAATCATCCTTTTCTTCAACTTGGGCAGCCAAAGCTCTCTCTACAACTTTATGATTGATAGATACAGAGGATATTGGTTCTTCTTCCTTGATGGCAATGAACACCCATTCACTTCCGAATTTGTTTCCTGTCTCTGATTCATTATATGTTACTCCTTCATTATCATCTTCTTCATGAACATAGTAACAATTCTTTTGGAACCTTGATTTGTTAGGATTTGGCTTTGAAAATCTTTCTGGACATCTTGAGGCAAAATGACCAATCTTATTGCAGTTAAAACACTTAAAGGGCACTTTTCCTTCATACTTACCGAATCCTCTTGGCAGTCTCTTTCCAATGAGGGCTTCAAGTTGAGTAGTTTCTACTTCTTCTTCCAGGGCTTTTCTTGCTTTCTCATACCATGATTGTTTCCTTGATGAGTTCTCTCCTAGATCAAATCTTTGTTTACCTTTCACATAGGCACTGGCTTTGAATGCAAATTTAGTCTTGGGGGGATCATCTGCAAACTCGGTCATTTCAAATGCAGCCAGCTTGCCAGCCAATTGGTCTCTTGTGACAATTGTATGGGCTCTGAATTCATAAATGGCAGCAACCTTGATTTTGTAAGAAGTAGGAAGGGATCTTAGGATTTTGCCAACAATCTCATTTTCATCCAAGACTCCACCAGCATTTCTGATTCCACAAACCAGCTCATTTACTCTTGGCATAAAAGTAGTAATATTTTCATCATCTCTCATCTTCAGTCTTTCAAATTTCCCTTTTAGACTCTGTAACCTTGCACATTTCACATACTGATCTCCTTCATGCAAAAGTTCCAGTTTGTTCCAAATCTCAAAAGCAGTTGGTAGGTCAATAACGTTTGAGAGCTCTGAGTCAGATAATGCGCTTAAAAGAGCCTCTTTGGTCCACAGATTGTTTTCAGCATCTATGAGTTCATTTAGGGTTGTCGAACCACCCTGTGGAGGTGCATACGCTTTTGTAACCATGGACTAGTATGCCATTCCCATACATTGCAAGTGACATTTCATGCGACCTTTCCAAAGAGCAAAGTTGGTTCCATCAAACTTCGGACTATCCTTCTTGTAGGATGACATCCTGGATCTCCTCAAGCGGTTAAGCTCCTTTTAGAGGAACTTGGCTCTAATACCAATTGTTAGACTTAGGGCACACAACTGAGAGGGGGGGTGAATCAGTTGTGCCAAAAGTTTCCAAATTTACACACTTAAAGCTTCTTGGTGATTAGCAGTATATTAAACATGAAATATAATGCATTCAAATCAAGAGCAGAAACTCAACAACACATAAGACACCAAGATTTTGACGTGGAAAACCCGGTTAAGGGAAAAACCACGGGGTGATTAACCCAAGAATGTATTCTCTGTTAGAAGAATAGAAAGAACAAATGGCACATGCCAATTAGGGCTCACTACCCAAGCACACTGCTCACAAGAGGCTCACTACCTACAAGAGACACACTGTCTACAAAGAAATAAGTATCACATACATGAATTGGAGAATAGCATCTTCACCATGCTTGAATCAGTTCCATTAAAGCCCAAAAACTTCCGCTCTGCCTGTCGCTCTCTTCTTTGCTACCACACTCCCATCTCCATAGGACACACTATGGAATGACTTCACAATCCCTTATTTATACAAGGCATCGACTTAGGAATGATCATCTAAGTCAGCAAACACTTATAGATCATCCGGAAGACGTGTAATACATCCGGTCGGCTAGTCTCAGGAAGAACACCAACATCCGGTGGTTATTCATCAAAACTAATCTCTAACTTCAATGCAGACCACCAACATGAACTGGACATGATCCAAAGATCACCACAACCTTTCCTAAGTCACCAAGAACATCCGCACTTCATCGGCTTACTGGAATTCTTCTCTCCTTCATCCAGAACTTCAGGAACACAGTCTGTCATCACTGTCACAAAGGAATAGGCACTTTCAGACCTCCAAACCATGAAAAAATCTATTTGACACTTCTCAAGGACTTCCTAAACATTCCCTCCAATCCGCAGAATGGGATGATGCACGTCCGGATCTCACCGGACCTATCTGTGACACTTTGTCACCTCTGAACACCTGTCGGAACCAGTTCTACTTGAGCAGCCATAACTTCTTCAGATCTTCATGCGGACCTCTAAAAACTTGACTGGATCATCTCAAGACTCATATCTACAAACCCTTTAAACCGCATCCTTTGATCATCAACCTATCTTGGACTTTTACCTTTTTGTCATCACTGTTCTTCACTGTTCCTGATTGAGACTAATTTTCTCAATATCCTCAGCACACAGCTCATCCACTCCTTCTCATTAATGCAACATGAGTATGTTGACATCAATGACAACACCAGTTAGACCCATACTTGCAACACCTTGTTAGTGGATTTAGAGCATCTTGCATGTTATTTTTGACTCCTGATGAGAAAACCCTTGGGTCTTGTGACAAATAGGACCTAGGGAGCTGCACTTTAATGAAATCTAAGTAAAAATAGCAGGGTGGACTTGGGCACTAGCGCCCTAGTCCAATCCTATTTTGCATCTACCCTAATTTCAAATGTCAATTTTATGACTGTTAATTAGGTCCTATGCCGACATCTAAAGTTTGAATTACGGAATTCTTAGCAGGAATCTTTGTAGTTGCATATATAAGCATGATTAGGCTTCATTTGCAAACTAGATGGAAATTGGATAACTTAATGCATTCTTGTGGTTAGAGCATTCAAAATATTCATTGTGTGGTAGAGGAGAGCATTGTTATCATGTTTGTGTTTGTAGATTTGACATCCATCTCCTCATGGCATGAAGAGCATCTTCCTTCCATGAGATCTTCACTACAAGGTGATATCTATTGTGTTTTCAATTATTTATCATTTAGATTTTTACCTCTATCCCGTCGGGATATGTACTCTCATCTGACAACGATGTTCGAAAGACTTGAATGTCTCTCTGGGGTTTGACCGAGGCAAGCCTCTAAACACCATAACCCCCTCCCACACTCCTTGTGATTGCAGATTACAAGTGTGAAGTCTTGTGGAGTGGAGTTGTAGGAAGGAGTAGCAAACACAAAGGATTTAGGATCTGAAAAGAAACAGGACACTGGTGCTTTTCCTAGACTAGGGCGCTAGTCCCCGTGTCCTCCACAGTGGAATCTCCAGAAACTGAAGTTGCATTGCAGGTCAGTGCCAGAAGGAGATCAGGATCCCATAAAAAAAAAGGTACCTTGGACTTGGGCGCTAGTCCCCATACCCTGGCTTTTATGCCTTCCAAACTTTGAAAAATAGTAAGTTAAATATCTCTATCCTTTGCCTCAGTCTGAAAGGATTTGTCATAATTTGATAATTTGCTTACTGATTTGCATAATTAGGGTTTATAAGCATAATTAAACATTAGATAGAGACATTGTTTGAGACATCCAAGAGTCCACATCTTCCCAAGTGGCTGCCAAACAAGAATGGTGATTTCTCTCGCTTAGTGGAGATTCAACTCAGTTGATAAGCCCTTGGAATGTTTGTTGGGAAAGGAGGATTACACATAAACCCCTAAAATCAACAACCTCATTTTCCCTACAAAACATTTTGGTGAACCCGTGTTTTTGAAATTTTTGGCACCTTTTTGAGTGTTGTTTGATAGATTTGCATTCATTCATCTTATTGCATTCAAAAAATTACAAAAAAAATTAAAATTTTGAAAATTTTGAAAAAAATTGGCATTTTTGGCTTACATTTTAGCATAATTTGAATTAATTAGCATTCAATTTCATTAAATTTCTATCATTTTCATTATATCTGATTTACAATTATATAAATTCATCATTTGGAATACATTTGCATTGCATTTGTGTGCTTAATTTGACAAAAATTGTTTGAAATTGTGCATTTTTCATAAAACCTAGTTTTGCATTAACTAGGGTTTGTAGTCAAAATCTTGTTTCATATTTTACTACAATTTTAAAACACTCATTAGGGTTGATTGATAACTTTAGTGTTGCATCCTAGTGGTTTGCTTACAAAATTTCATGTCTAGGGTTTGAAAACCTTACATTTTCACTAGATTTTGGCCTTATCGTCTCTCTAGATTTACACCATAGGCATGTTGTAAGAGATTTTTCTACACTAATTGGCTATTATTAGGGTTATTATCTACTTACCCTCATATTCCTTACAACACCCTTTCTATTAGGCCTTCACATTGAAAAATTGCATATTTTGTCTATATTTTCCCTAGGGTTTGACTTAGATTTGCACTCCAAGCGTGTTTTGATAGATTTTATGGCTTTAGATGACTTATATTACTTATATAAACTTCTTCTCTTAAAATTCTTTACAACACCTTTTTATTGGGTCTTTGCATTGAAAAATTGTTAAAAATTGCATATTTTAGCACAATTCTCACTAGGTTTTGACTTGTCATCACTCTAGATTTGCATCAAAAGTGTGTTATGAAGGATATTATTGCTTTATTGAACTGATATCAAACACATTATTCTCTTCCCTTGATAAATTTCCTTACAACACCTTTTCTTTCACTTATTTGCATTGAAAAAAGTTAAAAAATCAAGCATTTTAGGTCATATTCATACATATGTTTGCATTTGTTCTTGCATAAGTTTTAAAAACCTTCTGAAATCTGATCTAGCACTCATCTGAAAACATACACATGGATTCTCAATACAACAATAATTCTAGGCTTCCTCCTAGGCCGCATTTGAAAAGACGAGCCCCTGAACTTCCTGAACTTGAAATAACATTTACACCTCACGACAAAGAAATGGTAGATACTGAAGGGCCTCTTTACATTACAGTGAAAATAATGGAAATACATGTGCATGGAACACTCATAGACCCTAATTTCATGACTAATGTGGTTACAGAAGAGTTCCTTCTTAAACATGATTTGGCACAAAACTATTATGACCCATCGGATTTGAGAATTAAAACGCATAATGGATCTTTGATGACATTTGGATTGGTAAAATTGTTAGTCTCAATTTATGACCAAGCCATGGATCATTTATTTGATTTCATCCCCTTATCTGACCTCTTTGATGTAAAACTAGGACACCCATGGCTTAAGGCTATGAATGTCGTCCCTTCAACTATTCATAAATGCCTAAAATTCCCTTTGCATGGAGAGATCCATACTATCTGTTGTAACACATGCCAAACTCTGGCTAAGATCAAGAATTTCACCCTTGATTACTTTTGGCTACAACCTGAAATAGAACCTGAGCCACGAAGAGACCAATCTTTCCTAAATTACAAACGATACAAAGCAAAACAACTAGCTGGAGTGGCCAGGCCTCCTTTACAAACATTGAGGGATGAACAACATGTGTTTGAGGATCCCCTTATAGAAAAAGGAAAACAAACACAAGACTACTATGGATATGATGCGATAATTTATGTGATAGATGTGGATGAGGAAAAGTTTAATAACTCACCTCATTCACGAAGAGATGGTATCTATGCTGAGGTTCTTCCTCTGACATCCTTACAAGGATCGGGAGGTTTTCATCGATAACAAAACATTCCACCGAGACCAATGAAATTTGAACATGGTGCTTTCTCCTCTAATGTGCAAAACCCTACGAAAAAGTATGATGATGCCTTTGAAGAAATAAGTAGTAACACAAGAAGGAATATACAAGCAAAAGAAAGGAGGAGGAGAAGATAAGATTTTGCCCAATGACTTGCTGCTCATCAAGAAACATCCAACCTAACATTGAAACAAACATACAAAAATTCAACACTGGAGAATTGGACGATAAGAACAAAAGTTGGGCTATGGTACCTTACACACCTCTTTCCTCTAGCATTTGAGATTGGGAAGAGGATGATTTTCTTGATGGCAACCCTTAGTTTGCGTATCCCTACATGTAAATGTTACTAAATTATGTTCACACCTAATTTAACAAGGCCTAGATTGTAGTTGTTGCAAGGGGGGTAAAAGAAAATTTTTGTGCTCATGATCACTCAGTCAAATGCCTGTTGTCTTGACAAGAGATAAATGAAGGATCACTTATTAGGATAATGTGACAGCTCAAACTGAGATGTCAAACCATCCTGATAAATGAAAGTAGTCTAATGACAAGAAAACATGCATTCATGGAATGATAGGTATCTAACTGATTTCATCTTTCAGTAATGATGTTACTAATTATTCAGTGCCACAGTACAGTGCAAAAGGAAAGGTATTTATAAACGTCATTTCATCATCATGTTTTAAACATGTGTTTTAAAGCAAATTTTGTTGTTTTATGCTATGTATTTGATTCAGAAAGAAAAATATACATAAATCATTGCATAAAGTAAAATAACTGATTATATTCAAGAGAGTGTTTAAATATGTCCCACACAAGCTGTGGGAATGACTAAACTAAGCCAATGCAACAAAGCATGCAAGCTATACAACTGAAGATAAACTAAAGAAAAAGAACACATGAGGAGAGTGATACCCATTATTGCCTTGAAATGAAGGTTGATCCTCCTATCTGCAGCTTGATCTTCATGTTTTCAGCTTCCTTCTCCTAATTAGAATGATGAACCTACAATGTTTGAAAGGTTTGGTTAGAGCTTTGGATATACAAACTCATCATATGCCTTATCAACAGATATATAAACTTGCAATCATAATGCTACAGTTGGATCATTATCAGACGTATGCAAAAAGATTAGATCATTAGGTTAAGGCCAAATCATCATGAGAAAAGAGCTTTGAATCTTCAAAGGTATGTTTTAAGCTAACTTGTTTGTTCACTATGCAGGTATAGGAGAAGTCATGTTGTTGATTCATCTTTTATGGAATAAGCATGTGGAGAAAATAGGCTCCCATAAGGGTTGAGCCCAACATGCTCAAAGTAATGACATTAATGTAGAGCTATTCAATAGACCAAACATCATGGTGTTTCATCACATTCATGTTGATGCTATATCAGATGTATCAAGTGCAGAAGAAGAGAACAACTCATTCTTGAAACAGTCAAGTAAATGCCATGAAAAGCAATATTGTAGTCAACAAGTGACATAGACATAATGGAATAAGTCATCTTAGGATGCATTCATCATATAGCCATTATATACTTTTGCAATTTAAAGAAAGGTCATAAGTACAGATGCAACTATAGGAGGTAGCAAGAGAATGTTTGCCCAAGAAATATGTCATCATTCATGAAAAGGAGGACAGTCACGAGTAATGACTGTGCTAAAGAAGAGCAGCATAAAATAATGAACAATCTTGCTAATAAACAATGAGGGGACAGCCCAAGTGACTGTATTAGCATGGAATTGAAGGGCTACAGGAGATACCACCATCATAAAGAATCAAGAGGTCTTTTATAGGCTATGGGAGTCTGTCACCAGTTGACAATGGCACAGAGTTTTCAAGAAGTTACCATGTAGATGCAAATAGCCTATAAGAGATGAGGATGCAAGCATTAAGCTAAAAAAATACAAGGTGCATGAAAGGACAACATCAATAACACATCTAAAGGTGCATTATAATATGCAGGTGTAGTCATCTCTATATACAAAGGCAATCAGAAAAAACAAATCATTGCATAAGGACAGTGAGTCTCTCAAAGTTAGGTATGTTCACAATCTAGGTGAATATAAGTCATAAGGACAATAGTCATTATCAGAAGAGAGGGACTATCACTCATCATAACAGCTTAAAAGAAATGTAAAGAACAAATTGTTATTGCTTCTTTTTGTATTTATTGTTTTCATTCATTATAAACTCTGAGTTTCTCAAGAATGCTACGAGCTCTACCAAATAACAGCCATAAAGGACCAAAAAGACAGTCACCATTGACATGAGGAAGAAGTCATCTCACAGTCTAGGAAGCAATAAGACTTCAACAAAGCATAGTAAGATCACATAGTCCATTGTGCTTTGTCATTAATAGATAAACACAATTTACAAGCAAGGCATAGTGTAACAGGAGAATAGTCACTTATAGTGGAGCAACAATCCTATTGACAAAATGAGAAAAACAGTCATAGAGAGGTGACTGATAATTGTCACAGTTAAGTAGGGTGATTGTCAAGGTGCAGAAGACAAAACAATGATTATGAAAGCAATACAACATCTTCCCTTCATGATTTCAGGATTGTAACACTGCCCTAGAGAAAAGATGATACAAGGTTCTTGCAATTGCCTCAAGAATAAACAAGTCAGATTCAGCTCAGAACAGTCATATCATAAAGGTTCATGTGATGAAGCAATAGCAAGACCAATGACATCATGCTAGCAGTATGGAGTTTTCAGCAACTGTAATGGAAAATAAAAAGGTATGATGATAGTCAGTATAACAAGAGCCAATAAGTATAAAAAGGGAGCAATCACCATTGTTTGTACCAAATAGTCATTCAGAAGGACCCATCTTTTGTCATTTTTACCAAAATCTTATCATTTTCTTGTCAAATCATAGTGTAATGAAAGAGGGATAGTACAAGATGTTGTTCTTACCTATCACATGTAGTGCAAAGTCTTTGAAAGCAACTTTCAGTCAGCATTGACTATGATTGCAAGGTGTGGGCATAGACAAACATGAATAGAATCATGATTTTGTCAAAGTTCTAGAGCATTTTTAGGATTCAAAGGCATTTTCAACAGGATCACAAAGGTGTACAAGTATAGTCGCCTTCAGGAAGCCCACTCAAGCACAATATGAAGAACAAGATGACAATCATTAAGGACAGGGAATTTATAAGAAACTGAAAAGCACAACAGCCAAGCAATAGAAGCAAGGACAAGAGTTCTTCCATGCAAAGATAAGGTTAAAGAGAATAAGTGCAGTGTTTCAAACCAACACAAAGGGACAGTCATAAAGGATGAGAAAATACGAAAAGCTATATTGAAACACACAGAGCTTCATGAGAGGAACAATATGCCATAGTATATGTATTAAAAGAAACAAGCTCTTTTATGACTTTCATCCACAAGAAAGAGCAATCATACCTTCAATAAAGCATCATGCATAGAGAAAAGGATATAGAATTCATGGTTTAAAGAGTTCATTTCATCATGAAATACAGAGATAAAGTAATTTTCTCCTTGTATTATCAATAGTTCCCACAGTGAATGATGAAAGCATAGTATCCATTGTTTTGTCTTTTATCATAGAAGCAAAAAATAAATGGGGTTTCTTCACCTTTTGTTAAGAAGAATACACTCATAAATGATGTAGAGATAAGAGGAAAACTCACCTTATTTTGCCTTGTTTGAAGATACATGCTCACAGGCAGCGGGTATGCTCACAGTTGAGCTCTAAAAACTCAGAAACTGGTCAGCCATGATGGCATTTTAACCAGAGAAAAATAAATACAGTGAGAAGACAAAGCATAGAAAAGGATGATGCAAAAGAAACTACATCAAGACCGTGGCCTGTAGGCCATTTTTTGCATCAGAAAATCAAGAAAAATGATTCAAACTGTTACAAATATACTCACCTTCCATTTTCCTGTCAAAGATTCAAAAGAATATCATGGAGAAACCTTAGAAATTGCAGAGAGAATGTGGAGATTCCTTCAAACCCTAGCGAGCATGGAGGTGGCTCAGGAGGAGCCAAGTGAGAAATGACCAAAAATCTTTTAGGTTTTTTGCTTTTGGCAGTTTGCCCTAGTGAGCACCAAGTGTGTTTTTTCTTTTTTGACTTCCATGTTAAAAAATAATCATTATTATCCAATTGCAGTTGTGGTAAAGACTACTAATTCTTCAAAAAACCTAATGGTTCAAATCAATGATGTCATAGGGGCCCGTGAGGGCTAGTTTCATTCTAACCTTTTTGATTTTTCAAAAGTCAAACATTAAATAATGATGAAAGGTTAAGGCCTTGTGTCTTATATTAGCATAGCAAAGGCATGAAGTTGAAGTCAAAAATAAGCAATGATTCGAAGGAGATTTATGTTGCACATGTGCAAGGAAAAGATGTATTATATATTGCAAGGGAGTCATAAGGTATAATATATGATGAAAAATACATAGTGTTGTATTTATATTTGCATGGAATGATAAGGGATTTCATGTAACAAATGATACATAAGGTATGATGTTAGGAGTGATAAGGTATGAAGACACATATTTGATGCAATGTAATACATGCATGATGTATGCATGGGAGACATTAGGGATAATAGCCTTGATTTTGAAATGTATTAAGTGTTGAAACACGATGCATGATGTATGGTGCTAGGAGTTATAAGGTATTTTGCATTAGGAGATCTCTATATTGCATGAGAGAGATGAGGAGTTATTATTTGTTTTTTAAAAGACAAATACATCCAAATTTGCATGACTTTGCAAACTCAAAATAATGTAAACAAATAATAAAGTAATGTGCTTATAAATTACTTTATTATTTTGTCACAAGTTGTAAAGTCAAAAGGATAGAACAAATTGTAACTCATAGTAATCATCCTCAATTACTTTATTCCTTGCTCACATTTCTTATCACCCCAAAATCATGCAAAGTTGGAGGATGGAGTTAACTGCGGTCTTTTGGAGTTCCTTGCATGGTTTTTTAGTCAAAATTGGAGAGTTCGGTCCACCTCTTGGTCAAATTGATAGAGAGGAGCAGTTTGGAGCTATTTTAGCTCAATTTGGGATAGTTATAGACCTTATTTTTAGGGATTTTCTTGCTTGCTCGTGGATTAGTTTTGAGAGATTATTTTTAGAGGCAGTTGACATTTCTAGGTCTTTTGAGAGAGCATATTATATATTGTAAGAAAAACTTAGGTTTATCTAGTTCTTGTCTTTTTGCTCTCTTACACATTGCTGAGATAAGAAGGTTTTGTAGCTCATATTTTGTAGATTTATAGAGATTACAACAGGTTACAGTTTATATTCTGTCTTTTTATGCAAGTGTTCCTTTATTTTTCAGCTAAATCAAGTGTCTACCTTTTCATTAGTGCTACTTTTGTGAATGATTTGATGAGATTTTATTGTGTTTAAAAAATTAGAACCTTTAAAATCATTGTCTCATTTGTATTTGCATGTATTAGAAAGCATTGAAATCATAGGTCTTAGGTTGTGCAATTGGAATAATTTTCTTTCATGTTGTGAGAACCCTATTTTCCTTCAAAAAGAAGGTTATTTCCAACCTCCCTTAGAATCATTTTTGTGATCACATTGCTAAAAGTGGATTATGTGGATAGATTTTCTGAGATCTATTGTGAGTTAGATTTGTAGTTTTCCATCAAATTTAGGTGCATCACCACACTTCATATTACAGTTTTAGTGCTTTTAGTAGATCCTTTTAACCCTTTCCTTACCAAATCATTGATCCATTGAAAATTACTAGGGAGCCAACCCATAATCTAGAGGTTCAAGCTCACCATAGGTCACCCACAACCTGAGTTTGATCCCATATTACACAGGATTGCTAAGCTTCACAACTTTGCATAACGGGTGCAATCCTACTCGTTAACAGTAAGTATTCCTAACCCTTTACCTCCATGATGTGTTTCCCCTATGATGTGTTATGTGTTGTTTAGGCCTCCTAAGATGACCCTTGATACTCTCGTAAGGTCAAGGATACTAGGAGAATGCCTCTGTTAATTAAGGTTTCTAAGCATAATTGAACATTAGATAGAGACATTGTTTGATACATCCAAGAGTCCACAGCTTCTCAAGTGGTTGCCCAACACGATAGGTGATTGCTCTCACTTAGTGGAGATTCAAGTTGGTTGATAATCCCTTAAAATGTTTTGTAGGGAAAATGAGGTTGTTGATTCTAGGGGTTTATGTGTAATCCTCTTTTCCCAGCAAACATTCCAAGGGCTTATCAACCGAGATGAATCTCCACTAAGCTAGAGAAATCACCTATCATGTTAAGCAGCCACTTGGGAAGCTACGGACTCCTGAATGTATCAAACAATGTCTCTATCTAATGTTCAATTATGCTTAGAAACCCTAATTATGCAAATTAGTAAGCAAATTATCAAATTATGACAAATCTTGTCATACTGAGGCAAAGGACAAAGATATTTAACTTTCTATTTTTCAAAGTTTGGAAGGTAGAAAAATCAAGGACACGGGGACTAGCACCCAAGTCCAAGGTACCTTTTTCTTTGCAGGATCCTAATCTCCTTCCGACACTGATCTATACTGCAACTTTAGTTTTCAAAGATTCCACTACGAAGGACATGGGGACTAGTGTCCTAGTCTAAGAAAAGCACCAGTGTCCTGCTTCTTTTTAGATCCTGAATCCTCTGTGTCTGCTACTCCTTCCTGCAACTCCACTCCACGGGACTCGACACATGTAACCTGCAATCACAAGGAGTGTGGGAGGGAGTTGTGGTGTTTAGAGGCTTGCCTTGGTCAAGCCCCAGATAGACATTCAAGTCTTCCAAACACCGTTGTCAGATGAGAGTGCATATCTCGGCGGGACAGAGGCAAAAATCCAAATGATAAATGATTGAAAACACAATAGATATCACCTTGTAGTGAAGATCTCATGGAAGGAAGATGCTCTTCATGCCATGAGGAGATGGATGTCAAATCTGCAAACACAAACACAATAACAATGCTCTGCTCTGCCACACAATGAATATTTTGAATGCTCTAATCACAAGAATGCATAAAGTTATCCAATTTCCATCTAGTTTGCAAATGAAGCCTAATCATGCTTATATATACAACTACAAAGATTCCCGCTAAGATTTTTGTAATTCAAACTTTGGATGTCGGCATAGGACCTAATTAACAGTCATAAAATTGACATTTGAAATTAGGGTAGACCCAAAATAGGGTTGGACTAGGGTGCTACCGCCCAAGTCCACCTTGCCATTTTTGCTTAGATTTCATTAAAGTGCAGCCCTCTAGGTCCTATTTGTCACAAGACCTAAGGGTTTTCTCATCAGGAGTCAGAAATAACATGCAAGTTGCACTAAATGCACTAACAGGACCTTGGAGCTAAACCTTAATAGGAAAAAGCTACCAAGGTTACTTTTTCTGACATAACATTTGCATTATGAATACAAAGGTTACTTGGGGGATTTTTCACATCGAGTTCACCAAAATGTTTAGTGGAAAATGAGGAGTGATGATTGCTAGTTGTTTTAATGGTTTATGTGTAATCCTCCTTTCCCAACAAACATTCCAAGGGCTTATCAACCGAGTTGAATCTCAACTAAGAGAGAGCAATCACCTATTGTGTTGGGCAGCCACTTGGGAAGTTGTGGACTCTTGGATGTATCAAACAATGTCTCTATCTAATGTTCAATTATGATTAGAAACCCTAATTATGCAAATCAGTAAGCAAATTATCAAATTATGACAAATCCTTTCAAATTGAGGCAAAGGACAGAGATATTTAACTTACTATTTTTCAAAGTTTGAAAGGTAGAAAAGTCAAGGACACAGGGACTAGCATCCAAGTCCAAGGTACATGTTTCTTTGCAGGATCCTGATCTCCTTTTGACATTGATTTGCACTACAACTTCAGTTTCTAGAGATTCCACTGTAGAGGACACAAGGACTAGCACCCTAGCTAGTCTGGGAAAAGCACTCGTGTCCTTTTCAGATCTTGAATCCTCTGTGTTTGCTACTCCTTCCTACAACTCCACTCCATGGGACTCGACACCTGTAACCTGCAATCACAAGGAGTGTGGGAGGGGGTTGTGGTGTTTAGAGGCTTGCCTTAGTCAAGCCTCGAAGAGACATTGAAGTCTTTCGAACACCGTTGTCAAATGAGAGTGCGTATCCTGACGGGATAGAGGCAAAAATCCAAATGATAAATGATTGAAAACACAATAGATATCATCTTGTAGTGAAGATCTCATGGAAGGAAGATGCTCTTCATGCCATGAGGAGATGGATGTCAAATCTGCAAACACAAACACAAAAATAATGCTCTGCTTTGCCACACAATGAATATTTTGAATGCTCTAATCACAAGAATGCATAAAATTATCCAATTTCGATCTAGTTTGCAAATGAAGCCTAATCATGCTTATATATGCAACTACAAAGAGTCTCGCTAAGAATTTCATAATTCAAACTTTGGATGCTGGCATAGGACCTAATTAATGGTTATAAAACTGACATTTGAAATTAGGGCAAACCTAAAATAGGGCTGGACTAGGGTGCTAGTGCCCAAGTCCACCCTGCCATTTTTACTTAGATTTCATTAAAGTGCAGCCCCCTAGGTCTTATTTGTCACAAGATCCAAGGGTTTTCTCATTGGGAGTCAGAAATAACATGCAAGATGCTCTAAATGCACTAACAGGACCCGTGACCTAAACCTTAATAGGAAAAAAGCCCCCAAGGTTACGTTTTCTGACATAACATCATCGACAAAGTAAGTTGCTAACAAAGAAAGATGAAGATAAGAAAAAGAGAAGACAAGATGTTTCCAAGGTTCATGATGGACGAGATTTGAAGATAAGACAAAGTGAAAGAAGTGAAAATCAATGTAAATGTAAAGCATATAATATAGATGTAGTGTTTTAAAAATTTTAAAGTAAGTTTAAGGTATTTTAAAGTGTTGTAAAAGCTTTACTCAGATACTTTTGGTGGACATTGTATTTTAAGATGCCCATCTACTCTCTAGTCACCATGATTGTAGGATCAAGTCAACTCCCTAGCTAGAAGTGGTTGTTGGGGTTTTATTGTTGTAGGTGGATGAGTCAGGTGTTGGTATTCAGTGTAGATATTTCCTTCAACAACTTCATCCCCCAGATCCTTTCATATTTATTATTGCAGATCAGATCAGGGTCTTTTCTACATTTATGTTTTACAAAACAAACAAGGGTGGACATTCCCTTGTAAAAATATCTTCTGACAAGCCCATGGGCAGATTTATTATAGAGTGGGTGACCTGGATTAAGTGTGTTATCAATGTAATGAAATGATATATATTGATGAAAAAGAATGTAATAAGGGTTGGACGCAGATGCTTGTTTTGTGCTCCAAACAGAACCCTACCTTGTTGTAACCTTACCTTTCGATTAATATAGCACTGGTTATTTTACCTCTTCATGATATCTTTAGCATTGTGTAATCTTGAAACTAATTTTGTATTGCAAATGTTCAGTTCCTTGCAATTTTGTTTTACTCTTTAGCTCTGTTAAGATTTTAGGATTTGTGTGTGTTAATCAATCTTTTCAAATCTTTTGTGCATCGTAGTTTTGTGGGTGTTCTTCATATTGAACCTGGTGTATTACCTTTCCCTTTTTAGTTTTCTCCTCCCCTTTTCCTAGTGGTGTTAGATTAGGTTAAGTCCATAGTTTTGTCTAAATCTTCTATTCAAAAAGAGGAACCAACCTTCTCTAGAGGTTTGGTCTTATTTGCAGGTCCCACACCTTGAGATCACTCCCATGTTTCATTGGATTGTTGCAGCAAACAGGCTTCAACACAGGGTGCAAATCCAAGTGACAACAATTTCTGGCACACCTCGGTGGGACCATTTTACTTTGAGTTAAGATTTGAGCTAAGAAATTAGTGTTGTTCCCAGTATTCTGCATCTTGGTGTTATGGAGTAAAAAGTAACCTCATGCCTTTTTACTCCTAGTTTAGCTCCTAGGTCCCCATGTTTACACTTTACATGCTTAATACTTATCCCAGAGCAATTTCCCCCAAAACCAATGTCAAATGGGACTCAAGGGCCCAATCTAAATGCTTAATCAAGACCCAAATTGGCCTTGGGACTTAGGCGCCCATGCCCAAGTCCAAGCTGATTTTCTGTGACCTAAATTTAAATGTGTCGACATAAGACCTTTAAAAAGGTTTCCCTTTGTCAGCCTTTTCAATTTGAATTATGAATGTTAGCGAGAAAGCATATATAAGTAAGTTTATGTCTTCATTTTACATCTAGATGGATAATACGAACTTGTGATATTGAGCCGAGGGATTTCAAGGCATTCATTATGTTGCAAAGTAGAATTATGTTGTTATTATGTTTGTTGTTGCAGATTTGGTTTCATCAATCCATCTCCTCATGATTTGAAAGATCTTCATCTCTGTGAGGGCTTCACCTCTAAGGTGACATCTATTTGTGCTTCAATAATTTTATTTCATCATTTCTTTGGCCTCTACCCACCCTTGGGCACACACTCTATCTAACAATGGTGTTGGAAGACTTGAATGTCATTCTGAGGCTTGACTGAGGTAAGCTCCTAAACACCACAACCCCCAAACCCCTCTCTTTGTGATTGCAGGTTACAGGGGTGGGATTTGATGAAGTGCAGGTGTAGAGAAGCAATTTAGAGGATAAGATTTAGGATCTGGAAATTTTTTTCTATAATTCTACCCTACTAGACTAGGGCACCCGCCTCGTAGTCCTCCTAATAGGATTCATCCTGAACTTAGGAGTTGAACATCATCTGACACTGCTTACTATTCCAGATTTGCAGAAATATTGCTCTATCAGACTTGGGTGCCCACCCCGTAGTCCGCAAAGTCTTCACCTCTAGAAATCCAACTTCTGGTAAGTTTTTTATCCTTCCTAAGTGTCTTCATGTCTGGTGATTTGTCACATTATGTTCGTTTGTACCTGATTTCATTATAATTAGGGTTTAAGGCTTATTGAATCTAGTGTTTGACAAATATTTAAATCTAATCAGTCTTTCCATACATTCCTGAGTACCTCAATGTGTAGTTGAGTCCTCTTCATCTATAGTGACTTGGCTCGGTTGTTGTCCTTGAGTGTTAGTGTAAAAGGAGGATTTGATTTGATAGATCTTAACATTATTCATCATCTTCCCACTTTTCACATATAACATTTTGGTGAACTCATATTTTTATTGAACTTGCATCTTGCTGAGTGTTGTAATTAGTCTTTTCATTCATTCATATCATATTTATCATCTTACATTGGAAAATTTTGCATACATTTAAAAAATTTGAAAAAATAAGCATTCTAGGCTTGCATTAAGACAAATTTGCATATTTTGCATCGCATCTCATACAAAGATTTAGTTTTCTGATATTTGCATCAAATTTGATCTTTATTATAGTAATTCATCATTAGTTGATATCAAATATTGCATCTACAAGTTTCATTTGCTAGGGTTTTGCTTAAACAGTTGCATTTTTCATATAACTTAGTCTTAGCAAAAACTAGGGTTTGTAGTCAAAATTTCATTTTCAAATTTTTCTACTCCTTTTCAACATTCATTCAAATCTAATTTTGAAGTGTATTGTTGCATCATAGTGCATAATTTTGCATCCTAGTTTTGAAACTTTCACCTTTTGCATTTACACATTGTGTGTTTCAACAAGCATAACTACCTTGCCCCTTTTGGTTGTTCTATTAGTTTGTGCATTGAGTGTTGTATGCCTTTGCATGAGTTGTATAACCCGCTACCCTAATAGAAACATCCTTGTAAGGAGAAGCCATAGACTAATGGGTTCTAGTACTTTGAATAGCACCAATATGCAAACATCTGAAAATCCATTGAATACCTACTTTACAAAGGGTGAATCACAATCTTTACAAGATATCATTCCTTCTACCATGATGGAAGAACAAATATTTATTGATCTTGAAGATCCTATTGATGTGATAACACATGTACCTAATGATCAAATCAACAAACTTGATAAAGAACTAGTTGATTTTCAAGCATTTGTGGAAAAAGAAAGGATAGCTGAAGAGGTTGTACTTGTGGTTCATAGTCTAAGAAATTTATTAAAAGAAGGACAAGATAGTGTTAATACGCTTTGTGGAATAGCCCATATAGTGGGTAACAACATTATGTTAGTGGGTGACTACGCGAATACTATTAACAATGTGTCATCACCGAGTCATACACAAGTATCGACACCCATACCGACTACTGGAATGTCCACTTTCACATCATCAATCCTCACTACTAATGTACAAGCTTGTAGTAATTCTACCACTAGCATGGGAGGATCTAATGGCATTAATTCACAGAATTACAAGGTTGTGGGATTCAATTATCAAAACCTAGCACCTAAGGTGTCCTCCTTTATGAATAACCATTCTCAACCACCTCTCCATTCAATCTATTCTCAACCTCCTTTCACTTACAATTGCTCTCAATCACCTTTCATTACAACTCACAATCAACCACCTTTGAATTTCATGACTACAACTTCTAATTCTTCTAACTCGCAAACCGCATCACCTAATGATGCCCTCTTAAACCAACTCTTGCAAAGCATGACTTCCTTACAGCAGAAAGTGACAAATTTGACCAATGCTTCTTCTCAACCTAATATACCAACATATCATGCTCATAGTCCTTTATCTTTTTCAATCTTAAGAGCTCAAATGCCTGATAAATTTGAGACTCCTCACTTTGAAAAGTACATTGGTAAAGGTGATCCTAATACTCACGTGTCAGCATTCATGGCTATATGTAGTGATTTCTTCTTTGAAGAGGACATGTTAGCAAAACTCTTTCCGCGATCCCTCAAAGATACCACTTTAGAATGGTTTTGCTCATTACCTCCGAATTCAATACATTCTTTCTCATAGCTTGTTGATCAATTCTTACAACATTTCCAAGCAAATATTGGACCTTTAGTCTCATTGATTGATTTAGTTCATTGTAAACAAGGATAGAAAGAGAAGTTAACTGGGTTTATCAATCGATATCAAGCTCTCTTCACATAGATACACTATCTAATTATAGATGAGGATGTTTAGAAGATATTCATTACAAACTTATAACCTAACATCTGTGATAAGATCCTCTTGATGAAATATAGCTCTTTCAAACATCTATTCACAACTCTTCGCAATTACCAGCTTTTGTCTAGTCAATATGAGAATCAAAACTTGTTAGCTCAAGTTGGTCAATCCATAGCTAGAACATCTCAAAACAACTTTAAGTGGAATAACAAGAGTTTCATCAAGATCAATGGACAACATTCGAATAATTTTCAATCACAAGTGTTCGCTATCAATAATTCTAAATGGGCACTGTTTCAATTCAGGCAACAATAGAGACAATTTCCTCCATTATTTGACTCTCTTCAATCAATTATGAATCAAGCAGTAAGCAACAATCTGTTGAAACTTCCTCCTATGAAACCATTTGATAGTAACAGGATACAAGGACCATCATTTAATGCTAATGCCTTTTGTTAGTATCATCGCTTGGCAGGACATGACAATGAACGATGTATGCGTCTGAAACATGAAATTGAAGACCTCATCAATTCTAATATAATATAGGTAACTGGTGTGAATGACAATGGAAATAAGTCGGTTGCCCCTTCGAATCAGAATTTATAGATCTTTACAAATCCTTTTCCTAAGCATAACGACAACAATATGGTAGAGCAAAATACAATAGAGCAGGAAGATGACTACCTTGACTATGATGAGATAATTGGTATGATAGAAGTGGATAAGGAAAAGACTGAAGACTCACCTCATCCACAAGGGAAAGGTATCTATGCTGAGGTTCCTCCACCATTATCCCTTCAAGGATCGGGAGACAACCGGAATGCACTAGATACAAAAATTGAGCGACCTCAACAAGATA
Source organism: Cunninghamia lanceolata (assembly GCA_027924645.1). Taxonomy (NCBI): domain Eukaryota; kingdom Viridiplantae; phylum Streptophyta; class Pinopsida; order Cupressales; family Cupressaceae; genus Cunninghamia; species Cunninghamia lanceolata. The sequence continues at coordinate 8,366,513 of BSBN01000246.1, forward strand.
ACATTAAGCAAGAAAAAAGTGTCACAATGGAAAGTATCCCATTTCATCATGAAAGACTCCTTCATCAAGCAAATCAGAACAAGAAAGAAAAGGATTGGAAAAGAACAAGGTGACTGTCATCGGTGGGAAATAGCAATGATTCCCCTCCTTGTGAGCAACAAAAGATTTTAAACATACAGGGTCTTGAGAAACACGCACTGCATGACCATTCTGGAAATAAGCATCAATCAGGTATGAAATACTCACACTTTTTACCGCACTTGATAGAGCACCTTTCTAAAATGCTCACAAGTTCGAACTCCTCTTAAATATATATGCTATGATATTGTATTGTGTTGTGTTCCCCTATGATGTGTTATGTGTTGTTTAGGTCTCCTAGGATGACCCTTGATACTCTTGTAAGGTCAAGGATATCAAGAGACTGCCTCTATTGTGACCATTCTTCTATTTATTTCTACATTCTTCTATCTTTCCTCCCCTTTATTTTATTGTTGTGTGTTGTGCCTTGGGGGCATAGCGTTGTGGAAGATGTCTTGGGGGCATCGTCCTACGTGGTGTGCCTAAGGCACTTGATTCTCCTCTCTCATTTTTATTGTTTACCTTCTTCAGTGATTCTACCTAGTCGGCGGATGACAAAAACAAATGCATACTGATAAGGACCATGTGTCCCTTCAACAAGTAAGCAAAAATGGACCTAGTCCATACATGAAGATGGGGTTGATATATATATCCGATGCTTGACTAGTAGAATCATTCTGTGTGATCTATCATGTTGTCATATCTTTTCTAACAAACTTTTGCAATACTCTCAATCTGCTTCTATGCACTTTGGTTGGTTTTGTATCTCACCTTGTTGTTACACTTGATTATGAGATATCTGCAGTATAAGCCCAGTGGCTATACTTGGTTCTGAACCTGCAAGTGTGGCCTTGGTTTTTGATGTGATCTAATATATGATTCATGCATAGCTTTCATGATTTGATTTAGTTATTATCTTAGAGTAAGATGTTCTAACCTTATCTCTTGTTGATTATCTTAACAATTCATATCGATATGTTCATGGGAACATTCAGCGATCGTGGCACATGTCACCTTTGGGGACATGGGCTTTACAAAAGCTCTTGTTCCCTTGTGTGTTTTCTCTCTACCTTAATGTGCTTGATACTGGCAAGTGGGATCAACCATCTTAAGGTGGGGGCATATATAATGGTATCTATCTAATTATTTTGGCACTAATTAATCATGCTTGGAAGCCCTCACCACGAGGCGGGATGGTGTATCTCTTGAGCTAGTGCACATCCTTATTTAAAATGCAAGCAAAAAGCCCTCATCGTGAGGTGGGATTATGTATCTCTTGAGCTAGTACGTATCCTTTTATACAAAGCCCTTCTATGGAAGGCATGATGGTGTATCTCTTGAGCTAGTGCACATCCTTTTATACAAAGTTCTCTGTGGAGGCGGGGCTAGATCTTGACTCATCCACCCTTAAGCATGTTTTTGGCGATTGTGGTAGTGTATCTCAACTATCAAGTGTGTTTGGTGTGTTTTAGATGGTGGGACTTAGCAATAAGCTCCTCCCCATTGCTCATGTTTGTTGTGTATAAGACATATAGTATGTCTATGGCATGTTATACAGTGCTCGTGTATTCGATGTGTTTTCCTTAAGTGTTTGCTATGTCTTCCCTTGAGTGTGGTCTAAAGGCACGTAGCGATGAGCTCCCTCCACATTCGGTTCTTTGTTTGGCATGTTTTCCCCCTGGTGTGGTCTAAAGGTGCATAGCAATGAGCTCCCTCCACACTTTGGGTTTTGTTTTGCATGTTTTTGGCAGTCTAAATGTGTGTAGCGATGAGCTCCCTCCATCCCGTAGTTTAGGATTTTATTTTAGTTGTTAAATCAATGTATTCTTCATGTATTATGTGACTGCTTTCATGTCTTCTTCGTGTATTGTATTCTCCATATTTTGTGTGCTTCTTACTATTTTCATTGTGTCTTGCATGTCTTCTATGTGTTTTCTAGTGCCTACCTGAGATTGGGGTCTAGAAATAGTCCTCTAACCTTTTGGTATGCCTTAGCTCTATGTGTCTACCGTGTTTGATGTACTTTGACCATACTTTAATGCATGTGTGGAATCATAAGATCATACATACATTAAAGTGGGGGATAAATGTTATGGAGTAAAAAGTAACCTCATGCACTGCCCTTAAGGACTCACTGTCCAAGGAAGGATGCTCACTACATACACCATAAGAAAAGAAAGAAGGAAAGGGTAGCTCACTGCCAAAATGAACTACTATTGTTGCATCTGCAAATGCATGGATACATCTCCAATGTTGCTCAGAAAGATGATTCAAAACTCTTCATCCTGACTTGCTCTGTTACACTACTCTGCTCTTACATGAAAATAAGATCTCTCTTCTTCTACACTTGTCGCCCTTACAAAATCACAAAACTTTACATGTTGCACACACCCCCCATTCTCATTCACACAACGCACCACACAAATAATGAATTGGATCTCATATAAATATCCGCAACACTTGCAAACTTTACATTAAGTCGGCCTACAAAGATGAGGCATGTAGTTATGCCTTGTGTATCTTGTCGGCCTAATCCTTTGACAAAAATACTTTGCAAAACCAATTAACACTTGCAACACACTCTCATATGTCAACTTCAATTATAGAACCACTTAAAATAAAGTTCCAATCAATAGATCTTACTGCACACTGATCAAAGTATCAGGTTGGCCTTAAACTCTGTTTATCACTGGTTCAGTCCATCTGTCAGATTACAACTTTCAATGCGGACCACAAGACTTGCTCAAACTCATATCCAAGACTCTTCAGACATCTCAGAACATAAATCCTAAACTGTAGAACGTAATATCAACTTGCGGCCAAATGCAAACCATTAGATCACATGCCCTGTCATAGTCAAACATTGCCAAACCTTGTAGCAATACTTAGATGCTCATAACTATCTTTCCGGTGGACCTAAACCTCTACAAATTTGGATTTAAAGACTTCATATAAGTGTTTACAACACCTCAAAACTGCATAATGAAATATCTATTATCGGAGGAATGCAAACCAAAATAATTAGGTATTCTGCTCTGTTCAGTATTGTATTATGTCATGTCAGACTTAGGCTACTTGAAGGTACACTTCCGAAGATGATCAAAAGATGACGCTTTGTATTTAAGATCATCTAAGGACTATAGACATCAAGTACCAGAACCGCAAGACCAGATCTTCAATTGCAGACCAACGCTGATCAAAATATTGTCTCTCTATCGCTATCTCTGTACGCTGCCAACACTTAGCAAAAATGTTGAAGTCTGCTTTGTTGGACCAAAATCTTTGTTCCAGCCTTGTTGAATCTTTGTTCCTTTTCTTGTTGCCATCAATGACAACACCATCAAACATCATTCTCAACCAAACCAACTCATACCAGCAATGTCTCTATTAATGATGTTTGCCAAGTTGCCAACAATCTCTCCCTTTGGCATTGATGGCACCACTTGATGTGAAAAACTATTACATTGCTCCCCTTACTCTTAAAACACTTCTCCCCCTAACTTCATGCTTCTCTCCTTATTTTTCAGTTATTCTTCTTTTGTGTTTTTCACATGCTTCATTCTCCCCCTTTGACATCAATGGCAAAGGTGTATGATACAGAAATATGTACAAGTGACCAAAACTTCAAAACTATTTGTACTATCCACATATATACAAGTGAAGTCAAAATACCTTACTGGCTTGCAGGGAGAATAACTTGGTAGAGTTTCTTTAGTTGCACCACATCTTCATCCCATCTGACCTTAGCACCACTCAAAACTAATATATGCCCATTAACTTGGGACACCAACTTTTCTGCCTTCTTCACGGTAGCAGGGGCCTCAATGATTTGCCTTGTCTTATCTGTTGTTGCTACTAACCTGGTCAAGGATGCAATCTTGAAGCTCACTATCTCCCGAAGTTGGTTCATTCTATATTTGATGACCTCCTTCTAGGTTTGCAACTTATGTATGTTAGAATGGATGGTTTCAATTGCAGCTCTTGGATTCCTAATATCATCTTCCCTTTCAATATTAAAGGCTGGGAGAATTAAAATTAGACATTTGGGAAGATTTCCTAAATTTTGTGAGGACCATGCATGGGTTAGGTTGATACTGAGATAAATTCACTCTAATTTCATGTGCATGGATAAATCTTATCAGATAATGAAAAAACCATCAAGGAAGTGACCATATTATATGACAAAGGTGAGCTACCCATAAAGAAGAAGGTGAAAATTGAGCAAGTTGTGGTGCTAATATGGTCATAGTTTGATGGGAGAAATTTATTAGTAGAAGACATTACAAACCTTGTGGTGAGATATGCAACCAAAGGAATTTCTTGCAAAATTTACTACATTAACAAGGAGAATTCAGCCATGGGAACCTCAATAATGACTGCATATGAAATAGTGGTGAACGATCAAGAAATTGACTTGTGTGAGATCCTCTGAGAAAAACTACTAGAGAATGTCAACACAACAAAGGAAAGCACCTATACATTATGGTATGGTTCTTAATTATTTGCCTTGCATTGTATTTTATGAGAAAATTTCTAGGAATAGAAGGATATAGTTGATTGAATGCTAGACTAGTAGAAGGACAAATCATGACACACATAAGGTCATCCCAATAGGTTAATGAGTATACGAAGAAATATAATGAATTTTTCACTCACTCTCAACAAGAAACACAAGGGAGGGACATAATAAGTTTTGACATAATGAGAAAATACCAAGACCAAATTACCTTTAATGTAAATATAGATTATATCTACATGGAAGTAGCAGAACCTAGGACATCATGGGTCCCTTAGTTACCTTATGAGGTTCTAATGTATTGATTGAAGCCAATGCCAAAGCATTGTTGGCATTACCCATAGATCCTAAGGTAGAGAGATTTGGAACTTATCAAGAATGTTATGATAAAAGGGTTAAGCAAGAGGGAGAGGAGAAAATCTAGAAAAAGAAGGAAAAGACCTTAAAACAAGCTGCAAAACAAGACCCTAGAACTCCCTCAGTGACATAAAAATTTAACTTCCTACCTACTAGTGAGAAGAAAGGGTCAAAATATAGGGAATCATGAAGATAAGATAGGCTAAAAATATGATCACCATCATTTAAAATAAGAGATTCCAAAACCTAGCAAACCTTAGGGAAGGAAAAATTAGAAAATAAGTCTCTTCAGTATGAGGTTAAAAGGAAACACCAACAACACCACAAAAGGGAAAAGAAGGTGCAAAACCACCTAAGTCACCTATTAGAACTGCTACAAAGGCCCTACTTCAAATGAGTGTAGAGAAAAAGGAGGAGGTAGGCCCATCATAAAGGAAAACAAGATAGAAACAAAAGGCAAAAAAACCTCTACCTATTGAGTCATCTAAGGAAGAAGAGAAGAAAGAATAAGTGAAGGAAAATGAGCTTCTCTCAAAGAAGCCTAAAATATATATCTCACTAGCACCACCTTGAGTAACTAGAAGCCATGTGGGTAAGGAAAAAGAAATAGAAGAAGGGTTACTACATCAATAAGAGCTCTACCGACTAATGTTACAGCAAGGAGTACCCCTAAAGATAGCTCACATGTACCCCAAAGCATTTGTGCCAAACAAGGGGATCATTCTAATAGCTATTTTGTAGATTCTTTCCTCAAGTCCTTACTCCTTGGAACAAGCAACCAAGAATTTCCTAGTAGAGCTATTGAGACAAATAAAGAAAAAGAGAGAAGAAGCATTTAATATAGAAGTAGAAATTAGATACAATACTGTGGAATAAGTTATAGAAGAATTTAAAATGTCTCAAAAAAACAAAGCTCAAGTATAGACTTTGAAAGATATGGAACTAAGATCCAAGCATAGGGTGGACACATTATTATCTTAGGTAGAGAGGACTAAGGAGAGACTAAAAAAAGTAGTGTAGGTTGTAAGAAAATCCTATGAAAACCTAATAACAACAAAAGGAGGAAAATCTACTTCAACATCTGAGATAGATGCAAGGAAAGGGAATTTAGATATAATAGAAGGAGATAAAGGGACAAGCTATGGGATAGAATATATATAGATAGAGGAACTGATCCCTGAGAAGTAGAGTTATGAGGAAGTAAAAGATGTGGAAATAAAGTTTAAATCTGACACAAAACCATAGGAGGAGACATGCCAAGCACATCAATAAGATATTTTTGACATGGGATAGGGAAACAAGGTGAAGATGTGGCAAAATAAGTGCATAAGGAAAATGGGAAAGATATCAAAGGAGAATCAAGTGGAGAGAAAATGTCCAAAGATCAAGTGCTCGTAACTTCACTTCAAAACAAGCATTTAATCCTATGTATAAAATTAAGGAGTTTGTTGTGCAACAAAAGTAATTATGACTCTAGTGGTAAATTTAGCATAAAAGTTCCTTAACAATACACCTTTAGGACCCAAGTAGATTTGGCATAGATTTCCCCTATCTAACAATTTGAGATGGGGGTCATTTTAGAAAACAATACAAGAAAAATCCCACCAACTTAGTATCTAGCTACAACCAAGGCAACAAAAAAATTATGAATCAATATGAATAACATGAAAAACATTGATTGAACATAACCCAACATGAGATGTATGTTAGATTTTGTAATGTCAATTCAAATTAAGATTAGGCAAACAATTGAAATGTTAAGGCCATGGTATGTGAAGCTAAATAAAATCTTTGAAATGTATTGTTGTCGTCACCATATTGAGTTTGATCTTTACTTATTATGCGTTTTGAAATATTAGAGAAGAAAGTGATGGTGTTGATAATGAACTTGTTAAATGGATAAGTGAGTTCATAGTCCATGCGTGATAAAGTTGATGATGTTGTGGATGGTTCAATGAAATGCATAAACTTGATGTTGATGTGGATGGTTCAATGAAGTGTGTTGTGGTATGATGTCTCTAGGTGTGGGGGGAAAGGATGGTGGTTCATAAGATAGTGTGAAGGATGATGGTACAATGAATTGGCATGGTGGTAAATGTAGTATGTTATGGGGTGAGTCATGTGTCAATGTGGATTGTGGAGAGGGAAATGGTGGTATGGAGTTCGTTGAATAAAGGAATGGGGTGAGTTAATGGGTGGTGGTCTAGGTGAAATGATGGGTAAGGTTTCTTTTGTGGGATTGCTAGAAAGTGTGATTGGTAAGGGTGGAGATGGCTTAATCTCATCTATTAGGGGTGGAAAGGTTAGGAAATGGTAAGGTGGGGATATGGGATGATCCTTGGTTTGATGATTATTCAAGGGAGGATTCTTAAAAGGACTATCAATGATGGTATCAATAAGGGGAATAGAGTCTATGAATGTGGGTGTGGGAATGGGGGCTACGACATTGGGATAATGAACTAGATGAATAACAAAAAGTGGAGGTGTCTAGTGATGGAAGAAGCCATAGAGTCAAATGAGGTGGGAGAAGGATTTTTCATAGGAAAGTGAGGATTTGGGTGAGAGATTGAGGTTTGGTGGAAAATAACTTATGGAAAAAGTGGGGATCATTGAAATTGGCATGGATGGAAGTGGTAGAAGATATGGCTAAGGATAAATGGTAGGCTCAAAATAAGATAACTAGGGATATGATAGTAAAAGTGGCAAGGAACATCAACAAAAATGGTATGTAGATGACCAAAAAATGAGAGTAATACCAATAGAAAGAGGTAAGTGGAGACACAATATGACATTTTCTCTCTTTGAAGGCTAAGCTTGTAATCTTTAAGAAGATAGAACTAGTTGGATCCATTGGGTTCACTAAATGAAAGAACCTAAAAGATGAACCTTTAAAATTTAAAAATAGTGTAGGTGTAAATGTTCTTTTTTTAGTGTGGTTGTGTGTGCAAATTAATGTTAGCTAAGCCTATCTACAACTAATCTAACCTTAATTAACAACAACATGAGCTGGGACTAAAAACTTGACAACCCATGTAACTTGGACACATGCAAGACTTGGAAAATGAAAAAGACTAAGTATTGAATATAAAAATTAGTGAAAAAGTGGTATCAAATGCACTTATGTCGAGAAGTGGCCTCTATGAAAGATGCTTGAACTTTTGTTTTCTAGATGTCTATGAAGTTTGGAGGTGATTGGAGCTAAGTACATGGTCTCCATTAGGTAAAATGACCCATCTGACTACAATGTCTAGTCCTGACTGATTGCAATGTTTAGGAGGGGTAGCCTTATCCAAAAAGTAAGTAGATACTTGAAACTGGTTAGGGAGACTACCAATAATGTGTCTCATCTTCTCAAAATTGCCCATCTATTAGTGACCAACATAAAGCATGTAATTGATAGTAATTAAATATTATTTTATGTGTGTCAATGAAATGAGAAGAGAATACATGTCAAGTTGTTGTTACATAGAAAAAGTGTAAGTGTAAGAAGATAGATTCATTAAATAGAAGATCAAACTTAAAAACCTTAGGAAACATAAGTGTTAATGAACATAGGATATTATAACCTAAGATTACATTATGTTTAGACTTGCACTAATCTATCTAAATATTATCATAAACTAAAATATAACACTAAATATAAAGTAGCTATCAAACATCAAATTTTCATTCAAATAAATTAAGTGCGTGAGATGGGAAATGTGAATGTGTAAAAGAAATAGAATAGATTTGAGAGTATGCATCCCTAGAGTTTTTGAATGTTGTATTTGACTAGACAAGAAGACTAAGGAAGGTTGGAAGAATCTACTAGACAAATTTCAACTCTCTGTGACTTGTGCAGAATAGATTACATGAAACTATGGGGTGCTATGGTCAAGACTCTATAACTAAACTTGGGCACTATAATAGACACTATAATTTTAGTTGGGTGCTAGAGTAGACACTAGCATTACAATTGGGTACTAGAGTCTTCAAAAAAATTGTCACCATAAATTATGAAAACTGGGGTGCTATAGTCATACTCTAGCACTAAAGTTGGACATTTAAGTAGACATTAGCACTAAAGTTTGGCACTATAGTCTTTAGAAAAACCCTATTAAGACAAATTAACAAGACCTAGGCACTATAGTTAGAGACTTCTGCAATCTACAAATTGTCCCAAAAAATACAGTGGTGACAAAGTCCTATGGTCCTAAAACTTCTAGTGACTAATCTCCCTCCTTTATTGATTCCATATCCAAGTTTATACTTTATCTACAACTAATCTAGATCTTTAAACATTTAACATCTATACTAGGGGATAAGGAAAATGCATTAGGCTATTTGGGAGACTGCCTCAGTCAATTCCCTATTTGTTCTGTTCTAATCTTTAACATAGTGTTGGAAAGATTGAATGTTTGTGATCCTATGTGATGTGTTAGTAATGTGTGAAAAGTGTTGTAACTACTAATAAACCCTAGGAGGATGTCTATTTCTTACTTGTGGTATGTGATTGTGCAATAGAGGATAATGTAGGAGATGAAAATGTTTCTAATATGTTTGGAAAGGGATTGAGAGGAGTTAGGTCTGCAACAAGGGTGAGAGGGATTTCGAAAATGGCAGACCCTAGTTGATTTAGGAGTAAGATTAGAATCTAATGATAAAGGGAAATGATGGAGATCACAAAAGGAGCTACAACTATGGTGGATTTTCAAATTTCAACTATGGAGGAGAATGAATATATCTAAAAACTAAGTACAAGCTCTTGGAGAGGAAAAACTTCATATGGAGGTAGTATTCTTGAGAAAGCTCTTAGATAGCAAAATGGGAAGTTTAGTAATTTTATCTTGGGCTCAACTCCATTTGATCATTTGAATCTAGATTAAGGCAACGTTAAGTTGGAAATTTACGATGTCCAAAATTTGGAATTAAGCAGAGTTAATTTAGACTATAGCATTTGAATGCAATTTGTCCTCTCTAGTGCACAAGTGTAATTTATCCCAAATTGAATTTTGACCTAAGAATTTCAAGGTTGAATCTAAGTGTAAAAAAAGTCTAGAGGTAGCATAGTGTAGACACCTGAAATTGACCATGTCACTTTCATCACCTTGTTGGCACCACCTTACAACACTTTGCGACACTTTTGTCCTAAGAGTCCCCTTTACCATATCCCTTCCCCAAATTAATTAAATAAATTTTTAATTAATCCATTTCCTCCATCACCTAAATTAAACAAATAAATTATATTTAATTGTTTAATCCATTTATCCCCTTGTAGCAAAAATTAATTGAATAAATCTTATTTATTTAATTAATTTATCCTCCCATCATCCTCTCTCTAATAATTAATTAAATAATTTTATTATTTAATTTAATTATTCAGAGTCACATGACTAGCTTGTCCTTACCCTCAACCACTTGCCACAATCATTAAATGAGTGTCCACAATCAATAAATTAACTTTTCATCTCCACCATCCATTTCATACTACATCTCTCAATCCTAGCCATTCACATAAGGATAAACCTGTTGACCTATTTTTCCCCTTCCCAAAAAAATATTCCAGCTTGAAAATATTGAAAATCTTGTTGAAATCCCTTAAGTGCCTGGTATTCTTCAGATTTCAGGGTGTTTTCCTTGTAAAAACACCCAAATTTCCCTAAGGAAAATCCTCTAAAAAACCTAGGAACACCCAAAAATTTCAAGTCTTTTGCCTTTGTATTTTTGCCTTAGTCAACAAAAATTCGGGTTCGCGAACCGACCAATTCGCCAATTGGCCAGTTCGCCGACAAAGGAAAGGAAGGCTTCAAAATCAACTAAGGCAAAAAGGAAGCAAATAGCTCTGTGGGTAAATACACAAAAGTTTGAACTCACCAAAAGTTCAAAACTTCCTTGGTTCGCTGATAAGGTGAATCACCGACAAAGGAAAAGGGCGGGTTTGAGAAATGGGAAAATTGCCAATTGAAGCAAAAGTGAAGGCAAGAGGTGACCAAGTTCGAAAAAAATTAAACTTTGCCGACAAAGTAAAGTAAAAGGGTGAGAACAAGGCAAAGTTCGCAAAAGATAGATTTTGCCGATAAGGCAAAATAAGAGGCTTAAAAAGCAACTAAGGAAAAGAGGGGAATCGCTCTGTTGATGAATCGGTAAAAGGCAAAGCTCATTCAATAGTTCTAAATTTCCTAAAATCACTGATAAGGTGATTCTTCAACAAAAGTAAAGAGATAAAGAGGCAAAGCCAAGGGTTCGCGAAATGGGGTTTTTGCCAACAAAGGAGGATTAAAAGGGATGAAACAAAATGGTTCGCAAAAGCAAGATTTCGCTAATAAGGCTAAAAGAAGTAGAGAGAAAAGAGAGTCGGTCAAGGCAAAGTTCAGAAAAATGAAACTTTGCCGATAAAGGGGAAAAAGTAGCAAAAGCGGCCAAGTTTGAGAAATCAAGAATTGCTGACAAAGGGCGAAGACATCCAAGTTCGCAAAATGGTGATTTTGCCAACAAAGGGCAAAAGGGAAGAAGCAAGCCAAGTTTGAGAAAGAGGAACTTTACCGATAAAGATGAAAATAAAGAGAAAGCAAAGATAAATGGTTCATGAAAGAGAGATTTTGCCGATAAGGCAAAATAAAGGCTAGAGTTTCAAGTAAAGTGAAAATTAGTGAAAATAAAACTTGTAATGTAATATCAGGTTTAAAATATTTGAAATTAAATATTTTAAAGTGTTGTAAAAGCTTTGCACATGGATTTTGGTGGAAATGTATATTTGAAAATCTTCTTCAGTAATTAATACTGAATCGTATCATAACCAGCCGGAAGTAGTTGTTGAGCATTCATTCAATGCAGATATTTTCTTCAGCTACTTCATTATTAGATATTTCTATATTAATTATTGTAGATTAGATTAGCTCAGGATATTTTCTACATTTATGTTTTGTAGACAGACATTCCTTTTGGCAGAAATATCTTCTAACAGGCCCATGGGGCAAATTATTGTAATGAATGACTTAGGTCAATGGATAGAATGATATGAATTGATGAAAATCAATATAATGAGGGTTGGATACAGAGACTTATTTTTTGTATTCAAACAAAACCTTCCTCTGTTGTAACCATTCCTTTTTAATCAATACAACACTGTGTTTTTACCTTTTCATGTTGTTCTTTAACTTTGTGTAATCGAGGACTGCTTTGTTTGTGAATGTTTATTTCCTTGCAAATATATTATGTTCCTTACCTATGTTAAAACTTGCAAGATTTGTGTGAGTTTATCAGTTCTATTTCATTATTCTGTGCATTTTAGCTTTATGGGTGTTCTATATTCAAACCTAGTGAATCACCTTTAATTTTCAATTTCTCCTTCTTCTCCTTTACATAGTAGTGATTAGATTAGGTTTGGTCTTAGCACACTCTAAATTTCACATTCAGAAAAGGAACCAGCCTTTCTCTGGAGGTTTGATTTCCTTTGTAGAGTCCCACACCTGGAAATCACTCCAATGTTTCATTGGATTGTTGTAGCATAGGCGCTTCAACACAAGGAGCAAATCCAAGCGACAATGGTTTCTAGCACGTTTGGTGGGTCAATTTTTAATCTGAATTAAGAATTAGGCTAAGAAATTGGTGTTGTTCTTAGTATTCTGCAGTTCGGCAGACAAATTTCATGCACTTGACGACTCTATAGGCTCCTATTTCAGATTAGTCCAACGTTATATGTCGGTGCAGACGTGAGCTTCTTCAAGAGGTAATAATTATCAATTTGTTGAATTAATTGTTGTTGCTTCAAGAAGAAAAACTAGGTTATCTAGGTCTCATACGAGAAGGAATAACAATGTTATTCCATCTCACCCAAGAGCTCAATCCACACATCCTCCCGTTAGGTTTCAATACACAAGAAGGAGCTTGCACACTCCTAGAATGAATTTGAATACCCTAAATATGGCTCTGCCAAGAAACCTACCCTTTGTGACCTTAAATGGAGGCAACCCTTTAGAATTGGTTGCACATAATGATATACCTACATCAGCCCTAAAGAGTATCTCATTCTTTTTGGGTGATGGTTCTACTACACTCGCTGAACATATCAAAGACATATCTAATGTATGTTCAGTCCACCATATTCAACATGAAGATGTGGCTGTTAGGATCATGGTTTCATCCTTTAAGGGGAGAGCTCTTCAATGGTTTATGAGTTTACCCCCTGCTTCAATACATGATTAGGATGAGCTAGGAGAAGCAGTTTGCAAGCAGTTCGGAGAAAGAGCAAACAATGTTTCTCTGCTAGAATAGTTGACAACCATCAAGAGGGCTCCTAGTGAGATGATGGCGGACTTCAATTTTAGATTTTAGAGGACGTGGGAAAGAATCCCAGCTCTCCTCAGATCATCTCCACAAGGTGTCTTTTTATATTTTCTAAGAGCTTTAAATTTTGATATTGCTGTTATGATGCAATCTATGGGCATTGTTACCTTACAAGATGCCTATGAAATAGATTTGAGATATGAAAATTGCTTGTTACATGCTAGGAAAATTGCTCCCAGACCTCCTATCCCTATTTTCCCATAACTGCCTTCACAGTTTTAGTAACCTACTATTGCTTCCATCCCAGAGCCTAAAGCCTCTACATCTTCTCTTTCACAAGAAGAACATGATCTCAAAACCCTCGTGACCAATCTAACTAAGTTAATAGCATAGCTATTCAAACTACCCTAAACCCCATCAAAATTATAACCAAGGGTAGTCTTCAAATTAGAATTAGAATCAGGTTATAGTTCCAATAGAAATCAAAACTAGAACTAGGGTTACTAGCCAAATAAGTACCCAAATAATAACCCTGCTCAGCGTTTGCAAACAGTTAGGCCTATCCAACAAATACTGATTGTTAATTCAGTTAGGGCCTTGGTTCCTACCCAAAACAATCTGGCCTAAGAGGCAAATTGGTGTTATCCTTATAACCAACCTCACAATTAGTCTACTTGTGCATTTGGAGCACAAGAGTGAGCCCTAATGGTGCAAAATTTTCACACTCAACAAGCACCATTGGTGGAAGGAGCCAACAACAACCCTGAAGTACCAAATGAGATTGCTTCTGATTCCAATCTAATGCTTTGGACTCTTGAGGATTTATGCACTGTTAATCAACCTATGGACAATGTGATCATGCCCGTTAGTAGTGTTGCAGATAACACAAGGTCCAAAAATAGACAATGGGAGGTTAACCCCACGCCTACTGTATTACAAAAGGAACCCGTGTCAAAGGCAAAAGGGCCTAGTGCTACAAATTCAACTCAGAGCAGTAGGCCTGCTGGTGCAAAAAAGGTTCCATCTAGCCCAAAAGTGTCTGAACAAGCTACAAAATAGTTAAAGAGGGGAACATGGATTCCTTCCATGCGTAAAACAACAGCTTCTTCCCTAAATATTGTGGAACAAATGAAATAGACAAATCGGAATGTGTCCATGTGGAAGGTACTATCAATCTCCTCTTAAAGAGATTTGTTACAAGACGCCTTAAGGCAATTCCTAGCAGCTGAATCAACGGTCCAGAAGGAAAAGGGCCTAGTCAATCTTGTACAACCAAGTGAAGAGCAAGGGGGTCCAATAAAGAAGCCATCCCCATTCTACTTGTCTCTAATCATTGGGAAATTTCTGGTGCATAATTGCATGATTGATTCAGGGGCTAGTATTTTAGTTATGCCAAAGAAGATAATAGATGCATTGGGCATCAAATATACCCCTATTTCATCAAGTGTGTTGCAGCTGGATGGTACGTTTGTAAACACTGTTTGGGTGATCAAAGGACTGGATCTGATCTTACATAATTATCCAAACTTGACTATTAGTCAAGATATTTTGGTCATTAATCTTCCTCCTTTCTTTGATATTTGTTTTTCAAGAGACTTCACAACTAAGGTGGGTGGCTACCTCTCCTCTGACTGGTCTCACATGCTGCTGAGGACAAGATATGGCACAAGGTTCACCTTTAAGGCTGAACCAATTTCAAATTATCATGTAGAGAATTATGATCATAACCTAGTGAACCCTCATTGCATGATTCAGGATGAGGAAGTGCATGATTTAGGGTCTCTTGAGACAGTGTCTTCACCCCTTCCAACCCCAGATCATTTTCTTGATGAGTGGGTGAGGGACCACTTTGATTTTGATCCCTATGACACCACTGAAACAACTAGACTAGGCACCTACATGATTCATGAAGGGAATTCCTCTGTCCCCTCTATACTTAAACCATATGATGATTCTGATGGCCCATGGAAAAGTTCTTTGATGGTGCAAAGAGTAGAAATGGAGTTGGTGCAAGAGTCTTACTGATCTTCCCGGCTGGTAAGAAGCTACATTTTGCTCATAGACTACAATTTTCACGCACAAATAATGTCACAGAGTATGCTGTGTTAGTCTATGGCTTGCTACTTGCCGGAAAGAAGAAAATCAAGCATCTGGAGATCTTTGGAGATACTGAACTGGTGGTCAACTAGGTCAAGAAAAGATGTGCAATGAAGAATGAGCTCTTAAGAGCCTATAAACACAGAGTTTGGGGCCTGTTTGAGAGTTTTGATGCTCTCAACCTACAGGTGATCCCAAGGAAATTAAATGCTAAGCTAGACCAATTGGCAATAGTTGGTGCTTAGTTTTCTCCCCCCACAAACCTCTTTCAAGGCCTTGATCAGCATGTCAAGATAGTGGCCAGGCCCTTAAAGTCCTTGACAATGATATGAACTGGTAGATTTGTTTACAACAATGAACAAATTGTAAACTTCAATCAAAATCAAGCCGAGTTCTCATCAATGGTGCAATCCAGGTTGCAAGAAGAATATGGCGACCTAATTATGCAACTGAAAACAAATAAGTTTCCAAAAGGATTGGTCACTCTTGAGGCAATTTTCAGCCATGATGATGAATTCAAAGGCAAAGAGAGGAACATCATGTGCAAAAGGGAGGATTATCAGAATGTTTCTGTCGCCCTAGACAAAGATTTATTGCCAGGAAAGGTATATTGTGACGCTGAACAACAAGATTTTATTCACCTTTATCAACAAACAGTGATGTTTTTGCATGGAGTTATGAAGATCTGAAGGGCTTTGGCCCTAATGTTACCCAGTACGCCATAGATCTTGACCTAGGCGGCAAACCCGTCCGCCAAAAACAACAACCTATAAATCCCAAAATCGAGCCTTTGATAAGGAGGGAGCTTGCAAAGCTCATTCAGGCCAGAATTATTTTCCCCATCAAGTATTCCACCTAGGTAGCTAACTTAGTACCAATGAGAAAGAAAAATGGTGAGATAAGGTTGTGTGTGGATTTTGGGGATCTGAATCATGCCTCCTTGAAGGACCACTATCCTCTGCCATCCATGGACCAAACCTTGCAGATTGTTGTAGGGGCAAAAATGTTTTCATTTCTTGATGGTTTTCCTGGTTATAACCAGATATTTGTAAAAGAGGAGGACAGATTTAAGATAGCATTCACCATTAAGTGGGGAACCATGGCGTATGCAAAAATGTTGTTTGGGCTCTCAAATGCTAGAGCCACTTTTCAGAGGGCAATGGACATTACTTTCAAGGGATTTATTAACTAGCTAATTCTAATATATTTGAATGATATCACAGTCTTCTCTAAGAGAGGAAAAAATCATATGATGCATGTGGAGAAGGTTTTCGAAAGATTCAAGGAGTTTGGACTATCTCTGAACCCCAAAAAGTGTATTTTTGTTGTTGCTCAAGGCAAGCTTCTAGGCCATTTAGTGTCCAAAGATGGGATCTCCATAGATCTAGACAAAACTTCGGCCCTTCTTGCTCTTCCTCTGCATGCTCATAAAAAAGCTCTGCAGACATTTCTAGGGCAGATTAATTTTGTTAGGAAATTCATCCCTAATTGTGCTAGTTTGGTCAAACCACTGACCCTTATGCTTAGAAGGGATGTTGTTTTTAGGTGGACTAAGGAAGGGAAGGATGGCTTTGAGAAGATAAAGGAAGAATTTGTCCAAGCTCCTACTCTTATGAATCCTAAGTATGAGGACTTTGTAATTTATGCTTATGGAGGAGAGAGTAACATTGCAGCTGCCCTGATGCAGCAAAATGACCAAGGTATGGAGAAACCCCTGGCCTTTTTTAGTCAAACATTGAAAAATTATGAGGTCGGGTATAGTCCCATGGACAAACCGGTTTTTACCATTATAATAACATTGAAAAAGTTTAGGTATATGCTGGCAAACAACCATATCAAGGTATTAGTTTCTCATCCTAGTGTGAGAGACTACATAATGGGAATTGAAATTAGTGAAAAGAGAGCAAGCTGGGTCACTAAGATCATCAAATATGACGTTATTATCAAAGCCACTAAGTTGATTAGAGGCAGAGGATTATGTGAATAGTTAGCTCAAACTACTGTGGATGAAGTGAAATCATCCTATCACTTGAATAAGGCAGAACCTATAGCTGACCTAGCAGCTGTAAGTTCTTGGACAACAGACATGGCCAGGTTCCTATCCACTGGTGAGTATCCCTATGGATTGGACAAGAATAAGAGAAGACATTTCAAATTGCAGTCCGTTCCTTATGCTTTGGTGGATGGGATTCTCTTTAAGAAGAACCTGGATGGAGTCTTGCTGAGATGCATTGAGGAAGATCAGATTGACAGATTGCTCAGTGAGTTTCATGTTGGTCTAGCTGGAGTCACCTTCTTTGCAAGAGCTACAACAATGAAAATAATGAGGGCAGGTTACTTTTGGCCCACATTATTTAATGATGCCCATGTATGGGTAAGAAAATGCAAAGAGTGTGCTCTCTTTGCTGGGAAGAAAAGATTAGCAACCCTCCCATTTCATCCAATTCAGGCAGATTAGCCTTTCTCATAGTGGGGCCTGGATTTCATTGGCATGATCAACCCTACATCTAGTGCTGGCCACAAATGGGTTTTAACTGCAACAGGCTACTTCACCAGGTGGGTTGAAGTTGTCCCACTTATAGAGGCTACAAAATCAACAATCATGGATTTCTTGGAAGAAATCATGACAAAGTTTAGAGCTCCTCACACTATCATCTCTGATAATGCAAGAGCTTTTACTGGTTTTAGGATAGCTGATTGGGCTTTGAAGTATAATGTGTTCTTGAAGACTGCATCTAACTATTACCCCCAAGGTAATGGTTTAGCTGAATCTACTAACAAGAACTTGATTAGAATCTTGAAGAGAACTATGGAAACAAACTAGAGGCAGTGGCATAATAAGATCAGATTGGCTCTTTGGGTTGATAGGATCACCTATAAAAGAGCCATTGGTAACTACCTTTTTGTTCTTGTGTATGGAAGAGAGGCTAGATTGCCCATATATTTGGAGCTTCCTTCATTGGAATTGGCCCAACAATTGGAATTAAAAAGTGAAGATGCTAGGTCTATAAGGATGACTGAATTAGTTGAATTAGAAGAACATAGACAGTTAGTCTTGGCTACCTTGGAAGAACATAAAATTAGACCAAGAAATACTTTGACAAGAAGGCCAGATCATATTTTCAAAGAAGGAGATCTTGTTTTAAAATGGGATGTTGACAGAGCCAAGCCTGGAGGTCATACTAAATTTGATGCAATCTGGAGTGGCCTGTATATCATCATTAGCTGCAAGCAATCCAGTGCTTTCAATCTTTCAAAGCTGGATGGTGAAGTTCTACCAATCTCAGTTAATGGGATCCATCTCAAACCTTACTTCTAAGGTTGGTCTAAGATTTTGTATATACTATTGTGTTTTGTTCATGCTTTAGTTTTTCCTTTTCCCTAAGTGTTGTTGCATAGGCTGCACTCTCATTAGGAGAATGCAGGCCTCGTTTCCCTTTTTGGTGTTGTTTTGAAGGCATGGTTTCAGTTGTTTTCAGCCTACTATAGTCTCTATTGACTCAATGCCCATGGATGCTTAAGGCCACTAGTTCTTTGTTTAGCAGACAAACATCCCTAAGAGGTCGCCAAAATGTTGACCTATTTTTCCCCTTCCCAAAAAAATAGCCCAGCTTGAAAATACTGAAAATCTTGTTGAAATCCCTTAAGTTCCTAATATTTTTTAGATTTCAGGGTGTTTTCCTTGTAAAAATCCCAAAATTCCCTAAGGAAAATCCTCTAAAAAAATTGAGAAAAATTCAAAAATTTCAAGTCTTTTGCCTTGGTTTTTCCGCCTTAGTTGACAAAAAGTCGAGTTCGCGAACCCGCTAGTTTGCCAACAAAGGAAAGGAAGGCTTCAAAATCGCCTAAGGAAAAAATGAAGCAAATAGCTTTGTCGATGAATTGGAAAAAGTTTAAACTCGCCAAAAGTTTAAAATTTCCTTGGTTTGTCGATAAGGCGAATCACCGACAAAGGAAAAAGGCGGGGTCAAGGCTAGGTTCGAGAAATGGGGAAATTGTCAACTGAAGCAAAAGTGAAGGCAAGAGGCGGCCAAGTTCAAAAAAATGAAACTTTGCCAACAAAGTAAAGTAAAAGGGTGAGAACAAGGCAAAGTTCACAAAAGATAGATTTTGTCGATAAGGCAAAATAAGAGGCTTAAAAAGTGACTAAGGCAAAGAGAGGAATCACTCTATCGATGAATTGATAAAAGGCAAAACTCATTCAACAGTTTTGAATTTTCTAAAATCGCCAATAAGGCAGTTCTTCAGCAAAAGTAAAGAGAGGAAGATGCAAAGCCAATGGTTTGCGAAATGGTGTTTTTGCCAACAAAGGAGGATTAAAAAGGATGAAACAAAATGGTTCGCAAAAGCAAGATTTTGTCGATAATGCTAAAAGAAGTAGAGAGAAAAGAGAGTCAGCCGAGGCAAAGTTCAGAAAAATGAAACTTTGCCGATAAAGGGGAAAAAGTAGTAAAAGCGGCCAAGTTTGAGAAATCAAGATTTGCCGACAAAGGTGAAGACATCCAAGTTCACAAAATGGTGATTTTACCGACAAAGAGCAAAAGGAGAGAAGCAAGCCAAGTTTGAGAAAGATGAACTTTGCCAATAAAGATGAAAATAAAGAGAAAGCAAAGACAAATGGTTCGTGAAAGAGAGATTTTGCCAATAAGGCAAAATAAAGGCCAGAGTTTCAAGTAAAGTGAAAATGAGTGAAAATAAAGCTTGTAATGTAATGTCAACTTTAAAATATTTGAAATTAAATATTTTAAAGTGTTGTAAAAGATTTGCACAGGGATTTTGGCAGGAATGTATATTTGAATATCTTCTTCAGCCATTAATACAGAATCAAATCAGAACAAGCTGGAAGTAGTTGTTGAGCATCCATTCAATGCAGATATTTTCTTCAGCTACTTCTTTCTCAAATATTTCTATATTAATTTCTACAAATCAGATTAGTTTAGGATATTTTCTGCATTTATGTTTTGCAGACAGACATTCCTTTTGGCAGAAATATCTTCTAACAGGGCCATGGGGTGAATTAATGTAATGAATGACTTAGGTCAATGGATAGAATGCTATAAATTGATGAAAATCAATGTAATGAGGGTTAGATATAGAGACTTATTTTTTGTATTCAAATAGAACGCTCCTCTACTATAATCGTGCCTTTTTAATCAATACAACATTGTGTTTTTACCCTTTTCATGTTGTTCTTTAACTCTGTGTAATCTAGGACTGCTTTGTTTGTGAATGTTTATTTCCTTGCAAATCTATTCTATTCCTTACCTCTATTAAAACCTGTAAGATTTGTGTGAGTTTATCAGTTGTATTTAATTATTTTGTGCATTTTAGCTTTGTGGGTGTTCTATATTCAAACCTGGTTCAAATCACCTTTAATTTTTAGTTTCTCCTTCCTCTTTACACAACAGTGATTAGATTAGGTTTAGTCTTAGCACACTCTTAATTTCACATTCAGAAAATGAACCAGCCTTTCTCTGAAGGTTTGATTTCCTTTGCAGGGTCCCACACCTGGAAATCACTCCAATGTTTCACTGGATTGCTGCAACATAGGCGCTTAAACACAGGGTGCAAATCCAAGTGACAAGAAAACCCTAGAAGCTTTCTTTCTTGCCCTGGAAATCCTTATCCTTGTCCTAATGTGCTCTCAACCAATTCTAGCCATTGATCTAATCTTTTAATCCTAGCCCTTCATTCATCATATCCAACGTCTATAACTCAAGCCCCAACCAAACCATTTGGACAACACATCTTCATACAACACCATGCTGTCAAAATCATCCTAGCTATCCCATTAGCATATCCACCATCTTTATCCTCCATTATCATACATTAACTGTCATCTTTATCTAGTTGCTATGTTGTAGAATTGAGCAACCAACATATCAAAATCATTATCAAATATCATAGGATTGTTTATCATTTTATTTATCTTCCTTAGTCCTTTGATCATCATTGAGGTGGTGTTTAAGTATGGAATAGGTACTTTCATTGTGTATTGTCCTTTATTGTTGATTCCATATTTCTGCATACACACATAGTATATATCAGTGACGATTTTAGGCCAAGAAATAGGTAAAATAAATCATAAACATGTCTATGAAGATGAGCACCAAAATGAGTACATAGGAGCATAAGGTGGAGATTGCAAAGTAAGCAATTTTTAACCTTATATATTCTTCGCTAATTTCCTTACCCCCTATGTTCCATGTTTGCTACTTGTGATTCTACATAATCCTTGTTGTGTTGATATGTTCATGCCTCTTGATGTTACCATGATTCCTTATGTTCCATGACTATAATGTTTTCTTCTTATGCTATGCCTTTATCATCATTTTAAATATCTTTTATTTACAAATGTCGATTATGTTTATACTTATCATTTTCACCCGCCTTACATGTTTATGATCTTTATCATTTCTATATCTTATGATTCCATGTTTATGATCCTTGTCATGCTTTTTACCTCCTATTTTTGCCTACATAACCTTTATCTAGCCTTTAAGGCCGTCCTTAACTTGTCACTTGCCTATATTGAGGGCAAACCTTTCCATTATTACACGTTCTTTCACCATTATCTCCTACTTATATTCTTACATGCTTGTCATATGATGATATTTTTTACTATATTACATGTTTTATCATGCTTGTATACTTTTATCCTCTCATCCAATTCCTTACATCCTTTATATGCAACCAATTGAAGAGGGGCATATACGTCACTAAAGTTCCTTTATAAGTTCTACTATACAATGGCAATCTCATAGTCATTCCTACCTTGAAGGGAGTATTTACAAAAACCATCTACAGAGTCAAATATTTCATCTACTTGGTTAGAGTCGTCCCGACATGGTTGAAGCTTTTATCACTTTTTGTAACAAACAAAATATCTCATGCTTATCCTTTTACTATTATTGTTTTTCAAAAATAATTTCTTTAAGCAAGTTATGATTATAATCATCTTTGAAATGCTCAACATATGTTATTCTTTGCATGTTTTTTTTTTCAATTTTTGCAATTTACTATGGAACACTCATTGCAAGAAAAATTGAAAAATAACTTGTTTACACAAATCCATATCCTTTGTGTCTAAAAAATATTTAATTTACATGTTAATTGCTTGATTTACTTTGGCATGCATCCACCTAGTAGTTCACATGCACATCAAAGTGGGGGCAAAATGTAATGGTGAAAATTGCATACCATGCCTTTTTTTCTTATGTTTTGGGCCCACTTTGATTAAATAGTCTTACATACAATAATAAGTGTACAAGTAGCATATTCTTGCATGAATTCATCTCATTACATTCTTGTATCCTAATCCCATTATCACTAATCCCCATAATTTCATTCTTGGTCTCTAGATCTATTTTTCATCTCCCTAGATCAAATTTATGGGTATGGACTTGACCCAAGTCACTTCTGCACTCATGAATCTAAACCCAAAACTTTTAAAATTCAAATTCAAAATAAATCTAATTGACTTCCTCCTATGAGTCATCATGCGTGAATTGAGTGTGTGTTTATATTGATTTGAGCATTATGTAGTATATAAGGACATTCCTTAATTCATTTGAAATCAAGTTAGAGATCATCTAGGAGTTATGCAAAGACTTGTCATTGAGCATTTTAACAACATTTATCAAAGTACATTGTAAGTCCATTGAAATCTTGTTGCTTGTCTTCAATCCTTTGTTCAAATTTTTAATGTTGGTCTATTAAGTATTTAATTGAGGAGAACTTGACCCTAACTATTCAAAAAACTCCCCAAAGGTGTTCCTAAACACTGCATATCCTTATGCACATTCAAACATCAAAAATCAAGGCGAGCAAATTCCAACAGTCCACAATCTATTGGGTCACATCCACAAGACACAATTCAAGTCTGTGTGCAAGTTCAAGTCCACACTCGTAGAGATCAAGGCCTTACTTGTGTAAATGAACCCAAACAAAAAATAAATAGTTTGTAGAATCGAAGATCTTGAATAAGCAACAAAATTCTAGTAACTCGTAAATCAACTTTTAACATATGCCAACCCATCTAAATCATCAAATTTCGAACTAAATATTACATTTAATTTATATAACTTTCACATTTAATTCCAATAATTTGAAGTACTAATTTATGTACCTTTCATATTTAATTCCAATAATTTGAAGTACCAATGTAGTGAAAACATCTAGTTTCCACTCATAAACCAAATAAAATACAATCCTCCCAAGTGGAGGGACATTTTAAAAATGGAAAGCATAAAATCTTCTTGTGAAATAAAACAAAAATGAAGAATCTGCCCATTGTTCAATGCCCGAGGTTGACCATTTCTTGCAACCATTGATATGCCACTATTTTGTCTTTTTAACACAGCAGAATCAAACAAGCATACGTGAGATGCCGCTCATTTCATTGAGGAGCTTTAATTCTCTCCGTTTCAGTTTCAGGTCACACGGCTACAGAAGAGCATCAGTATGGACCAAACAATTAAAGGTAACCCATTTTATCTTATTATGTTTCTACTAAGATTCGAACACGCGACCTTTCATTCAAAATCATAGTATAGTTATAACTGCTGAAAACTTCATGCATTTGGATTTTGAATTTCATTGCTGCTTCTCCTAGTGATCGGATTGAGCCAAGCTTTTAGAGTGTATAGTGTCTGGAAATATCTTTCTTTGGAGGAATTGCTCTTTGAATTGAATTCTTATTCTCAGTTATATGAAATTAATACCGGGGCTCCAGACAAAACAAATATGAACTGATTATTTCATGCTTGGAAAAAACTCTGAGTGTTCTTTTAAATGAAGTAGTATTTTGCCTTGTGGATGGCAAAAGAACTGTAAACTATTTTATGCTTGCGCAATCTTGAGTGTATTCTGAATTTGCTTATGTAACATTTTGGCCTTCTGAATGGCAGACAATGTTGGTGCTAGGGAAAATCAAAGTGGACAAGTCGGAATTGACCACAACAAAAGATTAGGACCACTTTCGTGCAATATTATTCCGCACATTCTCAATTTGTTAGTATCTCTAACCGGGTGTATAGAGATCTTATGCTGTGTCCTTGGGATTTAGTACATTTATTTCTCATATTATGCATAAATGTATTGGTAAAATTAAGTTATTCTAGGACTTCGTGCTCTTAGTATAAAACAATGCAGTTATTATGACGGCCTTCACTTAAAATTCTTTACATTGTTGCCTGTGCAATTCCATAAGTATTAAACTTCAAGAAATTGTTTTGATAACACAATTGAAATAAACCATGCAATTGTTGCATATTCATTACAACTGGAATTGAAGGAACCTATTGCATAGTAAGATGAACTTATTAAAGCTGAGGGGATTGTTTGAGGAATAAGTTAATAACCCTTCAGCTATATGAGACATAAAAGTAACCCTTCAGCTACATGAGACCTAAAAATACGAAGGGCAGTGAGAGCAAGTTTATTGTAAACATAGGTTTCCAGTAGGTAGAAGCAATCCTTGTTTTTTCGAATGGAAATATTTATCTCTACCATGGACTAATATATATGCCTTAGTTGTGACAAAGGCATCATTTCTTGTAAAAGTGACATCCATAAGCACTGTGAATATTTTCCTCTATTCATCAAAAATATTCCTAGGTATTATTGCTGCACTGAGAATGATCAGTCATTGACTTGGATATTCCAACATACAGTTTGTCAAACGTTCAGAATTCACCTATGTGTTCAATTAACACAAATTACTTCTGATACCAATATACCTAAGACTGAAAACTGATGTGTGTTACAGCTATGAGCTGCCATTTACGTCTTTTATTCAATTTATAGTATGTAAATGTCATGCACATGCCTACAATACTATATATCAGATTTCACTTCCTTTTGCATTATTACCAATGTATGATTTTTTCTCGTCCATAACTCGATGATGTAACAAAATATTTAAATAAATAAGTACGTTGGTGCCTTGGCTTGTGTGACTTATTTTTACTTATTGTTGTAAACTATACTTGAAATCAACTTAACATGTAACTGCAATGATTTCTAAAGTGATGGAAATGAAATCAGCGGGAAAAAAATGAAAAGTCGAGCAAGCAATACAAAACAGCATCACACAATAACAAACACAAGATGTACCCCTAGGAAGCACAATGTAGGAAAACTCCAGCAACTTCAGGTTGTTTCCTTGTGTCAACTGAAATCAACAAGATTAGAAGCCATTTCTTTTCTTTGGAGCCATCAAGAATACTTCGGTGATATCAAAGCCTCTATGATGCTTCTTAATGCTTGCTTTGCTCTGCAACTTACTCATACAACTTCATAACATCTCCTTCGCTCAGTTGGAATATAGACAACATCCTTAGATGCCAATTGATCAATTGATAGACATCAAATAATTTTATCCTATGTAAGAGACAAATGGATACATCTGTACATAATTTGGGTTGCAAAGTCGTAGATTAACCAAATTATTCGATTTACCACAGCAGTAAGAAGGAGAACCGATTCATCTGTGATCTTGGCAGTTGTTCTTCACCTTTGTCATATTTGACAAATTTGGAAATGAAATATCTTCCTGACAATTTCTGCTGAATGTGTCCACTTCCAACTTGTTTACAGAACATATTCAGCTTGAACTAAATTTATCACTTTTCCTGTTTCTTCAGAATGGGAAGCCCTGAATGGATCTCTGAAGGTCACAACCATCCTCAAGGCCTTTTCTTCTCCATGCGACTGTATGCATTACCTGCAGTGATATGGTTTCATGTTCTTGTCAGCCTTCATCATGGAGGTATGGACGCATTAAAGTTTGTTTGAGGGTTTTCATGGTTATACAAATCATATAACTAAACTAAACCTGGATTCAATTATTTCAGGCTTCAGCTGATCTATTTCAGATCATACCTCCTCAATAGGGAGACTTTTGGTCATCAAAAACTTATATATAGAAAAAAATATGACATAATACCTCCTATGAGATTTCATTCTTCCTTCCTTCTATGGAAGTGGATCTGACTTTAACCAATGTAAGTTTGATTTGGATATATTTAGTCTTAAAGGTTCATAATGCAGAAGCGCTTACCTTGGGATGTTACTTTCTAGTAAAAATTGAGTAATGTAAAAGTGTAATGCCATACATCTCTTTGGGAATTAATGCTTATACTCAACTTGGTTCTCGTCCTTCCCTTCTCTAGGATTTTTTCATGCACTTGTTTATTGTCTCTAGTCTTGTAGCTGTATTGCTTGTGGTGCGCTATACTAGAATTGTCCTCATAAACATCTTACTTGTGCTAAAACATCTCATGGTACATGAGAATGCCTATTGATTGAAAATCCAGCCTTCTTCATTGTGATGCCCCCGCTAAGGGGAAAAAAAAAATTCTTAAACAAAAGAATTGAAAGGTGCCAAATAAAACAAAACCACCTCAGCCATAATAAGACCAAAAAAAGTAACCATTGGCGCTAGAAGACAGAAGGATAACAAAATAAAGGAAATCGCATGAAAGGAAAAGGGATGGAGCTTTATCTCATAAAAATCATTAAACTATTTTATTTAAGGCAGCGCTGTTTGAGGAATGATTTGTGTTAAATCAAAATTAAATTGTAATTATCCAAAAGGCAGCGAATCTCTTCCAAAGGGCAGTTGTCATGAAATAATGTGCCTCTTCCACAAATTAAATATAGAAGGAGAATCGTGGCATTTGGAAACATTATGGAAGGAGATATCATAAGAGAATTCAAAAAATAAGTCACTCCAGCAGCGATCAGCAAAGTAGATATATTCATTAAAGCATAACTCAGTCCAGTCTCATTCCAGCATAGGTCAATGGAGAATAAATATTAGGAACATTCATCCAAGACTTTCATTCAAGCATAAATCATTCAAACATAGTTCAGGCATCAACTTGTCAATTCACCAAGAAATATTCATAGATGATGCCCATGGCTTGGAACTTTCCAAATCTCATAGTTGTGCATCATTCATAGAATCATAACCGATTTGTGGATTATTAATAACTTATCTATAGATCATTTATAACTCTATTTTCAAGCCATCTTTACTTTTTTGCTTTTTGTAATTCTTCATATAGGGTGTAAAATCAAAATGTAGGTCTCTCAGGTGGTCGGTATTTACTTTAGCATACCAAAACAACTTCTGATCCAAAATGGATTAGTTCTAATCTGTAAAACACTTCCTGTATGTTGTAACACTCTCAGAAAGCAAGACTTGATTTCTTGTATGCCAAAATCAAAACCATAGCGTTGAGACTAAGACTCAGCAAGAACTTGGGAAGCTGTTTTATGACTTCGACTCGGACTAGGTGGAAAATCTCAGCCAAAACTCGGCAATTAAAAAATATTTATAAGATGTAAAAAAATGTTTTTAATGTTTTTTCCTTCTAATTTCAAGTTCATTTTTTATTTTTTCAGACTCACCCAAGTCTGACATCCCAAGGAGCTCAGGGGTTTAGTTCAGAATCAAATGGGGACACATCACTCTCCTCCATTTTCTCTAATCTAAGCATGAGTGTCTGCAATCCAGGTTATCCCTTTCTCTCTGCAAGTCTCAGCTGCAGACTAGCTGAGATTGATTTGGACTTGGATTAGCAAGTCCTCGCCAAGTCTCAACACTCTGATTAAAACTGGGTACAAGAAATCTTGTAAACAGTGGCAAAGGATGAAATTTGATGACAAAGGCACAAATACCAGGGCAGAGTGATTGTAATAAGGTCTACAGGATTTGTTGGTGGGTCTCTGCAGATCGGCTCTTATATAAATGACACATTTGGAGATCAAATCTGTCATCTAAACTTTCTCCCAGGACTGAACCTGTCACTAATGCACAAAGAAGACAAAACACTTCCAACTTCCCATTGACTGGATTTTACCTAGAACTTTTTGTCGAAACGATAACATGCTTGTAAGTTAAATACATATAAATGGCATGATTTGTGATCATCTAGAGTTGAGATTATTGCAGCAAATTGTAGAAAGTGTTAACCCTGTTTGATGAAGTTTCACCCGCACTGGGTTTCTCCAAGGTAAATCTTGTGTGGATTACTTGTGTGCTTGTATGTTTCTCTTTCCCATGTTACACATTTAATTTTTCATTTCCATTACTAAGTTTGCAATTGGACAACTCTATGAAATGTATGTGCAGAAGTTAAGTACTTAATATTTGCACATAAACAATTGATTTCAGTGATAGACCAAATAACAATCCGTTTGCTAAATTAAACATTCAGTATAACCAAGCTGATTACAGATCAACTTCCTATTGTTATATGAGACAGCAAGTTCATTCCACAACTCTCCTTTAGTAGCTCCAGTTATTAACCTATAGCATAGGATTCCATCTTGTATACGAGGTTCACAAGTACAAGACAAGCTGCCTAAAAAGAGTTCCTGTAAAAGCATTGCATTCGGTGCTAAAATGTGTTCCTCCAACTGCCTTAAATGATAAATTGCTGAACCACTTGGCTGGATTCTGATAAATCAATTTGGAAGGAACTATGGCCTAAAACATTGCATGTGGATATGGCAAAATCTTGTTCCTTGCATGCCATTGCCAAAAAATTAATTTGCTAGATTTCCAGCATATCACAATATCTATTTATGAGACAGCGATGACTATCTTACTTGTAGCAGCTTTTTACTTGTCAACATTATTATTAAGCTATAGAATGAAGCTTCTAAATTAGACAACCATAAGAGCTCAGGTTGACTTAAAACAGTACTTAAGATAAACTACCTGCATGCCAAGTTTTAATTTGCGCTTTTAATTTCCTACCATGCAGGAAAAAGTGCTGAAATTCTAACATAGTATGATGTAATAGATATCTGAAGCCTGAAAGATAGTTGATTGTATTGTACAATGCAAATTTCTTTTTGACATTTTTATCATTAGGGCTTTCTTACAGAATGCCAAAATATAGAAATACTACTAGGATGAATTTTTTGCATTGCCTATTCCTGGATGACAGATATTGTTGCGCAGCAACAGCAAGTGACTTTGAAATATATCATCCTAACGCAACCTTTGAAGACTTCTATATGCGTGCCTATGGGTAAATCTCTTTTCCATTCAAATGAATTGTTGAGCATAAGCTCTGTATTTAAATTTTGAGATCAGGTGTGAATCCTCTGTATTGTATTCTGATATTTCGAGTATATGCTGTTTTTGCAGACTAAAGGAGATCAAGTCAGTCTTCTATTCTGTTCCAAAGGTTCCACCTGATCATCCTCATAGTTACAATTTTCATCCTTTACACATTACAGTGTTTGCTTTGTTAAGTTCTGTAAATTAAATTTTTAGAACAAAAATTTGTTTGAACTTCATCAGTTCCTTTCTTGATGACAAATCAACACATACTTGATAAATTGCATGTTTCATACTAAAAAATAACTCAACTGCACCTAGTTGAAGTGGCAAGGTCACTTTTCTTTCTCAATAAACATGATGTAAGCTTCCTTGCAACTTCAAATCCTTATCTGTGGAGATACTTTTAGTTTTAGGTCGATTATCTGGCAAGGATAGGTGAATTTTGTACTAAATGCTTAATCTTATTTCCTAACCTTATTTCCTAACTGAGTCATGATGCCTGCAATTGTTTATTGAGATATATATGGTTCTGCCAGAACCCTGGACGAATCTGGACCAGGTATGGATCCCAGTTTGGTTCCAGTCCTGGGCAGGACCCTAGGCAAACCCAAGGAAAACTGACCTGACACAATAAGTCATTTTTTTAATGAAAAAGAAAAAAAAAAGACCATAACTAGCCCTAGAAATGACTACATAGTGTAACTAGTGGGAGAACCACTAGTGCTCTTGTGATTCTAATGAACCAGCTGATGATGTTGATGCTGATTGGAGTTATGTGCAAAGTTCCATGATCAATAGAAAAGCCAGTGTTCCACAAGGACACATTCCCCTCGAAAATCTAGCCATTTCTAGGACAGGAATGTCCTCGGGACGCAGGGACTCCAGGAAATGTCCCCCTGCTGTTCCGCCACCACTGCCGCCTATTAGGGGATGTTTCCAAGACATCTCCTTCAAAGAGGGAATGTTTCTAGGATGTCCCCCTATTTTGGAGACTGCAAGGAGGTGTCAGGACATCCCCAGGACCCTTAGGGGACTTGTCAGCATCCCTCAAATTTTTTGAATAATATAAATTTTTATAATTATATTACTTGCAAATTTTTGAATTATATGTATATATTTATGATTTTTATATGTTTTTTGTATGGGCGTACCCAAACGTACCCAGCCCCCAATTTTTTTTTGCCGTACCACCGTATCGTACCCACATTTCCGGTTCTAATTCGGTAACTTAGACCAAAATTTTAAAGCCAACTATGATCCTAACACATGTTTATCATCAAATTTTCTTAGTTGTAGAATATGCTTTAGCCATTCCAACAATGAATTTGAGGCCTTACAACCCTTGAACTGATTGTCTAAACAAGCCTCCAAGAGAATGACGCCAAAATTGTTAAAGCCAACTATTACCTAGCCACCAAACCAAATACCAACATCCATATGAATGAGCTCCCAAGTCTGTGCAATCCAAAGATGTGTGCTCAATACCTAATGCAATGCACTGTGAACATGCCATCCATAGAAGTGATGATGATGGCCAAATTACTACATCCAATTGTGAACCAACCACCAAGTTAATTGCCAAATTCCTACAACAATGCATTACCTCCTAAACAGAACCAACCACCAAGTTAATTGGTGTGTTGTAAGCTGATTAATCGTCCATGGGGGATTAAATCATTCTCAAGGGATGCCTACCAGTATACTGACAATGAAAGAAATGAAATTTTGTTAATTTGTGTCAGTCTCATGTGAATTCTCAATTCAGCTCTAATGTTATGTAATATGGTTCTATAATGCATATGATGAATGCCTTATATATGAATAATTGAAATTTCCCATGTTTTTAAAATTTTCCCTCTTTTTAATTGCCGTCCCCTAGAAAAAGTTCTTGTATCTCCTGCCATCCCCTGCCTGGAAACTCCGTGGATCATATATTAGAAAAGAATGAATGATATGGCATCTCATTGTCTGGATATATGTATGGAAAAACCCTCTATTTATACATATATTCCTAATAACCGATAGGAAGAGTCAACACTCTATGGTCTACTGTGTAACATCAATTCCCAATGGTATGCCACTATAACTCAATAGGCCCAATAAGGCAGGTTTTATATAACTCTTAACAGTCTGCCAAAATTTGGTTATAATACTACCTATGATTGTGACATCCTCAATTCCATCTCCAAGAAAACTCTTTTACACAAACAGCTATCTGACAGTCATAATATGTGTTGTTGATTTCAAAGACCAACATCCAGAAGACATTTTTGTTATGCCCATCATCATAACAATTGATCCAAATGGAGATTGACCGAATCAATATTTGTTTTCTTATTAGCAATATTTTGGACAGTCATATTCTTAATGTTATGTAGGAATCTGTCCATATTTAATGATAGTAATAACATCGTACCTTCTTGCTTATGGACTCTTCATTCGTGAAGTATACTTATGTTACTTGCCCCTTGCCCTTCTTCCCTTTTTCCTTACCTCTTGCTGAGGACTGTGTTGAAGAAGAACTACAGTCTGGAATTATTTTAGAACCTCTCTTCCTTACTTCTTCCTTTAAAAAAGAAAAGTATACTTTCACAAAAGAAAATCTGTTCCTTTATCCTAGAATAATAAGTACAATCCTTTGAAATGAAGCAAGGATGGTTGCAAGAAGGGTTATCATAGCATCATCATCACAGATTGGTGTGTTGTAAGCTGATTAATCGTCCATGGGGGATTAAATCTTGATATGTATTGTCCCAAGCTGTTTGGATCTTGCATTCATCCCAAGAAATATCTTCCTCAAATGCATTTTTGTGCTCGCGTCCTTAATTTCATAGACTTTAACTAGTGTATCCTATGCATGTACCCGTCTGTAATGTCCCTTACCGTTGCTCTAGAATTCACTTATGGATTAGGTTTAGGGTTTCTCCTCTTATAAATGCTCTCTTAAATGAGATAACCTTGGACTGAGTAGTTTACTTCTACGCTCAAATGTCTTCTTGAAATGGTACCTGCATCACCATGAATATTCCAGTCCATATTGCTACATGTTAGCTTTAATATTTAGTATCCAGCAATCCAACATAATCATACTTGCAAATTGAAACACATATGTAAGAAGAATCATTCAGCATGCCAAGGGAGGGGAATCATAAAGCTTAAGTAGCCTAAGGCCTACCACTGTCCTATTGCCCAAACCCTTATCTTGGGCCTATGGGGCATAATCCTATGTGGGACCCCCACCCCTCCTTGACCCAACCCTTGCCTCGGGCCTGTGGGGCAGAATGCCCAACCCTTGGTTTGGGCCTGTGGGGTGGAAACCTGGGTGGGGTTTTTAGACAATCTACTTAAGTTATGATTCAATCAGAATGCAAGCTGTTTCCAGACCATTCCCAAATATGCAGCCATTATTGATTCATCTACAATTTTGCCTTTATTATTATGAAACAAGTCAAACAGTAGTATATACGTCAGCATGAGATATATCAGAGTGCAGAAGTAAATATATCAAGATTTGTATTTGTAGTTCATTCATCATACCATACAGATTGATGCCGCCTATCATTTAGTTCAGTTTAAGATATATATGCAGTGTCCTATGAGCGCCTATTAGAATGCAGAACCAAATTAAGCAATAACTATTATCATTTGTTCAACATATTCATTTGATTCCTTGTGTAATGCAATATAGTCGTGGGTTCCCAGCCTCAGTTTGGTTTACCCTTAACAATGTGAGAAATTCAGATATTAACCGCATATTAATGCCGATCAGGCATTATTAGAATCTGTAAAATACAAGGACCTACAGTCATTCATAGTTCCCAAACCTAATGTTCGATAACAGTGTTAAATATCTATTTGGTTCTATCCAGGAGGAACACGTTCTGAAATGACTTATATGTCTCGATGAATACAGACAAGGATAGATTATATGTCGCTCTTTATTGATTCTTGGTCTTGCTTCATTGTATCTATTACTTTTCTAAGGCTTTTGCTTGGTAAGTGACCGCCACCCGACATGGGAATCGGTCCTCTGTCACTTTATAATATTATTTTTAATTTATAATCTTTCTATTAATTAATGTATAATATGTCTGTAATTTATATAACATAATATATATTATAATAATATTTAATTCATTAATATTCATATTTATATTAATAATAATAGTTACTTAAATAAATATATTATATTATATTTGATTTATCATATGAATAATATGAAATCGACTTAATTGTAAATACGGGGACATGACACTGTCTTT
Organism: Cunninghamia lanceolata; assembly: GCA_027924645.1. Taxonomy (NCBI): domain Eukaryota; kingdom Viridiplantae; phylum Streptophyta; class Pinopsida; order Cupressales; family Cupressaceae; genus Cunninghamia; species Cunninghamia lanceolata. The sequence goes on from BSBN01000246.1 coordinate 8,400,171, forward strand.
TTGAAAATATGAATAACATTGCCAAACAAATGGAAGATCATGCAGGCTGAGGCTTTCGTACTCCAAAATCACTCAGTTTTTTATTGCATATGAAGATGTAGTCTCCTATAGTTTCAGGTTAATTTTATCCACCAATATGAGCAAAATAAAAAAAAAAATTCCATTCTCAATTTCCAAAGATTAAACTTCTGCCTCTCACAAGGCTTGGGAAATCTGCAACAATGTTTGACAAAACTATTTCTTTATAATCTCTGAAAAAGAGAAAGATACAAAATATTACCAAGAGCATTGTCTGTCCACAAAATGAATGGCAGAAAACAATGAAGCAAAACATAAAAACAAGAAATACAAATGAATTAAAATTTAAGCTTCATCATTTATTTACTCCATTGCCGAAAGTATACATCATTGTTTACAAAAAAACAGTTATTTTTGAAACATTATTTGTTTACCTGCTGATCATCTTTCATATTCCGTAGGAAGCTGAAGGGTCAAAATACTGTCGTTGAAGCGTATAATTTGTTTTTGAATGGATTCTCTTTCATTTTCCATAGGATTCTGACAGTTGTGATAGTAAACATCTTTTCAATGAACAGCTGGGCTGCAATTTTTCAACCATTCACTAAACAAGGAAAATGTATGTGTCTCCAAATCATATAGAAGTTTATAACTGAGATCTATGATGAAGGAAGCAACCAAAATTTTACAAAAGCTTCCCAAATGCAATTCTCTTTTGAGGAGATGCATTTGTTAAATGTTGTCTTAATAGCAGATCACCTCTTTAATGAAAAAATGACGTTAAGTTTGGACAGAGTCAGAGCTGAAGCCCTGCATCTAACCAAAAGAATGGAAACAGTTTTTAAATGTTGGAGGGAATTTAGTGAGAACCGGCACAAACTAGTTAATTTAGGCCATAGAATGGTGTTAACCCTAGTTGAAAACCTAAATGAGGAAAAAAGTGTGACGCATATTGAGAGTGAACTAGTCATATTCATAGTGTGCATTTATCTCCTGCATGAGAATTCAGATGACACATTTCAGGGGCTGACAAAGTTTGCCCAGTATACCTGTTACATACCAAATCAATGGAATTTTCTTATGCAAAATGAGGATTTGGATGCCTTTTGCAGGTTAACAAGGTTTTGTAGGCAACCTAATAGAGGAAATGAATTTCTACAAGAACAGGCAGTTTAAGAAAAGGAACATTGACTCGGGAGGGCAGAATTAATTAAAGGTATTCATCTTTCTCGAGTGGAGGAGTTTGCCTTGGCCTCACCTACTATGATCTCAGTAGTAATGTCATACCCAATAGAGCTTTTGACCATTGGCAGTCTGTCATTGGTGGCACCAGGGTATCTCAGTGAGGTGTGTCTGTACCCTGATATGTCTTGGATATATGTTATAGTTTTTGTATGCCCTAATGCTGTTTCCTGCTATGTTGTTTAGGCTGTTTCTGTAGCTGTTTCCTACGTTAGTATATAGGATTGGGCTACTGTAGGGTCTTGTTCGCTGGTCTGGTTCAGTATTGATCTCTATTCTGGTTATCTGGATATATCTTTTCTTTCTCTGTGCCTGTCACCCTTGCATGGGTTTTTGACGGGTCTTTAGCTCTCTATATAGTATGTATGTGCAGGAATGGAGCACCTTAATAGAACCCCAATGTTATAATAAATAAATAAATAAAATAAATTTAAAATTAAAAAAAATAAAAGAAATGTTTACTGGTATCTTGAGAAAGCATAGAGCTCTGATCACGATTAAAATAAAGGGATGCATATAACACAATCATATCATATCAATCCTCCTGCTCTTGGCATACATTAGCTGTGTTCAAGCAATTAGCAATGAGATAAATTGAAGTTTAATTCGTCCAGTAGATGTTATTCTTATAATTTTGTGATTTGTTCAGTAAACTCTGGTACCATAAAGCCATGACAATAAAATGCAATGAGAAGTTACTAAGAGTGGATTTGTAATGCAATGAATGTAACACTGCAGATTGTAAGCGAGGGAAAAATGGTTGAATATAGTGTGAAAGAAAATGAAACTTCCCCTGGCTGTGGAGAGGTAATTTTCTTAGAAAATGTATTGAGCACTGTTAGAAATTCTTGTGCAACAGAAAATATACAAAATACTAAAACAGAATAAATATTTACTTATTTAGGTCTCCTTTTAGTTTTCTGTTAAGAAGCCCATGATATCTACTATGTACAAGTTATGAAATTGTTTGTTTGCAGATACTTATTGACAACAAGCAAATCTACAAGTTCCTGGGGAAAACCATTAACATGACAACTTTGATTGTGCTTCAGGTTTGAATATTATAATATAAAATTTAAATGGTTGCTGATGATTGAGGAAACTGAGTTGTAACTCTCCATTTACGATTGAAAAAGAAAGGAAAAGAAACCTGATGCACTGCCATTATAATGATAATATTGCACCTGTTAAAAGATGATGATGATGATGGATATCTCCATGCAGGTTGAAAATGGGAAGATTATTCAACATGAAGACCGGTAGTCATCTTTTCCCATTTACTCCTTTAGCTTGAATGGTATTTGAGGGTGCTAAAATATTGGGAATTCTATGGTTGCAGGTGGGATGTGAAGCCTTTTATGAATAGGCATACTGTAAGTGTGCCATTGCTTGGACGGGTGGCAGAAGGGGTACGGAGGTGTTCGGTGCTGATAACACATGTGATGATGGGTTTTGGAAAAGATCCAACTCCCTGACACTATTAATTCTTTGGGATTGATCCGTCTGCCTTGTTTTCTGAGAACTTTATCTTTTTGCTTAGCATGGAAGATATCTTAGGGCCTTTTGGTTGTACCATAGGATTTTTAAGCTGTTGCATATATATTTTTGGTTTTCACTGCAATGTCTCTGTGAATGTATGGTATTGTTGTCCTTGTGTTGGCAGAACAAAGAGCCAATACTGGGTTCATCATAAGTAGAAGTGTGACCGTGGGAGACAGCTGTCCTGTATTTTATTATCCAAATCAATTTTACAATACATTAACTTGAAAAATGTCCAGTATTTTATGTTCCAAACCGATTTTCAAATGCATTAATTAGATTTACTGCCGTGTAATTTATAATGTTTTAGTTTTTGATTTGGTAAAGATTTGTTTGATTAGAGTGCATATAGCTTTATCTTATGAGTTTTGTATAAAGAAAAGTTATCAGCCTATCAAAAAACTCAGTGAAATAAAAAGCTTGTCCAAGTGATTATGGTGTAAGGGTAATGGGTTGGTGTTCCTAAGAGGTTGGTTCAGGTTCAAATCTCTCCACCATGATAAGGCATTCTATGATTCCAAATGACATGTGGCAAGACTATGGTATACTAATTATGTGATACACTTCCAACATTTGCCAACAATAGATTTTTAAAACAGATAATTATTCTAATGTAAACTTCTACATGCTTAACTGGTCATCCCTTTTCTGGACAATGAGTACAAACTTTGTTGACGTTTTCTGCAATACAGTTCTGCATTCTTCATTGGTCATCAATATTTTTAGAATGATTACTAGCTTTTTACACTTTAAATTATATATTAGTACTATATCACAAGATTGTGTCCTTGGGGGTTTGGGGGATGTCCCAGACATGCCAGGAATAAGGAAATAACGTTCTCCACGTGTCCTTTCAGCCCCCCTCCCCAAAAAGAAAGTTCAGAAATTTAGGGATGTTCTCAGAGAAATACCCTGTTTTAAGAAATGCCTGAGAATGTCCTGCAGGCCCTGGTACAGCCTAAGGGACACCAGCAAGCCCATTGACTGTTCCAGGGACAGCAGGACATCTCACTAAGTCTCACTCAAAAACAGCAAATAAAAATGTTAAATTTTTTAAAAATACATTTTTAATACTTTGTATTTTCTATCTTGAGCTCCATGAATAAATGTAGTACTTGCAGTTGATGATATAATATCAGTATCACTGTATTAAATTTATCATTGGATCAATGGATTCTCAACATGTATTTACTTCGGCATGTCATATTTGACATTTATCTTTACAATTCTAAGCATAGTGTTTACATGTTCTAATCATTCATGGTATTACATAACGTGATAAACAAGGCCGTGCTGCAGCGAAGTTCCTGCCAAATGCTGGCAGAACGGTTTTGTCCTTTGCATATTGTTCGAACTGATACTTGTACATTTTGCTCTTCAAGGTTAAAATAAACCAAACAAAACTTGTACAGAGCAAAAAAGCAATTAGCCTCTTGAATAGACAGAAAAAGTTATTAAACCGATCAATACATTTAAAAAGGCAGCACTCGATCATAATATGTAATTGTGGCTAAGTCAAGATTTTCATAATTTGACAAGCACTAAAAAATCGTCTAACTCAATCCTTTGAACATGTTGATTAGTAAAAATCATTCCAAAATTTGCATAAGAACTTTTAGGAAAGTTTGCTATCTCATCCACTGTCAACCCACCCTAAATGTGATGACTATAACTTACAAGTATAGTAGGATATATACTGTTTGTAAGATTTAGCCTTGTTATTGCAGTGATCTATCTCACTTGTTTTGTTTAGGTCTTTTGATGTCCTGCTTTAAGTTTTAATCTTGGTATTTCGACCAACTTGTCATCAAGTCACTCTAAACATCATCTCTAAAAACTTACATATGGTTTAGGAGATGTAAGTTTCAGTGATGACATTTCAAGAAGCTACCTCATTCACTTGGAGCTCAGTACAAACAACGGTTGAGGCAATTGGATTGATCTTTCTTATATTTACATTTAAAAAATGAAGATTCACCTGATTTTCTATAAAATAATGTATCTTTGTCTCTAATAATGAGTCAAGTTCTAGTCCTAGTGAACTCTTCCATGCATTACTAGCTCACTCCAAATTTCATGACTAAATTAGACTAAATTTTACATTCAGTATATACCAAAATCCTAAACAATATATAGCTACAAAAATCCTCACGGGGGGCTAAATTTTGTGCCTGGTATATGCCAATTTGCACTGATTATTAGCAAGTCATACAAAAGCATTTACAATTTGCTTCAACCTGCTACAGTTCACTTCATAGATTCCTCCATTCTTTCTACAAAATTTGTTGCACTTGTATTGAGATTGATATTGGAAAAGAATGCAATGCATAGGTAGGACAGATAGATGTGTGGGCAGTTACAGTGCTATATATGCCATATGTGATATCTACTATTTTCCTGTTATTAGAAATGTAAAAACCAATAGGTGTCCAGACAAATCAGCAAACATTACAGTCCTCTAACAATTGCACAGAGGGGAAAAATATACCTTAGATTGTTGAGCCTTCTCCAGCTTTGAAGTCCGTGATAACCAATATTCAACTAATTAGACTGGGACAAAATCAGATTTTTATTGTCGACAGTTTAAAATTAAGCACTTTTTATACGTCAAACATTGCAACGATATAATTTAAAAAATCTACAACTCTGATTGGATGGAAAAGTAAGTAATAATCACATGTTAAAAATTGCATGGCCGATATAGTTCCAATCTGTAGTTCCGATGGCAGCAACTAATAATACTAATGATATTACCTCAAAGAATTCCCTGAAAGGTTAGGCTACTTGTTTTATATGGTGTCTTAGTCTCGAGGCTTTGAAAACTTTTAAGCAAATGCAATTAGCAGGTGTAACTCCACAACCTTTGTTAGCACCCTTCCAATCTGTGGCAAAAATAGAGCTTTGGAACAAGGCATGGACAAGATACAATAAGATTAGCAGTAAGGTTTATGTCCATACCACTTTGATGGAAGTCCATACCCTGTTCCAAAGCTCCCATGTTGGCATAGGCAGGCAAGACACTGGAAAAAGTTGTGTGAAGTTTCGCTTTACACCTGCCAATTGCATTTGCTTGAAACTTGTTTGTGCATATCCTACAATCATGGCATTCCATGTAGCCAAATTTCTTTGAGGCATTTTGTCAAACAGTTCATGTGCCTTGTCATAAAATAGAATGGGGTAAGAAGAATAGGAGCCATCCAATGACAGAATTCAAAATTCCGTGGAGAGCATAATGAAGTAGCAGTTGCAGATAACGTTATTGCTATGCTTTGCATTTACATGGGCAGAGGCAGAGTATGTTTAGTACAAAAACCCATCTCAGCCTGTAAGCTCTCAAGTGGAAGACTTGCATGTGCCAGTCTAGCAGCACTGAAACAGAATAAACAACTACAGGTATATGCAACACAAATGGGATTGCAGCGGGATATCTTTGTGGGAAGTGCCACCCCTAGATTATTCAACTGCAATTGATTATACTACATAGTTTTCTTCAGTGTGGGTGAATAGTTTGGAAGGGCATCACAAACAAAAGTGCAGGCATTGACCCCAATATTAATTCCAAATTTCACGTGACCTTAGGCACCTAAACAAAGATAATTGTTTGTTTGAGTGTTATGTCAACTCTTGTATAATAATAATGACAAGGAATCACACAATTAACAAAGATATGGATTGTAGATTAGGGGTTCACTTTGGTGCAATGCAAGTAGAAGTGAGTAAAATAGATTTTAAACTACCAAGAATGGAGTTCATTTGTAGTCATTCCAAATGCAGATTACTAATTTAGATTCCTTAATCACATTATAAATATATTATTTTCCATAATTCGCTCAAGACATCTTATTGCAGGGAATACTTATAATTTCAGAGGTTTAAAGAAATACAGTTAGAGGAACCTCTTGTAGACTTCTCCAAAGCTGCTTCCCAGAGGCGTTTCCTGAAGAGAGACCATCGGCAATCTCTATGAGCAAAAGATGAAATTAACATAAAATGTGAAGGATATGTCACAAAAGATTCAATAGTCATTCTTTAGAAACAAAGATGAAATCAATGTATATTGCTCATCAAGAAGCTCCAACGCTTCAAACATAAGCCACGAAGAGACCACAACCGAGCAATGCTCCAACACTCCCAAAGCCAGCATAGTCCATGAGAGATGCCAAATCAAGAATCAAAGAATACAAATGTATATGGTCCATACCAAGACAACGCATGCCATGAAAAACAATTGGACGTCTCCCAAACATATAGTCTATCTTAATTTATCCTACAGATCAGGTTAATCATTAATCAAGACAAGATGGTCCAAACCACAAATTGTCTACTCATTATCATCCCTCAAGCCACATTTATAGTTGAAGGTCGCTAAGGTGAAAACCAACTCAATATGAAATCCTCAAACGCCCCCGCAACCCAATAATCAAGCAAAGTGAGCACTTCATAATAAAGCACAATAAAAAAAATATGCCATATAAATAAACTTGTCAAGATCATGGGTTCCACCACAAGCAACAACCAAATTGAATTAATATGTCAAACTCTCATGTAGCAATTATAGAGGCACTTCACACAATCATATGTCTAAGCATGAATGCAGGTATTATAGAAGCACCTAAAAAACACATACTTTCAAGCAAGATATCTACGCCTCTCCATCTCAAATCCAAAATAATGTGAAACACTAGAGAAATCATAGTAAGACATAGGCAAAATAAAAACAATAGGTCAAAAATAAAAGAATCCTTAGAAAAGGAGATCCTATTATGCTCATCAGTTGCATCTAAAAATTTCCCCTACCTCACAAAGACATATCTACATCAACCACATATAATTGCAATAATGTTGATCCTAGTCAATTATCCACAGTACCATACTAAAATAGGGACATCCAAATCAATAATGTGAATGGAAGACAAGAGTGAGAGCCAAGAGGCTTCATAATATAGATCTCTATCAATACACAAAATACACAAAATACACAATCAACACTTAATAGGCTTTAAACCATAATTTTACTATCTCTGCCTCCTAACATGGCAATTTTTTGGTAATGAGAATATTAGGTCACCCTAGGTTGAGGCCTAGAATGCCCCCTTTCTCCAAAATGGTACCTAGATGGGGGCCTAGAATTTGTCTCCCCTCTATAATGTGGATGTCAATTTGACGTAGTTCTAGAATATTTTTTTTCTCTAACTGTTGTTTCCTTTTTCTTGGTGGATGTATAAGGTGTCACTTATTGCAAGTCAAGGGATCACCATCCAACATAAAAATATTTTGGAAATAACCAAGGCATAATCATGGTGTTGCTTATTAGAATTAGAGAAATCGCCATTCAACATAAAAATCTTTTGAGAATAACTAAGGTATGCTATCTTAGGTCTAATAATTGAATCAATGGAATCAACAATCTCCTTTTCATTTGCCAAGACCACCTTTATACTCATTATTCTAGATTAGTTTAAAACCAAAGCATATGGTGTGCTTCTCTAACCCACCAAGAGAAATCTCCTTATGAGCATTGTTCATGGTATCATTTTGCACAAATGAAGAACATCACCAATATGAGAATCACCATGAAATGCCTTCAACCATCTTAACCATGAGTGCAAATGGGTGTTGATGCATGCTAGAGTTGTGAGGAGATGCACTCAAGCATTATGATATTCATTGTTAGAGACAATTTCTCTATCCAAAACATTAAGAAGAAAAATAATTGCTCGTGTAATTTTTCTCTCACAAATTATATCGATGAAGTTTTAGGATAATCTATCAATAGTCATATGATCTATCCAAACTCAAAGTATCAATTATTTGGAGTCAAAATATTAACTAATTCTTATCATAAAGGATAATATATTGGATGTTAAAATTCAGACCTTGGTAAGTAGATTTTGCACTCAGAAAATAATCTAATCAACAAACTGAAACTTCAATCAAAACTATTGTCTTCTAAGTATGTTAACCTGCAAAACAAATCCATTGAAAGTATAAAGACCAATGAATAAATGAAATCAAAATAATATTACTTGTTTGAATATTCTTCTTATTTTGAGTTTTTGTTCTACAATTATGTTATAAAGTAGTGAGTGCCTAAGGTCATAAATAGGCCTCCAACTTGGGAGATAAAAAAAGTATTACTTTACATGTATTCATCCCAAAGAAATGCATAAAAATATGCCTATTTTGCATCTTATTTTTAAATGTCTACAGTTTGCCCAAAATAAAGCAAAAAATAAGACAAAGGAATGCCTAAGAAAAACCCAAAACAAAGTAAAAAATTATGTCTAAAATAATCCTAAACTTGGTGCCTAAAATAGCATTTTCAAATACTAATAATAGTCAATTTTTCCAATGCTTAGAAAGCAACATTTATCACTAAATTAAAGTCCAATTCAACCCAAATGTTGTGCCAAAACACCATTTGAGCGACCCCTAAAAAATATAAGATTCCCTCTTCACAAGGAATGTGTTCTCCATCAACCCTAACATTGCTCTTAGTGCTTCAAACTACCCTTTTGACAAGTGCTTTGTCAAAATGTCTATAACCTGCTCATTTAAAGGAACATACATACTAAAGAATCACTACTACATTTTGAACTATCTCTAAGAAAATGATAACAAATATTGATATGCTTAGAGCAATCATGAAATGTTAGATTCTAAGAGAACTTGATGCAACTCTAATTATCACAGTAAATTATTGTAGGCCCCAACATTTGATCAGTAAGCTCTACTATCAACTTATGGATCCTAATAGCCTCACAACTAGTAGAAGAAGTTGCTATGTACTTCGCTTTAGATAAACTTAATGTAAAAATTCAATGTTTCATGTTGAGCCAGAATATTATTCTAAACCCTAAGTTGAAACAAGACCCTAAAGTGCTTGTCCTCTAGCACAAGCATCATTTGCTCAATCTAAATCTACAAAGTCATGCAACACTAACTCTTTCTCTCCAACATACTTCAACTCATAATGAATTATGCCCTTCAATATCAAAGCACATGTTTTACAACAATCCAATGAACTTGCCTTGGCTCAACCATAAACTAACTTACCATGTTCACTATAAAACAAATATCAGGTCCAGTATTTACCAAGTACATTAAAGAACCTATCAACTCCTTGTATACAAATAGATCCACCAAATATGATTCTAAATCTACAATTAACTTCAAATTTAGAATCATTAGAGTAGCAATAGACTTACAATCCAACATCTATTTTTTTAGAATTTCTACTATGTACTTACCTTGTGTTAGGAAGAATTATCTTATACCTTGCCATACTTCAAGAACCAAGAAATAATGCATAAGGTCAATATCCTTCATGTCAAATTGGATGCAAACTCCCTCTTGCACCATACTATGAGCTTCTCACTACTTTTTATAAGAATCAAAGCATTGAAAATTAGATTTATCAAATAAATAATACATATTAGGATCTACAAATTAGTTTTGAAAAAGATCAAACTTAATAAGTAGTTATCAATCTGAGAGTACCAAGCATGAGATGTTTGCTTTAGTGTACACAAGGCATTTTTTAGCCTGCATACATGAGCATTCCACCCATGCACCTCACATCCTCTAAGTTGATTTATATAAACTTCTTCCTCTAAGTTGTCATATTATCTAACAAATTTGTAGCTATGTGACATCTTGACACAGTTTTTGGGTTATTACCCAGATTTCCTGTTTTGATATGGTTGTTTTTAATTGTGTATTAGTGTAACATATATGGTATGTCTACCACTGAAATTTTAGACCATATTGTAGTCATTTTTTTGTGATTCATTCCAAACATTCCAAACCCTATTAAATAATTAAGATATTTTTCATATGTTGAAGTTCACCATTGACCCTAGCTTCCCATAGTTGCAATGGAACAAATACAAGACTTACTCTGTATGATGAGAGTCCTTTTCACAGAAATCACCTCTCCTGTGGAAGGACAAAAGAGATAAAATATAGTATTTCCATTGGGATCAATGATGCAAAACTCAATTATTGTCAACCTTGAGTTCTCACTTAGCTAGTATCGACAAAGCTTAAGCTTCTCTTGATAGAAACAACATAAAGCCATTACTTAAATCATTTTGCCAATAATACTTGCTTGGCACTTTGTTAAATTTGTAGGATGACTTTTAATGTTAATGCCTTCTTAGTTGAATTGTTTATTAATTCATAATGTGTTGAAAATATGTAGTAGTAAATGGTATTGTTTTGAGGTTGAAGACATTGATGAGTTAAGTGTCGTAACATTTAAGGTTGTCTCAAGGCATGGTTGGATCTCTTAAACTTTCTTTTGTTATAATACAAATTGATGCACACTAGTCTAACCTAATCAATTGATTTCTTTTTGTAACATTTTGTGGGTAGCTAACTTTCAAAAGGATGATCTATTTGCATGTAGATTGGTTTTGTTGTAAAACCCTTGAAGGTATGGAAAAATCATTTGATTATTAGGAAGCATTCGTCAAAGTGATAATAATTTATGGCAAGGTGTTTCAAATTGGAGAAGGAAGGTCTGTGTAGATTGGTTAGCTAGTAGCTTTTAGATCTTTTGTTATGTAATGACCTAATTATAGCCTTGTCCATCTTATATTTCCTCCATCTTTGGGATCAGACAAGAGACCCCTAGACTTCTTGAAATAAATTTAGTTTTGAACTATTGTTGTTCCAAGGTCAACAAGATGTATTTAAAACAACCATTTAGGTTGTAAGTCCAATCAGTGAACTATGAAGCCTCTGCACGTACATAGGCAAGGCCATTTGGGATGAGCCCCTAAGGCATAGGTTTGGCCCCATAGGCCCTGTCATCTTCATTATTCTAAAATTTTAATCATGATTATTTCATTTTTATGGAGAGACTAATCATGTATCTAGTTTTGTAGATATCATGTAGTTGTAGGTTATTGGAACCAATTGGGATCGTTAATGACGAAGCAAAGTAAGGCAAAGAGGATTATGGTAAGGGATGGCTATTTATCATCTAACTTATTGATTAAAGTTGGTGGAATTCCTTTGAGATTTATCTTAAGTCTGGATGCAATGAAACTATACATTTAGTCTCTAGTATTATAGTGACCAATGATATATTCCACCTTAACTACAGTGTTATCCTAGATTGATACAAAAAGTTATGTTAAGTATTTTGATGTAACAAGTTATTGGATTTCATATCTGATATCGAAACTATTTAGAAGTTTGTTAAATACATTCATTGTTATTCTCTATGGTTAGAGTAAACAGTTGCATGATAGTTGTCACTATAGTAATTAGGTTGGATGATGTATAGGTATATATTGTTATTCTATTATGATGCGGTGAGTTCTATGTTAAACCTACGTATTCAAAACTAAAATTTATCTACGATGTATCAAAACAAATACCTTAAATAAATTTATGAGATGGATTAAGGATTATATGGAGAGTTGTGGACATATTCTATCAGAGTACTTGCACTGCAAACAAAAGTTCTGTAAGTTGGTTATTGTATGATGGACAATTGTGTGTGTATTTGTGTCTAATGCTCCAGTGTAACTGTTGGAGTATTACACAGTTTGACCACCATAGAAGAGTTGTACCTATTTGTCATCAAGGTCAAAGATAAAATAAATAGAAGTTTTGAGAATAGGTGGAATCGACAAAAAAGAAGAGAGGAAAGGTCCTAGAGGGAATGATCATGGTGTGGTGATAGAAGACCATATAGGGAAGATAAGAATATTGACAATACCTACTACAAGGATGATGGTACTTATTGTAATGAAGGAAAGATTTGTGACAACTACCAGAAAGACAAAGGAGGAGGTAATAAATACCATAGAGATGGGTATTAGTAGGGTATAGGAGAATATGGGAGGAATGAGAAAAGACCTTTCAGAGAGACATGCTTCAGTGCAGAGAATAAGGGCACCAAGCATTCCAATGTTTTCAAAGTCAAGGGAAGCGAGTAGAAGGTAGCACAAGAGTTGCATTTGGGGATGAGGAACCATAAAGACCATATGAGTTTGATTATGACCTTGAACATGGAGAATCACTAGTTACGAGGAGGGCCTTGTTGATGTGCCATGAGGAAGAAGGACCAATACAAAGAAAAAACTTGTTTAGGACTAGATGCAAAGAAAAGGGAAAGTGTTGTAAAGTTGTTATTGATAGCAAAAATTAGGTAACCTGGTATTTGAGGAAATGGTGGAGAAGTTAAATTTGAAGAGGCTAAGACATCCAAACCCTTATGCGATTACTTGGCTACAAAAGGAACATAAGGTAATATTCAATGAAAAATGTTGGGTAAAATTCAAGATAGGGGGTTACCATGATGAAGTCTTGTGTAATATAATGTGAATGGATGCATGTCATCTATTGTTATGGAGGCATAACAATTTGACTTGCACACTATACACGATGGAAGGGCAAACACTTATATTGTAACAAGGAACGATCAGAGACATAGGTTGATGCCAATAAAAAGACAAAGAGGATCAAGTTTGTACCAATGCCAGAATATGCTTGGTGGATGGAAAGAAGTTCTTGGATGGAATGTGACATGAGGATGCTTATTTTGTATTGATTCCTAAGGTGTGTAGCATCGTAGATACATAGAACACCACTTCAAGTGATGAGGAGGCATTGCAGAAGATTTCAAAGTTGTTGACTGAATATAAAGACATCATATCTAACAACATGCTAGAGGAATTTCTACTAGCAAGGAGTATCAGTCATCATATGGACCTAATTCTAGGAGCTAGTTTGCCAAATAAGTTACTATATAGGATGATGCTAGTAGAAAATAAAGAATTGAATAGGCATGTATAGGAGTTACTGAGGAAGAGTTTGATTAGGAAGAGTTTTAGCTTAGGTGTAGTACATGCAGTACTAGCACCTAAGAAGGATGGTGAGTGGAGAATGTGTATCGATTCTAGAGCAATCAATAAGATCGTAGTAAGGTATAGATTCCTATTGCCAAGGATGGATAACATAATGGACTGTTGGAGTGGAGTAAGGTTCTTTACCAAGATTAAATTGAAGAGCAGTTATCATTAGATCAAAATAAGGGGAGGAGATGAATGAAAAAAATCATTCAAGACCAATGAAGGATTATATAAGTGGCTAATTATGCCTTTTTGATTGACTAATGTTCCAGATACATTATGAGGTTGATGAATGAAGTACTAAGGAAATTTTTGGGTAAGTTTGTAATTGTTTACCTAGATGATAGTTTGATTTTTAGTGAGACTAAGGAAGAACACCTAGAGTATATCAAGTTAGTATTGCAGAGATTGAGAGAACAAAAGTTACCGATCAATTTAAAGAAATGTAGCTTCATGAAAGAAGAATTAGTGTATTTAGGATTTGTGATCTCAATTGAAGGTTTGAAGATGGATCCAGAGAAATTCAAAACCATTGCAGAGTGGCCCACATCCACAAATGTTGGGGAAGTAAGATATTTTCATGGATTGGCAAGTTTCTATAGAAAGTTCATCAAAAATTTAAGTAGTATTGTGTGCCATCGATGGAGACAATGAGAGGGGACAAGAAGGAATTCAAGTGGACTATCATAATAGATAAGAGCTTTGAGTTGCTAAAGAAGAACAACTAGTGTTGGTCGTACGAGATTTAAACAAGATATTCCAAGTTGATTGTGATTCTAGTGGAAATGCAATTGGAGCAGTACTAAGCCAAGAGGGAAGACCAATAGCCTATTTCAGTCAAAAGTTGAACAATTCCAGAGGAGATATTTAGTTTATGACCAAGAATTCTATCATAGTTCAAGCACTGATGAAATGGAGGAATTACCTGTTTCCCAAGGAGTTTGTGTTGTACACTAATCACCAGGCTCTATAGTACTTGAATAGCTAAGGTAAGTTGAACAAGAGGTAGTGGGTGGAATTCATGCAAAGTTACACTTTTGTGCTAAAACATAGAAGTAGGAAGTCAAACAAAGTTGCTGATGCATTGAGTAGATGACATAACCTACTAACAAAAATGAGAGTAGATGTAGTTGGTTTTGAGAAGCTAAAACATTTATATGAAGCTAATCCTGATTTTGTGGAGGCATCAAAAGAATGCAAAGAGTCAGTAAGCATGGATAGAAGTAAACGGTTGGACTATTTGATCTAAAATGAAATGTTATTCAAAGGAAGCCAATTGTGTATAAGAAGCTCCATGAGAGAAAATTTGATCAAAGAGAAGCATTGCAGAGGTTTAGCTGGACATGTTAGGGTAGACAAGACAATTCATTGGTTAGTGAGAACTATTTTTTGATGCAAATATATGAGGATGTAAGAAAATTTGTTCAAGGTTGTAGAATCTGCCAAATTACCAAGAGAAGTAGTCAAAATGTTGGATTATATTAGCTATTAATAGTACTGAAGAAGCCTTGGGTGGACATAAGTATGGATTTTGTATTTGGGATTGCCAAGGACACAAAAGGGAAATGATTCAATACTGGTAGTGGTGGACAAATTTTCTATGATGATACATTTCATTTCATGTAGAAAGAGCAATGATGTGGTACACATAGTTGATCTATTTTTTAGGGAGGTTGTAAGATTGCATGGTTTACCAAGGAGTTATGAAAAAATATGAATATGGATTTAAAGTTTAGTTCATCTTATCACCCTTAGACTGATGGGAAAACGGAATTTGTGAATAGGAGCTTAGGGAATTTACTTAGATGCCTAATTGGAGAGATGGTAGGAAATTGGGACATGGTTCTATCTTAGGTAAATTTTACATAAAATAATTTAGTGAATAGAAGCACCAGAAAAACACCATTTTAGATTGTGAGTGGCAATAGTTCAAGGAATGTATTAGAGTTGAGGGACATTAGTAAGGAAAAAAGGGGTGCAAAAGTAGAGTAGTTCACAGAACACATGAAGAACATGAATGCAGAGGTAAGAAGTCACCTGGAGAAGATGAACAATAGATACAAGCAAGAAGCTGACAAGACAAGAAGACACAAATAATTTGCGGTAGGAGATGAAGTAATGGTGTACCTCAAAAAGGAAAGATTTCTAGTTAGAACATATAATAAGTTGAATATGAAGAAGTTTGGTCCTTGTAGATTCATAAAAAAAATTAATTTGGGACATGCATGTGAGGTGGTGCTATTTTTAGAAGAATTAGGCATATCTCCACTTTTCAAATTGTAGACCTACACCAGTATCATGAGGGGGACTCAGAGGGAAATAACACAGAAGAGCAAAGGCAAAACCCCATACCACTATAGCCAGAAGAAGAGATCGAAGAGATATTGGATAGCAAAATTGAGAGGAGCACTAAGAATAGGAAATATGATGAATATTTATTGAAATGGATAGGAAGGTCAGAAGAAGACTCAAGCTAGATTTCTAGAGCTGAGGTAGATCATCTCAATTTCCCTCTGGTTGATGGGAAGTAAGGGACTCACTTTTCAAATAACCCCAAGAGTCTGATGCAGGAGCATCTAAGGGAATAAGAGCAATATTGCATCAACCAAAAAATATTTTCTTCCACTTTATTTGTTTGTTTACAAGTTTTCATTTACCAACTAGTTGTAGAAGAAGACACCACATTTCACAACAAGTTGATATTGTGGTTTTGAAAGTATGTTTTATAGTTATAGATCAATGTTGTATCCATGTTTGAGGAGAATTGGATCACCAGATGGGTATAATGTGGTTTGTGAACATTACTAAGTTGATAGATTTACGTAGTTGTAACTTTTCCCACTTGCATCAGATTATTTGGAATTTGCACCAACAAAGGAGTATATGTGAATATTCATTAGACCCAAGAAAAGAAATGTTAAGTGTAGCATCGTAAATTATGCTCACACATAATTTCACACTTTAATTGGTACTTTCTTTAGCATTCCATTTCCTTTAACATCTATGTTGACCTCTTTCTACTTGCCTAGACCCAAATCCGCAAAGGTACCTTGATCCTAGCAATGACCCAAGCCAACACGACCTTTTAAAACTTGAAGTTGCCTAGAATGGAGCGCTAGATGTGGAAATTTGCACCAAGCCGGTGTCTCAATAGCATCTTCTAGTTCGTCAACTCATTTTAGAAGGTGTGTTTTTGCTTGCACAGAATTCTGAGATTTTCTGCATGTCTATCCGTGTCCAAATGACTCTCTGCCCAACTTTTTTCCCTCCTTCCTTTTATATAAAAACCTTTTCACTTTACCATTCAAAGGATCACGAATTTTCATAGTGAAGCTCTACCAAATTGATTACTCACTGTCATATTACTTGCGCCATTTTATTTGCATATTATCCATCTATTATAGGTTATTGATTTCATGTGATTCACTCCAGTTCTTCTTGCACACTCGCACATGATTGCCATCCTTGAAGAATAGAGTTTTCTTTCTCTTTGACATGATAGCCTTTCGACGAATCTCTTGTAACCATCTCTTGCACATTGCTTTCAATTCATTTAGATTAATGCTAGTCTTTATGATTTGAAGTGTTTTATTATTTATCGTAAATACATTATTGCTTGTCACTGCTCGTCACTATTCTAGACACACCTAAGATACAAGAGCACACACTTTTTATCATTACATATTCATATCGCTGTCGTTGAGGTAGAAATATCAAAAATGGGGTTTGACTGAGGCAAACCTCCATACATCGCAACTCTCTTCCTCTTTTCTTACAGGTTGAAGATTGAGTGAAGAAGGATCACAAATGCTAGAGTTTTTGCACATTTCTTCTCTTTCCTTGTCTTTATTTCATTTCTAGTTATTTCTATTAAACACTTGACTTTGTACACTGGTTTTCGTCTCTGTTGTAAATAGGATTTACTGAAACTTGTGTGATGCCATATGAGTATGAATTGTAGTTTTAAAGGTCATATAGACCACAATGCTAGGCACAGATGTTTGTGCCATGCGTTGGTGTCCTTGGTAGTGAGCTCCAAATCTTGGTGCTAGGTTCCCTATTTTCTATTATTTAAGCTTATGTAAATTTAATTCTTTGTCTCTATTTATTTCCTTATTTTCTGCTATACTTAGTCAATTTCATTAGTTTAGTTAGTTCATTTCCATTTAAATTGCAACAAAAGAATCCAACCCAAATAATCTTTCTCTTCCTATTTAGACAACAACAAGATATACATCTTCATTGGTTGGGATTCTAATGTGTGTGATTGAAGTTTGTTCTAATTAGCAATAGTTTGGGTACAAACAAATTTTCAACCTCTCACATTGTGGTGAACCCGATGTACTTAAAACATTTGAAAAATAGAAAAAAATAAAAATCGAACACCTCCTTCTCTAAAACAAAATACATTTTCCTTTTCTTCTTTATTTTATCGTTAAATCTGTGAGTACGTGTGTGTTACGTAGCTTGTATTAATTTATGAGTTTTATGACTCGGTCCTATAACTCTGAATTCCTTATTCATAGAAGTTGGGGATTACACATGTCTTCCTGTGCTCCTGGTAACTCTGGTACCATGTAGCCAGACAGTGCCATTTTCAACTTCTCATTGGCTAATTCCAGAGTATAAATTCCTATTGTCCCGCACTCTCACACTAATCCTCTCTCTGGACTAAACAAATTAACAGATCATCTTGGTATAGATACATCTATCACTAGTGTACCTTAGACCCAACTACAATCATTAGACAACCAACTGGATGAATTTTGTGACTATTTGAGTGCCGAACACCTAGTTGATGAAACTGTACCCCTAGTTGAGAATCTTATACGGTTGTTAAATAGTGATCCATACGGTGTGGATGTCCTTCCTGACTTGGCTCACATAGTGAAAAAAAATGTTCCTTCATTAGCTAGTTGCACATAGGCACTTAGCGAGTCACTATCAAATAGCTCTCAAGCTCAAATTTCGATGCCTATGTCGACCGCCTCCCTTTCTACTTTCACTTCTTAGATTTTGACAATCATTGCACAAACAAACAACACTAACACTACTTCTATGGGATCAGGTGGGAACCCTATACATCAGTATGGTTCCATTCCCCCGAATACTTCCTTATCATTCACTTTCTCAGGTGCCAACCCTAGATTTCTTCAATCACCATCTCTCTCTTCTCAATCCAACACTCAAAACCAAAATATCCAAACACAATCGACCAACACTACCAACCCTATCATTAACCAACTATTACAAAACATCAATTCCTTGCAACAACAGTTGGCCAATATATCCACTACCACATCTCATCCTTCCATTCCTTCCTACCATACCCGTAGCCCGTTATCACTATCTATTCTCCATGCATCTCTTCCACCGAACTTTGAGGTGCCACATCTTGAGAAATATAATAGTTTTTCTCTCTTCACGATCATTCCATCACTTCTTTCTAGCAACTAGTTAATCATTTTCTCTAGAATTTTCAAGCTAAAATTAGACCACATGTCACATTAATTGACCTCATCCACTGCAAGCAAACTAGGAACGAGAAATTGACTAACTTCATTGGTCAGTATCAGGATCTCTTCTTGTAGATACCTTATTCTCTTCCCAAATCTGATGTGCAACGAGTTTTCATCAGATACCTATAGCCATAGATTAGATATAAGATTTTGCTGATGTCTTACCAGTCATTTATGCATCTCTACATGACACTCCACGATTACCAACAGTCAGTAAATCATTATGAGGGCTCCTCATCACAGACTCCCACTAGGTAATCCGATGCCGGTTCTTTTAATTACAAGAAAAATAATTTTTTTATCAAAATAATTGCTAATAATAATAACAACAATGTAGTGGGCACATCACCTAATAAAAGTGCTATGGCCCTTTCTTCACAAGTAAAAATGAGGACTCGACAGTTTACCCCGCTCTCCGAATCCCTTTATTGGACATCATGCAACAAATGTTAAATAACAACCTTATCCATTTGCCACCTATTCAACTCATCAATACTTCTAAACCCCTACCACCTTTGTATGACCTGAAGGCCTTTTGCCAATTCCACAAAGTAACTAGACACGATACTAAAAGATGCATGTGTCTCAAGCACAATGTGCAAGACCTCATTGATCAGAACATTATCCAAGTGTCTAGAGTTAATGACAAAGGGAATAAGTCACTTACTCTACCAAACCAAAACCTTCAGATCTATATGAACCCATTACCAAATCATTCCATGAACCTTATTGAACTTCCCTTTGACATGATGATTGCTTCAGAGCCTACTAACGAGCCTTCTTCCTCTCTTTCCTAGATGATCACTATGGTAGATGACCACCCTTGACCCAGTCGACAATGTGTTGCTCCCGAGCCTATCATCTCCTTCTCATCCATCGATGTGTTGTTGCATGTTTATGATGGACCCCTCTATATCACTACCATAGTCAATGAAAGGCCTATTAAGGGCATACTAGTCAACCCGGTGTGCATGGTAAATGTGATTACTAAGGAGTTCCTTTACATACATGAGCAATATCAGGATCAGTATGAGAAATTAGAAGTTCAGATATGTGCACATGATGGGTCCTCTCATTTTACCATGGGTTCACTTACCCTGCCTATTCGGGTCGAACCTAAAGCCTTGGACGTTACCTTTTCTATGATCCCCACTTGCAACCAATTTCGAGTGAAATTGGGACATTTGTCTCTCATTTCCATGAAAGTGGTCCCTTTAGTAGTCCACAAGTGTTTGAAGTTCCTGCATGAAGTCTAGGTACACACTATCTACCATAGTGGGTTCAAGTCCATTGCCTTCCGAGGAAACTCCTCCTTAGACTACTTCTAGCTGAAAACAACAAAGCTAATCCACCCTCATGGTGACTTCTTATTCCTTTCATACCAGAAGTTTAAAGCAAATTGTATAGCCCAGTTGTCTATTGGTGCCTCTTCATCATCTACATTGGCTGCTACCCCTCCAATGCCTTTGTCATCAGAGGTTGCTCCTATTCCTCCCACTATCTTTGCGACAGGAAGAGGAAAGAAACCAACACAAAGTGCACCTCCCCTCCCTCATGCTTCAGGAACATACTCTGCAGTTCCACCTCTTATGTTTTACATGAGACCTCGAGGACCTCCGCAAGTACATCCTAAAACACCACGTGCTCCTAGCACCTCTCAATCTCCTTTGACCAATTTTTTCCTTGATGTAGGGGCATTCTCCCTATTCTTATTTCAATTTTGGTCTAGTTGTTAGTGGTTTCTATTTTTGCCAATGTTTAATTAGTTTTTTTAAGCAGAGATATAAATTTAGTTTGTAATAAGTTATTTAGAAGTGTTTAGTTGTAATAAGTGGCAACAGAGGGAACAAATCTGATCGGTTGGGAAGTTTTGAAAACTTCCTGCCATTTCCTACAGGAAGACAATGATATGGAAGTTGTGGGCAGGAAAACATGGAAGGATAAGGCAGAGGAAGGTCAATAGAGGGAGGATGTGTGTAGAGGCTAACTAATGCATTTTAGACTTGACACAATCTAAGGGTAAACCTATCTGAACAACCCACTTGACATTATACACCTACATTAAATTATCAACCAAGGAGCGTAAGCTTATGATGGCACTGCACTATATGTGCCTTCAGGGGCTCATATTCTCCTAAACTATCCTATTCAAACTACTCAGATTATTCTACTTTGCTAGAATTCATAGAAATGCAAGAACAATAAAAATAGTTATAGAACCTAGTGGCTACGGGTACCTACAACATAAGCTATAGATAACTGCTAACAACAGAAAAATACATAACTAATCCAAAACCATTCAAAATGATGAGAAAGATAATGCTAACCTCTGGAGGACTAAGATGGATCAATTATACATTTGTTCATGAACCACAACTATTATAATTAACAACAAGAGTATTCTACTTAACTCACAATGCATTTATAAAATAACGGAAAACAACTTTAACAAGAATGCATAAATGAATAAGAAAATATATGAAGTGAAGATCAGTACCTTGAGTGGCTGGCTCAGGGGACTGACTCACTTAGCTGGAAATCAAATCTAACTCAAATACTCACGCATCCACATAGCACATAGTTTCATTCATTCCATATCATGGAAATACTTCAAATAGAATCCTTTTTGCAAATTTTATTCAATAATTGCATTTCAACAATTCATGTCTAGAGAAATAACTAACTGTTGTATCTTCTAATAGTGAATAAAACAACTAGCAACTGAGTAACTAACTTGACTTTGAGCTCATCCCCTAACTTATACAAAATGAGAGATTCTTATTCAACTACCAACTAACTACAATCATTAATCCATTCCTAGATATTAGGATACAGAGTTAAGATTGATTTATTAATTCTAACTGAACAGAGGAAGGAGAATCCCATTCAAATAAGAATTCCTATGCAATGTCTCATATGAGAAACACATAACCTACGTTTAGAATCTTGGAACAAGTCTACTTCTTCTACATTTATTTCTTCCCATAATGATTCACGTTCAACTTCCAGCTGCCTGCACTTTTGGCAGCTTGATTTCAACTTCCTTCAATTCCCCTGTTCTGCGACTTGCTACAAATTCTCCTCTCCTTGATGCCACGTGCTTTTTTTTGCACAAGGGTTAATCCACAAAACATATGCGCACAAATAACTTTCATAATTAAGCCATAAAATCTCATCTATATTGCATACATACTCATGTTCAAATCATTCAATTGATAAATATCATCACCATATTTAATATTAACAAAATAGGTTCAAGGTTTTGCAGAATATATAAAAAGACAGTATATCATGATGGTAATGTTTGAAAAGTATCTCAAATATTATGTGCAAAAGGTCTGAAAGCATATAAAAAGAACACAAAAGATGCCAATATTTAAACCCATCATTCCCCCCAACTATCATTTTGCTTGTCCTCAAGCAAAACACTTAATTAACCATCTAGGGGAAAATATTGTAATGCAAGGTGATCTGCCTAAGGTCCATGACTTCTCTAACCCCCCTGCTTAAGATAAAAACCATTATAACATACAAGCCTATCCATCTTAACTAATTCTGTACTCCTACATTCATCATTCTTTTCTCCTGTCCAGTGTGGTAATGGATAGAGGAGAATAGGAGGATGATTAGTAAGTGGCAACCATCCCACTCCTTTTTGTTCTAAAACCTAGATGTACTTGCACAATATTTCAAACATATTTATAAAATTATGGAAAGAGTGAGGCTCTTTCCTTTGCAACTCTGGGGTCAGGTTATTCCATCTGCTTTGTACATACCTTAGATAGTTTTGAAGGATAGGCACTGCCAGCTGCTATATCCTTCTATAATCTTAGAGTCTCAAATCCATGATTATCTTTCCTGGACCCCTATGAGAAAGGAGTGTCAACCATTGAGTAATGATTACATTGGGATTCATTAATTCTTTTATGATCTGCAGTGCCACTGTTTTCTCTTGTTCTTCATATCTGTCCATTAATTCACCTCTGAGCTATTCATTCTTGAGATAGGATGACAGTGCTCTAACTTGTAAATCCCCAACATAAATTAAGGGGTTCCATTCTGTATCCTCTGCCATCAGATAGTTGTGTAAATAATACTCACACAACTGATCTTGCTCCTCTAGGCTGACTTCTTTGAAATAGATGAGAAAATTATGCCCCGAGTTTAAAGAAACATGATGATCATTAATGAACTTATTGAACTGAAAACTGAGAAATTTTTCCTTTAGAAACAATGTATACACCCTAGGTGGAGATCTACACTCAATAATTTGAATGGTTCTATTTATTACCTCTGCCAATTTACCTTCCAACCTTTTCAACTTCAAATTCTTACCTTCTAGTGATGCATTCAGAGTTTGTTTTTCTTCCTCCCAGCTTTCTTTTTCCTATTTGAATTTGTTTGTAAGTTTCATCAATTCAAAGCCCAAAGATAAAGTGGTGAGATATGTTGGATACCTTGCTACATGAGGTTGTGGATTCAATGCTTTATTCTCTTAATTTTTTGTTTTATTCTTGGCCATCTGTGCTAACATATCCAAGTTGGTTCCATGACCATAGGTTTGGATTTTCTCCTCCAATTCATGTATTCTTATCTCCTTCTCTTTGTCCTTTTCCTCATATCCTTTTACTTGCTCTTCCAATTGCTTTATCCTGACAAGAGATTCTTGAAGCTCTTTCCTTATATTCCTATCCTCTAACAGTTCTTTTTCCTCTTCAAAATTTAAAACTTCATCATCATCCCCAGTGATATCAAAAATTTCCCTAGCAAAGCTATTGGGAACTGACTTCCCCATCTTCTTTACAATAAAAATATCTTCTGAATCAGAGTAAGAAGATGAAGAAACATAACTTCTCCTCTTAGCAAGCACATTGATATTTTCATGAACATCAACAGGGACATTCTTAGGGGCATCCCCTTCTTTGTCTAAGTTTGTGTCCAACAGCGTTGAATCATGTTGTTGCTATCCTTGACATTTTCTTCCTACCTGTTAGGACAGTAAAAATTTAAAATTTTTATTGTCTTCTCACTCCTTCATATTTGAACATAATCCTAAAAAATATCCCAAAAAATCATAATAAAAATTTAATTCATCTCACAAGGTGTCTATAGATGAGCAGTGTTAAATTTCTTCAAGGCCAATCTATCGGCAAGATATTGTTTTGTCTACACCGATACATAAGGAATCATTTGAAAATAACCATCGGCGTGAGAATAGAGATCGGAAGGAGATCTATGGAAGTCACCGATGGAATAAGTAATACCGATGACTTTACATCGGCAAGAGAAGCGAGTGGTCATACTGATCGGTATGACAGACAACTATCGGATGAGCTTTTGAAAATTACCCCGACGGTATATATCATACCGATAAAGTATTTCGGCAAGAGTCTCACCGAACATCTTGCGGAGGTAATGAAGCAAACAACCATCGGCAAGAAGTAAACTATCGGGATAGGATACAAAGAAGTTTCCGATACAAAATGTCTTGGCGATAAGAGAGCTTTCGGCAAGACTCACAGCGATACAATTATCTGTCAGGATGACTCAACATATCGGGACAAGGGAATTAGGTCTCGTCGATTCACAAGTCATGGCGATCAAAGGATATAAGTGATACTTTGACATACTCTGCCCGATAAAGAATATGAAAGAACCATCGATGAGATAATTCAGATCGGGTTATCTTTTGAAAGCTATCCCGATAGTATGTTTCACTCCGATGGGTATACTCTAGCGGCAAGACATTAAAACAGTCATTCCGATCCAAAGTACCATGACTATCGATGGGACAGCAAAAGTCGGGGAAACATAATTATGTTATCTCGATAGTATTAATCACCCCGATAAACAAATCATATCGGTAAGACTCATTACTTCGGAGTGAAATCTAAATCACATGGCGATGAAGGAAGTCATGCCGATGGTCGCCCCCACTTGAAGATATGACATTACATAGCCTCAGGAATACAATTGAGGGGTCACGCCGATTGACTGTTCATGCCATAAAAGCATTAAGGTCGCCCAGACATTTCGAAATTCACGCCGATAAGAGGAGTTATGGTGATGTGACATTTCACAGTGATGAACATTGAATTGATCAGATAATTAAATACAAACGGCTACGAAATTTCTATGATCATTATAGTTGCAAAAAACTGTCCGAGAAGAGAATACAGAAGAACTCTTAAGGCAAAAGCAGAGGATTCCAATTCCAGCCACCGAACGACAGGTACATATACACAAACCACTTTATAACCTGTATTTAAATTCTCTGCCAAAGTTTTTAAATGGAAACTCCGGGAAAGGGAAAAGGAAGAAAGTTACAAGGGGAAACTAGTAAGCCTAAGAAACAAAAAACTGAACAAACCCCTGAGGAGAAAGTGAAAGAAAGAAAACTCAATCAAGACCTAATTGACCAATTGCCTGGGTCAACTCCCAAGGCCAGAAGGTCTGCCCAACTCAGGGCAGAAGTGGAGAAATTAGAAGATAAACATAAATGCCTGGGAGATATCTGGACCCCAATTCGGGGATATGAACTTTTTAGATTCCACTACAATAGAAGGTTTAGGAATGCTCCTGTGTCAAACCCATGGCACATGAATTTAGGAAAACTGGTTGT
Organism: Cunninghamia lanceolata; assembly: GCA_027924645.1. Taxonomy (NCBI): domain Eukaryota; kingdom Viridiplantae; phylum Streptophyta; class Pinopsida; order Cupressales; family Cupressaceae; genus Cunninghamia; species Cunninghamia lanceolata. Next base: position 8,425,979 of record BSBN01000246.1, read on the forward strand.
ACCCAATGTATTCCTAAATGTGGAACTCCTTCAATTGCTTGCCAGACATTATAATTCAAACCTGAAAGCCATCTACAACCCACAGGGAGAACCAATTGTGCATTTGTCAAAAAATGCTATTTGTGAGGTTTTTGATTTAGATGATTTATGCACTGTCCCTATCATTTATGAAGATCTGGATAAGGAGTATTGGAGAATGGACACAACTTACAATGGATGGAGGTTGCCCATTCATAGGCCCAGGGTTGGAGGAGAAGTGATGCCCTTAACTAAAAATGATGGCCCTCCCTTTCATGTAGCCATATTTGAACCATACATATAATATACCTATTTCTCTGTAGGCCAAATCCTGGGTTCAGAGGTCCCTGAGTTCATGACCATTCCTCTGATGGTCATAGCCTCAGACATTCAGTGTCATAATGCAAGGCAATTTGATTATGCTTCCTATATTGCTAATAGAATGGACTCTGGTCTATCTGCAATAAAAAATAGTGCTCCAGCATGCTCTTTTGAGCATTACTCAATGCTTATGCACATGGTGTTATATTATGGCCAGGAGGTAGGGTTATGGCCAACTAAGTTTCAAGTTGTTGCTGCATATAAGAAAGGGGAAAAGATACCTGTACAACTGTGGACCAGAATCTAGGATAGTAGATATGCCCATTCTAGCTATGCTCAATTTGAAGAGCATTGTGTAAAAGTACTGTATAGGTATTTCAATCACCCCTGTGAATATTCAATTTCAACTGAAATAAAAAGATTCCTCAGACCAAAAGATTTTGGTGGCCCCCCTACTGTCACTCATAATTGGGGAGATTGGTATTGCTTTGAAGATGCCACTATGATCAAAGTTTATGGTTTTGAGGATGCTCCATTCATATTGCCCAAGACTGTCCCTGACAGGCTTGCATATCTGGAGATAATCAGGCAAATGCATTGTTCAAATGTGATGCATTTGAGTTCACATGACAAACAATCGTTTATGCCCAACACCTTATGTTTTGGAGATTTTACTGTAGTTTCAAAAGAAGGTTACAATCTCATTCTGGATAAATTGATGCATTATAACATGATGACTACTGAGATGAGAAAAGGATTTGACCCTGAAGGCTTTATTGATTCTGCAAGAAGAAAATAGAATCTCAGTGGATACATGCACATACATTATCCACATGATGATGTCATTAGAAATTTAGAAGAAGCAGAAGTCGAATTGGTGGTAGAAAAATATAACAGGGATCTAGATGAAAAGAAAAAGCAGTTAGCAGAAATTGAGGTTGTATCCTCTGAAGATGAAGAACTGACAGGGCAAGAACAACCACCAGATAAAAAGGTAGAGATGTCCAAGAGGAAAATGCAACAATATCAGCGTCCTGTCGTACTACATGATGAGGAGGGGTCTGCTGATGATGATCCATGCCAGACAGCCTATGATTCTTTCATTTCAGATGATAAGTTTATTCAATCAAAAGAATTTAAATCATTTTTATATAAATACAAAGGGAAAGAAATCAGAGAGTCAGTAGATGATGTCTCTGCTGATAATGAGAGACAATTATTAGATACACTGAAGGAAACAGTAGATAAAGAGATGCAAGACATGACACCTAGTAAGGGTAGACAGTTACTTAAAGATGCAGGGGTCATGATTTTTCCTGGTCTGGATTTAAATTCTGCTTTGGTTTTTGACAGTTTTCTGAATAACACAGATGATAAGTATAAACTTACTCCAGAAGGAGTTAATGAAGTATATATGGGAACAAGGTATAATAATGATGAAAATTCCTTGATGATATGGGCGTTATACCCTCCCCATAAGAAGACGGCCATCATAGATACTGAAAAGACTTTTGGCCACGTTATGACTTTGAAAGCAGGGGAAACTGACCCTATAATTACAGCAGACATTGGTATCAATGTTGCCAAATTGAATAAAGCACAAGCTCAAATGTTGATCAAAGAAAGGGATGCATACAAATTGAATTGTGAAAGACTAACAAAAGAAAATGACTACTTGAAGGACGCTGTTAAGAGTACTTTTGGCCAATCTACAAAAAGAATAACTCAAGGTGAGAGTTCACAGGGCATTCAAGTGTTATCCCCTGATCAGGCAACCCAAATTCAGATAGATGCATTTGTTACAATACTGCAGAGCAGGTATGGAAACATGGTGCGGTGGTTAAACCAGTTTTGGGATAATTTCTCAGAGAATCATAAAGCAGTTCAAGAACATGAAAGACTTGAAAAGAGAATACGAGAAAAATTGACTGAGCTACAAAACAGAAGTACTGCTGATAGTACAGATATCTCTGATGCAAAAGCATTTCTCAAACAGCATCAAAATTATTATGACAAACTTAAAGTTGATGCTAAGGAAGGAAATGATGCCTCAAATGCAGGAGTGCCTAGGATACTTAAAGGCAATGGAGAGATCAAGAGCAAGGAAGAATGGATTATTGATTGTCAAAGTATATTACACAAAGCCACAGGAGCTCTGAAAGACAAAGCCTCTGCGTCTAAAGAAGTTTGCAAACAATTGGAGAGCATGATCACACTTGATATAATTACCAAAAGTGCTGTTGACCTTACTGATTCTCATCGTGAGCAGGATTACTTGGATTACTTGGCTAAAGTCTACTTGTGGCTAAATAGAGCCTAATCATAATTATGTTATAGTTGTTAATGTTTGTTAAGTTCCCAAAAAACTTATTGAAGAGTTATGACTCTTCATGGAAATATCTATATAAGTCCAAACAATCGATGCTGAGAGATCATCAGCAGTAAAAATATATTCAGATACATCATATATACAATGTTTCAAAATGACTATGTTGCATATTTTATTTGAAGAAGAAGTTTGAAGTTCTCTGATTCAGTGGTTCTGCTTTGGTATCAGTTGTTTGTTAAGATTATTCAATTGTGTGGCTGTCTCCATTTCTGCATTTCCTTGATATTCAGATTAAACATATCAAGTATATATTTGATCTGTCAATAAACATTTGCTGTATCTATGTGATTAAATAGGTTGGTATCCATTTGAGGAATTAAACCCTTTTGATTTAATTACAGTAGCCTGGAAGTATTAAGCTTGGATTACTAAGTAGGGCCATACAATTAGATTGCCATTCTGTCTCCAGTAAATATTATCTGTTAATCTTGTCTATTCATTTCATTTGGTTCCTTCAAGTAAGGATTAAAGTACCTTCTGGTGAATTATAAGATATCTGATTTTATTTGGTTGGATTATCAAGAAAGAGTCTGTCAGTCATTTACTTGCACGTTTATACAAGCTATAAACTAAAACTGTGCCAAACAACTAGAATTATTACCATTAGGAAACCATTAGTCCTGGTCCTTCAAACTGACTCTGTTACCCAACAAGGCACTAGTCTTATTTTACTTAAAACCTTTTACCTTGATATTGCTTATACAATTCCTACCAATTACTCATTAGACATTAAACCTAAAATCAGTCAGCAAGCATTTCATCTATCCTACATCTTGTGCCATTGTAGATAGATTTAGTTAGTCCACGCATTCACATTCAATCTGCTTTAATTTTCCAAGGTTTACCCACCTAGGTGTAGCAGGACCTAAAGTGAAGGAAATCATCTAACCTTGAAGGTTGATTTCATCAAGTTAGTTCAGAAACGTTGCCAATCTAAACATAGAGCTTGGCATCCCCTTAGGATTGGCAACTTGCATTTCTGAGACCTAACACTACCCATGTTCCTCAACAATTCTTTCTTCAACATTCTACCTTTTCAACCTTCCTGAGCGCCTGGGAGTAACACTTTCCTGTTTAACTTTACTTTTCCTCTTCTTTTTACTCTCCTTCTTGTTCTTCTCCCCTGCATCCTCTTCTTTTATAGTGCTCTTATGTTTCTTAACACCTTCTTATTCTTCTTTTTCTTAGAAGATGTTGAAGTAGCACCTCTCATATCTTTAGGGTTTGTAGATGATGAGGGTTTCTCTATTGCCGCTGGCCTATTTTTTGGAGTATTTTCTTCCTATGGCTCTTCTTGCTCCAGTTCAATTTCAGGTGCAATCTCAAGTTCTGATTCATGTTGAGGTTCATCCTCTGCTTCAGGTACTTCCAACAGTTTTGTGATATCTGTGCATTTTTTAAAGGCATTCCAATCAACCTATGGATGTTGAATTCTAAGGCTTCTCTTAACCAATAGGGCTATTAAGCAGTGATGGGACAACGTGGTGTCAGTTTGCTTTCTCTAATAGTCGGATGCCATCCTCTTCAACATGTTATAGAGGAAATTGGGAACATTGACTAACTTATCATGGCGTAAGTGATTCAGCAACTTAAAGTGCACACTATATAACAAATTGTGCCGACCATCACAAATAAAGTATTTAATGATATAAGAAGCACATTTTTCCCAAAATAATGGAAGGGACAGTCTCTTTGTACCTTGTGATGATGAGTCCATTTTTTCTCCACGCTCACATAATTCTTCTCTTGCTACAACTGCATCAGCACGAGCTGGATATTCAAACCTTGTACGTGGCAATCCTGTAACTTGGGCAATGGCCATTTCAGAAGCATCTACAACCAATCCCTTGGTTGTTGCCTCATCATACCGCAATGTAGCTACAAATTCTTTTGCCATTTCATTGTCATATTTTGTTAGCTTCAAGAAGTAATCTAGCCATCCCACTCTGGTGAAGAGTGATAGAACCATCATATCCTCTAATATTTCCTTGTGTGCAGATGGTTCTCATCTTATAACATCACCTCCCATTGTCTTTGTACTCTGCAACCTCAAAAGGTTTCAATTTCTGCTCAACTTCAATTCCACCACCTTCAGAAGAACCTATAATTTGATGCCTTTTCTTGTGCCTTCTTCTATTCACCCCAACTGTAACTTTTGGATCTTTCTTGTATGTAAAATTTTGTATCTCAACTCACTCATAGGGTAATAATTTCACAATTTGGATGAAACATGGTAGGTCTACTATCCTTGGAAAAATGACATAGAATTCTATTTGATAACTCTAAAGGCTTGGGTGGCCGAAAATTGAAAATTTTAACTAACCAATATACCCCTCCCCCCCAACTAATGGGTGAAGTGACCCTACTTCACATGTGAATTGATAGGGCTAAAAGAGTAATTATGAAATTTAATGGTGATATATATTTTCGCATGCATGAATTAAACAAAGAGTAATAATGAATATAAAATGAAATCTAAGTTAATCATGTAAGGTTACCTTTTGTACATACGTTATGGAAACAAGTGATCAGCGCACCTTAGAACTAGAGAACACATACTTGTCTTTTATTTAATGTGAGCATAATGAAATGCATGAGAGTGAATGATAAGGTGGTGGGTACGCTAGAAGTGATGTGATGTGACAACTCACAATACTTGTCTAACAACTCGTGAGTGCGAGTTGAACATTTTTGTTGCGAGTGTTTGATTTATTCAAAATGAATAGCACATGTGTGGAAGAAATGGAATGCGCGGAAAAATAATTTACTTTTTGCCAAAGTGTTGAAGACTTCTGTAGACAGGTGTTGCTACGGGTTATACCTTCAGTACAGGTCTCGACTGAATGTTTACATATTCATTATTTTAGGTCCCAACTATAACAGGTCCCGACTAAGACTTAAGAACAGGTCCCACTAGAGCTAATTATGTTCACCATGGGTAGTGTACTGTGTGTGCATGTGAAGTGCAAAGTAATAAAAATTAAGTCCCAGTGACAGGGGTTGAGTCGTGCAAATCAACCTCTGCATCACTAGACATGATGGGTGGATCACTTTCTGTCAGTACATCATTGTGTGTTTTAGAGCCTTCATCAATATCATTGTGAGTGCCATACTTGTTTGTTAGAGAGACAATAAAATCATCTTTTTGAAGCAGTTTCTTATAAAGTTTCAACCTATGTCCATTTACTAGTAATGAAAATCTGACCTCATCAATGGTTTATAGTTGGACTGCACCATTAGGGAATACCTGTTGAATCTCATATGGTCCCAACCATCGATATTGAAGCTTGCCTTTGAAATCTTTGTATCTGGAATCATAGAGAAGGGCCCAATCACCAACATTGAACTCTTTAGTCTTTATATACTAATCATGTCATTTAATTCTTTGCTTCTGAATAACCTATGTGCGGTGTATGGCTTCTAATTTGATTTCATCAAGAGCATTGAAATTTTGTAACCTTTCCTTTTGAGCCTCTGTTAAGTCCATCCCCAATTCCACTGTTGTTCTCAGATTTTTGTAATCAAACTCTATAGGTAGTACTGCTATCTTGCCATAAACCAATTCATAAGGAATGAATCCTATAGTTGTCTTCCATGTGGTTCTGTATGCCCAAACAACTTCTGGTAATCTAGAAACCCAATCTCTTCTATCGAGTTGTACTATTTTTGTCAATATATTCTCAATCTCCCTGTTTGTAACCTTGACTTGACCATTAGCCTGAGGATGATATGGGGTAGACTTCTTGTGTCTGATCTGATACTCCTCCACCAGTTTGGTGATTAAGTCTGATGTGAATTGTGGTTCTTGATTAATCACTATCTCCCTAGGTACACCATACCTAGTGAAGATTTCCTCATATAAGAATTTTGCCACATTGCCATCTCTGGCAAACTGCAAAGCTTTAACTTCTACCCATTTGGTTAAGTAATTGATGCATACCAGTATATATTCCTTGTTGTTTGAAGTGGGAGAGATAGGTCCAACAAAATCCAACCCCCACTTATCAAAAGGAGCTAATGTTGTTTGGGGCTGCAAAGACATTTCATCACTTCTTGTAGGTCTCCCCATTCTCTGGCACCAGTCACAACTTCTAGTATACTTGACAGAGTCTTTATGTAGTGTTGGCCAGTAATATCCTGTTGTCAAGATCTTGAAGGCTGTCCTTTTGGCTACAAAATGTCCACCATAGGGTTCATCATGACATGCCTTCAATATGTCAAACACTTCATCTTCCCTGATACATCTCATAATGTTATCTGGGCCAGTTTAGAATAGGAATCCAGAAATCCAAGAATAAGGGAAGCATTTGTGAACTAACTGTCTTTTCTCCCTTGGAGAAAAGTAACTTGGAATCTGCCCTGTCACCAAATAATTAGCTATATCTGCATACCATGGAGTGTGTATGTTTAACAGGGATAACTTTAAGGAACACCCCCCTAAAAACACCTATAAAATCCTAGTGAATCCTAGCTAAGTACTATAATTTTCCTAGCGAATCTTTCCTTTTTTTTGAAAAAACTATTAATCTTTTTGCGAATCGATACACATTATTAAAAAAAATTGTAAAATTGTGGTGAATTCTAGTGAAAATTCACTAAAAAATAAAACTAATGGTGAATCCTTCCTTTAAAAATTGCATATTTGGTCGACACAATCCCCCATATGTTCTTTTTTTAATTTTAAAGCAAGGACTCGAGGGCGGCAGCCACCGGCGGGGTCAAGGGGCAATGCCCCCTCGTGGGGTCTAGGGATAGTGGCCTCGACGTACTCATGTCGTGATATAGGCAGGCTCGAGGGGCAAAGCCCCTCACCACCAAGCACAAATTCAATATCCAAAATGCATTGGATTAATTATTTTTTAAATATTTCACTTAAAAAAAAGACTAAAACGAACTTAAATTCTTGCCATTGATTATCATTTTGATCAGACGGTTATAGTTGAATTCCATGACCCTTTTGGCATGTACCTTTTAAAAGGCTTTCTAGGGCCCAAAATTTGTTTTGGGCCACACGATCATAATCTAATCATGTGGTCCAAAACAAATTTCGGGCCCCAGCAATCCTTTTAAAAGGCAAATGCCAAAAGGGCCACGGAATTCAACTATAACCATTTGATTAAAATGATAATCAATGGTAATGATTCAAAGGCATATTCAAAGTTAAATTAGCCCTAAAGTATATGAAAAACCACTTTAATGATGGTGATATTACCCCTAAAGTAATGACAAGAATATAATATTAATGGTGAATCCGATTAAGATTTATAATTATATTAAAAACTATTGGCGAATCAGCTCTAATGACACATAATTTACTTGGCGAAACAATTTAATTTATTGGTTTAAAAAAATAATTCTCTGGTGATTTAACCCATAAAAATATTTTTTTGTAAAAATCGGGCGATTTAACCCCTCGCTGGTTGTAATATATTTGCCAATTTTGAATTCCCAGATTTGAACTATTTGCCAATTGGCAAAGATTCGCCACTAAAAAACTCCCTAATGTTTAGAGCAAATAGATGCTCATCAGGAAAAGAGTCATCAACCACTCCTTGTGCTGATTGTGTAGGTATTCTAGATAGAAAATCAGCAACCACATTAGCCTTTCCTAGTTTGTCAACTATTGTTATGTCAAATTCTTGCAATAACAACAACCACCTTACAAGTCTTCTGCCCACTATTGGCTTATTCATCAAATATCTGATTACTATATGATCTGTATGTATGAACACTTTATAGCCAGTAATGTAGTGTCTAAATTTGTTAATGGCATAAACAAAATCTAACATTTCCTTTTCTGTCACAGTGTAGTTCAACTCAGCTCCCTGTAGGTTTTTGTTGATATAGTATATTGCATACTCTTTATTTCCTTCTTGTTGGCCTAAGACTGCTCCAATGGCAAATTCTGATGCATTAGTGTGGATATGAAAGGGTAGTGTCCAATTTGGACCTCTTAGAACTGGAGCTTGTGTCAAGGATGCTTTTAGCTTCTCAAATGATTTCTGACAGTTTGGGGTCCATTCAAAGTCAATGTCTTTTGTCAACAGAGTAAACAAAGGGGCAACAATTTTGCTAAAATCTTGAATGAACTGCCTATAATAACCTACATGTCCAAGGAAGCTCCTTACATCCTTTTGTCTCTGTGGAATAGGCAAGGTAGATATGATTTCAATCTTCTTTGGGTCAACTTGTATTCCTACACTTGAGATAAAATGTCCCAAGACAATGCCCTATGTCATCATCATAAAACATTTTGTTGGAGTACAGGACAACACTGAGAGGGGGGGTGAATCAGTGTTGTATAAACTTTTATAACTTTTTGCACCTTTTAATTTACAAGACAAAGAGAGATGAAGACATCAATAAATTCTTAAACACATATGCACAAGTGTGATAATGAAAAACATGAATCAGGACCTATGAATAAAACATTAGAAAACACACACATAGAGGCAAATCATAACACAAGGATTATTAGAGTGGAAAACCCTCATGGGGTAGAAAAACCACTCAAAATTGCCTCACTGGCTTATTCAAAACCTCACTGGTTACAACAAGTTGTCTCACTAACAATTAACCATGCCTCACTGGTATACAAAGCCTCACTAGTATACAAAGCCTCACTGGCATAAAATCTGTCTCATTGACAAATACAATCACCATTATCAAAACATATTGTGCAAGAAATGATTGCAAGTCAATTTGATTTGCACCATTACATACTCTGCATTTTCTTCTTCAAAAAACCAAAAAAATATCTTCAATCTTTCATATCTCAGTCCTCCAAATCTAATCACACTACACCTGCAAATTCAATATATAATAAAAATGACTCTTTATCTTCCTCTTCTCTTCATATTCCTTTTCTTCAATAATATTCATTCTCACTTCATCTGTAACAATCAATTATGAAATTCAATCTGTAGATCTTTTTCATGATTTCTTCATCTTGAGTTTTATTCATTCCTGCAATGATAATCTTACAAAAATTATCTCTTCAATGCTACATTTTGTCCACACACCAAAATCAATTCATAAGCATCTACAATATGAATAAAAAAAACTTTTGATATATTCCTCTCCTCTGCACAGAAAAAATCATTCTCCTACAAAAATAAGATTATATTCTTCTCCTTTGCATAACCATTCATCTTCCTCTTCTATTTGATTTATTTTCACTTGTAAAAATAAGGATAATAAGTCTTCTATTTCTTCCATATTCCTTCTCTGCAAATATTTCTTCACCCATTTCATAAAAGACTTCCATGTGCCTTCAAATAAAAACCACTCTGCAATTTTATTTACTCTGCATAAAAAAATCATACACCTGCAATAAAAAACTTTTCATCTTCGAATCCCCTTCTAAAAAGAACTTCTCCCTTAAAAAACTCTTCACAATAAAAAACTTTCTACAAAAATCCCCATACATTATTTTTTTTTAATAAAAGGCATTAAAAAAAACTTCTCCCTATTAAAATTCCATCTTTTTAGCTTCCTGCCACGAATAGGACTTTAAAAAATAGAAAAAAATCTTCTAAAAAAAATGCTTTTGAAATCTCAAGTAAATCTGTATTTTAAAAGACTTAAAAATTGCCTTTTCAAAACTGTCACACTAATGTGATGTTTCAATACACGTCAAATAGCATACTTGGGAGTCAGAGAGTCGAATTAAATAATATCCATAGATCTCATTCTGCGCGTTCAATGCAGATTTAAATACATCCTTCGAATTTATCTTTGGTGCCCAAATGCTTGTGCAAAGATTGATGCTATCGGTAGAGATAGGTGAAGGGGCTAGTTGCCAAATGGTCTTAAACCCCTTTAGCAGGTGAATTTAAATAAAACAACCTGCGACAGTAAGTCACTTAACAAACATAACATAAAGTGTAAATGTATGTGATGGGTGGAATAATAGTTTGAATACATAGAAGACACTTAGGGTTTTTAGACAAAAGACTTAGGATAAAGAACTACAAACCTTAAATACATCACTTCACATAAGTAAACCCTAATCACACATCATTGCCAAGACACTATGTGGTAGAGACAAGGAAACAAATAGTGACCTTTAGGTTTCTAAAAGTGATAGGATATTGGAACAAGAACACAAATCATGAGAGGATCCTAATCCATTTCAAAACAGCTAGAAACCAAGTACTCTTAACTATATATAACTAATACAAAAAAAACTATGGAGAATTTTTAGACTTATCATAGAAGAGGTTATGAACATTTATGTATTAGGATAAGAAAGACATAGGATACTTCTAGACACTGAAGTTATAAACTTCAACACACATCACATTCAAATACATAAATACACACTATTGGCAGAGAATCCATATCATGAAGTGAAATATCCTTATCATGCAATAGCAACACAAGCTTTGTCATGCTCTGTCATGTATTTGTCATGAAGCTCTGCAACACTTTGTATTGCATCTGTGGCAAACTTCATACCTCATCCATTCAAGCAAGAGACCTTTGAGATCTTCAGTGACCACCACTTTCAGATCTTGTTCAAATGCATACCTAGTTATGAAGCACTGCACCACACCTTGTCTTGAAAACACTATCAACTCTGTGTAACACCTCAGTAACTCTATGAACCTTGTCTTGAAGCATAACAAACCACCTGATAAACCAACATGAAAGCCTTTTTATGTGAACTGATAAACAACAAGTAGCAGATGACTCAACTCCTGATTGGCAACTCATTATTAACTTTGCATCCAATCTCATTACTCAACTTATAGTAACTCTATGAGATTAATTCTTCAACATCCTGAGGCATAACAATCATCAAATGTAGATCAATAATATCAAAACATCAAATGATCAATATCAAAGCATCATGGTATGTAAATAGACAACATTATCTTGTTTTGAGTCATCTTATGAACAAGTTATCTCCTGACATAGGTTGAAGCATGAACACCTTCATGTGAAGCCTCATGTTGAAGCATGAACAACAATTAAACACAATGAGTAAGACAAACACCATCAAGACACCTTTTGACATTAATGACAATCAACTCAACACCTTTTTGACATCAATGGCAATCAATCTCCATCACATTTTCCATTGCTCAAAGATATATTGTGGTTTGCACATCTCTTTAAAACTTTCTCCAAATTGTGTAAGGCTTCATCATATGTTTCACCATATGTGGTGAAGTCATCCATGTAAATCTCCATGCTATCATGGGAAAAATTAGAGAAAATATTGAGTATTGCTCTTTGAAATGTGGCTCCAAAGCATTACAGAGACCAAAAGGCAAGATAGAATATGCATAGATCCCCCAAGGGTAGGTAAACATTGTCTTATCTTGATCCTCAGGTGCAATCTTGAGTTGGTTATAGCCACTGAAGCCATTAAGAAATGAGAAATATTTCTTCCCTGCCAAAGAGTCAAAAACTTGGTCAATAAATGGCAATGCGAAGTGATCCTTCCTTGTGGCAGCATTTAGTTCCCTATAGTCAACACAAACTCACCATTTGCCACCTTTCTTGGGAACTATTACCAATGGTGAAACCCATTCACTGTCTGAAATGGGGTATATAAATCCTACATCCAAAAGCTTTTGAAGTTCAGATTTCACTATCTCTCTTAGAGTAGGGTTCATGTGTCTCTTCTACTGCCTTATAGGTCTGTGGCCATCATCAATGTAAATTTTATGCATGCATAAGGCAAGATCAATGCCTTTCATGTCACTGTAATCCCATGCAAATGTTGTTGCGTGTGCTTGTAACATTGCATGTAGGGATTGTTGCTGCTCATCAGTCAATGCATTATTAACAGTCAACATCTTTCCTAGCTTGATTTCTAATTGTTTAGACATTTCTTGTACAGAGGACAAATCAAGGCTAGGTATTACTGGTAAGCATTGCTGGGGTAATAAAGTATGAAATATTTGGGATACCTCTTTTGAGGAACCGGTGGGTATTATGCTTCTCAAGGGGTCTTGTAAGCAGGATAGACCGTCCTATTGTTGTGGGTGCCTCTCACAATCATTTTGTATAATGTGAGCTATCAACTCATCTTCATCTTGGATATCCAGTAAGGGGCTGCATTCAATGGTCATCAAGGTTTGTAGTGAATAGATGTTTTCATCATCCAAGGTAGGCCAGATGGTTTGCTCAAGTTCATGGTATGGTTGGGCTGGTGGATATAAGACCAATTTCTTGGTCACAGTCCCATTGGATATGATCATATTTCCTAACCTGCAACCTATAAATGCATCTGTTGTGGCAAGCCATGGTCTGCCTAGTATAAGAGGATAACTAGCAAGATTGACCTTGGGCTAGAGTACTATAAAATCAGTAGGGTATTCCTAGGAATCTAATGCAATTACCAAGTCCTCAATGACTCCTTCAGGCTTAACTATAGACCTATCAGCTAATTGCAAGACTGTCTAAGTAGGCCTAAGCTTGTTTAACTGCAACATCTGCATTGTCTCCTTGGTCATTACATTAATTGTAACACCCAATTCTATCAAAGTATTCTTGATTAGAGTCCCCCATTGATTTTTACGTCCACTACTAGACTACCTGGATCTGTATATTTGGGGACAGTTATATTCCCCAACATTATGTTAGCAAGGTTACCCAAAACTTGGACTATCTTTGGGCCCGTTCTCTTCCTTCCCGGTTTCTTTATACAGAGATCTCTAATAGTCTTAGTATAGATAGGAATATCTTCGATATCTTGGATTAAGGGAATCTGTATGCTTATATCTTTTAATTGGACTAGAAGGTCAGTTTCAGCCTGTGCTGGTTACTTCTAGATAGCCAAGCATTCAGGGAAAGGAGGCTTTGGATGTGAAGTAGTTTGAGGGTCCTGATTTGATTCAGGTTCCAAAGGTGGCTTATCTGAGGCTTCCTCTGTGGGTTCTTCATCTTCAAGTTCTATAATTTGGGGAGATGAAGGGCCTGCAAGTTGCTTCCCTGATATGAGGTGAACATTACTCACCTCTACCCCATAGGTGGGGTATTGCATCACCTCGTTAGTATAAGCCTGTTGAATAGGCTTATTGTTAGGGTTAAGTGTAGGTTGGACAGGGAGTTGGATAGGTCTAGGAGGTTGAGTTTGAGGAGTGGATGGAGGCATTATTGCTGGTAATTTGCATTTTACTACCATTGCTGGCCCTTGTTCCATTAGGGTTGCCACTGATGTTGCTGTGTAGGCCACTGAGGGTTATAGTTGGAACCTTGCAAACTTTTTTGGGGCCATGGGTTTGGCTGATGTTGGTTCCAAGTGGGTTGTGGAGTAGGCCATTGTGAGTTTTGTCATAGAGTTTGATTGATAGGCCATGGTTGAATATTCCAAGTAGAGAAATTTTGATTTGTAGCAGGAAAGGGTGAATTAAAATTAAGTGGATAAGAGGGCATACCTTGTCTTTGCTGCCAAGGTCTCCTTTGAGCTACGTAGAACAACTGCATGTCCTCTCCTTCAAATGGCTAAAATTATGTCCTTTCAACCTTCTCTTGATCGATACTAGCCACCCTCTTGCATTTACAATTAGCCTTCCTTTGTCTACAACTGGGGCAGTACTTAGTAAGCATTGCTTCCGCCTCTTGTTTCTTCTTGATGTGAAGAGTGTCCAGCTATGTAGCCATATGGCTGATGATATACTCCTTCATGTTGGACAACAAGTTATTGATTTCCACTCTTGAAACCCCATTGGTTGCTTTGTTTCTGATGGATGTCCTTTCTCCCCTTGGTCGTCTGGTGAAAGTTCTTGAATAATTTCTGTAAACTTTGCAGATTGATTCAAAAAGTAATTGAGAAACATCACCTTTGCCAATGAGATTCAGGGCATCCATACAATCATCATTAACCCCTCTCAAAAAGACTAGTTTCGGTGATTCTTCAGACAATCTATTTTGGGGGTTTTTCTTCAAGGCACACTAGAATCTTTCAACATAATCTTCCAGTGGCTCCTCCTCTTTTTGTGACATCTTGAAGATGCCATCTCTCCTCCTATCAAGTCCTCTGCAGTAATCTTGGTATTTCTCCAAGAATCTCTCCTTCATTGTATCCCAGTTTGGAATGACATCTTTTCCTAGCCCCATAAACCATCTCAAGACTACATCCTTGAGAGTGGCAGGAAAGAGTTTAAGCCCGTGAACATCTAAAGTGTAGCCATAGCTCCTACACAAGATATCAAACTCAAATAGAAATGTATCTGGGTCCTCTGTCACTAGGCCATAGAAGACTGGTAATATTGAAGGTGGAATATTCTTCAACACTGTAGCCCTCTCCTGATTAGTGATAGGAAACTCAAACATTGCTTTCTCTGGTGGATCATCCATCACTGCATCTGCCATGGTTCTAAAGGTCCCTTTTGTACTTATGGAAGAAGCTGATGAAGATGTAGAAGGTATTGATGAAGATGGAAGAATAGGTTCTTCTCCTTTAGCAATTCCTACTGTATAGTTGATAAAGTCAGCAGTATCTTCTCTATCCTAATAATTTGAACGGAGGAATTTGCCTTGGTTGTCTCTCTACCTCCGCATACAGTGTATTTAGCTTTTGTATATTAGTGGTCCAGCATAATGTTAGTACAATTTCTAGTGTTTCTTGAAGAGTGAATCTATCAACCCTAATGCTGGAATCAAAATTTAAGCTATAAAAACATGTAAAATAAGCCTATGAAGGTAGCACCATCCCTGACAACGGTGCCAAAAATGTAGAGGCTAACTAATGCGTTGTAGACTTACACAATTCAGGGGTAAACCTATCTAAACAGTCCACTTGACATTATACACCTACATTAAATTATCAACCAAGGAGCATAAGCTTATGATGGCACTACACTGTATGTGCCTTCAGGGGTTCATATTCTCTTAAACTATCCTATTCAAACCTACTCAGATTATTCTACTTTGCTGGAATTCATAGAAATGCAAGAACAGTAAAAATAGTTATAGAGCCTAGTGGCTATGGGTACCTACAGCATAAGTTGTAGATAACTGCTAACAACAGAAAATACAGAACTAATCCAAAACCATTCAAAATGATGAGAAAGCTAATGCTAACCTTCAGAGGACTAAGATGGATCAATTATACATTTTTTCATGAACCACAACTATTGTAATTAACAACAAGAGTATTCTACTTAACTCACAATGCATTTATAAAATAACGGAAAACAACTTTAACAAGAATGCATAAATGAATAAGAAAATAAATGAAGTGAAGATCAGTACCTTGAGTGGCTGGCTCAAGGGACTGAATCACTTAGCTGGAAATCAAATCTAACTCAGATAATCATGCATCCACATAACACATAGTTTCATTCATTCCATATCACAGAAATACTTCAAATAGAATCCTTTTTGTAGATTTTATTCAATAATTGCATTTCAACAATTCATGTCTGGAGAAATAACTAGCTGTTGTATCTTCTAATAGTGAATACAAAAACTAACAACTGAGTAACTAACTTGACTCCGAGTTCATCCCCTAACTTATAACAAAATGGGAGAGTCTTATTCAACTACCAACTAACTACAATCATTAATCCATTCCTAGATATTAGGATATAGAGTTAAGATTGATTTATTAATTCTAACTGAACAGAGGAAGGAGAATCCCATTCAAATAAGAATTCCTATGCAACGCCTCATATGAGAAACACATAAGTTGCGTTTAGAATCTTGGAACAAGTCTACTTCTATATTTATTTCTTCCCATAATAATTCACGTTCAACTTCTAGCTGCCTTCACTTTTGGCAGCTTGATTTCAACTTCCTTCAATTCCCCTGTTCTGCGACTTGCTATAAATTCTCCTCTGCTTGATGCCACATGCTTGTTGCTGCACAAGGGTTAATCCACAAAACATATGTGCACAAATAACCTTCATAATTAAACCATAGAATCTCATCTATATTGCATACATACTCATGTTCAAATCATTCAATTGATAAATATCATCACTGTATTTCATATTAACAAAATAGGTTCAAGGTTTTGCAAAATATATAAAAAGACAGTATATCATGATGGTAATGTTTGAAAAGTATCTGGAAGATTATGTGCAAAAGGTCTGAAAGCATATAAAAACAACACAAAGAGGACAATATTTAAACCCATCAATGTGGAGGAATGGTCAGAGTGAAGGAAAAGGACCCTGATTTTGACAGAGGTGGATCCACTCAGGGGAAGGACAACAATCGGGCAAGAGTAGGAGATAGATTGCAAGGGGAGTTTAAGGCGTGACTGTAGTAGAGTTTTGGGCAAGGTGAGTGAAGCCAACCATGTCAGTATAAACAAGAATATCATGTCTCAGTCTCTCATGATTGTATGAATTTTGTAAGTGTTAAAAAAAAATTGATAAACCAATTTCTGAACTGAACTCTTTGTATGTTGATTTTTGTCTCTATCACATTTTGTGGAATGAAAGAATCTAGTTAAGCTTTCTATCACTAGATCAAAGGGTCCATTTAATTGATTGATTAACTTAAATGTAACTTGTGATTGCTGGTGTATTATCTTCTGTTTCAAGAAAGTGTTGCAGATTTGTTTGGCACCAGGTTGCAGTGTCATCAGATTGGTATCAGAGCCCAAAGATTTGGGGTTGTTGAGGAGTGGGCAGAATGCCACCAAGAATGATAAGAGGAAGAGGTGTTTGAGGTAGAGGTCGAAGAGGCCATGATGAAGGAATTTTTGATATGTTGCAGAACTTAGCAATAAGAATGGAAGCCTTAGAGAGGGCACAACGAAGAGGAGCAACAGTAGATGATATTAGTGAAGTTGTTGAGGAAGAACATTTAGGAGATGGTGAAGAAGTTCAGGAAGAACCTGAAGGATTTGAAGAAAATTGTTGAGGACAGTGATGAGTGTGGGTGCCAAACCCAAGATCGAAGTTCCTACGTATTCTAGAAGTTTAAACGGTGAAGAAATCATTGATTGGATCAATGATTTAGACAAGTATTTTGAATATGAAGGAGTTGCTGAAGAAAGAAGAGTGAAGTTCGCATGTACAAGGATCAAGGGCCATGCTACTATGTGGTGGGACTATGTCCAATCTGAGAGACGAAAGAAGAACAAGGAAAACATTACTTCATGGGATTGAATGGTTGTGAAGTTAAAGTCCAAGTTCCTTCTAGGAGATTACCAAACTAATCTCTTCAAAAGATTTCATAATCTTAAGCAAAAGGACATGATGGTGAAGGAATATACAAAGGAGTTTTACAAGTTGATGATTCAATCGAGCCATAGTGAAGATGATCTTGAGAAGGTAGAAAGATATTTGAATGGTTTGAAATATAGTTTGCAAGATGAGTTGAGTCTAGTATCCCTTAGAACTCTTGAGGAGGCATATCAGTTTGCCATCAAGGTAGAAGAGAAGATTATGAGAAGACAAAATGATCAAGGAAGAGGAGCTAGAGGAAGAGGACAACATGATGGAAAAGGACAACAACAACCCCATGAAGAAGTGGCTAAAAGTTCAAGTGGGATAGCCAATCAAGAAAGAGGAGGATTTCAAAATAAAGGAGATAGATCATATGGAAGAGGAGGTTTTCAAGGAAGAGGAAGAGACTTTGTTAGAAAATGTTTCAAATGTAACCAGTATGCTGGTCATAAGAGTTGGGATTGTCCTGAGTTCTCACAAGGAAGCCATGCAAGGATAGAGAGAAGAAATCAGATTGTACAAGCAAATCAAGAAAGTGTTGGATCACCTACTCATCACCAAGAAGAACTTGAATCCAGAGAGTCCTTGCTATTCAAAAGAGTGCTATTAAAGCCACCTAAGGAGAACCAAGAGCCAGTGCAAAGGAGATCTTTATTCAAGACAAAATGTAAGGCTAAAGGTAAGTGCTGCAAATTAATTATAGATAGTGGGAGTATGGATAATTTAGTGGCTACTAAAATGGTAGATAAGTTGGGTCTTCAAAGGATTAAACATCCTACACCGTATAAGGTTTCTTGGCTATAGAAAGGTCATCGGTTGTTGGTCAATGAACAGACTTTGGCAAAATTTCAAATTGGTAGTTATAAGGATAGTCTTGTATGTGATATCATGCCCATGGATGTGTATCACGTGTTACTTGGTAGACCATGGCAATTTGATAGGGAAGCTAAGCATAATGGAAGAGATAACACCTACACTTTTGAGAAGGATGGAATCAAGCAAACATTGTTGCCTATGCAAGACCAAAAAGATGACAATGGTAGTAACAATAGTAGTAAGATAATGTTAGTAAGTGGGAAAGATTTTCTACATGATATGAAGAAGGAAGAAGATGTAGCATCCACAAAAGAGGTATTCATCCATTTTTTTGGTTTTTGCAAAGATGAGACTAGTGCTGATTTACATTTAGAACAACTAATAGAATGTGTTGAAATAAGTGAAGGTGAAGTTGGGGCAGCGAATGGTCCTTGGAAGGACATGCATGAGTGGAAGAAAATGGTACCGTTGAGTACAAGGGTGTCACGTCTAGTTTTTATGAACAATATAATTATTCTAGATTAGTGAAAAATTATTGTGATTGACTTTACCTTAAGTAATTTTGCAAATGTGAAGGTAATTATTATGAGTTTGTATTGAAGAGAATTGGAAATTGGTTTAAATGTCAAATATTGTAGACATGATTACAATGATTTCCCTCGGCTATGTTTTTGGAGACACTAACCTATTGACGTCGAGTTGAGTGCAAATGGATGCAGGTACTCATCGAAGATGAGAACATGGTTGAGGTAGAGGTGTTCTAGCCACTTGGCAAGAACTGATGGATGGATTACCCTGATGCAATCACACACACCACATAGTTTTCATATGCATTTTGAATGGTTTTCTTATGCATCTTTGTGTGGAAAATAAGTGTGATTGATGATTTAAATAATTAGAAAATATTGTGTTTAAATTTCTACAATAGTTTATATTAAATGCATTATTTAATTTAATGTCTTTTTTGAATTGTGATTAAAATAAGTATTTTAATTTCAATAAATGAGATATATATGTTTATTTGTAGTTTTTATTAAATAATAAATAAATATTGTCTTTATTCACCTAATTTTAGATGTTTGGAAGATAATATGCACATTAGATTTAAATTAATTGTATTAAATTATAATTAGATATATTTATATTATTGTATTATTAGTTTAATTACTTCTTGATTTATAAAATTAGATATGTTTTAGTTAAATAATTAAATAATGTTAATAATAGTGTTATTATAATTAGATAATTTTAAATAAATAAATAAGAAAGAGTTTAAAAAGCAGCTTCCTATTATGCAAGCCAAATTTGCACTACATAATAGTAAACTGCACAGAAAATATTTAATTGGTTTAAATAGCATTTTACTTTAATCTCATTGGTTGAATTATCATGCAAAGTGGACAAAACTTCAGTTCTAAAACTCTAAATATTCAGTTTTTTAAACCTAATGGAGGGGTCGCCAAAAATAAGAATGGTGAGATTTTATTAAAAGAGAGTTTTTGGGCAGCAAAGAAAACCCACGGCTTACATAACAGGAAGCACACACTCAGCAACAGGAAGGACATTTTTGGCATAACAAGAAGGGCATTGTGGCAGCAACAGGAACCTATCCTTTCAGCAGCAAATTCATCGTCAATCGCCATATTTATTTTCCAAGTTTTTATTTCATATTTTTGTCTTCTTGAATCATGTTTTGTGGTTGTTAAAACAATGATGTTTGGCTAGTAAATTGACCCCTTAATTTTTACTTGTTGCCTGTTGTTCTTTGTCTTGGCTGAATGATGTTTAAAAACATATTACCTTCTTCCTATGCTTTAACTAAAACAAGGATATTAAACCTCAGATTTGATTATTAATTTGAATAAAAACCAATGATAAAATCTTCATACAGCTGTCATAAACATTCCTTGCAGACTTATTAAGACTGCATTTTCTTTTATTTTTGTTGATTGAAACTTTCTATTTGATTAGAAAATCGACCCATTATTTTAAACTCTCAAAAATTCACAAAAGGGTAGACAAAAACCTAGTTCCTGTTATGGACTATTTTTCAGTGCATTTTCCTTTACATTTCCAGAAAATAACAGTAAAGCTGTGTATTCATTGTTTTATTTTATTTTTCTTTATTTTCTGTAGCTCCTGTTATTGAGAACAAAAAATAGCAGAATAACAGGAAGCTGGTTTAATTTTATGTATTTAAATTTGCTACTACAACAAGTTTAAATTATGTTTTTATGAGTTTCATCACAAATTTGACATCAAAGAATAATAAAAGCTTAATTTCATGTATGTTATTGAGAAAATATGAATGAATAAATAAATAATAATATTAACTAGATTGCATATGATACTGAGAAATTATGATGGAATAATGGATAATAATAGCCAGATTGCATATGATATTGCAAAAATATGATTGAATAGTGAATAAGAAATTATATCAAATTGATAAACTTTTGAATGCAATTGTGTATGGAAATGAGGGATTATTGCTTGGAAAGTGTGTTTTCCTTGATTGGTGTTTTGGAAAAGGAATTTGAAATGATTTATAGAAGAACATTAATTGTTTTATTCTATTATTCTACTGATCTTGAGGAAAGATAGTAATATTATTTGACATAAGTGTGAATGAAACCTCATTGTATGAGAATGGAGTAGTCAAACATCAACATTTGATTTTATTTGGATTATAAAACAACATTTGGATATGAAGTAAAATCAATAAGTTCTACAATCTATTTAAACCATGGAATATGAATTGAGTATATAATCAGATTATTGTTTTTTAAAAGGATTCATGATGATCTTCATTTCTGCTTGATCGAAAAGTGTGCTTTCTTTATTAATGCATGGGAAAGGGATTAGAGGTGGTCATAAGTGATTTTGATTTATTCATTTATTTAATTGTTTATTGATTTATTTGCTTATTGATTTCTTGGGGGAAAAAATAGATTTTTATCTCGAAATATGTTTGGGTTACTTTCGGGCTAGGATGCCGAATGTGGATTTTCAGAGATGGCTTTTCCTCTTTTTGGGAATTGAACCAGGTTACTATTTAAAGGATTAGATCTAATCGAGATGACATTGAAATAGATGTTTTATTGTCTAGCAAACTTATTTATTGATATCTCTACCACATCCTATTGTGAGACAATTTACTTTTCATTATTTAGAATTGCACATTCAGACATCAGGGTTACATTAGGTGTTCCCTCCTGCTAGTTGTTACCAGGTAGCTAGACATTTCGTGTAGGGTCGGGTTTCCTTCGTTTCATGAAGGGATCCAGGGAAGTGTAAATACTTCATGGTTGGGTGGAAAAAGCACCTGGATCATGTTCCCGTCTCTCGGATCGCAGGTGGTGGACTACTTGGTTTGTGCGACTGATGAGTGTATTGATTTATTTATTCATATGGTTCATGATTATTCGATGTATTATGTCATGGTTGTCAAAGGACTTTGTATATGATTTTATAGTTCTTTTACCTAGATTAAGCATGTGATTTTTGTAAGATTTAATGACATTATGATTTCCTATTTATGAGATTTATCTTTCTTTGAAATATTGTGATTAAGCATATTATTTACATCTTTTTACTTTTGACAATGTGATGTTGTATTTAAGTGGATTATTTACTTCATTTTACTTCATTTGCTTTTGAGTTGGTTTTATGGCTTTACATGTACTTGTGAGAATTTATAAAGGGAGATGGTGGAAGAAGAGGACAACAAAATTACAACAAACAAGAAAGAAGAGTATGGTCCTTTGAAGGATGCAGAGATACAGGAAAGTTCTAACCAGTAGTGCCAAGATGTATACATGGGCATGCAACTGCATGGACAGAGTGTGAAGATATCAAAAGAGAATGTGGAAGATGACCTATCTCTTCAAATTGAGGCTATTGAGAAAGAGTGGCTTGTATTGACAGGAAGTGAGGCAAATAGTGCAGCTGCCAATAGTGAGGTAATACCTCAGTTTCCAAACGCCTTGAATATAGTTGAAGATGATTTTCATGAATATGCAATGATTACAATGGAGAGGTATGTGGAAAAAGAACAACATAGAACAACAGAGGAGACAAGACACATTTTAAACACCATCATTAATTTCTCAAGTTTTGTTTTAACTAATGTTGGTGTTGATTATTGTTTGGGGGAAATGCAAAAAGAATGGGAAATGTGCAGCAATGAGAGGCTATCTGAAGAGTGGGTGAAATATGTTGTAAATGATGAGATGGGGTGTGGAAACGACAATTTTACCTGGAGAACAATAAGTTAAGAGGGGTTCATTACTATGATGGTTTGGGATAATATGAAGCCAATCAATAGAACAAGCATGAAGAGCATATGTGGGCAGAGAAGTTCGCTGTATGGAGAAACTATTTCCACCAAATGCTGGAAGAAAAGAAAGAAGTGATGGTTACATGTGGTCATTTATAAGCATGAGGGGATATGTTGCAAGTGCCGAGAACTTAAAAGGGTAGTTCTACTACCCAATTCCCCTTTGTGAGCTATGCTCACAAATAACTTACCCATTGAGCTTGATGTAGGGGCATTTTTTGGTCTCGTTGTTAGTGGTTTCTATTTTTTCTAATGTTTAATTAGTTTGTTTTAAACAGAGATATAAATTTAGTTTGTAATAAGTTATTTAGAAGTGTTTAGTTGTAATAAGTGGCAACGGAGGAAAAAAAATAGTTTGGTTGGGAAGCTTTGAAACTTCCTACCATTTCCAATAGGAAGAAAAAAATATGGAAGTTGTCAATAGGAAAATGTGGAGGGATAAAGCAGAGGAAGGTCGACAGAGGGAGGATGCAAAGGAATGGTCAGAGTGAAGGAAATGGAGCCTGATTTTTGACAGAGGTGGATCCATGTAGGGGAAGGACTATAATCAGGCAAGAGTAGGAGACAAATTGCAAGGGGAGTTTAAGGCATGATTGTAGTAGAGATTTGGGCGATGTGAGTGAAGCCATCCATGTCAGTATAAACAAGAATATCATGTCTCAATAGCATGTCTCAGTCTCTCATGATTGTATGAATTTTGTAAGTGTTAAAAAAAAGAAATTTGATAAACCAAGTTCTGAACCAAATTCTTTGTATGTTGATTTTTGTCTTTGTCACATTTTGTGGAATGAAAGAAAAGGGTCCATTTAATTGATTGATTGATTTAAATGTAAGTTGTGATTGCTCGTGTATTACCCTCTATTTCAAGAAAGTGTTGCAGATTTGTTTGGCACTAGGTTGCAGTGTCATCATTCCTCCTTCGACAGCACAAGAAAATCCATCGATACTCAGTGCTCCTGCTCCTCCTCCTCTAGTGGTTCCTCAAGCTCTAGTGGTCAATCCTATTCCTCCTACCCCTACAATGGAAAGAGGAAAGCAACCCATGTCAAGGAACCCTCCACCTCACCTATGGTCACCCAATCCTTAGAAGTTTTGTCAGTCTCCCCACATATCCCTGTGAACATGGACGACCCAGAACCCATGTTGGAATACCCTCTGACTCCCTTAGTAGATTCGATGGCCCACTCTTGACGAAACCAACATGAGAGAGATCATCAGCATCATCATCATGTCGTAGCTTGTGGACGCGCTGCTAATGTGTAGCCTCCCGGTGAGCATCCTTCTCCCATGTAGCTTCCTATGGATCCATTGACTCCTTTGGCCTCTCAGCTTGTTGATCCTCCACCCCTTTATCTACCATGTCTAACTCCATCGTCGCAAGCAATCTCCTAGCACAACTTTGTCAGAGCTAGCTCCTGTTCTGCACGCCCAACATTAGGTGTTCCCTGGTATCTTGCACCCCACTACCATTGATATGTACATTCCACACCCATAACCTAAGTACAAGCTAGAGCACTACCCAACCCTGCCTTTCCACAAGACAAAATATGTGCTACCCTCACCGCCACCAAGTCCTTCAGTTTTTGCTTTGTTGACTATAGAGACCTCATCTCCACGTGTGGTCACCAGTGCTCACGATCCTGATGTCAGTACCAAACACCCATTGATTTTCATTTATTCTAATAGTGACACCAATCACCCTTCCCTCAAGGAGGATGTATTTGAGTCCTTAGGAGAGATACAGTCGTTGTTTGCAATCTTCACACGATCGATGGACCTTGCCTTTAGGGAATTATGTGAGGATCCTCCCTCTGATGTTGATCCTCCATGTGATGAGCCAGACATTGTGCCCAACACTACCCTCAATGTGGTCCCTCTCGCAGTCTATCCTCCATCCCTTTACAATGAGTAAGATTGGGAGGAAGATGACCTGCTAGATCCTGATCTTTGAGTGCAGTCCCTTCGTGCATCTATTTTAATGTGTGTTTTCCTATGTGTTTTGTAACCCCCATGTGAGCATGACATGTCTAAGTGTTTGTTAGTCCTCCTTGGATGACCCTTGATGCCCTTATAGGCACATGGATACAAGGGGGACAAAAATTTCATGTCATTCTTCTATTTGTATCTACATTCTTCTATGTGTTGTACTTGAAATTTCACACATATTTTGGGGATGATGCAAAGCGTTGGATGATTTAACATCCTTCTATGTTGACCAAAAACTTTTATTTTCCTTCATGTGCCTTTCCTCCTTCATATTTGTGGTTCTGCGTGCTTGGGGGGGTGATGATAATGCAAAATATTGATTGAGATCCCATGATTATTTTTATACAAATACATACATTATGCTAACCCCAAAGCACATAGATCCCTTTGTGTTTTTACTTTTGATCTTGCTTGTCTTATGTGACACTTTGTTGTGTTGCTCAGCATTATGCCATGCTTACACAATCCATTGTGTATCTTGCCTGTAGCATCACCTTGGTTGTCCTTGCTTAGGGCAACCCCTTCACGATGCAACTCTTGGGAACATATCCTCTAGGCATATGCTTCCTAAAAGTGTTAGGTATTGCATACAGAAGATATCAATTAAATGCAAATAAAGATTAAATAGAGGAATGAAAATACACAGAAATAATAACAGCGAGAGACAAGTTTTAATGTGGTTCACCCAAACTCGGGCTACATCCACCAACAGAGAAGCCAATATTATTATCCAGCAAATCAAACTAATTACAACCAGCAATCCTTGCAACTCAATACCACTACAAATGCTACAATACAATATCCATGGAAACCCTCACCCTTAGCCATTTTTATCAAGACTTATGCCGGTTACAAAATAGGGTATTTTATGTCAGCCAATAGAAAAATAACTCCCGACACCTTTATAAAATAATAAAAGTCATTTGAGGTCATTGACCCCGTCTTGGGGGCGTTGCCCCCAAACCCCCATTAAATAATTTGGGGGGAAACTGCGCCGATAAAAGTGGGGAAAATTTAACCTCCGAGTTTGATTACGCTCCATATAACAACAAAAAGCTATCGTGCCTCATTGTCCTCTTTTTACCTTAAAGATAATTGCTCCTTCATGTTGTAAGAAATTATTTTAAGGTGGGGGCATACATTTTCTATCTCCCACACTTAATCACACACCACATTGATGATATGCTCCTTGAAACATTTGGTGTAGCACTTGTGGTCTATACCACCTTTATCAGAATTACCTAAAAAACAACAGATTTTGTTAGTCCCGTAATTTCTGATACTGCCTGATGTGCAACTCACTTCGCAAAGCAATGCTAGCCTATGATGTTACATTTGCTACCACTCAACACTTCTCATAAGTCACCTAGCAAATAATGGATTTTGCTAGTCCTAGTGACTTAGAGAAGCTTTTCGGTATGATTTCTAGCAAACAATGGATTTTGCTAGCCCTAGAATCATATCTTTTTTCTCTCTTTTCTTTTTGCATGTTTTCATGTGTTTGTTTAGATTAATGCACATTAGAATATATCATTTGCCAACCACAAGTGTTTTAGCAAATAATATTTGGTCTAAACCTCCTTAGCATTAGTTTTATATATGTACATGTGCTACTAACAGTCACTTCATGTACAATTTTTTTGGCCTAACATTGTGGTTTTGCAGAATCCTAAGGCTAAGGGCTTCAGACCTTCACTTAGTAACATTCTACATCCTTCACACAGTATTTGGGTAAAAATTTGCTTTCATGTTATTTCTTTCTTGTACTTTAGCTTGCATATGCACATAGTAGCATACACCCACTAAAGTGGAGGCTAAATGTAGCATCGTAAATTGTGCTCGCACACAATTTCACTCTTTGCTTGGTACTTGCTTTAGCATTCCCTTTCGTTTAACCTTTGTGTTGACCTCTTTCTGCTTGCCTAAACCCAAATCTGCAAAGGTACCTTGACCCTAGCAATGACCCAAGTCAACACAAACTTTTAAAACCTGAAGTTGCTTGGACTGGAGTGCTAGAAATGGACATCTGTGCCAAGTGTTAGCATCTTGATAGTGTCTTCCAGTTGGTCAACTCATTTTAGAAGGTGAATTTTTGCTTGCGCAACATTTTGAGCTTTTCTGCATGCCTATCTGCACCAAAACGACTCTTTGCCTAGCTTTTTTCCCTCCTTCCTTTTCTATAAAAACCCTTTCACTTTGCCACTCAAAGGATCACAAATTTTCATAGCAAAGCTCTGCTAAATTGATTACTCACTATCATATTACTTGCATCATTGTATTTTCATATTAGCTATCTATTACAAGTTATTGATTTCACGTGATTCACTTTGATTCTTCTTGCACACTCACACATGATCGCCATCCTCGAAGAATAGGGTCTTCTTGCTCTCTGACTTGATAGCCTTCTGACAAATCTCTTGTAACCATATCTTGCATATTGCTTTTAATTCATTTAGATTAATGCCAGTCTTTATGATTTGAAGTGTTTTATTATTTATCGTAAATACATTATTGCTTTTTACTGCTCACCGCTATTCTAGACAACATAGGATACAAAAGAACACACTTTTTATCAATACATATTCATCTGGCTGTCGTTGAGGTAGAAATACCAAAAATGGGGTTTGATTGAGGCAAAGTTGCAGACATCCCAACCCTTTTCCTCTTTTGTTGCAGGTTGAAGATTAAGCGAAGAAGGATTGCAAGCACACGAGTGTTTGTGCATTTCTTCTCTTTCCTTGTCTTTTTTACATTTCTAGTCATTTCTATTAAACATTCAACTTTTGTACACTAATTTTTGTCTCTGTTGTCAGCAA
This sequence comes from Cunninghamia lanceolata, assembly GCA_027924645.1. Taxonomy (NCBI): domain Eukaryota; kingdom Viridiplantae; phylum Streptophyta; class Pinopsida; order Cupressales; family Cupressaceae; genus Cunninghamia; species Cunninghamia lanceolata. The sequence continues at coordinate 8,453,804 of BSBN01000246.1, forward strand.
AATTTATTGCAACTCATGCAAAGCCGTATGCATATGAATTGCAGCTTTTGGGGTTGTACAGATGACAAAGCTAGGCATAGACGTTTGCGCAACATGCTGGTGTCCCTAACAGAGAGCTCCAAATCTTGGTGCCAGGTTACCCGTTTTCTATTATTTCAGCTTATGTATCAATTTTTGTAAATTTAATTCTCTTTGTTTATTTCAATGTTTTCTGTTGTACTTAGTCAATTTCGTTAGTTTATTTAGTTCATTTCCATTTCAATTGCAACAAAAAAATCCAACCCAAATAATCTTGTTCTTCCTATTTGGACAACAACAAGATATACATCTTCATCGGTTGGGATTCTAATATGTGTGATTGAAGTTTGTTCTTATTAGAAGTAGTTTAGTTAGAAACAAATTTTCAACCTCTCACATTAAGCACCACACGGATTCGCCATCTTGTTATCACCATGCTTTGATTGTAGAACTTGTTTACATTGGTTGACTACACCTTGAAGTCGACATAGATCATTTTGGAGGTTCAAAATTGATATATATATGTCATTGATAATCATTTGAAATCATCAAGGAGAGTTAGGAAGAATTCAGTAGAGAGTTGGAGTTTTGATTGTGAATATAAGGATGAAGGTTCAAGATAGAGTTTGATGATGAGAATGTCGATGTCACAGAATGTATTGAGTTTCATTTGAATGTAACAATTTTTATATTGGTAGTCAAATGGCTATGGCCTGGCATGTAGGAAGTCCATTGTGACAAATTGTAACTTTTTTATACTTTGAATTCAATAAAGTGTTAGGATTAAGGTGTCATCAACCGTTTAAATCTTATGTATTTAATTACTCCTAATATTGGTTGTAAATCATTTATAAGGGATGAGTGATTTGCCATTAGTTGTAAATATTTTTTTCCATCATGATTTTACTTGTAAGGTAAATAATTTTTACTGGGGATCAATAATTAATTATTTACCAACAAGAAATTACTATTTATTGGAAAGGCATCTTGGAGGTTATGATGGTTTTGGGGACCCAACTTCCCATGAGGTTTTTTTGGACACTTGTAATCATTTTTGAATGGTTATAACACCTTAGGAAAGAAGACAAAAACTACTTTAGGATGTGGAGAAATAAGGTGTCCATAAGGACAAACTATGTGTCAATTTTGGTTAGTGAGTTGTAACCTACATTGGGATATGTAATCAATACTTGGATTCTTCCAAGGATGATGTTAGAATATCTAAGCCAACTTGTACACCCAATTTAGGGGGTGAAATTGCTATGTAATAAATGCTTAAGGTGGCAGTAATGTAAGATGATGAGTTAGAGTTAAAAATCTGTTTGCAATTGTTGGAGTAAAGATTGAAGAGGAGAAAGGAAGGATTGTATCTAATTTATGTTTCTAAAGCTAATATAGACTTGGGCCTCTGTTCTTGGTGGATTTTTTCCTAAAAGGGTTTCTCCACGTAAACATTGTGATATGTGTTTTTTCTTATGTTCCATATTTTTCTGTTGTTGATTTACTTTCTTACAATCTCCATTTGGTTATATATTGCTTAAGATCATATTTACAGTTGAATCAAATTTCCATATATAGTAATTACCTTCATTTCTAACAATTGGTATTAGACCCTGGCCAGCTTTGCTTCTTGGGTGGAAGTGTGAAGGTTATAAGAGATGTAGTGGGAGTTCTAATTCAATTTTTTTTTGGGACCTGTGTGTAGAAGCCATGGCTGCATCCTCATCTCATTTAGACATTGAGAAGTTCAATAGAACTAGTTATGCTCTGTGGAAGCTGAAAATGGAGGATCTTCTAGAGGAGAGAAATCAATGGCATGTTGTATCAAAGGAAAGTTGCCCATCGAGTTCTAGTCAAGACATCTGGGAAAAGTTGGATAAGAAAGCTCGGGGGACCATTTGTCTTTGTCTTTTAGACTCTGTTATGTTGAATGTAGCTAATGAACCTACCATTTATTCATTATGGAAATGGTTAGGTGATATCTACCAAGCAAAGAGTTTGGTAAATTAGTTATGTTTGAAAAGAAAATTATTTTCTCTTAAAATGAAGGAGGATCATTCGATAGTAGAACATTTGAATGCATTTAATTTAATTTTTAGTCAATTAGCTTCTATTGATGTTAATATAGATGAAGAAGATAAGTGTATTATGCTTCTATGTTCTTTTCCTGAGTCATGGGAGAACATGATTCTTGCCTTCAATGCTAATCTTTCAAATGCTCCAAAGATGGACAATTTTGTTGCAACTTTGTTGTCAGAGGAAATGAAGAAGAAAGCCACTACAAAGGGTTCAAAGGATGCTCTCCATGTTAGGGGAAGATCCAAGGAAAGAGGATCTAAGGGAGATCAAAAGGGGCCTAAGGACAAGTCTAAGGGTAAATCTAAGACTCTAGGTAAGAAGAACAGAGTGAAGTGCTAGAACTGTGGTAAAAGGGGACGTGTAGAAGGAATGTAGAAACAAAAAGAAATAGTGGGATTTTACCACAGAGAAGTCCTCTAATTCAGGAGATGAAGCTTTACTTTCTTCATGTAATGTTATATCTAACTAACATTGATTGATTACTTCAGAGTGCTCCTATCATATGACTCTTCATAAGGAGTGCTTTTCCACATGAAGAATATGATGGAGGAGAAGTGTATCTTGGGGACAACAATTCATATCCCATTATTGGATAGGGAAAGGTACAACTATGTTTCAATGATGGGATGTTAAAAATCATCCTTAGTGTTTTACATATTCCTAGATTAGCTAGCAATTTAATTTTGGTACCTAAGTTGAATGATTCAGGAATGCACGTAACATTTAATAAGCATGGTTGCATATTGGTGAGAGGGAGTTTGGTGATAGCAAGAAGGACAAGGATGAGAACTCTATTTAGGCTAGATGCCACCACTATTTTTAACTCTCCAATTTAATTGAGAAAACTAAAAATACATGTATGTTGTGGCACCGTAGATTGGGCCACATAAGTGAGACTAGTTCAAAAACCATTTTAAATAAAAATTTGTTAGATAATTTTTCTTATTTTGGTAAGAATTTTTATTTCTATGAACATTGTGTGTTTGGTAAACAAAGTAGAGCATCTTTTCCTTCAGGCAATAATAAAGCTATCAGTAAATTAGAAATTATTTATTTAAATGTATTTGGTCCTATGGATATTGATTCTATTGGAAAGTATCGATATTTTGTGTCCTTCATTGATGATGTTTTAAGATTTACCTGGATTTATTTTATGAGACATAAATCTAAAATTTTCACCAAGTTTAAGCAATTTAAAGCCTTAGTCAAAAAGCAATTAGATTATAAGATAAAGGTTTTGAGATCTGATAATGTAGGGGAATATTGTTCTGAGGAATTTGATGAGTTTTGTAAGCATGCATGTATTATTAGGCAAAAGAGTACTCCATAGAATTTCCTCAATATAATGGGGTGGCAGAAAGGATGAACCAGACAATTATGGAAAGAGCCAAAAGTATGTTAAGTGGTTCAGAGTTGAATAGATTCTTTTGGGTAGAAGATGTGAGTACTACTTGTTACTTGATTAATAGATCTCCTTGTAAGGCTCTTGATTCAACACCTTATGAAGTTTGGACAGGTACGAAACCTTTTGTTTCACATTTAAGGGCTTTTTTCTGTGAGGCTTATGTTCATGTGCCTAAAGAAAAGCATTCTAAGTTGGATCCAAAAGTAGAAAGGTGTATTTTCATTAGATATGGTGAGAATATTAAAGGTTATAAGATTTGTAATCCACTAACTAAGAAAGTTATCTATTATAGAGATGTGATTTTCAAGGAACTTAGAGCTAGTTTTAACCCTAAACAACGAAAAGACAAAGAAAAGGAAAGGAAAATGCACTTTGAGATTAAGTAAGAAGATGCACCTCAGGAAGAACATAGAGATGGACTTAGGGATGAGGAGGAAGAAGAAGAAGAAGAGGGTTTAGGATATGTTTTTGAGCAAACTAAAGAGGTTAGGGAAGATAACTAAGAAGTTGAGCAATCTCAAGAACAAGAAGAACCCCATACTACTATTTTCAAGAGATCCACAAGACAACAAAATTTAGTTGATAGGCATAGCCCACCAGATTTCTATTGTATATTTTCTTTATTAATTATTGATGATGAACCTAGATTCTACAAGGAATATATCCTTGTGGATGATAGTGAATCTTGGCAACAAGCCATGTTGGAGGAGATGATGGCCTTAGACTGTTGTGATACTTGGGATCTTGTTCATTTTCCCAAAGGTAGGAAGGCCATTGGATATGATTGGGTCTATAAGAAGAAGTTTGGAGCAGACGGTTCATTAGAGAAGTAAAAAAGGCTAGACTGGTGGCCAAGGGCTACTTCGAGAGAGTGGGAGTTGATTTTTGTGAAACATTCTCTCTTGTTTCAAAATTATCCTTGATTAGATTTGTTTTATCCATATCTGCTACTAATGATTTTGAAATTGAGAAAATGGATGTTAAAACTACCTTTTTGCATTAAGACTTGGAAGAGGAAATTTATATGAAACAATCTAAAGGTTTTAAGGTAAAAGGAAAATAACACTTGGTTTGTAGGCTAAAACAATCTCTTTATGGCTTAAAGCAATCACCTTGGATGTGGTATCAAAAGTTTGATTCATTTTTTTTTTAAGTTGGGTTTTGTAAGAAGTGAAGAAGATCATTGTATTTACATTAGATGTATTATCATATACTAATTGTTGCCTTGTATGTGGATGATATGTTGTTTTTCAGTAACACCAAGGGTATGATTAATGAGCTAAAGGCTCAACTTTTAGGTGCATTTGAGATGAAAGATCTGGAGGCAACAAGGTACATATTGGGAATGGAAATTAGAAGAGATTGGGTAAACAAAAAACTTTGGTTATCATAGAGTAAGTATGTTTATACTATTTTGAATAGGTTTAGTATGCAAGATTGTAAAATGATTAGAATTGCTTTACTAGTTAGCACTAAACATTTGTTAGATATGTGTCTCAAGAGTGAAAATGATTTAGAGGATATGTCTAATGTGCCATATTCTAGTGCAATAGGAAGCTTGATGTATGTAATGGTTTGCACTAAGCTAGCTATTTTCCAAGTAGTGGGAGTATTGAGAAGGTTTATGTCTAATCCTGGTATAGAGCAATGGAATTATGTGAAAAAGGTGTTGAGATATTTGTGTGGTACTTCTAATTATTGTTTGTTTTATTCTGGTACTAACAAGTGTGGATAAGGCATTAGACATATAAGGTTTTGTTGATGCAAATTGGGAAGGTAACATGGATAGTCAAAGGTCCACTAGTGGGTATGTCTTTACTTTGTTTGGAGGAGCAATGAGTTGGATGGGTAAGAAGCATCTCATAGTTTCTTTATCCACCATCGAAGCAAAGTACATGGCTACTACCCATGTCTCTAAGGATGCAATTTGGTTACAAAGGTTGTGTATAGGTATTGGTTTTGATTTCAAGACTATTCAAATTGGTTGTGATAGCCAAAGTGCTATTTTTTTGGCTAAGAATCCTATGTATCATGTACAGACTAAGCATGTGGATGTACAATACCATTTTGTTCATGAAATGATTGCTAATGGGTATATAGAGTTGAGAAAGACTGGCACTCAGGAGAATGTTGTAGATTCACTTATTAAACCTTGAGCACAAAAAAGTTTACATGGTGTAGGGAGGCCATGGGCCTTGTTCCTAGTACTTAGTTGACTTATGTATTCTTATGGATGTATTTACAATGTATGATGTCAAGTGGGAGAATGTTAAGATTAAGGTGTCATCAACCTTATAAATCCTATGTATTTAATTACTCATAATATTGTTTGTAAATCATTCATAAGGGATGAATGATTCACCATCAGCTGTAAATATTTTTACCATCAAGGTTTTATTGGTACGGTAATTAATTTTTACTTGGGATCAGTAATTAATTATTTATCGATAGGAAATCACTATTTATTATAAAGGCATCTTGGAGGTTATGATGGTTTTGCATGCCCAACTTCCCATGAGGTTGTTTTGGACACTTGTAATCATTTTTGGATGGTTATAACACCTTGGGAAAGAAGACACAAACTACTTTAGGATGTGGACAAACAAGGTGTCCATAAGGACAAACTATGTTTCAATTTTGGTTATTGAGTTGTAACCTACATTGGGATATGTAATTAATTCTTGGATTCTTCCAAGGAGGGCATTGGAATGTGTAAACCAAATTGGATGCCCCATTTAGGGGTGAAAATACTATATAAGTAGTGCTTAAGGTGGTAGTAATGTAATATGATGAGTTAGAGTGAAAACTTTGTTTATAGGTGCTAAAGGAGTAAAGACTAAAGAAAAGAAAGGAAGGATTGTGTGTAATCTCTATTTCTTAAGATAATATAGACTTGGGCCTCTCTTCTTGGTGGAGTTTTTTTTCTTGAAAGGGTTTCTCCATGTAAAAATTGTGTTATTCGTTTGTTCTTTTCTTCCATATTTTTTTGTGTTGCTGATTTACTTTCTTGTAATCTCCATTTTGTTATATATTGGTTAAGATAATATTTATAGTTGAATTATATTTCCATATATAATAGTTACCTTCATTTCTAACATAAAGATCATGTTATTGTTACATTGAGTTTTATTGTGAGTATTGTGTGTTTTAGTTTTCACTTCATGGTTGGACAATCCTTCATTAGATCCTTTACCCATGATTGCATCAAACATACACATAGGAATACTAACTAGCTAAATATCTAATCAACCCTATAAATACAAAGGTCATGCAACTATATTCTGACCATAACATGGCATCAGCATAACACACATATCACCAACCATGAAGTCTCCATCTGGATAGTCACTTTGTATATGTAGCCACTACCATGCATGGATAGTCACTTTGTATATGTAGCTGCTACCACACACTATGAATCAATAGTTACACACTGAACAATGTTGGTATAAGCATGTTTCCAGTATAGTCACCACTATTAGCACCTCACTTTTGGTAGCACATACATACATAACTTCATTTATGACTACTTGCAGTACCTTGTGCCATCTTCTAGAACATTATACTACTCTTAGATTGTACCACATGAACTTCAGTTCTATTGCAAGTGCTCCTACATCACTATTCATGGTTCCAACAAACACTAATTTCATATGTAATTGTGAGTTCTTCCAAGTGACTTGTGGTTGCTATCACAACACCACATGTAAACTTGTTATCACAACAACACCACAAGAAAACAAACCATATATGTTGTATTGTAATTTACTGCCACACCATCACCACATGTAAATTAACATATATTGTACCACAATACCTAAAACTAGCCACATTTCATCGCATTTCACTCTATAGACAAACTATTCTTACAAGGGCTCTTTACAAGTGAATATCACTTTAAGTTGCCATATTTTCCCACTTGATATTTTATTCAACCCAAGACATTTACCTCATGGTCAAGAATGGAATAAGCCCATCTCATCCCTACACCACATGAACTTGGAAATACTAATAGGTTTTGTTAAAGAATCTATAGTGTTTATCTGAGTATCAATTCCCTCCATCTAGACTTTCTTACTTTCAACCATCTCCCTCACAAAATGATATTGCACATCAATATACTTTCTTCTAGCATGGTAAATAGGTTTCTTAGCTAATTACACTTTATGAATCACATTTCACCATTATATGACTCTTAAATCAATATTGTCACTCAACATCTCCAACCACACCGCTTCCTTACAAGCATGCGTTGTAGCCATATATTCTTCTTTAATAGTAGATAGGGCAACTATTTGTTGCCACTTGCTCATCCAACTCACTGCTCCACCAAACTATTGGGAATTAAGATGTCTCAACCTTGGTAATTCCTTGTATTATTTCATTTTATTTATTTATTGCCTATTGTGTAATTAGGATGCAAATCCTATGTTGTCATCTTGTGGGAGTTGGCACGGTGATGTGTCATCCTACATGGAAGATGACCACATGTAAATTTGTCCTCACATGAGGGGATAGGTGTCCCACTTAGTGATAGGAATATTTTACCATGTGTCAGCATCTTGTATAGTGTGTAAAGGAATATTGACCGAAACGGTCATGACAGATTCCTATGACAAATCTATGACGTGTAAGAGTTGTAAATGGAAGATTCTATGACAGGTGAAGACATGTGTCGAGAAGCATCTTTGAAAAAGGCATCTTTGGGCACCCCAAGGAGGGTTATGACATGTTGTAAGAGAATATGCTATTTATAGCCTATGTATGACAGATTCTCTTACAACTGTAAGTTATGACAGCTATGACGGATTCTATGACGGTTGTAAGAGTCGTAAGAGCATCTGTCCTTGCCCAACTTTGGAATAGGTGACCTCTTTGCGATGGGGTGACTTGACAAGTGTCAGGAACATCCTATAGTGTTGGACAAGTGTCCATAGGCGTGGGTTTTGCGCCATGAGGCCATGTTGGATGCCCATCCCAAGATAGAGCCATTTTTGCCTTGTATTTTCTATATAAACAGGTGCTTTGGAGAGGAGATGTATTATGTGATTGACATGAACTGTTATGTTTCTAGATTGTCTCCAGATACAAGTGTTGAAGAATCCTGTAAGAGCATTGGCTTTGAAACTGTATTGTAACCTTCATTGTTTACAGAATGCATTTCAGCTATGTTTTGGAGTGTGGAGTTTTTCACCCGTAAGGGTTTTCCCCATGTATATCTTATCTCTCTCTTCTTCTGTCTTACATTCTTGTGTATGTGTTTGCTGCAATATCTCTGTTTTTGGGTTAACATTGTTGTAACTGTAAAGATTAAAATGAATTTGCACTTATCTCTCCTCATTAGATTAGTGTAGGAAGTGATTTTTGCACACCTAGCTTCCTTTCAGTTGGTATCAGAGCTTGATCATCTTTGGTCCTAGTTGTAGGGTAGGGGTTTTTTGAGCTAATCTTAGGTTGAGTGGGAGCTTTGTGCAGAGCATTTTGTAATCTTGTTGTAGGAAAGAGATGGCAGGCACATCTGGAAGATTAGAGGTGGAGAAATTCAATGGCACTAATTTTTGAGTTATGAAAACTTAATATGGAAGACATGCTTGTTGATCGTGACCTATGGGAAACTATATCTGGTGTAAAACCAATTGCAATGGCATAAGTTGATTGGGATCTCAAAGATCAGAAGGCTAAGGGTCTCATAAGACTCAATCTAGCTTATTCTATCCTATTAAATGTCCATGAGGAGAAGAGCACAAAAGACCTTTGGAAGAAGTTGGGAGATGTTTATCAGGCCAAGTCCCTGGTGAACAAACTTTTTCTGAGAAAGAAGTTGTATTCTCTGAGGATGGAGGATCTGCTGCAGATTGTCTGAATGCCTTCAACATGTTAATTGCTCAATTGACATTAGTTTGTGTGAAGATGGAGGAGGATCATTGTATGACCTTGCTTTTTTCTTTCCCAGACTCGTGGGATCATCTTGTGATGGCTATTGGAAGCACCACATCCACATTCACAATGGATGAAGTGGTATCTTCACTATTATCTGAAGAGATGCAGAGAAAGTCTTCTGAGGCAGCGAAAGAGGCTCTTGCGGTTCATGGAAGACCCAAGGAGAAAGGGAAAAAGAAGGACAGGAAAGTTGAGAAGGGCAGATCAAAATCTCATGGGAGATCCAAATCTCTTGGAAAGTCCAAGGCTCTTTGTTGGAACTGTGGAAAAATTGGGCATTTTCGAAAGGAATGCAAGGAAGAAAAGAAAAAGAAGAAGAAGAATGTCCCAGATTCAGATTCTAACAAATCACAAGATGATGGTGATGCCTTCATGGCAGCCCTAGCCACCCATGCATCTGATGATTTGTGGTTGATAGATTTTGGTGCATCATTCCACATGACCTTGCATCGAAGTTGGTTCACGAAGTATGAAGAGTTTGATGGTGGAAGAGTGTACCTAGGTGATGATTCTCATCTAAAGCTTGTTGGTCATGGAAGAGTCTCAATTTGATTCCTTGATGGATGAGTGAAGGGGATCACCGGGGTTATGCACATCCTAGGTTTAGCACGAAACTTGCTTTCTGTAAGTATGTTGAATGATGCAGATGTGTAGGTTGTCTTTTAGAAGGATGGATGCAAGATGACTAGAGGATCTATGGTGCTTGCAAAGGGTACTCAGAGAGGTACTCTGTTTTAGCTGGAGGCATGCACTTGACAGTGCAATAGTTCTTTTGACTCGAAGAAAAGAGCTGCAGTCACTTCATCCCCACCATCTAAACGAGCAGTGAAGAAATATGTTGTAACACATTCTGATGGTAGTGCACATGCTTTGGAAGTTGAACTTCTTGCTGAAAAGGCTATGTTATGGCATTTGAGATATGGGCACATTAGTGAGAAGGGTCTTAGAACCCTAAAAAATAAAAACCTCGTTGAGGGGTTAAATGATTGTAATATCAAGTTCAACTTTTGTGAACATTGTGTATATGGAAAGCAAAAATGTGTTCAGTTTTACTCTAGTTCTCACAAGTCTTCTAGTGTATTGGATCTTATTCATTCTGATGTGTTTGGTCTTGTTAATGTTCCTTCAATTTCCAAATCTGTATATTTTGTATCTTTCATAGGTGATTACAGTAGAAGGACATGGGTTTATTTTATCAGAAGCAAGACTGAAGTCTTTAGTCGATTTAAAGAGTTTAAAGCTTTTGCTGAAAATCAGACTAGTAAAAAGATTAAGTGTTTGAGAACTGATAATAGTGGTGAGTTTTGTTCGAAAGAGTTCGATAAGTTCTATAAAGAGCAAGGGATTGAAAGACATAAGACAACTCCATACACCCCGTAGCAAAATAGAGTTGTAGAGAGGATGAATAGGACACTGATGGCGAAGGCTAGGAGTATGCTTAGTGGAGCAAGCCTCAAACAAAAGTTTTGGACTGAAGCTGTTGCCACTACTTGCTACCTGGTAAACAGGTCTCCTACATCAACTCTTGTTGGTAAGACACCTATGGAGGTGTGGTCTGGTAAGAAGCCTTTAGTTAGACATCTTCGCATTTTTGGTTGTGAGGTGTTAGGGTTAGGGCATATCAAAGAAATAAACACTAACAATTATATGTAGATTAAATAACCTAAATATAACAATGAGGAATAACACAAAAGAGATCAACACAGAAATTTAACGTGGTTCACCCAATATGGGCTACATCCATAGAAACTCAGCCATCCAATGATTTTATTATCTAGTGAAAAATAGATTAAAATCTCGCGAATACATCGTTGTACCATACATCCCAGCTGCTTATAACAAGCTTTTCAGAAGCTTCTAGAGTTAGGGTTTTGCAATGTCATTTTTCTTTTGTCAGTTAACAAAAAATTAACAACCGACTCTAATCGTATAAAAAATGTTCATTTTTCTTTTGGCGAGGATACATAACTTGTGTACAATACTTGCATGATTAGTCGCCACATACCAACAGTGAGGCATATGCACATGTGCCTAGGGAGAAATGGTCTAAATTGGAGAACAAGGCTGTTAAGTGTATTTTCATTGGCTATGGTGTTGGTGTGAAAGGATACAAGCTTTGGGATCCTGTGGCTGAAAAACTATTGTATAATAGAAGTGTTATCTTCAGAGAGCTAACACCTTCTTCCATTGTTTTATAGCCAGAACAGATAGAAAAGAAAGATGTGGTTTAGTTTCCTTCTACCTCTGAGAAGACTGAATCGGCAAACCCTATGAGACTTGATGATGAGGAGAGCTCTAGTAGCTCTGAAAGCTCAGAAGAAGAAGCAGAACCTCAACCTGAGCCTTTGAGGAGGTCTACATGAACAAGAAAGCAACCTGATAGGTTTGGTTATTCATTACTTGATTCTAGTTGTGCTTTTGCCTTGCTTACTAACACTGATGAGCCTAGAACTATGACAGAGGCTATGGGCATGAAAGATGCAGGTTCCTGGAAGGAGGCCATGGAAGATGAGATGGTTTCTTTGGAAAAGAATAAAACATGGTACTTGGTGCCTTTGCCTGATGGACGGAAACCTGTTGGATGTAAATGGGTGTTCAAGAAGAAATTCGGTGAATATGGCAGTGTTGAAAAGTACAAGGCCAGACTGGTTGCGAAGGGGTATTCACAAGTGGAGGGAATTGATTATGGTGAAATTTTCTCTCCTGTTGCAAAGCTAACATCTATTCGGTTCCTATTATCTCTTGTAGCAGCTTATGATTTAGAGGTGGAGCAGATGGATGTGAAGACAACATTCCTTCATGGTGATTTGGAGGGAGAGATTTACATGTCACAGCCAAAGCATTACATAGAGAAAGGTAAAGAAAATTTGTTTTGTAAGTTAAAGAAGTCTTTGTATGGTTTGAAGCAGTCTCCTAGGATGTGGTACTTGAAGTTTGATGCCTTTGTGTTGTCGATTGGATATCTAAGATCGAAATCAGATCATTGTGTGTATTACAAATTTGACAATGATTGCATTCTCATTATCACATTGTATGTTGATGATATGTTGTTGATTGGGAATGGTGAGAATATGATTTCTGATTTGAAGTCTCAGTTGTCAGCACAATTTGAGATGAAAAATCTAGGGGCATCTAGGTACATTCTGGGAATGGAAATAAGAAGAGATAGAGCTAACATAAAACTTTGGTTAAGCTAGAGTAAGTATGTGAAGACCATGTTGGATAGGTTTAGCATGGCAGATTGTAGACTATTGTGTGTTCCTATTTCTTTGAGGACAAAGTTGTCTGTTAATGATTGTCCAAAATCTCCTAGTGAGGTGGAGGACATGAGCAGAGTACCTTATGCTAGTGTTGTTGGCAGTTTGATGTATGCTAAGGTCTGCACAAGACTAGACATTACTCAAGCAGTGGGAGTCCTTAGTCGATTTATGGCTAATCCTGGATGGGTACATTGGGATGCAGTTAAGTGAGTGTTCAGATATTTGAGGGGTACTTTTGAGTATTCCATATGCTATCATGGTAATGCTACAGGACCTCTACATTCAGTTGTATTCATGGATTCGTGGATTCTGATTGGGCAGGCGACATTGACAATAGGAGATCCACCAGTGCATATGTGTTCACAATGTTTGGTGGTGCAATTAGTTGGATGAGTAAGTGACAACCTATGGTTGCTTTGTCCATGACAGAAGCTAAGTATATGGCAACAACTCATGCTTGAAAGGAAGCCATTTGGCTTAAGAGATTGTGTTCAGATATTGGTGTCAATGCAGGATAGATTACGATTTGTTGTGATAGTCAGAGTGCAATTTGCCTAGCAAAGAATCCAACTTTCCATGCTAGAACAAAGCATATTGATGTATAGTTTCACTTCGTGTGAGATATGGTAGAGGATGGGTAGGTGAATTTGGAGAAGGTAGACACTTTGAAGAATGTTGCAGATGTATTGACGAAACCAGTGGGTACAAAGAAGTTCAGATGGTGTTCAGAGACTATGGGCCTCTCATCTTATAGCAGTTAAATTATGTTAATTCAATTTGCTCTTACAAGGTGTTTGACAAGTGGGAGAATGTTGGGAATTAAGGTGTCTCAACCTTGGTAATTCCTTGTATTATTTCATTGTATTTATTTATTACCTATTGTGTAATTAGGATGCAAATCCTATGTTGTCATCTTGTGGGAGTTGGCACAGTGATGTGTCATCCTACATGGAAGATGACCACATGTAAGTTTGTCCTCACATGAGGAGATAGGTGTCCCACTTAGTGGTAGGAATATTTTGCCATGTGTTGGCATCTTGTATAGTGTGTAAGGGAATATTGACCGAAACGGTCATGACATATTCCTATGACAAATCTATGACACGTAAGAGTCGTAAATAGAATATTCTCTGACAAGGGAAGACATGTGTCAAGAAGCATCTTTGAAAAAGGCATCTTTGGGCGTTCCAAGGAGGGTTATGATAGGTTGTAAGAGAATATGCTATTTATAGCCTGTGTATGACAGATTCTCTTATAGCTATAAGTTATGATAGCTATGATGGATTCTATGACGATTGTAAGAGTTGTAAGAGCATCTGTCATTGCCCAACTTGGGAATAGGTGACCTGTTTGGGATGGGGTGACTTGACAAGTGTCAGGAACATCCTACAGTGTTGGACAAGTGTCCATAGGTGTGGGTTTTGGGCCATGGGGCCATGTTGGACGCCCATCCCAAGATAGAGCCATTTTTGCCTTGTATTTTCTATATAAATAGGTGCTTTGGAGAGGAGATGTATTATATGATTGATAGGTACAGTTATGCTGCCAGATTGTCTCTAGATACGAGTGTTGAAGACTCCTACAAGAGCATTGGCTCTGAAACTATATTGTAACCTTCATTGTTTATAGAATACATTTGAGCTGTGTTTTGGAGTGTGGGGTTTTTCACTCGTAAGGGTTTTCCCCACCTATATCTTGTCTCTCTCTTCTTCTGTCTTACATTCTTGTCTATGTGTTTGCTGCAATATCTCTATTTTTGGGTTAACATTGTTGTAACTATAAAGATTAAAACAAATTTGCACTCATCTCTCCTCATTAGATTAGTGTAGGAAGCGATTTCCACACACCTAGCTTCCTTTCACAAACAAAATGAAAAACATAACCACTTATTGACCCTTGGTTAACAAAATATCTAGTCCAATTTGAATCTACAAATCCCTATGCTCTCAACACCGCCCATATCATTCCATGATAAGTTAAGCAATAATTTAGAGTTCCTTTCAAGTACCTAAAAACTCTCTTCATGTGTCCAATGTTCTTTACCTAGTTTTACTATGTCCACTTACCTAGAATTTCCACTGCTTGGCCAATGTTTGGTCTTATGCAAACCATCACATATATGAGACTTCCTACTACGCTAGCATAAGGAACATTAATCATGTCCTCTATATCCTCCACATATTTAGGACATTGTTCCAAACTTAGTTTTTTGCTAACTAGTAGGAGTGTACTTACCAATTTACTGTCTTGCATTCTAAACCTCTGCAAAATAGTTTCACAATACTTCCTCTAGTTTAGCCACAATTTCATGTTGGTCCTATCCCTATATATTTCCATACCATGTGTTTATTTAGCAGCATCTAAGTCTTTCATGTCAAACTTACTAAACAACTAAGTTTTAAGTTCATGAATTAATATTTTATTGTCTCCAATGATTAGCATATCATCGACATATAAAATAATAATCAAAATGTGATCATTTACTTGCCTGTAATACACATAATGATCAACATCATTTCTTCCAAAATCCAACTCTAGAAAGTGTGTCAAACTTTTGGTTCCACATACCTAGGATTGTTGTAATCCATATAATGACCTTTTCAACTTGCAACCCAAATTCTCATAACCTTTCACCTTGAATCCTTCAATTTGTTCCATGTATATTTTCTCCTTTAAGTCCCAATGCAAGAATATTGTCTTGACATCCATCTACTCAATCTGCAAATCAAGTATTATAGTAATAGATAACATCCTAATAGAACTCAACTTAGAAACAGGAGAAAAGATCTCACCAAAATCAATTCCCTCAACCTACGAATATCTCTTTGCCACCAATTGTGTCTTGTACTGCTCAAGTGATTTGTCTACTTTGAACATCTTCTTGAACACCCACTTGCATCCAATGAGTTTCCTATCCTCGGCTAAATTAACCAAATCCCAAGTATTACACTACTTCAATGCCATCATCTTCTCACCTATGACATTCTTCCAAAACTTTTTCTCTTTGGAAGTGAGAGTTCTTCCACAAAACTTGGTTCACTTCACCATCAATACAAGTAAGAGCAAAAACACAATGAAAAATCTGGTGGATTATACATGTTAGGTGATTTTTGATGTTTTGTAGACGTTCTCAGAGTTGCTGGTGAAGAATTTCCTACCTATCTACACCCTATTCTTCTTTAGAGTTTGTGCCAAATGTGGTTGCCTCTTCTTCCAAATTGTCATGTCCACTCTATTGTTTAGTTTTAGATGCATTCTACTACTCCAACTTTGATTCAAAATGCACCTTCTCCCTTTCATTCTCCTTTGATTGTTCTTCCCTAGACAAGACTCTAAGTTATTTGAATGTAACATCCCTTGAGAACCTTTAGAGTTTCTAGATTCTAGATCTTGTAGACTTTAACATTCTCACCATAATTGATGAAAATACACATTTTTTCCTTGAAATCCAACTTAGACCACCTCTCCTTTAGTACTTGAACAAATGCCTCATAGCCATAGACTCTTAAATATGTCACAATTAGTTTTCTACTAGTCCACATTTCATATAGTGTCTTATTTTCTTGTGTAGAAGTAGGATATATGTTCTTCAAGCAACATGTGGTACTAACTACTTCAACCTATAAATCTTGTCTTATACTAGCAACACTGAACATACTTCGAGATTGATTCTATTCAACCTCTTAGCCACTTCAATATATTGTGGTGTATATGGAATTTTCATTTACTTTACAATTTGATAGCACACTTCTTCGTAGATGCTCAACAGTGATAGTATAAATTCAAACATGCAATCTATTAACTAAATGTCTGGTCTCTCATCAAAAGACTTCTACAGATTTCTTGTCACAATAGCGACAGGAACCATGTAGGACTATAAGTATTACACATTAACAATCAATATAAACAGTTCATACACAAACTCAGTTAGGCAACATAAATTTGAAATTAACCCATAGAACTTTGTCTACAAGGCGACGGGAAATAAAATGCTATACTCATCATAAGGGATTGTATCAACAAGGACTATAGTAGTCAACATTTATATATATCATGGATCAATAACAAGACACTATTCTATATTATGAAGAATAGATTACACAAAATTTGATCTCATACATTGCCTAGATGATTCAAACCCATAGTGGATTACTAGACCTTCTACAATGCACACACTGCCTCTTTTACATATCGATCCTCCTTGTCGATGATTTCTTTCCCCCATTTACTATGTTCTATATTCATTGTTCTCCCCCTCAATATTCTTCGTTCTTAGCATTCCCTTCTCTTTCCTTTCTTCCTCTACATTCTCTATTTGATTTCCACCTTTAGTTGACCTCCAGTCGGCCAACTCACAAATGCCTCATCCTTTCTCAGTCTTGCGGCCTCCCTCTCTTTGCTTTGACCTTCATGCTCTCTTCTGAGTTACGACCTCTCTATTTCTTATGTACGACCTCCTCTAGATCGGCCTCTCTCTTCCAAATCGGCCCTCAATTGTTTTGGCCTTCGGCCTCCATCTACTCTCCCTCTGTTTTCATTCGGCCTCCGCTAGATAAGACTTCATCTTTCACTATTTTCAGCCTGTTCCTTCTGGCTGCCTTCATTCTATTTTGGCCATGTCTCTTACTCCATTCAGATCCACTCTGTAACTGTCTCACTATCTCTTACATTTGTCACTTCCAAATAACAATTGCTTCTTCTATGACATCACCTTGGTTCAGTCTTTCCATAACCACCATCCTTTCTGCCATCTACCTCTTATCCCTTCTGTTAGCATCTGCCTACAACTAACTGCCTTCTGCATTTGTAATTGAAGCCTTAAAAACTACCAATTAACTATTAATGTTCATGTCACTTTGGCGACAGGAACTTCTTACCATTTGTATTATGTCATTTGACCCCACATCGAACCCAAAAATCAATTGCTAACACAAATTTTTGAAAATTAAGAAGATGCCCATGCATCAGACTCCCCAAGGGACAAAAATCATGTGCTTCGCACATGGAGTCATCAATCAAACTTATTCCTCACTATTCCTTTTCTTCCGCTTCTTCCAACATCTTCCTGGAATGACCTCCATAATTCTCCAGCATTGTTGTCCACTATTTTTCTTCACACTCTTGAATATACAATCTTCACTTACCATCCTTCTACAATGATTTCTTATCCCATCATCAAAACAAATGACTATCTGTAAATTAAAATCTCTCATGTCTTCAATCTCTTCTACCCTTTCGACAACAACAACATCACACATATCCTTATACAAATCTATTTTCTCATCATAACACCACATCAACTTTCTACATTACTCCATAATCTTGCCCAAATATCCCATCATACAATATAACAACGTAATTCAAAACAATTTCTTCATAGAATGTTAACAAATTTACCTTTTCTTGAATGGTTGTATCAACTGCTAAAAGTTTTACCGTAGGATCCCTTGTTGTCTCATTGTTGACCCTATTTCTGCACTTTAAAATTTAAACTTTTTGTGTCAAAATGACAAATCTAACCATGCTTTCAACCCTTTCTCCAGAGTCACCTTTCGATTGCAAAACACCAGTGTCACATTTTTTTTTCTGCATGAGTCATTGAGATAACTTATCACTGAGATGTCACAATCTATTTCCCTATATTGAACTTTGCATAACAACATCATTTTGGAATAGAGATGCTCATCATTTCACTGAGTTTCTCGGGTACAATTATATAGTTTGCGGCATTTTATGAAAATAATTAAATATTGAAAATTCATGACAGAAGGTACAAAATAATGTTGATGGTAGCGTTCGTGACTCTATTTCACCTAATCTGGCAACTTTCTGAGTCAAGAAGTCTTATGGTTTGAGAGATTTTAAACTTTCAATTTTTCGGCGGGCAGTTGGAAGAAACAATAAAATTGTGGTTTTTGTAAGGGCTGGAACAAAATTGTTTGGCACGGAGATTTATAATGATAATATAGACAATGTGCCAAAATTTCATGACAATCTGACTTTCCAGTTGAAAGTTATGTACTTTTCGCCATTTCTCGCCCCTGCACAGTTCGCAAGTTGCAAATTCGCTTAAGTTGAAAAGGTATCACTTGTGAATTTGGCTAAGTATGCGTTGACTTTTACTTTTGCCTAAGTCTGCGTCAACTTTCACTTTTGGCTATGTTGACGTCCACTTGCACTTTCAGTGAACTGAGCATCTACTTTCAATTTTTGCTAACTTGTCGGCAACTTTCAAAAAAAAGTGAAGGGGAGTCACTTTTAGTTTTGACTAATTCAATGGAAAGTACAAGTTGTAATTTTCATTAACTACTTGTGCAAATTTATAAGTTGTGAAAAGATAGTTAAAAGGTTGGGGTTGTGAAAAATTATAACTTATAACTTGGAAGTTATGAGTTGAGGTTATGAAAAACGAAAATTCACAACTCAAAAGTTAGTTATTCCTTGCAAACTACACCTCCAACTCCCGATAGATTGGATGGTATTGAGGTAGTTATTATAACTACCTGAGAAATGTAAGCCAGGCATGAAGTATCTAGAAAAGTAAACTTTAAAGTTGATTATGGGCAGTTAAATATGGTATGAATGGCTTAACACGGGCACAATGAACTGTGTGATCAAATCCTTCGAGCAAATGCACTTGGTCGGTACGTATTGGATTTGTTTAACTAGTTTTTGAAATTGTCAAAGAAAATGTGTTTACAGATTTAAAACCAGATTTCTTGCCACCTTTACTGGCATCCTATCAGCCTATGTTGAAATGGGAGTTTTAGAGAAGGGTATGGTCGTCCGTCGAAACATAACGAAATGGAGATTCTTGCCAAATATTATAGTTCGAAATGATCTGGTAGACTTGTATGCAAAAATGTGGAAGACTACACATATGAACTGTTTGACAAAATACCTCAGACAAATACCATCTCGTGGAAGGTCAATATGATAGGGAAGTTGCACACAAACTGTTTGACAGAATGCGCCAAAGGGATGTAATCTCGTTGAATCTGATAGGCACGCATGCAAGATGAAGAAGCATACACAAAAAGCACGCGAACAGTTTGAGAAAATGTCTCAAAGAAACGTGCTCTCATGCACTGCAGCAATTGCGAGATATGTACAAAATGGATTTGTGGATAAGCCTTTAGAAACTTTCAAGCAATAGGTAGACTCTGCAATATTTGCCAGCATTCCTCCCTACGTGCTAAAATGAGATTTCTGGACAGTGTATGAACATCAAATCAAAGCATAATGATCTGTATGTTACTTCGAGCCCAGAGTGAGCCCATATTAGAGTTGCATATTCTGGATGAGCCACAAATGGATTTTGATTGTACTGATAAGTTTTGCATATAGTGTTGTTCCGCAATTGCTCTGACCTTGATGGGGGATCCAATTGATGCCACTGGAGTAAAACAGTCAGGAGTCCCATTCGGGCATTTTCTACAAGGAGGAAAAGATACACAACTCAATTGACCAGTAAACAGCAATGACTGTAAACGTTCTGGTTTTCTCAGATGGTACACACTTTCAAAACAATGTGCAATCATATAAGAAATGATTGTGCATAACTGCCTGAAGCATAGTAGAATTTCATTTCCATGACATCGACATGATGTGGAAAATCTGTAAATGAAATTCAATTACCTGGATTTAGACACGGAGAACACAAACTCTTTAAAGACTTGTCATCTTGTATCAATTTGTTGAAAAGGTCTTAGAAACTTTTGAGGCAAATGCAACAGTCAGACTCCAAACCTCTACCCACGAAGTTGAAGACTGGGTTTGGCATGCAAGTCATGACAAAGAGTAGAGATCAAATTTTTGTTCTTTCTACTGGTCAAAAGATAAATACACGTACTATATTGTGGCTCTTTCCCAGGAATTTTATTTAGTGCAGGCAGAGCTTCATCATAAATCCATCATAGCATAATGAAAGGGTGATTTCTGTCAGATATTTTTGGTTTGAAATATATGCAAAATGTGGAAATTGACAGTATGTATCAAACAAATTTGGTCTCGAGAAATGCAATGATAGCAGAATATGTATTAGATGGATTTGTTTTAAAAAGAAAGTTATAGAAACCTGCTAGCAAATGCAGCTGGCATGCGTAGAACTAGACTCCATGGCCTTTTCCATCATCCTCCCAGCCTGTGGTATGTAGTGGAGGAGGATAAGACGCATAGACAAAGCACATGAACTATTTGACAAAATGCCTCAAAGATTTAGATGATGGACAGTATATGTGAGCCTTATAATACTCAAAAAATTGTCTTACGTTGTTGATTGTTCCTAACGGCATATTCCTTGAGTCTCCTATGGGTGCAAGTGCCAATATAATTCAAAATGCCATGATAGACATGAATGCAAAATGTAGAAAGGCACTAGAAGCAATGATTGCAGGATATTCCCAAAATGTTTTTGTTGAAAATATTAGTCTTTCTTGATACTCTGGTAGATTGGTATGCATAATGTATAAGCACAGACAATGTGATTAAACTACCACGACTGCAGATTGTGCACAATATGGTTTTTGGTGAAAATGCTTTCGAAACTTCAATCAAGCTGAAGGTTTTGGCAAATTCTCTGTTGGTATTTTGCATGGATCTCTCTACCATGTCACCTCTTTAGCTAATAGTGGCTCTGGAACACTTCGTGAAGGCTGCAAACAAAAAGAACCTCTATGGATTATTTTTGAAGTGGTAGGAACAATTGAACTTTTGTCTTATTTGAGAAGTTTCCTCCTACAAGACAATTGGTGGAAGTGGCCATCGAGTAAAGCTGGTAGGCAAGGGCTTGCAATTAAAAGAGTGTGAACATATCATTATAAACAATTTGGAATTTGAAGGTGGCCAAGGGCATGACGTTGATGGAATTCAAATAAAGCCAAATTCATGACATATATGGAAAGACCAATTGCAGCCTTACATAGGTATTGGCTCAGCTAGAGATACTCATATACACGGTTTATGATGATGGTACCACCACAATACCAACACATGAAATAAAAGTTAACATTAGAAAATTTTATCATATAATATTTCCATGGAAGACTGTAAATAGAAAATAGTATGCAAGGAAAAGGTTGATGAAGAGGGGAGTCAATTTTTTGCATTTGATTTAGAATGGGAGGAAGAATGTGGCATATGTGAAGAGACTAATAGTAAGAATGTCTTTCTTAATTGAAATAATGTCATATGCATGAAATGCTACCAAGAATGGCATGCATGTAGGTACAATCATAGCCATCTTGCCGTGATAGTTTGAATAGAGTAAATTCAATGGAATGAAGATGTTCGTCTTTCACTATTGTTAGCCTGGGTTCTTGAATTCTAAGATCTATAGAAGGTATTTTGGAGAGCATTCATTCCCAATTCAAAGAGAAGAAAGTCTTATGAAGGTGACATTTTCGTAATATGTGAATAACATACGAAAACATGGAAATTTTGATACAGATATAACCCTTGGTGGAGTCATGACTACAAATTGTTGAAAATGATACTTCAAAGCCTATACAAAGAATAGAAGGAATATATGTGCTACTCTAGTAGCTTTGAATGTCAAGAAAAGCGTCAATGTTCCACTTCTTAGTGCATTTGAACTTAAACGATAATGTGCTTGTATAAAAACTATCTTTCATTATGAAATTTGAATGAAGAGCACAATCGAGAATAAAGCTACAACTGGCCCTCTCTTCATAGCGTAATGAGATTGAGATGAATAATGGATGGTGATAGCATTCTATGATTGTGATTGAGATGAAAGTCTAAGATTCAGGTATTTGATCTCCGAAAGAAGGAGATGGTCTTTCTAAGGAAGTTAGATGAAAAGGAAATTTGAGTAGTCATAGGGATATTTGTCATGTAGGTAATCAACTGATGGGAAGTAGGGTAGCCCCTAGCTTGCCTAAGACATCTTTTGGTCTCACTTTCAATTGTGCCTTCAATAGGTACATATTGTTGTTGCTTCAAATGGTCGTCAGATTTATCTCTTCATAAATTCAAGTATTAACAGTAGTGATCCTGTTGAAATGGATATGGATATTCCATTGGATACAAAGCTACCAATTTTGTTGAATTCACATCAATACATATATATGATCCATCATGGCAATTCTTATGCAAAGTTAGCAAGACCAACTTCATCATGTGTCTACCACATTTCCAACATTTGGAAAGATATGAAGAGATGGCCACCGAAATGGAGTTGAACAAAGATAAAAATGACTTAGAGAAATGCACAACTCGAAAGTCACAAGTTCTAATTACCTTTTTGTAAAAAGTGACTTATGTCACTTGTTGTAACTAAAAATAAGGTTTATTATTTTCAAAAAGGTAGTTACTAGGTGGTTACAAAGTAGTTAGAAGGTAGTTAATGAGAACAAGCCTATAAATACAAGGCTATTTCATATGTAAAAAGTTGGGGGGTCTCTTTAGAGAGAAATTTGCAGGGGGAACTTATGAAACTTCTTGGAACATTTTTGGTCTTACACATTGTATAGTTTACCTTTGAAATTGTATAATTTCGAAAAGATAATGAAGAATTGCATTATAGTTCGTATGTTCTTGATGTATTTCTGAGTTATAATTACTAGTTTCTCGTATGTCAAATTGGTGATCTTTCTATGTATTTGTGTAAATCAAAGTTATCCATTGAAGCATGCAATTGGGGTGATGAAACACAATCATGTCTCGGTATCCTGATTTGAAAGTGTTAAGATAAATTATCTCTTCATATGTTGAGATTTCCCATCCTTCTACATCGTTGTTGCATATATGTCATGAAATTCATCATGGAGTTTAGGAAAGTGGTTTCTATCTTTGTGGTGAAATCCCCTTGTACTTTTCAATAAGATTGTGAAACTCCTGTTAGTTTTCGTACGTCTACCACGAGGGTTTCTACATGCCCATTTCTCCTGTTATTTTGCTTTTCTTCCTTTTTGTACTTTAATGTTAAAAGTACACAAAAACCCACAAATAACCCTATCATACAAGGGAGCTGCCCCTCTCAAACGCAGAGGAAAGTTGTTAGTCTAGTAACAACTTCTCCAACTGTTGGGACAATTTAGTCACTGCTCTAAGGGCAACGAGTCATTATCAAAGGTTATTTCGCGGTGACAAATCTGTTTACCAATAGATTTTTGGCAACTCTGCTAGGGATCGAAGCTGAACTATTGGTACCTTTTGTTCTTTAGAAAAATCTACAGTTATCTCCCCCAGAAAGGAAATTGGCGACTCTATCTGAAAGAAGAATCCTAAAAGATGGTTTGGTATCGAAGAACCCAGATGCATAACCTGCAGTTTCCTGAATCAGACAATGACAGTGATGATGAAGATTATCCTTTTTTTGCATCCTCTACTCAGTAAAATTAAGTTCTTGATGATCCTAAGCAAGTAGAGTTTTTGAAGAGTTCTATGGTGGCATGCAACTTGCTACTAATCAGGTTCATCCTTCTTTGCTTCAAACATTGCAGAAGATTGAAGAAAAAGATGGGAAGGAGACTCATTTTCTTGCTCGTGATCATAAGCCCCTATCAAAGGAGATTCAAGCACCAGAAGATAAAAGAAATCATGCTGAGACATATCATCCACATGATGAGGACAGCAAAGAAGAGGCTAAAGTTTTTCCTACAAATAAACATGTATTGAAGGAAGTATCTGAAAGAGACTCATCAAAAAACGTATGTCCACTTAAGGAAGACCAAGAAGAAGAAGTGATGGAGACAAAAGAAAAAGATTGTATGGAAACATGCAATAATAAAGAAGAAATTTTTCCAGACGATGGCACACCTTTTATGACAACTTGTTCTGCTTTTGCAACTATATCTTCTGAGAAAGATTTCTGTGACATGGCTAATGTTCGAAGAAATACAGAAAGTATAAATGAAGAGGATGACGAGTCACAAAATATTTTCCTGACATGCATGCAACCTAAGCAAGAGGAAAGTGATGATGAAAGAATATTGCAAGAACTCTCTTATGAGGTTTCCATTCAAGATTGACATCTCAACACTATTGTTGATGATTTTATTCATGAAGATGTCGTCCTTTCTTCTTTATCATCTGTTGAAGAAGAATCCTCAACTACTAGAACCAAAGGTACTACTCAAGATGAAGCATTGAGTACTGCCATTCCAAATGTGCAACAAGATCATGAGGATACTAGGTGTGAATCTGCACAAAGAGAGGTTAAAATTGAATTGGTTCTTAAATATCTTGGTTTAAGTAATTTCATTGTACACCCTAGTACTTCGTCTACATATAATAATTTTGAAGAGGGTAATGAGATTAATGATTATAGTCGTGATAAAGGAGGACAAAGTTCTAATGTCTACAACAATATACCTGAAATTGTATGTATTCAAAAGATTGACGAAGAGCTTCTTGATTTGACTTCTCCTACACTTCTTTCGAGGGAGGAAAATATTATTTCTTCTTCATCAATTATAGAAGAGGATTTTCAAGAACATAAAGTGCAACCCTCTGATAAAGCAGATCCTGACTTAGTCATGGTAAAGAAAGAAGAATCATCTTTTGCAGGCAATGATTCAATTTTAAAAGAGGACATTACTCATAAGAAGGATCAGTCGCATAATATTGAGTTTTCTTCACTTATTGGTTCACATGAAGGATTCTCAGTTCCTGATTCAATTTTCTTTGGTTCAAACTATGAAAAGAATCCTCAGATAGAGAAAATTGGTATGCTTGACATGATACCAGAAGATATGGTCAGCACTATACAGGGCAATACCAATATGAATCAAAAGAACTCAGAAATTTATGATGAGAAATGGTTGTTCGGTGCACTATTCAAGGAGTCTTCACATTTCGTGTATTTCATTTTTCTCATCATACTAAAATGGTTACTGAGTTCACAGGCACCTTATCCATGCACATCACTTTTCCACACAGGTGCCTATTTTTCTCAACTTGTCAATGGGTTCACTTGATCATCTGGAAGCAGTTTGAGGTAGGAGTCACCTACCATGTACATAGGTTAACTAGGTGTTTTGGTTGTGTCTGTCTTGTTTCAGTTCCTGTGTGTCTTTTGTCGGTTGCCTTGTCTCTTTGTTGTCTCTCGTTTGAGTCTTCCTTTCCCCCTTTTGCATCGTATTATCTTCTAACTCTACCTGCCCAATGGATAAGGCACTATTCATTGCTAGAGATTCTAGGTTCATCCTACGTCCGCAAGGTCTTTGTCCCCAGTTAGAGCCAGCTATTGACCCTATTTCTGTACTTCAAAATTTAAAATTTTTGTGTCAAAATGACAAATCTAACCATGCTTTCAACCCTTTCTCCAGAGTCACCTTTCAATTGCAAAACACTAGTGTCACATTTTTTTTCTACATGAGTCATTGAGATAACTTATCACTGAGATGTCACAATCTATTTCCCTACATTAAACTTTGCATAACAACATCATTTTGGAACAGAGACGCTCATCATTTCACTGAGTTTCTCGGGCACACTTATCCAGTTTGCGGCATTTTATGAAAACAATTAAATATTGAATATCTATGATAGATGGTACAAAATAATGTTTATGGCAGTGTTCATGACTCCATTTCACCTAATCTGACAACTTTTTGAGTCAAGAAGTCTTATGGTTCAAGAGATTTTAAAATTTCAATTTTTCGGTGGGTGGTTGGCAGAAACAATAAAATTGTGGTTTTTGTAAGGGCTGGAGCAAAATTGTTTGGCACAAAGATTTATAATGATAATATAGACAATGTGTCAAAATTTCATGACAATCTAACTTTCCAGTTGAAAGTTATGTACTTTTCGCCATTTCTCGCCCCTGCACAGTTCGCAAGTTGCAAATTCGCTTAAGTTGAAAAGGTATCACTTGTGAATTTGGCTAAGTATGCGTTGACTTTTACTTTTGCCTAAGTCTGCGTTAATTTTCACTTTTGGCTAAGTTGACGTCCACTTGCACTTTCGGCGAAGTGAGCATCTACTTTCAATTTTTGCTAACTTGTCGGCAACTTTCAAAAAAAAGTGAAGAAGGGGAGTCACTTTTAGTTTTGACTAACTCAATGGAAAGTACAAGTTGTAATTTTCATTAACTACTTGTGCAAATTTATAAGTTGTGAAAAGATAGTTAAAAGGTTGGGGTTGTGAAAAATTATAACTTATAACTTGGAAGTTATGAGTTGAGGTTATGAAAAACAAAAATTCACAACTCAAAAGTTAGTTATTCCTTGCAAACTACACCTCCAACTCACGATAGATTGGATGGTATTGAGGTAGTTATTATAACTACCTGCGAAATTTTTGACATGAAGTATCCAGAAAAGTAAACTTTAAGGTTGATTATGGGCAATTAAATATGGTATGAATGGCTTAACACGGGCACAATGAACTGTGTGATCAAATCCCTCGAGCAAATGCACTTGGTCAGCACATATTGGATTTGTTTAACCAGTTTTTGAAATTGTCAAAGAAAATGTGTTTACAGATTTAAAACCAAATTTCTTGCCACCTTTACTGGCATCCTATCAGCCTCTGTTGAAATGGGAGTTTTAGAAAAGGGTATGGACATCTGTCGAAACATAACGAAATGGAGATTATTGCCAAATATTATAGTTCGAAATGATCTGGTAGACTTGTATGCAAAAATGTGGAAGACTACACATACGAGCTGTTTGACAAAATACCTTAGAGAAATACCATCTCGTGGAAGGTCAAGATGATAGGGAAGTTGCACACAAACTATTTGACAGAATGCGCAAACGGGATGAAATCTCGTTGAATCTGATAGGCATGCATGCAAGATGAAGAAGCATACACAAAAAGCACATGAACAGTTTGAGAAAATGTCTCAAAGAAACGTGCTCTCATGCAATACAGTAATTGCGGGATATGTACAAAATGGATTTGTGGATAAGCCTTTAGAAACTTTCAAGCAATAGGTAGACTCCGCAATATTTGCCAGCATTCCTCCCTACATGCTAAAATGAGATTTATGGACAGTGTATGAACATCAAATCAAAGCATAATGATCTGTATGTTACTTTGAGCCCAGAGTAAGCCCATATTAGAGTCTCATATTCTGGATGATCCACAAATGGATTTTGATTGTACTGATAAGTTTTGCATATAGTGTTGTTCCGTAATTGCTCTAACCTTGATGGGGGATCCAGTTGATGCCATTGGAGTAAAACAGACAGGAGTCCCATTCGGGCATTTTCTACAAGGAGGAAAAGATACACAACTCAATTGACCAGTAAACAATAATGACTGTAAACGTTTTGGTTTTCTCAGATGGTACACACTTTCAAAACAATGTGCAATCATATAAGAAATGATTGTACATAACTGTCTGAAGCATAGTAGAATTTCATTTCCATGACATCGACATGATGTGGAAAAACTGTAAATGAAATTCAATTACCTGGATTTAGACACGGAGCACACAAACTCTTTAAAGACTTGTCATCTTGTATCGATTTGTTGAAAAGGTCTTAGAAACTTTTGAGGCAAATGTAACTGTCAGACTCCAAGCCTCTGCCCACGAAGTTGAAGACTGGGTTTGGCATACAAGTCATGACAAAGAGTAGAGATCAAATTTTTGTTCTTTCTACTGGTCAAAAGATAAATACACATACTATATTGTGGCTCTTTCCCAGGAATTTTATTTAGTGCGGGAAAAACTTCATCATAAATCCATCATAGCATAATGAAAGGGTGATTTCTGTCAGATATTTTTGGTTTGAAATATATGCAAAATGTGGAAATTGACAATATGTCTCAAACAAATTTGGTCTCGAGAAATGCAATGATAGCAGAATATGTATTAGATGGATTTAATTTAAAAAGAAAGTTATAGAAACTTGTGAGCAAATGCAGCTGGCATGCGTAGAACCAAACTCCACGGCCTTTGCCATCATCCTCCCAGCCTGCGGCATCTAGTGGAGGAGGATATAGATGCATAGACAAAGCACATGAACTGTTTGACAAAATGCCTCAAAGATTTAGATGATGGACAGTATATGTGAGCCTTATAATACTCAAAAAATTGTCTTACACTGTCGATTGTTCCTAACGGCATATTCCTTGAGTCTCCTATGGGTGCAAGTGCCAATATAATTCAAAATGCCGTGATAGACATGAATGCAAAATGCAGAAAGGCACTAGAAGCAATGATTGTAAGATATTCACAAAATGTTTTTGTTGAAAATATTAGTCTTTCTTAATACTCTGGTAGATTGGTATGCATAATGTATAAGCACAGACAAGGTGATTAAACTACCACGATTGCAGATTGTGCACAATATGGTTTTTGTTGAAAATACTTTAGAAACTTCAATCAAGCCGAAGGTTTTGGCAGATTCTCTGTTGGTATTTTGCATGGATCTCTCTACCATGTTACCTCTTTAGCTAATAGTGGCTCTGGGGAACACTTCGTGAAGGATGCAAACAAAAAGAACCTCTATGGATTGTTTTTGAAGTGGCAAGAACAATTGAACTTTTGTCTTATTTGAGAAGTTTCCTCCTACAAGACAATTGGTGGAAGTGGCCATCGAATAAAGCTGGTAGGCAAGGGCTTGCAATTAAAAGAGTGTGAACATATCATTATAAACAATTTGGAATTTGAAGGTGGCCAAGGGCATGACGTTGATGGAATTCAAATAAAGCCAAATTCATGACATATATGGATAGACCGATTGCAGCCTTACATAGGTATTGGCTCAGCTAGAGATACTCATATACACGGTTTATGATGATGGTACCACCACAATACCAACACATGAAATAAAAGTTAACATTAGAAAATTTTATCATATAATATTTCCACAGAAGACTGTAAATAAAAAATAGTATGCATGGAAAAGGTTGATGAAGAGGGGAGTCAATTTTCTGCATTTGATTTAGAATGGGAGGAAGAATGTGGCATATGTGAAGAGACTAATAGTAAGAATGTCTTTCTTAATTGAAATAATGTCATATGCATGAAATGCTACCAAGAATGGCATGCATGTAGGTACAATCATATCCATCTTGCCGTGATAGTTTGAATAGAGTAAATTCAATGGAATGAAGATGTTTGTCTTTCACTATTGTTAGCCTGGGTTCTTGAATTCTAAGATCTATAGAAGGTAACGTGGAGAGCATTCATTCACAATTCAAAGAGAAGAAAGTCTTACGAAGGTGACATTTTCATAATATGTGAATAACATACGAAAACATGAAAATTTTGATACAGATATAACCCTTGGTGGAGTCATGACTACAAATTGTTGAAAATGATACTTCAAAGCCTATACAAAGAATAGAAGGAATATATGTGCTGCTCTAGTAGCTTTGAATGTCAAGAAAAGCGTTAATGTTCCACTTCTTAGTGCATTTAAACTTAAACGATAATGTGCTTGTATAAAAACTATCTTTCATTATGAAAGTTGAATGAAGAGCACAACCGAGAATAAAGCTACAACTGGCCCTCTCTTCATAGCGTAATGAGATTGAGATGAATAATGGATGGTGATAGCATTCTATGATTGTGATTGAGATGAAAGTCTAAGATTCAGGTATTTGATCTCTGAAAGAAGGAGATGGTCTTTCTAAGGAAGTTAGATGAAAAGGAAAATTCAAGCAGTCATGGGGATATTTGTCATGTAGGTAATCAACTGATGGGAAGTAGGGCAGACCCTAGCTTGCCTAAGACATCTTTTGGTCTCACTTTCAATTGTACCTTCAATAGGTACATATTGTTGTTGCTTCAAATGGTCGTCAGATTTATCTCTTCATAAATTCAAGTATTAATAGTAGTGATCCTGTTGAAATGGATATGGATATTCCATTGGATACAAAGCTACCAATTTTGTTGAATTCACATCAATACATATATATGATCCTTCATGGCAATTCTTATGCAAAGTTAGCAGGACCAATTTCATCATGTGTCTACCATATTTCCAACATTTGGAAAGATATGAAGAGATGGCCACCGAAATGGAGCTGAACAGAGATAGAAAGGACTTAGTGAAATGCACAACTTGAAAGTCACAAGTTCTAATTACCTTTTTGTAAAAAGTGACTTATGTCACTTGTTGTAACTAATAATAAGGTTTATTATTTTCAAAAAGGTAGTTACTAGGTGGTTACAAAGTAGTTAGAAGGTAGTTATTGAGAACAAGCCTATAAATACAAGGCTATTTCATATGTAAAAAGTGGGGGGATCTCTTTAGAGAGAACTTTTGCAGGGGGAACTTATGAAACTTCTTGGAACATTTTTGGTCTTACACATTGTATAGTTTACCTTTGAAATTGTATAATTTCGAAAAGATAATGAAGAATTACATTTCAGTTCGTATGTTCTTGATGTATTTCTGAGTTATAATTACTAGTTTCTCGTATGTCAAATTGGTGATCTTTCTATGTATTTGTGTAAATCAAAGTTATCCATTGAAGCATGCAATTGGGGTGATGAAACACAATCATGTCTCGGTATCCTGATTTGAAATTGTTAAGATAAATTATCTCTTCGTATGTTGAGATTTCCCATCCTTCTTCATCGTTGTTGCATATATGTCATGAAATTCATCATGGAGTTTAGGAAAGTGGTTTCTATCTTTATGGTGAAATCCCCTCGTACTTTTCAATAAGATTGTGAAACACCTGTTGGTTTTTGTACGTCTACCACGAGGGTTTCTACATGCCCATTTCTCCTGTTATTTTGCTTTTCTTCCTTTTTGTACTTCAAGGTTAAAAGTACACAAAAACCCACAAATAACCCTATCATACGAGGGAACTGCCCCTCTCAAACGTAGAGGAAAGTTGTTAGTCCAGTAACAACTTCTCCAACTGTTGGGACAATTTGGTCACCACTCTAAGGGCAATGAGTCATTATCAAAGGTTATTTCGTGGTGACAAATCTGTTTACCAACACTCATCTATCTTCATTTCTTTATCCACAATCTTTTGCACCCATCCTTTTCCTATTACGAAATACGGATCACATTGATCTTCTCCACTGTCACAATTTGTTGTACCCTCTTGACATTTCATTTCTTCAATTTCTTCATCTAATATTTCTTTGCCTTCGTCTCTCTTAGCTACTGCTACTCCAACATCTAACTCTTTCTTGTCTGTTGCACCTCCCTTATCCAAATCTACATCATTGTGCTCTCCATCATATGCTAGTGTTGTCTTCATTTCTTGTTCAACTCTTCTATTCAACTTCTCCTCTTTCGTGTTACGTTTACAATTATTCATCTTGGACTTTCCAAGTTGTCTTTCCTTTTTCTTCTGGTATTTATTTCTTCTCATCTCCTTTTTGTCCAATAGCCTCCACATGTCTTCCTCTTTTTTATAAATTTCATTCAAAGCCTCATCAGCCTCATCATCAAAATCAGATTGCACAAGTTTCTCCCTGCATATATCATGCTTCTCCTACTGTACTTTCACCTTATGCTTATGCCTATTATCTTCCCTTCTACCTTCTATCATTCCTCCTTGTTCAGTGGGCTTGGTCATTTCCTCACACCTCATACTTCAAACCTTCTCTTCTCATCAGCATCTCCTACAACAAGACTTCCCCTTGCTTCTGTCCTATTCCTAATCACCCACATTTTATTTTCTGTAGCCTTGGGCTGATCTCTCTTTATCGCTGCACTTGGTCTTCTAAGTTCATAATATGTCCCTTGCCTTGAAATGTCTTCTCTGAGCTTCCTTGCTTGCCAACTCACCCTCAAATCTAGGTTCCACTTGTCCTTTAACACATTCCTTTCTTTTTGTACTTGCTTATTAGAACAAACATGACCAAAAGCATCTATCTCCTTATGCTTTAACTACTACCCCTCACCACTCTTTTTCTTTTTCCAACATGGGACTATGTACCCATGATCAATCACTTTCTCTTTCTTTTTATTAACTTGCTCATTCACATTCTTTATTCTATCAACATGATCTAAATCAACATTTTCCCTCCCATCTTCATAACTAAATACAACATTATGAATTTCTTTTAGCGACTGTCCCACATTGCATCCACCTTTGGATTCTTGGCTTTTCAACTTTTCTTCTTCATAAGCATCTTGTGTTGTTGTTGCAACGTCTTCTAAAGCATCTTGAAATTCAAAAACATCTTCAACATCTACATTATCATTTGAAATCAATATCATACTATTCTCTTCTGCACGTTTAAGTTCTTTGTATTTTACCTCCTCCTGCTGTCCTGTTACAAATTGTTCATGCATACCAGCTGCTTCAATTTGGTTTCCTCTTCTCTCATCTTTATCTTCTTCTAAGGGTGCTTTGCTAGACCCTTCTCTTGTACATTCCAAGGTCTCTTTCCTGAGCTTCTTTGCGAATCTCTTCATTCCTACAAACACATACTTAAAGACAACATTAGACAATAAAACAAGAGACCACAATGTCTCCATAAGTGCCTCCTTTATGGACACTCTCATCTCTCCATTCCTCTCTTCCACAAGTGCTACTTGTGGCACTTCTTCCTCTTCCTCTCTTCTTTCCTATTCTTCTCTCAGGTTCTCTTTGCTGAGAACTTCCTTCATCACTTCTGGTGTATGTTGCTCATCTAGAAACCTCTTGCTATCCCAACCTCTGTGGGTACTCCTTTCACCCTTATCTACTCTTCTCAAGGCATTCATCTTTTGCCTTTTTCTTTTCTCCATAATCAACTTCATAGGCCACTTTACTCTCTTTTCCATGGGCCAACACCATAAATACTCCTGGTTTTCTTCTTCATATCTTTGCTGCCTTACAATCATGTACTGTTTTAAATCTTTTCTCAATTCTGCTAGCTCCCTTTCAAAATCTGCATTTTGCTTCTTTTCCTTTTCTTTTCTCTTGTCTCTCTTTTTGAGACTTTATATTCCAAATTGCTTCTACATTTTTCAATCCTTCTTTCACCTTTCTCTGCTACCCGTAGGTCCTAGCTAATTTGCCTCACTTCGGTGATCTACTCAGCGCTCAGAACCTTCTGTGCTCTAATAGCACTCTTCTTTGCAGATGCTCAATAGTGACATTATAAATTCAGACATGCAATCTATTAACTAAATGCCTGGTCTCTCATCAAAAGACTTCTATAGATTTCTTGTCACAATAGCAACAGGAACCAGGTAGGACTATAAGTATTACACATTAACAGTCAATATAAACAGTTCATACACAAACTTAGTTAGGCAACAGAAATCTGTAATTAACCCATACAACTTTGTCTACAAGGCGATAGGAAATAAAATGCTATACTCATCATAAGGGATTGTATCAACAAGGACTATAGTAGTAGACACCATTCTATATTATGAAGAATAGATTACACAAAATTTGATCTCATACATTGCCTAGATGATTTAGACCCATAGCGGATTACCAGACCTTCTACAATGCACACACTACCTCTATTACATACCGATCCTCCCTATCGATGATTTCTTTCCCCCATTTACTATGTTTAGTATTTGTTGTTCTCCCCCTTGATATTCTTCATTCTTGAAGCATTCCCTCTTCTTTCCTTTCTTTCTCTACATTCTCTATTTGATTTCCACCTTTAGTTGACCTCCAGTCAGCCAGCTCACAAATGCCTCATCCTTTCTCAGTCTTGCAGCCTCCATCTCTTTGTTTCAGCCTTCATGCTCTCTTTTGAATTACGGCCTCTCTGTTTCTTATGCGCGACCTCCTCCAGATCAGCCTCTCTCTTCCAAATTGGCCCTCAATCTTTTTGGCCTTCGGCCTCCTTCTACTCTCCCTTCGTTTTCATTCGGCTTCCGCTAGATAAGACTTCATCTTTCACTATTTTCATCATGTTCCTTTTGGCTACCTTCACTCTATTTTGGCCACATCTCTTACTCCATTCAACTCCGCTCTATAACTGTCTCACTATCTCTTGCGTCTGTCACTTCCAAATAATAGTCGCTTCTTCTATGACATTGCCCTGGTTTAGTCTTTCCATAACCACCATCCTTTTTGCCATCTGCCTCTTATCCCTTCTATCAGCATCTACCTGCAACTTACTGCATTCTGCATTTGTAACTGAAGCCTTGAAAAATACCAATTAACTATTAATGTTCCTATCACTTTGGTGATAGGAACTTCCTACCATCTGTATCCTGTCATCTGACCCCACATCGAACCCAAAAATCAACTGCTAACACAAATTTTTGAAAATTAAGAAGATGCCCCTGCATCACAATTCTAGTGTGCTTACAAAATATGTCAAACTGCTTAGAGAATAATTCATCACCATTATCTATCCTAAGTGCCTTTATTTTCTTACTGGTTTGATTCTCAATAAGAGCTATAAACTCCTTAAACTTGAGAAACATCTCAAACTTTCTCATCAGAAAATACACCTAAAAGTACCTAGAATAATCATCAGTGAATGATACATAGTATAAAGACTTACCAATGGACTAGATATCCACAATATCAAACACATCACTATGTATCACCTCCAAAATCTCCTCTACTCTAGTGCTTCTACAGTTAAACTACATTATAGTCTATTTTCCAAACACACAATGCTTACAAAAGTCAATACCAACAGAACAATCAACATGACCATCTACCATATCTTTACTGACCAAGGTTTTTAGACCTTTTTTACTTAGGTGACCCAACCTAAGATCCACAACAACCTTGATTCAAATGCAATTACATTAGCACATCCAAATAATGTTAATGCATCCAACCTATATAGGGTGCCATGCCACACTCCATTAGCAAGTACTAAATTACCTTTTTCCAACCTATAACCTTTAGTATTAAATGTGACATGTATTCTTGAGTCAACCATTTTAGACACAGACATAAGGTTTCTAGCCAAACATGAAATATGTAGTACATTTGAGAATATCCTTACTCTACCATTTATGAAGGAAACCTTTACTTTTTCTTAATCAACTATCTTCAATGAACTATTATCATTGAGAAACACATATGCTTCATTACACTATGTATTTAGAGTGCCACTCTCTATGAGGTATCATATGAAAAGAAGCAACTAATTTAATCAACTAGGAATCATCACCAATTGTATTAGTAGAAATAAACACATCACTACTATATTCATCATTGTTCAAGGACCTATTAGAAGAGTCATCCTTCTTCTTGGACTTGCAATCCTTCTTTATGTGACCTTTTGTTGGTATGTGGCGACTGATCATGCAAATACTATACACTCGTAACATATCCTTGCCGGGGTTTAGGGCTGGGCCGGGCCTCGAGTGGGGGTTTGGGGCCGATAGCCCCCCAAAAAAATTTTCCCTTTTTTTTCATGTTCAGAGTCGGTAGTTAATTTTTGTTATCCGACAAATGAAAAAGACATTGTAAAACCCTAATTCTAGAAGCTTCCAAAAATCTTGTAATAAGTGACTGGGATGTATGTTGCAGTATGGAATTTGCAAGATTGTAATCTGTTTTGCACTAGATAATAAATCATTGGATGGCTGAGTTTCTGTGGATGTAGCCCATTTTGGGTGAACCGTGTTGAATTTCTGTGTTGATCTTTTTTGTGTTATTCTTCATGGTTATATTTGGGTTATTTAATCTGCATATAATTGTTAATGTCTATTTCTCTGATCTGCCAGAACCCTAACAACTGGTATCAGAGTGGGTTGTGTTCGATTATCATTTGTAGGAAGGTCTCATGGTTGAGTGGGAGTCTTACGGTTAAGTGGGAGCAATGCCAGACAAAGGTAAATTGAAGGTAGATAAATTCAATGGGCAGAACTATTAGTTATGGAAGATGCAGATGGAGGATTATCTCTATCAGAAGGATTTATGGAGGCCATTGGAAGGAAAAGCCAACAAACTAGTACCAATGACTGATGAGGATTGGGAACTTCTTGATAGAAAGGCACTGGGAACCATTCAGTTATGCCTACACCATCTGTGGCATTCAATATAATAGAAGTGAAGATGTCATATGAATTGATGAAAGCTTTGGCTAAATTGTATGAAAAACCCTCAGCCTCTAATAAAGTATTTCTCATGAAGCATTTGTTTAATCTGAAAATGATTGAAGGTGGATCTGTGATAGATCATTTAAATGAGTTTAATACGATTACCAGTTAGTTAACTTCTGTAAAAGTGAAATTTGATGAAGAGGTGAGGGCTCTCTTGGTTTTATGTTCTTTGCCAAAAAGCTGGAATAGCTTGGTAATGGTTGTAAGTATCTCTATCTCTGGTTCAAATACTTTGAAATTTGATGTTATTAGTGTTATCCTTAGCGAGGAAATGCAATGGAAAAGCACAGGTGAGAGTTCAACAGTGGGTAATGCTTTGACTATAGAGAATAGGGGAAGAACAAAGGAGAGAAGAAAAAGCCCAACAAATCATGGGAAGTGACAAGGGAAGTAGAAGAAAGGTAAATCTAAATCTAGAGGAAGAATGGATTGTTGGCACTGTGGAAAGCCATGACACTTGAAGAAGGATTGTTGGTCTTGAAAGGGAAAACAAGGAGATAGACAACATGATGATAGTAAGGAAGCTAATGTTGCAAGTAATTACAGGATGCTTTAATTCTATGTTTAGATAATGTTAATGATTCATGGTAATAGATTCAGAGGTTGTTGGCAAAAAAGTCAGTGTCCCCCTTCAGGATTTTGTGACATGGCTTAACCGCCTCCCATTGGTCCTTATCTGGGATGGTAGCAGTTTCCTGACAGGTGCACCTTTGGGAGAAACGGCCAGCTCAACTTCCTACAAGTGGTATTAGAGCCGGGTCACGGGTTTGAATGCCCTCAGGTAATGTTGAGGGGGAGATTGGTGGCAAAAAAGTCAGTGTCCCCCTTCAGGATACGTGACATGGCTTAACCGCCTCCCATTGGTCCTTATCTGGGATGGTAGCAGTTTCCTAACAGGTGCACCTTTTGGGAGAAATGGCCAGCTCAACTCCCTATAGAGGCTTCATTTCATGCCACACCCCATAGGAAATATTTTGTAGATTATGTTCAAGGTAATTTTGGACAGGTATATCTGGGTGATGATGAACCCTGTCAGATTGTTGGAAAAGGAAAGATAAAAATCAAGTTACAAACTGGAAATGAATGGTTGCTACAGGAGGTAAGGCATGTTCCAAATTTGAGAAGGAATTTAATTTTTGTAGGACAACTGGGTAGT
Source organism: Cunninghamia lanceolata (assembly GCA_027924645.1). Taxonomy (NCBI): domain Eukaryota; kingdom Viridiplantae; phylum Streptophyta; class Pinopsida; order Cupressales; family Cupressaceae; genus Cunninghamia; species Cunninghamia lanceolata. The sequence goes on from BSBN01000246.1 coordinate 8,491,583, forward strand.
GAAGGCTGCATAGTTACCTTTTCAGACAAAGTTTGGAAAGTCACTAAAGGTGCATTAGTAGTAGCTAAAGGTGAAAAGGTAGGCACATTGTATTTGTGTACTGGTAATACTTATTCTACCTTAGCTGCTATAGAAACAGTTGCTACTGAGACAATTATAGCACTTGCTACATGGACAAAAATAGAATTGTGGCACCATAGACTTGGGCACATGAGTGAGAAAGGGATGAAGATCCTTCACTTCAGAAAGTTGCTACCAGGTTTGAAGCAGATTGAATTGGAGTTATGCGAAAATTGTGTTAATGGAAAATAGAAAAGAGTCTAATTTCTCAAAGTTGGGAAAGAGAAGAAGAGTGAGAAATTAGATCTTGTGCATTCAGATGTATGGGGACTAGATCAGGGATCTTCTCTTGGTGGCTCTTTCTATTATGTTACTTTTATTGATGATGCAACTAGGGAAACATGGGTGTATTTCCTAAAACAAAAATTAGAAGTATTTGAAACTTTTAAAAGGTGGAAATCTTTGGTTGAGAATGAGACAAGAAAAAAAGTTGAAGTGTCTCAGATTTGATAATGGAGGCGAGTATTGCAATAGAGAATTTAAAAATTATTGTTCATACAATGGAATCCGTAGGCAAAAAATGGTTCCTGGAACCCCACAAGAAAATAGTGTGTCTGAGAGGATGAATATGACCATTATGGAGCATGCAAGGAGTATGAGATTGCATGTTGGACTACCCTTACACTTTTGGGCAGATGGTGTACATACCATTGTTTATTTAGTAAACAGGGGACCTTCAAATCCTTTGGATGGTGGCATTCCACAGGAGGCATGGACGGGTAAAAAGCTAAACTATTCTTTTCTAAAAACCTTTGGTTGTGAAGCTTTTGTCCATGTTGATATTGAAAATAAACCCAAGCTTGAGGCTAAGTCTAAAAAATGTACCTTGATTGGATATGGAGTAGATGAATTTGGTTATCGGTTATGGGATTATGAAAATCATAATATTATTAGGAGAAGAGATGTTATGTTCAATGATAAGGTCATGTATAAGGATCAGCTGCAGGAGAAGAAGCATGAACAGGCCAAAAAGGAATATGTGGTGCTAGATGAGATTCCAAAAAATAAAATGCGAGTGGTACCTGATGCTTAGCAACAACAAGTTATCCCACAGACTCCTGCAAGTGTTAGATGTTCTACAAGGATAACTAGACCTCCATAAAGATTTTCTCCATCATTATATTCTATATTATTAACTGATTCTGGTGAACTTGAAGGTTATGAAGAAGCAATGCAGCTAGAGCTAGGCATGAATTAGGAAGTGGATTCCTTGTTGTAGAATCAGACTTGGGACTTAGTCCGATTACTTGCAGGTAAAAGAGCATTGCAAAATAAATGGGTTTACAGGTTGAAGGAAGAAGATGGAAGCAAGAAAAGATATAAGGCCAAACTCGTGGTAAAAGGTTTTACACAGAAAAATGTATAAATTTTGATGAAATATTTTCTCCGGTTGTAAAGATGACTTCTATTAGAACTATTCTAAGTCTTGTGGCTACAGAAGACTTGCATCTTGAAAAACTAGATGTGAAAACAATATTTCTCCATGGGGATTTGGAAGAGGAAATATACATGCAACAACCATAGGGATATGAGGTCAAGGGTAAGGAGGAATTTGTGTGTAGGTTAAAGAAGAGTTTGTATGGCCTGAAGCAAGCACCTCAGCAATGGCATTTGAAATTTGATAGTTTTATGGCTAAACAAGGTTTCAAAAGATGTCATTCTGATTAATGTGTTTATTTTAAGAAATTGGGTAATGGCAGCTATATAATCCTATTGCTTTATGTTGATGACATGCTTATTGTCGGGTCTAACATGTAGCATATTAATGAACTTAAGCAAAAATTAGCAAATTGATTTGCTATGAAGGATTTGGGTGTAGCAAAACAAATCCTTGGTATGAGGATCACACAGGACAGGACAAACAAAAAATTATTTTTGTCTCAAAGTGAGTATGTAGAGGTGTTGAAAAGGTTTAACATGCAAAATGTAAAAGTAGTTAGTACACCTTTGCCTAGTCATTTTAAGTTGACTAAGGAGATGTGTCCAAAGACATAAGAGGAGGAAGACAAAATGTCTAAGATACCATATGCATCAATTGTTGGTAGCTTGATGTATGCAATGGTATGCATAAGGCTAGATATTGCACATGCAGTGGGAGTTGTGAATAGGTATATGAGCAATCTGGGAATAGAACATTGGAATGCGGTAAAATAGATTCTCTGATATTTGAGAGGTACTACTTCAAAGAAACTATGTTTTGGAGGAACAAATTCTGCTATAAAAGGATATGTTGACTTTGATCTGGCAGGTGATATTGATAGCAAGAGGAGTATTACAGGGTATGTTTTTACTATAGGAGGTACTGCAGTCAGTTGGATTTCAAGGCTGCAAAAGGTTGTTGCGCTTTCAACTACTGAAGCTGAGTATGTTACTGCTACGGAAGCTAGCAAGGAGATGATTTGGTTACAACATTTTCTGGAGGAATTGGGATAGGGTAAAAGTAAGAAGTTGGGTCTACATATAGGGGAAGTGTCATGCAAAAAAAATCTCGACATGAATGGGCATCTGAGCCTAGAACGTGTACCCGTTTTAAAACGGGTACCCATTTTGTTTTATAAAATGGGTACTCATTTTAAAATGGGTACCCATTTTGTTTTTTATTAGTTTTAGAAATAGGTACCCATTTTGTTTTTTTATTGTTTTTTAGAACGGGTACCTGTTTTGTTTTCTATTATTTTTTAGAACGGGTACCTATTTTAAAATGGGTACCCATTTCTAAAATTTTGAATTTCACACCCATGCTTTTGGTTTGGTTTTAGGCTCGGGAAAGGCATGGGTAGCCGACCTTGAGCCTTGGACCTGCAAGTATTTGTCTAAGTATAGAACATGAGGAAAGATTGACTTTACCTATATGGCTGATGACATTTTTCTAAATTTTTTTACAAAATTAAAACCCATTATAGATGACAATGTCTAGTTTTCAAATACGTAATTTTTTTATTAGACTTGTTTTTCTATTTATTATTTAATTTATGAGCAAACTGGTCCAACAACTTGAAATAACAGGTGTTTGTATTTTTTATTAACTTTTAATTTTTAATTTTTTTAAAAAATTATATGTCATCAATCTACACATCATTCTTTACATAATAAAAAAAATTATTTTATGATTAGTTTTGCTCAAATTATGTTGGTCGTACACGAGGGGTTTTCAAAAAATAGCAATTAGAGACAATAAAAAATTAATTAAAACAAAATATTTGGAAAAAAAATTATAAAAAAAATCCTCATCAAACTTCACTATACTACACATCTTTCCCCAAAAGGATTTAGAAAAATACTTTTATTTAGGTCAAATTATGTTGGTCATACACGTGCATGACATGGTAAAAAAAAGTGACTTTTAAACAGTGGTTTTTAGAAATGCCTATTGAAAATTAATTTGTATCATCTGAGTATTAAAATAAATTACATATTTGGAAACTAGACTTTGAGTACTACATTTCATATTCTAACTTTTTTTAAGATTCAATCTTTAAGTGCCTCAAATGTTTAGGTCAAATGTGACAAATTCTAAAAATCAGGGAAAACACTTCTACTTTTTGGCCAAATAGTGGACCCAACTTCTTGCACTGACCCGACAATGACAAGAAGATAGCCCTTTGTACATTGATAGTCAGAGTGCCATTCATCTTGCTAATAATTTAGCTCTGCATTCAAAAACTAAGCACATACAGCTCAGAAACCACTTCATCTGGTTAGTTTTGGAGGATGGATAGTTGAAGCTGGAGAAAATTCACACAAGTAAGAATCCTGTAGATATGTTCACAAAGGCAGTTACATGGGAGAAACTAATTTTCTCATCAATTTCTGTTGGCCTTCACAACTAATAATGGTACATATAAGAAACCAGCCAGGCCTATAATCCAGTGGGAGTTGCAAGTGCAGTGGTGTCATCCATGATTAGTCTCCAAGTGGGAGATTGTTTGATGTGGAGCTTGATCAGTCTCCAAGTGGGAGATTGTTGGCATGTGGCAACTGATCATGCAAATATTCTACACTAGTAACGTATCCTTGCTGGTGTTCGGGGGTGCAACCCCCAAATTGTTTTTCCCTTTTCTTTGCACGTTCAGAGTCGGTAGCTAATTTTTGCTAACCGACAAATGAAAAATGACATTATAAAACCCTAATTCTAGAAGCTTCAAAAAAGCTTGTTATAAGGAACTGGGATGTATGTTGCAGTATGGAATTCATGAGATTGTAATCTATTTTGCACTATATAACACAATCATTGGATGGCTGAGTTTCTGTGGATGTAGCCCATTTTGGGTGAACCACGTTAAATTTTTGTGTTGATCTCTTTTGTGTTATTCTTCATTGTTATATTTAGGTTATTTAATTTGCATATAATTGTTAATGTTTATTGCTTTGATCTACCTGAACTCTAACACCTTCCTTGCCATAATTCCAACATTTTACCTTAGACTTCTCGACGATTTAAACATGTCTTTACCCTTAGAATTTTTATCTTCACTCTTCTTCTTACCTTTCTTCTCCTTCAACCCACCTCTAGAAAGTAGGCCATTAGAAGAATTATCATCCATGGTTTTTTTCCTAATTTACCCACTTAAAAAAGTGCCTATGACATTATCTAGTTTTAGTGACACAACATTACTACTGATAGACATTATTACATTTTCCCATGAATCCAGTCAAGAACAAAGTAATACAATACATTTGTGCTCTTCATCCATCTTGACTCCTATTGATGCAAGTTGACTAAATATCATATAAAGCTATTCAAATGATCAATTACTAAGTCCCCCTCTCTCAGTTTCACAGAATATAACTTATTTTTCAAGACAAGTTTGTTTACTTGAGTCTTAGATTGATGTTTAACATACCCATCTTCTTCCACAATAAATTTGTAGTTTGTTCCTTATACACATTCATTAACACGGAATTTGACAAACATAATTAGATAGTACTTCTTGCATTCTTATCCAATTTTACTCAATCTTGATTAGACATACCTGAGGGTTTGGTTGAAGTAGATATTTTAGTCCACTAATTTTTTCCACCAAAATATCTTTCATCTTCAACTTTTGTAATTCAAAGTTATGACTGTTGAATCTTTCAATTTCAAACCTCAACGTGCTAGCCATAGATTTAATATTATTTAAATGCTTTCTCATAAAATTCTTCTTAGTCCTCCTTTCTAACTAGTTATACACAAACAACAACAAACCAATTGTTGTAATGTTTGCCACCACACACCCTAGGGTTTGGACTCCCAATGAAGTAGTAACTAGCCAAACAACCACCTTGCACTTTAATACCAAATGTTGGGTATTTGCACCCCTAAAACAAATGATCGATAGACTGGAATTAAGAAAACTTAAAGTTATGTATTAAAAAAATAGTCAATAACACTTGCAAAATCTATCTAACAATGTGTATATAAGTAAATAAAACAATATGCATCCACAAGATTACACACAAGACTCGAAGACTTATGTGGGAAACCCTTGCAGGAGAAAACCCACCACAAAAAGAGTTTCATAGTTATATTATTTATAAATAGAGATTCATTACAATGAGGCCTTTAATAGAGTCTTCTTCTACAATATACTCTTCTACAATCACTCTAATGTTTCACATCAACGATATACAATCCAATGCTAAACTTTCAACCTATACAACTGTCCAACCTTCTAACCTTGGTGCATACACACAAAGTGATATATTTATATGTGCACATGGGAATACCAACCATCCAATTGTCTAATCAACCTGAGGAATACCAAGAGCCATGTAGCTATATTCTAACCATAACATGATGTCAACATATCACACATATCACTAAACATGGTGTCTCCACGTGGATAGTCACTTTGTATATTATTCACTACCACACACTATGAATCATTAGTTACACACTTAACACTATCAGTATAAGTGTGTTTTTAGTATATCCACCACTACCAACTCCTCACTTGTGGTAGCACATACAAACATACCTTCACTTTTGACTACTTGTATCTTGTGCCATCTTCAAGAACATTATCCTGCTCTTAGATTGTGTCACATGAACTCCAATTTTTCCACAAATGTTCCTACATCACTATTCATGTTGCCAACAAACACTAATTTCATATGTGGTTATGATTTCTTCTTCCAAGTGACTTGTGGTTTCTATCACCACACTACTACATGCAAATAAACCATGTATGTTGTATCACAACTTACTGTCACAACATCATCACAAATGTTCCTACATCACTATTCATGTTGCCAACAAACACTAATTTCATATGTGGTTATGATTTCTTCTTCCAAGTGACTTGTGGTTTCTATCACCACACTACTACATGTAAATAAACCATGTATGTTGTATCACAACTTACTGTCACAACATCACCACATGTAAGTCAATATGTATGTTGTACCACAATACCTAAAACTCATTGCATTGAATTATACAGACAAACTCTTCCTACAAGGACCCTCTACAAGTCACCCAATTCCCAACACACATACCACCCCCTACACTAGAAGTAGTGTTAGTGGATAAGCATGAAACCATGGAGAAAGTAGTCTCAAGCCTAGATGAAAGCTCATCCATTGTTGACACTTTTGTGCTCTCTACAAACTGCTTCGATTGTTGCCATTGCTCACCCTTCCCCTTCTCCTTCTTGGGACATTGAAAAGAATAGTGGCCAAAATTTTAACACTTGAAATACTTGATACACATCAAATATTTCTTCCCTTATTGAGAATAATTTATATCTTGGTGCTTTTCTTTTTTACCCTTCCCAGGTCCTTTCTTGCGACTTTTCATCTTCCCAATAAGAGCTTGGTTTTATCTTTCAATATGAATAAAGTAACTTCAAGTTTGATTTCTTTCTAAATATAATCATCCCAAAGCTTCTCAAAAGTGGGAAGTGTTAGGGTGTTAAGTTTAACATAGGGATAATTAGTTTTTCCCTTAGGGTGGTTTTTTCCCGTATCGAGTAGTTTTCTCACTTGTCACATATTTCTTGCCTTTATAAGGCACTATTATACATTATGTAAATTATCTTATCTCAATATATATTTTCATCTTTGATGAAATAGCCTTGTGTTGCTTCTCTCGTCTGTGAAGATTTATTTGCAGGTTGTGATCCTGGGCTCGGTGGTTGACACCAACATGGTATTAGAGCCTTCAACTTGCGTCTTCTTCCACCATTGAGAGTTTTCATAGGAGTTGTTTTGAGATCATTTATTTGTTGAAGATTTTTTTTGGCATTTGAAATTTGTTAAATTTTAAAGTTGCCTATTGCCGATTTTTCCTGTTGATGAAAGGGTTGATTTTGTGATGGATTTGAGGTGCTATTTCTCTGCTTTACATTGAGGTTGCTGTTCTGTTTGGGTGCGATTTGCATTTTTGTGAGGAGGCATTCACACATTGGAGGCAGCGATTCTAAATCAAAGGTCACGAATTTCCAAAGGTTGTGTGAAGAGAGTTGGCATTTGACGAAGAAGGCCACGATTTGGATCTGTCGCAAGGCATATACATTTCTCCTCATTTCCTTCTCCGGACTTTTCTATGTTTACATCTTGGGAGCCTCAGGCATGGCAACGCTCAGCCCTAAGATGTAATGACTGGAGATTCTTGTGATTCTAGCAGTCCTGTTGACAATGTCTGTAGGTCTACTCTTTGGCACCATTATTGTCTCTATTAGTGGAATTATTATGGCCACTATAGCTTCTTAAATTGCTAGGTACTTTGGTCGGGAATGAATTGTGAAGCTAGTAGAAGGAAACAAGAACTTTGTTGTGTTCTGAGGCCACAACTATGATGCCAAGGCTTGTACAAGGCCCGATTTCTGGCTACTATGGATCACCTTTTATTGTTTTGGGGTTGATATATCTGTGAGCAAACTATATACTTTCAAAAGTCCAACAAAATTTAGGGTTTTATCTAGGGTTTGCTGTGTGTGTGGAGGTGGGCCCGTGTGCATTGTGTTTGGAGTTCCATTTGGATCTTATATCCCACATTACTCCTACAGAGGAGTTATTTCCACTTTATATTCACCAACACTTGGTTTATGTTGTGAAGTTGTGGAAAGCTCATGGTGTCCGTGCTTACTTGGTGACTCAGATTTGGTGTAGATTGATGTTGGTTGACACAATTGCCATCATCTATTTTGGTGGTTTCACTTGCTCGTGGGCTGTTTTGCCTTTCCAAAAGGTGGTTTTCATAATTTTGCAGGTAAATTCACCTAATTTTGCTGATTTGAAGGTTTCATGTCTTTGTAAACTCGAAGAATTATCTTGTCATTATGGGTTTTTCATTTCACCCTTCTCTAATCATCTTGAAAAGAGGGAACTATAAACAATGGAGAGATGGTATATTGAAGCACTTGAGATGGCTTCATCTTTTGCCATATCTATATGGTCTTGCTCCTCAAATCGGTACTTCTTGGAGCAAAAAGTTTGTTTGGTGTTCCAAAAGAGATCATGTTTTCGGAGTGATTTCTCTTCATGTTGATGACAATGCATTGCGTTTCATTGCTGACATTGGGTGTCCCCAAGCTCTATGGACCAAACTTTAGGAGTTATATGGAGATCCTGATACTCCACCATTCCCAGATGATCCTGCTTCAGATTGTCTTGTACCTCTTGATGATTCAGATAATATACCATATGACTTTGATACACTACAGGAGTTTTCTTCTTTGGAACACCTAGCACATCTTGATGATGAGGATGATGAGGTTTCTAATCCTTCTCCTACAGAGATACCTATTGAGCCTTCACATTCATTGGTTGCTACTTTCCATGATCCTGATTAGCAGGATGCATATTGTTTTCCAGATCCACCTCATTGGGATTCTTATCTTGCAGACATTGGTTCCTTGTTCGTTGAATCTCACATTTCAGACTTGGAAGACACATTTGAGGAATTAATTCTCCTATTTGATGATAGTTGTGGTACAAGTGTTGTCACTCCATCTCTGTCTTTGGAGAATGTTCAAGATCAGTTTCCAGTGGTACCTTATTTGTCACCTTCTGTTATGATTGGGCATGTTCTTGATTGGTTCATGGCATCTTCCAAGGTCTTGGTGACACATGAGCATATTTCAGAGACATTTTCATCCTACATTTGGATTTCACTTGCAAATTCCTATCCAGGATGGGAAGCATACCCACATTTGTACTTGGTTTTGTTTCTTCCAAAAGGAAGACAAGTTGTTTGTCGACATTGGATCATGTTTTGTCTTCAGGGACTTACCATTTTTGCAGGCGATTACACATTGTGGGGGCTACATAGTCTCTCTCTTTCCCTCTTATGGGGGGGTCATTGATTGTATATACATGATGTATGTAGTCCTTGGGGGGTGGTATTGAGTCCTCCATCCATGCATCATTTTTTGTTTTCTATTCTCTCTTTTGGAGAGGGGTTTTTTCCCACAGGTTTTTTCTCCTTTTCTCTGTTTGTGAGAGATTTTTTTTTTTGCATTGTAAATGGGTACCTAACATGGTTGTGTAGCCAAGACCCATATTGCATCTTATTCTCCCTAAGTTTGCACTTAAGGGGGGGTGTTAGTGTGTTAAGTTTAACATAGGGATAATTAGTTTTCCCCTTAGGGTGGTTTTTTCCTGTATCAGCTCGTTTTCTCACCTGTCACATATTTCTTGCCTTTATAAGGCACTATTGTACATTATGTAAATTATCTCATCTCAATATATATTTTCATCTCTAATGAAATAGCCTTGTGTTTCTTATCTCGTCTGTGAAGATTTCTTTGCAGGTTGTGATCCTGGGCTCGGTGGTTGACACCAACAGGAAGCTTCTCAAAGATACAAAAACCACAAACAAACAGTTCTCAAGATGGAAAGAACCCATCTAAGGCTATGGGTATCAACTATTCTTCCACCTTAACCTCAATTGTTGCAAGCTAATCACAAAGTAATGTGATCTTCATTAGGAAGGTGGCTACTACATCTGTGTCACTCACACATGTGGTATTACTTATATTTTTCAGCAACATCATATGAGAGATGTTCACACTCCAATAAAGAGTAGCCAAGGCATCATACATCTCCTTTGTTGATTTCTTTTCAACAATGTGAGGAATCAAATGATCCTTTATAGAATTCAAGATGATAATATTTGCCTTGGCCATCTTCTTGTTATGTTCAACCAATTGAAAAATATTGATTGTAGGTGTCAACATAGTTTCCACATTGACCTAAGGATCAACCTCTTCCAACAATGTTTGCACCCTGCACTTCCAAGGAGTAAAATTTGAAACACCTTCTAGGTGGTCACACTCTCTCAGACCAAGACTAATCATGTTTTGCAACTTCTAGAACATATTGAAACTGAAAAAATTAGCTAAAAACAAATCAAATCAACCTAGAAAAGGTACATGTTAATACTCTAAACATTGGAGCAACTAGGGCATCACACCCTACAACCTTTCAAACATCCAAGATACTTCAATCGTTGAAGTAAGGCATTGAAATCTTCTTGCAACTCCCTTTTACTAACAACAACATATTCCATTCACAAACATGGAGGATCTTAGTAATAGTACTCTAATACCATGTTAAAACTCAAACCATGGTAAATAGATTCTACATGAAGAAAATAACCTAATCAATAAATTGAATCTTTAATCAAAACTATTGCCTTCTAAGCATGTTAACCTACAAAAAAATCTACCAAAAGTACAAAATATAATGAATACATGAAATCAAAATAATAGTACTTGTATGAATATTCTTCTTATTCTAAGTTTTATCTTCTATGATTTTGTTGCAAAATAGTGAGCGCCTAGGGTCATAAATAGACCTCCAACTTGGGCAATTATTTGTGGATGTCTTCATCACAAACAAATCCCTAAAAATATGTCTACTACGCATCTTATTTTTAGATGTTTGTGATCCACCCAGAACAAAGCAACAAAAAAAAAAACAACACATAAGAATTAACCTAAAATTTGTGCCTAAATAAACTAATAAAAGCACCTAAAATTAAGACAGAAACTACACCTAAAATATTCCTAAACCTAGTGCCTAAAATAGAATTTTCAAATATTAATAATAGAAAAAAATTCACTGCCCAACATGCAACATTAATCACTAAATAAAAGTTTGATTTAACCTAATTGGTAAAGCAGAACACCATCTAAGCAACCCCTAAAAAATCTAACATTAGATTCTTGTCCCAAAGAGCAATATTTTTCATTACTTTGGGCAATAAATTGGATTCTTGTCACAAAGAGCAATACTTTTGATTCCTATACCAAAGTTGTAATTATTTTTAAGCAATGTGAATAATTTCTTTATAATTTGATTTCTCTAAATATTTATCCCACATTCACTATGGGTATCATGCAAATATCACTTTTTCATGAACCCTTTATTTAAAATGACATGTCGGAGAATGTTTTAGCATTCTCCTTATTATTTTCTCCCCTTTACTATACCAAAAGGGGAAAATTGTTCATGAAGTGTTCCTTCCCTTTGCTTAGTTTGCAACACAAAAAGTACTAGGAGTGAACTTCCTAGAGAGTCCGAGTTTGGAAAATTTGTAAATCTTTCAATATTTACCATAATAAACTTCAATCTCCACCTTGCAAACATTCTCTCATGTAATGAATAATAGATACAATATAAATTTACCATGTCAAATTAATTATGCACAAGGTGTGGCAATGTAGTACAAGAAAAAGGGGCACCTATATTAATTTAGGATTGAAGAGTATTAAGATGGCACTCAAAGTGGTTGTATTTAGCTACTGATAATGCTTGGGTAATATTGAGCACATAAAGGTATTTTGGACCAAACATGTAACTATGGGAAAAATTCGATGGCTTCTTATTCAGTTTCAAACCACAAACCATATAAATACAATCAACATGTTAACATTTGTTATCATCAGTGATATATTTGTTATCATTTCTCTTGACTAAAAGAAATTAGAAAAAAGGTTTCTTGCTCCCTTGTGATGTGCTTTATGTGAGAGATTCTAAAATAGTTTATCATTTGTTGCTAGACCGCCCTTTTTCTTGGAACATTTGGAGCTTCATCTTCAATAAGTTTGGAGTTGGATAGGTTCAACTAGCATCTATTTTGGATATGGTTCACCAATAGACTTTGCCTTTCTCCAATAGCTAGTTAATGACCATTTGGAAGTTAGCTTTACATCATGTACTATGGGGCCTATGGTTGGAATGAAATTTAATTTTTTTGAGGATAGAAACAGTTGTTCCAATATTGTGAGAGCTAAAATTGTGCATGCTATAAGGGAGAACTTCATGATAAATTGGAGAGAAGATGACAATAAAGGGAATATAACTATTTTGGAACAAGAAATGAATGTTGCTAAGAACTTTTCATTAAGGAAGATGTTGTTAAGAGAATAGTTAAGAGAAAGTTCAATAGGAACACAATTAAATGGTGTTGCCCCTTGCATGCCCTATTCCCTCCTCCCCCTAAACTAGTACAAATTAAATTTTGACAGAGCTTCAAAGAGAATCTTGGTCAAGATAGAGGTGGTGGAATAATAAGAGACCACAAAGGTAAGTTAGTTGGAGCTTTCACTATCAACTTTGGAGTCCAAACTAATCACTATGTGGAAGCTTTAGCTTCTTTCTAGTGTATCTATTTAACTAAGGAGTTGAATATTTCTACCTTACTATTGAGGATGATTCTTTGAATATTATCAATTGCTTGACCAAGTAGAGAACCCCTAGCTAGATAATAAGAAACATTGTCATTAATGTTATTGGTATGTTTGATTCCTTTAGTGAGGTTAGTATTGGCCACATCTATATAGAGGGAAATAATGTTGCAGATTTGTTTGCTAATAAAGTAGTTTTTAGTGTGGGGATTGATAAGTGGTATGAAGTGGATCCTCTACCTGAGGTTGTGACTAATCTGACTAGTGATGAAAGCGCTTCAATTTAGTTTCATTGTTATCCTCACTCATTTCCTTCATCATTTCTTGTATGACTATGATTTGGCTACTCACAAGTATGATATTTCTCCTATTTTTGGGTTGGCTCAATTATTTATTAATTTACGTTGTGCGAGTAGTCCCTTATTTAATAGTTGGTGGTCTTAGATAGTTAATCATTTTTACCAAGTGTTTATCTTGAGTAGGTCCAAGGATGGTAATGTTAAGAAGAATTGAGACAAGGGTGATTATGAGAGGTGTGAGTATATCTCTGTGACTATGGGTAGCAACAAGGTAAGATTTGAACCCACATCGTGTGATGAGAACAAAAGTAATTTTACTATGGAACCTCCTTAGAAAGGGGGCCTTCCTAACTATATGGAAAGAATAAAGGGGCACAACCTCGCCTTATCGATATACTTTGTGAAATCTTGGAAAGCAAGGAGAGTGGAGTTCATAGGGCTAGAAATTGAAGTGTCAGAAGAGAATATAGCTCAAGCCATGGCCATGCCATTGAAAGGTCTAAAGGTGTTCAAGGATAGAAGATGTAAGGAAGAAGCTATCAAGGTTTTTCTTAAAGGTAAGGAAAAACTTAAACAATTCCAAGCAAGCTATCTCAAATATTCCCTTCCTAAGCCCTAGGACGAGATCAACCTACAAATTATCAAGTATGTCACTTTGGAAGAGAGGTTCAAATGTGTTTATTCCCACCACTTCACTCTTTTGAACCACTTTAGGCATAAAAAGTTAATAAGCATCTCATTTTTTGTTGATGTTATTGGAATACTCTATTGTTGATGTCCATCTGTGTAGGGTTGAATACCCCATCCACCAAGCCCTAATTCTTCTTTTGGTCAACAAGCTCAAGATGGCAAATCATCTCTCTCAAAATATTTATGTGGTTGAAGTGGATCCTCATGGGAGTAAGAAAGTGAGTCAAGACAAGGATGATGTGGGAAGAGATTCCAAAGACCCTACTAGTGTTTTGGACAAGATAAATAGTGGCCCTAGGTCTTTTATTATTAAAGTCCCCAAGACTACTCCTCAAGGCCCCACCAAGATCCCCAAGGAGGAGTTCTTGACTAAAAGGAAGATTGACAGTGTTAGTGATGACTTTAAAAAGGAGCAGATTACGGTAAACATGTGTTGGTTGCATGGGCAAGAAGAAGAGGAGTGAGGAGTAATACCCTATTATTGAGGAAGGGGGTCAATAGAATAAGAGTAAAGGTAAGGCAATTAGTGGGGAGGAGAAAGAATGTTTGAATGGTAAAAACAAGGAGAATGAAGAGTCCCTCGATATTGTTCTTACATACTCAGATGACTTCAGGAAGGAGTCTAAAGGTGCAAAGGAGAAAGTGGACCTTGTAGGTGATTTGGAGAATATATTGGACACTTTGGAGAATGAATTCAATCCACACCACAGTATCCTAAAATGATTCTTCAATGAACACAGTAGACTTAAAATGAGGATTGCTTTCCTGCACTAGCAATTGAATGGGAATCTTCCCCAACTTCATGTGGTTGTTTTAGTAAAGACCATTGGGACATTGTGGAGGATGTGTGTAATATTAAGGAAGATGGGCTTAAATAGGGAGATGGCTTCAACGAGTCTAAAGGTGTGAAAGAGAAAGTGGACCTTGCAGGTGATTTGGAGGACAAATGAGGCACTTTAGAGAATGAATTCAATCTGCACCATAGTATCCTAAAATAATTCTTCAATGAAAATAATAAACTTAAAATGGGGATTGTTTCCTTACACCGACAATTGAATGGGGGTCTTCCTGAACCTAATGCGGATTGTTGTTTTAATAAAAATCATTGGGACATCGTAAGGGATATGTGTAAGCTTAAGGAGAACGGGCTTAAAAAGGGAGATAGGATTAAATATCTTGAAAAAGAATTGCAAACCATAAGGAATGATCATAAAAAGGTGATTAATACGAACAAGACTACTGTAAAAAATTGTGTTGTGAGTATTCACATGCTTTAATCAAAAATGAAAATGAAGGCGAGTCTAGTGGAAGTTGGCCCTAGCAAGAGAACTCGAAACCAAATTGTTGAAAATAGGGTGAAACAATACAACAAGATATGTTGAACTTTAGTGCATCCAAATTCATAAGCAATGGTAGATCATATGGAAACGGAAATCAACCATGAAAGAAAATGCAAATCATAACACAATGTTTATGTGAAGAAACCCTTATTGGAAAAAAATCCACACCCAAAGAGATCCAAGATTGTATTAATCTTGTAAATAGTTACATCAACACAATTTGTTTACCTTTATAGATTCAAACAACTTAACTATGCTTGAATGGCCTACAAAACAATCTCATAATACTACCACGTCAAGGCACCAATATATAGGAGATATGAATACAAGACACCATGAGTGGTATTCCAAAATTAGTGGTGAATATCACTCACCCAAATCTAGGCATCCACCTCCATTATTGGGAATCTCACACCTCACCAAAATCAATCAACTACCCTAAATAGTAACTCCTTTTACGCACCTTATACCCACTTTACGCGTCATAAGCATCATAGATTTTGTCATAACAATCAAATTTGGTTAATCCTACGTGCTCCATGAGAAGATTGACCAAATTTGTCATATGATTCATTTGTAGATCTTCTTATACCCTCTTACACATCCTAATCTTTCCCTGATTTCTAATATCTTCTCAAATGTAACTCCCGACGTAAATGCCACTACAAATACATGTGAGAAAATAAATAATTTTGCCTACCACATAAAGGGGCATCTAGGTCTACCCTCTCCATGATCCTTGGAGACATAATGTAATGTCCCCTTTCTAATTAATTCAATTTGGAGAACTTAATAGCCCATTCCAAAATTTCTCGTGGGATAAGGTAAGATTAAGGAAAATAAATTTATTTAATATTTAATTTTGGACCCAAGATGATTTATATTTTTCAAGGTTAATGGGGACTATTATTTAATATTAAATTATTAATATGCTAGCACTTCAAATTGAGGTGTGGGATTTCACAAGGGGTTGTGTAACTCCCAGATCTATTTTAAATTAGATTCTATGACAAGCCTAAAAATAAGGAGTTACAACCTATTTTTAGTAGAGATTATGGAGATTGTTTTATTCAGATTTGAAATTGAGCATCTTTGTGGGCGCCCAATTTGGGCCCTCATCCATCATATAATAGCTGGAGATTTTATATTTGCATTATCTATCTTTATCATACAAAAAACTTTGTCAAAAAATGTGTTGAACACTTGTGTTCGAGCAATCAAATATGAAGTCAAAAACCCTTGGGTTTGCTAGAGATTGGAGGATGAAAACCCTTTGAAATCCTTGAGGGCAATTTCATATAGAAGTTGCATTTGGACTGGAAAGTTTGTGGGGATTGTTTTGCAGGAACAATGAAGGAGAAGGGGCCAAATCTCCATAGTTTGGTCTTCTAATTTTATCATTTTGGTTTGTGGCTGTAACTTTTGTTTGTAACAACATTTTGCTATGTGTTTCTTCATGTTGGAGCAACTTTATGCAGTCGTTGCTCTCTAGTTATATTTTTGTGAGTTTAGTTTAGTTTGGCTAGTTTGTGTGTGTGCATAAAATGGAGTATAATCAAATGGGTTTGTTGCAAATTTATAGTCTTTTGTTGTTGTTGTTGTTATATTTCATTCTTTTGATGTTGTTGTTATATTTCATTGTAATGCAACTATTTGCTATACATTTCATTAATATAGAGCAGCGCCAACACATTTCTAGAGTTTCTAAGTGATTTGGTGCCAAAATTGTCAATGTTTGTATGCTGCAAGGGTTAATTTCTAGATTTTATGTTCAATTGTAAGGCTGTAAATTTTTATCATTTTCCAACAAGTTGCTACATATTTTGTTGTGTGTCTCATGATTATGGATTGGTGCCTAAATATTGAAGAAGTTTCTAGTTGATTAGATGTAAAATTGTCAATTTTGGATGCATACTTTGTGAAGAAATTGTGCAAGAAGTTTGAATCTTTACAAGATATTTGTAACATTTTCAAATTTAAAATATTTTTGCATAAAAATCTTATTGGGGACATTACACATAACAATTATTTATCAACAACATTAATTAAAACAATTAAAACAAGTTTAGGCCCTAGGATTTGCAAGATGAATGGCAACTAATCCCAACATAAATGAAGAATAATGTCATTGTGATTGATGAGTTGGAAGAGAAGCTTTTGGCAGACCATCTTCAATTTCTCAAAGAGGGAGTGGAAGATAGTTGTGGTTCTCAACTCCTTGCCTTCCTCCCAATAGGTTTTTTTCTGTGTGCTCTTGATCTTGTCTAACGACATGTTCTTTGTTAGCTTTCAACTTTGCCCTTTCAAAAACCCACTTTTATCCATTAATCCAAAAATAAAGATTTGAAGTACATAATTTTTGTTATTTGTGAAGTTTATTAATACTTCCCCTACATATATTTAGTGCTATAACTAGTTTTATTTTAATAAATACTTATCAACATTTCCCCTATGCACAAATTTGGTCAATCATTCCCCTACATATATGTTTAGTGCCATGGCTAGTTTTATTATAATAAATACTTATCACATTTTGGTGCAAGGACACCTAGTTTACATGTTGTAAATAAGGTCAAATGTTAAGTTTTTGTATTTTGAGTCATTTTTTATTGTAATAAGGTCGAATAAGACCATGTGTAATGTTTTTTGTCATGTGGTCAATTTAGGAACGTTAAAAAGTTGTAAAAGTGGCATTTTTGGTGTGCTCCAAGGAAGTTGAAGAGTCAAGCACATGAAAAGTCATTGGAATCGATTGGTTTTTGAGAAATGTGTAAATATGCTAGTAGAAGTTCGAATCAAAGTTTATAAGTTATTTTTTGGAGAAATAATAATAAAAATCTCTATTTTCCTGTATTTTTCAGTGTTTTTCTGTTGTTCTCGTGACTTGTACGACCCAATACAGTTCGATCAAGGCTCAAAACAAATTGCATGTGGTAGAGTTGTGAATAAGCTTTCATTTGAGCTTTGTTTGGTCAATTTTCATTGGATTTTGAGTAAGTTAGAGCCTATCTAGTAAAAACTACATGTAAAACCTAGTTAGCTAGGGTTTCGCAGAAAAAATGGATTTTTGAACCATTCCACGAGTGGAAAAAATCTGAAAATTGGTGGAATGGAGGTATTTAGGGTACTTTAAATGTTTTTGGTGTTTGCAGGAGCAGGGGTTGAGGATTTGGGCAAACAGGTTGATGTCCTAGTTGATTAAACTCGTGTTTTAAAGCAATTGAAGTGCATAGGTGATAGGGTTTGTGGAAAAGCTTTGGAGAAATTGTTTTGGATGATGGATAGTGTTTATGCAGATCATATTTGATATGTTTGGGCTGGTGGTATGAGGTTTTGAAGTCTGGGTTGTGAAAACCACATAGTGACCTATCAAAACAAGCCTAAATTAGGCCTATTCTAGTGGAATAGTCAATTTTAGGCCCTTATGTTACAAAACAACCCCATATTATTTTGAGATATGTTGTGTAAGAGGGAAAAGGGTATCCATAACTACAATTAGATTTTGGGTATGAGCCTCGGTTTAGAAATTATGTCAAAAAAAACTTTTGTTGTCCTAATCTGACCTAGTTGCAACATGACAGTGAATTATTGAGGGTGTTGTTCCAAAACAACCACATCCCAAATTGAGATATGTTATCAAATAGCCAAAAGGGTATCTATAATGATGTTTAGTTTTTGGGTTTGAAGTCTTGTTGGAAAGTTATGGTAGTAAAGCCTTGTTTAGAGGGCTACAAGGAGGATTGAGGGCTTCTGAGCTAAGACCCATTAAATGATGCTCTAGGGTTTCAAAGTCTGATTGATTGAGGTTGTTTGTGATTGTATAAATCATTCCTAACCTGGTCTCCATCAAATTGGTATCAGAGCCCAAAAGATCTGGGCAAATGAGTTTTTGGAGTTTATGTGTTGTCTTTTTGCAGGTTGAAGGATGAACCTAGATGCCAAAAGACTAGGTAGTGAGGAAAAGAAAGGAGACCTAGGTGAGATATCACAAAGAAAAGAAGAAGCAAGGTGAAAGAGACTTGCTTGAGGAAGAAGAATGGATGTGTTGTGGAAAATAGTCCGTGGAGACTTGCAGAGTAAGGGTTTACCCAATAAGACACAAGAAAGAATAAGAGAGGAAAGCGAGACAAAAAAGAGAAATGAGAAAGTCAAGCAAATGAATGCTGAGAAAGAGATAGCAGAATTGAAACAAGCCTTGAAACAAATAAAAAAAGATATGGAAAGAATAGATCTGGTGTTCCAAATGAAGATGCAACTTCTTGAGAGAGAACAACAAGAAGGTACTTGACATTAACCCATAAGGAAAAAGGTGAAATGGCCCCTCAAGCATATCATTAAGAGGAGAAGGCATGAGGGGATGATAGAACCAGACATTGAAGACCCTTTGCTGATGAAGGAAGAGCGAAATCCAATAGAAGAGGAAGACGCAGATAATAAAATGGTGAGTAAAAACATGACTGTCATAACAACGAGTAGGATTGATCAATTGCGATTAGAGGTTCAAGATTTGTTGCAAGAACATGTTGATGTGGTAATAGATGATGTTTCAAGGAAAAATGTCATTTCTCATGCAAGGTTTCCAGAAGGGGAAGACAAAACTTTCAAGGTGATTGAAGACACTCCACATTTGTAGTTGGAGTATGAGGGTGCAGCCTACCATATGTTTGAATTGATTAGGTAGATTGGTGAAGATGAAGTTGAGGGGCCCAATTTCAAACAAGGGGTTCCATGTTTTGTTTTGCAGGCTGGCACAATGAGGTATTGGAAGGTGGATATGATGTTGATCAATAAAGTTGGTTGGATGACATGGCAAGTAGAAGTAAGGAAGGAATACACAAATCTCTTGTTGTGATTGCAACCTTAAGGAGGCATAGACTTAAATTCAAGATGAAACAAACTATGGAAGAGGAACAAGGTGTTGTGGCAAAGTATGTAGTCCATCAGGGCAAAAATGATCAATTACAAGGTAGCAAGACAGATGGGAAACAAGTTTGCATTGACAAGATGAAACACCTTTGCCAAGTGTTCAAGAAACCCAAGGTGAAAATGAAGATGCAACATGGATGACAGAGGAAGACATCAAAAAGCATGGCACAACAGTTCAAGAGCTGATCTCAAGTGGAACTTGAGATTCTATTCTCCCCGGGTTTATGGTGCAAGGGCACCTAGTTTACATATTGTAAATAAGGTCAAATGTTAAGTTTTTGTGTTTTGAGTCATTTTTTATTGTAATAAGGTTGAATGAGACCATGTTGAATGTTTTTTGTCATGGGGTCAGTTTGGGAAAGTTAAAAGGCTGTAAAGTGGCATTTTTGGTGTGCTCCAAGGAAGTTGAAGAGTCAAGCACATGAAAAGTCATTGGAATCAGTTGGTTTTTGAGGAGAAATGTGCAAATATGCTAGTAGAAGTTCGAATCAAGGTTCAAAAGTTATTTTTTGGAGAAATAATAATAAAAATCTCTATTTTCTTGCATTTTCAGTGCTTTTCTGTTGTTCCCGTGACTTGTATGGCCCAGTACCGGTCAAGGCTCAAAACGAATTGCATGTGGTAGAGTTGTGAAGAAGCTTTCATTTGATCTTTGTTTGGTTGATTTTAATTGGATTTTGAGTAAGTTAGAGCCTATTTAGTAAAAACTCCCTGTAAAACCTAGTTAACTAGGGTTTGGTAGGAAAAATGAATTTTTGAACCATTCCACCAGTGGAAAAAATCTGAAAATTGGTGGAATGGAGGTATTTAGGGTACTTTCAATGTTTTTGGTGTTTGCAGGAGCAAGGGTTGAGGATTTGGGCAAATGGGTTGATGCCCTAGTTGATTAAACTCATGTTTTTAAGCAATTGAAGTGCATAGGTGATAGGGTTTGTGAAAAAGCTTTGGAGAAATTGTTTTGAGTGATGGAAAGTGTTTGTGTAGATCATATTTGATATGTCTAGGTTGGTGGTATGAGGTTTTGAAGTCTGGGTTGTGAAAACCACATAGTGACCTATTAAAATAAGCCTAAATTAGGCCTATTCCAGCGGAACAGTCAATTTTAGGCCCTTATGTTACAAAACAACCCCATATTCTTTTGACATATGTTGTGTAAGAGGAAAAAGGGTATCCATAACTGCAATTAGATTTTTGGTATGGTCCCCGGTTTGGAAATTATGTCAAAAAGGCCTCTTTTGTTGTCCTAATTTGACCTAGTTGTAGCATGACAGTGAATTATTGAGGGTGTTGTTCCAAAACAACCACATCCCAAATTGAGATATGTTATCAAACAACCAAAAGGGTATCTGTAATGATGTTTCGTTTTGGGGTTTGAAGTCTTGTTGGAAAGTTATGGTAGTCAAACCTTGTTTGGAGGGCTACAAGGAGGATTGAGGGCTTGTGAGCTAAGACCCATTAAATGATGCTCTAGGGTTTCAAAGTCTGATTGATTGAGGATGTGGTTGTTTTGAAAATTATGTCAAAAAGGCCTCTTTTGTTGTCCTAATTTGACCTAGTTGCAGCATGACAGTGAATTATTGAAGGTGTTGTTCCAAAACAACCACATCCCAAATTGAGATATGTTATCAAACAGCCAAAAGGGTATCTGTAATGATGTTTAGTTTTTGGGTTTGAAGTCTTGTTGGAAAGTTATGGCAGTAAAACCTTGTTTGGAGGGCTACAAGGAGGATTGAGGACTTGTGAGCTAAGACCCATTAAATGATGCTCTAGGGTTTCAAAGTCTAATTGATTAAGGTTGTTTGTGATTGTATAAATCATTCCTAACCTGCTCTACATCACATTTCCCCTAAACATTTGTTATCCTCAATTATATATCAACATGCAATAACTTTAAAAAAACACTCGTTTCTAACATTTATCTATAACAGTTCTCTTGAGCCAAAAGAAAAATAGATTTATGTTATTTGTGAAGTTTATCAATAGTTCCCCTACTTATATTTTGGGGCTATAGCTAGTTTTATTTCAACAAGTACTTATCAACATTTCCCCTACACAAATTAAGTGCTAAAGCTAAATTTTATTTATAATTTGAAAAATGTTCACAGATTTATTTATAATTAGCCAAGTACAACTGCTAAAGCATGTAGTATTTTCGTAAGTGCCTGTACATGCAGGTTCAAATACCATTTTTGCCTTTTTCCTTTAGACTTGCATTTTAAATGGCCAACAATTGTGTCAATGTACATCATCACCCATACTACAGCTTATATAACTGCAAAAATAAAGGCAAAAAGCAGACTATTATGATAAACATAAACAATAGAGAACCAAGACAAAAGTCCTTGCCCAAGCGCACGGTGCAATGAGTAAAACAAAATCTCGTGTGTTCTGCAATTAAATTGAGCACCACCTTCGAGTGATGACAACTGAAGTTATGTATTTCCAAAATTTGTCATTTATAAAGTTGCTCATGAGTTGGTCCATGACTATGTCTAAGGCTATGTGACTGTTCAAAATCATACACTAAAATAGCCTTGCCAATCTATAAACTTGGTTGTCATGGCTCACGAACATATTATAAATACTTAATGTGTGAAAGGCAGACCATAAAAATAAACAACGGAGAGCCGAGACAAAAGTCCCTGTTCAAGCCCACAGTGCAATGAATCAAACAAAGTCTCGTGTGTACTGCACAATTAAATTGAGCAAAAACACAGAACCACCTTCCACTGATGACAATTGAAGTTATGTATAGAAATGAAATAACTTGCACAAGAGAATAATATAATAGGCAATATGCTGCAAATACTTGATAATACTTGAGAATAATAAGCTACTTCAAGGGGGCAAACCTCCAAATATCTCCAATAAGAACACAATTTGCAAATATGATGAACAAATAACACTCACTACCTCCTATATATATCCTACTTGTGCCTTGGATATCACTTGGGCTGACTTGGATACCTAAATAAAACACCTAGTATGACTTAATTATCTAAATAAGACTATAATAATAATCATACAATTTAATTAAGAGTTAAGGTAGCCACAAGCCGGCTACTCATAACACTATGCACACTATAGGATTAAGAGTGTAACATGTATTTCCAAAATTCGTCAATCATAAAGTTGCTCGTGAGTTGGTCCATGACTATGTCTAGGGCTATGTGATTGTTCAAAATCATACACTAAAACAGCCTTGCCAATCTATAAACCTGGCTGTCATGGCTCACATATTATAATACTTAATGTGTGAAATGCAATAAAATAAGATTTGGATGGCATTGCGGAATTTAATGACTATAAGTACAATCCATAAAGATATATTATCAGATGATACAAACTCAAGCGAATTGACATTTCAGCCTCGTTTGAATGAAATAGGACATGTTTCAATACTCCATATTTAAAAATTGTTTCATCTAAACCATAATCCATAATTGAAAATTTTGTTTCATCTACTACAAATTATACATAATCAACATAGATATTCCATAGTACGATTCATCAACATGAATCCTTCTCCCCACATACTAAACTATGCTACGACAGACATGTGAATGCTTAATGATAACCAATCTAAAAATCCATGGTGCAACCAAGAGCATGAATCAAACAATTGTTATTAGACTTGCATGCAGCCAATTTTTATCTACTTGTGCTATGAGATGTTAACAAACTTGCAATGCAAGGAAATGATATAAGAAAGTAATAGAAAACAACATGACATGAAAAAGATATTAACATTAGAAATATACCCCAGAGAAACCTAATTAGAGCAAAAATTCTAGCAAGCAATCCACTATCAATGAAGGAGTACAAGTGGGATTCCCTTCATGAAGGCCCTTAGGAACATCTTACATGACTCAATACATCCTCTCACCTCAAATAAGCCCGTCACACCTGTAACATTGTGACTTACTTAAACATACAAGCTTACTCTCCTCAAAGGCCACTAGGAACACCTACAACAAAGGACTCTCTCATTTGCACAAAGTGAAATGACTACACAATCATGCTAACTCAAGAAACATAGCAATGGACAACCACCTTTTGTTTCCAAACATATAAAGTAAGGATTGGATTACAATTCAAACTTATTGATGAGTTCCAACAAACTTGGCACATACCCCAACAGGTGTATTTATGCCCAGATGAGTACAAGTCAACAGAAGGAAATGGAACATATCCCTTACAACAAGACAAAAGGAGAACCAATTCACCACTAGAGTCTTGGATCCTGCTATTTTTTTCGGACATGATGATTTTGGGCCCTTCCAAGGTAGTGAGCAGTGATTGCTTCAATTTGTGACATTCACACCTGCTGCCAAAATGGTAAGACCAATTCCTCCTGAACCGATTCAATCACTAATTGACAAATCATTCCTTTCCTTCCTCTCTCCTTGCTCTGTCTTTGCTCTGGTGGCTAATCCACTAGGCCAACTGAAACTGAATCTGTGTCCGAATAATTTTGGATCAACAAACATGTTGTTAACATACTATTTATCAATGGAAAATTGTTATTTTCCATGGGATTCTAACTAAATCTCTAGTTCTACCTCCTTTTGCATGCCATGCAAAACCCAATTTCAGGGCAAGGCCCACAGATAATAAGTTCTCTTGTAGAGTTTGTGTGAAGTAATAACATTATTTACTATTAAAAGTGTCATTTGGTAGGGAGTTACCTTTTTTTGAGTGCAAGTTCCATGGTTTTGACATTTGATCAGGAGGATTGCAATTTGATCAAAGAAATACTGGTTATCTGCATTATAATCGTTTATCAGATGATAATAATTCCTGTGGGACTATACTCTAATAAAGAAGATTAAAGAGGCCACTCAACTGGCACAATTATCTTTCAAGATTGAATTCTTCAAGAGGATGGCAAAGGAGATCAGGTTCGTGCATGGGCATATGCATATAGTAATGCATTGGGTTGATAAAGGAGGGGCTAAGCAGCATTTCTCTATATGGGGTTTGCTCTAATCAAACATGGCTTGAACTTTGAATCATAATAATACATATAACTTTTATTCATTTTTTCCCTAAGTAGTATTTTGAACAAGGCTCCAATTGAACAATCTGTAACAGAGGATGTGAAATAAGCAGTTGTTTAAAATTAAGGCATAAAATGTGTGGAAATGCTTGAGGTTGTTAACGGTTCTAAGGCTTTCCTGGACTACAGGAAGTGTGCATGCCTTTCAAAGAATCAGTCATAGGCTTCAACTTAACAGAAAGTACTAAGAATAGACAAAGGATCCTACCTTGCTTGGGAAAGATCAGAATTATGTAATGGTTTTGATATGGTGCACAGTGAGGATAGCCCAAACATTATCACAATTTATCTCTGTTTTGCAGCAATAAAGGCATGCCCTTGTAGTTTCTTGGCTTGGACATTGAAGGCACACTATTTCCAATCTATGTAAAGGTCAAGTGTGACTACAGGATTCTGTCAGCATGCTTAAATTCCTCCCTCAATAAACTGCTTTCAAACTTTAATGAGGAAGCAGTCACTTGCTTCTGCCCGATATTGAGGCTGTCAATGATGCCCTACTGGGCCTCTTGAAGACCAACATCAGGCCTGGCTATACCTCTATGGAGAATGTCAATATGAGGAATATGAAACTTATAAAGCTTACTAAAGTTGATCAGACTATATATGTACTTCAGATTTTGGATGAAAAGCAAGTCAAAAAGGAGGACCTTGAGAAAGTAGAATTAAATGACCATGAGATGCCAAGATAGGTGTAGCAAGTGGGTATGCATTTTTTCTTGTCCACTCAGGGGTTCCATTGTGACAAATGACGACAACAAGGAATTGAAGAACCTTTGTAGAAGATTTGAAAATGGTGAAAACTGGGCAGCCTATCTTAAAGGACAATTTTCTCCACCTCTATGACTGTTAATTCTGATTTATTTCTTTCTTTCCTTCTCTGCTGTCCCATGATCATGTTCAAAAGCATTTATGTTCAAACCAGTATCGCAAATTTCAAAATTTTAGGCAAAAGAGGAGATCTGATAAAATGAATGTTGTTGAAGTCATCTATATAATACAAAGTAAAACAAACATTAAGTACAACAAACATTTCCATATAGTAGAAGTTATAAAATTTTAAAAAATAAACTTCTGTTTGCACGTGTATAGAATGTTAGCAAATATTTCCATTTAAAAAAATAAGAAACATTCCCATTACAGTCTAAATTTGAGGAAGAGAATAGAAATAACTAGTAAAGTTTAACACCTGAAAGTTATACCACAATAAGTGAAACGTACTAAGGTAGCCAAAACTTGAGTGAATATGCAGCAAGATTGTGCACTAAAAGTTAAGGAGTACATTAGAGCATGACCCATGTTTCAAATCATAAGAATGTAGTCAAGCTTACACCACACCATATTAAAGGCAGCCCATAACCTTACCCAAGATTTATCAAGAACAAAAAATTACACATAAAATAATCCAGTCCTAGATAATCTCATTCCAAGTAACGGAGAGGTTGAATCTATTCATGATGCATCCATCATACATTTAGCCAATAATAGTAATACCCAAGAAGCAGGGCATTTGGCATGTGCATTAAACTACGATATAATTTATTGTGGCAATGTATTCTGGGCCTGGGAGTATGTCGAGTTTACTAGCAGTGTCCTATATACCCTAAAAGACCTGCAAGTTTTGCACAAACGCCACCAGCATCCACGTTGTCATATTTGACCCAAATGAGAAGACACTATAAAATGACCATTGCTGAATCTTATAGAGGGCTGGCATCGTGTATCCAATACTAATTTAGTAATTTCAACAAGATTTATCATATTGCAGTAGAAATTCATGTCATTGTGAAAACATTGTAGTACATTTACTTCGGAACACTCAACTTTTCAAGCGTTATCCTATACTCTAAAAGAAGAGGCAAAAGAATGCCGCAAGCATCCCAAATTGTCAGATTTGGGCAAAAAGAAAAGACAAAAAAGGACTACTGCACGACCTCATAAATCCAATACAAATTGGAATAAATGGTATCATGTACTAAATTTCCAGATCATTTAAAAAATAAACAAATTGATCGACAACTTGAACTTTTGTCTCAGATACAATCTTCAATTCTAGTTGAATTTGAGAAAATGGAGCATCCTAAACAAAGGAAATCACAAAGATAAATGAATATCGCTCAAAATTTACTATGGACTGACCTTATGATAATCATAGGCATATGCTAGAATTCTCCACTAACTTACAAATGATATTCTCACTAAAACTCATATACAGAGACTAACAAACTCGTTTCCAATGCTACTTGAATTTTCAAAAAACAACTGGGGCATAACAAATTCAAGGCAAAAGTAAAAACAGTACCAATTACTGCAAAATTTCTTCTCATCATTTTTTCTTCCCGGATACCCACTTCCAGAAATGTCTCTTCACACCAATGGCCTTTTCTTTAGAGCATGTATCGGCGCTATTCATCCTTTCATCTTCGTCTTCATCAGTACAAAAATCACTATCAGGCAACCCAGTTATGACAGCCTCCACAGAATGCACAACATAGCATGTCATCAAGCCAGGATAGGACACAGACTCCCTCTCTTCCACCTGCTTCTCATAAGACCCCATCACCAAATTAACCCTCTCAGATGCCCCCAAAACAGGACCCAATTCTTCAAATATTCCCCTCAAACAACCCTC
This sequence comes from Cunninghamia lanceolata, assembly GCA_027924645.1. NCBI lineage: Eukaryota > Viridiplantae > Streptophyta > Pinopsida > Cupressales > Cupressaceae > Cunninghamia > Cunninghamia lanceolata. The sequence continues at coordinate 8,519,263 of BSBN01000246.1, forward strand.
CTCCACAGTCTCCCCTGCCTTCATTTTTTCTGAAAGTGGTCGGTTTCGAACTCTAATGTTCCCATCACCCATTTCCTGGTGTGACTCCATTAAAAAAAGACCATTGGCATTCTTTATATTGACGCTTGCAACATTGACAGTGCGCTTTGGAGGGTAAGAATCTTCGAGAGTTATTTCGCCCTCCAGCAATTCCACCCAGAGATTTGTGACGTTCTTGGTCCCCGGTTCGAGTCCCCACGAGCTAAATGTGGTTGTAGGCATTCGGGCTTTGAGCCACAGAGCTAGGGCACTCGCAGAGCCTAAATTTTTAGCGTTTACGTATATGGGTATTGGTGAAAACTCATGATCTTCGAGAAGGGTTGCAGTAGACATTGAGTAATTATGGGGTTTTGCAGAGATGAATAACTTTGTGTGATTATATAAGGATTTGGGTAAACGTAAATGGATCTGAGATATATATTTGGATCTTTTGAGTACTTGTAAGTGGGTATGATATGTATGTTCAGAGTTTTGGGGAAGCTTTGAGGGTAGTGGAAGGATTGAATTGGGTTTTTTGAAAGTGAAAATCAGTTTTGCAAAGCTTGAAGGCCTGGATTTTGTAATGCTTCTGATGCTGAATGATAACATGTCTTCGAATGGATTGCTTCCATCAAAAGCTGCCTCAAAATTGGCCAATCTCAACTTATAGCTTTGCGTCGCTCCTACGGAAATTATAAACGACTTTTCTAAATGGTATATCCATTCTTACGGAATTTGTTCCATAAATATACCTGCCATATTGTGAGAATCTATTTAAATAAATGTGTTTTGTTTTTTCCTTTAAAGTGAGTTTAATTGGGGAGAGGACCCAACCCAATGTTTTAATTGAAGTGGTTTCTTCCCCTTCAAGTTTCTAAATGCTACATTAAATTTTTACTAAAATTTTGATATATTTTTATCTAATTTAAGAGCTTAAAGTCATTATTTAAGATTTTTGGTAGTTATGAATGGGTGGTTATGCACACAATGGTCCTTAAATAGTTATTTGAAAGTGGCGACCAAAGCTCATACAAGTAAATACCCACAAAAATAAAATAAAATAATGAATCTTCTATTAATGATTAATGTTCCACACATTTTCACCCAAACTAAAGGATGTGTCATCCATCATGTTGCAAATTTCATTTTTTAAACCATGATTATGAATTTAGAATGCCACATTTTATTGACGAGGGAATTTTTTTTACCAAATAAAGGTCCTATAAATTATTATTTTTTCTGCCAATACACATACACTCTAACCCTAAACCTAAACTACACCAATACACATGAACTCTAATACCATGGTCCCATGCCACTGCATAAGTGGATTTTCTGCTTAAATTTGGTTCCATGCAAATTTTAAATTATGTATAAAGGATAATTCAAAATTTTTCCCTAAAAGTGAATTTTACTTGCCTCAACGAAGCAACTGCATGGGAGCCTCTTCTCTAAAAGTGAATCTTACCTACCTCAGCTAAGTAGATGCATGGGACCCTCTTCCCTAAAAGTGAGTCTTACTTGCCTCCAAAGTCCCTCTCACCACCTTCGCAATGGCCATCATATAAGGCTATTCTTAAACATCATCCACTTCAATAGTCAAAGGTCAATTTTGGCTAATAAAAGTAGGACAAATATTTACCACTTTTTTGTTGTGGATGAGGTGTAAAATTATTATTAACTATTTGACCATTGAAATAAATGATATTTAAATAGAGTGATAGTGGACAAATGTAGGAGATTCTAGCACCTATTAATGGAGTTGTCTAATGCTGTAACTTCTGGTTCGTTCATCTCACTCTTGCTATTGAGAAACATGAATACTACCCTACGAGGATTGGTGACAGCAAGTGAATATTCCAACAAGTGAGGCTATGATTATGCAAAGGTATCCACTCACAGACACAAGTAGTAATTCACAAGTCATGTAACGGGAGGGCCCTTATTTCTGCATTTGTGCTCGAAACCTTGGAAACACTAGAAATATAAGACCCCATCCAACCCCCATTGTAGGTAGCGACTATATTTTTGTAATCAATGTTTCCACTTATCTACCATTGTAAAACAAGAGACACATTATGTGAGGTTCTTGTCGATGTTGACTCTTGTATTTAACTTTTTTAAAATCGCTCGAGAAGAAGATTCTTAAGGTGCTTTGAGTTTTTTTTGTTGGGGTATGTGTCTGATAAAGGTTGCAAATAGGATGATGGCAAAGTATTATCTGTTTAAACTAAGTTCCACGTTGGATGAATGTGGCGAGGGAAGGATTAGATCTTAGATAAGTTAGTTTGATAACTAAGTGCTCTTCATTGTGGTAAGTTTGTTTTGCTTATGAACAAGTGATTTGTAAATGGATGTAGTTGGTTAACGAGTGGATATTTATTTAAAATTTGACTTGAGTTGATTTGAATAGAGTTTTAGCAAAATATGGTAGTCAAAGTTGTGAAATAAGTCCATCGTGCGCATTGCCCTTCATTGTTCATGGTTAGGATTCTTAGTGTGACTTTGATATGATGTACCTATTAAGACTGAGTGGTCTATGACTGTTAGAAATGTCGATAGTTCTTACAGGAACGTATAAGCAAGCTTTTATGCAAGCATTTTTTCTAAATAAATCTACGAGAAGCTTAGCTACTTCTAAAGTGTTAAGCAATATAAGTGCTTGTAGTTTGTAATCTTGATCTTAGGCAGTATATCAAAATATTTAAAGACCCATTTTCCATATACTATTTCTTCAATGTAGAAGCTTAAAGTTTCTAATTAATAGAGTGGGTTTCTAAAGTGTGTTCAGATGTGAGAAATTTTTAGCACACGGGAATATGGTCTAGAATGTGGTGGTATTCAAATTTTGCAGCCCAAAATCTGAACCTTATTGAATCTTTTGAATTACTGTATAACATTGCAGATTTTGTACACTCCAATTACAATCATAAAATTCATGTCACACCCCAAATTTTGACTATGTTTTACTTTTTATTTGTATGTAATTAAAGTAGATAATTTTGCATGGATTAACGATTTGACGTTTGTAGAAATGTCAGGATAAATCAATGATTTCATGAGTTTATGTTTACATGATTAGAATTAGGACATGTAGTTATATGATGTCAAGATATTATGATTTCATAAGGTTTTATAGATTGACTAATGATACACCAATCCCAGTTTGGTGATTGCAAGTTGTAATCAGGAAACAGGTTTTTCTGCCCTTCGAGAAAAGGAGGGATAGCATCATCAGAGAGAAATGAATAGATGTATGGGAAAGAACAAGTTGTTGCCATCTAAGCCTCATGTTACGTAGTTTAGTGAACCCTCATCAAGTTTGGTAAGTTGTACTCAACCTTTTTGGTCTAAGTTGGTTTCAACTCGACAACTGTCAATTTATTGACAAGATCCATTAGGCATAGTTTTGCCAAGAAAAAACTTAGTCAAGATGGTATGTCACTGTCGATGAGATATGGTCGATAGTTGATAAATTATTTATTATTGGAAATTCCTGACAGGGTTTCTATATTGTTATTTTGTTTTTGTTAGCGTTTTCACAAGATAGAGAGGGGGAGAATACCTCGACCACATTCTCGTATCTTGTTAAATGCTAGAAACAACGCAAGTTTATGTTGTATTCATAAGTAATATGTTGTGTTTTATATGTATATCCTTTATTTATTTAAGAATGGTTTATAAGTTTGATTCATACTATGTATTCAGATTAAAGGAATACATGGAAGAGATTTCAAATTATTGTAAACCATTTAGATGTTTAGGTTGTCACAATTCCTTTAGCTCCTTAGCTAACTCGAAGATAATGAAGGAGCTTTAAATTCAGTAGAGGACTGGTCTTTATGACCATTATCTCCACTAGATTTGCATGTCTTTGATGGATTTTTAATAGGCTATTTTTATGGAGATGAATCAGGTGGTTATAGGGAGAGTGGGCTCTATTAATCACACAACACATTCACTAAAAAAGGAGAGCAGTGGATGAGAGACAGGATCCTTGTGTGCCTTCGAATGTTCTGCATCTGGAGTTTCTTAAAATCTTCTTGAAAGAATGCATAGTTTGGGGAGTGAGGATGTATTGCTCAAGAAGGGAATTGGAGAATGAGAAGTTCTACCAGACATAGAAGAGTTATCAGGTACGAGAGCTATGGTCACTATGTTTTATAGTATTAGATCTTTGTTTTATGCTTTATAAAATTGAATGCTTGAGCTGACTCTATTTGTATACTCACTTGTTATCATTGAACAAGATTAGTGGTATATAGATCTTCTTCTTTGACCATATCTGTTTGATATTATTTGTTATGGGTTGGCATTAGTTTTCTTTGAGGCTGATATGTATTATGTGTCTATGTGTTTATTTGAGGCCATTATGTATTATGTGCCTCTGTGTTTATTTGAGGTCGTTATGTATTATGTGCCTTTTTGTTTATTCGAGGCCAATATGTATTGTGTGCCTTTTTGTTTATTCGAGGCCAATATGTATTATGTGCCTCTATGTTTATTATGAGATTGATATATAAGCCTTTGTGAGTGTTTAATATGAGGCCGATATGTATTATACATCTCTATGGTTACTATGTGATCGATATTTATATTATAAACTTTGTGTTTATTATGTGACTGTTATGCAATATGAGCCTTTGTGTTATCATGTGGCCGATATGTAATGCAACTATTGTGATCATTGTATGGCCGACTTGACATATAAACCTCTGTAACTATTGTATGGCCTAGCTATATAATATAAACCTATGTAATCATTGTGTAGTCACTTTATAATGTAAATCTATGTGACCATTATGCGGCCAATTTATAACATAAATATATGTGATATAAATCTCTGAGAGCATTATGTGGTCGATACATAATATAAGCCTATGTGTTTATCATGTGGTCGATAAGTATTACAAACCTTTGTGTTTGTTATAAGATCAATATATTTTACAAGCTTCTATGTTTGTTAAAGAAACTTGAGCTATCACTGTTTATATTGTAAGGCCGACTATTTAGCAAGGAATTATACTTTGGAAATTGACCGTCTAGAGTTGTTCTAAACTCTAGAAAGCTAACATGGTAGTGTAAAGGCTAAGTAAATGCATGAGATGTATCTTTGCATAAGGCCGAATAAGGCTAAGTTTTGTAGGAATGTAATCCTTTAGCAACTTCTAGTTGTTTCTCTATATCAGGTTGAGATATAACCTTATGTAGATAAACCTTATTGTTGTCAATGAAGATGACTTGCTTAAGTTCAAAACTTAACCTTTATTTTAGAGAGTTAATAGACTCATAAGGACCATGAGATCGATTATGTTATGTTTGAAGAATCAAATTATCTCGGTTGGAAAATTTAACCTAGTCAAAGAGATAGTATGGGAATTATAGTATTTTATATCAAGAGGTTACACCTCGCATGCTATATTCTTACTTATTTTAAGCTATAAGAATTCTAACAATGCCTAAATAGTCCAGAGAAGACTATATGTTTTTAGTATAAAATTATATTATTATAAACTTTTACGATTGGGAAAATAAGAGTATTTGAGATATGAGTGTGGAATGGGGAAGTTAAACCCTATAATTTAACCCAGGAAGGTTTAGAATGCTTAAACTTTCTAGTTGATTATGACTTTATTGAGTACATTGTATATTATGGTCGACAGTAATTAGTTAAGAACCATTTAAATATAGATAGTACAAATTAGAAAAGAGTCTAAATAGTACTTTGATAAACTTAAAAGATTTTCTTGTTAAGTGTCAAAACTTGTTTTATAACACTAGAGTGTTTAAATTGTTTTGAGTTAGTGATTGGATTGACAAGAAGTCAAAGATGTTGGGAATAAGGTGTCTCAACCTTAGAGTCCTTTTTGGTGTTTCCTATTTTTTAGGAGGTGAAAAAGTAGTTTTTTGCTTTTTGCTTTTTCGGATTTGGTGTTTTTAAGCCATTTTGGGAAAAGTTGTTTTGTGCTTTTTGCTTTTTGCTTTCTGCTTTTTCTCAAAAAGTTGTTTTTGCTTTTTGTTGAGAAAATCAAGGAGTGCCACCTCAGATGACCTTGAGTCTTGTTTAGCAAGTTTCTATTGTAGGAAGTTACCGTTTATGGAAAAAGTTATATCTCTTTGGAGTGCCCATGAAGAGGATATGCTTTGTTTTTTGAAGATTTTTAAATTATTTAATTTGGAAAAGATTTTCATGTTGGAAAAGATTTTTGATTTGGAAAAGATTTTCAAGTTGGAAAATATTCTTTTTGGAAAGTGGATGCTTATGGGAGATTGGATAAGTTTTTCATGCTTTAAAACATAATGAAAAGTGAATGCTTTGTGTGCTTTTGTAGAGGAGTTTGTGGAGAAAGCTATGTTAGCTTTTTGAAGGCATTTGGCTTTTGCAACTCTTGCATTAAGTGTATTTCATTATTTTTGAAGAAACATTATTACAGGGAATTTTTACTGTAGGGTTATGCTATCAGTTTTCCTCCATAGAAGCAAGATGTAAATCTCCATGTTAAGGCTTTGAGCCTGCAAGTGTATTGTAACATTGTTGTTGCAGATTAATACATTGGTTCGATGCTTTGGAGTGTGGAGTTTTTTACCCGAAAGGGTTTTCCCCACGTATATTGGTGTTTCTTCTCTTCCGTCTATTTTCTTCTTCTTTCATGTTCTTAAAGTGTTAATTTACATGTCGTTATGCTGCTGAAATTTACTTAGATTTGTAAGCTACATTATCTTTCCTCTAAGGGTTAATGTGATGGGAAATCAACTATGTCTATTTTCGCTTTAAGGGCATAGTAGTATGTGCTTGCATCAAGCTATTAAGTATTTGTTTAAGAAAAATATAGGAGTTGTAAGGTGCATGTTGGGTTCTCTTTCCCTTTCAATTGGTATCAGAGGTACGGTGGTTCCATGCTTGCATGAGATTGCATGTGTTGGTTCCATGGTGTTTGTGGTTTTGGGTATTTCTTCTGTTGTGATTTCTTAGCTTGGCAAACTTTAGGAAATCTGTAGGAAGGAATTGGTTGATTATTAATCCTTGTTTAAGTGGAAGTCTTGTAGTTGATCTTGTTTTCAGGTTACAACAGGCATTTGAAGGATGGTGAAGATGGAGTATTATGGAGTTGGTCATAATATAATATTGATTTGGAGCTCCTGTTTGACAGTGTGTAATAACCCTCATGCATGGTGGTTATGTTCTTTCATTCTATGGTCGTTTGCAACAAAGTATTCATGTTGGGTGTTTTTTTGGCTCCCTGATCACATGGAGAAACTTGGATTTTTATGACTATGGTTTGATGTGCTTATGTTGGGTGCTTTGTTTTAGTCCCTGGCATTGGAAGGCATTGTTTTGTTAACCTCGAATGCATGGAGGCTATGGAGTTGATCATTGTTTTGTTAACCTCGAATGCATGGAGGCTATGGAGTTGATCACTGGATGATTTGAAAGCTTCTGAAATAGCCTAACTCCTTAGTATGCTTGTACATGGTGGTGGTTGTGGAGTTGGCCTACAAGTGGACCTGAAGTTCCTAGACTTCTTCTTCCTTTTTTGGTTGGTTGTACTTGCATGTCTCAGTTTCATGTTGGTTGGATTTGAGGGTTTTGTAGATTTTCTGTTCAAAATCTATGGTTATGCTTATCTATGTTATTCCATTATTCTGGTTTAACTATTTTGGTGGTTTTCAGACTTGTGGGTATTCCAGATGATAAGTGGATATGGATTTGCATGTGTGTCAGTGACATGGTGGTTTTTGCAGGTTTTACATGGTTAATCAAAACTTGTGGTTTTGTAGATCTGCGAATAAACTATTTTTCAGATTATGATTCCTTGGGGGTGCTTTTGGATGTAAGATAGTTGCAGGTTTTCATGTATTCTTTGTACATAGTGTGAGGAGGTTTGTAGCCTTCTTGGTGTGGAGATGTTGGTGTGTGATTAGTCACTCAGCATTTCTGTAGTGTTTTCTTGATGGGTTCCTTGACTATGGTTACTCATTGTGGATTTATTTGGCAAATCAGATTAGGATTTAATTTGGTGTTTGAGTCTTGAAATATACATCTTATCTTCTTTGATATCTCAGTTTACAGGGTATTGATGTGATGATAATTTTGCACGTTTCAATTTTTTTGGATCTTTAAGTTATGCAGTTTTATGGGTTGGCCACCCATTGGTTGCAGTGAGATGACTTAGATGTGGATTTTCTATATCCACGAGATTGATTCAGTGTTGATGCAAACTTTATTAGTTGGCCTTGTCTGTGGTCATTTGTGCATTGGTATTTTACATTGGGATGAGAGGATGGATGTTTTTGAGTGCCTAGATAGTCAGTTGATGGGACTTGTAGCATGTTTATCATGATGTCATGGATAGCTTGGACACACGGTTATGTGTTAGCTTTTGACAGTGATGGTTTTATCTTATTGTTTGGAGATCTTGGTTCTACTTTATTCTTTTGTGTTGCTAATATTGCATAGGTTGATTATTCTATTGTGCTAGAGCCATGGATGATCTTCATTCAAAGGATGATTATCATGATGCCTTGATTAACCTGATATCATAGTTTTAGTGGGAGCTTTGGCAGTGATGTGGATCTGTCACTTGGTGATTGATGTTCTTCTACAATGGTTGTAGGTGTCATGGTAAAGCTTTTGGATTATGATTCTTATAATGCTGTGAAGTAATTTTGACATCTTGAGTTCCATTATTAGAGGATAGTTATCTTCATAAAATTGGAGATGGTATTGTGCCATGATGGATTCTTCTTTCTAAGATTGGATTTTTGGCATGATGGTGCCCCTTTGGCAAGATATGTTCATTGGAGCAAGTAATGATCTCCTAAGAGGAGATGTTAGATCATGATGGCATGTGTGTTCCTAGATTTTGTAGATGTGTAGTGGGAGATTTGACAGTGGTCTAGTGAAGTTATCTTTGGTTTTGAGTATTAATCATTTGCTTGAAGGTTCATGATTTTGCAGGATGCATTTGAAGTTGACATGTATTGTTTGATGGATGCTCATGGATACTAGAGAGACTTGAGGTGAGGCTAGAGATCTCTTGTTGTGGGGATCATGTGTTGGAATGGTGAAATTTTAGTAGAAAGATCAAGGAGCCTTTACCTGGGTATGGACATGAGTTCATGTTTGAACTTGAGAGGAGATTGTTCTTGGAGAGAGTCTATGAGACTCGGTGTATCTCAGTGGATCATTCTCATTTCCCACTCTTAGTTCGCTTGGCAAAAAATGATCTGATTGGTATTGCCCACGTTGTTTCAAATTCATTTTGTTTTATGCTTTGATTTCTCATGGATATGGATCTTGAGCTATAGTTTCTAGTTTTGGAGGGTTTAGTTGAGGAGTATTTGGCATGATTATCTCCTTGGGTATATGGTTTAATTTATGAGAAGTTTTGGAGATTTTATTGGGCTATATTCCTATTTTTAGAATGGTTTTTTGAGTTTGATCTTCTTTGGTTAGAGAAGCTTACATCCTTTTTTTTTTTAATATGATATATATATATATATATATATATATATATATATATATATATATATATATATGTTTTGTTTGATCTAATGAGATTGAACAGTTGGGTGTTGTTAAGGCTTTTCAGTTGGGGTTTTGTGAAGGAGATCTTACTTGGCACAACTTAGCACTTAGTGGTGTTGGCAGAAGGACATGATATGGTTTGTGGTTTCTCTTTATGGTCTCATGTTTCTTCCTAGAGGTTCTTATTCATCTAGTATGATCATTGGGTTTGTGGTCATCTACTATTGTTGTACTTTATTATTTTTTAGCAATAGTAGGTGCTCTTTTAATGTATATCATTTGAGATGTGGACGACTTGGGAGAAGTGGAGGAGATCAAAGGTGGGAGAGTGAGCAGGAAACTATTTGTGGAAGTATGCTCTATTTTACAACAGGTTGGTTGCATTTTCAGATCATTATGATTATTCTTTGTATTACATGATTTGATTATAAGCCACACTTTTATGTAAGTGTTGATTGGTAGACTATGAGTTTCTTTAGTTAGCATTACTCATGCAATATGATTCCTAGGATGTATGTATGTCTTTGGTAGATTATTCTTCATTGGAATGCAGTATCAAGGGTCTCTAGGTTTCTTACACATCAATGGTTTTGGTGTGTTTGTTATCATGGGTAATGGTAACTTTGAGCACGACAGTGGATTATACAGGGATGAGAGCTGTAGTATGGGTTGGATATGTCATGTGTATAAGTTCTATCAATAGTGGGTTTTTTAGTTGGATGTAAACAACTAGCTGTGGTTGTTGTTCTAACTGTTTTGGAGCATTCATGCTCAATCTTGTTTTGGAGGATGTTTGGACTTTAGAGTTGTGTTCTAGTAATGGGCTTGAAATTGTCACTTTGATGAATGTTTCAGATGCACTGTCAAGGCCAGTGAGCACAGAGAAGTTCAGATGGTGTTCAAGTTCCATGGGCCTTGAGGTCTGATCAACTAGCTACTATAGACTCTTGACAGTTCTTCGACAAGTGGGAGAATGTTGGGATTAAGGTGTCTCAACCTTAGAGTCCTTTCTGGTGTTTCCTATTTTTTAGGAGGTGAAAAAGTAATTTTTTTCTTTTTTGCTTTTTCGGATTTGGTGTTTTTAAGACATTCTGGGAAAAAGTTGTTTTGTGCCTTTTGCTTTTTCTCAAAAAATTGTTTTTTGCTTTTCATTGAGAAAATCAAGGAGTGCCACCTTAGATGACCTTGAGTCTTGTTTAGTAGGTTTCTATTGCAGGAAGTTACCATTTATGTAAAAAGTTATCCATATCTTTTTGGAGCACCCATGAAGAGGATATGCTTTGTTTTTTGAAGATTTTCAAATTATTTAATTTGGAAAAGATTTTCATGTTGGAAAAGATTTTTGATTTGGAAAATATTTTGAGTTGGAAAAGATTTTCAAATTGGAAAATTTTTTCAAGTTGGAAACTATTCTTTTTGGAAAGTGGATGCCTATGGGAGATTGGATAAGTTTTTTATGCTTTAAAACAAAATGAAAAGTGGATGCTTTGTGTGCTTTTGCAGAGGAGTTTATGGAGAAAGCCATGTTAGCTTTTTGAGGGCATTTGGCTTTTGCAACTCTTGCATTAAGTGTATTTCATTATTTTTGAAGAAGCATTATTATAGGGAGTTTTTACTGCAGGGTTATGCTGTCAGTTTTCCTCCATAGAAGCAAGATGTAAATCTCCATGTTAAGGCTTTGAGCCTACAAGTGTATTGTAACATTGTTGTTGCAGATTAATACATTGGTTCGATGCTTTGGAGTGTGGGGTTTTTTACCTGAAAGGGATTTCCTCACGTATATTGGTGTTTCTTCTCTTCTAGCTATTTTCTTCTTCTTTCATGTTCTTAAAGTGTTAATTTACATGCCGTTATCTTGCTGAAATTTTCTTAGATTTGTAAGCTACATTATCTTTCCTCTAAGGGTTAATGTGATGGGAAATCAACTATGTCTGTTTCCTCTTTAAGGGCATAGTAGTATGTGCTTGTATCAAGCTATTAAATATTTGTTTAAGAAAAATATAGGATGTTGTAAGGTGCATGTTGGGTTCTCTTTCCCTTTCAAAAGACCCTAGACTATGCAAGTATGCAAAAGGGACTCTCTGAAAGGTTAAAATTACCTAAACCTATATATTGCATGTATATCCCAGCTTAAGGCTTAAACTCTAAGTCAAATGGACTAGGATTAGTCAAGACAAATTAGCCAAATAAGTCAATTATAGGATGAGATAGTATCCAATTCAAGTTAGAGGTATGTGAACTTACAACTACGTTTATTGTAAACATTTATCTATATAGAAACTTTGGCCAAAGTGATGCATTTGTCTCTGCATGCATTAGTTGGTACACAGTGTCTAGATGGCGTAACCTATCAGTAGGATCATACTTGGCTAGAAGATTGTCTAGAGTTGTATGACCAATGGTTTTATGTAGGACACAACACTAGGACTTAGATGGAAAACTTGTTGGTTCCTTATTTCTATACTCTTTGTGAAGGGTAGGGCCACTTCTAGGAAGGAAGGTGAGCAGGGGACCGTCAGTTTGTGGTTGGAGGTAAAGCACTCGGATGATGCTCTCCCTCTATAGAAGAAGACTCGCCAAGACTTGAATAACAGTTATCAAGATTCTAGATGCAGTATTATTTATGTCATGATGTAAAATTATTCTAATTGTCAGGTGCAATATGTATTGTAATTGTAAAGTGAAATGTTTCTCACTATGACTTACATCTTTGAGTATATTGAATTTCAAGATTGAAAAATATTCATAAAATATATGTATTTATTTCCTTGCAATTATGCAAATGATTAAAAAAAATTCTTTCATGTTTACCATGATTAATTTACTTTCCTAGTAAATTGTTGTGTAATTTCGAGTAATATGAGAAGGCATGTTACATATGCTATTAGAGAAACCGAGTTCAACATATGGACCTAGGAGCTCACTCCGAGAAAATTTGTCAACATTTAGAAGATTAGCTAATGTTTGAAATTGGTTTTATGCCAGAATGGCATGGAAGAGAACCAAGAAAATTGCCAAAAAGTATGTTCCCCAGCATTTACCCAAGTTAGAGGTTAAGAAAAAACCTATCGAGGAGGCTAAACTTAAAGAGCATATTAATTATGTTGAGGATGCATGGTTGGAAGATTCTGAGACTTTGGAAAATTTATGGTCTTATTTCACCAAAGGTGGTTACCGCAACTTTTCTTTGACCAAAAGCTAACAAATTTTCAAAATCTAAGATAAGGAGATATGTTATGTTAGGGTTAGCCGACAGAAGATATCAATTAAATGCAAATAAAGATTAAACAGAGAAATGGAAATACACAGAAATAATAATAGCGAGAGACAAGTTTTAACGTGGTTCACCCAAACTCGGGCTACATCCACCAAACAGAGAGTCCAATATTATTATCCAGTAAATCAAACCGATTACAATCAGCAATCCTTGCAACTCAATACTGCTGCAATATGCTACAATACAATATCAAAACCCTAACCCTTAGCCGCTTTTTATCAAGCTTTTTGTCGGTTACAAAATAGGGTTTTCTTATGTCGGTCAATGAAAAAATTAACTCCTGGTGCATTATAAAATAATAAAAAACCGTGTGACCCCGTAGGAATTTGGGGGGAAACCGTGCTGATAAAAGTGGGGTAAATATAACCTCCGAGTCTGATTAGGCTCCATATAACAACATGTTAGTGGTGGAATATTTGAAAAAGTTCACCCATCTCTTGAAGTATGTTCCTCAATATCAGAAAGATGAAAGGTTCAAAATCAAGAAATTTATCATGGGTCTAAATGCCCAGATAGGTGGAGACATGGATGTGCATGGTCCAACCACTATGGACCAAGTTTTAGAGAAGACAATCAAGCAAGAGCAAAAATTGAAGTCAATTTTTGCATACCGCTAGAAGAATCACAAGAGGTTTAATAAGACACCAACTTCTCAGCCTATCAAGAAAAGAAATGGCAAATGGGATGTGACTAAGAAAAGCAACAAGGATTCTAGAAATAACAAGATTGGACCCAAAAATGAGAAGAAGAACAATGACAATGTTCGAAGGAATGGGGTAAAATTTCAAACTTATGTCATACTTTCAACTAAATAAATAGTTTCTATAGAAAGGGTTCCACCCAAAAGGGTTTCGTTCAGAACTATTCGACTCAGAACCACATAGCACTTATGTGGCATTGCGTGGCATGAATAGTTCCACGCGAAACAATTTTGCTCAAATTTTAAAAACATATAAAATTTGATTTAAATTTTAAAAAATGTGTTTGTTTACATTGAAGGTTCCACCCGGAAGGGTTCCGCCCATAATTATTCCGCCTGGAACTATCTATGTGGCATCCTATGTGGCAGCCAACCCCCCTTTTACAACAAATTGAACAAAACTTCAAGTTCAACTGTAAATTTCTCCAACCAAAGGGCATTTTCATGAAAATTTAAAAATACCCTTTGATAGATATCGGAGTCTAGATCTTAGAAATATATATTTTTATATATTTTGATAAGTTTTATTAGGACTATTTTTAAATTTATTGCAAGTAGGTTATTATAATCAATCATGAAGTTGATTAGAAATTAAAAATAAATAGGCAAAACATATTCAAAAATTTGAAAAATATATGGTTCACTAGAGGAAAGAATCCTCTCCAAAAGGGTTTTTTTTTTTTAATTATATATTGTAAAAAAGTTAACGTCCCATGGAAACTACTCTGTTTTGATTGAAATTGACTTTTTTTTTTTTTTTAATTTATCAAAAATTAATTTTTTTTTCCATGCACTAGATATTTGAGTTGGCTAATTAGGAAAAAAAATTTAAAGAAAAAAAACTAATTTTGCTATATTTTTCTTGACGTCCCAGCGATGTCACTTTTTTAAAAAAATGTCAACATTTGAAATTCATCAATTAAATTTATAGAAAAAATATCCACCTATTTTAATTTTTTTTTTAAATTATAAGCATAAACTACAATAAAAATTCTAAATTTCATTAGTTTATGTCATTTTAAAATTCAAAACATACATATGACCTTTTTTACATTTAAGTTAGAAAAATATGTTTGTGTTGGCCGTTCCCTTATAAAAGTGTGACACAGTTATGAACTTTCACCCAATGTTAATAATTCATGTAAACTTGCTGAGAAGCGAGGACCTCCTAGAGGATGTTTCACTTGTGGAGGAGATCACTATGTAAATCAATGTCCAACCAAGAACCAAGGAGCTCAACAACATGGTAATTCTTTACCTACCCAATAAGAAGCTTTTCAATAGAGGATCCATGCGGCTTTGGATAATCGCTAGGTGGAGTACCAGATTACTCCCATTGAGTCAACAGGTATTTTGTTTGGAGTTCCTATTTCTATTTTGATTGATATTGGAGCAATTAAAAGTTTTGTTTCTCCAAGAGTATTAAGTAAATTTCCTAGAAGAGCTAGATATATGGCTAAACCCTGGTCAATTGAATATGCTAACCAGACGAAAGATTAGGTAGAGCAGTGTTTGTTTGAAGCCAAGATTGAACTTCCTAGTTTTTTGACTAAGGTTAATTTGTTTGTAGCCCCCTAGGTTCCTATGATGTTATCTTAGGAATAAATTGGCTATGGAGGCATAGAGCCAATGTTGACTGTTTTGCAAAAATAGTTGAGTGTCTAGACAATGTAGGAAACAAAGTCTTTTTGCAAGGCACTCAAAGAGAAGTCAAGATCAAACCAATCTCTGCAATGCAACTAAAGAAGGCTAAGTGAAAAGGTTGTCAACTTTTTGCAGTCAAAATGGAGCAAGTAGAAGAGTATCCTAGTAATCAAAGTGTATCTTTGGAGAACTATCATTTTCTTCATGATTTTTGAGATGTTTTCTGAAATGAACTTCCGGGATTACCTCCAAAGAGAGCTTCTAATTTCTAAATTGATATAATACCTGGATTTGAGCTGATTTCAAAGGCACCATACCATATGACTACTACAAAGTTAATGGAATTGAAAGCCCAGCTTCAGGAACTGTTGGCTAAAGGATTAATCAGACCTAGTGTTTCTCCTTGGGGAGTGCCAGTGATCTTTGTTAAAAAGAAGGATGGAACTTTGTGTCTGTGTATAGACTACCGTATGCTTAACAAAACAATGATAAAGAATAAGTATCCTCTACCACAAATTTAATGATATTTTTAATCAGATGCGTGGCACTTCAGTGTTCTCTAAGATTGATTTGTGATCTAGATATCATCAGCTGAGAATAAAAGATGCAGACATTCATAAAACAACTTTTAGAACAAGGTATGGACATTTTGAGTTCACAGTTCTATCTTTTGGACTCATGAATGCCCCTGTAACATTCATGAATTTGATGAACAATATTTTCTGAGATTGCTTGAATAAATTTGTTCTAGTGTTTCTAGATGACATTCTTATTTATTCTAAGAATGAGGAAGAGCACTTGTAGCATCTGCGGTTGGTTTTGTAGCGGCTGAGAGAACATAAGTTGTTTGGGAAGCTTCCTAAGTGCACTTTATTTCAGAAAGAGATACAATATTTGGGGCATATAATATTAGCTAAAGAAATTTCAGTAGACCCTGCAAAGATCAAAGCTATACTTGAGTGATCTGTGCCAAAGAATATGCATGAAGTGCACAGTTTCATGGGGTTAACAAGATATTATAGAAAGTTGTTTTGAACTTTTCTAAGATTGCAAGCCAAATCACTTCACTTCAGAGAAAAGGAAAGCGTTTCGATTGGATAGTTGAATGTCAAGAAGCATTTGACCAGTTGAAAGAGAGGTTGACATCTACACCAATATTGAAAGTTCCTGATCTAGAAAATCAATTTGTTGTCATTACCAATGCCTCAGGTGAAGGTATAAGAGGAGTGCTTATGTAGAATTGGAAAGTGGTAGCCTACGAATCTAGGAAACTGAGCGCATATGAGCATAATTATGCTCCTCATGACTTAGAGTTAGCAGTAGTTGTGCATGATTTACAAGTGTGGTGACACTATTTGTTATGGAAGCCTTTTTAATTGAAGTTGCATCATCATGGTCTTAAGTATATATTTTACCAACCTCATCTAAATGCTCGACAAAGAAGATGGCTGGAATTGATATCCGATTATGACTTTGAGATAAGTAATATTAAAGGTAGAGAGAATTGAGTAGTGGATGCTCTAAGTCGACAGAGATATATTTCATCAATTATCTCTATCCACTCAAACTTCAAGGATTTAGTATTGCAAAATTCTGTAGGTGATGAGTTTTATGAGAAAGTTAAGCAGGCTCTCTTAGTAAATCCTCAAGATTTGAGGTATGCTGGGTTCTATTTTGAACCAAGTGGGATTCTAAGATACAAAGGAAGTATGTATGTTCCAGATTCAGTAGAGTTAAGAAACCTTGTGTGGAAGGAAGTTCATTCTGCACCATATTTAGGTCATCTAGGAGTAACTAAACTCCTAACCGATGTGAAACCTCTTTATTTCTAGAAAGGGATGAAGAATGACGTTGCAAGATTTGTATCCAGTTGCCTAGAGTGCCAAAGAGTCAAGGCCGAGCATCAGCACCCAGCATGACTTTTGTATCCGCATGATATTCTAGAGTGGAAGTGGCAGGTCATTAGCATAGACTTTGTTCAAAGTCTTCCCATGTCATGAAATAAACATGATTTTATTTTAGTGGTGGTGGACAAACTCACCAAGGTAGCTCATTTTATACCTGGGAATCTAACAGATGGAGCACCAGCCATAGCTCGTAAGTTTGTGCAAGAAGTGTTTAGATGGCATGGAGTTCCTAAACAAATTATCTCAAACAGAGATGCATGCATGACTTCAAGATTTTGGCAAACTTTGTTTTCAGCACTAGGAACTCAACTCAATATAATCTCGGCTTATCACCCTGCAGCAGATGGTCAAATAGAAAGGGTAAACCAAGTTCTTGAAGATTTGTTGCAAATGTATTGCATGGATTAGCAATACAAGTGGGAAGAGTATCTACCACTTGTGGAGTTTGTGTATAACAACTCCTATAATTCTTCTATTAAGATGTCTCCATTTGAAGCGTTATATGGAAGAAGATGCTGAATTCCTATAAGTTGGGATAAGCTAGAAGATAGGATTACCTTTGGTCTAGAAATGTTGGTAGAAATAGAAGAATAGGTTAAGCTAATTAGAAAAAGATTAGCGGAAGCAAATGATATAAAGGCAAAAAAGTTATGCAGATGCCAAGTGTACACCAAGGCATTTCTCAGTTGAAGAAAACGTTCTTTTGAGGGTCAAGCCTTAGAAAAGTTCCATAAAGTTTGGGAAGTCTTCCAAACTATCTCCTAGATATGTAGGACCCTTCAAAGTTCTCGAAGTGATCAATCTAGTTACCTACAGAATCTCTCTACCACTAGCTCTTGCCAGGATGCATAATGTTTTTTATGTTTCATATTTAAAAAAGTATATAGCGGGTGATAATCATATTATTGATTGAAATTATTTACATGTATAGGACTCATGAGTGGTCATGATCGAGCGTCTCAAGGTGCTCAAAGTTTGCAATCCCCACTTGCGTAATAGAGAGGTTACTCAGTGCAAGGTCCAGTGGGACCAGTATGTAGAGGATAGTGCTACATGGGAAGATTACCATGATTTTTATCAAAGATTTCCTCATTTGTTTTATGCTTTTCAAAGTTGAACAAGAACTTTATTACGTTATTATTTTGGATACATTAAATCATCGAGGACGTTGAATCTTATGAGGGGAGATATGTCACACCCCAAATTTTGACTATGTTTTACTTTTTACTTATATGTAATTAGTAGATAATTTTGCATGGATTAACGATTTGACATTTATAGAAATGTCAGGATAAATCAATGATTTCATGAGTTTATGTTTACATGATTAGAATTAGGACATGTGATTATATGATGTCAAGATATTATGATTTCATAAGGTTTTATGGATTGACTAACGATACACTAATCCCAGTTTGGTGATTGCAAGTTGTAATAAGGAAACAAGTTTTTCTGTCCTCCGAGAAAAAGAGGGAGAGCAACATCAGAGAGAAGTGAATAGACGTATGGAAAAGAATAGGTTGTTTCTATCTAAGCCTCGTTTTACACAATTTAGTGAACCCTCATCAAGTTTGGTAATTGTACTCAACCTTTTTGGTCTAAGTTGGTTTCAACTCGACAATTGTCAATTTGTCAACAAGATCCATTAAGCATAGTTTTCTCAAGAAAAACTTAGTCAAGATGGCATGTCACTATCGATGAGATATGGTTGATAGTTGATAAATTATTTATTATTGGAAATTTCTGATAGGGATTCTATATTGTTATTTTGTCCTTTTTAGCATTTTCGCAAGATAGAGAGGGGGAGAACCCCATTCTTGTATCTTGTTAAATGCTAGAAACAACGTGAGTTTACATTGTATTCATAAGTAATATGTTGTGTTATATATATATATATATATATATATATATCCTTTATTTATTTAAGAACGGTTTATAAGTTTGATTCATACTATGTATTCATATTAAAGGAATACATGGAAGAGATTTCAAATTATTGTAAACCATTTAGATGTTTAGGCTAGCATGATTACTTTAGCTCCTTAGCTAACTCAAAGATAATGAAGGAGCTTTAAAGTTAGTAGAGGAGTGGTCTTTATGACCATTATCTCCACTAGATCTGCATGTCTTCGATGGATTTTTAATAGGCTATTTTTATGGAGATGAATCAGGTCGTTATAGGTAGAGTGGACTCTACTAATCACACAACACATTCACTTAAAAAGGATAGCAGTGCATGGGAGATAGGGTCTTTGTGTGCCTTTGAATGTTCTGTATCTGGAGTTTCTTAAAATTTTCTTGAAAGAATGTATAGTTTGGGGAGTGAGGATGTATTGCTCAAGAAGGGAATTGGAGAACAAGAATTTCTACCAGACATAGAAGAGTTATCAGGTACAAGAGCTATGGTCACTATGTTTTATACTATTAGATCTTTGTTTTATGCTTTATAAAGTTGAATGCTTGAGCTGACCCTATTTGTATACTCAGTTGTTATCATTGAACAAGATTAGTGGTATATAGATCTTCTTCTTTGACCATATCTATTTGATATTATTTATTATGGGTTGGCATTAGTTTTCTTTGAGGCCAATATGTATTATGTGCCTTTATGTTTATTTGAGACTGTTATGTATTATGTGCCTCTGTGTTTATTTGAGGCCGTTATGTATTATGTGCCTTTGTGTTTATTTGAGGCCGATATGTATTATGTGCCTCTGTGTTTATTATGAGACTGATATATAAGCCTCTGTGAGTGTTTATTATGAGGCCAATATGTGTTATACACCTCTATGGTTACTATGTGACCGATATTTATATTATAAACTTTGTGTTTATTATGCGACTATTATGCAATACGAGCCTTTGTGTTATCATGCGGCCGATAGGTAATACAACTGTTGTGATCATTGTATGGTTGACTTGAAATAAAAACCTCTGTAACTATTGTATGGCCTCTATATAATATAAACCTCTATAATCATTGTGTAGTCACTTTATAATGTAAATTTTTGTGATCATTATGCGGCCAATTTATAACATAAATCTTTGTGATCATTAAGTGGCCAATATGTGATATAAATCTCTAAGAGCATTATGTGGTCAATACATAATATAAGCCTATGTGTTTATCATGTGGTCAATAATTGTTACAAACCTTTATGTTTGTTATAAGATCAATATATTTTACAAGCCTCTATGTTTGTTAAAGAAACCTGAGCTATCACTGTTTATCTTGTAAGGTCGACTATTTAGCAAGGAATTATACTTTGGAAATTGACTGTCTAGAGTAGTTCTAAACTCTAGAAAGCTGACATGGTAGTGTAAAGGCTAAGTAAATGCATGAGATGTATCTCTGCATAAGGTCGAATAAGGCTAAGTTTTGTAGGAATGTAATCCTTTAGCAACTTCTAGTTGTTTCTTTATATTAGGTCAAGATATAACCTTATGTAGATAAACCTTATTGTTGTCAATGAAGATGATTTGCTTAAGTTCAAAACTTAACCTTTATTTTAGAGAGTTGAAGGACCATGAGATCGATTATGTTATGTTTGAAGAATCAAATTATCTTGGTTGGAAAATTTAACCTAGTCAAAGAGATAGTATGGGAATTATAGTATTTTATATCAAGAGGTTACACCTCGCATGCTATATTCTTACCTATTTTAAGCTATATGAATTATAACAATGCCTAAATAGTCAAGAGAAGACAACAGAGATTTTTATTATCAAGTTATATTATTACAAACTTTTACTTTTGGGAAAATAAGAGTATTTGAGATATGAGTGTGGAATGGGGAAGTTAAACCCTATAATTTAACCCAGGAAGGTTTAGAATGCTTAAACTTTTTAGTCGATTATAACTTTATTGAGTACATTGTATATTATGGTCAATAGTAATTAGTTAAGAACCATTGATCTAGATAGTACAAATTAGAAAAGAGTCTAAATAGGACTTTGATAAACTTAAAAGATTTTCTTGTTAAGTGTCGAAACTTGTTTTATAACACTAGAGTATTTAAATTGTTTTGAGTCAGTGAGTAGATTGATAGGAGGTCAGAGACCCTAGAATATGCAAGTATGCAAGAGGGACTCTCTTAAAGGTTAAAATTACCTAAACCTATATATTGCATGTATATCCTAGCTTAAGGCTTAAATTCTAAGTCAAATGGACTAGGATTAGTCAAGACAAATTATGTCGAGAGATACTAGCCAAATAAGTCAACTGTAGGATGAGATAGTATCCAAGTCAAGTTAGAGGTGTGTGAACTTACTGTTAGATCTAGGGCACACAACTGAGAGGGGGGGTGAATCAGTTGTACAAAAACTTACTTCTACTTCAAACACTTGATTCTTCTTTGTTAGTTAATAGCATATCAATTAACCATCCATGAAAGCATAATGCATAAACATAAGAGCAGATAAACATCAACACATTGGACACCAAGATTTTGACGTGGAAAACCCAGTTAAGGGAAAAACCATGGGGTGATTAACCCAAGGATTATTCTCTATTAGAAGAATAAGAAAAATGAATGGCACATGCCAATTAGGGCTCACTGCCCGAGCACACTGCTCACAAAGAGGCACACTGCCTACAAGAGACACACTGTCTACAAAGTGATAAGAATCACAAACTTGAATTGGAGATTGACATCTTTACCATGTCTGGATCAGTTCCATTTAAGCCCAAGATACTTCTACTCTGCCCTTCGCTCTTTCGCTATACCACTCTCATCCGTTGCTCAACACACTTTGAAATGAACTCACAAACCTTTATTTATACAAGACATCGACTTAGGAACAATCATCTAAGTCAGAAATCAACCATAAGGACATCCACAAGATGATTAATACATCTGGTTGGCCATTACAAGAACATTCGCAAGATGAACAACTCATCTGGTCGGCTAGTCTAAGCAAGAACTTCATCCGGAAGAATATCTTCAATTCTGGGCTCTACCATCAATGTGGACCAACAACATAACCTCAACATGATCCAAGAACCTTTACAAGCTTGCCTAATTAACTAGGTACATCTGCACTTCCTCTACTCACTGGAATCTCTTCTCCTCTTCATTTGGAACTTCAAGAACACAGTCTGTCGCCACTGTCATACTGAAGAAGGTGCTTCCAGACCTCCAAACTTTGTACAAACTGAGATGACAAATCACAAGGACATCCCAAACACTCCTTCCAATCCGCAGAGTCTAAAAATACTCCTCCGGATCTCACCGGACCTTTTTGTAACACTCTGTCACTCCGGAACAGCTCCCGGAACCGGTCCTACTTGACCGATCACAACTTTTTCATATCTTCATGCGGACCTCTGAAATCTTAACTGGATCATCTCAAGATTCATATCTACAAACCCTTTAATCCGCATCCTCTGATTCTCAACCTATTGAGTACATTTGCCTTCTTCTTATCACTGTTCTTCACTGTTCCTGATTGAGACTACTTTTGTTAATATCCTCAACACACAGCTCATCCAAACCTTCTTACCAATGCAATATGAGTATGTTGACATCAATGACAACACTGGTTAACCTCATACTTGCAACACTTACGAGTACATTTATTGTAAATGTTTATCTATTTAGAAACTTTGGCCAAAGTGATGCATTTGTCTCTGCATGCATTAGTCAGTTCATAGTGTCTATATGGCGTAACCTGTTAGTAGGATCATACTTGGCTAGAAGATTTTCTAGAGTTGTATGACCAATGGTGTTACGTAGGACACAACACTAGAACTCAGATGGAAAACCTATTGGTTCCTTATTTCTATACTCTTCGTGAAGGGTAGGGCCACTTCCAGGAAGGAAGGTGAGCAGGGGACCACCTGTCTTTGAGGTAAAGCACTTGGATGATGCTCTCTCTCTGTAGAAGAAGACTCTCCAAGACTTAAATAATAGATATCAAGATTCCAGATGCAGTATTATTTATGTCATGATGTAAAATTATTCTAATTTCTAGGTGCAATATGTACTATAATTGTAAAGTGAAATATTTCTCACTATGACTTATCTTTGAGTATATTAAATTTCAATATTGAAAAATATTTAGAAAAGATATGTATTTATTTCCTTGCAATTATGCAAATGATAAAAAAAAATCTTACATGTTTACCATGATTAATTTACTTTCCTAGTAAATTGTTGTGTAGTTTCAAGTAATGTGAGAAGGCATGTTACAATTCAATTGCCATCCACTACTTATCTCAATATGACAACATCGTGTTGAAGGAGGCCACATTGTGCTTACTACACATAGCACCCCTCCTGAAGACTAGCCTACATATGTTTGATTATTACATACTTGTATTGTCAACAACTCACTTTTAGAAGGGAAAAGAGTCTAATCTTTCATTGCTCAGAGGTGATTTGCTTTTGGTACATGCACAAATTAGACCACGTGAAATAACGAGACAATATCTCATGGATTGTGATTATTGCAACACAGAGAAGAGATGGATATGTTGAAGAGGTAGTCACACTATTTCACAATATGCAATAAACCTGTGTCCAACATGCTAAATCTATGTTTCGCATATGCACATAAAAGATCTAAAAACAAGAATGAAAAAACATTGAGACTAACCTACACTCATAATTATACATCAATATTCACCTATGTGAGAAAGAATAAAATTAAGTGTAGACAAAATTATAAGCACTTTGAATACAATTGAATAAATACTCTATAGAAAAGTGTTATGTAATAGCAACGAAAAATGTGGCATGTGATAGTAATTGATATCACAAAATGCATCAGTCTATATTTCATTAGAGTACTTCAAAGTAGGTAAATTATGTACTCAGTGTGGTCCATAGCTGGCTAATGAATGTGAAATAAGCAGATAGCCAAACCATAAACACTATGGTGGCCAAAGAGCAGAGGAAGATGAAGAGCATCCGCTACTCAAATGTCTTCTTATGAAGATAGCCCAAAAGTTATAAATTATTCTTTGGAGATGGTGAGGCATGGGGCTCAAATTCTAGCCTTATTTGGAGTAATAGGCTTGGGTTAAAATACTAAACCACACTTGCTATAATAAACAAGAGCAAAGCTCAGCTATAGAAAATTTTTCCAGTAGGCAATAAACTCTCAAGGTTTCCATCTAATTGTAGGAAGATTCTCCCCAACCATGCAAATGTTAAAATATTCAAAACCCAATAGTCTGACTTCTAAATACTTGGTAAAAGGATTTGCCTTGCCCAACTAGGTCTTAGATTGAAATCTTCAACACTTACCAAATGATACATAATTATTCAACTCTTATCAACCCAACATCCTAACATACTAGGAAAGTATAGAATCTTATCAACTCAAAATCCTAACATACTAGGAAGTATAGAATGGACTCAATACATTCAAGTATTGCAAGTCCAAGTGCCTTAACCAATTTCCCTCTAATTTATGAGATCTAACAAATCCAAGAACTTCAAAATATATCAAAATCATACATGCTCTCCTCTGGAGATTTGAACCTAGGACCAATGCCTGCACATTTTAGTACAAATTGAGCCTCTGATGGGGGACAATAAAAACTTAGGACTTTCTTATTGAAATAGAATGGCAATTCAAGCATCACTTAAAATCCTAAGTCTTATTAGATTTCAATTGAATGATCAATTGGGTTTCTACTAAAATTGCAGCTCTGATTAACGGGACAAAAATATGTAAAATTAAGTTTTAAAATCTAATGAAGTTATAGTTTAAAAACATGAAAGGATGTGTTTGATTAGAGTTACCTCTTTCTTGCCCTTGCCAAGAGGCTTATCTAGCACGTTTGCATACTGCTTAATTCTTCATAGACCTATCATATCTTCTTCCTCCTCCTCATAGTGTCTTGTTTAGCTTTCACTTTCATTGCAATGACATGAGAAAAACAAAGAGTATTCTCAATTTACTCTGATTTCTATCAGAGTAGAATAATTTGAAGCAGAGAGTCAAATAGTTAAAAGTTGTTGTTTTGATTATAAAATCATGCCCATAAAATGTTTGGAGAATTAGTAGTAAATAAAGGTACAATGTCGGATCAAAGTTTTTGTGAAGCATAGACAAGGCTGGTGAATTGTTTGATAGAATGTGTCAGAGAAATGTGGTCTGATGGACTTCAATGATTGCAGTATATGCAGAAAATAAATTTGTTTACCAATAAGTCTCATTTGTTTGTGCTCCAAGTAGAGACATTTTTCATTAAAAAAGCACTATAAACATAATGGGTGCATAACATCAGAATCAAGTGTATAATTATGTCACATCTCACACTTTCTAGATTCTTGAACTCAGTTATAAATAAAAGTACCAGAGGTTTATTTTTTATTATGCTATAAATAGATAATTGTCTGTGGATAAAGTGATTGTTATTTTTCTTGAAAATGATGAAATGGATGTTTTTTAATTAAAAAGGTGGTAAAAATTTATTGATCAACAAAGAAAGAATACACAACAAAAGGCCTCAGGCCCACAAAGAACCAACAAGAAAGCCACCAGGGGCCCCAAGAAAGCCAACTACCCAGTTCTATCCTCAAGAATTAACTTATCTAAAACCAGAGTATACTCTGGTGACAAAAGACCCCAATCCCCAACATCCCATCTCTCCAGGTGCTTAGAGGCCCATTTAGCCAAACAGTCCGCCACTTTATTCCACTCATGAGGAATATGGAGAAAGGAAACATACTCCAAAGAGAAGCAAAGCTCCAGAATCTGCTTAACCACAATAGCCAACTGCCAATTAGCACCATCCACCCTTTGATCCAACAACATATCCACCACAATCTGAGAATTAGATTCACATATGATTTTTTTCCAACCAAGGGAGCAAGCCCTCTCAACAACACTAAGAATAGAAAGGGCTTCCATGAAATTGTTAGTATGGTACCCTTTATAGGTGGAGAAGATAAAAACAACTTCCCCTTCACTATCTCTGCACTTACCCCCAATCCCCACATGTCCAAGGTTCCCTCTAGAAGACCCATTAGTGTTAACCTTCAGAATTCTTGGAGGAGGAGGGGTCCACTACCCTTCCCGCTTAAGCTTCTACTTGGCCTATCGAGGCCAACTACCAGTAGATAAACCTATACCACTGTCAACCAAATTCAACTTCCTTATAATATCCCAGTCCTTAGGATCCACATTGACTGAGAGATCACATTTTGCTAATGTGGTCTCCTGGATTCTACTGTAAATCTTCTACCATAACTGAACCACCCCCAGCCTCACATCCTGAAAAAGCCTCTTGTTCCTCTCTAGCCAAAGGTGCCAAATGATAAAAGTAGGTCTAATAGCCCAAACAATCTAGAGAAAAGAGGTCTGAGCTAGAGGCCTACCCAAACTTTCCCAGAATTCAACCAAGGAGGTGGCATGAATAGAAGCTTGATTCCACACCCCCCACCAAAGGTGCCAAAGCTGTCAGGAGAAAGGACACTGGAAGAAGAGATGAGAGACATATTCTTCACTGGTGTTGCAAAGCACACAAATAGAGGGACCCTGGAAGCCTCTCTTTTGTAAATTTTCCCAGGTAAGGCACCTATTTTGAATCACCAGCCAAGCAAGGAAATTACACTTAGGCCAAAAGAATTTATTCCAAACCTTTTTCCACCAGGGAACACTAGCCTACCCGTGCAACTTTCTGTCCAGCTCCAAGTAACCTGAGGCCATCGAGAATTTTCCTTTCGGATCAAGGCTCCATGCCAAGACATCTCTCCCTTTGAGTGATTTACACATTCTTCCAGCTAAAATGCTAGCAATCTCCTGACGATCCTCCTCACTACCACTTGGTGGCCATTCGTGAGGGTCCTTCCACCACATAACCTCCACTTGACCTAACACCTGAGGAGTCTTATAGTCTGCCACCCTTGTCCACCCAGTATCAAGCAAGCTATTATAGAGGGGGAGCAAGTGAGGGAACATAGATAAAATAGGGGGGTGGCCATCCCAAGAATCAAACCAGAAAAGAGCCTCAGAGCCACCATTACAATTCTAGAAAAGGCCATCCTTGATAAGCTTTGCCCCTCTTTTGAGGGTATCCCAAATCAAGGATTCCTTTCCCAAAAGGCTATATCGCGGCACATCAGAGGAGTCCACCCCCCGAAGGTATTTATAGGTGAGAAATCTAGCCCAATCTTGGTCCTAGCAAGTGCACCATCTCTAGTACAATCTAGCAGCTAAGACCTGGGCATTTAGATCTGCAAGATTCAAACCAAGACCTCCCTCCTGCTTTGGCCTATAGACAGAATCCCACTTCACCAAACTGCACTTGGAGAAGGACAAATTGCCTGCCCAAAGAAATTGTCAGGCAAAGGCATCAAACTCCTTGATGAAACTTGAGGGAGCAACCTACACAAAGCACCTATAAATAGGAAGGGCTTGAACCACAGAATTCAAAAGCGTTACCCACCTAGCTGTCGACAACCATCTATGAGTCCAATGACTAACCCACATATGGAACTTATCTAGAATATCCTGCCATATCTCCCTACGTTGAGATCCCATAATAATGGGAATCCCAAGGTACTTGAAGGGAAGAGAGCCAATCTAAAAATGAAGAATCTGAGCAATCCTATTTTGGATAAGCTGAGGAGTGTTGAAGAAGTAGATGGAAGACTTATTCTCATTAATCTTTTGTCCAGAGGCAGCCAAATAGGAATCCAAAGCTTTCCTTAAGTTCATAGCTTCATTAATTCAGTTCAGACCCATTAAGGCAGTATCATCCACAAATTGAAGATGAGAGTGGGGAGGCAACTCATTACCCTAATTCTATCCATGGATCAACCCTTGTCTCACTTGGGACTTGAGAAATCTTCCTAGACCTTCCACCATAATGATGAACAGATAAGGTGATAAGGGATCCCCTTGATGGAGGCCTCTGGAAGCTCCAAATAACTCAGAAGGTACCCCATTGATAAGAACTGAAAAAGAAGCAGAGGTCACACAACTCATCACCCAATCCACCCACTCCCTGCCAAACCCAAAAGCCAGAAGAACTTTCTGCAAGAAGACCCATTTGACCCTATCATAGGATTTGGCTATATCCAGCTTGATGAACATAGCCTTTTCCTTAGAATTTTCCATGGAATGAATAACCTTAGTAGCTATTACAACTCTATCCAGAATTTGTCTACCAACAATAAATTCCCCTTGTTCTTCAGAGATCAATGAGATGAGCCAAGGCTTAAGCTTTTCTGCAATCAATTTGGTAATAATTTTGTAGATCACATTACAAAGGGTAATGGGCTAAAATGGTCCAGACACTTAGCACCTTCTTTTTTAGGGATAAGAGCCAGAAAAGTAGAATTCAAGGCCCTTAACATTTGCTTGTTTTCTTGAGACTCCTAAACCACCTCTAAAAGATCCAACTTGATAATTTCCCAAAACTCCTGAAAGAACTCTATAGGAAAACCATCAGGTCTTGGAGCTTTACCTTTCTTCATTTGGAACACCACTATTTCTAGCTCTTGCAGAGAGATGGGAAGCATGAGGGCAACATTCATCTCATTGGAGACAAGCAGGGGAATGCAGCCAGGAATATGAATTTCATCTTCTCTAGTAGGAGGGGAATCTTCCGTAAAAAGAGCTGAAAAGAACCAGGAAGCCTCACCAGAAATCTCCCTAAATGAAGAGAGTTGAGATCCCTCTGGAGAAATAAGAGAGGTAATAAGATTTCCATTCCTTCTAGCTTTAATTGAGTTGTGAAAAAATGCAATATTTCTATCTCCTTCATGAAGCCATTCAATATGAGATTTTTGTTTCCAGAAAATCTCCTCCCTCAGCTCCCATTCCTCTAACACCTTAGCTACTAAAGTCTCCTCCCTACTCAAATCTTCAATAAGACCTTGATCACGGATTTGGCAGGTGATGGAGTCCAAACAAGCCTGGGCAAACATTTTATTGTGGTGCAAATTACTAAAGCACTGTCTATTCCACTTCTTAAGCTTGTATTTCATGTATTGAGGTCTTTTGGCAAAATAATACATAGCCCTGCCATGGGAAGGCCTTCCTTTGAGCCACCAATCAGCCATTAAGTCCCAGAGAGAAGGATCTCTCAACCACATGAGTTGAAACTTAAAATAAGGGTTCCTTGGAGCACTAAAGGGAACAACTAAAAATTTAATTGGCCAGTGATCTGAACCCTTCCAATCTAAAATATCCGAAGAGGTATTCCATCTATCCCTAATCCAGTAACAGGAGACTAAAAATCTATCCAGACGCTCTGAAATAGCACCTTCACCACATCTTCTATTGCTCCAAGTGAAGGTACCATTGCTCGGTTTCACATCAATCAAATGTAAAATCTCTATGTTATCTCTAAGGAGATATGCAAAAGGGTCAAGCCTAGTAGTGCCACCTCTTTTTTCTTCTAAGAAAGTAACAACGTTAAAGTCACCTTCCACAATCTAAGGAAGCAGGGGATCAAGTGATCAAACATACTGAACATGAGACCAAAGCTGTGATTTTCCCAAGAGATCAGAGGGAGCATAAACATTAGGGAAAAGACAAGTTTCACCAAAGTCTAAGCTAGAGGCAACCAGAGAAATAGAAGAGTGGATTGAGATCCACCAAAGAGGAACAACCTTCCTCGGATTCCAAAAATAGGAACACCACCAGAACTGCCATGAGCCCCCACACATTGACAGAAACCACGCGTCTAGATACTGGGAGCTCTACTCAACAAACCATCCATAGTCAACTTAGTTTCCTGAAGAAAGATAATATCAGGAGAGTGCATACCAATCATCTCATGAATATCCTTTTGTCTAGGGATGCTATTCATACCCCTTACATTCCATGAGATAACTATCATTTGTGAGGCTGGGAGAAATGAGAATCAATAGTCTTCACCAACCCAGCATCCACAAGATTCTCCCCAAGCATTTTAACCTTTTCATGGTCCTTCTTGCGACCCACCTTGGCTGGGTTCTCCAGGGGCCCCTTTTTAAAGGTCTTTGGCTGAAGACCCAAGGTGTGCACCGAACCACTATCTTTTCCAAGATCTAAAATCTCCTTCACTAGTGAAGGAGATGGAACAACTAAATCCCCGATATCCTTTGAAGCTAACATTCCTTCTGAACCATGATCAATCGGTAGTTGGGGAGAAGAATTAGTAGCCAGTGGACCCTCCTACATAGCCACCATAGTTCAATCTCGAGTCTCCATTTCTCTATCTTCTGACTCATCTACACCCACAGAGCCAACCCCAGAAGGGGCTTTGCTGGGACTTCTTCCTCCTAAACTGAGTCCCCTAGAGCATCAAACTGATTAAAGACCCCTTCAGTTTGCCTATCCTTGAGGGTTTTCTTCAGACCTCATCCCCTGTTATGAGGCTTAACCAGAATAAATCCCTCCTTATCAGCCACCTCATTTGCCAAAGGAGCCTTCCCTTTATCTTTCTTAGGGCTAGAGTCAGAGGAGACATTAGCTGTTATTGGCACCTGAGAGAGTTGTGGACATTTCCTTTGCAGATGTCCATACTCATGACAAAACCAACATCTAAAAGGTAGGGTTTCATAGTCGAGCTACTGGATCCAAGAAGAGGGGCCAAGACAAATTTCCACAGAGTCTGGCAAAGGGTTATTTAAATCAATTTCCACGCAAATATGAGAAAAAGAAATTACCTTTTGATCTAGAGTTTGCTGACCCAAGCCGAATGGCTTGCCAAGCAGAAGAGCAATCATATGCAGTATGTCATTCCTCCAAAACTCGAGTGGAAGCCTAGGAAGACAAACCCAAACAGGGACCTTTGAAGGGAGATCCTTAGCCGAGTTAAACCCCACATGCCAAGGTTTCATGAAAAGCCCAACTTAATTGAAAAAGTAAGGACCACCTTCAAAAGCTTTATTTCTATCTACCGTGCATGAAAACACAACCAAGAAGTAATTATTCACATCCATCATTAACTCCATGTCTCCTTCGAGGTTCCAAACCCTCTGAGTCCAAGATTCTAGAGCTGGCAAAGAAAGACGAAGACACACAAACTTGCAAATAAGAGCATGATTGTTCAAGTACTCTACGTCCTTCGAGACCGATTCCGGTTGGGTCATTGAGGTAGGATGCTCCTGACTTCTCTCCAGATAGCCATTAACTTTTTTTAGTTTGGGCAACCCACTTCCACTTGCAGAACTTGCACTAACCGGCAACTTCCCAAGGCACTCCAAATACCTTGCATGCAAGGATGGAGATAGATCCACCATAACTTGATCCTAAAAAAACCCCAAAGAAGGGAAAGAGTTTCCTTTTTCCATCTCCAAACCCTATCCAGGAAAAGAGAAAAGCAATGGCTTGAACAGGGGATCCATAAGCCCTAATCCCTGGTACATTGAAGAAAAACCAGATAAAAGAAAAAGAGATCTCTAGCCGTAGACAAAGACCCCTCAACACTGCCCACGAGGAAAAGCAACCAAGAAAGAAGACTGTCCAAAAAAACCAAACGGTGTTGAACACTACACCACCACCCCCCTGGCACAATTTGCAGAAACAATCCCCTAAGTCCCACACGCACGGAGCCCTGCAAAGAAATGAAGAAACGTGGCCAGGGTTTCCCCTAGCCCACGTAGCAAGCAGCCATAACCATCACCATCAGAGCTCCCATCGTTCCGATGAAATGGATGTTATGTGAAGCTTCGGCTATTGATTTTGGATACTAACCTATTAATGGAGAATTGAGTTTAATGATTGCAGGTGTTTGTTGAAGGCAAGAGTGTGGTTAAGGTAGAGTTGACTAGTCACCTGACAAGGATGGGATGGAGAGAAACTCTATATGGCACACACAAGCACTTAGTTTGCATTTCATTTGCATTTTTATCATTATATGAATGATCTCTATGTTGATGAATTGATTTATTAATTTTCGTAGAAAATATTTCTTTAATACTTCCTGGATGCATAGCTAAATGATTTGATCGGTAAATTTAAATGTCTTTTCATTAAAATTGAATAAATTTAAGTCATATTCTTTTTATTAAATTATATATGTAGGAAAATGATTTTTATCTTAACACTAATTGCTTTTTTTTGGAAGATAATTGTGTAATAAATTAAAGAAATGTTAAAATAAAAATATGTATATATTAGTGGTAATGTTTATTTAATGTGCAAAAATGAATTCTTTTCTTTATAAATAATAGAAAGTTTTCAAGATAGATGAATTAAAAACAAAAATCATTAAAAAGTTAGAAAGAAAACAAAAATAAAGGAAAGAAAACAAAAAAATAGAAGAAAACAAAAAGAAAGCAAAAAGGATAGAAAGAGCAAAAATCAAAAAGATGAAAAAGGATAGAGACAAAATAAGAATAAAAGAGGGGTCAATCGGATTTCAGGGGGAACTAACAATAACGCCATCACTACTGTTGGGGTATCTTGAGGTTTTTCTTTTGCAAATCTCTTGGGAGTTGGAACGTGAAGAAGTAAGTAAGTTTACTATCCTTGTTAATTTGGGCCTTCGAATATGGTTATGCTAAATCATTTTTCTTCTTCCTAAAGGCAACACTTATATGTATATGAATGCTTATGTGAAGTATGCGAAACTAAATATTTATAGGTCTGCTAGAAAAAATGCATTTTCCTTCTATTCTTTGTGACATGGTGGTATAAATTTTACATAGTGCATAACGTTTATTAGGATCACATTTTAATGGGAAGTAAATATTATTATTTAATATTACTAACCTTTGAAATTAGTATCATATTTACTCTGAGATCATAAGGCCATCCACTTGTAATGTTAATGAAACTTTTTCTGCCACTATATTTTGGACTTAAGGCCGTATCTAAATTTTCCTTTTATTCCAGTAGATGTTAACTGTTTATTTATATTAGTAAAAGCAGATAAGTAAAATCTTCTTAGAGGTAAATAGGAGTTCATCTCATAAATATAGAAGGGTGTAATTTAAAAATGGAAAACATAAAATAGTTAACTAAAAATTTGATTATATGTTCGTATAGATGTATATTCACTTATATTCTTGTATTTAGGAAGGTTATGTGAACCTTTGCATTCTTTGATCTCATAGTAAAGAGTAATACCTTGCATTGTTAGGATGTTTGTAGTGATCTATACTTAGACACGTATACCTATATGAATTCACACGAGAAAATATTTGGTTATTTGCCAAAAACATACAACTTGGTCAACTATATTTACAAATATTTTTATTGCAAACCTTTTTAAATAAATAAATGGTAATGATAATGATTTTATATAAAATATAGGGATGAAAATATAGTCAAAAATTACAAACAAGAAAATATATTAGTTATCTTTGTTTTATTTGTTCATAAATATCAACATAGTAGTTAAATACTTAAATAAGCAGTTATCAAGGTTTTATAAAAAGGAATTTATCTTGTTTACCTGTTTGTGAGATTCCAAGTAAATGTTGACACACCATTTGAAGTATTATAATAACTTCACAAGTGTAATGCCAGACAAGTACAAGTATTACCAATGATTGGTTTTATTTTATGATTTTAGAATAATATATTCTTATTTAACACATATACACTTGGTGAAAAATCCCAAACAGAAATCATGCAGTAGGGAGTTAATAACTTTAGTATGGGATTTTGGTTTGTGATAGATTATCTTACGAGGGGTAGTCATGTTAATGAATATCTTCAATTTAGTCTTTGCAAAATTGACATTGATCTAATCTGATGCGAGCACTATTAGGGTTGTTTTGACTTAAATGCAAGAAGATATGGTCACCTTGTACAACTCTTTAAAACCAAACATGACATTTTTTTTAGTAGACTGAAGTGAAGGGACTGTGTGAAAAGAATCATTGAATCTATGTGTTCTTGGTAATTGTAAATGGTGGTAATCTTAGTCAAATATTATGCTATGATATGTATTGGATCGAGCTTACCTTCTAGGAAAGGATGCCAAATGTAGGCAATAGAGAACAGTAATCTTCTTTTCAAGATTTACCAACTTGTGATTTGTGTTTTGGCCAAACTATACTGTACCATTGAAATAGATAGATATGAAATGCCTAGTTATTAATATTATTCTCTGCCACATCCTATTTGCAAGAAATGTGTTCATTCTAAATTAGAGTGCATATAGGCATCAGGCATGCATTGAGAGTTTCCCTCCTACCCATTTGTTCCAGGTTGTTAGGCGCCTCACGTAGGGTCGGCTATTCTTCAAGTTAGGAAGAATTCTATGGAAGTGTAGTGCTTCGTGGTTGGGTGGAAAAGCACCTTAACCATGCTCTTGACCTTCGGCTTGCAGAAGACTAGTAGGTTATGGCGGCTGAAGGCAGCTCACATATTGGTTCTCTTTATGTAACTCAGAAATGGATATATCATTGTATTGATCATTTATATTGCTTGTGTAGCCATGTATGTAGTTATTACTTTTCTATGTTATGCCATTTAGATGCACCTGAAATATTGTAAACTTGCAAGATATAATACCTTTATGGATATCTCTATTAATATAAAGATTCAACTTCCATTTATAGATTAAGATTTGCATTTTGTCAAGTTTATAATTATCAGTACGTGTTTGACATAAAGTCAATTCATCAAGCTTTTTGCAGGTGATAGATACAACAAATTTGAACTAATAAGACTCCACTAACTACAAAAAACAACCATAGTTTATAGATGTTATTTGTCCTATCTACATTTTTATGCATGCAATGGGATTCTTTCCATATTTTTCACTGCCTTCTAGCTTAGAAATGGCAAACAACCTGTTGTACATATCTAAAAATTTGAATTTATTGAAGAGCTTAATAATGGTTATAATTCAATGAGCAAGGATCTCATGCATCAAATCTCCATCATGTTTGGGCACACGCTTTCCCTAGTTCAAAAATTCTAAAAATCTTAAGGAATATGAGTTTGATTGAGTGCCCCTTGAAGTTGAGCTTGATGACGCACCACCTCTAGCTATTTCACTTTCCTGAATTTGTAGATTCTTGCCTTGCAGATTAGCTAAAGTATTTTTTATTGAGTCTATTTGAATTGTCAATGCATTGCTATTGCTTCTTACTACACACAGAACCTGGTATGGCACGAGTTGAAGTAGCACTTTAGAGGACCATGAACAAGATCATGCACAATAACACATATCAACGAGAAAATTAAAATGCATATATAAAATACACATGCACAAATATGAAATTGTTCATTTGAAACAACTCACTCAATTGCTTGTTGAGATCTAGATGAAATCCACATGTCTGTAAAATATTTTGACATGAGATCGAGTTAAAATTAAATTTTCTACTTGACTTCAAAAGTTTAAATCTATAGTATATACTTGTCAACTCTAAAATTGACACTAGTTTATTCATTGTTGTAGAAAGCAGTTTACTTACTAACTAAAAGATTGTGAATGTATGTAAGCACCTAGTTTATTCAAAATGCAAAAGGCCATTCAACTAGTTAGCTAGTAAAATATCAAAATGTATCTACAACTCTACAATGTATGAAATTGAAAATAATAGCCTTGACAACACATACCATATATCATAGTAAAAATCACCATAAGAACATCAAAAATAAAAAGAACAAAAAATTGCAACTAAAACAGGACTCCAAATTGGATTCAATTAATAATAACATAAGCACACAACACATAAAATATGCTTGTGTTTAATAAAGGAATAACATAACAAAATATCTAGATTTCAATTATTACCTTTGTGCATTTACTCAAAATATATTATTCACCATTATTATCTATAGCCAAAGTAATAACAAAATGGAAGGATTAATGGGATTACCACTATGAATACTGACAATACAAATTAAATATCGACATGATGACAATGAACACTCCAGATTTTGGGTAATATTAGGCAATTGAACATTTCGCAAGTAAAATGTTAAATAAATGCACAATACTAAAATCTTTTGGTGGGATATAAAAAATGTATTCATGGTCTAAATGTTCATAGAATATAAAATAAAGTTATTGTTGTAATTTAGATAGCAAAGACAATATTAAGCAGTTTTAGTAAGTAATTATATGGTTCAAGTATTTGTGAAGGTGTATAAAATATTAACAAAAATGTTGTGATTAT
Organism: Cunninghamia lanceolata; assembly: GCA_027924645.1. NCBI lineage: Eukaryota > Viridiplantae > Streptophyta > Pinopsida > Cupressales > Cupressaceae > Cunninghamia > Cunninghamia lanceolata. Next base: position 8,555,375 of record BSBN01000246.1, read on the forward strand.
GAAATGGTTATATATTTGTTATCTCCAAGGTTTGTTGTAGCTAGATTTAAATTATACAATGGAAAAGGTGATCCCAATGTTTATTTTTAAACTTTTAATATGTAAAGTTTAGATTTTTCTCATGAGAATAAGATCCTAGATCCTAGCTAAGTTGTTTTTATGAACTCTAAAGGATTGTGCTATTTAACAGTGAAGAAACTCGTATTCTTGATAGGAACATATGTTCTAGAGTCAACCAGATATCACTATGAAGAAATTAGATTACCTAAATGTTGAGCCTCTAACTCAAAGAAAATTGCTACAGAACAACAACCTAGCAACTAGCACAATCAACCAGATATCAATTATTAGGAAATTCAATAAGCTGAATGTTCAGTCTACAAATTAAATAAAACAACCAAATAAGATTTTGATAAGACATTAATTACCATATGCAAATGTGTAGATTTATTTGTACAAAAATTAAATTAATCATATGAATATAGTTGCATGTACAAATTTATATTCAACCACAACAGAAACCTGACGCAATCCAACAATAGAGATCAATAACCTCCTCCTATCCCTCCCTATCTCACACTGGCTAAGAAAAATAGTTTAAGTAGCTGATAATTGGAGAGGACCTTGACTGATTAATTTTTCCAGTGTACTTTTAGACTATGCCAAAATTGGAGCTTTAAAACAGTGTATGGACATCCATCAAAGCATAATGAAAAGGGGATTTTTCTCAAATGTTGTAATTGCAATGGCCTTGATAGGCATGCATACAACATGCAAAAGTGTGCACAAAGCAATCACATTGTTTGACCAAATTTAACGAAAAAGTATCCAACCTAATTAGTTCACCTTTTCCATTATACTCCCAACCTGTGCTAAAATCGAAGCTTTGAAATAGGAACTGGACATTCGTCAAAACATAATGGAAAGGGGTTTTTTTCTCAAATGTTGTAGTTGCAACAACCTTGATAGACATGTATGCAAAATGTGGAAGTGTGCAGAAGGTACGTAAAGTGCTTAAAAAAATATTTCAAAGAAATGACATCTCATAGACTATAATAATTGTAGGATATACACAAAATGGATTTTTGGATAAGGCCTTACAATTTTTTAAGCAAATGCAATTGGCAGGTGCAAAATTGAACGACTCAACCTTTTCCAGCAAACAACAATACAATTTCAGCAAACAACAATACAATTTCATTCCATGGAACCACATTTCAATAACTTAATTTTTGCAACCCATAAATAATCTAAAATGGGGTTATATTGTAAAACAATTTTTCTAAATATGAAAAACTAAAAACTGTGCAAAAAATTTCCCATTGCATACATTATTTTCACTTCAATGTAGATACTAGAAACAAAACATAGAACACACATAATGAAAACTATATACAATCGATGCATAAAATTTATTTCAAATAAATCAATGTATTAAATTCATTTGCTTGTTGAAATGACAATAATTTTCCCACAACCAGAGTTTTTAGCCTAACCCATTAATAATCTAAAATAGTATTATATTGCAAAATATTTTTTCTAAATATGAAAAACTAAAACTATGCAATTTTTTTTCCATTACATACCTTATTTTTGCTTCAACGCAAATATTGGAAACAAAACATAGAACACATAGAATGAAATCTATACATAGTCGATGCATAAAATGCATTCCTAACAATTCAATGCATTTAAATTCGTTTGCTTGTTGAAATGATGGTAATTTAATAAATTTGTTTGCATCTTGGTACATTCTCATAAGTCATTGCATGTCATCAATTGCCAATACAATGTCTCCATTAATTTTAAAATCCACTAAAATTTAAACCACTTATTTCATTTTCCAGTTACTGTTCACAATATCAACCAATCGGTGAACAAAAAATGATATTTTCTAAATTATAACATAAAAGAAATGATTTTAAACTTTAGCATTGTTGTTTGAAAATTTAAATTCTATAAAATGATTGGTTACATAAAAAATGAAATTGGATCCGCAATGCATTGAATTTGTTTGCTTGTTGAAATGACAATAATTTAATAATAATTTCGTTTGCATCTTGGTACTGTTATCTCCTAATAGTACACCCTTGCCAAGTAAACTCAGCCTATTGGTGAAACGTTGGAAAGCCTCCCTGATTGTGGGCTCAGATAATGGAAGCTAACCTCCACAGTAAGCTAGCTCTTAAGGTACTCACCTAAAACTATTCTTGTTGGGAAAAGGGTAAGAAAGATTGCATGAAAATGAACCTAACTCCTAAGGTGATACACCAAATTTGATTCAAACCTATATTGTTGTCTTAACACACAATTTTCTCAATAGCTCAGCTTAACTTAACACAACTCAGATATTTTAATATATCCATACATAAGTGTTTTGCAAGGAGGCTTGATTCTCTTAACACTTTTGAAGGAAAAGAGTTCTTTCACAACTAAATTATCTATTTGAATCACTGCACAACTTACAACCCACAAAAATATATGTTTCTTCTGCCTAAAGGTGCTAAAATGAGACAAACATTAAAGGAATTATCAAAACTCACAAGAAAATTCATCAATCACACACTACACACTATGAGACAGCTTCTGAGAAGGTAAAAACACTGAATTTCATTGATAAAAGGTGTTACCAACTTTGCACAAGCTTGAAATTGAGTTACAATATTGTCTCTTGCTGAAAGAACTCCAAAAATGAGCTACATGAGAATAGAAAGAACTCCCTGCCAAAATGAATAATGAAGTCACTATATCCTCTAGTCCATCAGTTGCACTAAAATAGGGACCTAAAATCCTTTGGTCGTGCATAACCAAAAAGCCCAAAAAATAGCCCCTAAATTCCCTCCAAAATGTGTCTAAAATGAAGAAATGGTCAAGGCATGACCTCTCATATCATAAAGGCACCTAAAACTACCCCTAAATGCTCTCTAAGGCCTTTAAAACAAGTCAAAACCACCCCTATATACTTGGCACATGTTTGCCAACTTCTTCAACTTCTCCCTATATGCTTGGTGTATACACCTAAAATTGGCATGACTCTACTTAAATAAATATTTTAAATATTTATTTCATCTTCACATTCCTCTATCAATAAATAAATACATTTATTTATTTATTTGATTCAATTCCTCTCATTTAATTAAATAAACACATTTATTTAATTAATTAAATTCATCTACATCAAACTTCATTCTTCTAAATAATTAAATAATTTTAATTATTTAAATAGAAAAATAAATTCTAAATTAAGAAAATCAAATCTCATCCTCATCAAGAGAGGAGTTAACTTAACAAAGCTGCTTTTTGAATGACACGTCTTTCTTCCATTTGTTGCACGTTCCTCAACCATCTTCCTCCGTTGATCTTCCCTTTTCTTCTCAACCATTGATCTTCTTCTACACATCTCTATAAATACAACCTTCCTCTTCTTCATTTAAGAGATATATAGCTTGAGCGAACTTATGCTGCAGAAATACAAGCGCGCCTTTGGCACTTCATAGCACTTCATATTCATCCTCTCACATTTGTGTTTGAAACTCATCTTCAAATACAAACGAGTATCCTAGCCATTCTTCTCTTGTCATCTTCAACAAGCAAGGGAGCACATGCTTCTAAGGGCTTCACATTTATCAAGATCAAGAGCTGATAGGCGAATAATGGAAGACGCAAGGTAAAGGTGTGAGTATCATTTATTTGTTTGTTTAAATATCCTTTTTCCTTCAAATTTTATTAATGTATTGGGTTTATTATTCTTAATTGATTAATCCATTTTCCCCTTCACATTTTGGCACCCACCGTGGGGCCCTTGCCCCTCTAACTAATCAAAAACTGAGTTTTTCCAAGTGAGAGGTCCGTACAGGTGATGAACAGGGTTCTGACAGAGGCAGATCTGGCGCATCTGACCTCCTAGACGACACATTTGCCTCCTGATCAGCTGCATCCATACTACAGTGCATCTGACCTCCTAAATGACGCATTTGCCTCCTGATCCGCTGCATCCATACTATGGCACATTTGACCTCTGAAACGATGCATTTGCCTCCTACTTTGCCGCATCCATATTACGGCGCATCTGACCTCTATGACGGCGCATACAATCTCTATGTCGGCGCCTACATACTAGTTGCGCATATACCCAGTTTTGGCGCATTTACTCTGTATAACGGTGCATCTGTCAATATTGCGCATATATCTCTTTCTATGGCGCATTTACCTTCTATCTTGGCACATATGTAAAATGCCGCATGCACTATTTGTTTCTGCGCATTCAGACTGTAGTGCGGCACTTCTAATTCTGCTTTCTATTTTTAGGGTTTCTGATTTTGTGTGTTGGAGCTAACAATCGTTTTACAGGTTTAGTGGCTGGAGTAGATCATTTAGATGCTTTGCCTAGTTCATTTAGACTAATTAGAGGGAAAAGTAAACAAGTGCATGCATTCAAATTTCACATAGCTCTTAACTAGGAAGAAAGTAATTGAACCCATTGCTATCTTTGCATTGTTAATTTATTTTCCTAGTTAGACCACTGCTATCTTTACAAACGGGAAAATGAACATTGCTATGTCTAAAATCACTTCCAAGTTAACAACCGCGTGAGTGCACAAGTAGAGTAGCCTATTTAGTTTTTCTACTTTTAACTAGGTTGGATTAACCAGTGTATTCTGTGCTTGTGAATGACAATAGGCTTATGCTCTCCCCTTAACTGTAAGGAAATGATGGCATCTCAAAACGTATTTCTAAGAACAATGATGTCTTCGATAGATTTAAATTCTTTTCAATTGCTTCAAAAACACGCACAACTATGCCACAAAGCGGAAACAGACAGAACATTTCCAACATTGACCATTAGAGGAAAGTACAGACAACATTAACCAGTTTCAACAGCAGAAACACTAACTCAAAAGATAGATCAGAAGACATAGATATACGTGGGGAAAACCCTTATGGGTAAAAAACCCCACACTCCAAAAACCCAGATCACAATTATATTATTTAGCAACAAAAATAGTTACAATATAAATCTGGCACTAAGCCTTTCATGGAGATTTACATCTTACTTCATCTAAAGAATAATTAATAGCCCAATCCTACTCAGTTTTCTCCAGCACTCAGATTAGTCCTTCATATTGTTATCATGCCTTAAATCACATACAATAAAGGACATCAGTCTCTCGGCTCTGTTCTTTTCATCTCTCCTCAATCTTTTTACATACAGTTAACATGCAATGTGTAACAAACTGTATAAGACTTCACAGAAGAGATAAAACACTCTCATTTATCTCGAATGAACTCTCACTAATAAGCCTATCGATTTTCACATTGCTTAGCAATCCAATTGACACATGCAACTCACCGTTCGTTCCAACTGCAATCGCTCTTTTTCAACCGTTTCAAAACTACCAAACCGTATGCACATTCGTGATGACCTTTAGTGCCACATGCACCCGACGTTGGACAATTTCCAGTTTATATACCTGACGGCTTGGAAAGACTATCGTTGGCACTTTTGCCGCCACTGACCCTAGTCTATCCCCATCGGCACAACCAAAACTATCGGCCAACCCTCCATCATTCACTCCGACAGTTTCACATCCCACCGATACCAAAGACATCACTCTCCATCAGCGTGAGCCACTGCCATCGGCCCAGAAACTTAACATAGCTCTGATAGAAGTCCTTACACTGATGCCCGATTCCATCGGAGTAGCACATAGCTATCGGAGCGACTTCCACATCCTTCGCTGACAACAAGTCTCATACCAATGACAAACCTTGCCAACACTTCATTGGATAGACAGTTAGTATCGGAGCAACATCCACATCCTTCGTCGATAGTGATTCTCATGCCGATGACCTTCACACCCACCACATACAACTGCGATATACACACGAAATTTATATCCCAACATATAATGCTGATATGCATTCACCATATACATTTGGTAAGCCTGATAATAAACTTCATACCGATGCTGTTGAACCAATGAACCAATGAAACATTGAACCTATAATCTGAGTCACAAGTACTCAACATTAATTGGGTGATCAAAGTGCTAGACTTGTCATTCGATTTGTTTCACCTTTAGGGGGGCCTGCCCTTGGATGCACACTTGTCCAAGTGGGAACGACCCTAAGTGGTAACAGGCTAAAGCCAAGCCCTACCAAGTCACTTAAAATAAATTGTGCCTTAGGTGAAAACCTCCTGCAACGAGTGTTGCTGTGTTACACCGATGACCAATCTCCCCCAAAACCCTCTAAGGCATAACCCTTTGAGGCTGGGAGACTCCATAACGGAGAGTAGTGTTGTCGCATGTGTAACCACTCGAACAGTTGCCCTGATTAAGAACCAATTGTTTAGCAAGCCAAAATCCCCTATTTGTTGATGCAAAGGGTGAAGTTCTTGAAACAGCCTCGATTCATGTGACTCTTAGTAGAGGTAGCAAGGACAATCCTAAGGTTCGATGTGGGTACGAGCCTAAGGAAACCCAAATCTGGTATGCGTGAGAAGTGAGTTCCGTGGAGGGGAGCCGATGCTACCAGATTCTAGAGCTACACGCTTTGAGTAAGCACAGCTAGAGGATTCAACAAATATTGTCATATCCAGCCTAGGTTGTACTTGTTTTGAGTCAAAATAGTCAAAAAATATAAAAAGATAAAAATCATGAAAAACTTCTATGTGTTTGCTGTGTTTTTTCCATAATTGAACATCAGACTATCCAGAAACACCAAGTTTTTCAAACCAAAAATAGAAAAATCCTAAAAACGTTCCAAAATCTTCCAAAATTCTAAGAAAACAAGACAAAAAGCCAGAGTTGTGCATTTGCCTCAACTAGTGGCGCATTTGCCTCAACTGGTGGCACATTTGACATCTGTCGTCGTGCATTTAAACTTTTCCAAAGTTGCGCATTTGCCTCGACTAGCGGCGCATTTGCCTCGACTGGCGGCGCATTTGACATCTACCGTGGTGCATTTGAAAGTTTGCTAGTATTGCGCATTTGATCTGACTTTTAGTGCATATACTCTCTGTTGTGGTGCATTTGAACTACTGCACATTTGAACCAAAAAATAATTTTTGTACTTCCAAGAGCAAAAAGAAAAATCTGTCAAAACTTTTCAAAAACCATTTTCAGACCTGTCTTAGTTTTTCAAAATCTGATTTAGATCATGCAAATCAATCATATTCCTTCTTCTTCCATATCATAACTACTTTTCTCATTCAAAATCTAACCAAATTCTTCCAAAAATCCAACAAAGGTTAGAACTAAGTTATTCTAGATCACATCACATCTCAAACAAACCTAGTGAGTATCCATTGTCAAGGATCACTTATCCTTTTTCTCTATCGGAACTCCACTAGGGGATTCGTACAAACCTAAGTCAACATCAAGCATTCGGATTTCTATCATCCTCGCTTCGACTATAGTTTTGTTCATCCACTTGTTTGACACAAAATTGATCTAAGAAGAACCTTACTTGAACCTTGTCTCATTCTATCACCTCTTGTGCGAAACTTTCAAATCTCATCCCATTCTCATCTCTAGTCACCTCTTGCATGGTCTTAACTAGATTACAAAAACAAAAACAGATTGAAATGGCTAAGAAAAGTATCCCAAACAATCACGAAAGTAAGGAAGAAATTTCTATGGACGAGATCCTTCACACGCAGCATGACCCAAAATTTCAACGCCTATTAGAGGGGGTGCTTGCCCAAGACCCCACTAAATTCTTTTTACACCTAGCAAATCTAGGGGTCAAACTCCCTAAGGACTATGATGTGGAGACTCTCAAAGAAACTGAGGGAAGTAGACATGAGGACGAAACACCTTTAGACAAAAGCAAAACCAACACTGATGCTACAGATGCCCTAAGTCTAATGAACCAAAAATTTGAAGCTCTCCAACAACAAATTTCTGACATGAAAATAGGAGCATCGACTAAACATTACACCTTAGAGGATATTTCACCATATCCTTTTGATAGGGCCTTGATCATGATTCCTTTCCCCTCAAAGTTTGAGGTACCAAAATTCAATAAATATCAAGGAAAGGGTGATCCAAGGGACCATATCAGAGAATTCAATGCTGCTTGCCTTGAGGTCGCACACAACGACACTTACCTTATGTGACTTTTTCCACAAAGCTTTAGAGGATAGGCCATGGAATGGTTCTCTAGACTACCACCTAGCATCAAAACATTCAATGAACTGATAAATAAATTTGTCACCCACTTCTCTTACAATGTTGAGAACGACACCTCAATATTGGATCTTTGTAACACCAAACAGAAAGGTGGGGAATCTTTCACCACTTTCTTACAGAGATGGAGACAACTGGCAAGCAAATGCCCACACCAAATGCCGGAGAAACAAATGCTAGAAATGTTCATCCACAACTTACAAACGGACCTAAGCTACCAAATCCAAATCCAATGTCCTACTTCTTTTAGCAAGGTCATTGAGATGGGCCTCATCATAGAAAAAGCTCTAATCGCAAAAGGTCAAATCAAGCTCTATAAAGACACTCCTAGTACCAACACCAACAATGACAAACCTAGATTCTGGATGAAAAATAAAAACATTGTGAATGATGGGGTGGTGGATGCCAAGAATGCGGCACCTAAGCAACCAATTTTCAACCTATCAACACCTCAAAATAAGCCCCCGCAAAACAAACCAAAAAACACTGAATCAAGGTTTACCAACTTTCAACCTAGGAGAAAGTTCACACCTTTGGGCGAATCATTAGAAACTACCCTACGGAAGCTAATCACCAACAAGATCATAACACTTCCCTCGGCATGAGAATACGAACCAAAGGTCAAACCCCATTGGTGGAACGACAATGACTTTTGTGAATACCACAGAAATAGGGGACACAAGACTAATGATTGTATTGCACTCAAGCATACAATCCAAGACCTGATAGAGCAAAACAAAATATCCGTTGACGAGCATACCTCCAACAGTGATCACCAGGCATTCAAGGATCCTCTTCCTAACTATGAGCAAGGAGGACCTTCCAATAGAAACAACAGTGGATCTAACAACGCAAACTACACAAATGTCAGCTTCGACTATGTTGTTAACCATATCTATGAAAATGATTCACACATCAATGTGATCACTATTAACAAAGATCCAGATTGCAGTGTTACTACCCACAGTAACAGAGTCACCCTTAGGGGAACCCCCACCACACCATCTAATCAATATAGTATCATGGATCAACTCCACAAAACACCTGCACATATCTCCATCTTGGAACTTCTGCATCTATCTCCTTCTCATAGGTCCATACTTGACAAAGCCTTAGCGGAAGCCTCCATTCCCACAAACCTTGCTAAAGAACAATTCCAAACCATGGTTGGTCATATTACCTCACCACATTCCCTATCATTCACTGAGAAAGATGATATGTCAATCACTCAACCCCATAACGCCTCCCTTCATATTGAAGCTTTCATACACAAACACAAGATCAAAAGAGTCCTAATCGATGGAGGGGCTGGCTTGAATATTTGCACATTGAAACTAATCCTTACATTGGGGTTTTTAGAAAAGGCTATAGATCCTAAAAGGAAAATCACCATAAAATCCTATGATGAGGAGGAAAGAACGTCCAAAGGAATTATTACCCTACCAATCAGAGTGGGCCCCGTGGTAAAAGATGTAGCTTGTCAAGTCCTCGACATGGAGCTAGCGTACAACATTCTTCTTGGGCGACCATGGATACATGCTCTAAAAGCAGTACCTTCAACATACTGTCAATGTATCAAGTTCCCACATGAAGGTCAAGAGATCACCATCCAAGGTGACCCTAACCCCTATCAATATTGTAACTCCATTCATCCAAAACCCGAAGTTGTGATCCCCACCAACTGTGCTTCTACAGCCTCTTCATCTCGTGTTGATCTGGTTTCACTTGCTTCCTCTTCACAAGCTCCACAACCTGGTCTCAGACTCACAAATAAGGGCTTGGGTGAATACACAATCTCTCAATCCCTCTGCTTGGCACAACTGCCCCTATCTCCTAGATCCTATGGGAGACCTATCCTAAAGACACAAAAATCAGAGAGAACTATAAAAGGACCATTTGTAAAATGGGGAAGCCTAGAAGATGAGAGTGATGAAAATGATATCTTACAATGGCTATACAAAGATGAAGGTAGCTCCTCTACGCAACATGGTCATCACACTATACCAACAGAACAATATGGTCAAGGCTTTCAAATGCTACAGAGAATGGGGTATGAAGGACATGGTCCTCTCGGTTCAAGAAAGGATGGCATCACTAAACCCATCCAACCTCATACCCTGACAGCCCGAGACACTACAGGGCTAGGATATATTAGAGCACCAAGAAACAACCGAGCAAACAAGAAAAAGGACAAGCAACCAGAAACCTCTACTAACAATCTGGTTGAGCAAATTTAGCAAATGCAACTGAGAAGCGACACAGATTCTAATGAGTACGAATAGGATAGCCTCTCTGAGATGTCTTGTGACGAAAAAGATATCGATGTTGTCCATGAGTATGACCCAACCCATAGCAATGAGAGACAAGGTCCAAGGGATAGACCACTAGAGTCTGACCCACATAGCAACAATAGTGAAAATCGTGAGGATAGAATGATTCCCCCCTTGACGGATCCACTAATAGAGAGTACCATCGGAGACTTTGTCTGTGCTTTCAATAACTCTATCTTAACCATCAACGCCATCGAACCAGACCAACCTAATGATCCCTTACCTTTGGTACACACTGAACTTATCGACTGGGACCTAGAAGGCACCACCCCTGAGCTAGACACCTTTGAAAATGACAAAGCCATCATAGATTATCTTGAGCTTAGAGATTATATACCTGCAGGGGACCACAGAGTGGGCTATGCTATTGAACTCAATGAGAAGGCCTATTTTGGAGAGAGTGCCAAGCCTTTTAGTCATAAAAATATCAAAATAAAAGAACTATCTAACGGTGAAAACCACTCCGCAGTAGTGTTAGATCATCAAAATAGTAAAAATAAAGGCGTATCCAACGGTGAAAACCTCTATGAGGCACCAAAGGATGGAAGGCTTGACCCTCTCCCCAATCGTACACACCAGGAGAGATCATCGATCTTGATAGAACCGGTAGAACCAATCAATGTCAACACAGGCAATAAGCCCAGAATGATCCACATGGTAAAAGCTCTAACAGAACATGAAAAACTAGCATTGACGGATTTCTTCAAGATAAAACATATCAACTTTGCTTGGACATATGCTGACATGCCAGGGCTAAATCCAAATCTTATCATGCATCATTTATCTTTAGCTCCAGGAGCTAAACCGGTCAAACAAAAACTCAGAAAGATGCATCCACATGTGGCCCTCATGGTAAAAGAAGAGCTAAAGAAACTGCTAGACGTCAGATTTATCAGGCCTATTGACTATCCTGAATGGGTATCAAACATAGTACCAGTGGCTAAACCAGATGGTAGAGTCTGAATATGCAATGATTTCAGGGACCTAAACAAAGGTTGTCCAAAAGATGATTTCCCCCTGCCAAACATAGACATGATCGTAGATCTTACGGCAAGTCACACTATGCTATCACTAATGGATGGTTTTTCTGGATATAACCAAATAAAGATTGCACCAGAAGACCAACACAAGACTACATTTACATGTCCTTGGGGCACCTATTATTGGTGTGTCATGCCATTTGGTCTAAAAAATGCTGGTCCAACATATCAGAGAGCCATGACAACAATCTTCCACAACATGATGCACACTATAATGGAAGACTATGTCGACGACATTTTGGCAAAATTACTTACAAGAGAAGACCATCTAGCAGTACTAGATAAGATCTTCAATAGGTTGGAACAATTTAATGTGCGTCTCAATCCAAAGAAGTGTGTGTTCGGGGTTACATCAGGCAAACTACTGGGATACATAGTGTCTGCAAACGGTATCAAAGTCGACCCGGCTAAGGTGAAGGCCATCATGGAGATGCCACCTCCTAAGAATCTGACTCAACTAAGATCCTTACAGGGAAAATTGCAATCTATTAGAAGGTTCATCTCTCAATTGGTAGACAAATGTCACCCATTTTCTCACCTTCTACACAAGAATGTACCTTTCAAATGGAATGAGTCATGTGAACAGGCATTTTAGCAATTAAAGGAATATCTCATGAAACCACCGGTATTGATGCCACCAATTTAGGGCAAACCTCTACTACTGTATATCTCAGCTACACCAATAGCTTTGGGAGCTCTCCTCGCACAACAAAACTATGATGGGAAAGAACAGGCAATCTACTACATTAGTCGAACACTTGTTGGGTATGAACTGCAATACACGCCAATCGAAAGAGCATGTCTAGCTGTTGTCTTCACCTCACAAAAATGGAGACATTACATGCTGTCACACTCTATCAAACTGATAGCAAAGATCGATCCACTCAAATACTTACTCAACAAGGCAGCCCTAACAGGTAGATTGTCTAAATGGGTCATGTTGCTCAGTGAGTTCAACATCGAATATGTAGACAGGAAAGCAATAAAGGACAAGTACTAGCAGATCAACTGGCAGATGCACCTCTAACGGATGACAACCCTCTGAGCTTTGAGTTTCCAGACGAATCTATCTTCCACATAAATACAACCTGGAAAATGTACTTCGATGGCTCATACACCCAACATGGACCGGGGGCGGGTATCTTATTGATCACACCTAATGGCGATACAATCCCTAAATCATATAGATTAATGTTTCTCTGCACTAACAACGTGGTAGAGTATGAAGCCCTAGTCATTGGTATCAAGCTAGCAGTTGAATGGAATATCAAAGAACTGCAGGTGTATGGTGACTCACAGTTGGTCATAAATCAAGTGAATGACGACTACCAAACAAAAGATGAGAAACTAATCCCTTACAAGAGAATGGTAGATGAATTCAAAGAATACTTTGTCAAGATCTCTTTTGAGAAGATACCGAGGATTGAAAACAGAGCTGTAGACACTATGGCAACAATTGCATCTCTCCTCGACATACCAAAAAATTAATCACGTTATGAGTTCTTGGTAGAGCCAGTGTCCTGTCCTGCATACGACACCCCTGAGTCCCATATCATTTGCCACATTGTCAAAGCCGATTCCCTTCTCTATGGAAAGATATTTGCCTATCTTAAAGAGAATACCCTCCCACCTGATCTCTCTAGCAACCAAAAATGAACCTTTATCTGTCAGGCATCTCGGTATGCCATTGTCGCCAATACCCTATATCGCAGAGGTCTCGATGGTTCTCTCATTAGGTGTCTCGATAGTGAGGAACATCAAACCGCCCTGAATGAAATACACGACGGTATATGCGGGACCCACTCTAATGGCCCTACCTTAGCCAAGAAACTCATATGCATGGGGTACTACTGGCCAACTATGGAACAAGATTCCTATCATTTTGTAAAGAAGTGCAAGAAGTGCCAAATCCATGGGAACCTGATACATGCATCAACACAGGAACTACATCCATTAATGACTCCTTAGCCTTTCTGTCAGTGGGGACTCGACTTAGTGGGCAAGATTCACCCTCCTTCCTCAAGCGGCCATAAATTCATAATCACTGCCACAGAGTACTTCACGAAGTGGATTGAAGCTGTGCCCTTAGCCAACATCACAGGCAAGTAGATTGCCTCTTTTATCCTAAACTATATCATTTGTCGTTATGGTGTCCCTTCGTCCATTATCACGGATAACGGACGACCCTTCAAAAACCAAGATGTTAGGGAACTATGCGACAAATTCCATATCTAGCACCCCTTTTCAACCCCCTATTACCCACAAGGCAACGGTTAGGCTGAGGCATCAAATAAAACCATTCTAAAAATACTAAAGAAGACTGTCAATGATGCCGGCCGTGATTGGCATGTCTAACTGAATCCCGCACTGTGGGCCTACCGCACAAGCATCCACACACCTATAGGTGCAACACTATACTACCTAGTCTATGGATCTAAAGCCATCTTGCCCATTGAAGTTGAGATCCCATCCTTGCGAGTCTCATTAAAAGGCCTCATACCAGATGAAGAGTATAGAGTGACCAGACTCCAAGAATTAGAGCTGCTCGAAGAGAGAAGGCAACAGACCTTTAACCATCTAAAAGCATATCAATAGCGCATGTCCAAAAGTTACAATCATAGGGTCAAACCCCGAGTCTTCCAAGTTGGTGACCTAGTACTAAGAGAAAATCCTAGAAATCAGCAAGATCGTGAAAAGAAAGGAAAATTTGAACCTAACTGGCTGGGTCCCTATGTCGTCATCACAACTTATGGATCGGGGGCATATCAATTGGTTACATCTGAAGGTGAACTATTCAATAATCCTATCAACAACATGCACCTTCGCAAGTTCTATACCTGAAAACCCCAATGTAAGGGAGTCCTGAAAAAATCCAAAAAAATTGAAAAAGTGAGCAAAAATAGAAAAATACGAAAAAGATTCAAAAACATAACAAAAAAATCAAAAAAATGAGAAAATAAATTGTCCTATGGTGAAAACCTGGCAAACAGGTGCCTAGGATAAGTACCATGGTGAAAACCTAGCAAACAGGCGTCGTGTGTACTTTTAGTTTCTCGTGCAAATAAAAAGTAAGTGGTGAAAACCTAGTAAATAGGTGCTATCTATGACAAACCACTTCCTCCATCAGTTCTGACTTCATGTCTCTTGTGTCCCTCATATTGTTCATCTTGAATCAGTCCTTTGAATTGTTGTCAAACTACGTCACCTTTGAGTTATCACATAGGCAAGGCCATTCTTAATGCGCCCCTGAGGCTTCACTTCACTTCACTCCATGCCACGGTCCTGTCTGTCCCATATCTAGTCCTTCTGTCAATCTGAGTCCATACTATTTCTACACCACTTTACCATCGCCTAGGTCTTAGGTCTACTAGGGTTCACCCCGAACTATGTTGCCTCTGCATTGTCACGTAGGCAAGGCCATTTAGCAATGAGCCCCCGAGGCACTAGGTCAATTCGTTAGGGCCCATCTCTCCATGTATGTCTGTCTCTCGCCCATAATAAGTTAATCTTTGTCTAAACTGGGGGCAACTCCTCGACCTAGTTACGGATTTGGATTCTTGAATGCCACTTTTCTAAGAGGATACCAATAAGGATCGCGATACCTTTTCACTATTCAAACAAGCACAGCAAAAACAAGCTACCCAAACCAAAAGTCTTGATGCAAAACATCAACCTGTCCAAAACAGAGTAGAATACCATACCAAAAACACTAAAACTGATTCTATATCAATTATGGCAAAAGACACATCTAATGCAAGAATGTTTTGTCAACAGGTTAATTTACAAGGTCTTGAATTTTTGTCATTATGTCTTCCTATGCTACTCAAGGATGCCAAAAGCTAGAGATGCTATGATGGGGGACATAATCATTTTCTTTGTCTGCTGCTTGTGGATTAAACTATAGTAATGTGATGACTTTTGTCTAATGACATGATCAGCAAAATGATCATTGAGGACTCCAAGGTCTAAACATGAAAAGGGGCAATCCTTGTCTGTTGAAACGCGAGAAGTACTCAGGTCATCTAGATTCAAGTTTGACTAGATGCTTGTATCAACTTGCTATAACAAAATCCATGTAAAGAATACTCAAGTCATCTCGGTCTAATTATGCCTAGATGCTTGTAATTCCTTACAACATTTCAAAAAGAGAAAAATACCAAAAAGTGCCCAATGATGAAAGCAAAAACCTTGCAAAAATCTCAAGATGACAATCCACATCCATATCCATCTCATATCTAGCAAATCGATATCATTTGTGCAATAAATAAATCCTGCAGCATATCAAGTGCAAAATTCTCAAATCTTCATCTCTTTTCTTCTACATATCTATATCACCTCTGTGTTGATTGAGTACATTTTGACATATCAAAAACATCGCATAAGAAACATATCATATCGCATGAGATAGTCATCCACATGATTAAATCATTTTGCATACATACATTAGGTTATCCACATACATTTGCATCAGTATATCAATAGCAACAAAATCAAAAACATAGACATATCCATATAGAGCTACATAATCATACCCATAACATGTCACATTTACATTTGCATATCAAATCATCCCAAATCCATCTACCATGCATCACATATACAAATACATCATGAAATAGATTGCATCCATAGCATATCAAAAAAAAAAAAACACATGCATGTAGACCATGAACAACTGCAACATCATATCATCATCAAAAACGTGTCCAAATGTACAACATATCAGAATCTCTAACCAATCTCTCATAGTCATATCATAAGTGTATACGAAACATAACAAATGGTGATACATGTCTCGGGGAAAAAATAAGTACATATATCGGCTATCTCAGCCATCCATAAAAAATGTGTACAAATCTGATAAAAAATGGCACAACTATCTGGGTATGCCTAACCCTGCCGCTGGGGAACACTGCTCCCTACACTGGCCTCTCCTCTGTCTCCCACTGTCTGCTACGGGCCCCTCATTGAGCCTACAGACCGAGACCCACCTGCCCGCTGGAATGCCTCTGACTGGCTCCTGAAGCTAGGGGCACACTGATCCGCTACCACTGCCCCATGATATAACCCTCTGTAATACTGAGCCTGTGCCTAGGCTCTAGTAAGCTCACTCTACACCTGGGCCACCTGTGCCTGTGCTTGCTGCACCTGTGAAACCAAAAAATTGGATGTCCCATCTGTGCCCATAGCCACCACGGCTGCATCTCTCTCTGCCCTCATAGCCTACATGCTGGCTAAGGTTGCGTCTCTCTCTAGTCAACCCTGATAACCGAGTCGCATCTGACTCTCTCTGTGACTCTGCTGCTCTCAGATGAGCCCTCAGTTGCCTAAGCTGGCTCTGTAGTGTAACCATAACTTGCTGCTACACATCAGGCTGTGGAGCCTACTCTGCCTATGCCACCTGCTGTGCTGGCACCTATCCCTGCACCGGCTATGCCACCTGCTATGGCGGTGGCATCTGTCTTTGTGCTACCACTGGCTGAACTGGCACCTGGACCTATACCTATCCCACAGCCTGCGGTTGTACAACTACCTGCTGGCCCACAAGTCCCTCTTCAGATCTCTGCCTCTGTCTTAGTCTCCCATCATCTCCCTAATCTCTCCTCCTCCTCCTCCATCCTCCCCTCCTCCTGCCAGCTGCACCCTCATTGTCTGAATCGTCCTCGTCTATATGAGGAGCTAACTCTCCTGGCCCTGAATATCTCAGGAATGGGTGTGCCGTGAACCACTCCTCGTAGTCTGGCATCATGCCAGTGTCCACTATGTCCCTCCTCATAGGCCAAGCTGCGTAAGGAATTTGTCGAAAGTCTGTCAAGGCCTCCTCATATGATGCCATAGGACCCCACCTATACCTCTTTGCATGAGCCCTGGAAAAACATGCCTCCTCCTGTGGTCTGCCCTATACTTAGCCAAACTGTCTCTGCACTCTGCTAACAATCTACCTCTCCAGAATGTACCTAGTCCTGCCAATGAGCCACCGCGTCTGGAAACAATATGGAAGCTTGTCTGCCTCATCATCCCACACCTCATAGTCTATGTAGGGGTGCCAGATAACTGCATCCACGCCATCAAAAGCATGTCTCCAGTACTCTAGCTTCCCCAGCCTATGTTGGGAAATCACATCTGCATAGCCGTAACTATAAGGCTCACCCCTCTGCCTGTGAAATACACATATCGGCCGTGTGATAGCAATGTGCTCCCATAACCAAAACTGCAACAACGACACACCTGTAGACAAACTGGCTCCTCTGTGATAAACCACCTGGTGCATGTCTCTATATAAGTGTGCAAGCACACACACACCCCACACATACCGGGTCCCGTCTGTGATCATGCTCTCCAACACCCTCCCCCAGCCGATCGGGAAGCCGTGAGACCTCCTATCGGGGCATATCACACCATCGATTAGTCCAGCCACTATGCCCAGGAAGTAGTCATAGCAGTCATACATGTCTTGCCACGAAATCACCTCCTCCACCAACTCTGGGTCATCAAATACGCGTCTACACTCCTCTAAGCCAGAATCCCGCTATGACTCATACTCAACCAGCTCTCCCTGAATCAGGAGGTGCAGAATCTGGTACACATCCTCAAGAGTAACCACCATCTCCCCCGTCGGTAGATGGAATGTACCATCCTCGCTGTGGAATTGCTCCACTGCTGCCATCAACATAGCCCGGTTTGCGTGAACCTCCGGCATAAAACATAGTGCAGACCCATTGCGCCTAGAGCCTTCGCGATCTATCTCGGTCAACATATACCACTGCAACAATGACAATGGGAACTGCTCTCGTGACGTAAGGACATTCTGAATATCCTCCTGCAAACCAAGCAAAGCATACCATCAACAAAATCCATATCCAAGCAAGCCTACTCATAACAATCAAACTATCCTATCAATGACTTGACATATCAAATTAATCAAAACAAAATATCATCTCTCGACTAGATTCCCGACAATCTTGGAAATCGCTTATCAATTGACGCATCGATCAAGGTGCCAATTGGGTTAATGTCGTTAAGTCATTTAATTTTTTTTAGTGCAAATATGCCAATCCAGGTAGTAGATGCGCTGATCCATATCACATGCACCACTTCCCCGTTAATGCGCCAATCCAGGGCTTGTATGTGCCACTTCCCTGTGAATGCGCCAATCCAGAGCTTGTATGTGCCATTCTGGCACATGTGCCAATCCTTATGTCACATGCACCATTTCCTGACAAATGCGCCAATCCAGAGCTTAGATGCACCAAACTAACAGATGCACCAAAGTATACCTCAAATGCGCCACTTCAAGACATAGTACATATGCGCCACTTTGGAGTGCATATGCGCCAAACTACAGTTTGGCGCATTTGTCTAAGTTTTTTTTCCTAGCCATTACCAAGCCTAATAAATGACTTTTTGTGAGTTTTGACAAACTACATACCGGGGGTCCTTCCTCCGCTAGCCGATCGAACCGTCGGATCCGCTCAAACTGGTGCTCCTCATGCAGAATATCCATCTCCCTAGCTGCCATGCTCTCCTAAGCTCTCAAGAGGACTAATCAACTATGGACAAGTGTACAAATGAATAGAACTTGTGGACTCAGCTCCTATATATAGCAAGTGAACCATATCAGCCTGCATGACAACTGTGGCTACTTCCCATGTCTGTTCTTCTGAACCATATCCCATTTTTCTCCATCCTAACCTGCTTTTCACCTTCTTCTTCATGAGATTGTCCGTCTCACGCCTTCTGCCTTCTTCCCGTCCAATCTCCCAAGGGGGCATCTTGTCGTTAAAGTTGTACCAGGGGCAAACTGGGGCATGTATCACTGTCAAAAATTCTTTTTCTTTGAAACAACATAATAAAACACATTGCATCAAAGAGGGGCAAAATGTATACACCTAAAATTGGCATGACTCTACTTAAATAAATATTTTAAATATTTATTTCATCTTCACATTCCTTTATCAATAAATAAATACATTTATTTATTTATTTGATTCAATTCCTCTCATTTAATTACATAAACACATTTATTTAATTAATTAAATTCATCTACATCAAACTTCATTCTTCTAAATAATTAAATAATTTTAATTATTTAATTAAAATCTTCTATTCTTCCAAATTTCAATAAAATGCAAATTTTGTTTAAATAAAATCTTAAATATCCACTAAATAAAATATACTTTTATATTTTATTTTATTCTTCAAAAATCTCCACAAAATAAAATACATTTCTATATTTTATTTATTCCTCTCATTTATCTACAAAATAATTAAATAAATCTTTTTATTTAATTATGCATTCTTATCTTCAAAAATCATTCTTATCTTCTAACAATACTTTCCTCTTGTCATACAAAAGCAAAAGCAGTTTTAAAGCATCTTTAAAGCAAACTTTCTCTTAAATTAGAAAAATAAATTCTAAATTAAGAAAATCAAATCTCATCCTCATCAAGAGAGGAGTTAACTCAACAAAGCTGCTTTTCGAATGACACATGTCTTTCTTCCATTTGTTGCACATTCCTCAACCATCTTCCTCCGTTGATCTTCCCTTTTCTTCTCAACCATTGATCTTATACACATCTCTATAAATACAGCCTTCCTCTTCTTCATTTAAGAGATATATAGCTTGAGCGAACTTATGCTGCAGAAATACAAGCGCACCTTTGGCACTTCATAGCACTTCATATTCATCCTCTCACATTTGTGTTTGAAACTCGTCTTCAATTACAAACAAGTATCCTAGCCATTCTACTCCTGTCATCTTCAACAAGCAAGGGAGCACACGCTTCTGAGGGCTTCACATTTATCAAGATCAAGAGCTGATAGGCGAATAATGGAAGACGCAAGGTAAAGGTGTGAGTATCATTTATTTGTTTGTTTAAATCTCCTTTTTCCTTCAGATTTTATTAATGTGAAGGGTTTATTATTCTTAATTTATTAATCCGTTTTCCCCTTCACACTTGGCATTTGATTAATACTCAATTACATCCTCTCCCTTTGACTGTCATTGACAACCAATGCCTCTTATCTCTTTTTGCATTTTCATAACATCAAATAAAGTGATTTATAATTGCATCACTTAACTTAATATTTTACATTTCAAATGAAATGCAAAAAAAAAAGCATTATGACTCGATCACTTGGGAGTCAATGTAACATATACAAGGGACATATGTTATTTGCTAGGCAAGAGGAAAATGAGGTCGTGGGTATTAACATTTTATTGAAAAATGATAAAAGAAAGGCAAAAACTGCCTCTAAACCATCACACACTTAAGGTTTTCAAACCCTAATGACAAAAACTAGGGCAAATGCCTTATTTCACATTTCATTTTGCACTTTATCTCACTGTGTTTTGGGGTACCGCCATGGTTGAACTTGCTTGAGCTTGTGGAGGTTTCAACTGGAGTTTTAGGCTACATTTTTTTACAGGAAATTGATAGAAAAGCTCGGGTAAGCTCTCTGTCACTCCAAATCTGCCCTTTTCTTTTCATTTTATGTCAAAAATAATGCATTTCTTGAGCTCTCCTACGCTGGTATAGATGAAGAATGATGAATATATTTGATGTTTTTGTGCATTGTCTTCATACTCGGTTCTTTTCTCCATTTTATGATCTCTTGTGATACTATGCTATTCTGGAGCTCTCTTTTGAAGAAGAAAATTTGGTCTCTGATAGTGAATAATTTATTCATTATGTTATGTATATCTCATATGAATCACATTTTGAATGGACTGTCTTTAGTTCTCTCTGTCATTGTTGACATGACTGTTCCTCCACATCATGAATGTTATTTCTCTGACTCTACTGCAATTTTATTTCTATTTGACTATCCTTCAACTGAACTGCTCTTCTACTTGAGAGGAAAATGACTGCATCATCTTTGAAAGACACCTTGCAAAGTGCAATATGAAACCCTCTAAATCCTGTCAGCATTCCAGACTCTTTGAAGGATACAGGGAGCATCAAGGACAACATAAGTGTGACTATCATGGTCTTTCTCAATTGGTGAAGTACTTGAACTTGAGACATTAGGTCTCATGAAGGATCCTGACAGTCTGCTTAAAGATCTATTTCATGTACTTATCTAATAACCCCTTCATGAACTTTGATTTCCTTTTCCTGTCTAGTGCTGCTCTTTTCAAACTCTGCAGCCTCTAGACTACTCCCTTATGTTGATGATAGTCACACTTATATTGTCTTTCTGACTGTCTTCATATAAATTATTCCTCATGTATGTGATTACTTCCAAAATAGAGATACAAAGATGACTATCCTTGTTGCAAAATGACTACTCCTACTTGAAAATTTAGTTCATCTTGCATGCAGTCTTTTATGGGCATTTCATGTCTCCAATGATTTTGTCATTGTTGTCTAGAGCACTATTATGTACTATACTTGTATCCTGCTACAATCCTACTATTTCATTACCTCAGTCATTGCATTGACTGTTATGGACAATCAATGATGACACATCTCCTTGTTTTGATGTCTTTAAGACTAGAAGAAACATAGACTGACTACTTCAGTCATATCTTACAACTAACCTCTGAAACATAATGACTGTTAATCTTTAGGCATATCACTATGTTAGCTATCATGTTGACTGTTCCTTCCTTCTTGACAGACTACTCAATGCTCTTTTAATGTTTTTGTGATTGTCCTAGGCATTCTTTCTTTGTTTTTTTGATTCTTCAAGTGTCTTGAATCTCTGTGCCCATTTAGATGATGTCTCTGTACTATGTCTTACACCATCCTTGTATAGGTCACTTTAGGTACAGGTTTGGCCTTGGGTGAAAACCCTCCTCTGATCTTTTGAGTACAATATTTTGAAAAACGCAAATCTCTGATGCATTCTCTTAGGACTGCTCCTATCACTGTTCTTGACTGTTGTTTGCTTTATAGCTATTGGCAATCATTTAGATATGGTTGTTCTTTCTCTAAACACTGATAACTTGGAAACACCATTGCAAAACCATATTCTAATGATGACAAATTCAAGGATTGTACCTAATTGCATACATGCAATAGTGGATAGTCTTATTCATAGGGGCAGTAGCAATGTTTCCTCACTGTGAAGATTAGTAGTGGTGACTTTACGACTAGATATTGTCTCTTACTTAATAGAACAACAACATATTTGTCCAAAGTTATCTAAGAATGTCCAAAACTGTGGCAGGTTATGCCAAGAATCCAAAGTATTTTATCAAGCACTGAGATGCAGAATGAAAAGGCATAGCAAATATTTGACATGATGAAAGACACTAATGGAGTTTGCACAGTATGAAGATGATTCATTAGAAAATGTAGATGAATGATACTTCCTTGTTTGATCCTTGTTGTAGCAAACCTCTTGTATCATGTTTAGAAGCTCTTAAAAACCCTAAGTCATCACTGTAGCCTATTGTCAACTGATGAATATTTGGTGATGACTGCACCCTCTATAACCGCTAATCACTGCTTCCTTTCTTTGAGCATGCTTTCCCATTAAGTGTTAAGACCTTGTGTATTTTGTGGATGTCCTCATCAAGACTGCCTTTATAAATTTTATCATTGCTCCTTTACTCGGAAAGACTGTCCCATAGGCAGTGAGCCTTCATCATGTGACAGACATGTTTATATCACAAGTGTCTTCCATGCCTAGGCCTTAGTCTTGAATCTAACAAACCTATAGGTTGTAGGGTAGACCTCTTTACTTGCATAGAGTTCCTTAGCTGCAATGATGCTAGGTTTATTTGGTAGTCTTCTAAACTTATCATTGTGCATATTTTCACCAAACCAAGCTATTCACTGTCTATTTGAGACTGAAACATGATCCACCTTTGCTGGTAAAAATGCATACATATCCTGATAGCTTTGATCTCATATGGTCTCCATGACTGTTGCTACTTATAAACCAATAGAATAGACTGTGAATACTCTGTATTGGAGCATAACTAACTTGACATACCTTTGGAAAACTAAATGGCCTGCATGTATCATAGACTGCTTCCAAAACACTATATAGTCATTCTATAGTTCATTAAACCTTCAAAAACCTATTCTCTATCTCAAAGCATACAGACTGTCACAATGATCCTTTCTCATTCTTCATTAATTCCTCAAACAAGCTTCAAATAAGTAAAAACAACTAAAAATAGTCCTTCAAATCCTTGGGACAGTCATAAAGGATGCAAGTGATAATATTTCTATAAGCTTCTCTACTTCAAGCTCTACTCTAACTTGCATGATTCCTCTGCTTCATTCTGCAGACTGTCCCTATATCTCTTCTGATCCATTGACTGTGCACTATGCATTGTTTGCATTTTTACCACTTGTCATTGAAATGTAAACTCATAAATGTTGAAGAACTAGAAGGAAACCTCTCACCTATGCATTGTTTTCCTCATTCATGATTGAGGATCACTGTCTTAATATATCTTCCATGATCTTTGTGACTTTATGAGCTGATGATAGACTCACTTTAACTCTACTCTACTATGCGATCATGGTGGCTGCCTTCTCTTATTGTGTTCCAACTGAGTAAATATTTTGTCATTTATGATAGTGATGTCAACCAATTCACCATTATAGATGATGAGATATATGCTCAAAGTTGATAAATGTAATACTTTTACAATCTCATGATCCCTCTCAAAACAAGAGGGCAGCACACTAGACTCAACCCTTATGGGAGCCCATTTTTCTCCACATGTTGTGACATTGAACAATGTAATCCAACAATGAAACATGTACCTATACCTACACAATGAACAAACATGTTAGATAAAATAATGAAGCTCAGAAATTGATGGGACTGATGATGATCTCCTACTTTTCTTGATATCCATGATGTTGTAAAACTATTTCAATGCCTTAGGAGAATACACTATATATGCAAGTAATATGGATCCTGAGCTCTAACACAATTTTCTCTCATCCCTTGCAGGCATTCAAGCAGTAGCAAGTCAACTTCTAGAGAAACAAAGTGATAGGAACTAAAGCAATGATGCAATAGTTCAACTTGGGATTCATCATTAGTAACAAGGCAATGACAGATCCCTACTCTTTCCATATGCTCTTTGTTTTCTTTTTCATTCAAATGTATAGTTTATTTTTATATTGCATTGAAAAAGTTATTCCTGCGGCTTGTGTGGGACATCATTCATTTATGATTATCAATAAAAGACAACGGTCATGCAAAATTTATGTAATCTTTCTCTTGTATACATTTGCATAATGAACTAAAATTTATTTACTAATACTTCTATGCATATGAATGTAACTTTTAGCAGAAATCAATGTGTACCTTTTATCTTTGTTTTGCAAACACTATCTCAGCTCTACCTGATTGAGCTGGAAGCTAAATCAGGTAACATTTTTGGCGACATCTGCTAAATGTTTGCTTGCTAAACATCCTGACCAGTTTCCTGAAGCTATCCATTAGGCACAAAGTCAAAAAGGAACTCAACAAGACTTTGAGAAATCATCATGCATACTATTGTAACTCATCCAAAATAGTGTATACACCTTCAAATCTTATTCCACCTACCAAAACTTAGAGCAAATTGACTAACTGTGCAAAACAACACTTAGAGGAAAGGAAACTAACCTACTCCTAGACTAACAAACAATGAAACTTGGTCAAACAAAACCATTAACTGGTTCTTTGAAGTAACTGTCCTTCCTGGTCAGCATGCAATGTTTCATATGATTTTGAACAGCTAGAGAAAGATGAGGCACAGATAGAAATCTAACTAATAAGTGCAAAACTTGAAGAATATAAGCAAAACCTCTTATTTCTCCATCTTGTGTATGCACACTACTGTTCTGGAATAGACAAGTAAGCTGCAACCCTTCTTCTTTTGCTACAACTTCATGATTAGCTCCATTTTGGATGAAAAACTCATGTTTGTGTGCAAACATGATTGGTATTTCTTTGTTGGCCTTAGTCCCGACAAGATGCCTAAAAGGACATCCTCTTGAAATGATGAACTTGGAACTCTTCTTGCTGCTTTCTTGCTTATGAATTACTTCAACTTCACTATGCTGATTGGCATGGGGTAACTCATTTTTTACAAAAGAATTCATGTCTTCTTTCTCCATTTCATTATGTTGTTCACAATTTTCATATTTAAGATTTGTTGCCTTATCAACAAGATTTGAACAAAACTCCTCTATTGTGCTTGTGAAAAATTCTTCATCAAACTCTTCATTAACCTTCTTATGCACAACATTGCCTATCTCAACTTCATGATTGAATTCTTGATTATTAAAGACATCAAAGCCTTTACCTTGACAAACAAGCCCTAGTCCTCCTACTTGTTTAGTTTGGATAACTTTACTTCTCAAGATGAGGCTATCTTTACTTGCTTCTTGATGAACCAACACCTTGTCAAAGTGATTTTCATCATCCTGTTGCTCAAAATTTGCTAACAATGTTAGTACAAGTATGCTTTCTTCATCCTTATTAACAAAACCAAGAAGCTCATTGAATAAATCAGTCATTACTACACCATTTTTAGAAAAATTTCTTGTTTATCCTCACTTTGTTTAACAAAACCAGGAAGTTCATCCAAAGAACTTGTTAGCATCTCATGTTCATAGCATCCTTCATTTTTTGGAGCTGGCTTGACATCAAGGTTAGCACAAAACTCCTCCAGATCATCCCAAAAACAAATTTCATCATGATCCTCTTGAGGAATGTTAACCTTTTGTATATACATGATATCTTTGGGCTTCCCTTCAAGGTCTGAAAGCTTTTTGGTTGGGACATCTTCTTTAACCTAAAAAATGAGGTCATTCTTTTCAAAATATTTGTCCAAAGTCTTGTCTTCTTGCTGATTCAATAAAATATGTCTATTATCTTGAAGAGGCTCCTCTTTCATAGGTGGAGCTGAGACTATTGCAAGTATGGGCCTAACCGGTATTGTCATTGATGTCAACATACTCCTGTTGCATTGATGATAAGGATTGGATGAACTGTATGCTGAGGATATTGAGAAAATTAGTCCTATCAGGAACAGAGAAGAACAATGAAGACAGTGAGGTAAAGATCCCAGCTAAGATGAAGATTAGAGGATGCACATCAAAGGGTTTGTAGATATGTGTCTCAAGATGATCCAGTAAAGATTTTAGAGGTCCGCATGAATATGAAGAAGTTCTGGCCACTTAAGTAAAACTAGTTCTGGCAGATGTTTAGAGGTGACAGAGTGACACAGATAGGTCCGGTGAGATCCAAAAATGCAATATCTTGTTTTGCAGATTTGGTGGAGTGTTTAGGAAGTCAATGTAAATTAACAACTCAATTGGTTCATGGTTTGGAGGTCCGCAAGCATCTATTCCAATATGACAGTGATAACAGATTGTGTTCTTGAGGCTCTGGATGAACGAGAGAATGATTTCTGTAAGCAGAAGTAGTATGGATGTTCCTGGTGATTCAGGAAAGCTTGTGGAGGTCTTTCGATTGTGTCCAGTTTGTGTTGGTGGTCCACATTGAAGATTGAGCTCATAATTGAAGAATTACTTCTGGATGATGATGTTCTTCCTAAGTCTGGCTGACCAGATGAGTTACACATCCTGCGGATGATCTTGGAGATGTTCTGTGAAGAATGACATGTTCCTAAAGGAAGATTGAAGTCTCAGATCTGTGTGGCCGATAGTGTGTTGATCCACATGAAGTCTTTTTGTAATTAGTCATGTTGTATTTATGTATTTGCTCTGTAATGTATGCTGACTTAGATGATTATCCCTAAGTCGATGTCTTGTATAAATAAGGAGTTGTAAAGTCATTTCAGATATCTTAAAATGATGAGAGTGTGGTAGAGAAAAGTAGAGCGAAAGGTAGAGCAGAAGTATTGGGCTTAAATGTAACTAACTCAACCATGGTGAAGATGCTATTCTTTAGTTCAAGTATGTAATACTTATTATTCTATAGACAATGTGTCTCCTGTAGGTAGTGGGCCTCTTGTGAGCAGTGTGCTTGGGTAGTGAGCCCTAATTGGCATGTGCCATTTTATTCTTTCTATTCTTTTAACAGGGAATACAATCTTGGGTTAGTCACCCCGTGGTTTTTCCCTTAACCGGGTTTTCCACATTAAAAATCTTGGTGTCAAATGTGTTAATGTGTTTCTGCTCTTGAATTGTTGCATTATGTTTCCATGATTGATTTATTATTATACTGATGAATTAAGAAATAGATTTAAGTGATTAATTGCAAGAAAGTTTTGGACAACTGATTCACCCCCCTCTTAGTTGTCTGTCCTAAATCTAACAATTGGTATCAGAGCTAAGTTCCTATAAAAAGAGCTTAACCGCTTGAGGAGATCCAGGATGTCATCCTACAAGAAAGATAGTTTGAGGTTTGATGGAACCAATTTCACTCTTTGGAAAAGTCACATGGAATGCCATTTGCAATGTATGGAAATGGAGTATTGGATTATGGCTTCAAAGAAGTATGTTCCTCCACAGAATTTTTTGAGTACCATAGATGAATTTAGAGATGTTGAAAACAATCTGCGGACTAAAGAAGCTCTTCTAAGTGCCTTATCTGATTTAGAGCTGACAAATGTTATTGATCTAAAAACTACATATGAGATTTGGCAAAAATTGGAACTTCTGCATGAAGGAGACAAGTATGTTAAATGTGCCAAGTTACAGAGTCTAAAAGGAAAATTTGAAAACTTGAAGATGAGAGAAGACGAAAATATCACTACATTTATGCCAAGAGTAAATGAGCTTGTTTGTGGCTGGTGGAATCTTGGATGAAGATGAGATTGTTGGAAAAGTTCTTAGATCCCTTCCTGATTCTTACAAATACAAGGTTGCTGCTATTGAAGAATCCAGATCCTATTCAGGTATCACAAGAGATCAATTGGTTGGTAAATTGGCTGCATTTGAATTGACTAAATTTGGAGATGCCCCCCAAGACTGAATTTGCATTCAAAGCTAGTGCCTTTGTAAAAGGAAAACAAAAGTTTGATCTGGGAGAGAACTCTTCAAACAAAATATCATGGTATGAAAAAGCAAGAAAAGACCTAGAAGAAAATGAAGTAGAAGCTACTCAACTTGAAGCCCTTATTACAAAAAGACTACCAAGAGGATCTGGTAAGTATGAGGGGAAATTGCCTTTTAAATGTCTTAACTGCAATAAGATTGGTCATTTTGCCTCAAGGCGTCCGAAAAGATTTTCAAGGCTAAATCCTAATAGATCAAGGTTCCAAAAGAAATGTTACTATGTTCATGAAGATGATGATGATGGAGTAACAGATGATGAATCAAAGACAAGAAACAAATCCGGAAGTGACTGGGTGTTTATTTCCATCAAGGAAGAAGATCCAATGTCCTTTGAATCTGTCAATCATAAAATTGTAGAAAGAGCTCTGGCTGCCCAAGTTGAAGAAAAGGATGATTGGGTCATTGACAGTGGATGCTCTCACCATATGATAGGTGACAAAAATAAGTTCATAGATTTGGAAAGGTATGAAGGAAGAGTGGTAAAATTTGGTGATAATTCTGCTGGTAGAATTAGAAGTAGAGGAACCACTTCTTTTGATGGAAAGAACAAAACTAGTAATGTACTGTATGTTGAAGGTCTGAAGCACAATCTTCTTAGTGTTGGACAATTGGTGGACAAAGGCTATGATCTCTGATTCAAGAATGGAAAATGCAAGATCTTTGAAAGTTCTGGACTAGAGATTGCATCCGGTACTCAAACAAAAGGTAATATCTTCCACTTGGTTGGTACTGGTAAAAGTTGTTTATTTGTTCAAATTGATCAGAGCTGGTTGTGGCATATAAGAATATGTCATGTGAATTTTGATAATATCATCAAGATAAGCAACACTCAAGCTATGAGAGATCTTCCAAGACTAGTGAAACCTACTAATAGTTTGTGCAAAGAATGTCAGTTGGGTAAGCAGAGCAGAGTCACATTCAAAAGTAAGGAACAGTCTTCTACTGGATTATTGGACTTAGTTCATACTGATCTATGTGGTCTGACAAGAATCAAGAGTGTGCAAGGTGATAGATACTTCATGCTATTAATTGATGACCACTCCTAGATGATGTGGGTGACTTTTTTGAAAGAGAAATCAGAAGCTCTTGAGAAATTCAAAGTATTCAAGGCTATGCTATAAAATGAAACTGGATTGAACACAAAATGTCTGAGGTCTGATAGAGGTGGAGAATTCACATCCAGTGAGTTCATAGAATTATGTGAGAAACATGGAATAAAAAGATAGTTGTCTGCTCCAAGGACTCCACAGCAGAATGGAGTAGTGGAGAGAAAGAACTAGACCATCTAGGAACCATCTAGAACCATGATGATAGAAGCAAATGTTCTTCAGATCTACTATAGAGAAGCTGTAAGAACTGCAGTCTATACTCTTAATCGAGTACAAATCAGAAGCAATACTGGTAAGACTCCTTATGAACTCTGGTTTGGCATCACTCCCACTATAAAGTATTTTAGAGTCTTTGGTAGAAAATGTTACATTAAAAGAGATGAAGATCTAGGCAAATTTGATGCTAGAAGTGATGAAGAAATATTCTTGGGTTATTCTACTCAAAGCAAAGCATACCGATGTTATAACAAGAGATTGAGAAAGATTATAGAAAGTACAAATGTGAAGGTTGATGAAGGTATTGAAAAACCCTCAAGGTTTTATGAATATGATGAAGATGATCAGAATGATGTTTGATCCAAGGAGTCCAAGTCCCTTTAGAAATTCAGATTCAGACTGATCCGATGAATCAGGAAGAAGAGATGAATTTGAATGAACTTGCTCAAGAAATAGAAGTGCAAGAAAGTCCCAAAATTCCCAGGTATGTAAGACTGAATCAATCTGAAGATCAGATCATAGGTGATAAAAGCAAAGGTGTTCAAACAAGAAGAAAGATTGATCAAGACTCAGAAGAGTATTGTCTGATTTCAAAGATTGAACCAAAGTCAGTAAATGAAGCATGCAATGATGAAAGCTGGACTAAAGCAATGGAGGAAGAGCTGATGCAAATTGAGAAAAATCACACTTGGGATCTTGTTCCTAGACCTAGAAACAAGAATGTGATTGGAACGAAATGGGTATTTTGGAATACACTGAATGAAGATGGTGAAGTAGTCAGAAACAAAGCCAGATTGGTCTACAAGGGTTACTCTCAAGTAGGAGTTGATTTTGAAGAAACTTTTGCTCCGGTGGCAAGAATTGAAGCAGTCAGGTTATTTCTTGCCTTTGCTGCCTTCAAAGACTTCAAAGATATCAGATGGATGTCAAGTCTGCCTTCCTGAATGGTGACTTGGAAGAAGAAGTTTACATTGAGCAATCGGATGGATTTCAATTGTCTAATCATGGTGATATGGTCTGCAAGTTGAAGAAAGCACTGTATGGACTTAAACAAGCCCCAAGAGCCTGGTATGAAAGACTGGATAAGCATCTTTTGAAAATTGGTTTCAACAAAGGTATTGCTGACAGTAACTTGTACTTTAAAATTGATCATGAAAATATCTTGATTGTTGAAGTGTTTGTTGATGATATCATTTTTTGGAGGAAGAGATAGTATGTGCAAAACTTTTGCAAATCAAATGAAAAGTGAATTTGAGATGTCCATGTTTGGGGAAATGAATTTCTTCTTGGGTTTGCAAATCATTCAAACAAGGAAAGGAATCTTTATTTCTCAGACCAAATATGTGAAAGAATTATTTAAGAAATTTGGGATGGAAGACTCAAAATGAATGAGTACTCCCATGGCAACTGGATGTAAATTGAGCAAAGATGATGACTCTCCTAAGGTTGATCAAAAAAAGTATAGGTCAATGATTGGAGGATTATTGTATCTCACTCAAACTAGACCTAACATTATGAATGTTGTTGGTCTTGTTTCTAGATTCCAAGTTGATCCTAGAGAATCTCATGTCATGGCAATCAAGAGGATTTTTAAATATCTAAAAGGGACAGTTGAGTATGGTTTGTGGTATCCTAGAGATCATGATTTCTCTCTTCATGCATATACAGATGTGGATTGGGCAGGAGATATGGATGACCGGAAAAATACCAGTGGTGGAGCATTTTTTTTAGGAAAGAGATTGGTTTCTTGGCTGAGCAAGAAATAAGAGGCAATATCTCTGTCCACTACAGAAGCAAAATATATTGTAGCAGTAGGTAGTTGCACTCAAGTATTGTGGATGAAGCAAATGCTAAGAGATATCAGAGTGGAGTATGAAGAACTTATCACAATCTTCTGTGATAATTCAAGTGCAATTAACATATCAAAAAATTTGGTGTTGCATTCAAAGACTAAACATATATCCATCAAGTTTCACTTTTTGAGAGAGCAAGTGAACAAGAATGAAGTTAGATTGGAGTTTTTTCCTTCCAAGGATCAGATTGTAGATATTTTTACTGAACCTCTACCTAAGGACTCTTTTGAGTATCTCAGAAAGAAGTTAGGGGTTATTACCCCTCCGGTTCTGAATTAAGGTGCACTGATGTGCATCAGTTTGGTGGATCTCACAGTCATATCTTGTGGTCTGGATTGATGATGGGAAGTTGCTACTTAGGGGGAGCAGCTGGTATGATTCTGAAGTGATGCAAGTATGTTCCCTTTGCCATTGATGTCAAAGGGGGAGAGAAGACTTGTGAAAAACAAGTAGTTGCTGATCAAAGGGGGAGCAGTAAAGGAAGATAAGACATGTGAATGGTAGTTGTTGATAGGGGGAGTTATGTCAGAGAGGAGAAGTTCTTGTCTTGATGGTTAAAACAATTTTTCACATCATATGTTGCCATCAATGACAAAGGGGGAGATTGTTGCAAGTATGGGCCTAAGCGGTATTGTCATTGATGTCAACATACTCTTGTTGCATTGATGATAAGGATTGGATGAGCTATATGATGAGGATATTGAGAAACTTAGTCCTATCAGGAATAGAGAAGAACAGTGAAGACAATGAGGTAAAGATCCCAGCTAAGATGAAGATTAGAGGATGTGCATCAAAGGGTTTGTAGATATGTGTCTCAAGATGATCTAGTAAAGATTTCAGAGGTCCATATGAAGATCTGAAGAAGTTATGAGCACTTAAGTAAAACTGGTTCTGGCAGATGTTCAAAGGTGACAGAGTGACAT
The DNA here is from genome assembly GCA_027924645.1 of Cunninghamia lanceolata. NCBI lineage: Eukaryota > Viridiplantae > Streptophyta > Pinopsida > Cupressales > Cupressaceae > Cunninghamia > Cunninghamia lanceolata. The sequence goes on from BSBN01000246.1 coordinate 8,588,029, forward strand.
AGATAGGTCTGGTGAGATCTGGAAATGCAATATCTTGGTCTGCGGATTTGGTGGAGTGTTTAGGAAGTCAATGTGAATTAACAACTCAATTGGTTCATGGTCTGGAGGTCCACAAGCATCTATTCCAATAAGACAGTGATGACAGACTGTGTTCTTGAGGCTCCAAATGAAGGAGAGAATGATTTCAGTAAGCAGAAGTAGTATGGATGTTCCTGGTGATTCAAACAAGCTTGTGGAGGTCTTTGGATTGTGTCCAATTCGTGTTGGTGATCCGCATTGAAGATTGAGCTCGTAATTGAAGAATTATTCTGGATGATGATGTTCTTCGTAAGTTTGGCCGACCAGATGAGTTACATATCCTACGGATGATCTTGGAGATGTTTTGTGAAGAATGGCGTGTTCCTAAAGGAAGATTGAAGTCTCAGATCTGTGTGGTCGATAGTGTGTTGATCCGCGTGAAGTCTTTTTGTAATTAGTCATGTTGTGTTTATGTATTTGCTTTGTAATGTATGCCGACTTGGATGATTATCCCTATGTCGATGTCTTGTATAAATAAGGAGTTGTAAAGTCATTTCAGATATCTTAAAACGATGAGTGTAGTAGAGAGGAGTAGAGTGAAAGGCAGAACAAAAGTATTGGGCTTAAATGGAACTGACTCAAGCATGGTGAAGATGCTATTCTTTAGTTCAAGTATGTAATACTTATTATTCTATAGATAGTGTGTCTCCTATAGGCAGTGGGCCTCTTGTGAGCAGTGAAAGTGAGCCCTAATTGGCATGTGCCATTTTATTCTTTCTATTCTTTTAATAGAGAATATAATCTTGGGTTAGTCACCCCATGGTTTTTCCCTTAACCGGGTTTTCCACGTTAAAAATCTTGGTGTCATATGTGTTAATGTGTCTCTGCTCTTGAATTGTTGCATTATGTTTCCATGATTGATTTATTATTATGCTGCTGAATTAAGAAAAGGATTTAAGTGATTAATTGCAAGAAAGTTTTGGAGAACTGATTCACCCCCCCTCTCAGTTGTCTGTCCTAAATCTAACAGAGACATAAGCTTGCTCCTCTTCTAGGCAAAGAAAACATGGTAGCTACTCAAACAACCTATTTGTGACCTCTTCATTACTTTCAAGTACTGATTGTTTTTGTGACATAGCACAAATGCCTTCCTCTTCCTTTTGTTCAATGACTTCCCATGAAGAAGACCACACAACAGGGCCTCCTTTGTAGAGACAAATAGTATCTAGACAAGATGATATAGGTTGTGTTATCTCCTCTTCTTAAAAAATGGATTTGGAAAAGAAATAGCTGATTGAGTTTCCAACCTTTGAGCTTGGGCAAGCAAAAGTTTTATTTGTTCTTCTTTGGCTACAACTTGCCTAGCAAGATCTTCTTGTGCAAGCTTCTCCTCATATTGATTTTTTTGCATTTCTAGCTCTTGTTGACGCTGGATAGCCTGGTAAGCCAACTCCTCCTACTGTAACTCAAAATGTTGTTGCCACTTGATCTCACCCAGTTGTTGAATCTAGTCCAACAATATGTTTCTGATATCACCCATCCCCAAATTGTCCAAATTTTGAGATTGACTATGGTGATAAGCATGTTGGTTTGGTATAAAGTTATTTTCTTGAGGGTGATTTTGAGAAAATGCAAACTGAAATGAAATCTAAGAAAGGGTGGGTGGGTGGTAAGCATGTTGAATTTGCTAGTTACTTGCAATTATAGGGCTATTCTAGATAAAACCAACAGTATGGTTACTTTGATATGGTTGATAAGAAGAAGTATGAATAACATTCTCATAAAATGGAGGGTGATAAGGCATATTCCCATGAAACATAGACATGTCTATTCATTCAAAAAGATGGAAAATCATAATAAAGTACATTTTCTTGATGGAAAAAACTTGAATCATACCAGCACTTGAACTGCTGAAACTAGTAGATAATCTCTCTAGAGTCACTAGGTGTGTTGTTTTCTTGCCTCCAAAGGTAGAAATCACTGATATACACACCAAATATCAGCAATGTATGGAAAATTTATAGACTAAAACAATCCAAACTGTCCCACTAAATGTGCCAAAAACTGTTATCTCCTAATAGTGCACCCTTGCCAAGTAAACTCAACCTATTGGTGAAACATTGGAAAGCCTCCCTGATTGTGGGCTCAGATAATGGAAGCTAATCTCTAGAGTAAGCTGGATCTTAAGGTACTCACCTAAAACTATTCTTGTTGGGAAAAGGGTAAGAAAGATTGCATGAAAATGAACCTAACTCCTAAGGTGATACACCAAATTTGATTCAAGCCTATACTGCTGTCTTAACACAATTTTCTCAATAGCTCAGCTTAACTTAACACAACTCAGATATTTTAATATATCCATACATAAGTGTTTTGCAGGGAGTTCTTTCTATTCTCATGCTTCATTGTAGCTCATTTTTGGAGTTCTTTTAGCAGGAGACAGTATTGTAACTCAATCTCAGGCAAGTGCAAAGTTGGTAACACCTTTTATCAATGAAATTCAATGTTTTTTACCTTCTCAGAAGCTGTATCATAGTGTGTAGTGTGTGATTGATGAATGTTCTTGTAATTTTTGATAATTACTTTAATGTTTGTCTCATTTTAGCACCTTTAGGCGGAAGAATAATATATTTTTGCGGGTTGTAAGCTGTGCAGTGATTCAAATAGATATTTTAGTTGTGAAAGAACTATTTTCCTTCAAAAGTGTTAAGAGAATCAAGCCTCCTTGCAAAACACTTATGTATGGATATATTAAAATATCTAAGTTGTGTTAAGTTAAGTTGAGCTATTGAGAAAATTGTGTGTTAAGATAGTAGTATAGGCTTGAATCAAATTTGGTGTATCACCTTAGGAGTTAGGTTCATTTTCATGCAATCTTTCTTACCCTTTTCCCAACAAGAATAGTTTTAGATGAGTACCTTAAGAGCCAGCTTACTCTGGAGGTTAGCTTCCATTATTTGAGCCCACAATCAGGGAGGCTTTCCAATATTTCACCAATAGGCTGAGTTTACTTGGCAAGGGTGTACTATTAGGAGATAACAGGTACATTCTCACAGGTCACTGCACATCATCAATTGTTACTACAATGTCTCCATTAATTTTAAAATCCACTAAAATTTAAACCATTTATTTCATTTTCCCGGTTGTTAAGTATGAAAAAGGTGAATGATGACAACTCGAATGTAAACTAGATCAAACCCTTTTCCATATAACATTCAATCACAAGACCGAGCCAAATCACTACCAAATGAAGGTGGACTCAGCTGCTGATCTTGTATTTAGGTATGTTACAAATGGATCTGATTTAACTTAGCCTTTTTATCAAACCCTAGGTTAACAATGCATGAAACCCTAGTTCTACAATGATCTGCTTATAACGAAATAAATACAACTGCAATCTAGAAACCAATTGCACATGGATGATCAGAGAGATGATGAAACCTATCTCCCGAAAGCAGAGGTGCTAGGGTTTCTGCTAAAATTGCAGCTCTGATTAATGGGACAAAAATATGTAAAATTAAGTTTAAATCTAATGAATTTATAGTTTAAAAACATTGTAGGATGTGTTTGATTAGAGTTACCTCTTGCTTGCCCTTGCCGAGAGGCTTATATAGCACGTTTGCATACTGCTTAATTCTTCATGCATCTGTCATATCTTCTTCCTCCTCCTCGTAGTGTCTTGTTTAGCTTTGACTTTCACTGCAATGACATGAGATAAACAAAGAGTATTCTCAATTTACTCTGCTTTCTATCAGAGTAGAAGAATTTGAAGCAGAGAGTCAAATAGTTAAAAGTTGTTGTTTTGATTATAAAATCATGTCCATAAAATGTTTGGAGAATTAGTAGTAAATAAAGGTAATGTTGGATCAAAGTTTTTGTGAAGCATAGACAGCGTAGGTGAACTATTCGATAGAACGTGTCAAAGAAATGTGGTCTGATGGACTTCAACGATTGTAGTATATGCAGAAAATAGATTTGTCAAAAAGGTAAAATATAATCTTTTTTTTTCAAATATTACCAACAAGTCTCGTTTCTTTGTTCACCAAGTAGAGACATTTTTTTTATAAAACAAGCACTATAAACATAATGGGAGCATAACATCAGAGTCAGGTGTATAATTATCAGTTCATGTTTGACATAAAGTCAATTCATCAAGCTTCTTGTAGGTGATAGATACAACAAATTTGAACTAATAAGGCTCCACTAACTGCAAAAAACAACCATAGTTTACAGGGGTTATTTGTTCTATCTACATTTGTATGCACGCACTAGGATTTTTTTGCATATTTTGCACTACCTTCTAGCTTAGAAATGGCAAACCACCTGATGTACATATCTAAAAAAATAAATTTATTGAAGAGCTTAACAATGGTCAAAATTCAATGAGCAAGGATCTCATGCATCAAATCTCCATCATGTTTGGGCACATGCTCTCCCTAGTTCAAAAATTCTAAAAATCTTAAGGAAGATGATCTTGATTGAGTGTCCCTTGAAGTTGAGCTTGATGATGCACCACCTCTAGCTATTTCACTTTCCTGAATTTATAGATTCTTGCCTTTCAGATTAGCTAAAGTATTTTTTTATTGAGTCTACTTGAATTGTCAATGCATCGCTAGTGCTTCTTACTACACACAAAACCTAGTATGGCACAAGTTGAAGTAGGGCTTTAGAGGACCATGAACAAGATCATGCACAATAACACATATCAACAAGAAAATTAAAATGCATATATAAAATACACATGCACAAATATGAAAGTGTTCATGTGAAACAACTCACTCAATTTCTTGATGGGATCTAGATGAAATCCACATGTCTGTAAAATATTTTGACATGAGATCGAGTTAAAATTAAATTTTCTACTTGACTTCAAAAGTTTAAATCTATAGTATATACTTGTCAACTCTAAAATTGACACTAGTTTATTCAGTGTTGTAGAAAATAGATTACTTATTAACTAAAATATTGCTAATGTATGTAAGTACCTAGTTTATTCAAAATGCAAAAGGCCATTCAACTAGTTAGCTGGTAAAATATCAAAATGCATCTACAACTCTACAATGTATGAAACTAAAAATAATAGCCTCAACATGGAGCATATATCACAGTAAAAATAACCATAAGAACATCAAAAATAAAAAGAACAAAAGATCGCAACTAAAATAGGATTCCAAATTGGCTTCAATTAATAATAACATAAGCACACAACACATAAAATATGCATGTGTTCAATAAAGGAATAACATAATAGAATATCTAGATTTCAACTATTACCTCTGTGCACTTACTCAAAATACATTATTCACTATTATTATCTATAGCCAAAGTAATAACATAATGGAAGGATTAATGGGATTACCACTATGAATGCTGACAATATAAATTAAATATTGACATGTTGACAATGAAAACTTCAAATTTGTGGGTAATATTAGGAAATTGAACATTTTGCAAGTAAAATGTTAAATAAATGCACAATGCTAAAATCATATGGTGGGATATAGAAAATGTTTTCATGGTCTAAATGTTCATAGAATATTAAATAAAGTCATCATTGTAATTTAGATAGCAAAGACAATATTAAGCAATTTTAATAGGTAGTTATATGGTTCAAGTATTTGTGAAGGTTTATAAAATATTAACAAAAATGTTGTGATTATGAAATGGTTATATATTTGTTATCTGCAAGGTTTGTTGTAGCTAGATTTAAATTATACAATGGAAAGGGTGATCCCAATGTTTATTTTTAAACTTTTAATATGAAAAGTTTAGATTTTTCTCATGAGAATAAGATCCTAGCTAAGTTGTTTTTATGAACTCTAACAGATTGTGCTATTTTGTTGGGATTAAGGTGCCATCAACCTTGTAAATCCTATTGCATAGTTTCCACTGTTCTCGAAAAGTTCCAAGGTTCTTAGAGAATTCCAACATCCTTAGAGATAGGGTGTTAATTTTGTAAATTTATTCATTAGGGATGAAGGTTTCACCATCAGTAGTAAATTATTTTTACTGGTATGGTAAATAATTATTTATTGGCCTCAGTAATTAATTAGTTACTGGTAGGTTGTTACAAAGTTACTTTTACTGCTCAAGGAATCTTAGTAAATAGTAAATGAGGTGAGGTGGAGAATCTTGGCACCTATCTTAGGGAAATATATTTTTTTGGGCTGTTATGACATGTGTCATAAGTTTGTAAGAGAATCTATGACAACTTACAATTGTCATAAGGTGTAAGAGATTCTATGACAATATATGACAGTAATTATTGTCTTGTAAGTTCCTATTCTTGGTTTTAGGCCCCTATATTGGGAAGATGCCTATGACAAGTGTAAGGGAATTTGTAAGAAGATGATTTTGGTGTATCCCAAGATAGAAATGTTGGATTTTGTCGATCTCCCATGAATTTCTTTGGTGGGTACTCATTTTGTATAAATATGAGACTTGAGAGTGAAGTTTGGTTCAGTAACAAGAAGAGGAAAACTTGTTTGCAGGTAACAAGTTGAGTGAGAGAGTTCTTCTATACATAGGTACTACTGGATTGAAGAGTGAAGAGGAGATTGCAAGTGGATGTATTGTAATCTTGTTTTGAAGATAATACAACTTGGGCCTCTCTTCTTGGTGGAGTTTTTTCCCGAAAGGGTTTCTCCACATAAACACCATGTTATGTGTTTATTCTTCTACTCTATTGTTACCTTGTGTTGTGAGATCTTGCATTCTTATGTTACTGATTTGTGTATCTTTGTTGCTGCTATCTTATGGTGATGTTATTGCTATTATAAGTTCATCTAAGGTGATTTTATCAAGCATGTTAAGTGGCTGATTTTAGCATCATAAAGAAGTTGAATCTTTTCATGGTATTTCAAGGATTGAGCAAAGTTATTTTCAGATTTGTGTACAATTTTCAGATTTCTATTTTGTCAAAGCCTTGTATCTCACCAATTGGTATCATATCTTGCTGATTTGATGATTAACAATTGGATTAGAGATTGTTCATTTATTCCAACAATTGGTATTAGATGTTAAGGTTGTTCCATGGCTTGCATGTGCTTGTATGTGCTTTCATGTGAGTTGCATGTACTTGCATGTTGCTTGAATGTGGTTGCATGTGAGTTGCATGTACTTTCATGGACTTGCATGTTGCTTGCGTGTGCTTGCATGTGCTTACATGTGATGGATTCATGGTAATTTGGTTCTGGGTATTCCTCCATTTTTGAATTTAGCTTGTAAAGCTTGTGAATTTGTTGGAAGGAATTGTAGAATGTTGGAGGTTTTTTGGGTTGCAGTGGATGTTGTGTATGTTGGCATTGTTTTGCAGATCTATGAGATTGGAATCCAAGGTATCTAACTTTCGGATGGATATTGTCAATGAGATCTATGTTGGGCTCTTAAGGCTCAGGGTTATGGATCTTCATGGAGTTGATCTTGTGGTAGTGAACTGGAGCTCCTATTTGGCAATATGTGAGTATCCTCTTGCATGGTAGTTATGTTCCTTCACCTTGTGGTCATGTGAAGTGAATGGGTTTTCATGTTTGATGGTTTATTTTGGTGCCCTAGTCACATGGAAGAACATTTACTTTTTGGACTATAGTATGGAGTGCTTATGTTGGATTCATGGTTTTATCCCTTGGTTACATGAAAGCACTTGATGATTTGCCACTGGTTGCATGTGGATTGTGGAGTTGGTATTTTTGTGATATGAGCACTCCTGAACAACCTGGTTCCTCCTCTTTCATATTCATGTTATTTTGGATATGTAGGTTTTACAGTTTTCCTGTTCCAAAAAGCTGTGGAATCGTAGATCTGTGATATTTCATTATTTCAGATGACAAATATGGTGTGAATATCTAGATCTTTAAGTGATTTTAGATTTACAAAGAGATGGTTTTGCAATTTTTACATGTTAACTAAAATCTGTGGAAAGATTATATTCAGACTCTTTAACATGTAAAAACTGCAAAACCATTACAATTACAGATTTGCAGGGCTACTTGTTGGGTTCTTATGATCTATGGCTACTCTTATGTGGATTTGCTTGGCAAATCAGGTCTAGCGTTGATCTTGGTGTTTGAGTCTTGGAAATCTACATGTTACTGACGTGGTGCTGAATCTATTTTTTCAATTATTTGAGATTGGAACACTGACCATGTTTTTCTCCTTTGAGATGTTGCATGAGTGCAGATCTTGTAAATTATCTGATGAGGATTCTATTTGGTTGGCCTCTTCTTGGTCACCTTGATTACATTGGTATGTTTATTGTAGTGAGACAAAAGGATGGTTTAGGGTACTTGATATAGTTATTCATTAGAATCTATAGCAGTAAGTTATGGTGCGTAAAAAGCTTTGTTCACTTTTAGTAGAGTTTTGGTAATGATGTTTGTCATGATACCATGTATACAACTCAGTATCACTTTCAGTGGGAGTTTTGTACAGTTACACAGCGTCTTCTATCTTCTTGGTTTGGAGATTATGGTTTACTTGACCTTTTGGGAGCTATTGTTGTTACAGTGGTTTTCTTTGATTGTGTTGAGTGTTGGAATAAGGTGCCATTAACCTTGTAAATTCTAATATTTTATTTATTCCATTTATGATTTGTAATTTGTAATTACCCATAAGGGAATGAGGTAGTCTCATTGATAGTGATAATTTTGGAGTTATCGGCGGAAGTTACGGAGTGATATTTACTGTTGGAAAATGTAAAACTCAAAGGTAAATGAGGGTAGGTGTTTCCCTTAAGGAATCTACTATTTTTGGCATGCATGACAACTTGTCATAATGTGGTGTAAGTGGATTTATGGTAGCTGTAAGTTATCATAAGATTCGATGCATATATAATGCATATGACACCCATTATTAGTTGTGGTTGCTATTTTTATCCCCAGGCGCCCATCTTGGGAAGATTTATTGTTGGTGGTATCTATGAAAGTTATGACGCATCATAAGATGCTATTACATGCTATTCTTGGATATGGGCACCCAACTTTGCATGGGTCACATTTTGACACTTGGTGGTTGTATGTATGATGACATTTAATGCTTGCATGTGGGGTTATTGAAGGAGAGAGAAAGTGGACGCCTAGAATGGAGGGAAAACTCTTCTATAAATATTTTCCATTGTATTTGTTTCTGCAATACAAATTTTAGTTACTCAGGTGCTGCCGGAATGTTGTCAGGTTAAAGACTGGTGGAGAGAGTTGTTGAATTGTTGTATTGTACAATCTTTTTTAGATTAATACAAACTTGTGCCTCTTTCTTGGTAGAGTTTTTTACCTGCAAGGGTTTTCTCCACGTAAACACTATGTTGTGTGTTCAGTTTTCTATTTTGCATTTCTATGTTGCATAGTTTCTATTTCATGTTACAATCTCCATTGATAATACACAATTAAAGATTGCATAAATTTATATTTGAATCAGATTTCCATTGAGTAGTTGTGCTTTCATTTCTAACATTGAGGCCATGGATAATCTTCATTTAAGAGAAGGTTATCACAATGTCATGAATAGATTGGTTACATGTTTCAGTGGGAGCTTTTCACAGTGAAGGGTTGATGTTTATCTTGTTTCCATGTATAGCTCAGTATCATGGTTTAGTGGGAGCTTGGGTAGGATATGGTTATCTTCATGTGATTTTTAACATCTTGTTTCATGGAGGACCCTTAGAGTCTTTGGTAAAGGTGTTATTGTTCTTCCTTTGGAGAGGATGTAGTTCTCTTTGGTTTTGAGTTTTAATCATTTGCTTGGAGCTTCATGATTTTGCAGGTTGCATTTGAAGTTAGCATGGATTGATTGGTGGGTGCTCATGGATACTAGAGAGACTTGGGTTAGGCTGGATATTTCTTATGTTAAGAGATATGTGTTGGAATGGTTACTTGTTATGAAAGTTTTTCAATAGTAAAGACCAAGGAGCCTACACCTGGAAATGGATGTGAGTCCATCATAGACCTGATGAGAAGGTTGTCTTTATTGAAAGATTATATTGCTTGGTGTTGTATGCATAAGACAATCTTGTATCCCACTCTTGGACTACTCGGTAGGTGAATGATCTAAGAGGTGTTGGCTGCCTGATTATTAGATGCATTCTTTATATGTATCTTGTCTTCTCTTGTGCATTAGTCTTGAATGTTGAGTTCTGATGGCTTGTTGAGAAGTAGATGCATGATTTTATGTATTTCTATTGTTCTCCTTGTAATCTTGAACTTGGGTTAGTTATGAGGATTTGGTAGGAGAGGTACATGAGATGGTTAGTGGCTTTGGGCATATTCCCTTATGTTGTGGGAGTGTTTGGCTAGTTTGATCTACTTTCTGTGAGAGGTTTTACATGTATTTATGTCATGTTTCATTATAAGTTGAATGGTTAGATGTTGATATCCTTTTAGTTTGGGAGTGTTGAAGGAGATCTTAAACTTTACACAGTTTGGCACATGTTAGTGTGGTATAGGGACATGGTTTGATTTGCAAGTTCTCTCTTTCCTGGTATATTGTCTTCTTTCTAAAGGTTCTTATGTTTATGGAGTTGAGGTTTTGAATGGAGTCATGTGTCATTGTTTGTACTTCATTGTTTTTTTGGCAACAATTTGGTAGCTCCTTTATCTCTTTCTTCATTGGTTTGGAGGACTTGGGAGAGTTATTTGGATTGGTAATGAGAGATGTATTTTGCATATCATTGTATGCTTCTTTGACACTATGATAGAGGAGTTAGCCACATCCTCTATGTGATGTGCTATGGGAGGACTTGTTAATGCTATCATCTTATTTTCAGATTTGACATTACCTATGTAGTGGGAGTTCCAAAAGGTATATGTGTTTTGTATGGGAGGGGCACCTCTCTTGGACTGGTTACACTTTACTGCAGTGAGTTACTTCAAAGGTTTTTTATCGCATGTCTATGTGTGTTGTTATCTTGGAGTCTTCTTTTCCAGGATGGTGGATATACAGGGACTTGTTTACAGATTTGGGTTGTTATGTTGATAGCATGAAGTACTACCTATGATAGTTTGTTTACCCTGGTTTGAGTTATGGATAGTTTGGATGAGCTAGCAACTTGATGTGGTTGCTATTCCAATTTGGTATGAGTGTGGCAATCACTCAGAGTCATTTGTTATCATTTGAATTTGATGCTTGTGTTCATGTATAGATTGGTGTAGGTTTCAGTGATAGTTGATATGTTTCACCTTGGCATGTTCCTTCTCCCATCATGGGTGACACGATGTGAGGAGTTCTTTCTTGGAATGGCAGTTATCATAGTTATTTTTTGCAAGTATCTTGTTGGAGCACGAAAACATGTTGAAGAATCAATGGTACATGGTTGGCTAATGGATTTTTTTCCTTGTTGTTTTTTCCTATGGATATGTATTTATTGTTGGACTGCACTAGACAACTGAGAGGGGGGGTGAATTAGTTGTCCCTAAAACTTTGGACAATTATGAACATCAACTCTTCAAACACTTATTTATTAATGTTCAGATATAACAATGAAAGCATGAAACAAGAAGCTCAACACAATAACACAATCAACACATGAGACACCAGATTTTTAAGTGGAAAAGCCTATAAGGGAAAAACAACTGTGGGTGTTAGCCCATAGAAATATATAAGTTATAACAATACCTAAAACCAGAGGCTCACTGCCTACAGGGCTCACTACCCAAATTGCTCATAGCAAAGATCAACTCACTGCCAAGATCAGCTCACTGCCAAGGGTTGGCTCACTGCCAAGATTGGTGAACTGATTTCATAGCATCTATTCCATGCCTGAGTTTAGTTCCTTTGAAGCACGCTTTATCTCCTCTACTCTTCTCTTCTACACCTTCACACTTATCTTCTCATTTTTGTACTTCTACACATTTTTGCAAGTACATTACAAGTCTTTATACAATTCATCAACCTTGGAATGTACATCAAGGTCGGCATTACATTCATCAACCGTTGGAACAATCTCCAAGGTTGGCATTACAAAACATACATAGAAATAGGTCTGGACCTAATACAAGAATTAGCTAAGGGAAGATGAAAAGATGTATGTTGAACATGCCACGCCTTAGCTGGGACTCAAATGCAATCCTTCACGCCACGATACGCTTCTACAATCTTCAAAGCATCTTCACAAATAGTGAAGTCAACCAAGTCGGCCAAGACTGGTGAGAACACTAGGTCCTCTAATAACATTCTTCTTCCGTGATCCAAAATTTTCTTTGTAGACCAATCCAAGAATAGGAACATGATTAGGAGACATCCACAAGCACATTGAAATCATTAGGAACAACTGCACAACTTCTAATCATTCTATCAAAAGGATTCTTCAAACCAGAGCTCATAAACAACACTGCTAGCTACTATCATAAGGAAAAGATTGCTTGTGGACCACCAAATCATGAACCATTTGAGTTGAAGGCACATAACATCATCTCAGACTTAACTCTAGAACTGTAGATCAAAATACTTCAATGCGGAGCATAATACTTTCTCCCTGTCATCAGTGAATACTCAGAAAAAGCAACTTTTACTCTGGTGAACATAACTCACTCAAATCTTCATATCAAAGGCTCAAAATTGGAACATAGCATCTTCAGACATGCCTCTAAATAAATTCCAATCTGTAGACAAAGATATTTATTCTTTAGGAAATGCGGAGCAATCTACTGGATTGTTCTGTTGTATCAAGAACACTTCAACACTTAACTCATTACAAGCAAGCATCAAAACAAGAGTATAGTTGACACCAATGACAACATAAATATGTTGACATCAATGAAAACACTGATTAGGCACATACTTGCAACATTTACAATGTATGATGTCAAGTGGGAGAATGTTGGGATTAAGGTGCCATCAACCTTATAAATCCTATTGCATAGTTTCCACTGTTCTTGGAAAGTTCCAAGGTTATTGGAGAGTTCCAACATCCTTGGAGATAGGGTGTTAATTTTGTAAATTTATTCATTAGGGATGAAGGTTTCACCATCAATGGTAAATTATTTTTACTGGTACAGTAAACAATTATTTACTGGCCTCAGTAATTAATTAGTTACCGGCAGGTTGTTATAGAGTTACTTTTACTGCTCAAGGAATCTTGGTAAATAGTAAATGAGGTGAGGTGGAGAATCTTGGCAACTATCTTAGGGAAATGTATTTTTTGGGCTGTTATGATGTGTGTCATAATTTTGTAAGAGAATCTATGACAACTTACAATTGCCATAAGGTGTAAGAGATTCTATGATAGCATATGACAACAATTATTGTCTTGTAAGTTCCTATTCTTGGTTCTAGGCACCTATATTGGGAAGATGCCTATGACAAGTGTAAGGGAATCTATAAGAAGATACTTTTGGCGTATCCCAAGATAGAAATGTTGGATTTTGTCTATCTCCCACGAATTTCTTTGGTGGGTACTCATGAGACTTGAGAGTGAAGTTTAGTTGAGTAACAAGAAGAGGAAAACTTGTTTGTAGGTAACAAGGTGAGTGAGAGAGTTCTTCTGTACACAAGTGATACTAGATTGAAGAGTGAAGAGGAGATTGGAAGTGGATGTATTGTAATCTTTTTTTGAAGATAATACAACTTGGGCCTCTCTTCTTGGTGGAGTTTTTCTTGTAAGGGTTTCTCCACATAAACACTGTGTTATGTGTTTATTCTTCTACTCCATTGTTACCTTGTGTTGTGAGATCTTGCATTCTTATGTTTCTGATTTGTGCATCTTTGTTTCTGCTATCTTATGGTGATGTTATTGTTGTTATAAGTTCATCTAAGATGGTTTTATCAAGCATGTTACAGTGGTTGATTTTAGCATCATAAAGAAGTTGAATTTTTTCATGGTATTTCAAAGATTAAGGCAACTTAATTTTCAGATTTGCATACAATTTTTAGATTTCTATTTTGTAGTAGTCAAATCATTGTATCTCACCAATTGATATCATATCTTGGTGATTTGATGATTAACAATTGGATTAGAGATTTTTCATTTATTCCAACATATTTGACAGTGAAGATACTCACATTGTTGTTAGGAACATACGTTCTAGAGTCAACCATATATCAACTATGAAGAAATTAGATTACCTGAATGTTGAGCCTCCAATTCAAATAAAATTGCTATAGAACAACAACCTAGAAGTAAACACAATCAACTGGATATCAACTATTAGGAAATTCATTAAGCTGAATGTTGAGTCTACAAATTAAAGAAAACTACCAAATAAGATTTTGATAAGACATTAATTGCCATATGCAAATGTGTAGATTTCTTTCTACAAAAATTAAATTAATCATATGAATATAGTTCCATGTACAAATTTATATTCGACCTCAACAGAAACCTGACGCAATCCAAAACCAAAGATCAATAACCTCCTTCTATCCCTCCCTACCTCACACTGGCTAAAAAAAATAGTTTAAGTAGCTGATAATTGGAGAGGACCTTAATTGATTAATTTTTCCAGTGTACTTTTAGACTGTGCTAAAATGGGAGCTTTGAAACAGTGTATGGACATCCATCAAAGTATAGTGGAAAGGAGATTTTTCTCAAATGTTATAATTGCAATGGCCTTAATAGACATGCATGCAAAATACAAAAGTGTGCACAAGGCAATCACATTGTTTGACCAAATGTAATGAACAAGTATCCAACCTAATCAGTTCACCTTTTCCATTATACTCCCAACCTGTGCTAAAATTGGAGCTTTGAAATAGGAACTGGACATCCATCGAAACATAATGAAAATGGTTTTTTTCTCAAATGTTGCAGTTGCAACAACCTTAATAGACATGTACGCAAAATGTGGAAGTGTGCAGAAGGTACGTAAAGTGCTTAAAAAAATATTTCAAAGAAATGGCATCTCATAGACTATAATAATTGTAGGATATACATAAAATGGATTTTTGGATAAGGCCTTACAATTTTTTAAGCAAATGCAATTGGCAAGTGCAAAATTGAACAACTCAACCTTTTCCAGCAAACAACACTATAATTTCATTCCATGGAACCACATTTCAGTAACTTAATTTTTTAAACCCATAAATAATCTAAAATAGGGTTATAATTTAAAACATTTTTTCTAAACATGAAAAACTAAAACTATGCAGAAAATTTCCCATTGCATACCTTATTTTCACTTCAATGTAGATACTAGAAACAAAACATAGAACACACAAAATGAAAACTATACACAGTTGATGCATAAAATTCATTTCAAATAAATCAATACATTAAATTCATTTGCTTGTTGAAATGACAATAATTTTCCACAACCAGAGTTTTTAGCCTAACCCATAAATAATCTAAATAGCATTATACCACAAAACATTTTTTCTAAATATGAAAAACTAATACTATACAGAAAAGTTTCCATTACATACCTTATTTTTGCTTCAACGTAAATATTCGAAACAAAACATAGAACACATAGAATAAAACTATACACAGTCGATGCATAAAATGCATTCCTAACAATTCAATGCATTTAAATTTGTTTGCTTGTTGAAATGATGATAACTTAATAAATTTGTTTGCATCTTGGTACGTTCTCATAAGTCATTGCACGTCATGAATTTCTAATACAATGTTTCCATTAATTTTAAAATCCACTAAAATTTAAACCACTTATTTCATTTTCCAGTTACTGTCCACAATATCAACCAATCAGTGAACAAAAAATGATATTTTCTAAATTATAACATAAAAGAAATGATTTTAAACTTTAGCATTGTTGTTTGAAACTTTAAATTCTATAAAATGATTGGTTACATAAAAAATGAAACTAGATCCACAATGCATTAAATTTGTTTGCTTTTTGAAATGACAATAATTCAATAATAATTTCATTTGCATCTTGGTACGTTCTCACAGGTCACTGCACGCCATCAATTGTTAATACAATGTCTCCATTAATTTTAAAATCCACTAAAATTTAAACCATTTATTTCATTTTCCCAGTTAAGTATCAAAAAGGTGAATGATGACAACTAGAATGTAAATTAGATCAAACCCTTTTCCATATAACATTCAAGGACAAGATCGAGCCAAATCATTACCAAATGAAGTTAGACTCAATTGCTGATCTTGTACTCAGGTATGTTATAGATGGATCAAATTTAACTTAGCATTTTTGTCAAACACTAGGTTAACAATGTATGAAACCCTAGTTCTACAATAATCTGCTTATAATGAAATAAATACAACTGTAATCTAAAAACTAATTGCGCAGGGATGATCAGAGAGATGATGAAACCTATCTCTCGAAAGTAGAGATGATGAAGCCTAGGTCCTCTAGCACCTCTGCTTTTGGGAGATAGGTTTCATCATCTCTCTGATCATCCCTGTGCAATTGGTTTCTAGATTGTAGTTGTATTTATTCCGTTATAAGAAAATCATTGTAGCACTAGGGTTTCATGCATTGTTAACCTAGGGTTTGATAAAAAGGCTAAGTTAAATCTGATCCATCTATAACATACCTGATTACAAGATCGGCAGCTGGGTCCACCTTCATTTGGTAGTGATTTGGATCGGTCTTGTCCTTGAATGTTATATGGGAAAGGGTTTGATCTAGTTTACATTCTAGTTGTCATCATTCATTTTTTTCATACTTAACATTTTGGTGAACCCATAGCTTCAAGCATTTGCATCTTGTTGATTGTTCAAATCATATCTTGCATTGATTTATTACATATTTCTCATTATTCATTTGAAAATATTGCATAAATTTGAAAAGAGTGCATGTTTAGGCCTTAAAAAGCTTGTATTTTGGTAAAATTTTGCATTAGGGTTTCAAAAAATCTCTTTCATGATCATATTAGTGGCATCAAATATTCATCAAATCTGATTTGGCATAGAAATCTTACATCATTCCACATCTTAGATTTGAAAATTCATACTTTTGCAATTACACATTGTGTATTTCAACATAAGAAGATAACATACCTTTCACCTATCTTTTCAAGAAATCTTAAGGTTATCTATATTACCTTTTTGTGCAACACTTTAACTTTGGGATCACTTGGTTTGTAGTGACACTAGTGTGTTTTTGATCTTTGCAAAAGATTCAAAAACCCAGTTTCCTCAAACTAGTGTCTTGGTGTATAAAAGGCTCACATATATGGCATCCAATCTTAACAAGGGTGGTATGGCTCCTCCCCGATCTAACAAGAAAAGGAAGGATCCCAAACCCATCATATCCTTCACACCACATGAGGTCACTATTAGAGACATTGATGGTCCTCATTATATAACAACAAGAATAAGTGGAAATACTACAAGAGGAGTTCTTATTGATCCTAATTCCCTGACAAATGTTATCACAGAAGAATTCTTATACATGAATGATCTAGCAAAAGATACTTATGATCCAATGGATATAATGATAAAAGCACATAATGGTTATTTTCTTCCAGTAATTGGAAAGATAACACTTTTAATTAAGGTGGCTGAAAAATCCCTAGAAGCATCATTTATTATAATTCCCACTTCGGATCTCTTTCATGTGAAGTTAGGATATCCTTGGCTAAAATCCATGAAAGCGGTTCCTTTTACTATTCACAAGTGCTTAAAGTTCCCTCATAAAGGTCGAGTGCATGTTATCCATCATAGTGGATTTAAAACATTAGCCACTCGTGAATATTTCAATTTAGATTATTTTTGGCCACAACCTATTGAAGCAAATCAACCAAGACAAGATCAATTCTTCTTAGCATATCAAAAGTATAAAGCAAAGAAAATAGTTGAACTATCATACATGGAAAGAACACTCCTAGACCCTCTCGGTGCTCTAAGGCTACAACTCCTCATATCTAACAAATAGAGAGTGAAAAGTAGCCCAAGTTGAAGGATTCACCTCGACTGAAAGGAAAGGGAATTTTTGTCGAGGTCCCTCCTCCGCCACCCTTACAAGGATTGGGAGAAAACCTTTAAGAGCAAATCTATCCATCACAAAATCATAAGATCACTTTTGTACTGGCTTCCTCTTTAGAAATGACCAAGAATGCATAAAATCATGAACCCTTAATGGTAGACAAAGAAAATCCCTTGGGAAATATAACTAACAAGACTAGAAGAAATAGAAATGCAAGGGAAAGAAGAAGAAAGCAACAAGCCTTAGCTCAAAAAATATCATTGCAAGAAGAAAATATCCCACCAAAAGAAATGAAATAAAAAGAAGAGCTTAAGGAAGAAGTTTCAAGTTGGGCTATAGTGCCCTATGTACCATATATTTCATATGAAGATCAAGATTGGGAAGAAGATGATTTGATTAAGGACAATCACTAGCAGGTAAGTATTTCTCACTCATTTAGCTACCCTTGATGTAGCACCTCTTTGAGATGCTCTCACGGGTGGTCCATTCTTTGTGCTGTGTTCCCCTGTGTAGTGTTAAATGTTTGTTTAGGTCTCCTTGGATGACCCTTGATACTCTTGTAAGGTCTACGATACAAGGAGACCACTTCTGTTATGACATTCCTTCTATTTGTTTCTCTATTCTTCTACATTTATCTTGTTGCAATTGTTACGTGTGGTGCCTTGGGGGCATAACATTGTGGACGATGTCTTGGGGGCATCTTCCCACATTGTGACCCTAAGTCACTTTTGTCTCCTCTCTCATTTTTCATGATTTCATTCTTTTGTTGTACTTGTGGCTCTACTAGTCGATGGATGATGACAACAGATATACACTTTTGATAAGGACCATGTGTCCCTAAACAAGAAAATAAAATGGACCTAGTCCATATATGAAGATGGGGGTAATTTGTTACTGATGTTTGATTAGTAGAATCACTTTGCGTTGTGATGTGATCGTGTATCATGTTGTGAAATTGTTGTAACAAGCCTTTGCAATATTGTAAATATGCTTTTATGCACTTTGAATTTCTTTTGTCTCGCCTTGTAGCTACACTCAGTTCTGAGATACCTAAAGTATAACCTCGGGGCTATACTTGGATTTGAACCCGTAAGTATAGCCTTGGTTTGTTTGAGCAGCATGGTGCCTTATTTCTGTATCAGTTTCATGAAATGATTTGGTTGTTATCTTAGAATAGATTTTCTAACCAAATCTTGTTTTGATTATCCATCGTACATGCATATTGTTGATCAATGATTATTAGCAAATGATATTGATGTGCTTCTATTGTGATTGGTAGGAACAATTCAGTGATTTGAAGCACATGTCACTTTGGGGCATGGGCTTTGTGAAAGCTCTTATTCCCTCACATGTTTTCAACCTTACCTTAAACGTGATTACTACCGACAAGTGGGAGCAACCACTTTAAGGTGGGGGCATATATTGTGGTAAATTCTTGGATATCTTAGATATTGTGATAAATCATGTTGCGTATACTTCTTTTTCACTGTAAGGCATCCCCGCAATGCAAGTGGGGTTGTGTACTTTGTTCGCATACTTCCTTTTCAGTGTAAGGCATCTCCACAATGTAGGTGGGGTTGTATGCTTTTGAAATCCCTTCTACAGAAGGTAGGGTTGTGTCTTCCCTTGAGTGGTTGCACATCCTTTTGAAAAAGTCCTCTCGCAGGAGGCAGGGTTGGGTCTTGAGTTACTCACCCTTAAGCATGTTTTTGGCAGTTGTGGTAGCATAGCTCGATCGTCAGGTGTGTTTGGGATGTCTTAGATGGTGGAGCATAGCGATGAGCTCCTCCCCATTGCCTGTATAAGACATATAGTGGGTCGATGACACACTCTATGACGCTCGTGTATTCTGTGTGTTTTTTGCGTGTTTTCCTTGTGTGTCTTTGCATGTTTTGTGGAGGCATGTAGCGATGAGCTCCCCCACACCATGTGTTTTGCATGTTTTGTGGAGGCATGTAGTGATGAGCTCCCCCCATGCTATGTGTTTTGCATGCTTTGATGGTGGCATGTAGCGATGAGCTCCCCCCATTGTCTGTTAGTGTTAAGTAATTGTTTAATCATGTCTTCTCTCTGTGTATACCTTATGTATTGCATGACTGCGTTCATGTTTTCTTTGTGTATTACATGCTTCTTTACTATCTTCTTCATGTTTTATATGTTTGTCAAGTGTTTTCTTATGTTTGCCTAAGCTTGGAGGCTAGAAATGGTCTTCCAAACTTAGGGTGTGCTTTCGACTCTAGTGTTTAACGTGCTTGATGTGTTTTCGACTGTACTTTAATGCATATACTGATTGTAAGATCATACACACATTAAAGTGGGGGCTAAATGTTATGGAGTAAAAAGTGTCCACTTGTCTTTTTAACTCCTTGTTTAGCTCCTAGCTCCCCATGATTGCATTATACATTCAAAATGTTTATCTCGACACAAAATTGCCTGACACCAAAGCAAAATTAGAATATGGGCCCCTTCATTTACCTTACCCCATACCCAAAGAGGGATGGTGGACATGGGTGGTAACACCCATGTCCCCCCTTTAGGTCTAGCCTAATTTAAAGGCATGTCAGCCTGGGACCTTTCAAAAGGTTTCTCCTTGTCGGCTCTTTTGGTTTAAGTTCATGATTATGAGTGGGAATGCATATATAAGTGTGTTTTTGGATTCGCCCATGTCCCCCCTTTTAGATCTAGCCTAATTTAAAGGCATGTCAGCCTAGAACCTTTCAAAAGGTTTCTCCTTGTCGGCTCTTTTGGTTTAAGTTCACGATTATGAGTGGGAATGTATATACAACTGTGTTTTTGGATTCATTTGTAACTAGGTTGGAAAGAGCTAACTTGAGATATTGAAGTGAAGCAAGCAAGAGCATTCAATGTGATTCTAGAGCAGATTTGGGTATTGTTATTGTGTGTTTGTTATAGGCATGTAGCTATCATCTATCCTCCTTAGGATTTGAAGGATCTTCACCATTATAAGGGATACCACATAGGTGATATCATTGTTTGTTTATCATCATTTGAATCATCTCATTATCATTGTTTTCAGCCTCTACCCCAATGAGAGAACACACTCTTTATCAATCAATGGTGTTGGGAAGATTGAATGCTATCCCAGGATTTGACTAAGGCAAGTCCCCAAGCACCATAACCCTCAAACCCCTTTTTATCTTCTTGTGTGTAGGTTACAGGAGTGAGATCTAAAAAATATAGAGCTACAGGAGGACAGTGTGAAGATCAGGGTTTCAGGATCCAGAAACAGTTTCAGAGTTTTCTCTCATCTAGGACTTGGGCAGTATCACCCATGTCCTCCTGTCCTTTTTGATATCAGATCTTGCATCAGGACATCATTTGCAACATCTTTCTAGTTTACAGTTTCAGAAGATTCTTCTAGTCAGGACCTAGGCAGTCCCACCCTGGTCCACACCTCTGCTTTTGGGATATAGGTTTCATCATCTCTTTGATCATCCCTATGCAATTGGTTTCTAGATTGTAGTTGTATTTATTCTGTTATAACTAGATCATTGTATAACTAGGGTTTCATGCATTGTTAACCTAGGGTTTGATAAAAAGGCTAAGCTAAATCTGATCCATCTATAACATACCTGAGTACAAGATCAACAACTAAATCCACCTTCATTTGGTAGTGATTTGGCTCAGTCTTGTCCTTGAATGTTATATGGAAAAGGGTTTGATCTAGTTTACATTCTAGTTGTCATCATTCACCTTTTTCATACTTACCACTAGTTACGATTCACAATATCAACCAATCGATGAACAAAAAATTGATATTTTCTAAATTATAACATAAAAGAAATGATTTTAAACATTAGCTTTGTTTTGATAAAGTAAAAGCACAAGAAGGGCCCAAACCCATTACATGAGGAGGCCACAAGGGAAACTAGATAGAGTCTCATGAGAAATGAGACTGAAAGTCCAAATATGCAACAAAATAATGATCAGACCAGAAAATAGACAAAAGACCTATAGAGAGATAGCTGGGAACCAAAACAAAACCAATTACATGTTAGCAAGTTTTCTCAGGCCATTGATGGTTTGCCACTCATGGCTTAGAAACTTAAGCTTATCATTAAAATAAACATCCTCCAAAATGTTGGCCCTAATAGCCATAGATTTTTTATTCACCATATTGTCTTTGCCCTTGTCCTTGGATCTAGTCCTATTAGCAAGGCCATACTGACTCACAACCTGGCTTGATACCTGGTGACCTTTATCCTCCTCATTTTTAGCCTTATTTTATTTTTTGAAGCTTTTTGGATGGCATTAGTCTTGTTCACATGCTTCTTGTCTTTTCTTTTCTCCAGTTCTGATTGGAACACATCAAGAGTGGTGGCTAAATTCTTGATCGTTTCTCTACTAAAAGCAATAATCTCTTCCATATTTTTGATGATCTTGTCTTGATTCTTTTTGATAACATCAATTTCATGTTCTATATACTCCCACTTTTTGAAAGTAGCTATGAATTTCTCCACGTCAATCCATATATCTTCATCAACCTTCTTGTTATCCCAATTGGTATGAAATTTCTACCCAACTTTCTCCATATGCGGAATCTTCTCCTTAGCAATTTGGAACTATGATAGATGCCACTTTAAAAATCGTTCTAACTACCCAATCCCTTCTACAAATTGCACATGCCTTTTTGGAGGTTAATCAACTTAGTCTCCATCCTAGAACAAGAGTTACAATGGGGTGGTCAAGTTTAGAATGCACTGAGGAAGAGGGCCCTAGGGTGGATTCAGTAGGTAAATTAGGGGTCAAACCTAAAGGGTCAATAGTGGTTAGGGGAGGGAACATAGGGTGTTCATAAATATCACTCTCGATCTCAAAGGGGCCATTGGGGGACTCTTTAGCATGACTATTGGTGGGGAAGGAGGTGTCGGCCAGGGAAGGGCTGGCAGGATGGGAGGAACTCTTAGACAAATGTAGAGATTTACCTTTTATCTAGGGATGCATGCTCCACTTAGAAGGTCTGTGCAAGGGTTCATCGGGGTCTTTGGAGGCCATCTCATCAGGTTTTAAAGCTTTCATATAGGCATTAGATGTCCTGGTAGGACCAGGGAGAATAAAAATGACTTTTTCCCCTTCCCCTTGGCATTCTTAGTAATAGAGGGACCTCATCCACAATGGCTTGTTTACCCTTCCCCTTGGAATCCTTGGAAATATTCTCCATCATAACTCCTTGACTAGTAGGTGGGTTTTGAATTTTGACCCCCTGGGGAGGGTTCATATCACTATCAACTGAGAGTTTAGGTTTCTTAGTAGTAGGGCCCATCAGAATATGTTGATCAATGAGAGAGGGGTTATAGATATGTGGGAACATGGGTGAGGCCAAGGTGTAGGCTAGCTAAAATTTGTACAGGTGATATATGAGGCCTTCATACAGGGGGAGGGCCTTGTTACCAACTAGCACTTGAACAATCAAATCCTCAAGAGGAGTAAATCTATAAAGAGAAATTTAGTTTAATTCCATGCCTAAGGTGGTTAAGAATAAAAAAAGTATGAATAAAACCTTTTGTACTTGCCCTCTAGGGTTATGAACCTCATGATAGCTTTTGCCACATCCTCCCAGACCTCGAAAGATCATTTCGATTGAAGCCATTTCGTAGTCTGTCAACCTTCTCCCCTGAGACGAGAAACCACTTCATAACATCTTGATTGTGCCCCTTAATCTTCTTCGACAAACGTCCGTCCTCCAAAAGGAGCCCCTTAACTTATAAATGTTGTCAAAGGATAATGTGGGGAGTTTTAAGGGTTCTATGAACCTTAAAAAGCTCCAACAATGTACACTTCATCCACAAGATGCTCAAAGAAAAGGAATGTCGGGAATTTGAACCATGGAACTCCCATCAATGATGAATTTCAACCTTTAAAAGGTTCAATAAACTGCAAAAATATGGACAAAGAGAGAATTTTCACCCACTTTATGGATTCTCAAACTAGAGAAGTGTTACTAAGGTGAGAGGATTTCCATGAGTTTTTAAGCCTAAGGACTCATTGACAAGTTTTAAAACTTGAAGAGTGTCAAACTTTGCTTTAGAAAGACCTTATAAAATTTTCCCAACGAATCCACAAACACGGTCAAGGAAGATCAAGGAATGACTTTTGACTGGAATAATATTTTCTCTTGAAAACTTTCCACATTGTCAATAATAACCTCATAAAACTCCATGTTAGATTGTTTTGCTCCATCTTCTACGAAACTCTCAATTTAATTATTTCCACAAATTACCTAATAAAAACTTTCTAGTTTAATATATGTCAAACTAGAAGGAGTTTCACTTCAAAAATTTGCCACATTGTGTTTAGTGAAGTCAAGAACACCCTTGTAAAATGATTTTATTCCAACTCTTATGGATTATTAGAATTAAATGTTTCTGTAAACTCACCACATTATGCAACTGCTTATAGTGTTCCAAATGAAAATATGGACAATTCTCCTCCAAAATGATGCACCTTTACTAAGTTAGATACAATAAATCCACATGAACCAAATCAAATGCAACATTTCTAAGAAGGGCAATTACAACGACTGACATAGAAAAATAAGTGATACCAATGACTTACGACTATGAATGCAAATAGGTGACTTGAATTTGGTGAGTGACTTGAAGATTAAGGATGATTAGAGTGTTTGCGACTAAGAGTGGCTTAAACAAGTTGTTTGACACATGGCGACACTTGTAGATTTGACACAAAAAGTTTAAATTTTGTGGGATCAAAGCAAGGCCAACAGGTCATTAGAAATTTCACAATTTATTGTTCACTTTTTAATGCAATTTTTGTTTTATGTATTAATATTAAGGCATTTTATACAAGTGCTTTGAAAAAAAAAGTTCTTCCTTAATATTTAACAAATATAATTTATTCTAAGGAACAAGCCCAACTTTAGCTATGCTAGTCACAATTGTGCCTAGCACAAATCAAACTTTGAGTCAAGGCCAACCATAACAACTATAATCTTCACCAATCCAGTAAATTCATGATACATTCAAATTGCAAGAATATGTTGATCCTGAACTGTTATTTGGAACCTTCCTTTAAATTGTTATGTCATGGCTCACCTAGCAACTAGACAACAAATACTACTATCACAATACTACAAAGGTAGGTACTCGCCACTACGTGGCACTTGTTTTTATATTGCATCACATAAAAATAAATAAAAATTAATATTCATTAATTTGTATATTATGAGTGCATATAAAAATTAATATTTTATATAGCTACATATAAAAAAAATCATTTATTTTTATATTTTAGCTACATATAAAAAAATTTAAAAAATAGTTTAGCTACATATAAAAATAAAAAACTAAAGTAGTAGCAATATATAAAAATGAATAAAAATTAAAGAAGCTACAATAAATGGTGTTGTGACTACTTTAATTTTTATGTATTTTGCCATTGCTTTTTTAATATATTTTTTGTATTAATAGATATACACATATATAATTTATAATTAATTTTTTTTATTGAAGGGGGCAACTCCCATATATTGAGAACTCAAAACATCCCTTAAAGAAGGGCTTACATGATTTAGTTACAAAATTAAGAATTTTGGATATACCTTAGTCATTTCTTTAGTTCCTCTAAATGCTCCATTTGTTGGGGAGTAAGAGGCCTAAGTGATCCATCGCAAGCTTCCAGAACTCTTCAAATTTTCTTGTTACCAGGCATGTGGTGAACAAATCAAGGAATCTCCTCAGGATGGTGTTATTCTTTAAGCCATTGTGGCTTAAGACACCCTCAACATACCTGGGCACTCTCTTGCAGTCATAGTTGGATATAGCCACACGCCTTCTTGACCAAGTTTTCCTTTAGTCAATGGTGAGTTGTAGTTTTCATGATCATATTTTGACCCATCATATTGATGTATGTGGTGAGGAACTCACCAACAATGTTGAATTTGTGTATTTGCTCACTCGATAGTCTCTGCACCCCAACCACCTCCATTATTACGACCTCAATCTCTAGGTTTGGGACTTTGAACAAGTGCCTTATCTTGCTGGACATCTCCTCTGGGATATAGTCACAATGCATGCCATCGATTATCACTCTATCTGCCATTTTTCTATTCCTAGATGTCTTCCATGCCCCATATATAGACATGATCTTGTTGGCAAGAGACACTGTGTAGCTTCATGAGTGTTACCATTGATGGCAACAAAGTCTATCCCACACATTCGCAGCACACAGTATGCCTATACCAAAAGTCAGATTGAAGATTGTTTTGGTCCGGTGAACAAGAACAGAGTATGCAACAAGGTCTGACAATCAGGTCTGGATCTCTCAGATGGTGTAACTCAGCAAGTTGTGGACTTGGATAAGTCAAGAGGAGTATCATGACTACTATATTCCAGAGATTTAGCCTCTGGTAGTAAAGCATGGAAAAGATATGAGCATCAGGTTTTATTCAAGTAGAGTAGACAGAGGAAGAACTGACCGACAGAGCATCAGACTTCAATCCAGATGAGTAAAAGGTGTTGATCAAGCTATTTGGAGGATCATACATTGTTAATCCGACATGATTGATGACTTTTATGTCTATGTTTTTGATATGCATCACAAGTCAAGCATGGATTCAGCCAACAGATTAGTAACTTATAAATATCTTGAGTAATCTTGTTGCCGACTAGAAAGTTGTTGAAATCCTTGATACGGATATATATACCAGATGGATTCCAGTATCTAAGTGTGTGAATACAGATATGTGGAAATAGAGTGCGAAGAAAAGCAGGGATAAGTGTGGAAGCAGTAATACAAGTCCGGTATGTGACAGAGCAACAACACTAAAGCAGAGGAAGAATGAAGTGCATCAGATCAGTATATTGTGCCTAACCAGAACTAAATTCTAGCATTTGTAGATGCCTCTCATTAGTTCAAACACCTGATTGCTTTCTGTAGATAGTGAGTCTCTTGTAGGCAGTGTGCCTCTTGTGAGCAGTGTGCTCAGGCAGTGAGCCCTAATTGGCAAGTGCCATTTTGTACTTCTTATTCTTTTAACAGAGAATACAATCTTGGGTTAGTCACCCCATGGTTTTTCCCTTAACAGGGTCTTCCACATAAAAATCCTTGTGTTATGTGTGTTGAGTTTATTTCTATTCTTCTGATCATATATGCTTATATGTTTTGATGCTGCACTAATTATTAAAGGAGAAAAGAAAGTTAAGATATTTGAGATAACTGATTCACCCCCCCTCTTAGTTATCTATCTTGTTTCCAATAGATCTATTTATTAATCAGTGCATCCCATCATATCCTCTTTGGAAAGAGAATCATTTGAGGGATTATCTAGAATCTTGAGTTCTGCAACAACACCCTTTGAAGTCCAATCAACATTGATGATCTTGCACAATTTGTCCCAATCTTCACTTTGATTTGAAATTTTGATGGTAGATATTTGATAACATCTATGATTGGCTAATGTTAAATTTTTCAGATCAGATATGTTGTTATGTAATTGTTTTTTTTTCATCTTTAACTCCCTTTCCATCTCCTTTTTAGATCTCCTCAAATGCCTCTTCACCCAAGAGAGGCAATCCTCCAAGGAGAGGTGACTATTCACAAAGGGAGGTTGGCCTTTTATTAATTGACTCTTCTTGGCCGACTTGAGTTTAGGCTTACCTCCTAAAGCTACCAAAACATCAACACTCCCTCTTAGCTAAGGAGGTATAGCAAAGTCTCCACCGAGTCCTTATGTGCCTTGAAGGGTTGCTTTCTTACCATCAGCCACTACCCTTTCAAAAGGCGCGGTTTCATGGAATCAATTTGTTTATCTTTAGTTTATTTGACCGATTGCTTTCCCAAATCAGTTTTCCATAATCAATAATAGTTATTATAATTAACTATTGTCATTGGAGTGCATAAAGAGGGAGTTGGCCAATGGATGTATTGTTTTCTCTAACACTAGAACCATTCGGCCATGAAATCTGTAACCTCCCTAAGCTACAAACATTAACACTCCCTCTTAGCTAGGGAGGTATAGCAAAAGTCTTCCTTGAGTCCTACTCAAGGGTATCATGTCTTGTCATGGATTCTCTCAACATGACATCTAAAATGGCTACACCCAATTGTGGGAAGCACATCACAGTCTAAGAGATGTGTCATATGTTTTGTCATGGATTCTCTCAACATGACATACACAATGGCTACTCCCATGTGTGGAAAGAAACATGTGCACAAGTGCCCATCACAGAGTCTCTCAACGTGATGTCATCATGGAGTCTCTCAACATGACGTGTACCATGGCTACTCCCATGTGTGGAAAAAAACACAAGTACAAAGGATTCATCATGGAGTCTCTCAACGTGATGTTGTCATGGAGTCTCTCAACATGACGTCCACCATGGCTACTCCCATGTGTGTAAAGAAACATGTGCACAAGTGCGCATCACAGATTCTCTCAATGTGATGTCTTCATGGAGTCTCTCAACATGACATCCACCATGGCTACTCCCATGTGTGGAAAAACACAAGTACAAAGGATTCATCATGGAGTCTCTCAACATGATGTTGTCATGGAGTCCCTCAACATGACGTCCACCATGGCTACTCCCATGTGTGGAAAGAACCACATCTCTGTCTCAAAGATGGATGAGGGATTTCACCTCATATTTCTCTGTCTCAGAGAAATATGCATTATAGCAAAGATCACTGATGCTGAGTCTCCCTCTCAGCAAGGGTGACATTCTCCACTACTCCAAGCTTTTCCCAAAAATATGCAAACTTCACTCTAGCAAGAGGCTTGGTGAGAATATCAGCCGTCTAATCATCAGTGCAATATACTAGAGCGGATTGCTTTCCTTAGCATCATTTCTAACTCTGTCATTCTTGATGTATCCAATGTACCAAACACTAGTTCTCCCTCTTAGTTGTGAGTCCCAGACTTCACAACCCCTTGCAAGATCCCTACCTTGACTTAACCTGATTCTGCCTTGGTACCTTCCACAAGCACCCTCTTCTGCATTACTTCACCCAGACTTTCCATTTAGCTTGATCTTGTCCAATCCAGAATTTTTCCTTGTAACTTGGCCTCATCTTGGTCTCTCCCACCTCAGGGCCTATCCGCCACCTAATTTACTCTACATATACAGAACATTCTGCATTCTTACGCGATATAATAGAAGGAGCTAAACATGGGAGAGGAAAAAATTGAAGAGGGCGAGGAGCAGATTGTAACATCATGGGAAGTAGCAGAATCTAAGGCAAGAGGCCATACCGATTATGACAAACTCATTGTTCAATATATATCTCCATAGGATCTCGCATGAATCTCTTGTAGACAGACGAAATCTCCTTGCTCAAAGTGGCAGAGAACATCATGACTTGTCTGTCATGAGGGGTCATCTCAAAAACTTCCTGGACATCTCTCCACATGTCAAGTAACTCTAACATCCTGAACTTCATTCCATCTATGTGTGTTGCTTATGGAAATTTTAAGCTCTTTCAACTGTTCTATCTATTGGAATCCTGCAATGCTCTGTAGTTGCCAACAACCTACTACGTAAAGCTTCTCTAGGGATTTCAAATGCCCATCACCCGCTAACCCTAAAACATTATCCAAAGTACTTGAAGATCCTTCCCTTGCCATCCATCTTATCTCACAACACATACTCACATCTAAATCTCAAAGGTTTGGAAGATTCTGAAGTCCTTTCAACCTCCTCAAGCTGTAGCAGTGTTTCATAGATAGCCTTTCCAAAGAGGTCATCATAATTTCGAGATTGGTTAATTACTTCACTTGCTCACACCCTCCAATATTCAATTCTCTGAGATGTACACATTGAGAGAGACCAAAAACCAGCTTTACTGCCCTGCAGTCGCTCAAATCTAGCTTTAACATCGTTCTTGATAACTCATTAACAGATGCTAGATTAAGGTCAAGGTCAAGGTCAAGACAACTAGAAAGGTCAAGGTCAAGGTCCTGAAGATCGAGACAAAGGTTCTCATAAATGCTTATTGTGGATATTTTTTGTCCCGTGGAGCTTATGCATTTAAGCAACAACATGGGCTGCAAAAAGGAAGCACCTAGTTCAACTTGCTCAAGAACATTTGTAATTGGAGAGTCTCTTACCACTAAAGAGCCAAGACTCCTCAATTCTCCCACTTCTGGCAAAGAGACTACTCTAGATTCGGATATCTTTAGTCTTTCTAATCTTTTTAGACTTCCAATTGTGGGAGGCAGATCTTTAAGGAAAGGGCTACTTAGCTTGAGATCTTTCAAAGAACTAAGCTCTCCAATTTGATTTGGTAGTTCTTGTAAGTTTGAAAGTGTGCCATAAATGTTTAGCTCTCTCAGTTCCACAGGCACCTTGGCTCTACTACCCCATAATGTTGTAAAATTCAATTGAGAATTGAGCTCCAATACTCTTAAATGTTTGAGCGAAATCCACCAAGGAATCTAAGAGTATGGACAATTGGACTAGCAAAGCCATATCAAACTTGGGGAAGCTCTGGTGAAAATGTGTCTCAAGTCATCGCCCTATGTTATAAGAAGCTTTAAACTGTTCATAGCATCCAAGCAAACTCTATCATTTTCCTGGTAGCTGCACCAATGCATAGTTGGGGATATACAAGTCCCATGCCGCGCTAATCTGGAAGGATGTGAGCTGGAAATATATCTCACTCCATGAACTACCTCTTTTTGCGCTAATTATTTTCGTAACTCAGGAAAGTCATAGGATTTCTAGAGCTAGCGTGGGTACTTTAGAAGGTATTCTCCTGCAATCTCTCTTCCCATATCACGAAGATTATCGTGCATTTTGATGACTTTTTGTCACCCATCTCGACAAGGCATTTATCTTGAGGGTTTGAAGTCCCTGCATACCATTTTGTAAACTTGAACTTGCTTTGATACCATGTTAAATTTTTCAGATCAGATATGTTGATATGTAATTGTTTTTTTTTTCTTCATCTTTAACTCCCTTTCCATCTCCTTTTTAGATTTCCTCAAATGCCTCTTCACCCAAGAGAGGTGATCCTCCAAGGAGAAGTGACTATTCACAAAGGGAGGTCGACCTTTTATTAATTGACTCTTCTTGGCTAACTTGACTTTAGGCTTACCTCCTGAAGCTACTAAAACATCAATAGCTAAAAGGTATACTACCATGTTGGACTCCCTGAACACATGCCTTATAGAAAAATATTTTAGTTGGATCGGCATGGTGCATATCACATCCAACTTTTTTTGACATTTTTAGTTCAACACCTTCTTAGACTTAACTGCATTAATGGAAATCATGGAATCACCCTTGATATCTATTGAATCAATCCTCTTGGATATACATAAATTCAAACCTTTGTGTAGTGCTTCAAGCTCTGCCTCATTATTGGAGCCATGGGGGAGCCACTTCAAAGAAGCCCAAATGAGGATTCCCAGTTCATTTCTAATGATGCATCCTACCCCTGAGATCCCAAGATTACCTCGTGAGGCCCTGTCAAAATTTAGTTGTATTCTTCCTCTCAAAGGGGTTGATTATTACAATTAATATACATGTAATTACTTACAATTTTTTTTTTTAAATTATAGTTTAAAAATTTATTAAGCATGAATTTAAAATGAAATAATATATATTGAGTTATTTTTTAATTTTAGAAACATTCATTTTAGAAATAGTTTTTTAAAAAAAAATTTAGAAACATTTTTTCCTTATAATTAAATTTTTGAAAAAGTAATTGGGTTAGCTTTTCATTGTTTTTAATAATTACCTTTTATAATTATTTTTTAAAGAACATGTGCACATTTTAAAAGATTATTGATAAAATATTTATATTTTTAATTTATTTATTAAAACATTAATTTAATATTTAAAAATAGGTGAAGTTTTGCGAGTGGAAAAAACTTATGATTGACCTTAGGTCATCACTTCTCTCCTCAAGTGGGTTTCACCTTGCTTCTTCACTCCCTCTTATTCTCTCATTTCTAGTCCCCTCTAATATGAGGCTTTGCTCTCTCTCCTCTTTAGGTTTTCTTTAATCGTCTTTATTTTTTCCCTCTCTTGTTTTCCCTTCACCTTCATCATTAGTCCCCTAGGGTTGTGGTGTTATCTTTTGTTTGTCTTTCATGTCATGTCTCTCTTTTGTGGGATTCCTTCCTTTACCACTCTCATTGTTAATTTTAAATTGTTCCTCTTTCTTCCCTTTCTTTATGGAGATCATCCACAAGATCATTTTTTCTGCTCAATACAGGAACATGAGCCTTAGGCTGAATCTCTTTGGTTGAGAGCCAAGGACTGAGGGGTATCCATTCCACCAATTTCACTCGAGGCACGATCTCAACCTCATCCCTTATCATGTTAGGGGCCTTGCACTTAGTAAGACTTGATCCTTATTGGGCTCATTTAGAACCTTTCAACTTCACCAACAGACCAAGGGCCCTTTGACATTTTGGATTTTTAATCATTTATTTATCTTGGATTTTTCTTATTATTTTATCTTCATCTCCATTTGTTACTATTATCTTATTGTTTGTAATTAATTATTTTATTACATCCACTCTCATTTCTTTTGGTTATTATTATTGTTTATTATTAATTTATTTTTTTAATTTATCCTTTTTCACTGCTTTACAAATTTTTTCTTCTTAGCCTTTTAATTTTTGTAATTTACCTTATTTTGTATCATGTGTGGTGTGTTTTGAGATTTGTTTTGATAAAAGTAACCGGGAAGGGCCCGAACCCAAATATAGAGGCCAAAAAGGCAAAAAAGAACGAGTTTTACAAGCGGTAAAACTAGAGATCAACGAAAAGACAACAAAAAAGAAGGATTGGCCAGTAGGACCAGCCAAAACAAAAAGGACCAGAAACTAACTAGCTTACTATCTGGCCATAGTCTTAAGGCTACTCATAGCTTGCCATTCCCTACTTAAAAACTCTAGCTTCTCTAAGAAAGCATTATCATCCTCCACACGGCCCTGCTTGGCCTAGATCTCCTACTTGTCCTTCCCCTTGATCTGTGTCATGGCTTTGAAAACTCACTTATTTGCCTTTACTACTACCGTCCTTGGCCTTGTAGTTGCAAGTCTACCTAGCCTTCCCCTATTTCTAATTGTGCTACTTATCCTTACCATCAGTACCCTGAATCACAACTTTCCTTTTTTTCCAACTCTTTCTTCAACACATAGAGCATCGTGGCAGAATTCTTGACCGTCTCCCTGCTATAATTGACTAGATCAGAAACTTTCTTATCCAGCTTGTCCTGAGTCTCTTTAATCTGCTCCAATTCTTCCTCCATCCTCTCCCATTTCTTGAACTTGGTAGCCATCTTTTCCACCTCTACCCACAGGTCATCATTACTTTCCTTAGGCCACTCCTCCATTTCCAGCTGGGTAATACCCTCAAGCTACTAAATTTTCTTCTTAGCATGATGAAGCTGGGCAAGTTGCCACTTGAGCACTTGATTTTGAAGGTCCAGAGCCTGAAACAAAGTGGAAACCCTATCCCTAAGTTTGGTGCAAGTGTTACAATATTTGTTTGAGTCCTCCTGGGTTTTCTCCTTAGACATCTTGTGCTTCTTGAGAGGGGGGTCATCATGTATGTCAGAGGTATTACGTTTAGGACCCTTTAGAATACCTTTACCCTTATCCAAATGCATAGAACCCTTTAGCATGCCTTTGTCTTTCTCCTCAACATCATGAACAATATCATCAGTATCATTGTCCAAAATTAAAACACATTTCTGAGTTCTATCATCCCCAAAACCCGTCCCTTTGTTGCTAGTTGATTGAAAAATCATAGACCTAGTATAGGGTTTTCTAACATGTACATCCCCTGTAGGTTTATCAGTTGGGGTAGGTTGAGGAATATTCATGCCATACAGAACCATCTTTCCCATTTTCACAATAACAGTTTGGGTAGTATTGTCCTTTAGGGTCTTGGAGGCTTCCATGTGGGTCTTGGTGTGTTTAGGTTCAACAAATTTAGAAGAGGAACCCACTTCTATCCCCTTCCCCTGCTTCCCCTACCCCATATATTTCATGGTCCTTGAACCCTTGTCTAATTTTTTCTTACCCTAAGAACCCTCTTCTAATTTTTTCTTGTCCTGAGAACCCTCACCCCTGACAAGGGTATTACCTTCGTTATTCTTACCAGGAGTCTTATGTAAATTTTCAATGAGTTGAGGGTTGTAGATTCTGGGTCTAAAACTAAAGGCAGGGGTTAAAGCCAACTCAAATTTATACAAGGCGTAGGTAAGGCTTTGATGCAGGGGAAGAACTTTCTCCCCTAGCAAAATTTTTTGAACCAAATCTTCCAGGGAAGTATATAACCAGTAGGGGAAATTGATTTTGACATTATGGAAAAAATGATTTAATAGAGGAAAGAGATAGGCGTGGAATATTTTGTACCTACCTTCCAAAGTCACATATCTAATGAGCACTTCAGCCACCTCCCTCCATATGCCCAGCAGGTCCTCTCTATTAAAACCGTTCTGCAATCTAGTGACGCTCTGACCCTCTTGCTGGAATTTCTGCATGTCCTCTTTATAATTCCCCTTGACTCTTTTGGCAATACGAGCCCCATCCAAATTTAGCCTAGTGGGTTTAGTAATGAGCTCTTCAGAGACAAAAATTGATGCCTCTGATGTAAACTTGGTCAGCCTTCCATGTGTCTGCAAACTCCCTAGACAGGAATGTGTCATAACCATTCATAGACTTGATATAACTGGTAAAGTTGCCTCTCTGTAATATCTCCCACATATCCCTATTCTCTCTTATTCTGTCATGCTAGGTTGGCTCAGTCTGCATGAGGTCTCCACCCATCCTGCTGAGCTCGCTAACTCGGTTGTTGCAACTCTTACAGAAAATGAAAAAATGAGGAAGAGTCAACAACAAAATGACATTGGCCAAAACGGTAGTGATAATGAAGCATAACTTCAAATGATTGTGGTTATTCATCTGCGTAATCTGGTTCATGTGAGAAGTCCCTCGCTTGTCCAAAGCATGTATAACATTAATGTTGTGGGCTTTAGTAATTATGAGTGAATTCAGTAATATTCCTTGGATGTCCTCTCCCCCTTCTCCATTTAATAAAATCTATGTTGGTGGAACCTATGTTAGCAATCCCATCATCTTTCAAATTTCCCTCTCTAAAAATTTGTTACACTTTCACTTTATCCATGTGTCTAAGTTCCTCCTTACTAAGATTTATTAAGTCCTTGATATTCCAGTTAGGATTGGCCTTGTTCTTAATCATGTCTAAAACATTTTTTGGAATCTCCTTCAATGATCATATTCTTGATCCCTAGGTCCTTTGGCCAGGCATATTCCTTGATAAGCTGCAAAGGCTTCAGCAAAGTTGTTAGTTTGAATTCCTAGGTTCTTAGTATAGATGCCCAAGACATTGCCCTTACTGTCTCTCACCACTGCTTCCCCTCCTGCCTGACCCAGGTTACCCTTAGACGCTCTGTCAAAATTGAGTTTCGACACAACCAGAGTCAGGGGGGTCATGTTTTGAGATTTGTTGTTTTCACAACTTGTGTTCCTTTTGACTCTCTTTTTACCTTTGTCATTTCCTTCTCAACCATTTATGTTTGGTTATCATTATTTTATATTTTCTATTCCTTACTTCTAATCTTCTTGGTTCTTATGCTCTCTTCTCTTACCTTTGTCCCCTACCAAGTATTTATTCAAGATATTTGCAATTCGTTCATTCATTTGTATTCTCATATTGATGAAGGGATTACTTAGTATGATCTGAAACGTTGACGCAAAAATTAATTTACATAGTTAATTCCAAAAGTTCTCTTTTACTCGTCATTGATACTGATTTTGATTTCACTCATGGATATTTTTTTTTCTAGATTTGGTTTGTCATCTACTATCATTACAAATAATGGTACATTGTTTAACAATAAAGAAGTTAAAAATTAGGAAAGTTTCATATTCAATGGCATTCTCTTCTTTCTACTACCCACATGGTAATGATCACATGGAGGCTATTGATAAGAATTTATTTAGCAAATTTTAAGGAAAACAATTAATAAACATGGTACTAATTGGCATACACAACTTTTTCCTACAACATGGGCTTACCCTTCTTGTATTCACACTCCCATTGGGTACACAAGGCATCTACAAAAAGATGGGGGACCAAAAAAGTGGCCAAACCCACTTTTTGGTCCAAAAAATGATAAATGCAAGCATGTTATAATGCGCTTGCATTATGGCTTGGTCACTACTGAGCCATAACATGCTTGCGTTATTTCTTTATAGAAATAAAAACCATTAAAATCTCTTTCTCCACCATATCAATCTCTTTCTTCACCATATCACGTAGAGCCTACACCATCTCCATAAACTATAAGGATAGAGTAAACATTTCTCTCGATACATAGTCGATATATAATTTTTACTAGTCGTTATTAAGTTTTACAAGATAATTTTTAAAAAATTCTCTTCAGGGGCGATGGTCCTCAAACCCCCAATAGTGGGGCTCCAACACACGAATCCTCCCATCAAGAAATAGTACCCAAACATGGCTGAAACAAAACCTCTAATCTATGAAGATAATCATGTTCCATTACCAACACTTTCAGTGTAATCTTCACAAGGGATTAGATGATGTGGCCTCCATTTAGGCATCGCAATATGATATTTACAAGACCTTGATGTCCATCAAGGAAACCCACTAACTATTTGTTGTCTTCTTTGGCTATTCTCATTCACTAGCTCTATAAATTTAGCTATTTTCATTCACAGGGCTTAGATGATGTACCTTCCATTTTGGCCTTGTACTATGATCTTCACAAGACCTTGATGTGGTCAAGGGAAGCCACAAACTATTTGAGCTCTTTAATTTGGTCCCTTAACCTCTTGACCTCCTTTGATTCTTACAGTATATTCTTTAGGGTCAAACTCTTTTTCTCTTAGGCCCTTGAGTGCCTAGGCCTAGGCGTCCACTTGATTATTTAGCTTCACTAGCTCATAATTAGCTAGAGGCCTTTTTCTTTAGTGATCATATTTCAATAGCCTTGGCACTAGTTTTATCCTTTTCATGGCTCAATTATACCTCCAAGTTTTCCACTTTTTTTGATAATGCATTCTTGGTGGTTGTCTTAGTTACCATCTAGCCTTTCCCTATTGCTAAGTCTAGTCTTGCTTTAGTAAATTTTGTTTTAACCTCTGGGTTATTTTTTTAGTTGCTTCTACCTATGTATCTTCAGCTTCAATGGCTTTCTCTACAAATGTGGTGACCTAGCCTTCTAATGCCTTTATTTTCACTTAAAATGCTTTAAGTATGTATAGATTTTCAAAGTCTGAAGCACTCTCTCTCTCTCTCTCCTCTCTCTCTCTCTCTCTTCTCTCCTCTCTCTCTCTCTCTCTCTCTCTCTCTCTCTCTCTCTCTCTCTCTCTCTCTCTCTCTCTCTCTCTCTCTCTCTCTCTCTCTCTCTCTCTCTCTCTCTCTCTCTCTCTCTCTCTCTCTCTCTCTCTCTCTCTCTCTCTCTCTCTCTCTCTCTCTCTCTCTCTCTCTCTCTCTCTCTCTCTCTCTCTCTCTCTCTCTCCTCTCTCTCTCTCTCTCTCTCTCTCTCTCTCTCTCTCTCTCTCTCTCTCTCTCTCTCTCTCTCTCTCTCTCTCTCTCTCTCTCTCTCTCTCTCTCTATTTGCCCCCACTTTCTATATTTTCCCTCTCTCAAACTTTATCTCTCCATATCTCCCTCTATCACTTTCTATATCTCCCCCTCTCTCCCTCTCTCCCTCTCCCTATCTATCTCTCTATCCGCATATCTCCCTCTATCTCTTTCTATCCCTCCTGTCCCTGTCCCTCTCCCCCTACCTCTTTCTATGTCTCCATCTCTCTAACTCTCTAACTCTATCTCTCTCTATCTTTCCCTCTCTCTAATGCTATCTCTCCCTCTATCTCTTTCTATCTCTATCCCCTTGTCTCTATATCTCTCCCTCTCCCTCTCTATCTCTCTATCCTCTCTATCTCTATCTCTAACCCCCTATCTCTTTATGTTTATCTCTATCTCTCTCTTTCCCCCTCTCTATCTCTCTATCTCCCCCTCTTTTTCTCTGTGTATATATATATATATATATCCCTCCCTCCTAACTCTATCTTTATATCTCTCCCTCCCTCTCTATCTCTCTCCCCCTATTTCTATCTCTATCTCTCTCTCTCATTCTCTATCTATCTATCTATCTCTCCCTATTCCTCTATCTCTTTATATTTCTCTCTCACTATCTCTATATGTCTCTCTCCCTCCCTCTTCATCTCTTTCTATCTCTCTCGCTATCTCTTTATATATCTCCCTCTACCTCTCCATCTCTGTCTCTCTCTCCCATCTGTTTCTCGCTTTCTCTCTCCCTCTCCTTCTCCCTCTCCCTTTCTATCTCTCTATCATCCCCACTTTCTATATTCCCCCCCTCTCTCTCTAATTCCATCTCTTTGTATCTATTTCTCCCTCTCTCTATCTCTATCCCTTGTCTCTATATCTCTCCCTCTCCCTCTCTATCTCTCCCCCCTCTCTCATCCCTCTCTCTTTTTATCTCTACCTATCTATCTCTATCTATATATCTTTCTTCTCCTCTCTATCTTGTTCCTCTCTCTCTCTCTATCCCTCTCTCTAACTCTATCTTTCTATCACCCCCCTCCCTCTCTATCTCTCTCACTCTCTATCTATCTCTCTCCTCTATCTCTCCCTCTCTAACTCTATCTATTCATTTAACAAGGTGCATATGATGCTACTTGTTCCAAAACCACCTCTTCTATTTTATTATCGCCCAATGATATAATGGTTGTCTCTTCCTAGACATGTGGCTAGTCTAGAGTGAAAGAAGATGGAGGATTGCATGAGTCTTCTCATACAAGTTGTCCCACTTATCATCCAAGACATTTTAACTCATATGAAATGCGAGTGTGTTATAACGCTTATAGCATTATGTGCTCATGTTATAACGTGAGCGTGTTTTCATTGCTTTGGAAAATTCCAACCCTAAGAGTTGGATTTTCCTTGGGCATCCAACCCAAAGGGTTGGACCTACCTTTTGGATGCTAAAGACATGTTTTCAACAAAACATAGAAAATCAAAAAAATCCTAAACGTGCTCTCCATTAGGTTTACATGTTTTTCAATGTTAATATAAAAAAATGTCAGGATGACTTCAAGTTTTTTATTAGCTTTCTAACCATTTTTTTTTCTAAAATCTGATAACATTAAGGTTTCCATCTTCAATTTCTTTTGCTAATGTGTTCTTTTTTTGTAGAAAACCTACGTGTAGTATTTCTGGTGTCATTTTTTACACATTTATCAAAATTTGAAAAAAATACATTTTTAGATTCTAGACTCTATTCTATACACATTGAAAAAAAAGGATTTTTGATTAGTTTTCAAAAAATTTAGGGGGGAGCACACTCAAATTTTCATTTTTCAGGATGTGTTCACTTTGAAAATTCATAAAAAATCATAAATTCATTAAAAAAATCAGGCATAAACTACATGATGTTAGCTCATTTTCCATCGAAGTGATTTATGAAATAATTAAAAAAGTTGACATTTTAGGGGGAGCACACCAGATGCTATGTTATATTTTTCTAATAAAAACATGAACATTTTGTGTGCTCCCCCTATTTGAACCTCTTAATCTCCACCATTTAGAAAAAAATAGTAGTTTAGAAACTAGATTCTAAGGATTACAAATCTTGTTCTTATCACATCTTCTAATTTTGAGCGTGCCTATCTTCAATTTCTCATCTGAGATCAATTTTTATTGATTTCAAAAAAATGTGGCCACTTTTGACGCCCTTTTGGTCCCCCATTTCCATGCACATACCCCAAACCTATTCATTGGTTTATTGTATTGATGCCATTATGCTTCTTTGGGTAGAGATTCCTTCATTGTGTTTTTCTCTTCATGACATTATTGATGATACTACATACAAAGAACAAATATTACAGGAACTTGAAACACTTGATGAGAGAAGAGTTAATGCATTAGACAATTTTTGGGTATATCAAATCTACAATTAAAGAAGACTTGTCTTTGATATTGATTCATCATTATTAAATCTATTTGCTTAGGGATTGACCAAAGGATAATCAATCCTTGTTTAGCAAGTCTCCAAACAATGTCTATATGCACCACCTAGTTTAGATAGAGGTACAACAAGTTGAGGAGCATCTACAATAAGGGTAAGTGCAAAAAGATGGGGGGCAAAACGGGGTCTTAAGTGGCCACTTTTTTTTTCTGAAATCAGGAAATGCTGGCCTTGGATGAGAAATTGAGCATAGTTACACTCAAATTTTGGATATGCAGCCAAAACAATGTTCGTAGTGCTCCAAGTCTACTTTCTAAACTATTAATTTTTTTAAAAAATGGTATAGATTAAGGGGTTCAAAAGAGGGAGCCATAGAAATTGGTATTGTTTCTGTCAAAAAAACATAACATAGCATGTTTTGTGGCTCCCTCAAAAGGTTAACTTTTTTTTGCTATTTTTAAAATCGCTTCGGTGAGAAATTAGCTAGCAGCATGTAGTTTATTCTCAATTTTTTTGATAATTTTTTGATGAATATTTGATTTTTTACTAATTTTCAAAGTGGACACATCCTAAAAAATAAAATTTTGGCCATGCTACCCCTATAAATTTTGAAAACTAATTGAAAATCATTTTTTCTTTTTTTAATATGTGCAGAATGGAGTCTAGTTTCTAAATATGTAATTTTTTTGAAATTTCAATGAATGGTTAATTTACATGAAAAAAGACCAAATAGTGGTTTTTGCCCAAAACCGAACACACAAACAAAAGAAATTAAAGATGAAAGGCTTAACATTGTCAAAATATGAAAAAAATTACATCGTTAAATAGATAAGAGAAATCCTAACATTACCCAGGTGTTCCGATTTTGTTTGACCTTGAAACACGTGCAAATCTGGGGTTAGCATGAACAAAATTATGTGAAATCTTGAAGAATCTGCAAAAACACATCTGTGGATGTTGAAAAGGCACTCCAAGCCTTTGGGTTGGAAATCCAAAGCAATCCCAAGCCCAAGGCTTGGGATTCCCAAAGCACAACATAACGCGAGCGCGTTATGTTGTGCTTTTTTGCTTTTTTGCATGTTTGTCAGTGTTTTCCCAGTTCGACATAACGTGAGTGCATTATAACACGCTCGCGTTATGTCTTCCTTTGAATGAGATATGTTCAAATTTCATAAGTATGTTTCATGGATGTTTATATCTATTCTTGTAGGTATGTATGCATGCTTGTATGTATGTACATGTATGCATGCTTGTATGTATGCATCTTTGTATGTATGTATGTTTGTATGTATGCATGTATGTATGTAAGTGTCTTGGGTTTAGTGTATATAAGGACCTGATCCTATATAGTTTTGAGGGTTGAGGGTTGAGGGATTAGGGCTTAAGTAATAGGTAGAGGGTAGAGGGTTGAGGGTTACAGTTGAGGGTTAATATTTAGGTTGTTGAGTGTATAAGATTAATTATGTAAGGCACGGGGATTAGGGTTTGGGGTTTACGATATGGATTGAGGGTATGTAAGGCATAGGGTGACTTGGGTTGAGAGCACGTATAGTTTAGGTTTAATTTAAGTATAGGATTGAGGCACAATATTCAAGGTTTAGGATATAAGGTTGAGGTTATATGGTCTAGGGATGAGGGTTTGAGGGTGTAGGCTTCAAGTTTAAGGTATAGGGTTGATGATTGAGGTATTAGGGCTTAAGTATATTGTTGAGGGTATAGGGTTGAGGGTTTAGGGATAGGTTTTAGGGTTTAAGGTTTAAGGGTTAAGGGTTGAGGGATAGGGTTTAAAGTTTAGGGGTAAGGGATTAGGGTTTAAGGTATAGTGTCTTGGGTTGAGGGTTTAGGAATAGGGATAGCATTTAGGGTTTAGGGACGAGGGATTAGGGTTGAGGGTTGAGGGTTGAGGGTTGAGGGATTAAGGTTTAAGGTAGAACTTTCTAAGGGTTGAGTGTTTAAGGATAGGGTTTAGGGTTTAGGGTCAAGGGATTAGGGTTTAGAGTTGAGGGATTAGGGTTTAAGGAATAATGTTGAGGGTTGAGGGTTTAGGGTTGATGGATTAGGGTTTAAGGAATATTGTTGAGGGTTGAGGGTTTAGGAATATGGTTTAGGGTTGACAGATTAGGGTTTAATGTTGAGAGTTGAGGATTGAGGGTTGAGGGTTTAGGGATAGGGTTGATGGTCAAGTGATTAGGGTTAAAGTATGTTGAGGGTAGAGGGATTAGGGATAGGGTTTAGGGTTGAAGGTTTAACAATTGAGGGTTTAGGCTTTAGGGCTGAGGGTTAAGGGATTGGGGTTTAAAATATAGTGTTGAGCGTCGAGGGTTTATGGATAGGTTTTAGGGTTTAAGTTTTAAGGGTTAAGGGTTGAGGGATAGGGTTT
Organism: Cunninghamia lanceolata; assembly: GCA_027924645.1. Classification (NCBI taxonomy): domain Eukaryota; kingdom Viridiplantae; phylum Streptophyta; class Pinopsida; order Cupressales; family Cupressaceae; genus Cunninghamia; species Cunninghamia lanceolata. The sequence goes on from BSBN01000246.1 coordinate 8,630,245, forward strand.
AGGGTTTAGGGATAAGGGATTAGGGTTTAAGGTATAGTGTTGAGGGTTGAGGGTTTAGGAATAGGGATAGAATTTAGGGTTTAGGGATGAGGGAATAGGGTTGATGGATTAGGGTTGAGGGTTGAGGGAGTAGGGTTTAAGGTATAGTGTCGAGGGTTGAGGGTTTATTGATAGTGTTTAGGGTTGAGGGTTGATGGATTAGGGTTTAAGGTATAGTGTTGAGGGTTGAGGGTTTAGGGTTGACGGATTAGGGTTTAGGGTTGACGGATTAGTGTTTAATGTCGAGGTTAGGGTTAGAGTGTCCAAGGTAGAGGGATTAGGGATAGGGTTTAGGGTTGCAGGTTTAAGGATTGAGGGTTGAGGCTTTAGGGATGAGGGTTTAAGGCTTAAGATATAGTGTCAAGTGTTGAGGGTGTAGAGATAGGGTTTAAGTTTTAAGGGTTGAGAGTTGAGGGATAGGGATTAGGGTTTAAGGTATAGTGTTAAGGGTTGATGGTTTAAGGATAGGGTTTAGGTTTGAGGGATTAGGGTTTAGGGTTGATGAATTAGGGTTTAATGTTGAGAGTTGAGGGTTGAGGGTTGAGGGTTTAGGGATAGGGTTGATGGTCAAGGGATTAGGGTTAAAGAAGAGTGTCGAGGGTAGAGGGATTAGGGATAGGGTTTAGGGTTGAAGGTTTAAGGATTTAGGGTTGAGGCTTTAGGGATGAGGGTTAAAGGATTAGGGTTTAAGATATAGTGTCGAGTGTCAAGCGTGTAGGGATAGGTTTTAGGGTTCAAGTTTTAAGGGTTAAGAGTCGAGGGATAGTATTGAGCCCGTTGAGGGTTTAGGAATAGGGATAGTATTTAGGGATGAGGGATTAGGGTTGAGGGATGATGGATTAGGGTTGAGGGTTGACAGATTAGGGCTTAGGGATAGGGTTTAGGGTTGAGGGATTAGGGTTTAAGGTATAGTGTTGAGGGTTTAGGGTTAAGGGATTAGAGTTAAGGGTTGAGGGATTAGGGTTTGACATTGAGTGTTGAGGGTTGAGGTTTTAGGATTGAGGGTTTAGGGATAGGGTTGAGGGTCGAGAGATCAAAGTTAAGGGTTGAGGGATTAGGGTTTGACATTGAGGGTTGAGTACATTGAGGTTCAAGGGTTGAGGGTTTCAGAATAGGGTTGAGGGTCAAGGGATTAGGGTTAAAGTAGAGTGTCAAGGGTATAAGGATTAGGGATAGGGTTGGAGGGTTTAGGGATAAGGGATTAGGGTTTTAGATATAGTATAGAGCCTGTTGAGGGTTTAGGAATAGGGATAACGTTTAGGGTTTAGGGATGAGGGATTAGAGTTGAGGGATGAGGGATTAGGGTTGAGGGTTGAGAGATTAGGGTTTAGGGATTAGGATTTGATGTTGAGGGTTGAGGGTTGAGGCTTTAGGGTTTAGGGTTTAGGGATAGGGTTGAGGGTCGAGGGATTAGAGTTAAGGGTTGATGGATTAGGTTTGACATTGAGGGTTGAGGGTTGAGGTTGAGGTTCAAGGTCGAGGGTTTAGGGATAGGATTGAGGGTCAAGGGATTAGGGTTAAAGTAGAGTGTCGAGGGTATAAGGATTAGGGATAGGGTTGGAGGGTTTAGGGATAAGGGATTAGGGTTTAAGGTATAGTATCAATCCTGTTGAGGGTTTAGTAATAGGGATAGTGTTTAGGGTTTAGGGTTGAGGGATTAGAGTTAAAGGTTGAGGGATTAGGATTTGAAGTTGAGGGTTGAGGTTTGAGGCTTTAGGGTTTAGAGTTTAGGGATAGGGTTGAGGGTTGAGGGATTAGAGTTAAGGTTGGGGGATTAGGGTTTGATGTTGAGGGTTGAGTACATTGAGGTTCGAGGGTTGAGGGTTTCGGGATAGGGTTGAGGGTTAAGGGATTAGGGTTTAAGTAGAGTGTCGAGGGTATAAGGATTAGGGATAGGGTTGGAGGGTTTAGGGATAAGGGATTAGGGTTTAAGGTATAGTATCAAGCCCGTTGATGGTTTAGAAATATGGATAGCGTTTAGGGTTTAGGGATGAGGGATTAGAGTTGAGGGATGAGGGATTAGGGTTGAGGGTTGAGGGATTAGGGTTGAGGGATAAGGTTTAGGGTTGAGGGTTGAGGGATTAGGGTTTAGGTATAGTGTTGAGGGTTTAGGGATAGGTTTTAGGGTTGAGGGATTAGACTGAAGGGTTGAGGGATTAGGATTTGACGTTGAGGGTTGAGGGTTGAGGCTTTAGGGTTTAGGGTTTAGGGATAGGGTTGAGGGTTGAGGGATTAGAGTTAAGGGTTAAGGGATTAGGGTTTGACGTTGAGGGTTGAGGGTTGAGGTTCAAGGGTCGAGGGTTTAGGGATAGGGTTGAGGGTCAAAGGATTAGGGTTAAAGTAGAGTGTCGAGGGTATAAGGATTAGGGATAGGGTTGGATGGTTTAGGGATAACGGATTAGGGTTTAAGGTATAGTATCAAGCCCGTTGAGGGTTTAGGAATAGGGATAGTGTTTAGGGTTTAGGGATAGGGTTTAGGGTTGAGAGATTAGAGTGAAGGGTTAAGGGATTAGAATTTGACGTTGAGGGTTGAGGGTTGAGGCTTTAGGGTTTAGGGTTTAGGGATAGGGTTGAGGGTCGAGGGATTAGAGTTAAGGGTTGAGGGATTAGGGTTTGACATTGAGGGTTGAGGGTTGAGGGTTGAGGTTTGAGGGTCAAGGGTTTAGGGATAGGGTTGAGGGTCGAGGGATTAGGGCTAAAGTAGAGTGTCGAGGGTCTAAGGATTAGGGATAGGGTTGGAGGGTTTAGGGATAAGGGATTAGGGTTTAAGGTATATTATCGATCCCACTGAGGGTTTAGGAATAGGGATAGCATTTAGCATTTAGGGTTGAGGGATTAAAGTTAAGGGTTGAGGGATTAGGGTTTGATGTTGAGTGTTGAGGGTTGAGGTTTTAGGGTTAAGGGTGTAGGGATAGGGTTGAGGGTCGAGGGATCAGAGTTAAGGGTTAAGGGATTAGGGTTTGATGTTGAGGGTTGAGTACATTGAGGTTCAAGGGTTGAGGGTCGAGGGATTAGGGTTAATGTAGAGTGTCGAGGGTATAAGGATTAGGGATAGGGTTGGAGGGTTAGGGATAAGGGATTAAGGTTTAAGGTATAGTATCGAGCCCATTGAGGGTTTAGGAATAGGGATAGCGTTTAGGGTTTAGGGATGAGGGATTAGAGTTGAGGGTTAAGGGATTAGGGTTGAGGGTTGAGGGATTAGGGTTTAGGGATAAGGTATAGGGTTGAGGGTTGAGGTAGACAAGGAGCAACTGAGAGACATAGAGAGGGGAGAGGTAGAGAGGTGAGGGGGAGAGATAAGTGAGATATAGAACATGAGCTAATGAAACTAGAGGTGAGATATTATAAAGGTGCTATCGAAGGTGAGATAGGTACAAATATTTATGGATCAATCTATAGCAGGACAAAATGTGAGCACATTATAACGCGCTCATGTTTTGTCCTGCTATAGAAACATTAAAAAAGTGTTGACCCCCGTGATCCAGGTGCACATGCTCTATTTTCATGTTGATTATGCGCATGCTCCAACAAAAAAGAAGTGCTTTCATGTTGTTGGGAAGTTCACATGCACATTTTACACATTCTACCACCTTTGCATGATCTTTTCACAACCTTTTCTGCTTTGCCAACTTGAGAAGGAGGAAATAACATAGTTTTCACACCAAGTTTGATATATATCTATTCAAGTTTCAACTTTTGTAGTGTTGCAATGTTAATTGTGATTCAATTTTAGGAATTTAACATTATAGATTGGTTAATAGTATTGTTGTTAGTAATTATATTTGAGTGTTATTCAATTTAACATTGAAAAGGAAGCAAGTGGTGAAAAACTCAAATTGTTGAGGAGTTTGATGCAAGAAGAAAAAAACACTACATAATTGGGTACTCTCTCCATTCCAATCTTCATTTTTTAGGTATGTCAAGTCTTTACATGCATGTTCTTTACATTTTCCTTAATTCTATTTGAATTACTTTATCATGCTTTATCATACATGTTTAAAATAGACACATTCCCAATAAAGAAAGTAGCCTACAATCTCACATGATGTCGTGTATATTTTCTACACTTGGGCTCTTTAATAATTATGTGTAATAAACAGACCTTAACATACCATGATGTCAAACTATACAAGAATAAATCCTTACAACATAATAAAAATACAATCCCACTATTATCTTGTCACATTAACAAGTTAAAATACAAATGAATAGGTGCCAAGATCATACAAGTATGCACATGACATGATGATTTGTATGCACATATCTTGGGCTAGGACATTCCTTATGTACCTATTCATGATGATTTGTACATGCACATGACACAACAATTGTTGTCTATTCCTTCACAAGCCACCCAAATCCTAGTATCCCTAGTACCAACAAAACACCTTCTCAATTCCAAATCCTAGTAGCCCTAGTAACAACAAACATGTCAAATTGGGTCTGCCTCAACCTTTTCAAGCATGAAGTCCCATGTACTCTTTTCATGGCTGCAATAATTTGCTTTGTATGCTTTGTACCTATTTTGGTTGAGTGACATTTACTCTTTTACATGATGATTGTATGTACATTTACTATGAAGGGTTGAATGACATACATTTTAGTTAGTTGTATGGATTCATTTCTTAGGAACTAATATTGGTCTCTTTATCATGCTATAGACAAATTCTCCATCATGCCAAGGAAACGATCAAGAATTAAACCAACATAAGAAGAGATAGAAGCTAAGAATGCAAAGAAAGTAGTGGCTATGAGGGAACTTCGTGAGAAGAGGAAATTGGACACGATAAATGAAGACATGCCAATTGAAGAGGAACCACAACCATCACAAAGAGATATGGTATTGGCAGCACAAAGAGAACAAATGCAAAAACTTCGTGCTATGAGAGATTTGAATACCATAGTTGGAGACACATCCTCTACCGCAAGTCAACATGTAGGGACACCATCTACCACATCTCAAGTTGAGAGTACATCATCACTCACATGTGATGAATGAGGTACGCCATCATTCCCACCTCAACCTCAAGGTATATCATCTATTTCATCTTCGATCGAAGGTATGCCATCTAGCCCATCTCATTTAAATATTGATGAAATTCCTAATGTTGAGATGAATTTACCTAACTTAACACCACCTAGAATTTTGCATAGAAAGCCAAAGTATTTGATTGATATTGATGAGAATATTTTGCAGCTAATAGAAGGTAAGATTCCAAAACACACTTGTAGAAGATATGCTCATAAGATTTAGAGATTATTCTTTGAAAAGTTAAATGAGACTGCAAGATGTCAACTATTCATTGAAATGATGTGAAGTATAAAGTATAGGTCCATCATGAAGATTCTTGGGTTGAGAACATCAGAGGCTTCAAGTGAAAAATCTATTGTCAAGAATCTAATGCATATGAGAGTGTGGGTAACACCTCATGTACAAAAGATAGTAATGCAACATGACGTGTGATTACATTGACTATAGTAAGTAGTCAAACGAGGAAAGCTCGTCTCATTAGAAAGACAAGTCAAGAATTGAGAATTAATAGGAAAACTTTATCAAGAGCCATTCAAAGACGCCAAAGAATTGAGGACACTAATGCCAATGAATTATGGGCGTTCTTAGGGAGACTACCACGAAAAGATAAACCAATTGTTGAAGCATTGAGATCACTAATTAAAGACTTTGGAAGAATTACACAAGGGTATCTCCAAATCAAAGGGATGTGGTAAGAAAGAGAATTGGTTGTCGGAACCGTGAGCCACATCTAAAGCATTTTTTGGATGAGACTCAAACACAGTTTTATGGTAAATTTCTAGAGAAGTATCCTCAAATTAAAATTTGTCAAAGATATTTTGAAATGCTAAAACCTTTCTATGTCAAGATAAATCACACACGCACTACTTGTTGTAGATTACATATTAAATTTTCTAACCATTTTGATGTTTATAGGTCTATATGTTTAGATATGCATACTAACAATGTTTTGCAGGGTTGTGCCATACGTGCCCCACCAACATCTTCAAGAGACTTCATATCAAGAATTTTATGTGAGAGAGGAATGTCAAATATTCTACAAGAAATTATGCTTGGATGGCACATGTCATCATTGCGGTGGCTTGCAACATTTGCCAATATGTGAACATATGGAAAGAACACATGCGGTTGGAAACAAACTAGTAGAGTTTGGCAAGTATTGAACAATGGCATACAATACAAAAGATGGTAAAGAAGCAAAGAGGTGTGAATTGGTTATTGAAAAGATTTCAGTGTATCAGTTTATGCCTATATTTCGTGACAGCATAGTGTATGAGTATGCAAGACATGCCTATAGAGCTTAATGGTTGGACTTGCAATTCAAGTTATGCAAGGACACATTTCTGGTTGGTAGCATTGTTTCAATCATCAACTTTGTAGAGAACTATAGTCTACAGCCACATCGTGAGGTGCAATCACAATATTACAACTCCACACAGGTTTCTATATTAGTGCACATTGCATTCATTCATACGAATGATAGTACAGAGGATGACAGAAACATCATAAGGGAGTATAATTTCTATATTAGTGATGATCATACACATTCTACGAAGTTCGTGCAAGGTTGCTTTCAGGTGTTCTACAATGATTTGGCTAAAGGGGTATATCGTTCAGTCAGCATATCATATGGTCGGATAATTGTGCGTCACAATTCAAGAACTCGTAAAATTTCTATTGGCTGAGTAGGAGGCATAATTTTACAGGTATTCAGTATATGTGGAACTTTTGTGAGGCCAGGCATGGAAATGGGGAGCATGATGGTGTAGGAGCATGTATCAAAAGAGCCATAGCACAAGAAGAGTTAAAGTATAAAGACAATGCAAAGTTGACAAATGCAAAATCAATTGTCGAGTGGTGTAATGCTTCCATGGGTCCAAGTAATGAAGGTAAGTCTTTAGTTTGAAGATTTTTTTGGTTGATAGATGATACTAACATTGCACCATATGAGGACTATTCTACATCAATAGGATCAAGTGAGATGCACTCTTTTAGAAGCTCAATTGCAGGTTCACAGAGTATCCATACACGAAAGATGTCATGCTTTTGTTCTTCCTGTACAATTCAAGCCTGGGATGAGTGTGAGTCAAAGGAGTGGGTTGACGAATGACAGTTATCTTAGCCCACTTGACACGTATCAACCCCCAATGGCACTGGAACTAACACAGATGGAATCATCAGTTGACTTGACCACATATCAGATCTAGTTCAACCAGGTAATATATCTATTTGCATAGTTTTTTAAATTCCTAATGTCATCTTACTTTGTAGTGTTTTTGTAATGTTGACTAATTTCATCTAATTTGCTACATATATCAATGTAGGGCATGTATATGCAGTTATTACAGACGAAGATAATGAAGAGGGAACAAATTATTACTTATGTTGTTGTGTTGAGGCCAAAACGAAATTGGAGGCCCCAGTTACAGATGAGAAAACATCGAATACCCTACAGGCTCGATGGTTATTACTGGAACATGGCTTAGAAGGTACCCACATAAGAGTGTTAATATTTGACTATTTCAGGACTTTGACACGCATTGGAAGATTCTTCATTACTTGAACCTTGTCGTGGCATCCAATGTTCATTTAATACAGTATCAGGGTAGACCTTTGAACAAAAGCTTGTGGAAGGTGCGTGTGTTTGACCATGAAGCAATACTTGACACAATAAAGAGTAGAGCAGACCCAGATGGTTTATTAGATTAATTTGTAAGTATTCACATTGATTTTGTAAGTCATGTTGCATTGAGTTGTAAGTATGCACTTTAATTTGTAAGGTTTGTCTTTTTTTATTTCTTGCTACATTTTTACACATATACATATTTTTACATCATCATGTTATGCTTCATGGGGTTAGACCTAAGTGATGGATGAAGTTGATCCTGAGAATAATGTATAAAATCTAGGTAATGTGTAAAATATAGGTGTCTCTAGGTGTCTTGACTTCTAACTAGATAATAGGTGTCTCTAATTGTGTCTTAGGTATATACGATATGTCAACTAGGTAGATAGAGACTAGAAAATAGGTGTCTTAGGTGTCCTGCGTCTACTAGACTACATGTGTCTTAGGTCTTAGGTGAGGCCACATGAGCTTCCACCTTCATGTGGTTGGCCTTGTAGTATAGAATATTTATATTTCTTGAAGCTAAGGGAAGCTCTTTTTCTTAATAGAAAAACTTTATTGACTTCAGTTGCACTAATGGTACAGGGGGACCTAGGTTGTCATGCCTCCAAGAGGGGTCAAAAAATAAAATTTTATTTTGATTGAGTCAATTAAATGTAATAAGGTCTTCTAAGGCCATTTCATTTGTTTTTAAGTCACTTTGAGTCATTTGGGGTCACTTTGAGTCTTTGAGTCCTGTTGCAAAAAAGTGTCAATGTTGTCAAGTTGCACAAAGCAGCTTTTGCATTTTTGGTGTCCTGCTCCTGATGCAACCAAACTAATAGTTTCAACACATCTGGATGGGTAGGTTTAGGCTAGGCATGGTTCTATTTTTCACCCAAACATGTCGAAACAGTCCGAGCTACATTGTACTGACGATATCCCTGAAGAGACCAAAGTGCAAAAAGGTAGCAATCTTTGACGAGATGTTACTCAAAAACTGTCACTTAGAAACATTCTGTCTAAGGAAATGTGATCACATAGAGTGCCTCTATAATAACCTCTCTCAATTTTTTATATCTCTGAGGCATTTGCCCTTGGTGAAAGGTTTTCTGCTACCCCAAAAATCGTCAGATGGAGGCAGTGTAAAGTTGCAAAGGGGTGTAACTTTCATCATTCTCCTGATGTGACCAAAATGACTGTTCCAATGCATCTGGATGGGTCCATTTACGCTAGGCATGGTCCTGTTTTTCATCCAAACATGTCGAAACAGTCCGAGCTACATTGTACCGACGATATCCCTGAAGAGTTCAAAGTGCAAAAAGACAGCAATCTTTGACGAGATGTTACTCAAAAAGTGTGTCACTTAGAAACATTCCATCTAAGGAAATGCGATCATGTAGAGTGCCTCTACAATAACCTCTCTCAATTTTTTATATCTCTGAGGCATTTGCCCGTGGTGAAAGGTTTTCTGCTACCCCAAAAATTATCAAGAGGCAGTGTAAAGTTGCAAAGGGGTGTAACTTTCGTCTTGCTTCTGATGTGACCAAACTGACTGTTCCAACATGTCCAGATGGGTACATTTACGCTAGGTATGGTCCTTTTTTTCACCCAAACATGTCGAAACAGTCCGAGCTACATTGTACCGATGATATCCCTGAAGAGTCAAAAGTGTAAAAAGGTAGCAATCTTTGACGAGATGTTACTCAAAAATCGTGTCACTTAGAAACATTCCATCTAAGGCAATGCAATCATGTAGAGTGCCTCTACAAAAACCTCTCTCAATTTTTTATATCTTTGAGGTATTTACCCATGGTGAAAGGTTTTCTGCTGCCCCAAAAATCGTCAGAAGGAGGCAGTGTAAAGTTGCAAAGGGGTGTAACTTTTGTCCTGCTCCTGATGCGACCAAACTAATTGTTCTAATGCATCCGGATGGGTACGTTTACACTAGGCATGGTCCTTTTTTCCACCTAAACATGTTGAAACAGTTCGAGCTACATTGTACTGACGATATCCCTGAAGAGTCCAAAGTGCAAAAATGCAACAATCTTTGACGAGATGTTACTCAAAAACTGTGTCACTTAGAAATATTCTGTCTGAGGCAACGCGATCATGTAGCATTCCTCTACAATAACCTTTCTCATTTTTTATATCTCTGAGGCGTTTGCCCATGGTGAAGGTTTTCTACTGCCCCAAAAATCATTAAGAGGCAGTGTAAAGTTGCAAAAGGGTGAAACTTTTGTCCTGCTCCTAATGCAACCAAATTGATTATTCCAATGCATCCAGATGGGTACATTTACACTAGGCATGGTCCTGTTTTTCACCCAAACATGTCGAAATAATCTGAGCTATATTGTACCGATGATATTTGTAAAGAATCCAAAGTGCAAAAAGGTAGCAATCTTTGATGAGATGTCACTCAAAAACTGTGTCACTTAGAAATATTCCGTCTGAGGCAATACGATCATGTAGTGTTCCTCTACAATAAACTCTCTCAGTTTTTTATATCTTTGAGGCATTTACCCATGGTGAAAGGTTTTCTGTTGCCCCAAAAATCATCAGAAGGAGGTAGTGTAAAGTTGCAAAGGGGTGTAACTTTCGTCCTACTCCTAATGTGACCAAAATGACTATTCCAACGTGTCTAGATGCGTACATTTATGCTAGGCATGGTCTTGTTTTTCACCCAAACATGCCGAAACAGTTCGAGCTACATTGTACTGATGATATCCTTGAAGAGTCCAAAGTGCAAAAAGGCAGCAATCTTTGATGAGTTGTTATTCAGAAACCGTGTCACTTAGATACATTTTGTTTGAGGAAAAGCGATTATGTAGGGTCTCTAAACAATAACATCTCTCAGTTTGTTATATCTCTAAGGCATTTGCCCATGGTGAAAGGTTTTCTACTGCCCCAAAAATTGTCAGAAGTGGGCAATGTAAAGTTGCAAAGGGGTGTAACTTTTGTTCTACTCCTCGTGTGGCCAAACTAATAGTTCCAACGCATCTGGATGGGTATGTTTAGGCTAGGGATGGTCCTGTTTTGCACCCAAACATGCCAAAACAGTCTGAACTACATTGTACTGACAATATCCCTGAAGAGTCTAAAGTGCAAAAAGGTAGCAATCTTTGATGAGTTGTTACTTAGAAACTGTGTCACTTAGATACATTCAGTCTAAGGCAACGTGATCACGTAGGGTCCCTCTATAATAACCTCTCTCAGTTTTTTATATCTCTGAGGCGTTTGCCCGTGGTGAAAAGTTTTCTGCTGCCCCAAAAATTGTTAGAAGGTAGTGTAAAGTTACAAAGGGGTGTAACTTTCATCCTGCTCTTGCTGCAACCAAATTGACTGTTCCAACGCGTCTGGATGGGTATGTTTAGGCTAGGCATGGTCCTATTTCACACCCAAACATGCCAAAACAGTCTGAGCTACAAACACTAACTAGTCTTCAATCTTCAAACACTACAAATACCATGATATCCTACATAAAGCTATCTTTTAGCCTTTTATAAACACATGCCCATCAAATTCAACCGTATAGAGATGATTGTTTGTATTCCAAATTCCTTTTAAATACTGACCTTCTAATCCTTTTTCCTGCCCTCATATCAATTAAATATGACCTTCGATTATGATATGGCGCTCGAGCTTATGAGAGTTTACCAGAGATGCTGGTTGAGTTAGGTTGAAGGGCTGGTGAACTAATGACTTAAAGACCCTTTAGTAGGTTGATTTAAGTGATAGTAACTTCTGATTATAAGTCAATATTAAATTAAAACAAAAGTGCACTTTACACACGACAAGTAATTGAGGGTTTTAAAGTCTTAAGAAAAGTAGATTCTTTTTAGGGTTTAATGCCCAATATGTAAACCCTAAGTATCAATAAGATTATGATTATGAAATCTTGTGTCTTCTCTAACTTCTTATTCAAGAACAAAACCACATCCACCATGAATATGAACCTTGCATCATATCAACCTTTCAAGATAGACCTTATCATGAAAACCATATTCACAACAAAACCTTGCATGAACAAAACCACATCCACCATGAACATGAACCTTGCATCATATGAACCATGTTTGTCTTGTGCAACATCAACATGAATTGAGAGACCTTATCATGAAAACCATATTCACAACATCATGCACCTCATGACCATCACCTACCTTGAATCACTATATCACCTTATCAACATCATGGCATCAACCTTGACATCAATGACAAACAACCTTGACCCTTTGACTTCAATGACAACCTTGAACCTTGATTGTTGATGACTTATGGAAGCCTATAGCCCCAATGTTATGTTGCATACTAAAATTAGGTAAGACTCAATGTAATCTCATAACCTCTCCTTATATGCAAGAGGAATTACATTTAATAACCACAATGGTCATTAGGTGCTCATAAGCATATGATTTTAACTATCTTATTCAAAACAACAAACATACTCTTTGCATCCCAATATGGTATAATAATAAGAAATTAAGAAATATTTTCAATTGACCAACTCATAAAGAATATGGATCAGCATACTCATTTGAATATTTTCAATTGAACAACTCATAAAGAATATGAATATTTTCTGTTGAACATGATGATTCATTTTTATTTTAAATACAACTTTTATCTTTTAGTTCCAAAATGAGGTTTAGGTGATACTTGAATAACAATAGCTAGCTTATTGGATCAACAAACATCATATGTAATACAATTGGACTTTAAATATTTGAAGTAGCCATCTACAAATATCCATTCAAAAGTGGATTTATAATGCAAGTATGGATGCCATCAATAAAAAGATTTGTATTAACCAAATATCCATATAGGCATGCATCAATATCTATCGATATAAGTATAACATATATACAAAATAGCCATATAGGCTTACAAGAATGCCATATAGGCATACAATGTCAAAAGGTATGCAATACAAAATATATGTCCACAAATGCCATATAGGCATACAACAAAGAAACACAATAAAAAGTCATTCCCCTCTGGCTGGTGAAGAGAATAGATCATGGGTAGCCTTTGATCTTCTAAGGGATGGAGACGCATATGTGGGTGGTGAACCCGAGGGTTGCTCCTCCTATTTAATTCTTCCTACATCTTTAGCTATTACAATAAAAAGTATAGACATTAATATATATAAATTACATGTTATAAAAAATGAAACATTTAACAAAATAATCACTTACTGCTACCTTATAATCTGTCTCCTCACTTGCCTTAGTAGCAGGAATAGGCGGTGGTGATGTCATGTCCTATAGAAACCATTCAGATAGAAATTAAACTTCAAATCAATAATCTTTTGATTTTTTTAAAATAAACAACTATAACAATGAATGTAAATTAAAATTTACTAATCTGTCTCATACCCCTGTCAATGGCATGGAGCTATGAATCATAGAGGTCACACCATGCTCCTAACATACACACACGTTCATCTAAACATGGAAGTACACACAATAAAGCACATAAGTCACATACAAAAATCTAGTAAGTACAAATCATTCATTAAACTATTTATTTTATGACATCTGTGAAGCTTTGAAGTCGACCATCGTTGGCAGGTGTTGCCGTGAAATCTCCAATATTAACCTATTCAACATACAAAATCAGATATTAGAATACCATTCATATAACGATGCTATTCACATGTAATATTTATAATTATTTACTAGTTACATACCCTGACAGTAGATGATGTAGTGTAATATGCAGGTGGAGAACCACTGAAAACTGCATCAACGCTATGACCCTAAAATTTTATTAAAATCATCAAACTAAATTAGTTAATCTTGCATTTCAAAAATAAAATTTAATAAATTAAATTCAATAAACTTGCCAATATTTACCTGAGTATCAAGGCTGAGACTCTCACTCAGGAGGGTATTCGTCATCACCATCTGCTCAGCTGCAGATGTAGCCTGTGCACCTGCATCCTGACTATCCATGGGGTCATAACCACAGGGTGACCCACAAGTCTGACAAGCATGGTGTGGGACCCTACTCCTTGCACTATCTCCCAACCCATCCTGTGCTATAGGACTAGCATGCTCTATGATGCTCTGGGTCAAGGCACTAATGGACTGAAGTGTATCGACCTAAACACTCTCCTTCACAATGGAAGGCATAGAAACATGCTCATGCGCTGGTCTTCTGATTACTCGTCTCATTGGCCACTGTGGGTCAACATGTGCCCCTGGTCTTTCTTGTGTTGACCCCCCACCTCTACCCTAGAAGTCCCACATATCAAAATAGTTTGGCACTTTATTGAGGACAAACTTGCAGTAGAGTTTCCTCAAAAAAGTATTGCGGGACCTCATTATTATTCCATCAAAAAGCATCCACCACCTCTGCCCAAAATTGTCCCTTATCGCTTGGTTGTTGCACCAATGGATAGGGAACTTCTCGCATGTAATGGGTGGAGGTTGATTTGTTTGTGGGTTTGTGAAAAAGGAACACAAGTCTAATTTTGTAATTTGTAACTTTTTCACATCTTCATATGATAGCTTGTCTGCATAATACTCTCTAAACTCTCTCCTCTTATCTGACCAACTAGATATTTGCTTGCTAATTGAATCTACATTTGAAAACATAGATTCAAGAGATTGAGCAAGCATGGACCTATGCAAGGTTGAAGTTGTAGGATCTTTCAACCTTGCAATTATGTCTTGACTTTCTTTTTTATTGTTTTCAATTTGCCCCATTAGATTTTCTTGTGTTCTGAGGGCATGTCGAGGAATGGATGGAGGAGTTTGTTGTTCGGGTTGTTCTTCGGCAGGTATTTCCTCTTCAAGATTTTGTGGATTTTGAGGAGGAGGAGGAGGAGGTGCATTAACATTTCCTGACAATTAAAGAAATTTATATCAAAAATCAACTCAAACCTACCTATTTAGAAACAAATTCAAACAAAAAACAAATAAAACTCACTCCTTTGGCTTGCTCAACATCATGGCGGCATTTTGGTGATGAATCGGTAAGATTTTGGTGTTGAATTGAGTCTTCAAAAACACGAGCGTGCTTCTTAGGGTTTGCAGGCCATGAGTGTAGAGGAAGATAAAGAAATGAAATGAGCAGAAATGCTCTTTTTTTATTATATATAATTAGTAATAACACGCTTGCATTATAACACGAGTGCATTATGGTTTGGTTTTACCGAGCCTTGGGCTCGTTACTACCAAACTATAACGCGCTCGTGTTATGTATTAATTTTTTTTGAAAAAATTTTGGCCACTTTTTGGCCCCCCAACTTTTTGCACTTACCCATAATCATTAACCTCTACTAGTTTACTTCCATGAGTCTAGGTTCAATGCATGATAGATTAGTCTTATAGTGTAAGATCCTACGTATTAATAACCAAAATTTATTCAATAAATAATTAAATATTACAAAAGATTATAATTTAATCTAAGAGTATTCATCATTAATAAATAAATTTAATAAAACTCCCCGTTCATGGGATCTTAAGGGATCATTCACTAAGTGGCAAAGCAGAGGTAAGATGGAAGGTAGCTGATAAGGGATGGCATAAACTAAAATTTGATGGGGCATCAAGGGGAAACCCTGGGCTTGCATCAAGTGGATGTATGGTGAGGGATGATGAGTGCAGGTTTTGTGGAGCAGTTGCGGAATGTATTGGGATCACATCAAACAATGACGCAGAAAACTAGGCCTTCATTATTAGCTTATAGCTTTTCCTATCGGTAGGCGTTAGGAGGGTCCACATAGAAGATGACTCCCAAATAATTATCAATGCAATACAGAAAAACAAACACCAAATTGGAAGTTAAATAATCTACTTCAAAGAGGATTGGCCCTCTTGGACAAATTCACAGATTACAAAATAAACCATGTATTCAGGGAGTCCAACAGAGTGGTAGATAGGGTGGCTAATATGGAATTTGAATTGGAAGAGGACATGCAGATTGGATACTATTTATATGAATGGGCCAAATGGCCCTCGATCTAGGCTTGCTTCTTCAAGAGGAAAGCAAGATCTCTTTGATAAAGAGCCTGAGAGGGCTACCACATGACCAAAGGCTAGAAAATGAAGGACTACTAGCATGAGGAAAGAGGTGGGGCAAGGGGAATGGTGAGTTGCTTGCTAGATGACCCACAAAGGATGTCAAACAAGTAGCTTAACATGAAGTTTTACAGAGAAAGGAGGATGGGAGATAGTAATGATGCATTTAGGTGTATTGTGAGGCATGAGAATGAGCTAGCGTGCGACGATCAATAAGGAAGGAGTAATTACAATCTATGTGAGGGAATGATTTGGAGTCTTTAAATCCCGCTCACCAGAGACCATTTACATTGCATTGGTTCTTTGCATAGTTTGATTATGTCATGGAGTCGACGATGATGCTAAGTGGGAAGCAAAGACAAATGGGCTTTCGAGTCCCAATTACAGACAAAAGGCTAAGGGGAATCTTCAAGCTTAATTCAGCCATTGCTCTCCATGTGGTGGGCATGGTCTTGGGAGATGCATTCATAAATTTAAACAAGAATTATCGAGTGAACACAGATATTTCAGGCATGTCGTGGGTGTTCTCCTTGACTTGGGGTAATCAAAGGATGTGGTCTGAGAAATGGGACGAGCACTCATTTGGGCAAAATGGTGAGGGGGACTGGAGAAGATGTTGGAGATAGCAATCCTTGGTTTGGGCTTCAGATTGGATGGACGTTGCTGGTTGGAGGTGCTTTCGAGTCACAACAGACCGTGGATTCCATTTGTGGTTCCAATGGCTGGTCAACTAGAGGTTGAGAGACGCAACGAGGACCATTGGGGGGTGGCCTTCCTGAAGATAGTGGTGGTTTTGGTTGATGGAGCAAGGATAGATTGGGCGGAGTGGAAAACATTGGAGGAGTTAGAGGAGGATTTGGGAGCTGCAGGGATATGAAAAGGGTGGCATTTAAAATAGTATGTAAACACTTTACTATAGTATGAAGATGATATACTAAATATACAGATTGTAATAGCTAGCAAATATAGAACATAACAAATGAAAGTAGATAAAATATATAATGGCCGTCATCCTATGAGTAGCCAAATTTTGGTTCAACTTTTTTGGTTTCAACTATACATGGGTTCTGGCTCCCTTAAGATAAATTGACCAATAAAAAAAATTAATAAAACTAATTATAATGCTTAGATTTTTTTTCATAAGACAATATCCAAATATAAAACGTTACAACAAGCTAGATTATCATAGATTTTGATACATAAATAAGGAATGAGTCCTTTTACAATTCAAGATTACACTTCAACATGACCTTAGAGGCTCAATATTTACAATAGTATCAAAATAATTACTTTATCACTTGCTAGACCTTCCAAAGTCAATACCTTCAAAACATGGAGAGGAGAGAGAGCATCATTAGAGAGCTTTTCTACCCAACGCATGAAGCACTAAGATTCCTCATGAACTTACTCCCATATTGGATAATCCTGACCTTTCATGAAGGATCTAGAAAACTAAAGGTAGAATGCATGGAAGAGTTTGGTGCGGCATGTAATCAATGAAAATCTAGCATACTATCTAATGCTCATGCTAGTATACTTATATCTAATACATATGTCTTAAAAAAACATGATATGATAGAGAACAAAAATCAAATTAAGTACTATACTTATATTTGATTTAAGGCTCTGGATAAAACATATTTTACATGTAGTACTACATTGACATTGTTGGCAAGAGACACTATATGAATTCATGGTTGTTGTCATTGATGGCAACAAAGGTCATCCCACATATCCGCAAGTCATGGTGTGTCTCTACCGGAAGTCAGAATAAAGATTGTTGTGGTCCGGTGAACAAGAACAGAGCATGTGGCAAGGTCCGACAGATTGGTCCGGATCTCTCAGAGGAAGTGTCTTGGTGCAGTGCGGATTTGGGGAAGTCAAGAGGACTGCCTTGAGTGGTATATTCCAAGGATTTAGCCTCCGGTGATGGACAAGGAAAAAGATATGAATAGTTGAGTACCGGATTCCTGAGAGACAGTGAAAACAGAGGAAGAACTGACTGACAGAGTATCAGACTACTTTCCGGATGTATTACTGTTGATGATAAAGGTTGTGAAGGCATGAATCATGTTTGGCCGACATGATTAATGATATCTACAAGTATATGCTTGATCCGCATTGCTTGGTGAGCAAGGATTCAGCCGACAGAACAGAGTTTGTAAGAAACTAGACTGTTCCGGATGCCGACTAGAAAGGTGATGAAATTACTTGTGCGGATATATATAGAGGATGGATTTAGTTGTGAAGGGTGTGACTATGTCAAGATATATGCGAAGAAGTACAGAACAGAGCAGAAGTACCAAGACAGATCCGGTATGTGAAAGGATAGCAGAATAAAGAACAAAGAAAAGATGAAGTGCAGCAGATCAGTGTACTGAGCCTAACCGGAACTGAACTCCAGCATATGCAGATGCTTCCAATCAGTTCAAGACTGTGATTCTTATCACTTTGTAGACAGTGTGTCTTCTTGTAGGCAGTGGGCCTCTTGTGAGCAGTGTGCTTGGGCAGTGAGCCCTAATTGGCAAGTGCCATTTTGTAATTTCCTATTCTTCTAACAGAGAATAATTTTGGGTTAATCACCCCGTGGTTTTCTCCCTTAACAGGGTTTCCATGTCAAAAATACTGTGTCATGTGTTTCTTATTTCATGGTAATGTTTTTGTGTTTGATTCAATGCTGCATCAATTAATAAGAAAGTTCAATAAGGGAAATAATTAGGATAACTGATTCACCCCCCCTCTCAGTTATCAACAATTGGTATCAGAGCTAAGTTCCTCCTAATAGAGCCTAACAACTTGAGGAAGATCTGGGAGTTCAAATGGATGCATATGGTTTAAGAGAGCAACTCAAGACTGCCCTTGAGGATCTTGAACAGTCAAATTCTGAAGTCAATGAATTAAAGGAAAGACTCAAACAGGCTGATGAATTCATGAGAGAATTAAAAGACAAATTAAGTCTCTCTATGAAAAAGAGAAAGGAGCTGCTCCAACAGTTGGCAAGACAAAGTGAAGAAAGCAATACAAATGAAGAATTGACTGAGCAAACCAAGTTATGTGAAAAGTTATCAAAAGAAGTCATTATGTTAAGACATGAAATGGAATCAGGAACTATAAAGTTTACTCAAGAGATTGAAGAAAAAAGAAAGGCTGAAGACAATCTAAAACAATCTCTTAAAGAAAAATCAGAAGAATGCCACCAGATGGACAGGATTATCAGACATCTTGAATTTGATCTTGAAGATGCCAAAGATAATGAAGAAAAACTTGAGGATCAAATTGCCTCTCTCAAAAGAGACCTTCAAACAGCAAATGAATATAAAGAGAAATTCAAGATAAGCTCTGCTCAACTTGAAGTTCTTCTTGGAAGTCAAAAAGGGACAGATGACAAGTATGGTTTGGGATATGAGAAAGGAGAAAGCTCCGGATCCGGTCAAAAGAATTTTGCATCAGAAAATCCAAGAAACAGGCCTAGAAGACCTCCGGTAAGACAGCCCAATGCTCAAAGATATTCATCTTTCAATGGATACTGCCACAGCTGCAACCACTTTGGTCACAAAGCTAATCAGTGCAGAAAGAGAATGAATCAGATTAATTCATCCTTCTCCGGACAGTGCTTCAACTGCAAAAGGTATGGACACAAATCCATGAATGCATAAATATGCAAGTAAACAAATCATTCAAAGGTAGATGCTTTACATGCAATAGAGTAGGTCATATGGCTAATCAATGCAGATCAAGAGGATATCAGTCAATTATGCAAAGAAATGTTATTTGCCAAATCTGTAATAGGTCCGGTCATAATGCTAAAGTCTGCAGAAGCAAGAATCAGGACAAAAGAGGTCCGGTGTATAATCAGAATCAAGACAAGGGTAAACAAAAGATGAATGCGGATGAAGTTAGGAATCAGATGAGCAAGATTTGGGTGAAGAAAAGTTCAGATAATATAGAGGTTGGATCCACACTAGACTCTGGTGCTGATATTTCTTCCGGAAATTAAAAAGTTAGCTCTGGCTCAGGGGGAGACTCAAAGAAAATCCTGTTCCCCCAGCCAATCAAGTGGTGCCTGCTGTGGCACAAGATGCGGAGTAAAAGGTTTAAAGATATAAGTCTTGAGATGATCCAAATAAGATTTCAGAGGTCCGCATGGAGTTATGAAGAAGCTGTGATCGATCAAGTAAGACCTGTTCCGGGAGATGCTTCGGTATGACAGAGGATTACAAAAAGGTCCGGAGAGATCCGGAAGTGCACTATCTTATTCTGCGGATTGGACAGAGTGTTTGGGATGTTCTTATAATGTGTCACCTTGATTTATTCATGATTGAAAGATCCGGATGATGTTCACAGATCAGGACTGATCCGGGATACTCCAAGCTATCCGGACAAGGCAAACCGGAATAATATAGGTGAAGCATTTATTGCAAACAGATATTAGGGTTTGCGGAGCAATATAAGGGATTTCTCAAAAATCATTTGCTCATTCTGTACTCAAGAAGAAGCGAAAAGTGGAGCTCTGCAACAAGATTCATCAAGCACACCAAAGATCTCCTGCCGAAGTCATTGCATAAAGAAATCAATCCCACCACTCCGTGCAAACCGAAGGCGCATAAGGTATTCTTCATTTTTTATTATCTCACTGCAAATCTTTGAAGAATGGCTACTCCAAATATAGTTAAGATCTCTGATAGACCTCGCCCCACATTCAAGAAACATCCTTACAAATCATTGGAGGTAGATCCACTAGGAGCCTTCTCTAGTGTTCCTCATGGTGTATTGCATACGGAAGATATTAGGGTTTACATCCATGCGAATCTTGAAGACTTTGGAGAATCAAAGCTGATGGATATCTATCACAAATAATTGATAGATGACTCCTTTGAGATCAAACCTCAGTACAAAGCCATCCGGGACAAACACTTTGCACAGTGCATTCATTTCCCCTGTTTTGAAGAAGATGAATGGGTCCGGTATGTACTAAGTAGAGTACATGACAACTTCCTATGGTTGAACCAGCCCTTCAAGATCACCAAAGATGCAATTAGGGCTGTAACCGGTCTGCACTCATCCGGTGGATTACCTGTTCTCAAGTCTATCAAAAATCAGACAGTTAGTGATGCAACCGGATCCAAGTTTGACAAGAGAGCTATGACAGTTGATGACATCACTGAACCGGATGTCAAATTTGCAGCTATGATAATTGGTTACAAAATCTATCATTCCAGTAGGGAAAATTCAGTACCGGGAACTGCAATCTACACAGCTTATCAAATGTTAAAGGAGAATGCAGACTATGACTTGTGTGAGCTTCTTGTGAACCAACTCTTTGAAAATCTGCAGAAGATCAAGAAGGACAAGAAAAACTCCTTCAAGTATGGCAATCTGATCCTTTATCTCTTCTTTTACTACATGAATGAGCTTCCCGGATCCAGTGGATGGATATGGCAGAATGACAGACCGGTTGCCATCCAAATCAGAGACTATTTGCATGGACTTGGGGATGCTAAAGCAAGAAATACAGCTCTATGGGGATACTTCAAGAACTTCCAAAGCATGATGCATGCAAGAGAAAGAATACCCCAATCCCTTGTTGAAAAGTACAAAGACACAGTATGCTTCATGGTAGAAACAGATCAGTGTCTAATGGAGGCAGTGGAGCCAAGGACTGTTTGGATCATGCCCATGGGGTATGAAGTGGATGAACAGATAGTAGAGCTGCATGTTCAACACATGCTAAGCCAGCCCAAAGATCCTAAGGCAGAAAGGTTTGGAACCTTTGAGGAACTGAGTGTAAAGATACATGTAGAACTCAGGGAACCGGAGATAAAGAGGAAGGTAAGAAAAGAAGTTGAGCATATTGCTCAAGGCCTAGGCATCTCAAAAGAGGCACTAGATGCCAGCTGGGAAAAGAGGAGGAAGGCTGAGGAAGAAGAGAAAAGTAAAGAAAGTGTTCCGGTTGAAACTCCCACCCGGACCAGATCATCAAAAAGATCTGCACCTCCCACAACCAAAAGTTCAAAACCGGAAGTCCAGGCATCCGGTAAAAGATCCAAGACAAAAGCCACAAGGGCTTATGAAAGCCAAAAGGATGAAGAGGAAACAGAGTCAGATGAGGGAGTAAAAGAAATAAGGAAGCAGAAGAAGAAAGGATCCGGTAAACCCTCCACAGGCTAAGACAAGGATGAAATGGTAGAGGTATCTGTTGAAAAGCCCACTCTGTCTCTAGAGAGTGTAATCAAGTCAGTCACGGTGGATGGAAACCTTCAACCAATGACTGAATTTTATGATGACTACAGTGAGGCTGACCAAAAGATTCTGCAGGAAGCCACAGTCAAATATCTGAACATATACAATAAGGCTTTCATTGAGATCATATCTCTTATTCCTAAAAGCCTAGAAAAGGAATTAGAAATAAGAAAGAATAATGCTCATGCAAAAGATCTTGAGATCCGGGAGCAGATAGCTATTCAGCTATATCCTCAAATTGATCCCAAGACAATGAACATAATCTTCAAAGACTGCAAAGATGAGTTCAGAGGTAAAGCCAGGATGAATCAACTCATGCTTGGTGAGACTGACAAAGTGGCCCAAGAGACAGAAGAGATCCTCCGGAAGGCCTTCAAAAGGTTCAATCTTCCTGTTGTAGAGGACTTAGGTGCAGAAACAGCTGCGGATTTGGAATCATCTGTTCCGGAAGAAGTGGGCCCTGAACAAACAAACATCTCTCCTCTGGTTTCCCCTACAGTCTCCGGATCCAAAGAAGAAGAGAAATTACAGGAGAAGGAAGCAAAGGTGAAAGATAAAGAGGTTGACAGTTCCAAGACTGCGGAAGAAAAGAAACTTCTATCTCCGGCAAGAGACACTGCACAAACTGTTCAACAATTTTTGAGCAAAGCCACTATAGAAATTGATGAACCGGACCTGCTAAAAGGACCATTAGATTTTGACTCTTTGTCACCGGTGCAAACAATGAAAATAGCCTCATTTGCAAATGAGAAAGTCAAAGAGAAGCTGCTGAAATCTCACATGGAAGACTGTGAGCTTATGGAGGTAGCATCTGGAGTGCTAGAAAAGATCATGCCATCCTTTCAAAAGGATCCCACAGCCTCCTCTTCCGGTAATCTCAAAACCTTAGTCAGCAGTGTTAGTACACATTTTGAATCTCTAGAAAAATCTGCTGAAGAAAAGGTCCGGAAGGAATTTTTGGATAAAAGATTTTCAGAAGTATTAGAATTAATCTCTAAAGATAGGAAGATTGTGAGTATTGGAATAAAGAGCTTAGAGAATGCTCTTAAGGATGGCGGTGACATTTACAAATTTTGTATATCCTGGTCAAAGGCAACAGCAGCAATTGATAAGAAAATAAAAGAGGAACAAGACAAGCTACAAAGCTTATCTCAAAGTTTTGTTCCTCTCTCTTCCTCCATAATAAATCAAGAATGTCAGACTATTGCAATCTTGAATGAAATAAAGAATCTTGAGAAGGAAAGGAAGAATATCACTAACCGGATGGGAGAACTTAGAAGGATTATAATCCCTAAGTTGGAAACTATGCATGAGGCCATCAGTGATGCTCAGACCACCGCCCAAACAAATGATCCGACAGATCTCAAGCGGGCAGAAGCTTTTGCATTTTTGTTGAGTGGTCACATTTCAATTTTGGATAGAATGAAGCAAAGTTGGGCTACAGAAATGATCCAATTGCAGACATCCTTTGCAGACATTCTTCAGTATATGTGAGTATGTAAATATGCGGCTATGTATAGAAAATTTTTGAAAATTTTGATGTGCGGACCCTACCCTTTGCCATTGATGTCAAAGGGAGAGTGAGGAGCAGTGAAAAATGAGGAATCCAATTAAGGGGGAGTTTCAGAAATTGTATATAAAGACAGAGCATCAGCAAAGGGGGAGCATAGTGTAAACACTTAGTCATTTTTCACTAAGTGTTGCCATCAATGCCAAAGGGGGAGATTGTTGGCAAGAGACACTATATGAATTCATGGTTGTTGTCATTGATGGCAACAAAGGTCATCCCACATATCCGCAAGTCATGGTGTGTCTCTACCGGAAGTCAGAATAAAGATTGTTGTGGTCCGGTGAACAAGAACAGAGCATGTGGCAAGGTCCGACAGATTGGTCCGGATCTCTCAGAGGAAGTGTCTTGGTGCAGTGTGGATTTGGGGAAGTCAAGAGGACTACCTTGAGTGGTATATTCCAAGGATTTAGCCTCCGGTGATGGACAAGGAAAAAGATATGAATAGTTGAGTACCGGATTCCTGAGAGACAGTGAAAACAGAGGAAGAACTGACTGACAGAGTATCAGACTACTTTCCGGATGTATTACTGTTGATGATAAAGGTTGTGAAGGCATGAATCATGTTTGGCCGACATGATTAATGATATCTACAAGTATATGCTTGATCCGCATTGCTTGGTGAGCAAGGATTCAGCCGACAGAACAGAGTTTGTAAGAAACTAGACTGTTCCGGATGCCGACTAGAAAGGTGATGAAATTACTTGTGCGGATATATATAGAGGATGGATTTAGTTGTGAAGGGTGTGACTATGTCAAGATATATGCGAAGAAGTGCAGAACAGAGCAGAAGTACCAAGACAGATCTGGTATGTGAAAGGATAGCAGAATAAAGAACAGAGAAAAGATGAAGTGCAGCAGATCAGTGTACTGAGCCTAACCGGAACTGAACTCCAGCATATGCAGATGCTTCCAATCAGTTCAAGACTGTGATTCTAATCACTTTGTAGACAGTGTGTCTTCTTGTAGGCAGTGGGCCTCTTGTGAGCAGTGTGCTCGGGCAGTGAGCCCTAATTGGCAAGTGCCATTTTGTAATTTCCTATTCTTCTAACAGAGAATAATTTTGGATTAATCACCCCGTGGTTTTCTCCCTTAACAGGGTTTCCACGTCAAAAATACTGTGTCATGTGTTTCTTATTTCATGGTAATGTTTTTGTGTTTGATTCAATGCTGCATCAATTAATAAGAAAGTTCAATAAGGGAAATAATTAGGATAACTGATTCACCCCCCCCCCTCTCAGTTATCAACAGACATGTCAGGTTGTAAGCGAGTAAACTTACTATTCTTTGGTTACCCATGTGATAGGTTAAATCTGACATGCAAGGATAAATGAAAGCAAACAAATCAAATGCAATTATACCTTCCCTTGCATATAAATCCAACCTCATTGATTGAGCGTATTGAAATTGCACCCAAACTCCAAGGATTGCTCCTTGCTATGTTGATATGTGGATTGCTCAATTAAACAACATAACCTTGCAGTATGAGGATAGTAGATAAAAGGATCTAGAATGATTTCAACAGCATGATGTTGTATGAAGATGAGATATAATCAAAGGTTGAGAAGGATGTTCAATTTATAAACCCTCAGAAATGAAGATCAACGGTTGTGAATGATTAGAGAGATCAATGGCTAGAATTAGTTGAGAGGATGTGAACAAATGAGAGAGAGACAAGTGTGTCCTTTCATAAATTAGGGGAGCTAATATAATTGATTGATGAGTTGATTGCTTAGTTAACTAAATTGATTGACTATTCAACTAAATTGATTGATTAGTTAACTAGATTGATTGACTTGTTAACTAATTTGATTGACTTGTTAATTAATTTGATTGATTAGTAAACTAAATTGATTAACTTATTAACTGAATTGATTGTTTAGTCAACTAATTTGATTGAGAGTGAATTGTGGTGAGGGGGAAAATAGGAAATTAAATTAAATTATTTAATTTCATGTGCACATGGAAAATAAATAAAATATTAAATTTTATTTATTTTGGAGGGAATGGAATATTAGTTTTAATTAAATAAATAATTTAAATGTATTTAATTAATGTGTGGAGGAAAAATAATTTAATTAAATAATCAGAATTATTTAATTAAATATGGAGGAATAAAATGGAGATCAATACATGAACTTAATCAAATAAATAAGAATTATTTAATTAATGTGAAGTATGCCAGATGAATGTTTGATCTAGGAATGAGACAATTTTAGGTGTCTACATTTTACCCCTCTTTGAGATGGTGTTGTGAAGTAACATCATTTCAAATAAGTTTAAAACATAGTGTTGTGTTAGATAGAGGAAGATTTTAGTTTGGAAGAATATGATTAGATTAGAAATGATGATGCCCTGGTCGGGTAGATGAAGTGCTTAGTTGAATGATGCCCCCTTGAGAGGACGGACGAATCAGAAGAATATGAGTGTGCTCTCGAAATGAATGGATATGAAGAAAAGAGGGAGATAAAAGATGGAAAATTGGTGGAAGGAGAAGATAGAAAGATGGATGCAGGATTGATGGATTTATGAGTAGTTATGCTGACTTGAGAAGAGGAATCCTATAGTTTGATATAGCACTAGACATTATGCACCAAGGTACAAGGACCAGGGTGACAATGTGTCTTGCGCATCTAGCATAAGACAACCTTGTCTAGACGTATGAGGAAGGCTACTTAGAGCATTAAAGTCCTAATGCACAAAAGTTATGATATGACCTTAGATGCAAAGGAGAATGAAAAAAGCTATTCCAACATACATAAGATATGAATATTAGTTGGAAAGATAAGGATTTGACACAAATTCAAGATAAAAAGATAACACACACAAGCAAGCAAGCATGTAGAAATTATTCAAAAACAAACAAGGTAATGCCCCTATCAAGATGTAACCGATGATTGATGGATTGATTAATTATTTGATGATAGTGTTGTCATTGTGGGGAATGATATATCCCTAGATCAACACAAGAATGTGGGAATGATATATCCCATTGATGATGATGATTAAAATTGATTGATTGATTGATTTAGTTTACGACAAGATTAGGATCAAGATCATGGATGTGATTAGATAATTTGGCTTGATTGATTAGCTAGATTGGTATGGATTAAGGATGACTTACATTTGGTTTATTGCTTAGATTTTGTGGATATTTGATTATTTGTATTTGTGAGATTTTTTTTATTGTTTTTTGGATATTTTTGAGATTTTTTTTATTGTTTTTGGATATTTTTGAGATCTTTTGATTGTTTTTGGATATTTTTGTTTTATGGGATGGCATTGTATTGGAGTTTGGATAGCTTGTTGTTAGATACCAATGACAAGGGAAAACTAAGTCTAGATGCAAGGAGGAAGATGTGATTAGATAAGTGGACAAAAGGATGGGTGATAATAAATGGGATGGAAGACGCATGATAATTGGATGGATAAAAGGGTGGGTGATAGTGTGTGGAACGGAAAGCTCATGATAGAGGGATGGATAAAAGGATAGCCAACAGTGGATGGAATTGATGTATGCATCATAAGTGAGCTAGGATGTGATCTCCAAAGACTATGTCGCATAGGAATAACATGCCCTATTCTAGGTAGTATGTTTAGGATTTTACACATGACAAAACTTAGGATGACAGGATGATTGGAAGTAGTGGAGATAAAGTGGATGGAGGAAGGTGTATGGTCACATGCTTTTGGATTTTTAGGATGATGGGGGAGGAATGACAACATATGTTTTGGGGATATGATGTGGTTTATGATGGAAAGGAGTGGATTTAGAAGGCATGGAGGTAGCACCAACATCTTGAGATTGTTTTTCTTGGGGAATACAACCAAGGCCATATGATCGTGGAGGGAATTTTACATGGATGCTCATTCCAAAATACCTTGTTCATGAAGGCCTAAGCCTTTACCTTGATAGTTCATTTTTTGGAATATGCAGTGGATAATGGGATTATGGGTGTTTTGGACACTAGACACTAGCTCATTATTTGATGGGGAAGTTGAGGTGGTAGATAATGGTTGGTGCTCTCCTAAGGAGGAACATTCATGGATGAGGTGGTTAGACCAAGGGGATATGATGGTGGATTTGTAATATGGTCAATAGTGGGTGATGAAGGATTATTAGGATCTTGATTATCATTATGCTCATTAAGATCCAAGCTATTTGTTTTGATCATCTATGTTTACTTGGGAGCCAGGTGTCTCATCAATGAAATTGGATGTTGTTGGGTCATGGATAGGACTAGGTGGAGGATGGATGGGGGTAGTTTGGATATCTTTCTCATGGATGGTTATGGGATTATGGATAGGATCAATTTGCTCATGGATAGGCTCATGGTCATAGATAATATCTTGATCATAGAAAATATATAGGTTATGGATGGGTTGAACTTTGATTGCTTGCTCATGGTTTAGAGCTTGATCATGGATAATATATTGATCATAGAAAAGACATAGATTATGGATGGGTTGGATTGAGATGCTTTGATCTTGATTTGGATAAAGGGTTGATGTTTCCACATGCTTCAGATATACTCTTGCAATAGTGCTTGGTTTGCTTGAATGGGAGTGGAAGACTCATGGACATGTTTGATAGGCTCTTGATGGTCAACAACATGAGAGTACAATGGATCTAGACTTGGACTTATGGTGGGAGACTCTTCAATAGGCTTGATAAGTTGTGGACTACATGATGGATTTGGAGGACTAGACATGTTGGTGGAAGGTTCTTGGATAGGCTCAAGTATAGGTGTTTGATGACATGCAGATGGTTTATACCTTGGTAATAGCCATTGGATCACATCCTTCATAAGTGTATTGGTGGATGGACAACATAATGGATGGATAATAATGGTGGATGGTGTTGTAGGCTTAGGATTAGGATTTAGTGGAGGGATAATGGTATTGGACATATTAGGATTTGAATTGGATGGAGGGATAGTGGGATTGAACATATTGGATTGGCATGGTGATGGGGATGACACATGGGATTGGGGTGGTTTGATTTCAGGACGTTTGATGAATTTTCTTCTAAGTATCCATTGGAAAAGTATCTCAACCATGTCTTTTGGTGGAGGAATGGAAGAACATGGTGATAAAGGTAATGTAGGGCTTGATGGATTGGAAGATTGGTGGATCAATGGACTAGGATTGAGATTACATGGAGGTGTTGGGATAGGACTAGTAGGCTCTTGGATTGGAATTTGATTGGATGATGATGTAGGGTACTCATAGGGTGCATAAGCTAGAGTGGTATTCCCCTTGTCAAAGGTACCATGAGGACTTAAGGACACTTGATCTTGGTGCAAAGGGTAACTTAGACTTGTGTGTTCTTGTTGTGAAGGAACTTGATAGTCTTGTGAATGGATTTGGTGGTGAGGTGAAATGTTAAAATAAATAGTTGGATGTTCTTGAGGTATGGATTGATATAGATATTGGTTAACATTGGAAGAAGTGGGATAGGTTGATGTAGGGGTAACATGATATGTGGTTGGATGAGGTTGGTATGAAGTTGAGGGGGATGACCCATAGGATTGAGGGGGAATTTGTTGATGTTGTATGGGTGATGGTATAATGGATGATCTGTGAAATGAAGGTTGTGGTTGTGGTTTTTGAATGGAGAGGGGTTGTGTTTTTGGTTGTGTTTGTTGAGTTTGGGATTGGTAGGTGGATAGGAGTTGTTGGAATTGCTAGTGTTGTATGATTTGTTGGTCTAGGACTTGTTATTTTTGGAATTGTTGTGTTGTTTTTGGGATTGTTGGTGTTGTATGATTTGTTGGTCTAGGACTTGTTGGTGTTGTGGTATGGTAGTGACTTGTTTCTTTTTATACAACATCCTAGGTTCATCAAACATTTTTTGAATACCATAATGATCTTGCTCTAGGTTTGTGTTTACTAGTGTCATAACCATTTTGATAAAGGATGGATTAGATGAGGCTTAAGAATGGGATTGATTATGGTGAGGATTAGAAGAAGTTGGATTGGATTGGATGATTAGGATTTGGAATAGGATGAAAGTGATGATAAGGACAATTAGGATGTTGTAAGATGTATTTGTTGATAGCTTCACTTAGGCAACTTGCAAACAAAATATGTCACATGTACATGCATAAATCACACACACAAGACACAATGGCAAGTTTGACTTTTCAAGATTGATTGTTGTGATTATGAAAACACTTGAAGACACATCAATAAGCCTAATATTAGTCAAATGGGTGTGGCCAAGAAGTCTTAAGCTAGGATAAACAAGTTGTCTAAGGATGTCCCCAATAAACACAAGGTATGGGGGGCCCAATTCTATGTAATGAAAGTGAAATAATGCCACACAAATGGGAGAAAGGGGTATCCCACCTTTCACCTTCACTTCCCCAAGATATAAAGTTCTTGGGGGCTTAGCCTGAATGACAAGATTTCAACTTCCAAGAGATGTGTCTTTCGATTCACTCCTCACTTTTTATACTCCATTTGAACACTAGAGTTGAGGTCGTCCCTTCGAGTGGTGTGTCTCCAAGCAGGCCTCCTAAGGGGGTGACAAAAGCAAATCAAGTGGTGCTTTTGATCTTGAAGATCACATTGCGGTGCGAGGAGAGAGCATACACAGATACTTGACTTACACTCACAATGTTGATTTACCCTTAGAAATTGAAATGTGTGTGTGAAGATGAATGGATTAAAGGATGTTTTTGATTCCCAAGATCACACAAAGTGCAAGGGAAGAGCATACACACCCTAATCACACTCAAATCCACCAAACAAAGGAAGCACAAGTTTGTTTAATATCCAATCCCAAATGTGATGACGAAGACATGTTCATTTTATGCCCAAATTCAAGTATGATGATGCAAACAAGCATTTGTTTTAAGCCCAAATCGAAATTGTGTGATATTGCGAGCAAGTGTTTTGATCAATGGAAAATATCAAAGTTGTGTTGAGTGCACTTAGAAATTTATCTTCAGATTTGATGATTAGGCACACTACTGAAGCCACAATCAAATCCACATGACAAAGCAAGCACAATGTGTCAAATGACATCTTTGACAAGCGAAAACCTGCAACACACTTGTTAGTAGTTTGCAAGAAAGAGTTTGGTCTTCATCAAGCGATAAGAGGCTGCACAAATTAGGTTAGAACACAACAAACAATAGATAAAAATAAATGGTAAAATCAAGTGTTAGCATGTGTTTGAAATCATAGATTGATGATGGGCCAATGAGTGGACTTATAAAATAAAACTCATAAAATCCTTGAACTGATAAACTGCTACGTAAAGGACAAAAAAATATCAACTTTCATAAAAAACATCACTTGAATCGGAGTCCGTTTGTGAAAGTTATGAAGCTTGCAATGTCTAAAAACTGTGACAAGACAGAGACAGTAGTGAGAAAATGAGTTTTCTAGAAAAATAGAGAATCCTAAGAAAAAACCAATGTCACCATGATGTAGAGCATGAAATTTTATTCTATTGAAAAAAAAAATAGTAAGAAACATGTCCATATGACCAAGATATTAGTTTTGAAAGTTGAGCCTCCAAAGACAAGATGCAGATGAAGAGGGGTCCAGTTTTAGCCATCTGTGACTGGATCCTGGTCACTAATGTGACCTGCTGCTGGGCTGAAAGATCTTTTATTTTTATTTTTAAATAAAACTATTTTTGAAAAGTTTTTTTTTAAATGTTTTTAATTTTTAAATTTTTTAAACTTTAAACTTTTTCCATTTTCTTTCACTTTATAAGTTGAACACTTCCATTTACTAAAAGGAAAAGTGACGGATGGATTAAATGACCCGCCACCTAGTACTTTGCTTGCATAGGCAGCAAGGTATGACTGTCTTTGTGCAACATGGTACCTTTTTTTTGTTAAATGATTTTTTCTTTAATTTGTTTTTTAATTTTTTTTTTTTTTAAAACAAAACTTTTTTGTAAAAGATTTCAATATATATATTTTTTGTACCTACACAGTAACTGTACAGCCTCAGGGTGCATGCCAAAGGTTAAAAAAAATTGTCTGATTTTTACCTGCACCAAAATAGGCCAAATTATATGTTTTTCTTCACCTGCCGACCCTTCCAGACACAACCGTGACACTCACTTTTGTCCAACAAACTTCCTATAAAAATTCACCTTTGGATCTCTCCTAAAAAAAGTTAAACTTGTGAAATCAAACTAAAAATCCCACAAATTTGATATTAGATTAGGACCAAGGGGTCCCACCGGGCGTGCCAGATT
This sequence comes from Cunninghamia lanceolata, assembly GCA_027924645.1. Lineage (NCBI taxonomy): Eukaryota > Viridiplantae > Streptophyta > Pinopsida > Cupressales > Cupressaceae > Cunninghamia > Cunninghamia lanceolata. The sequence continues at coordinate 8,661,982 of BSBN01000246.1, forward strand.
GTGATAGGTAAAATCTAAAATGCAAAGATAAATGAAAGAAAACAAATCAAATGCAATTATACCTTCCCTTGCATACAAATCTAACCTCACTGATTGAGCATATTGAAATTGTACCCAAACTCCAATGGATTGCTCCTTTCTATGTTGATATGTAGATTGCTCAATTAAACAACATAACCTTGCAGTATGAGGATAGTAGATAAAAAGATCTAGAATGATTTTAGTAGCATGATGTTGTATGAAGATGAGAGATGATCAGAGGTTGAGAAGGATGTTCAATTTATAGACCCTCAGAAATGAAGATCAATGGTTGTGAATGATCGGAGAGATCAATGACTAGAATTGGTTGAGAGGATGTGAGCAAATGAGAGAGTGACAAGTGCCCTTGTCCTCTCATAAATCAGGGGAGCTAACATAATTGATTGATGAGTTGACTAAGTTGATTTCTTAGTTAACTAAATTATTTGACTAGTTAACTAAATTGATTGATTAGTTAACTAGATTGATTGACTTGTTAACTAATTTGATTGATTAGTCAACTAAATTGATTGCCTTGTTAACTGAATTGATTGTTTGGTCAACCGATTTGATTGAGAGTGAATTGTGGTGAGGGGGAAAATAGGAAATTAAATAAATAAATTATTTAATTTCATGTGCACATGGAAAATAAATAAAATATTAAATTTTATTTATTTTGGAGGGAATGGAATATTGTTTTAATTAAATAAATAATTTAAATTTATTTAATTAATGTGTAGAAGAAAAACAATTTAATTAAATATGGAGGAATAAGATGGAGATCAATAGATGAACTTAATTGAATAATTAAGAATTATTTAATTAATGTGAAGTATGACCTGGATGAATGTCTGATCTGGGAATGGGACAATTTTAGGTGTCTACAACCCATATTCTACATTTTCTTGTCTCTCTCAAGTATCAAACAACCATTTTAGGTTGTCCCAACATAAGGATATCATATCACTCTAACAACTTATTTACCACCTCGGTCAATAGTCAGGGCAACTCATAGGGTAAAAGGACATATCAACAATGCTTAACATGCATATACACTTGTTTGAGTGGCTAATATAACTACCAAGCTAATATAACTGCCAAGTTAATCAAAATTATGTATAAAACATACAATATGGTGGATTCATGAAACATACAAAAATTATTCTCCTATTTATGGCTTATTCATTGTTTCCATACTCCTATCCATTCAAATAAACTTAAAGATAATAAGTTTAATTTCGTTAAGGGCGGTACCAATTACAACAAGATTTGCCCTTCCTTATAACCATTAAAACCAAATGAAGATTAAATATTATTTGTCTTTATCATAACTAGGTTTAGTTCCATAACTCCCATTTTAAACTTGACTGGAAAATCAAGTTAGACCTAGTGGTTTAGGATTGATTCAATCTAAAATCAAACTAGAGTTTGATTGAAATAACATAGGGATTTTAAACCTTAAATTTAATATCTTCACAAGTTTCTCATTAGGATCTATAATCTGTCAAGTTCATAAACTCTATGCATGATAAGAGGTCTATGTTTCAATGCTTCCATATTTCATGACTTCATAGAGCAATGATAAATGCAACCATTAGCAATTACTAGTTAAGTTACGGTTACAACTAAACCTCTCAAAAATAAATGGGAATTGAGAAAATAGTTGTATGAGAGAAAACAAGGAGAAGTTCATTTACTAAGCCATTACAATAATAAATCTCAACTTTTGGGAGAGTATGACTCTGCAGGAGCCTTGCCATAAAGAAGGATCACAACTGACTATGAGCACAACACAAATATGACCACCTATTGAAATAAATTGTACAAATAAAGAGCACATGAAGGAAAAACTTAAAAAGAGTATTCAAAGTCTAATCTAGCTAGTAATCCATTGTTACTCTCCAAATATTCACTAAAACATAGTTGATTTTCTTGAAATTTAGATTATATTCTTGCCATTGTTGGCCATAGAAGATCAAACTGTGAATGGAGAACTACAAATGAAGATGATATCCAGCAAGAGTACCCACTAAAGGAAAGCTCCTTAAGCACAAATAAATCACAAAACACTCAAAAAGATGTTGTCGATAAAGTAGACTATAAGGAGAGAAGATAGATAATCAAACTTAGCAATATTCCTTCATCAACTACACTACTAGTAATAAAGTCAATATCCAGCATGCCATTACCTAGTGAGAAAGTAGAGTGATTGTGGTTCAAGCTAGCCTCAATGGGTATGTTCCACAAGTTAAAGAATGCAGTCTAGGTGTGGAAGAAGCTAAATAAAACTCCCAACTAATTTTTAGTATAGGAACCCCTAGACATGGATTATGATCCATATTGTGTTCCAAACTCTATGATGTATTTCCTTGCATAAAAGTATTTGTTGAAAAGGTTTTAGGAACTTTCAAACAAATATGATTAGCAGATCTAAAGCCAGATTCCTCAACTTTACTCGCGTCCTCCCTACTTTCATGGGAGCTTTGCAATTAGGTATGGACATATTTTAAAGCATAAAGAATAGAAAAATTTCATCAGAAGTAGTTGCAACTATCCTAGTAGACATGTATACAAAATGAGGAAGCACAAACAAGGCACACAACTATTGACATGGTGCCTAAAAGAAAGGTCAAACTCATGGAATGCAGTGTTTCTAGGATATGCACAAAAAGGATTTGTTGAAAATCTTTAGAAGCTTTTGAGCAAAAGAAATTGGCAAGTGTAAAGCCAATTCCACTACCCTTACTGCAGCCTCCTTGCTTGTGCTAGAGCTTTGGAAATAGGGTAGGGACACATATCAAAGCATAAAGGATAGAGATATTGGGGAGTATGAGAGCGACTTGAGGAGTTGTAGGGTGTGGACTAAAACTATGCACAAAGAGGCCACATGACATAATTATGCACATAGATATTATACTTGTTTGGCCGATAGGCCATTCTATATGTGCACACATCTTGTAACTACTAAAAATTTGGTAGTCCCATTATTTTTTGGTTGTCCAAAAATAAAAATATATTCGTTGTCCAAAAATAAATTTGGTAGTCCCAATTTTTTTATTATTTTTTGTCGTCCAAATTTTTTTAAAAGATTATCATCCTTCAACTTTTCTTTAATGGAGGACAGGTGGTAGCTATTCATTATTGTTGGTTTCCTTTTCTTTAGCTCCATGATTCAACTTCTTACTACACTCTTGGTGCCTTTTATCTCCCAAACATTTCCAAGATTTACCTTTATTTACACTCAACATCAGTGGGATTACTCTGATCATTTCTTGCAGGTTGATTTCACAAGAAAAACTTGGCATCTCCATATTTGACTTCAATAATGGATTATGGTAGATTAATCCTTTGAATTCATGTTTTTGTTTGCCTAAATCTGTTTAGGTTTATTTTATTCTCTGGTTTCATTTCCACTTTGAATTTATCCTTGTAAAATTCAGAGTTAATTTGACTTGTTTATTGTCATTTAGCTTTCTTTTATTGTTAGTTGCTCTAATGAGGGTTTTGTTTTTCCTTGTGCCAGGCAAATATGGATATGGAAGCCCATGACACTACAAAGATGAGGGTGCTATAGTTGCGCCACCGACCTCAACTCTGCCACCCATTTTTGAAAACTGGCTTAGAGATCAGCAAGGTAATCGAAGTAATGAGTAATGTCTATGCATGAGAAGCTATTATGGGAATTGTGCCAAGAATCAGTTTGCTTGGCTTAGTTATGAGATTTACAATGGTTTGTATTTGGCTTAGGGTTATACAATAGGGTATGGCTATGGAAGAAGGGAAAATCACATAGCCTATGTTTGTCTATTAATTAGATCCTAACCCTAGCGCAAGATCAAGTCCTTGTTCGACCAAGGTTTGAGTCCCTTTACCTCCAGGGAAGTAAATGATTGTTTCTACAATATATCCATTCCATAGTGGCATCTCATTTCCCTTTGAAATCTGCATTTATCCACCTTAGGAATGCATCCAAACTTCTTTTAAAATCTGCATACAAAGGAGGCATTTCATTTTAGTTTCAAATATGTATGTAGATTTTATTTTCTTTAAAGAAGTTGACTTATGTATAAACTACAATGACCAATCTAAATTAGTTTCCTTCCCAATAGCGTCTCCCTGCAATAACAATTTTCCAAATGTTAACTTGGCCTTTAATGGGAAGCATCTATATTAGAAGTTCACAGATTGGATTAGCTGCATTACTTCCATTTACTTAGGCATCATTAAGTTAAGAAAATTTAGAAATAAATTTGTATGGTATCTTTTGCATAGGCATCAAATTTAGCCATCAATATCTTGGAATTGAGTTGCATCTATGGGAGTTCAACAATTTTATTAGAAGATACGCTGGGTTGTTAAGAATTAAAATTACTTGTATTAATATGATTTGGTCAATTTTATATACTTGTACAAGTATGCTAGAAATGTTTATCTGATTAAATGTGTAAAGAAGTTTAATGGTAGGCATCGACTGCCTATAGTCAAACTCATATGGTGTTGTTTGCTTAAACCTAGCCACTATACAATGGATTAGCATCTTGAAAGTCGAGAGGAACTTAGAGTTTAGGTTGCATGTATTGTTTATTGGAGTCAACAACTTAGTAATCTATATCCATAGTCGCACTTGTGTCTTGGTAAATCATTCTCATGCAGTTAATAGAAGATTTTGGATACACCAGTATTCTTTTTTTCTTTACATGAATTCCTAGAAAAAAAGATACTTGTTTGCATACATGTCTACTAGGACAGTTGCAACTATAACATCTAACATAACACCTCCTTTCTTTATACTTTATGCTTTGATGGATGTCCATACCAGGTGGGTGCAAAAAGTTGGGGGGTCCAAAAAGTGGCCAACTTTTAAAAAAAATTAGTAATAACGCGCTTGCATTATGGCTTGGTGTTGTTGAGCCTACACCAAGCCATAACGCGCTCGCATTATAACGCGAGCGCGTTATGTGCTGCTATATATAAAAAAAAAGTAGTGTTCTATTTCATTATTTCACAGTAAATTGTAAGAAACCTATAGCTTGAAGAAATAAAGGAGTGCACTCACATTATTTGAGGTCCAATCATGAACTATGTCTTGTTGATTCATCATTAAAATGCTGCCACAACATCGAGGAAATCGAAGAAGTAAGTTTTATTTGCTTTCTTGTGTGAATTTGTTGCTAAATAGGTAGGTTAAAATAGTTTTTGATGTAAATTTCTTAAATTTACAGGAGTTGATAATGTGCCTCCTCCTTCTCCTAAAAATCCACAAAATCCTCCAGCAAATGAACAAGAAATACCTGCTGAAGAAGAACCCCAACCACAAACACCTCCATTTATTCCTGAATATGCCTCTAGAACACAAGAAAATCTAATGGGACAAAATAAAAATAATAAGAAACAAATTGAGGACATAATTGCAAGGTTGAAAGAACCTACAACTTCAACCTTGCATAGATCCACGCTTGCTAAATCCCTTGAATCTATGTTATCATATGTAGATTCAATAAGCAAGCAAATCACTAGTTGGACAGAAAAGAGGAGAGAATTTAGAGAGTATTATGCTGACAAGTTATCATATGAACAAGTGAAAAAGGAACAAATTACAAAACTTGACTTTTGTTCTATTTTCACAGACCCATGAACAAATAAATCTCTACCCCTTACATGCAAGAGGTTTCCTATCCATTGGTGTAACAACCAATCGATAAGGGACAATTTTGCGTAGAGGTGGTGGATGGTTTTTGACGATCCTCCATGCAACAATAATGAGGTCCCACAATCTTTTTTGAGGAAACTCTATTGCGAGTTTGTCAAAAATAAAGTGCCAAATTATTTTGATATGCGGGAGTTCTAGGGTAGAGGTAAGGGGTCAGCACAAGATAGACCAAGAGCACATGTTGACCCATAGTGGCCAGCGAGACGAGCACTCGCCAGACCAGCCCATGAGCATGTTTCTATCCCTTCTGTTGTGAAGGAGAGTGTTGAGGTCGAGGCACTTCAGTTCATTAGTGCCTTGACCCAGAGCATCTTACAGCATGCTAGTCTTGCAGCACAGCGTGGGCCAGGGGAGAGTTCAAGTACGGTTCCACCCCATACTTGTCAGATTTGCATGTTAGCATGTGGTTATGACCCCATGGATAGTCATGACGCAGATGCGCAGGCTACATCTGTAGCTGAGCAGATGGTGATGACAGATGCCCTCTTGAGTGAGACTTTCGGGCTTGATACTCAAGTAAATCTTAGCAAGTTCATTGAATTTAATTTATTAAATTTTATTTTTGAAATGCAAGATTAACTAATTTAGTTTGATGATTTTAATAAAATTTCAAGGTCATAGCGTTGATGCAGTTTTCAATGGTTCTCCACCTACATATTACACTACATCATCTACTTTCGGGGTATGTAACTAGTAAACAATTATAAATATGACATGTGAATAGCATCGTTATATGAATGGTATTCTAATATCTAATTTTGGATGTTGAATAGGTTAATATTGGAGATTTCACGGCAACACCTTCTAGCAGTGGTGGACGTCAAAGCTTCACGGAGGTAATAAAATAAATAGTTTAATGAATGAATTGTACTTACTAAATTTTTGTATGTGACTTGTGCGCTTTATTGTGTGTACTTCCATGTTTAGGTGAACATGTGTGTATGTTAGGAGCCATGATTTGCATCACTATTATAGTTTTCATAATTGAATAATGTTTTTATATTTTCAGATGATGCAGGTCGCAAAGACACCTCCCGATGTTCATAGGGCAATGGAGCATGGTGTGTCCTCTGCGATTCATAGCTCCATGCCATTGATGGGGGTGTGAGGCAGATTAGTAAATTTTAATTTACATTCATTGTTATAGTTGTTTATTTTTGAAAAATCAAAAGATTATTGATTTGAAGTTTAATTTCTATCTGGATGGTTTCTATAGGACATGACATCACCATAGCCTAATCCTGCTACTAAGGCAAGTGAGGAGACAAATTATATGGTAGCGGTAAGTGATTATTTTGTTAAATGTTTCATTTTTTATAACATGTAATTTCTATATATTAATGTCTATACTTTTTATTGTAACAACTACAGATGCACAAACAACTAAATAGGAGGAGTAGCCCTCGAGTTCGTAGTAGACCACCCACATACGCGTCTCCATCCCCTAGAAGATCAAAGGCTGCCCGTGATCTATTCTCTTCACCATCTAGAGGGGAATGACTTTTTATTGTGTTCCTTTGTTGTATGCCTTTATGGCATTTGTGGACATATATTTTGTATTGCATATAGTTGACATTGTATGCCTATATGGCATTCTTGTAAGCCTATATGGCTACTTTGTATATATGTTATACTTATATCGACAGATATTGATGTATGCCTATATGGATATTTCATTAATACAAATATTTTTTATTGATGGCATCCATACTTGCATTATAAATCCACGTTTGAATGGATATTTGTATATGGTTACTTCAAATATTTAAAGTCCAATTGTATTACATAGGATGTTTGTTGATCCAATAAGCCAGCTATTGTTATTCAAGTATCACCTAAACCTCATTTTGGAACTAAAAGATAAAAGTTGTATTTAAAATAAAAATGAATCATCATGTTGAACAAAAAATATTCATATTCTTTATGAGTTGCTCAATTGAAAATATTCAAATGAGTATGCTGATCCATATTCTTTATGAGTTGGTCAATTAAAAATATTTCTTAATTTCTTGTTATTATAACATATTGGGATGCAAAGAGTATGTTTGTTGTTTTGAATAAGACAGTCAAAATCATATGCTTATGAGCACCTGATGACCATTGTGGTTATTAAATGTAATTCCTCTTGCATATAAGGTGAGGTTATGAGATTACATTGAGTCTTACCTAATTTTAGTATGCAACATAACATTGGGGCTATAGGCTTCCATAAGTCATCAACAATCAAGGTTCAAGGTTGTCATTGAAGTCAAAGGGTCAAGGTTGTTTGTCATTGATGTCAAGGTTGATGCCATGATGTTGATAAGGTGATATAGTGATTTAACGTAAGTGATGGTCATGAGGTGAATGATGTTGTGAATATGGTTTTCATGATAAGGTCTCTCAATTCATGTTGATGTTGCACGAGACAAACATGGTTCATATGATGCAAGGTTCATGTTCATGGTGGATGTGGTTTTGTTCATGCAAGGTTTTGTTGTGAATATGGTTTTCATGATAAGGTCTATCTTGGAAGGTTGATATGATGCAAGGTTCATATTCATGGTGGATGTGGTTTTGTTCTTGCAATAAGAAGTTAGAGAAGACTCAAGCTTTCATAATCATAATCTTATTGATAGTTATGGTTTGCATATTGGGCATTAAACCCTAAAAAGAATCTACTTTTCTTAAGACTTTAAAACCCTTAATTGCTTGTCGTGTGTAAAGTGCACTTTTGTTTTAATTTAATATTGACTTATAATTAGAAGTTACTATCACTTAAATCAACCTACTAAAGGGTCTTTAAGTCATTAGTTCACCAGCCCTTCAACCTAACTCAACTGGTGTCTCTGGTAAACTCTCATAAGCTCTAGCACCATATCATAATCAAAGGTCATATTTAATTGATATGAGGGCGGGAAAAAGGATTGGAAGGTCAATATTTAAAAAGAATTTGGAATACAAACAATCATCTCTATGCAGTTGAATTTGATGGGCATGCATTTATAAAAGGATAAAAGATAGCTTTATGCAGGATATCATGGTATTTGTAGTGTTTGAAGATTGAAGACTAGTTAGTGTTTGTAGCTCAGACTATTTCAACATGTTTGGGTGTGAAACATGACCATGCCTAGCCTAAATGTACCCATCCAGTTGCGTTGGAATTGTCAGTTTGGCCGCACAAGGAGAAGAACAAAAGTTACACCCCTTTGCAACTTTACACTGCCTCCTTTTGACAATTTTTGGGGTAGCAGAAAACCTTTCACCGCGGGCAAACGCCTCAGAGATATAAAAACTGAGAGAGGTTATTGTAGAGGGACCCTACATGATCATGTTTCCTCAGAAGTAATGAATCTAAGTGACACAGTTTCTGAGTAATAGCTCGTCAAAGATTGCTACCTTTTTGCACTTTGGACTCTTCAGGGATATCGCTAGTACAATGTAGCTTGGACTGTTTCAGCGTGTTTGGGTACAAAATAGGACCATACCTAGACTAAACGTACCCATCCAGATGCGTTGGAACTATCAGTTTGGCCACATGAGGAGAAGAACAAAAGTTACACCCCTTTGCAACTTTACACTACCTCCTTCTGACGATTTTTAGGGCAGTAGAAAACCTTTCACCATGGGCAAACGCCTCAGAGATATAAAAAACTGAGAGGTTATTGTATAGAAACCCTACATGATCGAGTTGTCTTAGAAATAATGATCTAAGTGACATGATTTTCGAGTAACAACTCGTCAAAGATTGCTAGCTTTTTGCACTTTGGACTCTTCAGGGATATCACCGGTACAATGTAGCTCGGACTGTTCGGCATGTTTGGGTGCAAAACAGAACCATGCCTAGCCTAAACGTACCCATCCAAATGCGTTGGAACTATCAGTTTGACCACACAAGGAGAAGAACAAAAGTTACACCCCTTTGCAACTTTACACTGCCTCCTTTTGACGATTTTTGGGGCAGCAGAAAACCTTTCACCACTGGCAAATGCCTCAGAGATATAAAAAAATGAGAGAGGTTATTATAGAGGGACCCTACATGATTGTGTTTCCTTAGACATAATGTATCTAAGTGACATGGTTTCTAAGTAACAACTTGTCAAAGATTGCTGCCTTTTTACACTTTGGACTCTTCAGGGATATCGCCGGTACAATGTAGCTCAAACTATTTTAGCATGTTTGGGTGCAAAACAGGACCATACCTAGCCTAAACATACCAATCCCGATGCATTGAAATTGTCAGTTTGGTCGCATCAAGAGCAGGACGAAAGTTACACCCCTTTGCAACTTTACACTACCTCCTGACAATTTTGGGGCAATAGAAAACCTTTCACTACGGGCAAACACCTCATAGATATAAAAAATTGAGAGAGGTTATTGTAGAGGGACTCTATGTGACCACTTTGCCTTAGATAAAATATTTTTAAGTGACACAGTTTTCAAGTAACATCTCGTCAAAGATTGCTGCCTTTTTGCACTTTAGACTCTTCAGGGATATCGTTAGTACAATGTAGCTCAGACTGTTTTGACATATTTGGGTGAAAAACAAGACCATTCCTAGCATAAATGTACCCATACAGACATGTTGGAACAGTTATTTTGGTTGTAGCAGGAGCAGGATGAAAGTTACACCCCTTTGCAACTTTACACTACCTCTTGACAATTTTTGGGGCAGCATAAAACCTTTCACCACGGGCAAACGCCTCAGAGATATAAAAAACTGAGAGAGGTTATTGTAGAGGGACTCTACGTGATCGTGTTGCCTTAGATGAAATGTTTCTAAGTGACATAGTTTTCAAGTAACATCTCGTCAAAGATTGCTACCTTTTTGCACTTTGGACTCTTCAGGGATATCGTTAGTACAATGTAGCTCGGACTGTTTTGGCATGTTTGGGTGAAAAATAGGACCATGTGTAGTGTAAATGTACCCATCTAGACACGTTGGAATAGTCAGTTTGGTTGCATCAGGAGCAGGATGAAAGTTACACCCCTTTGCAACTTTACACTACCTCCTTCGGATGATTTTTGGGGCAGCAGAAAACCTTTCACCACGAGCAAACGCCTCAGAGATATAAAAAACTGAGAGAGGTTATTGTAGAGGAACCCTACATGATTGCGTTGCCTTAGAAAAAATATTCTAAGTGACATGGTTTTTGAGTAACATCTTATCAAAGATTGCTACCTTTTTACACTTTGGACTCTTCAGGGATATCGTCGGTACAGTGTAGCTCGAACTATTTAGACATGTTTGGGTGAAAAATAGGACAATACCTAGGGTAAATGTACCCATCCAGATGTGTTGGAACAGTCAGTTTGGTTGCATCAGGAGCAAGATGAAAGTTACACCCCTTTGCAACTTTACACTACCTCCTTCTAACAATTTTTGGGGTAGCAGAAAACCTTTCACCACGGGTAAACGCTTCAAAGATTATAAAAATTGAGAGAGGTTATTGTAGAGGGACTCTATGTGATCATGTTTCCTTAGACAAAATGTTTCTAAGTGACATAGTTTTCAAGTAACATCTCGTCAAAGATTTCTACCTTTTTGCACTTTGGACTCTTCAGGGATATCGTCGGTACAATGTAGCTTAGACTGTTTCAGCATGTTTGGGTGAAAGACATAATTAGAGACACATATTATCTAGTTAGAAACCAAGACACCTAGAGACACCTATATTTTATACATTATTCTCAGGATCAACTTCATCCATCACTTAGGTCTAACCCCATGAAGCATAACATGATGATGTAAAAATGTGTATATGTGCATACTTAAAACTCAATATAACATGAATTTATAAAATCAATGTGAATACTTACAAATTAATCCAATGAACCATCTGGGTCTACTCTACTCTTTATTGTCTCAAGTATTGCTCCATGGTCAGACTCACGCACCTTCCACAAGGTCTTGATCAAAGGTCTACCTCAATACTGTATCAAATGAACATTGGATGCCACAACAAGGTTCAAGTAATGAAGAATCTTTCGATGCGTGTCAAAGTCCTAAAACAACCAAACATTAACACTCTTATGTGGGTACCTTCTAAGCCATGTTCCAGTAATAACCACTGAGCCTGTAGGGTATTCGATGTTTTCTCCATCTGTAACTGGGGCCTCCAATTTCTTTTTGGCCTCAACACAACGACATAAGTAATAATTTGTTCCCTCTTCATTATCTTCATCTGCAATAACTACATATACATGCCCTACATTGATGTGTAGAAAATTAGATGAAATTAGTCAACATTATAAAAACACTACAAAGTAAGATGACATTAGGAATTTCAAAAACTATGCAAATAGATATATTACCTAGTTGAACTACATCTGATACGTGGTCAAAGTCAATTGATGATTCCATCTGTGTTAGTTCCAGTGCCATCGGGGGTCGATACGTGTCAAGAGGGCTAAGATAACTTAACTGCCATTCGTCAACCCTATCCATAAATATTTGTGCCTATCTCACCTTCGATAGAACCTTTACAATATCTCACCTCTAGTTCCATGAGCTCATGTTCTATATCTCACTTATCTCTCCCCCTCATCTCCCTACCTCTCCCCTCTCTATGTCTCTCAGTTGGTCCTTGTCTACTTCTCTATCCATCCTTAGCCATCTAGGTCTCACTTAATCCTAAAACCTAAAGCCATCTATCCCTATTCCTAAACCCTCAATGGGCTTGATACTATACCTTAAACCCTAATCCCTTATCCCTAAACCCTCCAACCCTATCCCTAATCCTTATACCCTCGACACTCTACTTTAACCCTAATCCCTCGACCCTCAACCCTATCCCTAAACCCTCAACCCTTGAACCTCAACCCTCAACGTCAAACCCTAATCCCTCAACCATTAACTCTAATCCCTTGACCTTCAACCCTATCCCTAAACCCTAAAACCTCAACCCTCAACCTTCAACATCAAATCCTAATCCCTCAACCCTTCACTCTAATCCCTCAACCCTCAACCCTATCCCTAAACCCTCAACACTATACCTTTAACCCTAATCCCTCAACCCTCAACTCTAATCCCTCATCCCTAAACCCTAAACGATATCCCTATTCCTAAACGCTCAACGGGCTCGATACTATACCTTAAACCTTAATCCTTTATCCCTAAACCCTCCAACCCTATCCCTAATCCTTATACACTCGACACTCTACTTTAACCCTAATCCCTCGACCCCCAACCCTATCCCTAAACCCTCAACCCTCGAACCTCAACACTCAACCCTTAATGTCAAACCCTAATCCCTCAACCCTTAACTATAATCCCTCGACCCTCAACCCTATCCCTAAACCCTAAACCCTAAAACCTCAACCCTTAACCCTCAACGTCAAATCCTAATCCCTCAACCCTAAACCCTATCCCTAAACCCTCAACACTATACCTTAAACCCTAATCCCTCAACCCTAAACCTTAAACATTATCCCTAAACCCTAATCCCTTAATCCTCAACCCTAATCTCTCAACCCTCAACTCTAATCCCTCATCCCTGAACCCTAAACGCTATCCCTATTCCTAAACCGTCAATGGGCTCGATACTAAACCTTAAACCCTAATCCCTTATCCCTAAACCCTCCAACCCTATCCCTAATCCTTATACCCTCGACACTCTACTTTAACCCTAATCCCTCGACCCTCAACCCTATCCCTAAATCCTCAACTCTCAAACCTCAACACTCAACCCTTAACATCAAACCCTAAACCCTAAACCCTAAAACCTCAACCCTCAACCCTTAACGTCAAATCCTAATCCCTCAAGCCTTTACTCTAATCCCTCAACCCTAAACCCTATCCCTAAACCCTCAACACTATACCTTAAACCCTAATCGCTCAACCCTAAACCCTAATCCCTTAACCCTAAACCCTAAACCTCAACTCTAATCCCTCAACCCTCAACTCTAATCCCTCATCCCTAAACCCTAAACGCTATCCCTATTCCTAAACCCTCAATGGGCTCAATACTATATCTTAAACCCTAATCCCTTATCCCTATACCCTCCAACCCTATCCCTAATCCTTATACCCTCGACACTCTACTTTAACCCTAATCCCTCAACCCTCAACCCTAACCCTAAACCCTCAACCCTCAAACATCAACACTCAACCCTCAACATCAAACCCTAATCCCTCAACCCTTAACTATAATCCCTCAACCCTTAACCCTATCCCTAAACCCTAAACCCTAAAACCTCAACCCTCAATGCTCAACGTCAAATCCTAATCCCTCAACCCTTCGCTCTAATCCCTCAACCCTAAACCCTATCCCTAAACCCTCAACACTATACCTTAAACCTTAGTCCCTCGACCCTAAACCCTAAACCTTATACATAAACCCTAATCCCTCAACCCTTAACCCTAATTCCTCAACCCTCAAATCTAATCCCTCGTCCCTAAACCCTAAATCTTATCCCTATTTCTAAACCCTCAACGGGCTCGATACTATACCTTAAACCCTAATCCCTTATCCCTAAACCCTCCAACCCTATCCTTAATCCTTATACCCTCGACACTCTACTTTAACCCTAATCCCTCGACCCTCAACCCTATCCTTAAACTCTCAACCCTCGAACCTTAACCCTCAACTCTCAACATCAAACCCTAATCCCTCAACCCTTAACTCTAATCCCTCGACCCTCAACCCTATCCTAAACCCTAAACCCTAAAACCTCAACCCTCAACCCTCAATGTTAAATCCTAATCCCTCAACCCTTCACTCTAATCCCTCAACCCTAAACCCTAGCCCTAAACCCTCAACACTATACCTTAAACCCTAATCCCTTAACCCTAAACCCTAAACCTTATCCCTAAACCTCAGCCCTAATCCCTAATCCCTCAACCCTAATCCCTAATTCCTCAACCCTCAACTCTAATCCCTCATCCCTAAAACCTAAATTCTATCCCTATTCCTAAACCCTCAACGGGCTCGATACTATACCTTAAACGCTAATCCCTTATCCCTAAACCCTCCAACCCTATTCGTAATCCTTATACCCTTGACACTCTACTTTAACCCTAATCCCTCGACCCTCAACCTTATCCCTAAACCCTCAACCCTTAAACCTCAACGCTTAACCCTCAACGTCAAACCCTAATCCCTCAACCCTTAACTCTAATCCCTCGACCCTCAACCCTAAAACCTCAACCCTCAACCCTCAACTCTCAACATTAAACCCTAATTCATCAACCCTAAACCCTAATCCCTCAAACCTAAACCCTATCCCTAAACCATCAACCCTCAACACTATACCTTAAACCCTAATCCCTATCCCTCAACCCTTAACCCTTGAAACTTAAACCCTATCCCTACACCCTTAACACTCGACACTATATCTTAAGCCTTAAACCCTTATCCTTAAAGCCTCAAGCCTCAATCCTTAAACCTTCAACCCTAAACCCTATCCCTAATCCCTCTACCCTCAACACTCTAACCCTAACCTCGACATTAAACACTAATCTGTCAACCCTCAACCCTCAACACTATACCTTAAACCCTAATCCATCAACCCTAAAACCTAATCCCTCAGCCCTCAACCCTCAACCCTATCACTAAAGCCTCAACCCTCGACACTATACCTTAAACCCTAATCCCTCAACCCTCAACCCTAATCCCTCATCCCTAAACCCTAAACGCTATCCCTATTCCTATACCCTCAACCCTCGACACTATACCTTAAACCCTAATCCCTTATCCCTAAACCCTAAACCCCATCCCTCAACCCTTAACCCTTAAAACTTAAACCCTAAAACCTATCCCTAAACCCTCGATGCTCAACACTATATCTTAAACCCTAATCCCTTAACCCTCAGCCCTAAAGCTTCAACCCTCAATCATTAAACCTTCAACCCTAAACCCTATCCCTAATCCCTCTACCCTCAACACTCTACTTTAACCCTAATCCCTTGACCATCAACCCTATCCCTAAACCCTCAACCCTCAACCCTCAACCCTCAACTCTCAACATTAAACCCTAATCCCTCAACCCTAAACCCTATTCCTAAACTCTCAATCGTTAACACTATTCCTAAACCCTAATCCATCAACTCTAAACCCTAAACCCTCATTCCTCAACACTATTCCTTAAACTCTAATCCCTCAACTCTAAACCCTAATCCCTCAACCCTCAACCCTAAACCCTATCCCTAAACACTTAACCCTCAGCAAGTTATACCTTAAACCTTAATTCCTCAACCCTAATCCCTCATCCCTAAACCCTAAATGCTATCCCTATTCCTAAACCCTCAACCCAAGACACTATACCTTAAATCCTAATCCCTTACCCCTAAACCTTAAACCCTATCCCTCAACCCTTAACCCTTAAACCTTAAACCCTAAAACCTATCCCTAAACCCTCATCCCTATACCCTTAACAATATACTTAAGCCCTAATCCCTCAATCATTAACCCTATACCTTAAACCCTGAAGCCTACACCCTCAAACCCTCATCCCTAGACCATATTTAACCTCACCCTTATATCCTAAACCTCAAATATTGTGCCTCAACCCTATACTTAAATTAAACCTAAACCATACGTGCTCTCAACCCAAGTCACCCTATGCCTTATATAGCATCAATCCATATCGTAAACCCTAAACCCTAATCCCCGCGCCTTACACACTTAATATTATACACTCAACAACCTGAATATTAACCCTCAAATGTAACCCTCAACCCTCTAATCTCTACCCTCTACCCTCTACCTATTACTTAAGCCCTAATCCCTCAACCCTCAACCTTCAAAACTATACAGGCTCAGGTTCTTATATACACTAAACCCAAAACACTTACATACATACATACAAAAAATACATGTACATACATACAAGCATGCATACATACCTATAAGAATAGATATAAACATCCATAAAACATACTTATGAAAGTTGAACATATCTCATTCAAAGGAAGACCTAACGCAAGCGTGTTATAACGCGCTCGCATTGTGTCGAATTGGGAAAACACCGGCAAACATGCAAAAAAGAAAAAAAGCACAACATAACGTGAGCGCGTTATAACACGCTCATGTTATATTGTGCTTTGGGAATCCCAAGCCTTGGGCTTGGGATTTGCTTTGGATTTCCAACCCAAAGGCTTGGAGTGCCTTTTCAACATCCACAGATGTGTTTTTGTAAATTCTACAAGATTTCACATAATTTTGTTCATGCTAACCCTCAGATTTGCACGTGTTTCAAGGTCAAACAAATTGAACACCTGGGTAATTTTAGGCTTTCTCTTAACTATTTAACGATGTAATGTTTTTCACATTTTGACAATGTTAAGCCTTTCATCTTTAATTTCTTTTGTTTGTGTGTTCGGTTTTGGGCAAAAACCACTGTTTGGTTTTTTTTTCATTGTAAATTAATCATTTATTGAAATTTTAAAAAAATTACATATTTAGAAATTAGACTCCATTCTACACATTAAAAAAAAAAAAAAAAAAATGATTTTCAATTAGTTTTCAAAATTTATAGGGGTAGCACGGCCAAAATTCTATTTTTTAGGATGTGTCGACTTTGAAAATTAGTAAAAAATCAAATATTCATCAAAAAATTATCAGAAAAATTAGGCATAAACTACATGCTATTAGCTAATTTTTCACTAAAGCGATTTTAAAAATACCAAAAAAAGTTAACCTTTTGAGGGAGCCACAAAACATGCTATGTTATATTTTTTTGACAGAAACAACACCAATTTCTATGGCTCCTTGTTTTGAACCCCTTAATCTATACCATTTTCAAAAAAAATTAGTAGTTTAGAAAGTAGACTCAGAGCACTACGAACATTGTTTTGGTTGCATCTCCAAATTTTGAGTGTAACTATGCTCAATTTCTCATCCAAGGCCAGCATTTCCTGATTTTAGAAAGAAAAAAAAGTGGCCACTTAAGACCCCTTTTTGGCCCCCCATCTTCTCGCACTTACCCTACCCTATTCCAAAACCTCAAGTTGTCTACTACAAAGAGATTCATCTCATTTTTTAGCTGGGATAGTCATTATTTCTATTATCAATCACAAGTTTTGAACATGTATTCAATGATCTGTCATATGTTGTGATTTATGATTTTATTTAGGACTTTTCATTTTGTGAAAGCAAATTTCTAAGGATCCCATGGTGATGTCTACAACGTGAAATATGCAAAATGGAAATTAATTAAGGAAGAAAATACAAGGAATCTCGTGGGTTAAAAAAAAATGAACCATCATAAGTCCACATGCAAGTCCCATTTAAAGAATTTTTGATGTTACTATATTTATGGTAAGATAGTATTATTTACAGAAGAAAATATAAGAAACCCTTTGAGTTCTAAAAAAAATGTATCCTCATCAACTCCACATGTAAGTCTTACTTATAAGAAGTTTCCATGATTGTATATGTGGGGAAATATATCATCAAATAAGCTTCTCAACTATCTTACCACAACACATTTTGATTCTACTATATTTCGGACAATATATCATCAAGTGAGCTTCTCATGTATCAAGTTTCTTGTTTTAGGTAAACTATGAAATGCAAATCTCCTAATATCACACTAGCAGAATGACTTCTTGATGATGAAAGAGATAAATTTTGCAACAATACTCATATATTTGGGAACTATATAGCTCACATTGAGTTGCTTTGGTGGATAAAGCGGTTCCATCAGTGATTAGCTAAAAGAGTTATACATATTTATGCATATCAGCTAATCAATAACACCTCTAAGTATTGTAAATTCTATTAGTGATAAAAGGTATAATTGAGAAGTATTTATCATATTGTATTTTGAGCATAACTCTAATATAACTCTAATAATATCTATTGCTTTGCAAGGTTATAGACTCCATGCATTTTCATACAATCGTAGTTGTGCCTTTCGATGTAATTATAATTTTATGTTTGTGTCAATGTATTTTGTCCAACTCATATCTTATTTAGTTTAATTGGTTGTTTTAATCCCTAAAAATAAAGATCCTCTTAAGGACAAAACTTGTGAATGGTAGAGAGAAAAATCTTTTCTAGAATTTCTTGGGTGGTCATTTGTGAATAGACTCACATCATTACAATTCATTTTTGCTACAAATTTAGTTGTCTTTCGATGTAATTATAATCCTATGTTTGTGTTGATGCATTTAGTCCAACTCATATGTTTAGGTTGGTTATTTTATTGATTTCTATTTGTTGTTTATAGGTAGATGTTTATGTGAAGAGTGTGTTATTTCTCCTCGTAATGATGTGGATGAGGATGTGAATTATTGTAAAGAGATTGGTCATTACTCCTTGCCTTAAATATAGACAATTATTAACAATAATTAGAACTACTTGAAACATTGAATACAAACAATTTTAATAGTAATTGTGTCCACGTTTATAGTAATTGCGTTCATTCTCTACCTTGAGATCATTATTTTATCCCTTTGGCAGGGTGTAGGATTATATAGATCAACTAAGAGGAGCATGGGAAAGTTAGTTCAATCAAAGTTAAAACACACTCTTCACACAAAGTTAGTTCAATCATTTCACACATAGTTTGTTAAAAAACGTACACTTCATATATATAAGGTAAACACTGAAGTTCAAACATACTAAAGTTCAAGCATGTAGTGAATGCCAAGTTAGTACGCTCTACACAGTGAATGTGAAAGTTCACACACACACACATAATAAGAATATCAAATCTAAGTGAAAGGTAAAATTCAAAGACACTTCATATAAAGTGAATGCCAAAAAATTCAAAGACACTTCATATAAAGTGAATGCCAAAGTTAGTTCAAACACTCACACACACAAAAAGTGAATGTTAAATTTCAAGCACACACTTCACACACACAAAAGTAAACATAATTCAACATGCCAATTTTTAATTCACACTAAGTGAATGTGAAATTTCAAACTTACCTAAACACACAACTAGTAAATAGATCTAATATGTGAATGACAAAGGTAGTTCACTCACATTTCACACAAAAAAATATGAATCCACAATTAACTCAAAAAAATTAAGGGGATGTCAAAGTTCAAACATATGCTTCACATAAGCCAAGTGGATGCCAATACACAAACAATAAGTAGCTCAAATCCAAGTGAATGTCAAAGTTAGTTCACACACACAAAGTGAATGCGAAATTTAGTTCATACACACAAAGTGAAATCTAGACTTTTTTGAAGTTTTTTTTTAACAAAGCTTCATTAAAACTCCGCATCTTAAGTGAAATACACATTCCATACACACAAAGTGAATTTCAAAGCTTCATTAAAACTTCACATTTTTGTATGAAATTTAGTTCATACACACAAAGTGAATGTCAAAAGCACACTCAAATAATAAATGGATGTCAAAATTCTAATGCACACTGCACACAAGCAATTTAAATGGATGCCAAGATACTAAACAAAGTGAACTCCAAAATTTAGATAAATAAGTGGATGCCAAAGTTCAAACACACATATAAAGTGAATGCCAAAAGTTCAAACAATAAGTGCATACAAAGTAATGCCTAAAGTTCAAACACACTTCAAACAAACAAAAAGTGCATGCAAAACTGAAACACACTAAACAAACAAAATTCAAAGACACTTCAAACAAATAATCAATGAATGTCAAAATTGAAGCACACACAAAGTAAATGCCAAAGCACAAACACACACTTCATACAAATAATAAATGCAAAAAAAGTGAATTCAATTTTAAACATACAAAGTGAAACAAATATAAGTCAATCACAAAGTTCAAACCCATACTTCACACAAATAATAAGTATATCAAATTAAAGTGAATGTCAAAGTTGCATTCCACACAAACAATAAATAGATTACAAAGTGAAACACATTAGATAAACATGTATAAAGTACAACTTAGAAATAGTATAATACTAATTATGAGCCATAGTTCTTAGTGTTTCTTTATGAATTAGTTCTCTAATAGTTCATTCACAATTTAGTTCATGTGGTTATTCATTTAATACCATTCCATTATTTTTATTTACAAAAAAAAAAAAAAAATCTTATAGTATTTATAGCCTTGTCCACCCACTACTACATGTAATATGTAATGACTTTCTAGTAAAAATATAAATATAAACTATCTAACAATAGGCCTATAAATATTTGTGCCTATCGGCCATTTAATAGCACCTTTGGTGCTTTTACTAGTAATAACACACTTTCAATCATAAGCTCTAACATGTACCAAGAATATGTGTTAGATTGAATTTGAGACTAATGAGGATGCGACAGTTGACATCTCTCTACACTTTCCCCATCATCTCCAGCTTGTTGGATTATTGTTTTCTTTTATGGAAGCTAATTCAATCTCCATTGATAAGAGCTCCCTTTCATCACCTTCTCTTTAAAGAACTTATTAGCAGGGAAATACGGCTGCCAAGAGTTCGATCAAAACATTCTTCACGGTCTGGAGAAAGTGGTAGCATGTAATAGAATAGAGGCCATACAACCCATCCTTGAGTTGTAATTAGCCCCCAATCTTCATTTTTCCCCCATACTTCAAAAAAGAATTCTCCCTTCTATTTCTTGGAGATTGTGGTAGTCATGAAAAACTATAATATATAATGAATATGTCAACTCATAATAGTAAGAAAACAAAATAATGCAAAAATAAAACACATGAACTAAATTATACTAATTATCTATCCTTATCCTTACGCTATCTTATTTAACTTTTCTTATTTCCTTTTTTTCCTTTAAATCTTATTTAATTTATTTTAAATTTGGTTTTTATTATTATATTAAATAAAATATGGATTACACATATTTATATTTCAACTCATAAAAAATATTTTTCTAACCTATCAAATATATATAAAATGATTTCTTTCAAAATCATAATCACACACATATACAATTTTACTAATTTTTAGGTACATGTCTATTTAGATTTCATCATGTCATGTTGCTTTAACAATCCTCTAGATGTCTTCTACCCAATGATACTCTCTTTGTGGTGTATAACGGCTCATGGTAATTAATCTTCATCAAAATTATGATTTAGATTTAACATTTAAAATAAACAATTAAACATGTCATAATTCCACATCAGCATAATTTTCCAAAATGTTTAAAACATTACTTATAATTATTACTATTAACAAGTCAAAATGATATCAGCATAATCATAATTATCTTTCCTCTTGTTTTCAATCAACAATTAAATACATATAAAAGTACTTTAACTAGACATAGTAACAAGGATGCACAAAAAAATGAATTAAAGTGAAGAACAATTAATTTGTAGATTTTGAGAATTCATATAGACCAATTCCCAATTTTTCAATACATTAACAAATCAATTCCCAAAATACAATTCATCATCAAGACTCAAATTAAATACCTTCTCTTATTTATTTTAATTCAATATTTATTATATTATTTATTATCAATTTAAAAGCTTTTATTATTGTTTAAAACAAATATCTTCTCTAATAATTGATATTTTGTCTTACATATTTTTAGCCGATAGGCTTTTAGTTGTGAGCATTATAGTGCTTGGAATTGTCTCACGCCGTAAAAAAATAAAAATTCACGCCGGGAAAGTTTCTAAACTCCTCAGTTTATCCTATCGGCGTATTCCTTGAACCTCTCCTATGGGTGCAAGTGCTAGTAATAAAACTATAAGACAACAAGATCCCTTAACAACACCAAGTAGTTTCAAACATATAATAATAATAAAATATTATATGTGGGGCCTGGTGAGGCAATGCATCATCTGAGATGAGACATGAGTTAAGACTTTGTGTCCAGAAAAACGTGAGAGGAATCCACATAATGAAACTATATATATAACTACCTTTGTAGTGTACGCTACAGTCTACTAAGAGTTTTAACAGATCTTCTATGTTGTTCTGTAAGATGGGCTCTGTGTCATATTAGAATGTATACTATTGTTTTTTAAGTCTCCTTATTACTATTTTTTCTTTACCACAACTGCTAGTATTCTTTGTACCTATCTATCTTTGGTCAATAAAAAGAAAAAGTACCAAACAAACTACAATAAATATTTAATGACAAATAGGATAGACACTGGACAGTAACCTCACAGTCCAACTACAAAATGCAGAGTCACAGACACTTGTTTTTGGTGGGAATCCATCCGTAAACCCAGGGCAATACGATAAACCCAAAAGCAAAAGCTTGGATGATTGTCACTTCATTCAGGTCTAAATTGGATGGTGGACTTATTTGTCAAGCAATTTTTTTGTGATGGTCATTTCTTTAAAGTTGTTAAATTTGATGGTGGACCCTGTGAAGCAATTTTTTTGTGATAGTCATCTCTTTAAAATTGTTAAATTTAATGGTGGACCCTGTCTGTCAAACAAATTTTTTGTGATGGTCATCTCTTTAAAATTGTTTTTCAAATATTAAAGCCTATTTATTCTAAAAAATATATATATAAGAATAATTATATAGAAATTTTGAAAGTTTAGGGAAATCTTATTTCAAATGATACAATCTTCTTAAAATTTTAATTATATTTTACTATTAAAATGACTAAATACAACCATAGGGCCATCAAATTTAAGCCCTAGTCTTCATTGATAAGATCCCAGGCAGGCGGGGCCCATGTATATCCTAAGCTATCTTCCAGGCTGGCTAGCGAGATCAACGCGAATCGAGACGGGTCAAACTATATGAACTGAATCTCTACAGTCTCGCACACTAGTTATGATCCATTCACTTTTTAGAATTCACTTTTTAGAATTAGTTTATATTTATTTTATTTTCAGTTTTTTTTGGGGGAGTTAATGAGTTTGATTTAAAAATTATGCAGTCTAATCAAACAAAATATCATAATTATCATTTTATTGAAGATTAATTAGTTATCTTTTATTTATCTAACTGAAATTTGACAGAAATGATTTTACATGAAAACAATTTTATATTAAAATTAAAAATTAAATTATTTATACAACTATCTAAAATAAAATGTTATATATTTATTCAACATGTTGTAATCACTTTATAAACAGAGATTTTGATATACAGATATATTTATTAAAAAAAATCTTTTTCAATCCTCCCCAGTCCTAATAATAAGTTTTATATTTATATTAAATTTGATTTAAGAGGTTGACATACCTCACAAATAAAAGGTGAGTATTCTACTTAAATATCATTCATTTCAATGGTCAATCAATGAATAGCTATTTCTACTTAAATATCATTCATTTCAATGGTCAATCAGTGAATAGCTATTTTACATCTTATTGACAACAAAAAGTAGAAAATATTTGTCTTATTTTTATTGGCCAAAATTAAACTTTGAGTATTGAAGATATTTAAGAACAGCAGTTCGTGAGGGAGCTGAGGAGGTCTTAAGTTCCAGGGCTTAAATTTGACAGTCCATCTTGCCTGTCAAGGCATTTTTTCCCTACAGTTTAGTCTTCAGTATTGTCTGTCACGTGACAATTAATTTTTTTAAATACAAGTCAAAATTTTATATATAAAGCTTGAGCTTTCTCAATTCAAAACCTAAATCGATGAATGTTTTACCAAATGAATAAAAACAAAAAAACTAAAAATTTAGAATGAATATATACTATAAAAAAACAAAAAAAACTAAAAATTTAGAATGAATATATACTATAAAAAAACAAATCTATTTCTTAAATAATAGAAGTTCCTATTGAAAAATTTAAAAATAAAAGCAAAAAACTAGAAATTTAGAATAATATATTCTATAAAAAACAAATCTATTTCTAAAATAATAGAAGTTCCTATTAAAAAAATTAAAAATAAAAGCAAAAAATTAGAAATTTAGAATGAATATATACTATAAAAAATAAATCTACTTGGGAAATTTTTTCTTAAATAATAGAAATTCTTATTAAAAAATTTAAAAATAAATAAAAAATATATATATATTATATAATTATAATGAATATATAATTATATTCATAAAAAACAAATCTAAAAATTAGGAATTATTCTATTAAAAAACAAATCTAAAAGATATATATTTAAAATGAATATATAATTATATTCATAAAAAACAAATCTAAAAATTTGGGATATTAAAAAATAAATCATATATATATATAGTCAGATTTTCATATTAATTTCTTTTTTACAGTTTTTAAAATAAATTACTTGTATATCAATACAATCAAATATTTATTTTTATTGTATTTTACAACTAAAATCTTTAAATACAACTATACAACTGTCAAATTTAAGCCTTGGTCTTAACGGAAAATGTAAATATATGTTTTACAGTTTTTAACTTTTTAGGCAATCTAAAGATGGGACAACGGAGTGTCTTAAAACCCATAAACATGCACGTTGTTGTCAATTTTAAATAATTTCCATAGTTGAAATTTGAGCTAGTTTATTTGGAAAAGGCTTAAAAATGCAGTTCACTGGCTGTTTACTCGGAGACTTTTAATTCCAGAGAATCTCTGATGTTAGCTTGCAATCTCCACCATGATACCATCTATATATATATTTGCAGCTTTGTACGCACAATGGATATATCCTTTCCTCAAAAAGTTTGGGTATGAGACTCGTTAATCACTACACATATTGGTTTGAAGAAGTAGTTAATTCCCGCACAGATTGCTAGGCTCCTCAAACCATGTAAGGAGTTTGGTTTGGGAAATATCAGGGAAATTAGAGATCTCCATTTCTTTTAATAGTCTAAATTTGGCTGAATTACAATTCTTCGCTTCTCCGCAATTTGAAGCAGCCTGATGGGTTTAGGAATTTAAACTCAATCCTGATATGGGTTTCTTATGGATCTTCTTCTCACAAATATCAGAGAGTTGGATGTGTCACAAGAGTGGCTGCTAGACAGGTTTGAGATTTCAAATACATTTCTTGGTATTTTTATGGAACTGTTTACAACGTTTTAGTTTTGCTTTATTTCAATTTTGTTCCATTCCTATGGAGATGCAATAGGCACTTAATTTTAGCTATTTTAGATTTTGTATCCATTGGCCACTATTTGCCACCAGTGCACATTAATATCTGAATTAAATTAGGAAAAAATCATGCAATAATCTACAGGCGGGTATGTTGGAGATTTTCATTCCAGCAAAAATCTGAAAGTTGTTTTTTCTTTTCTTTTTTTGGAAATTTCCAGCAGTTTGAATGTGAGCGACTTAGTAATCCTCATTCCTGCAGAAAGCCTACACTGGTTCGTTCAGAGAACCCAGTTTCTGGGCGAATATAAAAGTGAAGGCTGAAGAATCCTTGTTCCTCTGCAATCAGGCTGTTCAATAATCCTGATTGGGTATAAAGGCTGTTAAGCGTTATCTATTCCCGCAGCTTGGGGTTCTGAAAATTTGATATCAATCATGGGTGTGTCTGATGAAGGGAAATCATCTGAAGAGGTTCCTAGTAGATGGTTTCGCTATAATTCCCCTGTTATTCAGGTGATCCTAATTGGATTGATCTGCTTCTGCTGTCCTGGCATGTTCAATGCTCTCTCGGGTATGGGAGGTGGAGGACAGGTGAACCCAGATGCAGCCAACAATGCCAACACTGCTCTTTACACAACATTTGCAGTGTTCGGCATATTGGGTGGGGGGATTTTCAACCTACTAGGGCCTCATCTGACCCTGTTTGCAGGATGCTCCACCTATGTGCTCTATGCTGGATCATTTCTCTATTACAATCATTACCAGCATCAATTATTTGCTATAATTGCAGGGGCATTATTGGGTATTGGAGCAGGACTGCTTTGGGCAGGCCAAGGTGCCATCATGACCTCATACCCTACTGAAGACAAAAAGGGAAGATACATATCCTTGTTTTGGAGTATTTTCAATCTTGGAGGTGTGATTGGAGGTTTCATCCCTTTTATATCAAATTATCACAAGGCTGCAGGGAATGTAAATGATGGAACATACATTGGATTCATGTGCTTCATGGCTGTTGGCACTTTTCTGACATTAGCCCTGCTTCCACCCCATAAAGTGGTCAGGAATAATGGAACTAAGGTGACCTTGATGAAGTATTCCAGTCCCAGAGCTGAGTCGCTGGAGATTCTTAAGCTGTTTTTGAATTGGAAGATGCTGCTGATGGCTCCTGCTTGTTGGGCTAGTAATTTCTTTTACACCTACCAATTCAATAATGTTAATGGTAGGCTTTTCACAGTACGAACAAAGGGATTGAACAATGTGTTTTATTGGGCTGCTCAGATGTTGGGATCTGTGGGAATAGGATATATGCTTGACTATGGTTCTCAGAGCAGGAAGAAAAGAGGATATATGGGTGTGGGTATAGTTGCCTTGCTTGGGACTGTTATATGGGGTGGTAGCCTTGCCAACCAGCTGAAATACAATGGGAAAACACCTAATCTGGATTTCAAGGACTCCGGGACCTCTTATGCAGGTCCATTTGTCCTGTATTTCTCCTATGGACTTCTGGATGCCATGTTCCAAACTTTGGTCTATTGGATGATTGGAGCTCTTGCTGATGACCCCCAAACTCTAAGTAGATACAGTGGATTCTATAAAGGTGTGCAGAGCGCAGGAGCAGCTGTTGCTTGGCAGGCTGATGCACATAATACTTCTCCAATGGCAGAACTAGTAATCAACTGGTGTCTTACCTCCATCAGTTATCCCCTTCTACTTGCTCTTGTTGCCTTGGCTGTGCATGATAAAACCACTGATGCAACTGATTTTGAACCGGGCATGGTTAAGGAAATGGATTAGCAAAAGACAACAACGTACAAATGTAGTTGCAGGGAAATTCTCCGTACAGACAATTGTTAGTAATGAATACTATGCATTCAACACAATCTACTAAATGATGAAAGAACTAATGCAAGCCATGGTTTGGACTGATTAGGCCCACTTAGAACTTTGTTTTAGATCTGTTACCAAGTTCTGATATTCCTCCTAGTTAAAGTTATCTATTTCCTATTCTGATTTCTCAGAGCAATGCTTTGGAAATATGCTTATCTTGTTTTTGTTTGTAAAATTGTGTGAGTGAAACAGATCAGAAGTAATTATTATGTTAGATTGGATATATTTTTTTTATCTTGAATATAAATTTGTTTGCTTTAAGCATTTGTTGAATACTTCTTATAGATCTCTCTATCTGAATGGTTGCTCCTTTAGATTTCACCCTTCTATTTCTGAAGTAACTACTACTCTTTTAATGACTATCTCCTACCTCCTGTGAATTTCAAGTCATTTAAATATTTTGGAAGATATTTGTTGTGGCTACCTTTTATTGAATTTGTAATTGCTGTAGTGGTTTAGTGGGGGTTTGAAAAAAAAAAGAGTGGGGGGTTTGGCCATTTTTGGCATAGGGTTTTTATATATTTGTGGGGTACATTGCTGGAAAAAAGGAGGGAGTTTTTTTTGGAGAATAGTTTTTGGGAGATAGGAGAGATTTTGGTCTGATGCAAAATGAGATAAAGTAGATAGTTTGTAAACATTTATTTTCTAATATTAACATAATACGATGTGTGTTGTGTGCAAATATTATCTTTAGTTGTAGCTTTACATTATGTTGTATTCATTTTTAGTTTGGAGAATATTTTAGCTGTAGTTTTACATTATGCTGTGTTCATTTCTTCACTTGGAGAATATTTTAATGAGTGTTTGAAGATTTTTTTTTATGCAGTCTTTATTTTTTCAATGGCAGGAACAGAGTATTGTTTTTAGAAATTAACTTGCAGATCAGAAAAAACTGCATCAATTTTAATCTCAGAATAACATGGCATCTGAATTTTGTCTTTCTTTATTGACAAAATTGGCATTTAAGAATCTAACAAGTTTGAAGATCCGATGAAATTTAGGCTGCAACAAAGAAAATATTTTACGAACGCCCAAGCCTCATAATCGATCATATATATTTTTCTCTTATTCTCAAGATGAGGGAAGATGAAGAATCGATATACTGGACTTAAGTGAAGCAACAAACAAGTGAAACGATTGTAAGAAAATGGCAAAGGATTACAGTTTCTCTATCCCATTAGAGAGAATATCTTCATCCTTCATTGAAAACTGAGCTGTTATATATTGACACGCTTAAATAAAACAATAAACAAAGCAGGGAAGGGGCATGAAAGCCTTCACCAAAATATCATGGCATCATGACAAAAGGCCAAGATCCCCATGAAAAAACGTAAAGTGTGTGTTGTAGTCAACTCACCCTTTGTTTATTCCCATGAAAAAATGTAGAGTGTGTGTTGTAGAAAAATATAAAGTGTGTGTTGTAGTCAACGCACACTTTGTTTATGATGGGAGTGGTCCCTGCATGTAAGAAACTAGTGCGTTGACTACTACACACAGGGACTTTACGGGATCCATGATCCCATACCCCATACCCTTAAGTTAAATGCCAAACTTATAATATTAAAAACTAGACTAGAGCTCCTCCACTTCTCTTAAAACAATTAAGTTATGAATAATAAAATTAAAAATAAAATAAAGTTATGACAAACTTATAATATTAAAAACAAGACTAGAGCTCCTCCACTTCTCTTAAAACAATTAAGTTATGAATAATAAAATTAAAAATAAAATTAAGTTATGAATAGAGCCTATTGGCATCCAAACTTATTTTAGAATTGTTTTGCATATTCAACTTCAGCAACACCTTAAACTATGTGGATAAGGGTGTGGTTTAGTGGTTAAGTTGCTCGGTTGTAGTGGCAGCGACCAGAGTTCAAACCCCTGTTGGGTCAATGAGTCCCTCATGTAACACGTTAAACTCTAATTCAATTTTAATTAGGGTTAAGGGTTACGCTTTTCATTACATTAAATATTGTCTTCTTTCATTTATATTAGTAAATTTCTTTTTACATTACATATTGAGATGAAAAAAAAACATGGGTAAATGTAATAAATTAATTGAATCTCTTATTGATTTTTATATTAGTAAATTTCTTTTTACATTACATATTGAGATGAAAAAAAAACATGGGTAAATGTAATAAATTAATTGAATCTCTTATTGATTTTTATATAATACTTCATAGAACAAATGCATATTTAAGTGGCTCATAATCATATAAGTATGTATTTCATATATGAACTTTTATAATATCTATCATATGATAATTCTACTAATTTGTAATTGATATATAATTAATTATATTATTTCATTAATATTTAAAATATCAAATTTATAAATAATAAATAATCACATTAACATGAATATTATATTATTATAAATATTAAATTTTGTTATAATATTTGCATAGATTTAAAGAAAAAAAATATTATTTGTTTAACATTAAAATAAATATTATTTGTTCCATTTTTTTAGTGTGTTTGTTTAACTTTTATAATATCTATCATATGATAATTCTATTAATTTGTAATTGATATATAATTATTATTTCATTAATATTTAAAGAAAAAAAATATTATTCGTTTAACATTAAAATAAATATTATTTGTTCCATATTTTTTTAGTGTGTTTGTTCTATTCAAATAACATTTCTCAAAAAAATTCTCACTAGTAAAAATTAAAATTTGTTCAACAAAAAATAATACTTTGTTTTGATGGGTAATTATAAAAAAAATTATTGCAATAAAATAAAATAAAAAATAATAGTTTATCAATTGTCAAAGTGATAAAGATAAAGGAAACCTTTTTGTTTTTTATTATTTATCATATTTTGCTAAAAAAAAATAAAAATTAACAATTTATTAATTGTCAAAGTGATAAAGGTAAAGGGAACTTTTTTTTGTTTTTTATTATGACATTTTGTAGAAAAATAAAATAAAAAATTAACAATTTATCAACTGTCAAAGTGATAAAGGTAAAAGGATTTTTTTTGGTTTTATTATTTATGACATTTTGAAAAATAATCAATGAACAAGATTGATTTCATGGTAGTCCTTTTAATCTAAGCGCTTCATCTATATAATTCATCATGTGATGTTAACATAGAAAAGGCTTTCAACCTAACTAACTAGACCCATAGGTCAACCTAACTGACTAGCAATTAGACCCATAGGTTCATTTTATTATTATATTGAAATATAGTTAGAGTTAGATTTTTTTGTTGCATTATTATGATTTATTATTTCTTAATATATTTTGTTGTAACATTTTTTTTTAAATACAAGAATTTAAGATTTTAATTTCTAAATTTTGAATAGAAGATATTTCATAGGTAAAGTTGGACAACAAAATAATTTTTTTTAATAAATATAAATACAAGAATTTGAGAATTAAATTTCTAAATTTTAAATACAAAATATCAAATGGTTTGATGTTTGTTTACTATTTAATTATCTAATAACATTTAAGGGATGGACATAGGATAAATTGACATAGGATAAAATGATAACTATTTCACCGAACAACATACAAATGATAAGTTATTGTAAGCATGTTAACACTGAATAATTATTTAATGTATTTCATAGGTAAATTGGACAACAAAACCAAAAAATTTTGAAATATATATTTAGTAGTTTGTTTTGTTCGTATTTTATATGGACATTTTTCTAAGACGGTTCTCTTCTTGTTTTCGTAGGATTCCATACATATTTTTTTCCATGCATTGGTATTTTTGAAATGAAAATGCAGGGAAT
Organism: Cunninghamia lanceolata; assembly: GCA_027924645.1. Classification (NCBI taxonomy): domain Eukaryota; kingdom Viridiplantae; phylum Streptophyta; class Pinopsida; order Cupressales; family Cupressaceae; genus Cunninghamia; species Cunninghamia lanceolata. Next base: position 8,693,190 of record BSBN01000246.1, read on the forward strand.
ATTCGTATATTTGACAAATTTCTTACTCTTGACATTGCTGTGAAGATGAGTCCTTGTCGTTCAGTGTTTCGAATGTCTATTGTTGCTTTGTTTATAGTTAGACCTTGTGCTTTATGTATTGTAAGAGCCCAAGACATTTTCAACGGGATTTGTCGGCAGCAACCTCGTGTTACTGGAGCAATTGGAACCATTGTCTTTTCATTTATGTTCCATGCAGATCCAGTGTACCGTTGAAACTTAACAACAACAAATAGAGGTAGATTTGGTGGCTTGGTTTCATTTTTGTATACAATAGCAATTACTTCCCCAAGTGCACCATTGACAAGTCTAGTTGCAACACACAAATTTGTATTCAGCATAACTTGTTGTCCAATGCACAATAACACCTTTGTTTGTAGTTGTTCATCATCTGAATTTGAATTTACTATGTTCCTTTTCTACTCAGCAATGCATCGTGCTATTGGTTTGTCCAATGCTTTTAACATTTTTTTGTTATGTTTTTCAACCAAATCATTTGTTGCAAACAAATGTATGGATGAAGAAAATGTATCTTGTTCGCTGGAAGATAGTTTGTCACTATTGCGTGACATGAGCAGTCCCCAATCTGCTTGTATTGCCTCAGCATTCCTTATATTCTGAAGGAGGTTGCGAAAACTTATTTGGCTAGGCTCATCTCCTTGTCAAAAAATTGTGTTCAATGTGACTACTGTTTGAAAGCTTTTCCAAAGTGTTGTCCCAAATGACGATCTAGCATACATTGGAATATCACGTACTGGTGGTAATTGGCCTAGGTCACCAATAAGTACAATAGAGCGTCCACCAAAGGGGCTTTGATTATAGTATGGGAATGCTTCACGTAGTCTGATGTTAATGCGTTCTAACAACCTTGGTCCAATGAAGCTCATTTCATCAATTAGAATATATTGAATGAAATACATACTTTCTTGGAAAGTTGATAAAGCTTGACCTTGAAGAGGGTTCATCTCTTTTATTGGTATGTGAAGTGTTGAATGAATGGTTGATGCATTGATGTTGAAAGCAGCAACACCTGTTGGGGCAAGCAAAAGCAATTTCTTTTCTTTGATGGGCACATTTTTGGAGAGTGCATTTCGAATGCTATTAATCAAGTATGATTTCCCTGTTCCTGCAGTACCTTGTATGATCATTAGAAGTGGCGGTTGCCTTCCACTTTGATTAGAATGGTCCACAATAATATTTAATGCATTTTGTTGCTGTAAAGAAAGCTTTTCCTTTGCAATAAGTGAGTTTGGCTCAATTTGTTCAAATTGTTGTGTTGAACGGTTAGAGTCGATGAATGTGATAGCATTCTCCATCAAGGATGGGGCAATTGTAGTGGTAGCCCAATTGTGGGATGTGTCAAATTCTCGGTAACCAAGCATGTGTAGTTCATCAAAGTCAAGATCATTTCCTGGGTGGAGCGAGGATAGAAGTTCCCATTCCTCTGCATCAACATCTTGTATATCTTCTTGTCCATCTGACCCAAGTTCATCATCATTGTTGCTATTTGATTTTGGTGATGTGAGATCAACATGCCAAGCATGGTAGTTGTTAGCCATTCCTTCCCATTGAGTGATTATATCTTCCCTACATGAGCCTATTTCTTGACTAATGTTGCAAAAAGGAAAGTATAGCAGAAGCTCACTCCAACAAAAGGACTCATACATGTCACTATCTTTTGAAGGAATTGCAGCAAACCATGGAGATACACGAACAATGTTTGGAATATCTCTTTTTGTCCGCTTGTAGTTTGTGTGGGACTTTGAACAATTCCAGTTTCTCCTTACATCAATCAATGGCAATGACTCTAATGCAGTTGGTCAGACCATATACCTTTCAATGAAGTTTGAGGTAGGTAGTGGACAATCTTTAGTAGCAGGCACATGACATAGGGTTTTTCTATTGACATTCAAACAAACAAAGGAACGACTACAAATTTTCAGTGGTAGTTTTAATAGCAAGTGACAGGATATGGGAAAATGGATCACCTTACTTGACACCTTGACACACAAGACTTGTGAGAGTTGATTAAAGAAATGCCAATAATTATCAAAATACAAATTTGTAGGCAAAACATCTATAGATTTATTATTATATTATTAATTATGTAATATTAAAAGATTAATTCTTAATATTTATAATCTCACTTAAAAATATATTTAAATGTTACCTAAGGCAAAAGAAAATAGTGAACATTACTTTCAATATAAAACTTCTTGAATTATTTGCTTAACAAGACATACAAGCAACATATAGTGGTGTAAGGATGAAAAATAAGTAGCGACAAAAGGAAGAGGAAAACTTCCTCAAAGGAAAGATACATGGTAGGTCATATGGTAAGACAATCGTAAAAGAAATTCAGATAAATCGTGACTCTTGATTTAAGAGTAAAACTTGGCCAAGAAAATGTAGTATAGAGAAGATATAAATAGAGTAAAGCCTCTAGCCCTGGATAGATAGATAGAAACCATTAGTCCAATACATAAAAGTTGGAGGGAAAAGAGATATAGCAATAAAGAGCTAAGTAGCGATAGATATTCACATGCGCCTTGTATAAAGCTATGGAATAGATTGTTAAATGTAAATGATGATTCAAATGCAATGGAACATGTTTTGTACCAAATTATTTGTGTTGAATGATGATTTGGTGCACTGTTGTGATAAATGTTTCAATAAGCCAATGTGTTTTTCAAAGTATAGATAGTTTTGTGCAAATTACTAACTTCTACTAAACACTTCATCCATGTGACACCACCACAACCGGCTTTTTTTTTTTGCTATGGAAAATTTCATGCTGGAAAATTTCCTAACTCGTCGGTTGTTAAAGTTAGTGGAATGCAAAGTGTCCACACCAATGCATACCACATAAACCACTGTAATTATCCATGTGTCTCTTTGTACTATGTCCACCATATGCTTAGCCTATGATCTGACAAATACAACATTGGCAAGCTTTAAAACTACATAATTTTGAAATACATAATCTCACCACAGTGAAGCAAAAAATTCCTTCAAAATTATATAGATTGAATGGCTCTGTATTCTTATTTAATATCTTGAACGAATTTCCCATAGATTTTAAGTTAAAGGCAAGCAATCTATTGCATGCTATGGCACTGCAATGGGTTGTTTTAGGGTTTGCAGCAGTAGCAGAAACAATTATATTGGTGGTTTTAACAATTGCTAGGATTAGCATCCATTTTTAACTGTGGTACCTTTCAGCCTATTTTTGTTGCTGAATATCTATTGGAAATACGAGGTGAGTCCAGCTTGTTTTTTGTTTATTACAAGCATTGCATATACTTGTCTACCATGGGATACATAAGAGAACTCTTTGAATTTGTTTGGTTCATGTTTGATAGAGATTTTTGGTGTTCTGTACAGTGCTTTTCACATATAACGTTTTAAGAAAAGTTCGAGTTCCTATCAGTATTGTATGTACTTTCAAAAAACTCAAAGTAAGGCTATTATGCAAACAAGTTTCTCCTAATGTCATTGAGCTCAATATTAAGGCTATTATGCAAACAAGTGTCTCCTAATACCATTGAGCTCAATATTTGTTTTCATTTATTATTCATATGGTGCTTGACCTTGTAGTGTTTCCATAAATAATGAACATGGCTTGGTTTCGAGAGTTTTTTTTATAATTACAGTGCTGCTTGTTTTTCGTTAAGTGTTTCTATTGTAATTCACCTCGGTGCTTCGCCTTTGTAGTGTTTTCTTTGTATAATTCACATCAATGCTTGATATTTGTATTAGAATAGTGCAGTTCAGTATTTAACTCTTAAAAGACTTTAGTAATTGTTCTTAGGAATTTTGTTTGTCATGATGTTTAGGCATGATGTGCCTTAGGTCTCTTTTATTGTTATAGAATAAGAACAGCAATTAATTTAATAAAAAGTTACAGTTATTAGAAGTTACTACGATAATAATATAGTTATTTTTTAAAACACACATTTTGTGCACCAGATGCAAAAGGTTAAGAAGGGTAACCATTATTGTGGCATGCAAATAAATGACTACACATAACTATAGATAATATGTATTTTACTGTGCTGCATCAGTAATTCAAAATTCGTATTTGGAAATTTTTGAATTACAGGTATTGGAAGTTGGGATGGATACGTCAGGAAACAACACAAAATTTGGGGTAGACTCCTTAAGTCAATCAACATAAAACAATATCAAAAAAGGCATAAGCATTTTGTAACTCCAACAATCACTGTCATAAACTTCCAGATATTACTAAAAACTTCCAAAAAGAAATTTAGGAATATGAAATCAAGTGATGGTTTCGTCTGGGAAACTTCTAAATTTGAGCCGTAAACTCAAGAAAACAATTTTCAATCCCTTTGTGATTTCCACAAGTAAACATTTTGAGATATACATCAGGAATCAACCATGTCTTCCAACATTTTGGGTCTAACTTCAAGAATCCTCTTCAAGGGTTCAGATCTTATTGATATTCTAACAATTTCCAGGTCAAGAAAACATCAAGAATCATCAAAATGGATTTCTAGGTTGCTGAGCCATTTTCATTTTTGTATTGCCATTCCATGGGAATTAAATTTACTTGTTCAAAGAGGAAGCAAGAAAGAGAAAATGGGAATCAAACTACTGTAACTGAAATAACTGAGAAATACAATATATTTTTGGAAGATCTTGGGTGACTGTATGCTTGCTCCTCATGGTTTATAACTTAACACTAGAGACACCATAGCGGAACTAAAAGCTGCCACATAGGATCCTTATAAGACCCGATCCTCTGCAAGCATCATAAGCTCTACTTATTTCATATTTTCTTCATTTTATCTGTATAGATACTTGTGTGATAGTTGAGGAACCACCAATACCTGGATATCTTCTATATATGTATTTTATGACCTATTCAAGATGCACTCGACCCAGTTGCCTAAATCTGTGAAATCCCTGAAGTGAATTTGAAGTTTTGTAAATTAGTATAATCACTTCGTAACCCCTGAAAATAGATTATAAATATTTATTCATTTTTAAAAGAACCCTAACTCGCTCTTCTCAAACTAATTGTTAGCAAAAGCTTCAATGGTGCAAACGATCCTCAATGCTCCTATGTAATGAAGTCCTAATACTGTTTGTAACAGAGTCAAGGTTGGTCCAAAGCGTTGGGTTGTGAGTCTAAAAAGATGATCCAGGTTTGCCCTCGGTCTGAATATGTGAACTTCCACTTGCATCCCTCGTCCCTAGAATAGTGGGAAACATAATTTATGAAACTAGGCGGCCTAGGAGTAGGTGCTTTTGAAAAAATTTGCTGCACATCTAAGGCAAAGATGTAAGCTGGTGCAGGAGCACCCTGAGATATTGAGAAAAATTTCCATCGGGATAATAAACAAGGGTTCCTCCGATGGGCAGAGTGTGACTGATAAGTGGAAGTCCAATTCAACGTCAGGATGAGGTCCATCGTCGCGTCGGGAGAGCTATTGAGAGCTTCGCCGATGTGGACTATCACACCGATGGTCAAAGTTAATGTGTATCAGTGTATCGACAGGATAAACGAAATGCTCGCCGATGATCCAAGTCACACCGACGATTGAGTTAGCAGGTGTCATCGGTGTGTCGGTCGGAGTTTATAGACATTCGCCGATGAAAGAGTCTGGCCGACAAGTATGGTTCGAAGGTGCCTTCGGTAAGATCGGTGCGTCGACAGAACATGCTTGGCACATGGCACTTCAAATAGAAAATATGCCTACAGGGCAAAGGATTAATGACTGTGCACAGGTGTACACCAAACTCCCATGAATGAATGAATAAGGGACTTGTATAGATAAAGACATACCTGCCAGGCAAACCAGGCCTACTACCAGCGATAAGAACAACACTCAGCCTATGAAAAGCAAGTTTCCAGATTTTGATCATAAAACCAGAGCTGAACAGAAAAAAACAAACCTACCACCAGTAGATAGAAAGAACATTGAGTGACCTATAACACAAAACTCCAAGGCTAACTAAAAGGAAGTAACAATTATCTTCTAGAATCCAGCAAATGGAAGAAATCATGATTAGAAAGTGAGGGTTGAGTTTCCTAAGAAATCATGATTAGAAAGTGAGGGTTGAGTTTCCTAAAAGAACTAAAACACCCTAGGAAAACATTTTGAGCAACATGAGAAGGAAAAGGAAAGTAGAAAATCAGTCTACCCAGACTGTGCTGAGTCTAAATCTGGTAACTATGGGTGAGACATTGCTACATACTCAAGGTTTTAGGAAATATGATTCGAACAAAAACTACTCTAGTTGAGGCATGTACCCCCCTTAAAGAGAACTGAACAACAATCATCCAGTTAGGGACTTGGACTACTTTTTATTTGACAGCGTGCCCGGCACCAAAACAAAATAAGGTTTTCTAATATATTTGTCCTTCCTACAAAAGCACTTAGTCATTGTAGCTTCCCAGATGCAACTCAAACAAGGCAAGTAGTTCCAAACTTGAAGAATGCTAATTGAACACAAAATTAATGCAATCCACTTTTAATAGGGGGCCTAGTATTCCAAGGTCCAGCAGAAACCCGGTATCCATTAAGATTCAATAAGCATGATTGATATGCATAAGCATTTAGCTATATTCATTTTCTATAAATACTAAAATTTTGGATCTGTACTTATTTTGTTTTTTTGTTTGTCATTGGCCACAGTAAGATTTAAGAATTTTTCTACTACTTACACTACAGATTATCAGAAATGACAATTAGTTTCAAAGAATATCACAACTACTAGTTAATTTAATTTACTATCAACCTTAAATTTTATAAGACCAGTAAATAGCTTTAACTATAAATATCTTTAAAACCCTCTAACAAAAACAAGATAACGCAATATGATCTTGCCATGAAGGCTTTGGGATATGACTGTGAAATCATTTATAAGAAGGACAAGGAGAATGACGCAGCAAATGCATTATCCAGAGGAGAAAGTAGGAATTCTATAGGGGAATTGCACTTACTATAAATAATTATAAGAAAATTTGTCCACAACAAAGTAAATAAAAATAAAAATGTGCAGGGTAATTTCTACTGACCTGAGTGTGAAAACCCTGTCTTCAAACTGCACTTCCTTGGTCAAGAAATCAATTGTAACAATGAAACAGAAGCCTTTGTAAATTTATGAACACAAATGCTATTTTTATAAGTAAATTTGTTGCACTGTAGAATCTTGAAAGGTGGCAGAGAATAATAAATAGCAGATGGTGGCATGGTCTGTCTTGTTGGCCCTGATTTTCAAAAATTGCTAGCTTGAAGAGGGCATTAATTTCATTTAGATCTTCTTTCACTCTGTAAATCAGATATGGAAGCATCTTGAATATTTCCAATACATATTGTAAGGGGTTTGCATTCAGATTTTTATCTCCATTAAATTTCCTCACCTAACAGGTAGTCACTTCATTGTGTTGTGGTTGCAGACGCCTTGCTAGTTGGCAAAGTTTAGCAGTCTCGTCTATTTAAGTCTGTGACAGTCTCATCAATCAGTCAAAGGGAAAATTAACAAACCACATTCTCTTCATATCACAAGGAAAAAGATCACAATGACTGCAGTAAAGGCAGGGCTAAATTTGCCCAAGGTTTTAGCAGACGCAATGCAAGCATTCCAATTGTATCCGCCAACATGGGAATCCGCTATACTTAGCAATACGTTATTTTTTTTGGCCGGTTCACCTTTACTTTTTACGGGAATTACCACATCTGGCATTGGTGCCGCTTTTTTGCTGGGTAGCTTGTCATGGCGGGCATTTGGAAGCAGAGGTTTCTTTACCGTAGTTTTAAGACTTTTGACTACCCTTGCACATATTATTGTAAATGAGGTAGCAAAAAAGTGGGAAACGTGACCAAAAAAATGAATTAATTCTATGAAGATCTTTCAATAGATTTGTAATTACAAATTCCTTGTAGCAAGTCGCAGCGTGCCATGATCGTGGAAACCCAAGTGGGCTTGAAGTAATAATTTTTTTTGCTTTTAATTATTTATTATTTGTTTTGTCTTTTACTATTTAATAATTCTTTCAACAATTAATGGTCCAAATTTATTCTATGGTAGCTCTTTTAATCTAGACCATCTGTTTATATATTTTAGGTAGTGCTGCTCACTAAAGGAACGCCTATCGACGTAAATATATTTTTTAAATATAAATATGCTAGTTGCAATATAATTGTATATTTCTATCTTTAACCAAGCTGTATATGACTGCTGGTCTTTAGTATTGTCTATCTAGCATCCTGGATACACAATTGACCGTATTTATTCATTAATTGAATTCAGAATATAGGTAGCGTCATATCTTTAATAACATGGTCTTGTGCACTAAATTTGACTTTGAAAAACGTAGCCTTGGAATTGCTTCCAACGGCAAGAAATCCTCATAGGTACCTAATTTAGTGAAGAAGACATCGTATCTATAAGAATCTGGGCTGTTTTGAAAACGATGTTATCACAGATATTAGTCTCTAAATTATTCTTTGCTCGATGACAATAACGTGAACTCCATATAAATGTAAATAAGGCTACAAGAAATCATGTTCAAATATAAACAAGCCAAAGCCGACAAGATGATAAGACTCGCTTGGGAAATACATGGATTTAAAAAACATGTTTTATTAGTGCAAATTTTACCTCTTTTTCATAAATTTATTTAATTTTTTAATTGTAATATATTGTAGGGTATAAAAGCGAGTTTTGTTTCATTCATTTTAAGAATATATTATAAATATATCATTGTAATTTTTAATTTTATTTGTAATCCTTTAGAATTAAATTATGTGGCACAGTTTAGTCTATTGACTAGGCCACACGATATGACCTAGCCCACCTCATTCAAATTCTAAATTCATTCTTCTCAACTTGCCTCTTCAAGAAACTAGTTATTATATTATCATCTCATGTGTTAAAAATCTCAAATTCAATGACTAAGGACATGTATTTATAGACATTCATAGGTCATTAGTAATCAACTAAAAATAATTGGAATCAACTAAAGAGCATTGGTTAGAATCACACAAAAGTTATATTGGATTCACAAGCAATATCAAGGCACATCTCTACATCCACACCAATTCATTAGGTCAAGCTACATTTTGCATCGCTTGCATGGTGTGACTATGAAATTGCGCATCATCATCTAGGGGCTTGACTTGCAATCGCTACAAACCTTGGTATTCTCCTCTTTCCTTGAAGGCAAGCCCCAATGTGCTTTTAAGCACAACCCCTTTTTAAAAACATGTCAAGAGATGAAGACGGAATATATTCTAAAGTTTAAATCAACAATAGACTAGGCCACACAAAGTATCCATTTGACCATGTATGCATTAGATTAGATCCTATCATTGAAGTTTTGTGATATTATTTTGATAGTTGTTCTAGATCTAAATTCTAGATGCTAATCACCTGTCATAGAAAATTAATAAGTTGGCATCAAAAGTCAATATCACCACATCATTAAAATAGATAAGCACCTCTTATCCCTCTCCAATCACTCAATTCTCATTTCTTTGATTTAGATACATGTTTGTTTACATTGTTGTATCATTTGATTAGGTCTAGATCATAAGTGTAGGAGATGGCATTTATTTTCCTCACATAATTTGATGAGCCCCAACATTGCGTAGACCACCTAGAACCTAGCGCTAAGTTAATCCATAATTTGTTTCTAGATTTGTTATAGTCTATGTTTCATTAATAAATCTCATGCACTTACTATATAAGGTCATAAATTGCCTACTTCGCAATTATCTCTGCATTATGTTTTTGCACTCATTCTAGTGACGATTCCCTTAGGTGTATTCTAGAACCATTTACCTTGATGTTTAGCCTTTTCCCAAGTTTTAAACTAATGTATAATGACCCTCAAACCTATTTTTACACTTAAAATTAGAATTATAAAAGTTCTGGGACAATTTTCAATATTAAGACAAATTCCATCTAGGCATTAGAGAAGACAAATTACACCTAGATGCTAGAATCTAAATCAATTTTGTTTGATTCCAACTTTTAGGTACCAAAAACCCTAACTTAGTGTTGCCCTAATTCACTCTCAAATGGTCATTTGTAGTTGAAATTGAAATAAAAGGTGATTCTCTTTCATCTTGAACAAAACAAGATACTTTCAAGCTAGGGATTTCTCTTAATAGTTACAGGGTTTACTAAGTTTTCTCCATTGTTGGTGGTTAGGTGATCTTAAAGGCTAAATACTAAAGCAAAAGTATAAAAATCTCATCATTAATAGCATTCTCCTAGTTCTCTCTCAATACCTCCTATCTCGTTGAATCCTTGCATTCCAATCTTCCTAATTTCTCTTCCAATACATTCCAAACTTCCCTAAGCTTTGCCCATACATTCTCTATCACCCTTAGCTTCAATCTTGATCCTAAAATCTTTCCCCAAGTTAGTCCAACCTCAATCATCTCCCTTGTTCCTCCATACACTTTCACACACCATTTGAGTAGAACAATCTCCAAGGGTTTCTATCATTACCAAGTAAAATTAGCACAAATTGTATCACTTTTGCACCTTAGGGTCTATACGTGCACATAAATCTTTTACCATGGCTTAGTTGAGGATGAAAAATACCAACAAAGGGATTGATTGGGGCAATCTCCTATACAATCAAACCTTTCCTGCTTGTACCTAGCTTAAAATCTAAATATTTAAAGATTCATCATAGACATAAGAAATCTATGACCAGACTTGGAACTAGTCGAGCAAGAAGATTAGTCACATAAAGATTCAAAGTCTTGGGTAACATAGGACACAAGGTTGGGCTACTACATTTCTATCTACTTTAGTGCCCCACTATAGAAAGGCCTAACTATAAATCCCTCCTTTGGTGCCAAAGTCCTACTAGGCATTTCCTATGGGCCTCTTAATCAACTCTAGTTTCTATACTAGTGCCTAAAATCAACTCTAGTATCTATGCTAGTGCCCAAATCTAGCTCTAGTGTCTTCTCCTTCACCCTAGTGTAGTATTATCTACACCAATGCCTAGGTCTTGGTAATTTGTCCCATGTTTCTCATAGACATTTAAAATTTGATAGATTTTCTCCTCTTGTTGTTTTCAGTCAACCTATCCAACCATCATAGAGACACAAAATCTTGTTTCCCTCTTTTTATTTACATAGTTTACCTTGTTTCATTTCCCAACTCTTAAACACTAGATGATTGAAGCTATAAATCTAAAGGTTGTTTGCATTTCTATCATAAGATAGGTGAATATTAGATTTGCTTTGAATTACTAGTGTACATGAAAGGAATTAAAATAGGTAAATATTGAAGACTTAAAATTAGACACCTAGGACTTAATTTTCAATCTCAAGTTTACAAGCAAGCTTGTTTTGAGCTTTGTATGCTAAAGAAAATCCCAAGGTCCCCAATATGCCCATTATTGAAATGGAAGAAGATCATCCATCGTATTCGAACAAGGTTCCACTAGCTGTTGTGTTTCCGCAGTAGATAAAGACTTGTCATCTTTAATGGCCAACAGATAGAAGATTCTTCTTTCTCATCCATCTGAGGAGAGTTGGCCATTGATTCGTAAACTACAATGGTTATACCATACAATAGTCATCAACATAGAGATCTGAACGAAAGAAATGAGTACTGTACACTTTAGAAAATCAAATCAAACTAAACATGAAAGGAAATTGAGAGTAAACAATAGAACAATTGAAGACACAAGGATTTTTATTTTTCCTTTCCAATCATGTTTGCTTGCTGAATAAATCCATCCATTTCAATTTTTCCTTAAGAAAGTCTCTTGCTTAGATATCAGTTATTTTCTTCTCGCCATAATGGACAGGATTTTGCCTCTTCTAATTGATCTCTTAACTTATTTTCTCTAATTTCCATGCTTGCAAGAGCTGTTATAATGTCTATTCATAGAGATACCCAGATATGAGAAATAAGCACACGGGTCAAATCCTACGAAAATTAAAAAATCTTAAAAAACAACACATTCCTTCTCATAATAATTATGTTGCCGTGTAAAATTGCTTATGAAATGACTGCATCTTTGTACTCTGATGAAAATTGGCTCGACAAGTTTAATGCAATTTATCATTTTAAAAAAATATAGTTTTCGAAGCTTTCTTAACATTGAAACAAAAAAACAGCTTCTCCTTCGGTTAAATACTAAACCTTAAACCCTAAAAACTATTGAACATTTTCCCTACCTAGTTTGATTTAGTCTGTGCACTTAAAAACGCAGAAGACCTCCATTAAGACATGGCCAGAGCTAATGCACATAGGATTTTATTGTTTATAAAGAATTGAGTATTTAAATTTATTTGGAAAAAACTAATTACCTTTGGCCTTTGCTACTAGGGTTTTGCTCGGTCGAATTCAGAATGACCTGACTAGCTTCTGAACGGTGATTAAATTTCAGTCGATAAAATAGACAATTTATTGCTTTTTACACTAGTTGACAGAAAACTGTGTGACTGTCTCTTTTAAGTGCATTTATGGTACCATGGAATGAGTAGAGAGCCCCTATAAAAGCCTCAATTTTGGGCCACTGTCATAGTGGCTACAATGAGCTGGTGATCATGCTTGGCTCAAGTATTCCCTTGTCACTGTATGTGCCGTAGACCAGACATGTTAAAAAGGAACGAGGCCAAGTGCAAGTCCCAGAACTACCCCCATATACCTTGGCAACTTAATCAAAAGAGGCCAGTCATTTGTGCAAATCTAAAGCTGGTGAGTGTGTTTGCACCTCCCACAAAAGTCTCAATTTGATTTAGGGCATAAAAATACAAATCCAACAATTTCAGAAAAATGTAGACCACCTTAAGAATCGCAACGAAGGCAACACTAGCTCCCTTCTCGACGCAGGTCCCCTTGCCTCGTAATTATTGTCATCATAAATAAGGTTTTTATATTCACAGAGATACCCAGACATGACAAATATTGTGCCAATTGATTTGGTCCTATTTTTCATTAACCTACACAATGTTACCTAATGAATAACTTTTAATGTCCACCAAGGTAAAAATAGCCTATTTAAAAAAATATATCTACAGTATGTGGAGAGACATCTTCCAATTTCTTTATTAGTTTTTGGTTTTTATTTTTTTATAAATTTAAATTAGCAAAAACATCTTTGAGAGTGGTGTCTGGTTTAGTGGTGTATTTATTGTGGCGTTTCATTATGATCCTCCATCTTAATAATCTCATTGAGATAAATCTTTTTTTATTATTTTTTAGATTGGAATCTTATAAAATTACACGGAATCTTGGAATCTTTTAGCTCTTCAACTCCACCCTTGCAGTGATTGTAGAATGCCTCTCGGCATAATTAATTAATTAATTTTAAAATGAAAATAGATAATTTAAAAGTAGTAGATATAACTTATGTTTTAAAAATATAGATGAATCAAATAAATCTTGAAATTATATTGTAATGTCCCCCATCTAGCCCATTGGATGACCAGACTCCCGTAGGCTAATGGAGATTTTTAGGGGGTCATTTCAGGGGACTTACAATTTATAGTAAGTCAGGTGACGGGCACTTGCCATTTTTAGTAGGGCAGTTGTGGAGGTCCTTTGCACAATATTCATGGTCTCGATATGACTAGAGTTCAAATCGATATAATATAAGTCTAATTAAATATTTAACTTATATTACTTTATGAGACCTTAAAGTGACTTTAAGTTATAAAGTAAAGTTATTTTATAAAGTGATGTTATAACTTAAAGTTGTCTTCCTAGGAATGGGCACCCCTCATGGAGTGATAAGGGGTTGAAATATAATTTAAAATAATTAAAAATTATTCCCTCTTGGGCGTTGGGGAAAGAGGGCAACAAAAGGACCAAAAAGAACTTCATCTGTTATGCGAAGATTATCGGATTTTGCTCTCTTTGGAGATTATTGTGCTTTGGCATTTTGGAGCTTGGCTCTAGAGTTTTAGTTGACTGTGTTGGGACGAAAACCCCAGCATTAGTCCCTTTCCTCGTGCATGAGAGATCGTATCAGGAGAGGATTGAGGAGGCTTCATCCAGAGGTCTCATTTGTGCATTCATTGGAGGAACTCAGAAGAAGTTTGGAACTGATATGAACATCTTTGACAAAGATTTGATACGCAGATTTGAGGATAGGTTTCATTGAGTAGATTTGGATGAGTTTTGGGCAGTTTGGTGATTGAGTTTCTTAGTTATTGCTGGTCGTACTATTCCTACAGCAGGCCGTACAATATCTAAAGGCCATACTCCCTTTTGTGCATTGATCTATTTGTTTGTGGTCGCCATAGGGGAAGAAGAGTTGTTGGTTGAAAACAGAGGTATTAGAAGCTGATTTAAGTGAGTTTGTTGTGGATACTTGTTGCTATGGAGGCCATACACACCAGCCATGGATGTGGGTGCTTGGAGGTTGCCATTTCTCATTGATTCATGGCATTTATTTATCCTCTACTTGGCGTTTGTAGCTATATTTGTTGTTGCTGCTAATTGTATTGCAATATCCTTTCATTCCTCGAAGTTGTGAGCATTTCTCTGTGGCTTTGTTGCTGGTTCAACTACGACATCCAGACGAAATTGTAACTCTTGATCTGGTTATGCCACTGTAATTCATATTTTGGCTAAATACAATCTGGGTCACTATTACTTTGTTGATATCTCTTTTAGTTTTTCTGGGTTTTTGGTATATTGTTCATTTTATATGTATTTCATGCAAAAATGCACATGCAATAAAAACCCATAAAACCCTAAACAATAGAACAGTAAAAACACAAAAAAATACACATAGCAGAACATATACTAAGGGTGTATGTTACAGTGGTATCAGAGCAAAAGATCTTACCATCCTATGATATAGAAACAGACATGCAGTGAGTTATGTATCTTGTGCCGTCATTGACACACCATTACAATTTGAGAACGAATAGGTCACAACTAGATATACAGACTCCGTAGTTGATATAGGAGGGAGAAGTACCTGTAGAGGATCATTTTTAAGGTGAACTACCACCAGTCACAGAACCTACAGGAGAGATGGGTGACAGGGAAAATGAGGAACCTAGCATGCGCGAGATCCTTAATGTGCTCACCAGGAATCAGTTGGCTATGGACAGAACATCCATGTCCTTCTGTTTTAGATTTTGCCTCATCCTCTTTGTCTGAATGGAGTAATCAGATGGAAGAAACTGATCCTTCATCATGTCCTTCATCCTACTCCAAGAAGTGATTTTTGATGCACCTCTAGCCATTCTTTCTGTCTGCACACTACTCCACCAGGTAAGTGTTGTTCCTCTTAGTTTTGTCTTTTCAAACTTGATCTTCTTTTCATCACTCATCTCCTCATACTCAAAAAAAAATTCTAGGGCATCTATCCACCCTAACACTTCTTCACTATCCATCTTCCCCTGATAGATAGGTAGCTCTATGTTTGCCTTAGTTCCACTTCCTTGGACTGCCTTTAGCAATCTTACAAACTTCTTTTCCTCAGCATCTAACTCATCCTCAGGAGGATTCTCATCTGCATCCTCATCTCCTTTTGACTCACTTTGTTCAACCTTTCTTGGATTCTTCTCTAATGCTTCCAATCTTGCCAAGATTGTTGCATTCTCCCTTCTTACTTGCCTCAATTCTCTGTCTCTGGCAGCATCCTGTTCTCTTCTGTCCCTCAGCTCTTTCTCTCTTGCCTCTAAGGCTTCTCTCAACTTAGCATTCTCTCTTGCCATCTGGTTCTTTGGAGGCATCTTTACAAATTCTCACAAACCTTATCTTCTTCACAAGATACACAACACCTTCAAGGATCTACTAGCTAGCTCTGATACCAAAAATGATGCAGAGGTAGGAGGACCAAAACTATCCTCAATAACATTAACAAATCAAAGAACTAATCCAATTGCTTTGGTCATGTTGAATAAAATATTAATACAGACTTTTCATCCAATTTTCATGAAGATTCAATGGTAGGAGAGAAAGTTATGACTCTTTTCCCAAAACTACAAACCCTAGGCAGCGTTCAGACCTGCCCTCACCAAAATTGTAATATCTCTCACAAAACTTAATAAAATTATACCAAACCAAAAGAATTATAAACTAGAAACATATATATTTCCATCCATCTATTATATGCTTCAATGTGAGGCCGTACCAAGTTGTACCATGCATATTTTCATACTGTATTTTTAGAAAATTAAACTCTGTAGACCTACTCTCAATAAAAATGCCATAACTTATTCAAATCTTAATAAAATTTAATGCAACAAAAAGAAATGGAAAGTAGGCTTAATAATCTTTCCAACCATATATGGTTTGCTCCTATATATATCTGTATAGAACCGTACCAAATGCTGCAATGGGACTGTTACAGGAAAAATCAAAAAATTACAGTCCATAAAACACTCATATTTTTCACAAACTAAATAAAAATGCATGGGACAAGAAGAAAATGGAAGGTGGTTGAAGGATCTAATATTTTCAATCCATTAGGCATCCATTCAATTCCATATAGAGCCGTACAATAGCAAAAGACAACAAATTTCTGAAGGAAAATATAGGAAAACATTGTTTTTTCTCATTCCATGCTCAAATCTTCAACCACCCACAAGATTTCAAAGGTATACAAGGCCTTTTTAAAGGTATTACAAATGACTTTTCAGTTTCCAACTATTTGGAATGAACCAAGAGCCAAATGACTCTTCACCTTCCCTCATTCTTCATCTTTTTCCAACTTTACATTGACAACCTTTACATGGTTTGCAATATTTTGCATATTTGAACTTCCTAATGACCTCTAATACATAACAATGACTTGATTAACCTTATACAATGATGAATCATTACAATATTAGATCATTTTAATCAAAATCCTATGGAAGTCAAGGTGCTCCTGCACCAGAATCACAGGCTGAGATAGCACACATTCTCGAGTAGTTGGCACCTCAGGATGGAAGAAATAACAGGGATAATAATTACAATCACCGTGATAGGAACATAAACAATGGTGGTGACAAGAACAGGAA
The DNA here is from genome assembly GCA_027924645.1 of Cunninghamia lanceolata. Taxonomy (NCBI): domain Eukaryota; kingdom Viridiplantae; phylum Streptophyta; class Pinopsida; order Cupressales; family Cupressaceae; genus Cunninghamia; species Cunninghamia lanceolata. The sequence continues at coordinate 8,710,184 of BSBN01000246.1, forward strand.
CAATGGCGGTGATAGAAATAGGGATAATGGAGGTGATAGGAACAAGAATAATGGGGGTGATAGGCACAATAGTGACAGAAATCAGGATGACAGACATAGGTACAAAGATGATGAGGGTGAGGCTTCGGTCACCCACAGGAAGGCTTCACAATTTACAACAGGTGACAGACCTGGCATCCTGACTTTTGCACCCAGGAACCGAGTTCCTGAACAAGACCCCACACAGGATGAGTTCCAAGATGAGATTCTGAGGGATTGGAGAGCATCTAGTGCAGAGTTCAGGGCTGAGATGACATTTGTTGAGTACTCTGACATCAGGATAAAGAATAGACCTCGGAGGGGAGGCAGACCATAGAACCAGGAGTTGCAGAAGAAACTGAGTAAAATGACACTTCCATATTTTGATGGTTCAGGGAAGACCATTGCGAGAGCTTGGGTCCAGAAATTGGACAGCTACTTGCAGATCAGTCCCATGCCAGAGGAGGACGCCATTACCTATGCTGCTTTACATTTAGAGGGGCCTGCACATAAATGGTGGAGCAACGGGAAGGTTACACTGGGTCACGATCAGATCACTTCATATGTTGAGTTCACTTCTAGACTGATCGATAGGTTTGACAAAAAGGACCCAAAATTATAGTTTAAGGAGTTGGCACAGCTGATGCAGAGTGGATTAGTAGACTCCTACATATCAGAGTTCTAGGACCTATCTGTTATGGTCCCAGATATTTCAGAGCGCAGACTGGTCATTCTATTCATTGATGGGTTATCAGACCCACTACGTGGTTGGGTTAAGGGCTTTGACCCTGCATCACTCGAGGAGGCCATGAAAAAGGCCCGAGATATGGAATCATCAGTGTGGTGAAATAAATTTCAGTCTAAGGGCTTTCCACATAGGAGGGATAAGGAGAAGGAGAGGAGAACTTTCCAGAGAGATGTTGAGTAGTCTAGAGATAAACCAAACAGGTTGACAGATGACCAACTCAACGAGTACAGGAGGAAAAAACTTTGCTTCCATTACAAAGAGCCATGGGATCCCTCACATAAGTGCCCACATAAGGCTAAGGCCAAGTTGATTGAGTACTATTTAGCTGAGGAGACACAATCAGAGGCATCCGATTCACATTCAGATCAGCCTTCAGACCATAAGGATAGTGGAGATGAGAGAGCATCACAACACGGTGTTGGTAGTGGTGGTATTCTTACCCAACTTTCCAGTTTTCAGAAGGTTGGTTCATTCAGGGTGTGTGGTGTACTTGGTGGTCAGTGTATCATCACCCTCATTGATACAAGAGCCACACATAACTTCATTGACGAGGGGTTGGTAGCTTGAAGGGGATTGAAGGTAGAGGAATTCGAAGGCTTCAAAGTGATGGTAGCCGACGGGTTCAAAATGCAGTGTAATAGGAAAATATCAGGATTGAAGATCATCATGGGTGAGTAAGAGTTGGTGGATGATTTTTATGTTGTTGGCATTAGGGATATAGATGTTGTACTTGGCATGCATTGGATGAGCCAGTTAGGAGAGTTCACCATGAATGTGCAGAAGATGGAAATGAAATTTGAATTTAATGGGAAGAAAATATGTCTTAGGGGCTTGTCAGATGGTGGACCACGGGTGGTGTCACTAAAGAGAATGGAGAGGTTATTGCGACATGACCAGGTAGAGTGGGCAGCAAAGTGCCTCATTATGCTAGAGTCCCCACCACAGCAGAAGGGCAGTTATCATCATGATATTCAGAAGCTCTTGTCCAAGCACATCAAGGTGTTTGGAGATATATCACTAGGAGTGCCTCCAGATAGAGGCATAGAGTACGTCATTGAGTTGGAGGATGGGACCAAACCCATCATGATTACCCCCTATCATCATCCAAAGAGACTGAAGGATGAGATAGAGAAGACCATTAAGGAGTTGTTGGAGATGGGACACATTCGGCCCAGTAAGAGTCCCTTTGCTTCTATAGTGGTCTTGGTTAAAAAGAAGGATGGGACAATTAGAATGTGCATCGACTACAAGGTACTAAATAAGAAAACCATCAAGAACATGTACCCTATTCTGAGGATAGATGCGCTGATAGATGAGCTGCATGGTGCCTGTTATTTTTCCAAAATTGATTTGAGGTCAGGGTACCACCAGATCCATATGAGGCTAGAGGACATAGAGAAGACTGCTTTCAGGTGTCATTACGGCCATTTCGAGTTTCTTGTGATGCCGTTTGGATTGACCAATGCCCCTACTACTTTCCAAAGTTGCTTGAATTAGATATTCAGACAGCGACTTAGGAAGTTTGTACTGATATTCTTCGATGATATCCTAATTTTTACAGGACTTGGGAAGATCATATGAGACATCTAGAGGAGGTGTTGAGCATATTGGAGAGTGAGTCCCTCTATGTCAAAGAGTTGAAATGTGACCTTGGCATGACTGGGCTACTTTACTTGGGCCACATTATCAGTGCTGATGGTGTTAGGGTAGATCTTGAAAAGATAAAGGCAACACCCACAAACCTCACACAACTTAAGGGCTTCTTTAGACTTTGTGAGTATTACAGGAGGTTTGTAAAAGGCTTCTCTCAGACAACTGCACCATTGACAGACTTGACGAAGTAGGGAGCCTTTGAGTGGAATGACAGAGCTTAGCAGTCCTTTGATCACTTCAAGCACTTGATGTCTACTTGCCCTGTGCTGGCAATCCCCAACTTCTCTAAGCCTTTTGAGCTAGAGTGTGATGCATCAGGAGAGGGGATAGGGGCAGTGCTCATGTAGGAGAAACACTCGATAGCATTTGAGAGTAGGAAACTTTAGGGTGTTCAGAGGAGTTACTTGGTGTATGACCAAGAGATGGTGGCCATAATACATGCATTGGCCAAGTTCAGACCTTATCTAGTAGGTGGGATGTTCATCATCAAAACAAACCACAACAGCATAAAATATTTTATGAACCAGAAGGATCTAAATGATAGATAGTAGAAGTGGGTCAACAGGCTCCAGGCTTATGACTTTGACATTGAGTATGTCAAGGGGAAGATGAATGTAGTTGCAGATGCTTTGTCGAGGAGACCTTACTTGTGCTTAGTTGGAGAGATATTTGCTGATTGGAGGGAGTTGATTGCAGTAGAGTATGCCAAAGACTCTTGGGCAACAGGGGTTATTGAGGGCACTATCAGGGATGATAGATATTTTGTGGTGAATGATCTGATCATATACAAAGACAGAATATTTTTGGTGCCCAGTTCTCAGTTCAAGTATAAGGTGATAAGAACTTTCCATGACACTCCAATGGTTGGCCATCCTAGATTCTTCAAAACTTACAGACAGATTCAAGAGAGGTTCACATGGAAAGGGCTTAAGGAGGAAGTGTTGAAGTATGTTCGTGAGTGTTCCATTTGCCAGTAGAATAAGCATGAGCATACTTACCCAGCAGGTTTACTACAACCATTGCCTATTCCCAATAAAAAATGGGAATGTATCTCCATGGACTTCATTACAGGGTTGCCAAAGGTGCAGGGGAAGGACTATATTTATATGGTAGTCGATAGACTTACCAAACTTGCACACTTCTTCACCATTTCAGCTACTTATACAGCTGCTCAGGTGGCTGATTTATTCTTTAGGAAGATATTCAAGCTTCATGGGATGCCCACGAGTATAGTCAGTGACAGGGACAACAAGTTCCTGAGTTTATTTTGGCAGGAGCTATTTAGACTTTGTGGCACTGAGTTGACTACTAGTACCAGTTACCACCCACAAATAGATGGCCAAACGGAGATGGTGAACAAGTGGTTGGAGGGGTATCTACGTAATTATGTTTCAGGGCAACATAAGGCTTGGATCAGATGGTTGCACTTGGGGGAGTACTGTTATAACACCACATATCACATGTCTATCTAGATGATTCCTTTCAAGGCACTATATGGTTATGATGCCCCATGCTTCACAGATCTCTTACTTGGTGACAATCGGGTGCCTAAGGAAAAAGATCTTTTACAAGAGAGCTAGGACATAGTGAAGGAGCTCAAGGAGAATATACAACAGACACAGAATCAACAAAAGCTTTATGCTGATCAGCACTGAGTGGAGAGGAGTTTCGAGGTTGGAGATATGGTGTATTTGAGGCTCCAACCCTACAGGCAGTCCACTCTCAAGAAGAGTGGAGCGAAAAAATTAAAACCCAGGTTTATGGCCCATTTAAGATTATCAGAAAGATGGGTGAAGTGGCATATGAGCTCGAATTTCTAGTAGATAGCAAAGTGCATAACATGTTTCATGTTTCTAGGTTGAGGAAAGCTCTTGGCCACAATGTGATTCCTTCAGTAGAGATTCCACCGTTGGATGAGGAAGGGAAGTTAATTCTAGTACCAAAGGCTATCATCAATACCCGAGAGAGGAATTTGAGAAAAAAGGGTCATTAGAGAATACCTGGTTAAGTGAAAGAATTTACCAATTGAGGATGCCACTTGGGAGAGTGAACAGATATTGCAGCATCTTGAGCTGAGGTTGTTTGAGGACAAGCAATCTTGGGGAGGGTAGACTGTAATGCCCCCCATCTAGCCCATTGGATCAGTGGATAGAGATTAGCCTATGAACAGACTCCCGTAGGCTAATGGAGATGTTTAGGGGGTCATTTCAGGAGACTTACTATTTATAGTAAGTCAGGTGCCAGACACTTGCCATTTTTAGCAGGGCAGTTGTGGAGGTCCCTTGTACAATATTCATGGTCTCGATATGACTAGAGCTCAAATCGATATAATATAAGTCTAATTAAATATTTAACTTATATTACTTTATGAGACCTTAAAGTAACTTTAAGTTATAAAGTTATTTTATAAAGTGATGTTATAACTTAAAGTTGTCTTCCTAGGAATGGGTTCCCCTCATGGAGTGATAAGGGGTTGAAATATAATTTAAAATAATTAAAAATTATTCCCTCTTGGGCGTTGGGGAAAGAGGGCAACAAAAGGACCAAAAAGAACTTCATTTGTTATGCGAAGATTATCAGATTTTGCTCTCTTTGGAGATTATTGTGCTTTGGCATTTTAGAGCTTGGCTCTAGGGTTTTAGTTGGCTGTGTTGGACGAAAACCCTGGCATTAGTCCCTTTCCTCATGCGTGAGAGATCGTATTAGGAGAGGATTCAGGAGGCTTCATCTGGAGGTCTCATTTGTGCATTCATTGGAGGAATTCAGAAGAAGTTTGGAGCTGATATGAACATCTTTGACAAAGATTTGATATGTAGATTTGAGGACAAGTTTTATTAAGCAGATTTGGACGAGTTTTGGGCAGTTTGGTGACTGAGTTTCTTAGTTATTGCTCGCTGTACTATTCCTACAGCAAGTCATACAATATCCAGAGGCCGTACTCCCTTTTGTGCATTGATTTGTGAGCTTTTTGGTGGTATATCTATTTGTTTGTGGTCGCCATAGGGGAAGAAGAGTTGTTGGTTGAAAACAGAGGTATTAGAAGCTGATTTAAGTGAGTTTGTTGTGGATACTTGCTGCTATGGAGGTTGTACACACTAGCCAGGGACATGGGTGCTTGGAGGTTGCCATTTCTCATTGATTCGTGGCATTTATTTATCCTCTACTTGGTGTTTGGAGCTATATTCGTTGTTGCTGCTAATTGTATTGCAATATCCTTTCATTCCTCGAAGTTGTGAGCATTTCTTTGTGGCTTTGTTGCCGGTCCGGCTACGACATCTAGACGAAGTTGTAAATCTTGATCTGGGTATGTCACTGTAATTCATATTTTGGCTAAATACAATTTGGGTGACTATTACTTTGTTGATATCTCTTTTAGTTTTTCTGGGTTTTCGGTATATTGTTCATTTTATATGTGTTTCATGCAAAAACACACATGCAAGAAAAATCCATAAAACCCTAAACAACAAAACAACAAAAACACAAAAAATACACAGAGCAAAACATATACCAGGGGTGTATGTTACATATATAAACTAGGAAGAATCCACGAAATAAAATATCACATGACTTTAAAAAGGAAACAACCGCAACATGGCCCCAAAAAATGAATTAGTGGTTCACAAGTTCACATAATCATAAAGTCATAATGATAAGCCAAGCTAAGCACCAAAAGCTATAAAGCTCATATAAGGAGGGGGTCATGATCGTCTAAGTTGTCCCACCCTCTGTCAAGCAAATCTTATCTATCATCAATGGGCTACCAACCGAGAGAGCATTCTTCATTTTCTTGAGGTTGTGAGTCTAGAACTTCAAGTTGCAACTTAAGTTTGAGAAACATTCCTTTGCAGGGAAAATGACAAGAGCCAAGGTAGGGAACGAGATAAAAGTAGATAGTTTGTATGTGTGCAAGTATTATCTTTAGTTGTAGCTTTACATTATGTTGTATTCATTTCTTAGTTTGGAGAATATTTTAGCTGTAGTTTTACATTATGATGCGTTCATTTTTTTTCGTTTGGAGAATATTTTAATGAGTGTTGAAGATCTTTTTATGCATTCTTTATTTTTTCAATTTGCTGAGTATGTTTGATACAGTCCCTAAAGAAGTCTTAAATGGCAGGAACAGAGTATTGTTTTTTAGAAATTAACTTGCAGATCAGAGAAAACTTCATCAATTTTTAATCTCAGCATAACATGGCATCTAAATTTTGTTTTCTTTATTTACAAAATTGTCATTTAAGAATCTAACAAGTTTGAAGATCCCAAGAAATTTAGGCTGCAACAAAGAAAATATTTTACTAACGCCCAAGCTCATGTAAGCCTCATAATCGATCATATATATTTTTCTCTTATTCTCAAGATGAGGGCAGATAAAGAACCGATATACTAGACTTAAGTGAAGCGACAAACAAGGGAAATGATTGTAAGAAAATGGCGAAGGATTACAGTTTATCTATCCCATTAGAGAGAATATCTTCATCCTTCATTGAAAATTGAGCTGTTATATATTGACACGCTAAAATAAAACAATAAACAAAGCAGGGAAGGGGCATGAAAGCCTTCACCAAAATATCATGACATCATGGTAAAAGGCCATAGATTCTCATGAAAAGAACATAAAGTGTCTGTGTGTTATAGTCAACTACCGGTTGTTTATGGTGGGAGTGGTTCCGGCATGTAAGAAACTAGTGCGTTGACTACAACACACCGGCACTTTGCCGGATCCATAATACCCCCTACCCTTAAGATAAATGCCAAACTTATGATATTAAAAAGGAGACCAGAGCTCCTCCACCTCTCTTAAAACAATTAAGGATTTCAAGAACTCTCCAGATGTTTTGCAAATTGGAAATAAAGTTACAGAGTTAAAAATATAAATAAAATTAAGTTATGAATAGAGCCTATTGGCATCCAAACTATTTTAGAACTGTTTTGCATCAACTTCAGTAACACCTTAAACTCTAAGTAATCTCTAATTCCATTTTAATAATTTCAATGCTATTATGTGGTGACTATGCTTCTTTGTTTAAACTTACTAAACAATTACAGTGCACATCCTTTATTAAGGTTGTTGCTTCTCCCTTCAATTTTTCATCCTCCATTACTATTTTTCGTTCTCTCTTGTTTGATTTTTTCTTCCATGTCTGCTTCATTGCCAGAGTCAAGTCATCTCTTGTAGATAAACTCGAGTTTGCTAAAGCAAACTGAAAAACTTTTCTAACTCGATTAGAAGTCTGAATGGAACTGCAAAGTCAAACACAATATGTTCAATAAAGGGACCTACTAAAATCTTTGTAGGCGGATGCTTTCTGTTTTTGTTTCTTTTGTTTGACTGAATGCCCATTATAATGTTGGGCAGTCATTGTTTTTGGTTAAATATAGCGGACAGTCCTTTATAGACTGTTTGTGGGATGACACTGCCCCTTTGAGCTGTATTGCAGAATTATTGATAATTACTCTGTTTTTTTGGGTGGTTGAATGCAGTTGTATATTTCTATCTTTTACCAGTTGAGGCTGCTGGTCTTTAGTATTGTCTATTCAGCATTCTGATACACATTTAACCGCATTTTTAATCAATTGAATTCAGAATATACGTAGCCTCAGATCTTTTGATAACATCGTTTTCAAAAAAAGCCAAGATTCTTGTTGATATGATGTCTTCTGTACTAAATTTGACTTTGAAAATCGTAGCCTGGGAAATGCTTCCAACGGCTAGAAATCCTCATAGGTGCCTAATTTAGGGGAAAGAAGACATCGTATCTACAAGAATCTGGGCTTTTTTGAAAACGATGTTATCACAGATATTAGTCTCTAAATTATTCGTTGCTCGATGTAAATAAGGCTAAAAGGAATCATGTTCAAACATAAACCAGCGAAAGCCATACTTGTTAAATGACAAGATGATAAGACTCGCTTCGGAAATACATGGATTTAAAAAAAACATGTTATTAGTATTTTTATTTTTATAATTTTGTTCTATCTCATTTAAGAATATATATATATATTTTGTTGTAATTTTTAATTTTATTTGTAACCCTTTTTAATTTAGAATTAAATTATGCGAACTTAGTCTGTTGACTAGGCCACACGATATAACCTAGTCCACCTCATTCAAATTCTAAATTCACTCTTTTAGAATTGGCTCTTCAAGAAACTAGTTATTATATTATCATCTCGTGTGTTAAAAATCTCAAATTCAGTGACTAAGGACATGTATTTATAGACATTCATAGGTCATTAGTAATCAACTAAAAATAATTGGAATCAACTAAAGAGCATTGGTTAGAATCACACAAAAGTTATATTGGAATCACAAGCAATATCAAGACACATCTCTACATCCACACCAATTCATTAGGTCAAGCTACATTTTGCATTGCTTGCATGGTGTGACTATGAAATTGTACATCATCATCTAGGGGCTTGACTTGCAATTGCAACAAACCTAGGTATTCTCCTCTTTCCTTGAAGGCAAGCCCCAATGTGCTTTTAAGCACAATCCATTTTCAAAAACATGTCAAGAGATGAAGATAGAATATATTCTAAAGTTTAAATCAGCAATAGACTAAGCCACACAAAGTATCCATTTGACCATGTATGCATTAGATTAGATCCTATCATTGAAGTTTTGTGATATTATTTTGATAGTTGTTCTAGATCTAAATTCTAGATTCTAATCACATGTCATAGAAAATTAATAAGTCAGCATCAAAAGTCAATATCACCACATCATTAAAATAGATAAGCACCTCTTATCCCTCTCCAATCACTCAATTCTCATTTCTTTGATTTAGATACATGTTTGTTTACATTGTTGTATCGTTTGCTTAGATCTAGATCATAAGTGTAGAAGATGACATGTATTTTCCTCACATAATTTGATGAGCCCCAACATTGCGTAGACCACCTAGAGCCTAGCCCTAAGTTAATCCATAATTTCTTTCTAGATTTGTTATAGTCTATGTTTCATTAATAAATCTCATGCACTTACTATATAAGGTCATAAATTGCCTACTTCACAATTATCTCTGCCTTATGTTTTTGCACTCATTCTAGTGACCATTCCTTAGGTGCATTCTAGAACCATTTACCTTGATGTTTAGCTTTTTCCCAAGTTTTAAACTGATACATAATGACCCTCAAACCTATTTTTACACTTAAAATTAGAATTATAAAAGGTTTGGGACAATTTTCAATATTAAGACAAATTCCATCTAGGCATTAGAGAAGACAAATTACACCTAGATGCTAGAATCTATATCAATTTTGCTTGATTCCAACTTTTAGATACCAAAAACCCTAACCTAGTGTTGCCCTAATTCACTCTCAAATGGTCATTTGTAGTTGAAACTGAAATGAAAGATGATTCTCTTTCATTTTGAACAAAACAAGATACTTTCAAGCTAGGGCTTTCTCTTAATAGTTACAGGGTTTACTATGTTTTCTCTATTGTTGGTGGTTAGGTGATCTTAAAGGCTAAATACTAAAGCAAAAGTATAAAAATCTCATCATTAAAAGAATTCTCCTAGTTCTCTCTCAATACCTCCTATCTCATTGAATCCTTACATTCCAATCTTCCCAATTTCTCTTCCAATACAACCTAAACTTCCCTAAGCTTTACCCATACATTCCCTATCACCCTTAGCTTCAATTTTGATCCTAAAATCTTTCCCCAAGTTCCTCCATACACTTTCACACACCATTTGAGTAGAACAATCTCCAAGGGTTTCTATCATTACCAACTAAAATTAGCACAAACTACATCACTTTTGCACCTTAGGGTCTATACATGCACATAAATCTTTTACCAACAAAGGGATTGATTGGAGCAATCTCCTATACAATCAAACCTTTCCTTCTTGTACCTAGCTTAAAATCTAAATATTTAAAGATTCATCATAGACATAAGAAATCTATGACCAGACCTGGAACTAGTCGAGCAAGAAGATTAGTCAGATAAAGATTCAAAGTCTTGGGTAAAATAGGACACAAGGCTGGGCTACTACATTTCTATCTACTATAGTCCCCCACTATAGAAAGACCTAACTAAAACTCCCTCCTTTGGTGCCAAAGTACTACTAAGCATTTCCTATGGGCCTCTTAATCAACTCTAGTTTCTATACTAGTGCCTAGAATCAACTCTAGTGTCTACGCTAGTGCCCAAATCTAGCTCTAGTGTCTTCTCCATCACCCTAGTGTAGTATTATCTATTGAGAGATTGATGGAAGTCTATCATTGAAGTCTGTGTGTTGGCAACATGAGCTGAATGGAGAGATTGATGGATATTGAAGAGCATGGCAATGTATGGTGAACTATCATTGATGGTAACCCATTATAGAGATGCAGTAATGTTGGTCCGGAGAAGACCAAAGTACCAATTGTTATGCAAATTTGTCTGTCTTGGAGTACTGTTTTCAGTGCTTAGTGAACCAGTTTTTGGGTCTGCATTGCTCCGCTATGAAGAATTTTGTCATGCGGTTATAAGGTAATTTTGGTACATATTAAAGGAGTCTAAATCCAAAGTCTCAAGGCTTGAAGTGCTCTGCAGTTGAAGATAGAATTGACAGAGTAACCAAATCTGTAGTGGCAGTATAATGATAATATTAGCGGCATGTTGGAATACTCTGCATTCCACCGCAAAAGAATATTTTGCTATGTGGTTTTGAGAATAAGCTTATAGATATCAGAGATATATGTTCTCCAAGTGGCAAGCACTTTGGTGGTATGTGTGTTGAGTTGTGAGCAAATAGTTAATTCATTCTATTGATTACTTCACCAGTGGTGCCGACCCAAAAGTTTTGAGGTTGTGCAGAGTTGGTCATGTATGGAACAAAGTTATGGGAGTAATTATAGGTTATGCCGACCTATCTGAATGTGCTACATGTTTTGGTTCTCTTTACAAAGTGTATAGGGTTGAGTTTTGAGCCAACAGGTCAAGAAGTCACACATACATTTATCATGCCAACCTGATTGATGTTTTTCTTGACTGCGGTATATAAACAAGATTGATTTCTTGTGTGGAGGAAGAGTGATGCGAGGCAACTAAGTGTGTGTGTTTGGGAAATCTGATGCAGAGAAGGGCGAGATAAGATTGTGGTGAAGATGAAGTGTGTTAAGTCAGTATTCTGAGCTTCAATGGAACTATATCTTCAGCATAAGTTAGATGCATTACTAATAGTTCATATTTGGCAATGAGCCACCCCTTCTTCTATGTTTTTCTATTCAGGACAGTGAGTCCTTTGGTAGTGAGCCACCTACAGTGAGCACTTCTCTTTTGGACAATGAGTCCACCATTTGTATCAAACTTGTAACTAGTTGCATTATAATATATTGCACGAGCTAATCCTCATCGTGATTTTTCCCTTTTTAGGTTTTCCACATAAAAATCTGGTGTTCATGCATTATACATTTTAATGGTTTCTTTCATGCTTTCCTTTTTACTACAAATTAAATATTCTATGTGGAATGAATGTTTAAATGCTCAGAGAATATTGATTCACCCCCCCCCCCCCCCCCTCAGTATTTCAAGTCTTCAACATTATCTACACCAATGCCTAGGCCTTGGTAATTTGTCCTATGTTTCTCATAGATAGTTAAAATTTGATAGATTTTCTTCTCTTGTTGTTTTCAATCAACCTATCCAACCATCATAGGGACACAAAATCTTGTTTCCCTCTTTTTATTTACATAATTTACCTTGTTTCATTCCCCAACTCTTAAACACTAGAGGATTGAAGCTATAAATTTTAAGGTTGTTTGCATCTCTATCATAATATAGGTGAATATTAGATTTGCTTTGAATTACTATTGTATGAAAGGAATTAAAATAGGTTGAAGATGAGAAAAGATTTCAAAGACAAAAATATGTAAAGGAATTTAAAACAAGGATTTATACCTTACAAGAATCTTCAAATCTTCTTCACTCCTTGATAAGGTGGAGGAGCTTGCACCTAAGAGCTCCTTTCTTTAAACAAGTTGATGTAGTATGAATGTGGATTGCTCTTACTTTCTACACAATATAGATGAGGGATTTGGTAGTGGATTTGATAAGAATAATGGCTTAGATATTGAGAGATGATTGGATAGAGATGAGATGAGAGGGATTTGACTATGAGATGGGGGATGATTTTGGCATTATGAGGATATGGAAGACTAATTTGGGAGAGATTTTTGCACGATTGTGATGCTATTGAATGTGATGAAATGGCTTGGGTTGGCCTTGTATTTATAGGCAAATTTGAAGGGATTTGAATCCAATGGCTAGGATTCAAAGTCAAGGGTTGAGATGAGAGGATGAGATCAAGGGCTAAGATCTTATCAACAAAGATGGAGGGTTGGGATTAAAAGTGAAATTTAAATTCACTTTTGGAAGGATGAGGAGGATTATAAATGAATTAAAAATTCATCTTGGGAAGAGTTCAATTAAGACATGTCAATGAATTAAAAATTCATTTCCATGGGAGAATGTTGAATAAAAATTAAGTTTTATTGATAAGTGGGAGGACATGTGACACGTGTCTTTTTGGAAACACATGTGTGAGATCTTTGTATAAAAAAGAGCTCTTACATGGAATAGAAAGGTGAGGTGGAAGGGTCATGTGACCCATTTGAATAAAAGTTTTCTTTTTATTCAAATGGTGTGGGAATGAGTGTTAATAATGATTTGACCAAGTTAATCAAGGGATTAACTTAATTAATGTGGCTGGACAAAATTAGTGAGTAGGCTAATGAAGGATTAAAATTAATCAAATAATGATTTATTTAATTAATTTAGGTCTAGGGGTCATGTAGGCTAGGGTAGCTAATGGGTAAGTGCAAGAAGATGAGTTCACTTTTTGGCCAAAAAGTGGAAGTGTTTTTCTTGTTTTCAAATTTTGTCGTACTTGGAGTGACAATTTGAAGCACTTGCACATAAAATATTAAGACGATGTAAAAATAAAAAATGTAGGATTTTGTTTCTAGTTTTCAAATATGTAATTTTTTCTAATACCCAGATGATGCAAGTTGGTTTTTTATTGGATGTACAAAAGTGGCTTTTTAAAAGTCCCCTGTTTTTGCAAAAGCATGCATGTGTACGGCCAACATAATTTGGCCTAAATTAATGTATTTTTCTAATTACTTTTGTGGAAAGATTCTTAGGATGTTGAATTTTGGTCAGGATATTTTTTTGTAATTTTTTTATAAATATTTTTTTTATTAATTTTTTAATGGCCTAATTAGTGTTTTTTAAAAACCCCTCGTGTACGGCGAACATAATTTGAGATAAACTAATCAATTCACTAAAAAAAAATTCATCATGTAGAAAATGATGTCTAGTTTGGTCAAATATAATTTTTTTTTCAAGAAACTTTCAAAATCAAAAGTTATTAAAAAAATAGTAACCTATGTTATTTCAAGTTTATGAGTTAGTTTGTTTGGAAAATAAATAATAAATAGAAAATTATATTCAATAGAAAAAAAAATTACATATTTGAAAACTAGACTTTGAGATCTATAATGGGTTTTAATTTCGTTAAAATATTCTGAAAAAAAGTCGTCAGCCATATTGGTGAAACTAGTTTTTTCTTTTGTTGTTTTCATGGTCTCCTAGTTGCAAGTCCAAAGCTAAGGCTTAGGTTTCCAAGCCTAAAACCAATGCAAATTGGCAGGTTTAAAATTTTAAATTTTTAGAAACGGTTTTAATATGCATATTGCTATTTTTTTTATTTTTTAGAAACGGGTACCTATTTCTAAAAAATAAAAAAAAATAGCAATATGCATATTTAAAAAAAACTTTTTGAAAACAGGTACTCGTTTTCAAAAAGTTTTTTCTTTTGTTTTTATATGCATATGGCTATTTTTTTTTTTTGATAACGGGTACCCGTTTTGCTTCGGGTGCCTGATCCTAAACGGGTACCCGTTCCAAGCAGCATTTTTCATCTGTGGGAGACTTCCGCGAAATGTATACTCATCTTTGTGCTTTCACCCTAATTAAATAGTGGCTATTATTCAATTAGGCTAGGTTTAGGCTATAGACTATTAATCAGTATTAGGAAGATGGATACATTGACCAAATAAATATTAGATATTTATTTAATCAATTGAGGATGATGTTCTAAGGTGTAGTAACAAATTAATTGAATTAATTCATTACAAGGGATGCATAAGATGAATGGTTAGGGGTAAATGGTTTAGGATAAATTAATTAAATAAATTGATTTTATTTAATTAATTGGTAAAGGGTAAATTAGTGATGTGAGGATGCGGGAAAGTGGCTTGTGGGGCAAGTCATTTTTAGGTGTCTACATAGGTAAATATTGAAGACTTAAAATTAGACACCTAGGACTTAATTTTCAATCTCACTTACAAGTAAGCTTGTTTTTGAGCTTTGCATGCTAAAGAAGATCCCAAGTTCCCCAATATGCCCATTATTAAAAATCTACCCACTTCCACCTATGACGCTTATGTCGATTTGATGGAAAGTCAAAAAAGAGCAACATGGTTTCTAAATTATAACTTATCAAGAAGGATATTGCATCCTTACATTTTGATCCAAAATCATCCTTCATATTTGATAAGCTTCAACATCTCCTCATGAAAAATTTCTATGGCATAGACTTGCTTAAATGCATTAATCAAATCGTTAATGTTATTATCCAAGAGCCAAAACCTAATGTCAATTATTCTAATTAATCTTATGAGTTTTTCAATTTCATTTCCACTAAGTCACAATTGCAAAGAACCTTTATCATGATCCCCTCAAAATCACACAAAAAAAACATTTAGGGGCCAATCAAACGACTTTGCAACCATTTTGACCATTGGATCCCTCACCCTCCACCCCTACAATTTGATGTCCATGCATATTGTGATTATAATTGGGTAGTTGCCCATACTACTAACAAATGTTTCAATCTTAAGAATTAGATTCAAGACCTAATTGACAACAACATCATCCATGTTGAAGGATTAAACAATGTGGGCCATGAATATATTGCTCCCCTAAATCAAAACTTAAAAATCTATATTAAAAACCCTTCCCCAACATAACCAATCAAAATAAGTAGACTTTAGTAACAAAGAACAATATCGAGATGACATGTTGATAACTCCATTTGGCACACATGAGGATTTTGTAGGATTCATCAAAGATCAAACAAACACACCTTCCTCTACTACCTTTACTTTTACTCATGATAGAATCCTAATTAATGGCTATTCGGAGCCTTTATAGATCAAGGGATTTATTCAGTACAAGCCTATGGGTGGGATTGTGGTAGATCTTTGATCAACATATAATGAGTGCATATAATAATTCCTTTAAAATTATCGTTTACATAGAGAAACTTACTCTTAGTCCAAGATAGCCCTAAAATGCTCAACTAGTCAAATGCAAGACACATTAGGGTATATAATCTTAAGCTTGTAAATAAATACTAGGGATGAGCTATCATTGTTCCCAATCATTCCATCAAACTAATTTGACATGATACTTGGTCATCCTTGGATCAAACAATACAAATCTATTCCATTGTTATTACATCAATGCATCTTGAATTTATCATTAGGGAAAAGTAGTTACAATCCAAAGAGACAATTATCAAACTTTTTCAAATAGTGTGAATTTTATAGTAGGTAAATCATTTAATAAACTAAAAGAGACACTTAGAGAAAGGATCAAGTCTTGTTATACACCTTATACAAAGGACAACAAATCTAAGAGCGTAAACATTCTACAAATAGATTATCAAAGATTATGAAAGAGCCTAACTTAATTTTAATATTCCTTTGGTTCTTATTCCATTGAATATAAGAAAAGACCTAGTACATGCTTCCAAAACTAAAACAAACAATATTACTATAAAAGAGGTATCAACCCAATAGTTGGATAAGAGATCAATACAAAATCCATAAAATAGAAATTAAGGAAATAATGTTGCCAAGAAATGACAAAAGGAAAACAAATGTGGATTCCTAAACCTAAAATATAAATACCTCCAACATAACACATATTTTTGAAAGGGCCAACCATAAACGAAGATCCAAGAGATTCCACATATATACTCATATGGCTATTATAAGTGTGTTTTTACCATGGGATTGGGATAAAGACAACCTCCTATGTAATGATAGTTTTACTTACTACATTTTTTGATCATCCACACTCTACATGTTTTATCAAATGATCACATTATAATATATATATATATATATATATATATATATATATATATATATATATATATATATATATATATATATATATATATATATATATATATATATATATATACTTATCTTGTTGTTTACTTTGACTTTTTTCCTTCATATGTTCATAAAAACATATGTATGATGCAAAGACACCTTTCATGATGCATGTTGACACAAGAAGTCATGGACATTTACTTTTTGTTTCATTATTCCTTTCTCTACTTATCTTGTGTTTTTATATCCATGGATTTCAAATAATGCAAAGAAATGCAAATGTCCCTAAGGTACTTCATTTACATTGACCAAAAACATAGTTTCCTTTTGCTTGTTGGTTTATGCCTTATTTGTTATGGTTTTGTTTACATTTTTACAACCCTTGTCTTCATTAACTACCAAATTATATTTTGCATTTGCATTCATTACATTATCTATTTTACACTTACATAACATAAAATATCATTCTCACATGACATCCTGCTAGTAGTATTACATGAACATATCATATAATGGAACTTATTACTTTTACATGATGTTATCATTGTTAGGATTAAGGTGCCATCAACCTTGTAAATCCTATGTAATTAATTACTCCTAATGTTGTTTGTAAATCTCCATAAGGGAAGATGTATTCACCAAATAGCGGTCTTGTTTCAACCGCATTTGGATCCCAATACCTAACGGGGGGTGTGGGAGGGCTTGTCCCCCCACTACTATCACTAGGGGGTCCAGGGGTGGCAACAATTAATGGAGCCCCCTTGGCGATGGTTTAGGGTAGCGCCTCCAAAGAGAATTTTTTAGAAAATTGACATAATCAATTTGGCCCGTTCATCATTAGGTCGTAGATCCGATGGTAGGAGTTGTGTTAGGGTTTTTTTTGCCCTAGAAGGCAACACTCTTTTAATGAAGGCATTGTATTATGGTTATAGAGTTGTAGAGAGTTGATACTGAAAAATAGGTACTGCTGGATTGAAGAATGAAGAGGAGATTGTTAGTGATGCATTGTAAACTCTATCGAAATTAATACAAACTGGTGCATCTCTTCTTTGTGGAGTTTTTTCCTAAACGGGTTTCTCCATGTAAACACTATTTTATGTGTTCAGTTCTTATGTTCCAATATTTCTTTGTATTGCTGATTTGATTTCCTATGATCTTCATTTGGTTTTGCACTAGATTAATAATTATAACAATTGAAATTAGATTTCCATTCTATAGTTGCTCACCTTCATTTCTAACAATCATGGCACTTGCCTACATCTTTTACACACTCATTATTTTGACTCCCCATTTGGGGGTATCTATTACATTTCATCATACAATATAGGTACTCCCTCTCCCCTTGGAGAACAAAAAATTTACATATTTGCATTCCCACATGACATTATGACATCGATTTTACACAATGAAACATTTACATAATTTACACACCATGTTACTTGGATTCCCTATTTTGGGGAATCTATTACACTATATTATACAATCCAAGTTCTTCATTTTAAGGAAAAATACCTACAAATCCCAAGAATAAGAGTGACACATATATAACTTGGGAAAACCCTTTTAGGAAAAACCTAACCTCCAAAACAATGAATCCAATGTAATCCCAACAACACCAATGCTACAATATAATATCAGGCTTCATGCCTTCCATGGAGATCAACACTCTTCAATCCTAGAGCAAAATTGGTAGTATAACCTTGTAGAAAATAATGCATAGTGCCTTCATCTCAAGCCCTCAACATATAGACTCATGGAGGCCCAAAAAAACCACCAAAAGGCAATACCATCAGTCCAAACAAGGTCCCAAAATACCATGGCAAGAATTTTCATAACCCACTCAAGAGAGTGTCCTCTAAAATAGAATGTAACTCCTCACACAAGCATCTTTGATTTCCATTATTCAAATTGGTATATGTAACTCCCAAGCACTCCCCCATGAAGCACTAATTACATCCCATGTCAAACTATTAATAGAAAATGCTCTTACAAGTCCACTATATAACCCCCTATTCAATTCCTCATTACAAACAATATTTCCAAGTCCCTAGAGAATGATAAAATAATTGCATATGTCCCCACCTAAGTCACATGCGTGTCCCATTACCCACTCCATGAAATTTGGAGATGAATACATAATTAATCATCTATGAGCAATTAAAACTTAGGATATGCAAGGTGAATAACACACCTAATCCTAACATTCTCCCACTTGATATTCACATTGCAAAGACATAAGAAGCTCCAACAAAATGAACTAACCACTAGCAATAGAATGTCCATAGTGTCAACTGACTTCTTTGTGCTCACAAACTTAATAAAGCAACTTGCAACATCCACCAAGTGACTACCACCTTGACCATAACACTCATCCTCCATCATGCTTAAGCATAAAAGATAAGAAATACAAGCCAAGATCACACTCTAAATGTCCCACAAAAACCATTGTATCGTGCCTCAATCCAAACATAAACACCAAAGCCCGTCTCGTTTGTAATAGGACCGAGTATCTACCAAATACTCACAATAGCTAAAATAATGGCCATAGCATATCACTAACACCTCAAACTAACCATACCTCAAAATAGTGTACACACATCATAGGTAGACATTCTACTATTAATATATCAATCTCAATCCACAATCACAAGTCCCTTCATTATCTTGCATAAAGTTTATCTCCATCAGTAACCAACACATAGACATGCAAAAATACCTAAAGACCTATGTACCATAGTCTAATGACACATATACCTTCCTATGAGTCCCACTTCATTGGCAATGTCTAGTCTAAAATTACAACACTCACATAGAGGATGTGGTTAAATCCTTTATAACATAGTGTTGAAGAACACACACTGATTTGTAAACCTACAAACTAAACCACTATAAAACACTCTCCCCTGATCAGCTCAACTCTCTTAGGTTCTTCACATCACATAGAAAATAGATATTAAATTGCCCCAATCATCCTTACTATTACCAAAAAATAATGAATTACAATAATAGTAAATGATCAACTCTACACAAATATCAACTCTAACATGAAATGAACCAAACCTCTGGGATACACAACAACACTCTCCCCTAATCACTTCAACTCTTCATTGATTTGTATCCAAAGAATATGACAACACTCACATAGAGGATGTGGCTAAATCCTTTATAACATAGTGCCCAATAACACTGTTATGTCAGAAAAATGCACCCTTGGGGGCTTTTTCCTTTAAGGTTTAGCTCCTGGGTCTTTAGATTGCATTTAGAGCATCTTGCATAATAATTCAGACTCCCGATGAGAAAACCATTGGGTCTTGTGACAGATAGGACCTAGGGGGTGCTAATTTGATGATACTTGAACAAAGACAGGGGGTGGACAAGGGTGCTAGCGCCCTAGTCCAGCCCTATTTTGGGTTTGCCCTAAATTTAAATGTCGGGTTTGTGACCGTTATTTGGGTCCCAGGCCGACATCATAAGTTTTAATTACAAAATTCTTGGTGGGAATCTTAGTAGTTGCATACATAAGCATGTTTAGGTTATCATTTGTAGACTAGAAGATCATTAGATGGACACTGTGATTCATGAGCTTATGTTAAAGTGATCAAGGCATTCATTGTGTTGCAGAGCATAGCATTGTTATTGTGTTTGTTTTTGTAGATTGGATTACATCTTCTCCTCATGACATTGAAGAGCATCTTCCTTCCATGAGAGCTTCATCATCAAGGTGACATCTATTGTGTTTTATCATCTTAGCATTTGGATTTTTGCCTCTACCCCACAAGGATGTGCACTCTCTCTGACAACGGTGCTCAGAAGACTTGAATGTATCTCCAGGGCTTGACTAAGGCAAGCCTCTAAACACCACAATCCCCTCCCACATTCCTTGTGATTGCAAGTTACAGGTTGTGAAAGTAGAAGAAGTGGAGTTGTAGGGAGCAGGAGGACACTATGGAGATTTTAGATCCTGAAGGAGGAGCCTGCTTGGACTAGGGCCCCATCAACCTTGTCCTTCATATCCAAAGCCATAGAAATAGACTGGACAATGATAATCAAGGTTTGTAGAGCTTCTGACATCCGGTGGAAGATCCCTCAATGGACTAGGGCGCCATCAACATTGTCCTCCATATTTACATTGTCAGAAACTGAAGATACATCAGAAATCAGTGATGGAAGGAGATTAAGATTCCACAAAAAAAGTAGCTCATTGGACTAGGGTGCCATCGCCATTGTCCCTGACATTTCCGTTCTCTGGACTGTGAAAAATAGTGAGTTAAGGTTCTCTGCCCTTTGCCTAATTCCAGTAGCATTTATTGTAATTCATAGATTTACTTACTATTTTGCTTAAATTAGGGTTTTAAGAGCATAAGAGCATTAATTAGAAACATGGTGTGATAACTTCTAAATTTCCCAGTAGAAAACCAAGTGGCAACCCAATTTGATAGATGACTCTCCTCTCGATAGGAGAAGCACTCAATTAAAAAGCCCTTGGAATGTTTTGTGGAAATGAGGATTCAAACTAAAACCCCCTACAAACAACCCTGTCACCCTCTTTTCCACATTAAATATTTTGGTGAACCTGTGTTTTTTAAATTTGTGACACCTTACTGAGTGTTGTTTCATAAACTTACATTCATTCATTCTATTGCATTTGAAAAAGTACAAAAAGATTGAAATTTTTTGAAAAATTCAAAAATTGGCATATTAAGCTTACATTTTTGTAAAATTTGAATTAATTGGCATCTAATTTAAATTAATTTCTATTATTTGCATTAGATATAATACAAAATACATAAATTCATCATTTACACTTCATTTGCATTGCATTTGCATGCTTGATTTGTTAGAAATTGCTTGAAATTTTGCTTTTTTCATGAAAACCTAGTTTTGCATGTAGTAGGGTTGTAGTAAAAATCTTGTTTTAGATTTTACTACCTTGACAAAATACTCATTAGGTCTGATTTCTAATTTTAGTGTTGTATCATAGAGGCCTCCTTGCGAAATTTCATGTCTAGGGTTTGAAAGCTTGCATTTTCACCAGATTTGGCCTTGTCGTCTTGTTAGATTTGCACTCCAATTGTGTTGTAAGTGATTTTGCTGCACTAATTTTTTTTCATTAGGGTTATTAAATGCTTCCCCTTCTCAATTTCCTTACAACACCCTTTCTTTTGGGCCTTTGCATTAAAATTTTGTGAAAATTTTTGCTATTTTTGTACTAGGGTTTGATCTACAATGGCTCTATAAGCATGTTGTAATAGAATTTTTGGCATTAGGTGGCTGTTATTACTGTTATAAGTTTCTTCACATCATCATTTTCCTTACAAAACTCGTTGCCCTACTCTTTTGCATAGAGATTTGGTGAAAAATCGCATATTTTGGCCTATTTTCACTAGGTTTTGACTTATTGACTCTCTAGACTTGTTTCAAAAGCGTGTTGTGAAAGATATTTTTGCATTAGTGGACTGTTTTTAGGCATATCATGTGTTGTCCCTCTTAAAATATTTACAACACCACTTCTTTCATTCATTTGCATTAAGAAAAGTTAAAAAATCAAGCATTTTTGCCCTAAAACATATCCTGCTCCTAGGGTTTATTCTATTAGTTTGTGCATGCTGGTGCATGAGTATTATAACTCACTGCCCTAATAGAAATATCCCTTTAAGAAGAACCATAAGACTCATGGGATCTAGTGCTTTTGAAGAAATCGGTATTCTTACCTCTGAAAATCCACTGAACACCTTCTTTACAAAAGGAGAGACACAAATGTTGCAAGATACTATACCTATCACAAACACAATGGAAGAGAAAAATTTTCATGATGTTGATGATACTATTGAGGTGACATGACATGTATCTGATGAACAAATAGATAAACTTGACAAAGAGTTAGCCAATTTCCAAGCATTTATGGAAAATGAGAGGATAGCTGAGGAAGCTCTTCCTGCAATTCATAACATAAGAGAATTGATAAAAGGACAAGATGGTATTAATGCAATCCATGGTCTAGCACATATTGTACAAACCAATATTATGTCAGTGACTGAATGTGCAAAAGTGATAAATAGCACTTTGTCACTGTCTCATACGCAAGTATCAGTACCTATACAGATCACGAGAATATCTACATTTACATCGAATATTTTGACAACTAATACAAATGCTTGTAGCAACGTTACCACTGGTATTGGAGTATCTAATGGCACTAATTCACAAAATTATAGATCTATCAGATTCAACTATCAAAACCTTGCCCCTAGGGTGTCTTCATATCACTCTCAACCACCCCTTCAATGCGCTTATTCTCAACCATTTTCCACCTATCGCTATGTCCAACCACTGCTCAATTATTCGCAACCTCCACTTGTCACTACCCATGCTCAATCTCCTCCACATTTCAGTTCCAATTCCTTACTACAAACTGCATCTCCTAATGAGTCCATCCTAAATCAACTTTTGCAAGGCATGACCTCTTTACAACAAAAAGTGACAAGCTTGTCAAATGCTTCACAACCTAATATACTGACTTACCATGCTTGTAATCCCTTATCCTATGCAATCTTGAGAACTCCTATGCCCGAGAAGTTTGAAACTCCTTGCTTTGAACAATATGGTGGAAAAGGTGATCCTTCACGGCTATGTGTAGTGATTTATACTTTGAAGAGGACTTGTTAGCAAAGTTTTCCCGCGATCTCTCAAAGATACTACTTTGGAATGGTTTTGCTCTTTACCTCCGAATTCAATCCATTCTTTTTGCAGTTAATTGATCAATTTCTACAACATTTTCAAGCAAACATCAGACCCCAAGTCTCTCTGATTGATTTGGTTCATTTCAAGCAAGGTCTGAAAGAGAAGTTGACTGAGTTTATTAGCCGATATCAAAGACTTTATGCACAAATTCAATATCAGATGAAAGATGATGATGTTTAGAAGATATTTTAACAAATTTATAGCCTAACATCCGTGATAAGGTCCTCTTGATGAAGTATAACTCTTTTCAACACCTATGTAAGGCCCTTCATGACTACCAACTTTCTTCTAGTCAATATGAAAATCAAAATTGATCAACTCAAGTTGGTCAATCTGAGGGTGGATCATCACAAAACAACTTTAAGAGGAATAATAAGAGTTTCATCAAGTGTCTGCTATCACTAACTTTTCTCAAGTGTCTGCTATCACTAACTTTTCTCAAGTGTTTGCTATCACTAATCTGAAGAAGGCACCGTATCAGCAAAGAAAGTTTACTCTGATATCTGAGTCCTATCATTCTATCATGAATCAAACTCTGAGTAATAATCTCTTGAAGCTTCCCCTGATTAAACCAGTGGATCCTAACAGAATGCAAGGACCTTATTTCGATGCTAATGCCTTTTGTTACTATCATCAGACACAAAGACATGATACTGAATGATGTATGTGTCTTAAACATGAAATACAAGATCTCATCGACTCGAATGTTATATAAGTATCTGGTGTGAATGATAATGGGAATAAGTCGATTGTTCCACTGAATCAAAATTTACAGATCTTCACTAATCCTTTCCCTAAGCATACTGATAACAATCTGATGGAACAAAATACACTAGAGATAGAAGAGGACCATTTAGATTATGATGAGATAATTGCTACAATTGAAGTGGATAAGGAAAATACTCAAGTATCACCTCGTCCATGAGGAAAAGGTATCTACTATGAAGTTCCTCATTCGTTATCCCTTCAGGGATCATGAGAGAATCAACATATACCAAAAAGACAAATAGAAAAATCGAAGCAAGAGATTATGACAATAGAAAAGGTTGAAACAGTACAAGATTGTCCTTGTCATTACGATAGACAGAACCAACAGAACAAGAGAAATAAAAATTAGAAACAAGAAAGACGATTATCATCAGTTGGAAATAATAGTGGTTCTACTCACAAGCAACAAAAGATTTTACATAAACAAGGAAGTGTTGAGAAAGTACCGCATGGCCTCTCTGATAACAAGCAATAGCATAATACGAACCACTCAAGCTTCTCATACAACTTGATCGAGTACCTCTCCAAAAGGTTCATAAGTTCTAAAATTTATTACGATAGTACTACCAGGTAAGTATCTCTAACCCTTTATCTCTAATATTGTGATTCCCCGTGTTGTGTTATGTGTTGTTAGGCATCCTAGGATGACCCTTGATTCTCGTGTAAGGTCAAGGATACTAGGAGACTGCCTCTGTTGTGACCTTCTTCTATTTGTATCATCATTCTTCTATATTGCCTCTCCTCTTATTTCATTGTTGTGTGTTGTGTCTTACGAACATAGCGTTGCGGTTGGTGACTTGGGGGCACCCTCCTATGTGACTGTCCCTAAGGCACTTGTTCTCCTCTCTGATTTATTGTTTACCTTCCTCTAGTGTTTCCACCTAACTGGCGGATGACGAAAAACATATTATACTGATGCGGACCTAGTGTCCCTTTTGTGAGTAATCAAAAAATGGACCTAGTCCATATATGACGATGGGGTTGTAACATATTATTTGACGCTTGGCTAGTGGAATCACTCCGTGTGATTTCTCTATCTTGATGTTTATGTTGATGTTATCTTATCTTGCTAACAACACTTTAACAATACTGCTTTGTGCACTTTGTTTATCATGGATATCGCCTTGCTTGGCTCTTTTCATGTAGTTGATCATATGCATTATTGTTTATCATGATTATTTGGACACTAACACCTTTCTTGCAGGGATGTGTTTATAGGAATATTTAGTGATCGTAAAGTACATGTCACCTCTGGGGGGGAATGGGCTTTGTGAGAGCTCGTGTTCCCTTGTGTGTTTTCTTCCTACCTTAACGTGCTTGATATCGATGCATGATATCAACCACCTTAAGGTGGGGGCATATATAAGGTAAGTTGTCTGCTTTAGATGATAGTAAAGCATGTTTGAACAATTTGAAAATCAATCACAACCATTTAAGCCCTCTGTAGAGGCAGGATATCGAGCATATCCTTTTATCTTAAGCCCTCATCGCGAGGCGGGGATGGTGTATTTCTTAGAGAGATTGCATTATCCTGTCATTTTCAAAAAAGTCCTCATCACGAGGCAGGGAGTGGTTCTATGACTAACTCAACCCTTAAGCGTGTTTTCAGCGGTTGTTGTGGCGAAGCCCAATCATTGGTGTATGCCTGTAATGTGCTTTAGATGGTGATGAACCTAGCAATAGTTTTACTCCATCGCTTGTCTGTCGTGTTTTCTCTGTGTCTTCCATATGTGTGTGTATGTCGTGTTTGTTCTCAAAGTGCAAGATCGGTGGCGATGAGCTCCTCTACACTTTGGGACTTGTTTGGCGTGTTTTTTCTCAAGGTGCAAGACCGGTGGTGAATAACTCCTCTACACATTGGGATTTTGTTTAGCGTGTCTGTTCTCAAAAAGTGCAAGACCGGTGGTGAATAGCTCCTCTACACTTTTTGGGATTTGTTTGTTTACTTTCCTTGTACCTGCATTATGCATTTCATATGGGAAAATCAAAAATAAAATAATCACTGCATTCAATGTATTCTCTGTGTTTTGCATGCATGTTATTGTCTTCAATATGTTTGGTGTGTCTTCTCCGTGCCTAGTGTGTTTGCTGTGTTTGTTGACCTTACTTTAATGCATGTATTGGCCTTGCGTTTATACATACATTAAAGTGGGGGCTAAATATTATGTCAAAAAAATGCACCCTTGGGGGATTTTTCCTTTAAGGTTTAGCTCCTGGGTCTTTAGATTGCATTTAGAGCATCTTGCATAATAATTCAGACTCCTGATGAGAAAACCCTTGGGACTTGTGACAAATAGGACCTAGGGGGTGCTAATTTGATGATACTTGAACAAAGACAGAGGGGTGGACAAGGGCACTAGTGCCCTAGTCCGGCCCTATTTTGGGTTTGCTCTAAATTTAAATGTCGGGTTTGTGACCGTTATTTGGGTCCCAGGCTGACATCATAAGTTTTAATTACGAAATTCTTGGCAGGAATCTTAGTAGTTGCATATATAAGCATGCTTAGGTTATCATTTGTAGACTAGAAGATCATTAGATGGACATTGTGATTCATGAGCTTATGTTAAAGTGATCAAGGCATTCATTATGTTGCAGAGCATATCATTGTTATTGTGTTTGTTTTTGCAGATTGGATTACATCTTCTCCTCATGGCATTGAAGAGCATCTTCCTTCCATGAGAGCTTCATCATCAAGGTGACATCTATTGTGTTTTATCATTATTATCATTTGGATTTTTTCCTCTATCCCACAAGGATACACACTCTCTCTCTGAGAACGGTGTTCAGAAGACTTGAATGTCTCTCTAGGGCTTGATTGAGGCAAGCCTCTAAACACCACAACCCCCTCCCACACTCCTTGTGATTGCAGGTTACAGGTTGCGAAAGTGGAAGAGGTGGAGTTGCAGGGAGTAGGAAGACACTGCAGAGATTTCAGATCCTGAAGGAGGAGCCTGCTTGGACTAGGGCGCCATCAACCTTGTCCTACACATCTAAAGCCACAAAAACAAACTGGACAGTGATAATCAAGGTTTGCGGAGCTTCTGACATCTGGCAAAAGATCCCTCAATGGACTAGGGCTCCATCAACATTGTCCTCCACATTTACATTGCTAGAAACTGAAGATCAACAGAAATCAGTGACAGAAGGAGATCGGGATTCCACAGAAAAAGTAGCTCATTGGACTAGGGTGCCATCACCATTGTCCCTGACATTTCCATTCTCTGGACTGAGAAAAATAGTGAGTTAAGGTTCTCTGCCCTTTGCCTAATTCTAGTAACATTTGTCGTAATTCATAGATTTACTTACTATTTTGCTTAAATTAGGGTTTTATGAGCATAAGAGCATTAATTAGAAACATGATGTGATAACTTCTAAATTTTCTAGTAGAAAACCAAGTAGCAACCCGATCTGATAGATGACTCTCCTCTCAATAGGAGAAGCACTCAGTTGAAAATCCCTTGGAATGTTTTGTGGAAAGGAGGATTCAAACTAAAACCCCCCTACAAACAACCCCGTCACCCTCTTTTCCATATTAAACAAACACACACTGATTTGCAAACCTACAAACTAAACCACTGTAAAACACTCTCCCCTGATCACCTCAACTCTCTTAGGTTCTTCACATCACATAGAAAATAGAGATTAAATATACCCAATCATCCTTACTGTTACCAAAAAATAATGAATTACAATAATAGTAAATGATCAACTCTACACAAATCTCAATTCTAACATGAAATTAACCAAACCTTTGGGATACACAAAAAACCATAGAGAGACAACCTACAAATCAAGCCATATACTGCCAACACCAACACATGCTCAAGTTGTGATAAGTAAGATCTCCTAAATCCCCAAATAGAAAAGTTGTCAACATATAATTGTTCAATCCCAATGTCAGATATTGAAACAATAGATGTAAGCCTCTCAAATTGAAGGAAGGTTAAACAAAACCACCATTCCTACAACAAGGAAATATGCCCAAAGCCACTAACCATATCATATACTCTTCAAAACACATTGTCCTCAAAAATTGACATTACAACTCAAAACCCAAACATAAGGAGATAAAAAGAAACATAACCATGTATCTACTTGTCAAAACAATTTTTGAGAACTAACATCCATAACTCTGGTGGTACCCTTTAGGGTTTAGGGTTTTAGGTTTATAAAGTTATAAGTCTTTTCCTTTTAACAAAATCCATTAAACCTAAGTCCCTAAGCTCATGTGCTTTATTTTTAATTCCTTGTTGACCGCTTGTGATAGGTTTCTGGTCCTTTAAATTATAACTTTAAGCCTTTGTGACTGTTAGGTGACCGACCCCATTTCCTAAGTCTTACCTCCTATGGCCTGTGAAAAATTAAACGCGTGTCCTAAGTCTTCTCGTAGGTTATAAGTCTTAATAAAATGAATATTGCAGCGTCGTAGCGTATCATCAATGACGTCACCACCCCGCTGCACAGCCGCAACATGGTGACACCTGTCAAAGGATCTATGTTTACATCCCATTACATTAGGAATCCTACACTAGCCAACTGTATGTTGCCAAATGTCAGTGTGAAAGTGGCCCGAGGAAAAGTTTTAATCTAACGGTTGCGCATCGTCGCAGGGGTATCTTGCCAAGAAGGAATCTTCACCACGTGGTCGTGAGATGGTGACACATGACCCTGTCTTACAAAGGAGTTCAAAAGAAAATAAAGGAAGGATGCGTTGAGGCTTTATCGCACCCACTGAGGGTAGGTAAAGTGGTGGCCCATTGTCAGTTGCAATGCCGTGAAGTGATGCCACGTGTCCAGACGAGACAAAGAATGATGCATTTAGCGAAGGAAGTACATTTGATGTGGCTCATCCTGATTGGTCAAGGAATTTTCAACTATGATGATTGAGATTTTCAAATATCACGGGTAAATGACAACCGTGGATCTTGCAGGAATGAACTTAAATCAACGACGCAGGTTTAAACTTTTGTAATGAACGTTGAAGGCACCCTATGACACGAATGAAAGGTTAAAGCCAAGTCTACCTCCATTAATGCATCAGAAGCTATGCTACGAAGCTTAAAAGGAAGAAAAGTTAGGGATTTGTGCGTCATTTCTTCAAGCACATTCAAGGTTCAGACGCACAGCGGATCCTCAAGCAAGCAAAGAATGAAATCTAGACTCCTGCAAGAGTAAACCAGTAAGTTCATCCTATCTAATTATACCCAACATATTTTAAGTTTACTGCTTGATTAAGGAGGTAGATAATTACCTGTAAAAGAAACCCTAGCTTGTTACGATCAGTCTAAAAAATGAGTCAAGTTAGTCAGCCCTCTACCTCTAAGCACGGCTTAGATGAGGATCTTATGATCCAGCTTCCAAGTTCTGCTTGAAGGCTATGAATTTGCATGGTCCAGGTGGGTCCGATGACAAGTTCCTTGATTTGTGTTACAACTGTAGAGATGTTATACTGCATGTTCCTGGTTGGGTCTTGTTTGAGCACTGGCACAAAAGAATGAGTTATAAAGCCCCTATTTTCCATGCCTGGCGATTTGATTTGGCCAAACTTATTTGCTCCAATGTATTCCCTAATCTTGACCTAGCTAGGGCAATAGCACTGAGATATGATCCTTAGACAAGGACGGTCATAGCAGGGAATGGCATAAAATTGATCAAATTCACCAAAGGGTACATTGCCACTGTATTTAACTTGAACCCTGCGGCTAAGAAGCCAAATGACCTAAGTGCTTTAAAGAAGAAATATCAAACTATTAAATGTGCCTATAGGGACTTCAACTTGACCAAGCACAGGCCAAGAGGTGTTGATGGCAAGCTGGTGAAGATTTTGCCTAGTGAAGTGGAACCCTTTCAATGCAGCTTCTTCATGGATTATTTTGTCAGAACATATCATAGTTTGTGCCAGATTCTAGGCAGGAATGCCTTAGATAGAATGCCCATATCTCTGATGATGATGGCAGTTGATATTCAGAATCAAGAGACCAAGGAGCCATATGATTATGCCTCCTATATTGCAGATAGAATGCACAAGTAGATGTCAGAAATCAAGAGCAATCTATCTACTGCGGATGCCCATGTTGAATTCACATGGTAATCCATGCTGTGTCATATGCTTCTGTTTGCTTTGTCTACAATGTGGCACCATAATTTGCATGTCAAAATGACAAATGCCCAGGGAAATATGCTGCCAATAGAGGTGTGGACCTGCATGATAGATATGCACTATACCAGTGCTGATTATATAATTTTTGAGGAGTATTTTGTGAGGAGGATTCTTTGTTTATTGGAACCAGAGGGAGAGAGGCTACACCCAGATGTATTGAATTTTCTAAGGCCTTTAGACAAGACTCCTCCCTTGGGGATTGATCATAATTGGGGTGACTGGTTTTTTCATGAGCACACCACCTGCATCAGGGTCTATGGGTGTGAGACCCCACCCCATATTTTGCCTAAATATGTGCCTAAGAGAGTTGCATTCTTAGAGATCATTAGGCAATTGAATGATTCAGATAAGGAGCATCTGAGGAGACATAAGAAGGGCTCATTTTTTCCTACTTCCCTCATATTCAGTGATTTTCTAATAGCTGACAAGAGTGGGATTGATCAGATTAATTCAGTAATGCATTGTTTTGGGATGTATTTTGAGCATCCAAGGATTTTTGACCCTGATGGCTTCATTAATAGGGTGAGGGTCAACAAACAAAGGCCAAGATACACTCACCAAGTTTGTTGGCAATTAAGGTGTTTCAACCTTGGTAATTCCTTGCATTATTTATGATTTTATTTATTAATTCATTGCCTAAGTTGTAAATTAATTATAAATTCAATATTGTCATTTTGTGGGATGTGGCACGATGATGTGTCATCCTACATGGAAGATGACAACTTGTAATTTTATCCTCACACGAGGAGATAGGTGTCCCACTTTGTGGTAGGAGCATTTTGCCATGTGTCAGCATCTTGGATGTTGTGTAAGGGAATGTTTGACCGAAATGGTTATGATGGATTCCTATTATGAAGTTATGACATATAAGAGTCAGAAATAGAAGCTTGTAAGACAGGTGAAGACATGTGTCATGAAGTATCTTTGAAAAAGGCATATTTGGGTGCCCCAAGGTGGAATATGACATTTTGTAAGAGAATATGCTATTTATAGCCTGTGTATGACAGATTCTCTTATAGCTATAAGTTGTAACTGCTATGACAGATTCTATGACGGTCGTAAGAGTTGTAAGAGCATCTGTCATAGCCCTTTTTGGAATGGGAGTTGTGGACAAGTGTCAGATACATTCGACAATGTTGACCAAGTGTCCTTAGGTGTGGGTTTTGGGCCATGAGGCCAAGTTGGACGCCCATTCCAAGATAGGACCAATATTGCCTTGTATATTCTATATAAACAGGTGCTTGGAGGAGGAGATGGATTACAGGATTGACAAGTACTATTATGCTACTGGATTGACTCTAGATACAAGTGTCAAAGACCATTGAAGCTTGCATTGCAAGTGTATTGTAAACCATATTTAGTTTTGATAATACATTGTGCAGGTTTCTGAGTGTGGGGTTTTTCACCTGATAAGGGTTTTCCCCACGTTATATCGTTGTCTCTTTTCTTCTGTCTTCTTTCTGGTTCATGTTTATTGCTGCAATATCTATGTTAGATGTTTAATGTTGCTATAATTGTAAGGATTAAATTGAATTTGCATAGCCCTCTCCTCATTAGATTAGTGTAGGAAGCAATTTCCACACACCTAGCTTCCTTTCAGTTGGTATTAGAGCTTGGCTAGTTTTGGTCTTAGCTGTTGGGTAGGGGTTTTTGAGCTGATCTTAAGTTGAGTGGGAATTTGTGCAAAGTATTCTAAATCTTGTTGTAGCAAGGAGATGGCAAGCACATACGGAAGGATAGAAGTGGAGAAATTTAATGGCACTAATTTTGAGCTGTGGAAGCTCAAGATGGAAGACATGCTTGTTGATCGAGACCTCTAGGAAAATATCAATGGAACTAAACCAACTGCAATGTCACAAGATGATTGGGATCTCAAGGATCGGAAGGTTAAGGGTCTCATAAGACTTAGTCTTACTAATTTTGTTTTGTTAAATGTCCATGAGGAGAAAATTATAAACTTGCTTTGGAAGAAGTTGGCAAATGTGTATCAAGCCAAATCCCTAGTTAACAAACTTTTTCTGAGAAAGAAGTTGTACTCCCTTCGAATGGAGGACGAAGGATCCGTTGTAGAACATATGAATGCTTTTAACATGTTGGTTGCATAATTTACATCTATTGGTGTGAAGATGGAGGAGGAGGATCAGTGTATGACCTTGCTTTGTTCTTTGCCAAACTCGTGGGATCACCTTGTCATGGCTATTGGAAGTACCACATCCACATTCAAAATGGATGAAGTGGTTTCTTCGCTGTTGTTTGAAGAGATGCGGAGAAAGTCTTCTGAGGCAGCCAAAGAGGCTCTAGCAATTCGTGGAAGACCCAAGGAGAAAGGGAAAAAGAAGGATAAGAAAGCTGAGAAGGGTAGATCCAAATCTACTAGAAAATCCAAGGCTATCTATTGGAACTGTGGTAAATCTGGGCATTTCTGAAAGGAATGCAAAGAGAAAAAGAAAAAGAAGAACCCAGATTCAGATTCTGACAAGTCACAAGATGATGGTGATGCCTTCATCGTAGCCTTGGCAACCCATGCATCTGATGATGTGTGGCTGATTGATTCTGGTGCATCATTCCACATGACCTCGCATCGAGACTAGTTTACTAAGTATGAGGAGTTTGATGGTGGAAAGGTGTACCTGGGTGATGACTCTAATCTGAAGATTGTTGGTCATGGAAGAGTCTCTATTCGATTCCCTTGTAGACGAGTGAAGGGGATCTCTGGGGTAATGCACATCCTAGGCTTAGCATGGAACCTGCTTTCTGTAAGTATGTTGAATGATGCAGGTGTGCAGGTTGTCTTTTCGAAAGAAGGATGCAAGATGACTAGAGGAGCTATGGTGTTTGCTAAGGGTACTAGGAGAGGTACTATGTTTCAGATGGAGGCATGCATTTCACAATGCAATAGCTCTTCTGACTCAAGGAAGAGGGTAGCAGTCACTTCATCCCCACCATCTGAACGAGCAGTTAAGAAATTTGTTGTTTGTAGTTCTGATGATTGTAATCATGCCTTGGAAGTTAAGCTTCCTGTTGAAAAGACAATGTTATGGCATAAGAGATTTGGCCACATTGGTGAGAAGGGTCTGCGTACCCTGAAAAATAAAAACCTCATTGAGGGGTTAGATGATTGTAATCTTGAGTTTGACTTTTGTGAACATTGCATATATGGGAAACAAAACTGTGTTCCGGTTTATTCGAGTTTTCACAAGTCTTCGGATGTGTTGGACCTTGTTCATTCTGATGTATTTGGTCCTGTTAATGTTCCTTCATTATCAAAATCTGTATATTTTGTATCTTTTATAGATGACTACAGTAGAAGTACATGGATTTATTTTCTCAGAAGCAAATATGAAGTCTATGGTAAGTTTAAGGAGTTTAAGGCCTTTGCTAAAAATTAGACTGGTAAAAAGATTAAGTGTTTGAGAACTGATAATGGTGGTGAGTTCTGTTCTACATAATTTGATAAATATTACAAGGAACTTGGGATTGAAAGACATAAGACAACTCCATACACCCCGTAGAAAAATAGAGTTGCAGAGAGGATGAACAGGACACTGATGAAGAAGGCTAGGAGTATGCTTAGTGGAGCTGGCCTAGAACAAAAGTTTTGGACCGAAGCTATTGCCACTGCTTTCTATCTTGTAAATAGATCTCCTACATCAGCTCTTGTTGGAAAGACGCCCATGGAGGTGTGGTCTGGTAGAAAGCCTTCAATAAGGCATCTTCGTGTTTTTGGTTGTGAGGCATATGCACATGTGCCTAAGGAGAAGCGGTCAAAATTGGAGAACAAGGCTGTTAAGTGTATCTTCATTAGCTATGGTGTCAGTGTGAAAGGATATAAGCTTTGGGACCTTGTGGCTGAAAAAGTGTTGTATAGCAAAAGTGTCATCTTCAGAGAGCTTACACCTTCTTCCATTGTTTTACAGCTAGAAGAAAAAGAAAAGAAAGAGGATGTTGTTCAGTTTCCTGCTACCCCTGAGAAGACTGAATAGAAAGACAATATTGGACCTGATGATGAGGAGAGATCTTGTAGCTCTGAAAGCTCAGATGAAGAAGCTGAACCTCAACATTAGCTCTTGAGGAGGTCCAAATGAATCAGAAAGCAACCTGAGAGGTTTAGTTTTACATTGCTTGATTCTAGTTGTGCTTTTGGTTTGCTTACTAACAACGATGAACCTAGAACTGTATTAGATGCTATGGACATGAAAGATGCAGGTTCCTGGAAGGAGGCCATGGAGGATGAGATGGCTTCTTTGGAAAAGAATCAAACTTGGGACTTGGTGCCTTTGCCTCCTGGATGGAAACCCGTTGGATACAAATGGGTGTTCAAGAAGAAATTTGGTGCAGATGGCAGTGTTGAGAAGTATAAGGCTAGATTGGTTGTGAAGGGGTATTCACAAGTGGAGGGTATAGATTATGGTGAGATCTTCTCTCTCGTTGCAAAGCTAACATCCATTCAATTCTTGTTGTCTCTTGTAGCAGCTTATGACTTAGAGGTAGAATAGATGGACATAAAGACAACTTTCCTTCATGGTGATTTGGAGAAAGAAATCTACATGTCACAGCCAGAGCATTATATGGTGAAAGGTAAAGAAATTTTGGTTTGCAAAGTAAAGAAGTCTTTGTATGGTTTGAAGCAGTCTCCTAGGAGGTGGTACTTGAAGTTTGACGCCTTTTTGTTGTCTATTGGATTTGTGAGATCGAAATCGGATCACTGTGTGTATTATAAGTTTGATGGTGATCATATTCTCATTGTTGCATTATATGTTGATGATATGTTGCTCATTGGGAAGGGTAAGAATATGATTTCTGATTTCAAGTCTTAGTTGTTAGCACAATTTGAAATGAAAGATTTAGGGGCAGCTAGGTACATTCTAGGAATGGAAATCAGAAGAGACATAACTAACATAAAACTTTGGTTAAGCCAGAGTAAGTATGTGAAGACTGTGTTGGATAGGTTCAACATGGAAGATTGTAGACCATTGTGTGTTCCTATTTCTTTGGGGACAAAGTTGTCTATTGAGGATCGTCCAAAATCTCCTAGTGAGGTGGAGGACATGAGCAGAGTACCTTATGCTAGTTTCGTTGGTAGTTTGATGTATGCTATGTGTTAGGTCTCAAAAATGCAGGTTACAAATCCTAAGAGGATGCCAAACTCTATGATCAGATTGGCAACATTTTTGAACTAATGCGACAGAGTTAACCTATAGGGTTGATGACTCCCTGCACTTTAGGCACTGCTATACCTAGGCAGGTGGACCTTGAAAGTTGAAGCAGATTAGATGAGTGTGAGTGCTTAGACTAAGTTAATGGATCTACCCACAATGGTAAATGGTGTGGAATAGATGAAAGTTTGCTAACTAGTTCTATATCTAAGATCTGAAAATGATTGGTATAAATTGTATAAGCAATATCAAGGCAAATTTTACAACTATGCTTAACTAATGAATGGGTTTTGGATAAAACTGAATTATGAGTCGAGATGAGACCATTGCCTTATTGGGTAAATAGAGTTAAATAAAACTCTAAGACCAGTGGCTTATATTGGGCAATAACTCTAAATGTTTGGCACAATGCTTTGGTTTACAACATGTATACCCCTTATGGGTATAACAAGAATTCAGATCTCTTAGGGGAGTAGACCATGTATTTTATTTATTGGGGATGACAGCTTTACAGAATTTTAGGAATATATATATGAAATGAGAATGGGAGATGGAAGTGATAATGATGTAGAATGGGGATGATCCTATACTACTGTACATGGAAAAGATTTTTGTTATTGTTGAGAGATTCACAGGACCATCTATGTACTGGAAGATCCTAATCTCTCTTGGTTACCCTAAACTACTATGCATGGAATAAAAGTATTTCGAGAATTATTTAAGAGTTGTCCATGCACTGGCAACACTTATTTCTCTTTGTGCATGATTTTGATATTTTCATGAAAAGAAAGGTTTCAAAAACTGCCCATGCACTGGCAATTCCTGCTCTTCTCCAGACATATTTTGCAGATAGTAAGAATCATCTCCTCCTTTTCCAGTGACAACAAAAGGACCTAACCACAAGGCTTCAAACTTTCCATGCTTTCCTTTCTCTTGGCATCTGGCATTCCACATCAATACCAAGTCATTTATCTCAAATTTTATGTCCTTGGCCTTATTGTCAAAAAGGTATTTTACTTGTGATTGCAATTTGATGTTCTGCTTTTGAGCCAGTCTCCTTGTCTCATCATGTTCTGCAAGATGTTCTAATCTTTCCTCCATTGGTTTAGGAATGTTTAAATCCTCTTGAAGAACAAATTTGTAAACTGGTAGAAGATTTTCTAATGGCATCCTTGCTTGTGTTCCATACACCAGTTCGAAAGGAGATCTTCCAATTGCTCTCTTCACAGTAATCCTATCAACCCACACAGCCATTCTCACGTTTGAATCCCATGCCTTTTTGTTTCCCTCCAACATTCTTTTTATAAATTTCAGAAGATTTTTTTTACTAGACTCTGCCTGCCCATTTGCTTGTGGGTGATAAGGGGCAGCATAAGACACAGTGATGCCATATATATTGTAGAAATTTTAGAGCTCATCAGACCTAAAGCACATTTCGTTGTCTATAATCAACCTCACTGGGGTGCCAAATCTAAATATAATGTTTTCCATTAAAAAGTTGATCACCACCTTGCTTGTTGCTTGTTTAGTTGGGATTGCTTCCACCCATTTTGTGAAGTAATCTGTTGCCACTAAAATCCATTTGTGTCCTCCACTTGACTTCTCTGCAATTTCTCCTATGAAGTCAATACCCCATTGATAGAATTTAGCTTCCACTTGCATAGGTTTCAAGGGTAGTGCTCCCTGATATTTTAATTTTCCTAAAAATTTCTGGCATGCCTCACATTTTCTCGTATAGCAATATGAATTATTGAAAATTCTAGGCCAATAGTATCCAACCCTCAGGATTTTGTGGGCTGTAGTTTTTGCTGAGAAGTGCCCTCCACATACTCCTTCATGTAATTATTTCATGACATGTTTTGACTGATGTTCATCTAGGCATAGTAGCAGAATACCATCCCTAATCTTCCAATAAAGATCTCCATCGATAAATACATACTTTGAAGCCTGTAACTTAAGTGTCCTTTTCTTGTTATCATCATATCCTTTAGGACATTTCATATGTTTCAGATAATATATGATGTCAGTATACTATGGAGTATGCTCAATGCTAGAACTCATGTTATTAATATCATCAGTATTACATATCTGAGAAGCCTCAAGATTGTTTTCAACCATTAGTCTAGCAAGACCCTATCCTCTCACTAGTTTGGTGATTTGGATTTCAATATTAAATTCCTGAATTTTATTAATCCACAGTGGCAAATGGTGTGGAATAGATGAAAGTTTTCTAACTAGTTCTATATCTAAGATCTAAAAATGATTGGTATAAATTGTATAAGCAATATCAAGGCAAATTTTACAACTATGCTTAACTAATGAATGGGTTTTGGATAAAACTGAATTATGAGTCGAGATGAGACAAGTGCCTTATTGGGTAAATAGAGTTAAAGAAAAATCTAAGACTAGTGGCTTTTATTGGGCAATAACTCTAAATGTTTGGCACAATACTCTGGTTTACAGCTTGTATAAACGTGCAGGGAAGTGATTGACAAACTCCTCTTAATAATCCAACTAACACAATCAGGTTTCTTGTTATTCACCAGAAGGAAATTTAATCCTTTCTTGAGGGAACCAATTGAATGAAATATACAAGAATAACAGATAATATCAACTTGGAGACAGAATGACAATCCTAATTATATGGTTTTTCTTAATGATCCAAATCAACACTTCCAGATTACTATGACTGACCAGAAGGATTTTAATTCCTCTTTAAAGAAACCAATTAATCAA
The DNA here is from genome assembly GCA_027924645.1 of Cunninghamia lanceolata. NCBI lineage: Eukaryota > Viridiplantae > Streptophyta > Pinopsida > Cupressales > Cupressaceae > Cunninghamia > Cunninghamia lanceolata. The sequence continues at coordinate 8,748,345 of BSBN01000246.1, forward strand.
GTCACACAAATACAACAAATGTGCATTGACAAATTAAATATATACTTGATATATCAATTTGAACAATAAGGAAATACTAAACTAGAGACAACCAAATAACTGAATAATTCCAACAAACAATTGATGCCAGTATAGAATCACAGGATCAGAGATCTTCTATTAACTTCTTTAATATAATACTTGCAACATGGTCTTTTAAAATATTATGAACTTATCATATTATCTCCTACCGCTGATGATAATTGATCACCATATGTTCAACTTATATAGAAATATTTATGAAGAGACATAACTCTTCAAAATATCTTTTGGGAATTAAAATGATTAACACAACAACAAACAAAGATAATGACTCTAAGCCCTGCTAAGCCATAGGTATATCTGAGCAACATGATCTAGGTACTCTTGGCTTCGATGTGTATCAACAAATTCAATAGCATTTTTGGTAATCACATCCATTGTACGTGGTGTCCATCCTCCAGAATTCTTTGTTCAAATATTCATATAATATTGGAAGAGTACACAAATCATCTAAATCAAATACTTCACAAATGGCATTTTTGGACAAGTGAATAACAGGCTCTCCTTGTGGATTGCATATGGCTTTGAGGCTGGGATTGTAATGTTTAGCCAAGAGTTTCAAGAGTTCCACATTCACAAACACATCAGGGACAACCAATTTGCCTAAATTCAAATGCCAGGGATTAGACAACGAGACATTCCTGAATCTTCTATCATAATGAAATTTGAACAAATCATAGCCTCTGATTGGTGTCCATACATTTCCCAGGTATTTGTATTTGTCTTCTAATTTCTCTACCTCTACCCTGAGTTGTGCAGACCTTCGGGCTTTAGGGGTAGACTCAGGCAATTGGTCTATTAAATCCTGATTTAGTTTTCTTTCTTTCATTTTTTCATCAAGGCTTTTGTCAATTTTCTATTTCTTAGGCTTACTAGTTTCACCTTGTTGTTTTCTACCCTTGCCCTTTACTGGAGTCTCCATTATAATTATGGATAGCAAATTCAAATTGCAATCTACCACATAGAGGTTTTTATGTATGTACCTATTATCTGAGACAATGATCGAACTCCTTTGTTCTCTCCTCCAAGTTTACACTTGTGTGCTCCTCTCAGACAATTCTTTTGAACCCAATCACAATGATTTTGAATGACTCTTCAGGGGATTTATTCTCGGTCTATAATTAATAGTTCTAGTGCATTAATTTCGTAATTATTGTGAGATGTCACATCGTCATAACCTCCTTCATCAGTGGGACTTTTGTAATGTTAGGGTGATCTAATAGCTTATTATGGCGCGAACATTTGCAGATGGCTCAATTGATGTGACTCTTTGTTTTGTCTCCTCGATGTCACCTTTTATATATATGTCTGTATCAGCAAGATATTTCAAGGTTTATCCGATATAGAAATGAGAACAGTAGCTATTGTCAGCTTGACTTACATTATCATTGTGAGAACATCATCGTACTCTGATATTTCAAAAATCTCTGATATGAATATTAGCATGAGTCTTGTAAACATGCTTATCGACTTCTCTTTCCAGGGTAGGTTAGTGGAATCGACAAGACCCAAGAAATTAATACCGATATCGCTTCTCTTTATAATATGTCAGAGAGAGTCTTATCGATGAGTGTGGCCACTACCATCATCGAAATAACATATGATATCGGGATGACTTCATTGAACTATGCGATCCTGGTTGTTTCCCCGATGCCTTTCTTTCTATCCTTCATTGGAATGATCATCATCACATGTCACCGAAATCCTTTGTCATTGTGACTACAGATTTGGTAGGACTTGTAAACTTTATTCTAATTTGTTCCCTTTTGCTGATGAGTTATATCCTCCATATACATCGGTGTGAGTTAGGCCGAAAATGCTTTTCGGTCACTAAGACATCATAAGGTCAAAGACACTTTAATCTCTTTCCTCGATGTGCATTTCTTCCTGATGAGTCACTAGCTCCACCCGTTCCATGGGTTGTTCGGCAAGAGTCTTACCGAATTCTCTCGTCAGTGTGATCTATACTGTCGGGGCAGTGTTCGGAGTATTCTCTGATAATGTTTTCTCGTGCCGATAGTCCTCACCTTTGATTAACTCAGTGTGACTGGGGACTCTCTCTCCGATGAAGGGTTATTGGGGTTACTTCTTTCATTAGATATTTCTGATACACATCTAGCTCGCTTCAAATAGAACATGGATCGGTATAAAAAACACCGAGGTCTCACCGAAATGAAGGAACTGAGGCCCCTTATTATACTATGGTTTGAGGGGTGAGGCAATTATTTGTGGTGAAAATCATGTGATATTTATGGAATTTATCAGCTGCTATTATGATTTTGGGTGTATGATTTTCTGATTTGGTTGGACATGGGGTGGGTAGGAGTACAGGAAAATTTTGAAATTTTCCTATCCCACCACTATGCTCTGCACAAGACCAGACATTGCCCAAGTAGTGGGAGTCCTTAGTCAATTTATGGCTAATCCTGGACGGGTAAATTTGGATGCAGTTAAGTGAGTGTTCAGATATTTGAGGGGTACTTCTGAGTATTCCATATGCTATCATGGTAATGCTATAGGACCTCCACATTCTGTTGATATTCGTGGATTTGGGGATTCAGATTAGGCAGCTGACATTGACAGTAGGAGATCCACTAGTGCTTATGTGTTTACATTGTTTGGTGGTGCTATTAGTTGGATGAGTAAGCAACAACCTATAGTTGTTTTGTCCATGATAGAAGTTGAGTATATGGCAGCAACTCATACTTGTAAGGAATCCATTTGGCTTAAGAGATTGTGTTCAGATATTGGTGTTGATGCAGGTCAGATTACGATCAGTTGCGATAGTCAGAGTGCGATTTGTCTTGCGAGGAATCCAACTTTCCATGCCAGAACAAAGCATATTGATGTTCAGTTTCACTTCATGTGAGACATGGTAGAGGATGAAAAGGTAAATTTGGAGAAGGTAGATACTTTGAAGAATGTTGCAGATGCATTGACGAAGCCAGTGGGCACAGAGAAGTTCAGATGGTGTTCAGAGTCTATGGGCCTCTCGGCCTATAGCAGTTAAATCCTGTTATTCTATTGGCTCTTACAAGGTGTTCAACAAGTGGGAGAATGTTGGGAATTAAGGTGTCTCAACCTTGGTAATTCCTTGCATTATTTATGATTATATTTATTAATTCCTTGCCTAAGTTGTAAATTAATTATAAATTCCATATTATCATTTTGTGGGATGTCGCACGGTGATGTGTCATCCTACATAGAAGATGACAACTTGTAATTTTCTCCTCACATGAGGAGATAGGCGTCCCACTTTGTGGTAGGAGCATTTTTCCATGTGTCAGCATCTTGAATGCTGTGTAAGGGAATGTTTGACCAAAATGGTTATGACGGATTCCTATGACAAAGTTATGACATGTAAGAGTTAGAAATAGAAGCTTGTAAGATAGGTGAAAACATGTGTCATGAAGCATCTTTGAAAAAGGCATATTTGGGCACCCCAAGGTGGACTATGACATGTTGTAAGAGAATATGCTATTTATAGCATGTGTATGACAGATTCTCTTACACCTGTAAGTTGTAACTGCTATGACAGATTCTATGACGATCGTAAGAGTCATAAGAGCATCTGTCATAGCCCATTTTGGAAATAGGTGACCTCTTTGGAATGGGAGCTATGGACAAGTATCAGATACATTCTACAATGTTGACCAAGTGTCCTTAGGCATGGGTTTTTGGCCATCAGGCCAAGTTGGACGCCCATTCCAAGATAGGACCAATATTGCCTTGTATATTCTATATAAATAGGTGCTTGGAGGAGGAGATGGATTATAGGATTGACAGGTATTGTTATGCTACCGAATTGACTCCAGATATGAGTGTCAAAGACCATTGAAGCTTGCATTGCAAGTGTATTGTAAACCATATTCAATTTTGATAATACATTGTGCAAGTTTCTGAGTGTGGGGTTTTTCACCTGATAAGGGTTTTCCCCACATTATATCTTTGTCTCTCTTCTTCTGTCTTCTTTCTAGTTCATGTGTATTGCTGCAATATCTCTGTTAGATGTTTAATGTTGCTATAATTGTAAGGATTAAATTGAATTTGCATAGCTCTCTCCTCATTAGATTAGTGTAGGAAGCGATTTTCGCACACCTAGCTTCCTTTCAAAGTTGACCTAAATGAGGATCTTGTCAAAAATTGCTTCACAATGGATGATGTCCACCACTTGAGAATCAAGTGGGACACAATAATGGCAAGATAAAGAATGAGGAAAAGTGTAAATGTTGCATATCAGGGTGCCTTTGCAAAGGTACATGACCCCATTCAGAGGATTCAGAAAATACTAGATAATGTAGAGCAATTAATTGCTACTACTCCTGCAAGAGATGAAAGACCACCATATCAGCCTAGCACCTCAAGGGGAGGATATGATGTGAAAAGAGAGTCAATTGCCCCTCCCCCTGCCAAAAGGGCAAAAATTATTGATTTAGAAAATCCAGAAGAAATTGAAGTGGTAGATTTAGAAAGGGAGGCAGAAGAACATGTGTAGGAAGCTGCCCATCAGGTGAATTCACCTAACAAAGTAAGGCCCTATTCATCCCCTAAAAATAGGGTAGTGAGGACAATGAGAAGCCAGAATGTGGATATTGAAGATGTTAGAATAATGGCTTGTAATAAATTTTTAGAGGATGATAAATTTATAAACACTCCTAAATTCAGGAGTTATGTATTGAAAGTAAGAAGTGAGGAGTTCCAAAAAAGGATTGAAGATGCTAAGAGTGGAGCTGACCTTGCTGAGTATGAGGCCATTACTCAAAAGGTCTTAAAAGAGGTCAATTAATCCATTAGCACAATGACTCCAGAGGAGGGGAGTGCATTAGTGCCTAAGAGTAATATTTTTATCCTTCCTTACTGGACCCTGTCAGATGCAATTGCATTTGACACAATTACCAGAGAAGATTTTGATATAACAGGTGAACAAATAGAGAAGGCTCTCTCTAGTGCAGCCTTCAATCCTAGGTTTGAAGCATTGGCTATATGGGTTCGAGCCCCAAATAATAACAAGCCTAGGGTTGAATTGGGGGAATTAGTAGGAGATGTGATAATTAAGAGGGTATCTGACACCCCTGCCCCCCAAGCTGCAACTTTGAATGTACAGACTGCACAATTTGTTGAAGCAGTCACCAACAAGTTGCAGAAAGAACATGATGAGCTACTACTACAATATGCCCATGCAATTGCATAACTCAATAGGTGCAAGGAGCAGTTTTCATTAGGGGCTGGTACCTCCACTCCCCCACCTGTGATCCCAACAGTAGAGTCCTTACCAATTGATACAGAGCCTCTCTTATATGAAATCAGAGAACTGAATAAGGAGAACAAGAATTTGGGGGATGAGAAAAATAATATAGTGAGGGATATGTTCACCAATTTGATAAATCATAGGATGGCTAAAGTCTTGGCAAGGTTGGATGAGACCTGGAGGTCTTATTCACAATTGAGAATAGCCTATGAAAAGCATGAATTAGATAATGAAAGGCTCTCGGTTGCCAGAGCAAGATGGTTGCCAAGGACTAGAGAGGTAAGGGATCTCCATAGATGTTTGAGATTTGATGCACAGGCACCCCCTGAATTAAAGCTGGTAGTGGATATGTTGCAACATTTTCAGGAAGTTGCCAATTTTTAGTTGAGGTTAGATAAAGTTTTGATAGAAAAGAAACAAGCTATTGAAAAGATGGACACCAGGTGGCTACTGAGTATTTTAGAAGGCGATGGGAAAGTAAAAGGCCTAGACAAATAGAAAGTAGAAATAGAAGAAAATGCCAACCAATTAATTCCTACTTGTTGTATTGATGTTGATCCAACTATGAAGATTTTGAGCTCTGCACTTGATAAATTGCATATAGTTGAAATAAATTTTAAAATATTTTGTAAGGAAGTAAAGATTTTATTGGATGCTCGATACACCAGTCATAATGGGAGGGTTGCAGAGATAGTCTCCTTTCAATGGCTGTCTGAAAAGACATATAATGACTGGATAGAAAAGTATGGGCCTGTGTAATTGAAAGGAACGGCCAACCACCACCTACCCTCTATTAATGAGGTAGATCTCCTTCAAGCAATTGCATATTCTCCAATGTCTATCTACTTCTCTCTTCTTGTCTCCATGTAGTAAATTTTTTAACACCAATTATGGGTGGTGCATTGTATCAAGTATTCTCTGAAATGACAATGTAATTAATGATGAGTACACGTTCTTGGTCTATAAAAGAACTGTGTTACTCATTCTTGTGTTGTTGAATGATTTTGGAGTTTTTGAAGAGTAAATAAATTACAGGTTTTGCTGGGTTGCTTCATTTCTTGTCCTGTAAGTCTATGAATTATGTGTTGAATTTATTTCTACATAAGTTTTGCTCAATTTCATGTTGATATAAATGAAAAATGCTTTATGCATGTATTTTGTTAATTGTCTCCATGGTTGTATGCACTCTTCTTCTGAATCAAATAACTAATGGTTATCTAAGATTCTAGAATATAGGTTAACTATATTGCATGCTTAATCTTCTACTTCTATTCAAGGAATAGATTAAATGTTCTAGGTTAAGTATGGTGAAGAATGTATTGCAATAGGGATATATGTAAGTAGAGTTAATAGAATACCCTATAATGTGTGGTGTCTGTAAGACAGGTACTAATCCAACCCCTTGAAACTTGAATGTCAATTGAGTTTATGAGAATCATTCACATATATGTCAGTTTGACTCCATGCCCTAAGATAAGCACCAGTCAGAGTTTGTAGTGAGTTTATGAATCAAAACCCAAGTCTTACAACCAAGCATAAAACAAAATCAGAACATCATTTATAAACTTTTAGGATTTTAGGAGTAGTTTAGGTTCAGAATCATTTGGTTCACAAATGGAGGAGGGTCCAAAGCTAGCCCCTTTGCATTTATCTTACAATTTTGGCCTTCATAAGAAAGGATTCATCCGCTTTATGTCAATACCTGGTCACAATCAAAGATTTATCCTAGAGGTATTGAATAGGGAATACCCCCTAGGTTTTGCAAAGCCTAAAGAAGGAGAGGAGACTTTAGAGTTAGTCTCCTATATTGTTGGCCTCTGACCTGAGGATCATGTTGATAAGTGATGGCTACCTTGTAGGAAAAACTTAGGAACGATCAGTTGGAAAAAACCCAACAAGCTCAAGACTCAAAACACATGGGAAGACAAGACACAAAGAAAGAATAAATTTGAAAAATAGTTGGGCAATACCTACTAGATCATTCACCACCAAGTGGACCAAGAGTGGTGTATGAGACTGTTCTACTAATGAAGCACAATCTTATTAATAAGTCCATGCTAAGCTCACATCTAGCTCCAGGTGTAGGCGTTGTGACGAAGGATTGCACCCTTATTAAGCACTAAGCCTAATAATCATGTGACACATTGGATCACTTTTAGATTGTGGGTTGTCTATAATGAAAGTGAACCTTCGAAAGAGTCAGCTCCCTTTAAAAGCCTCCTAGATCTGATGTACTTTCGAGGAAAATAGATAGAAAGCTAACTAATGAAACTGAAATTGATCCTAAGAGGTGATGCACCAATGATTGTACTCTAACTTACAACCTGATTCACAACTATCTTTCAATATATCTGCTCACACAACTCAATTTGAACAATCTTAACACATAAATATTTTATAGAAAGTCCTAAAATCAATCTACTTTTGTCTGAAGGAAAACCAATGTCTTCACAACTTGAAAAGTAAAGAAATCAATTGCACAATCTACAACCTGTGATAAACAACTGCCTTTCTATATCTATGATTCAATGAATGAGACATAAATTTAAAGGTTTAATGTTTAAAACACAATTAACTTTCATCAAAATCACTCAATAGAACATAACACCTAAAACTAAGAAGGAAAACACCTAATTTTATTAAGAAATGGTAGGAATACCTTTGCAATAACTGTAAAATATGCTAAAAAACAAGCTGCTACTATATAAAAATCTGTAAAAATTATTGAGTTACAATATTGAAATCTCTCTTTGCAATGTGCAAAGGCAAGAATAAAAGAAATAACTTTCCTTCTCAGTTTCAGGTGTTATGTTCTATTGAGTGATTTTGATGAAAGTTTATTGTGTTTTAAACATTAAACCTTTAAATTTATGTCGCATTCATTGAATCATAGATACAGAAAGGTAGTTGTTTATCACATGTAGATTGTGCAATTGATTTATTTACTTTTCAAGTTGTGAAGACATTGGTCTTCCTTCAAATGAAAGTAGATTGATTTCAGTCCTTTCTATGAAATATTTGTGTTAAGATTGTTCAAATTGAGTTGTGTGAGCAGATATATTGAAAGATAGTTGTGAATCAGGTTGCAAGTTAGAGTACAATCATTGGTGCATCACCTCTTAGGACCAATTTCAGTTTCATTAATTAGCTTTCTATCTCTTTTCCTTGAAAGTACATCAGATCCAGGAGGCTTTTAAAGGGAGCTGGCTCTTCCAAAGGTTCACTTTCATTATAGACAACCCATAGTTTGAAAGTGATCCAATGTGTGACGGGATTGTTAGGCTTAGTGCTTAACAAGGGTGCAATGCTTCGTGACAACAATTTTTGGCACGCCCAGTGGGACTCTGAACTGAGTTTCAGGCCACTTAAATACCATTTTTTTTGTTGTCTTGGTATGAACAACAAAGTTTCAGTCTTCTGAGGTGAAAACATCATATGTGGCGAGTCTATTCTTCTGATTTTGTATATCTAGTGCAGATAGCACATGAGAATAATACAAACAAGGGGAAGTTCAACTCCATTTGAGTACCTGTAGTTGTCACCACCAAGAAGAAGAGGTAGAACATCAAGGAGAGCTCCTAGTCCAATAGGAAGAACCTATTATACTCCTCCAAATCTCAGGCATGTAGGGTTTGTTCAAATAAATCAAGTACTAAACAAACAAGTACAAGCTCCTCAACCTCCACCAATGGCAAGACAATTACCTTTTGTGACATTTAATGGTGGCAGCCCATTGCAGCTTGCACAACATGATGATATACTGGTGGCAACCCTAAGAAGCTTTCCTTTCTTCACTGGTGAAGATCAAACTACTCTCATTGAACATATCAAGGATGTGGCTACATTATGTTTAGTTCATCATATAACACAAGAGAATGTTGCAGTGAGACTTTTGGCTGCATCTCTGAAGGGTAAGGTTCTTCAGTGGTTTAGGCGATTGGTTATAAATTCAATCACTTCATGGGATCTGTTGGGTGAAGCATTGAATAAGCAATTTGAAGATAAGTCAGACAACCTATCACTGGTTGAACATTTGAGTACAATAAAGAGAGCTCAACAAGAGCACATGGCAAATTTCAACTTCCATTTTCAAAGGACTTGGAACAAAATACCAACGGTGGTAAGGCCTATTGCCAATCATGCTTTCTTGTACTTTCTTAAGGCTTTAAATAGTGATATTGTAGTAATGGTTCAATAAATGGGTGGTACAACACTACCAGATACTTATGATGTTGCCATAAAGGCTAAAAAAACCTAATTTAAGATGGTAAGATAGCTCTGAGACCCCCAATGCCTATTTTCCTAGAGGTGCATCCACCTGTTCCATTGCAAATTCCACCTATTGCTACTGTACCTATTGTAGCAACATTAAAATATCAATTTACTACTCAAACAAAAGTTGTCCTAGCCCCATCCCAGGAGCTTTAGGAGATTAAGGGGTTGTTACAAACATTTGGAAATGAATTAGTGAATATTAAAAAGTAGCAAAATCAAGTTTATAGACCTTATCAGGCCCAACAGCAGTCTAACCAACAGAATAGACCTCCATATTAGGCTTATAACCAAGGCCAAAGAAGAAATTTTAACACAAGACCATATCAGCCTTATAACCAGCATGCTTCCAGCTCTTCCAGAGAATTAGTTCCAGTTCAGAATAATATGGCACAAGTGTATGACTAGTGTTACCCTTGTAACTAGCCACATAACCAATCAACTTGCTCAAATGGCATGATAAATCAGGCCTTAATGGTGCAAAATAATGTTGTTGTCCAACAAAACATAGCACAAGAAAACCCAGAATAGCAAGTTTCTCATCCTGAACATGACTATCCTGATGCAGCATTTATGAATTGGCAAGGTGAGGAGTTATGTGGGGTAAACCATACACAAGGGCAAAACCAATTAGCCCAGTCCATAGCAGCCAATACAAGGGCCAAAAAGAGAGCCATTGATCTAGGAAAGCAAGCTAGTAGAGGGAAAAATCAAGCTTAAACAAGTCAACAAGGTGCTACTAGTCCATCACAGCCACCTAATGTTTAGGTTTTACCAAGTGGACAGCCTGTTCCAAACAAAGATCAGCCAAGAGGGCAGCCACAACCGATACAACAGTAAGTGGATCCTACTGTTGCAAAAGGACAGCCAAAGGTTGGTACTTTTCCTTTCAATATTTTAGAGCATATGAAAAAAGAAAATGTAAGCATGTCTATGTGGGATTCATTGTCTCTTCCAGGCCAAAAAGACTTGTTGCAAAAAGCCTTATCTAATGTCTCTTTGACCCATGTGATGAGACAATAAATCGTCTCATCTATTAGCTAAATAAAAGCATGTATTTTTCTTAATTAGTGTCATTGCATATATTAATGCTATTACATGGTTTGCCTTGTAATCAATAATTAGTAGTTTAAAGAATAAATTATGTCAATTTGAAACGTCAGAAAACTTCTAGAAAGAAGCATTAAAAGAGGAAGTTTAAAAACACAGTTTTAGTACAATGGCAATATCTCCCTCGTTTCTCAATGAAAACTAAAATTTCAAAATGATATGGAAAGATGGTAACAAGGGGAATAAAACCTAGAAACTGTTTGAAGAGATCCACCAAAATAAACGTGCAATTTGTGACTGGATTTGACTAAAATAAAAGTGGCGTGAAAGAAGGCAGCGAAATCAGAGGAAGAAGATTTAGTTTTTCTCCCCAAAAATAGGATCTCAAATCCACATTCTTGGTAGACTGATGAGAATAAGAATTCTATAAATTCATTGTAATCAAGGAATCAAAGGGGAAGAGTTTTATAAAATAATATAGTTCAGTATTTTAGCAGCAACAGTGTAGTTTGTTTGTAGTTTTCATTTCTTAGTTTATTTTTCCAACAATCTTTCCATTCCCTATTATTTGCATTTCAAGTATTTCCCTTAACAAGTTTCTTAGGCTAGATTTGATTCCAGCAATTTCATTTACAATCTCTTAGATTAGATTTGATTGCAGCTATTTGTTTCATGCATTTCCCTTCAATTCTGTTTCTAGAAAAAGAATGTCATGCAAATGATTTCTTCTCCCTCTTGCATATCGCCATGGACACTGTCCTAGTTTGACATTTATAATTAAATGATGAGGGCTACATCGACCCCCATCATTTTTGGCACCTTTGTCGGGGATATGTGTCATTAGGGAGTTGCTGTTGATCTGGTGACAACAGGTCAAAAGGAAAAATTAGTTTGACAAATCTTTTTTTTAGGTTTATTATTTTAGAAACTCCCCCCAAAACAACAGATCCAAAGGAAGAAGTTCTTGTATGTAAAGAAGGTGACAGCTCTTGTGCAACCTCCTCAACTGTAGGACCATGACTTCAAGCCCAGCAAGGAAAGCATTATTATTATTTGGACACCTTCAAGGTCCAAGGAGGGTTGCCTGATCAAATATTTGAAGGACAAGGAGTTGCATCCAATCATGCATGCAACAAAATGTGATGAAGGATTGCAAGATCTTTCCAATCAGCCCATGCATCTACTAGAATCAAATATTATGGAGAAGGCTATCATTTCAAAGGAAGGTGAAGCATCAGAGTTTAAATCTTCAATCATCTTCTTCTCATGGTTTTCTTCTTTAAAAAATTGAATGCATGGATCCATATTTTGAGGAAAGGGAGTTATTTTCCACAACCAGTAAATGGTTTTGTGTAACCTATCTCTACATCAATAAGTAGAGTAGGATAGAGTAGGTTTCTTTTCTACAAATAAGTGCTTTGCACATGCTATGTCTTCTTCTCTAAATCTCAAAAACATGCATTTCTCTATAAATGTTGCTACTCTCAAGAGCTTTTGTAGATTTATTTGGGTATTTGAAGACATTCTAGATCTCTCCATAGCTATCCATGGTCTCTATTTCCATCATTAGAACATTCTGGATCTCTCCAGAGCCACCAAGGGAGAAATAATAGTTAGCTCCGGATAAGCTTTGGATAACTCCAAAGTAACTTAGAATATCTTCAGAGCATCTCTAGTACATCTCTAGAAGCAATTGCAATAAAGGTGAAGAGATTGGCTCCAGAAGCTCACTATGAGTTGCAGGAGGACCTGCAACATTTTAGGTGTGGGGGAGATGATGATACAATAAATTGTCTCATCTATTAGCTAAATAAAAGCACGTATTTTTCTTAATTAGTGTCATTGCATATATTAATGCTATTACATGGTTTTCCCTGTAATCAGCAATTAGTAGTTTAAAGAATAAATTCTATCAATTTGAAACGTCAGAAAACTTCTAGAAAAAAGCGTTAAAAGAGGAAGTTTAAAAATACAATTTTAGTAAAATGGAAATATCTCCCTCATTTCTCAATGAAATCTGGAATTTCAAAATGATCTAGAAAGTTGGGAATGAGGGAAACAAAACCCAGAAACTATTTGAAGAGATTCACCAAAATAAATGTGCAGTTTGTGACTGAGTTTGACTGAAATAAAAGTAGTGTGAAAGAAGGCAACGAAATCAGAGGAAGAAGATTTAGTTTTTCTCTCCAAAAATAGGATCTTAGATCCACATTATTGGAGGATTGATTGAGAATAAGAATTCTATAAATTCATTGTAATCAAGGAATCAAAGGGGAAGAATTTTATGAAATAATATAGTTCAGTATTTTAGCAGCAGTAGTTGTTTGTAGTTTCATTTCTTAACAGTCATTTCGTTTCTAGTTCTTGACATTTCCAGTATTTCCCTTCATAAGTTTCTTAGGATAGATTTGATTCTAGCAATTTCATTTACAAGCTCTTAGATTAGATTTGATTGCAGCAATTTATTTCATGTATTTCCTTTCAATTCTATTTGTAGAAAAAGAATGTCATGCAAATGATTTCTTCTCCCTCTTGCATATCGCCATGGACACCACTCTGGTTTGATATTTTTAATTAAATGATGAGGACTGCAGCGACCCTCATCATTTTTGGCGCCATTGCCGGGGATAGGTGTTATATTTTAGTTAATGGTTTTGTATAACCTATCTCTACATCAATAAGTAGAATAGGACAGAGTAGGTTTCTTTTCTTCAAATAAGTGCTTTGCACATGCTATGTCTTCTTCTCTAAAGCTCAAAAACGTGCATTTCTCTATAAATGTTTCTACACCTGATGAGGTCGTACTAGTGTTCATTAATTCATCATCATTTAATTATCAATCCAGAGGTGTCTGGAGTGTTCTGCGATAAGACTCTTAGTATGGGGGATTTTGGAGTGGATCTAAATCAGTGGTTGGTGGACAAAGTCTGATTTACTTAACTTGCGGAAATAAACACACATGCAAGGAATGGAAACTATTTATTTGCTTGAAAGGAAACACACATACTTGGAAAGAAACTATTCTAATTGCTTTGGAAATAAACACAATTTCTTGAAAAGAAATTATTCTAATTGTTGGAGAAATAAACACACTTTGCTTGAGAGGAAACTAGTTAAATTGCCAGAAGGAAACTATCTTAAGTGCTGAAATAGAACTTCAAAGTAATTAAATCCATTGTCAAATCACAACAAAGAAACACTCTAAATATATCAGTGTTGTTGAAATAACAATCCTATTTTTGGTATTTTTAGAATTTATAAAACAAACTGTCACATCCCTCTTTTTGAAAACAAATATGCTATTTACTTTCTTGCAAATTTTAGTAATTTAATATGTTGTGAATGACATGGAAATTGACGATTTATCTTACAAAGTTGTTATATTGAATTGTGGAATCTAATGGTTACGATCAAGGTGATATTGTAGACTAAATGTCTTTATAATAAATGCAATGATGTTTGGATATATTATGTTTTGATTTGAACATAGGTACTTTGACCACAAAATGGTATGTGAGTCTGTCGATGCAGGAACAGGTGGATCGTGTTCGACGGGAAGAGAAAGTACTTTCGAGAGAGAGTATAGACTCTGGAAATTAACCATGGGCATTTGTTACTGAGGTCGCTAAACAGGTAGATAAACCTTGGAACCAACCAGTTAGTCTTGTTTGTCGGTTGGGTTAGTTGACTAGATGTCGACGTCATGTAGAATCTTGGAGTCATCGATGTCGTTGTAAGTCCATCATAGCAAGTCGACTTATTTAGACGTTTAATATTTTCATTTATAAGTGTTTATTGAACCATCTTGTAGCAAAATTGTAAATCTTGTCTCGTAGTCGAAAGACGCGAGAAGTCGGCTTTGTGCGTCTATCGTCGTAAGAACTCGTTTGCTTACGACCAATCCATCGTGATTGTCGTAAAACGCGTCAAACTTGTATTGTGAAGTTATTCTATTCTTGTAGATCGACAAATGTCGATTTGTAGCCTTAGCATGAAATAATTCATTTGGTCATCGTTCTTCTGTCTTTGACCGCGAGTAGTTGTCAATCTAACTTTGAGTTTTTTTTTTAGTAAGTTGGTCTTTGCCTCTTGTCCCTTGTCGACCAAAACGATGCTTTAGTCATTTCCTAGACCACCGCCAAGCCAAGCTTAACTCCATAATACATCTTATGGTGGCTTTTGGATTGAATTAGATAACTTGGTATTCGAGTGGAGGCGGAGTTGTTTTGTCTTCTAGTAAGCCACGTCGCCATAAGAACCACCACCTTTTTGATTAGTCGTGATAAATGGAAGTCGGGTTTAAAATCAATTGTGTCGACCCATATGATTTAAATATGTCAACCGAGCACTCTTTGGAGAGATTCCTTTTACCAAACGTGAGAGGAAGGCAATTTGCTTTTGGTGAAGGAGCGTAACCGATATTAAATGAGATACTCCATTACCGCGGCATAGGAGGGTTTTCGGTGGCTGTTGTGCGAAGGGAGATGGAACTGTGGAGGTAAGGAGAAGTCGAGGTAGTTTTAGAAGTAGAGAGATCCATGGAAGGCGGTTGAAAGTTGTTTTAACTTCCTTCGTGGGTAGTAGGAGTGAAGGGGAGAACGTGAATGAAGAGTTTAATGAAGATTCCCTTCGCAAGGTGTAAGAGGAAGGATGTAGCCATCGCTGAGGGAGAAATGGCAGAAAAGAACTGCGAAGAAAGAGGAAGGAGCCGTCGTTGAGGAGATGCCAACGGATAGGGAGAAGCTGCGGGAAGAAAGAGGATGACAAGGCAGTTATTGTTGTTAGAGACCATCACCGGAGAGGAGTTAGAGGAGTTAGTGGTCATGGTTGAGAGAAAGGGAGTCGGCAGTAAAAGAACGAGGAGAGAAGGCCATTACCGCGGATAAGAGGTGGCGTTTAGCAGGAGTAAAACGGGGAGTGGATAGTGAGAAAGAACGGAGAGAGAGAGAGACGGAAAATAGAGCCCCGGGCACTGTAAAGAAAGAAAAGAAAAACGACAGTGAAAGAGCAAGGTGAACTATCTGTGGTCGAGTACGCAGAAAAATTCACTAGGTTACTGAAGTATGTTCCCCAATACCAAAAGGATGAAAGGTTCTGAATCAGAAAGTTCATCATGGGACTCAATCCTCAGATCGGTGGTGAGGTGGAGGTGCATGGTCCAAGCACAATGGATCAAGTTTATGAAAAGGCAATAAAACAGGAGCAGAAGATTAAATCTATCTCTGCTTACCATGACAAGAAACGCAAGAAGTTTGACAAGAACTACAATGATCAGTCTTTTAAAAGGAAAAATGACAAGGGGTATGGAAACATGAGGTTTGATAGGGGAAATCGAAAGAATCAAGGAGGATTTGGTTATGAGCGCAGAGGCGAAGATTTTAAGAGAAATACAAATTTTAAGAAGAATGGTGATTCTGCAAGTAGGCCATCTGAGAAGCGAGGACCTATAGGGGGATGCTTTTCTTGTGGAGGAGATCATTACGCTAACCGTTGCCCCAACAAGAAGCCAAATGGGAGGCCTAGGAACACAGAGCTTCCTTCACAGCAGGAAGCTTTTCAGCAAAGGATTCATGCCGCTCTTGACAATCGGCAAGCGGAGTATCAAATCACTCCTATTGAGATGACAGGTACCTTATTTGGAGTTCCTGTTTCTATTCTATTTGATACTGGTGCAACAGAAAATTTTGTGTCACCTAGAGTCTTAGGTAAATTTTCTAGAAAAGCTGGTTTTATGTCAAAACCTTGGACAGTAGAATATGCAAATAATTCAAAGGCTCAGGTAGAGCAATGTTTGTTCGAAGCTAGGATTGATGTTTCTAACTTCGCCACTGAGGCAAACTTATACGTAGCACCTTTAGGGTCCTACGATGTCATCCTAGGAATGAGCTGGTTGTGGAAACATCGAGCCAAAGTAGATTGCTATCGTAAAACCATTGAGTGTCTGGATCAGACGGGCAAAACAGTGAATCTCCAAGGAATTCAAAGGGAAATAAAGGTTAGGTCCATTTCTTCTAAACAACTAAAGCGGGCTAGGCGAAAGGGATGCCAACTCTTTGCAATCAAGATGGACCTAGTAGAGGAAACCTCGGAGAAGCAATCTTTTGAGGAAAGATATCCATTTTTGTGCAACTTCAGGGATGTATTTCCTGAGGAGTTACCAGGCTTACCTCCGAAGAGAACATTTGACTTTGGCATAGACATTAAACCAGGATCGGAGCCAATCTCTAAAGCTTCATATCATATGACTACCACAGAACTTATGGAATTAAAAGCTCAGTTGCAGGAGCTTTCGTCTAAGAATTTGATTAGGCCAAGTGTATCACCATGGGGAGCCCCGGTTATCTTTGTAAAAAAGAAAGATGGAACTTTAAGGCTGTGCATAGATTATAAGATGCTTAACAAGGCAACCATAAAGAACAAGTATCCCTTGCCGTGGATTGATGATCTATTTGACCAAATGCGTGGCGCATCGGTCTTTTCCAAGATAGATCTGAGATCTAGATATCATCAGTTAAGGTTGAAAGACGAAGACATTCCTAAGACAGCTTTTAGAACGAGGTATGGTCATTATGAGTTTACGGTGCAGCTGTTTGGATTGACCAATGCACCTGCTGCATTCATGAATCTCATGAATAGTGTATTTAGAGATTGTCTTGATAAGTTTGTACTAGTCTTCATCGATGATATTCTGATCTATTCCAAGGATGAAGAGGAGCATGCACAACATCTTCAAATAGTCTTGCAACGGTTGAGAGAACATAAATTGTATGCGAAACTCTCCAAGTGCACTTTCTTTCAGAAAGAAGTACAGTACTTAGGGCACATAATATCAACCGATGGGATATCAGTTGATCCGGCCAAAATAAAAGCTATTATGGAATGGCCTGAACCTACCAATGTGTCAGAGGTACGAAGTTTCATGGGATTAGCAGGGTATTACAAGAAATTTGTGTTGAATTTCTCAAGCATAGCTAGCCCCATTACCTCTTTGCAGAGAAAAGGAAAAAGGTTTGTGTGGACGGATGTATGTCAAAAGGCTTTTGATTTGTTAAAAGAAAAATTAACAACCGCTCCAATTCTGAAAGTTCCTGATCCAGAGGGAGAGTTTGAGGTTATCACTGATGCCTCGGGGGAAGGATTGGGAGGTGTGCTTATGCAAGATGGCAGGGTAGTAGCCTATGAGTCTAGGAAGCTGAAAAATTATGAGCAGAACTACGCTCCTCATGACCTAGAGATGGCAGCAGTGGTTCACGCCCTTCAGATGTGGCAACATTATTTGTTGGGAAGGACTTTTATTTTAAAATCAGATCACCAAAGCCTTCGCTACATATTCACACAACCTAATCTCAATGCTAGGCAAAGGAGATGGTTGGAACTTATAGCCGATTATGACTTTGAAATTTCTTATATCAAGGGCAAGGAAAACTGAGTAGCGGATGCTTTAAGCAGAAGAAGGCATATAACCTCTATAATTTCCATACATGCTAACTTTAAAGACTTAGTATTGCAAAACTTATCTAGGGATGAGTATTATGAACAAGTGAAACAGGCGCTGTACTCAAACCCTAAGGACCCAAGATATGACGGATTCAGTTTTGAATCCAATGGATTGATGTGATTCAAGGGAAGAATATATGTTCTGATTCAGTTGAACTTAGAAACCTTGTGTGGAAGGAAGTTCACTGTGCTCCTTACTCTGGACACCCAGATGTAACTAAACTGTTAGCGGATGTAAAGCCGCTATATTTTTGGAAGGGAATGAAAAGTGATGCTGCAAAGTTTGTAGCTAGTTGTTTGGAATGTCAGAGAGTTAAGGCAGAACACCAACATCCTGCTGGGTTGTTGTACCCACATGATATTCCGGAATGGAAATGGCAAGTTATTAGTATGGATTTTGTCCAAGGGCTACCTATGTCTAAGAATAGGCATGATGCAATATTGGTTGTTGTGGATAAACTAACCAAGGTTGCACATTTCATACCGGGAAATTTGACAGATGGAGCACATATTTTGGCTCACAAATTTGTGCAAGAAATTTTCAGATTGCATGGGGTGCCTGAAAAGATAATATCTGATAGAGATGCACGGATAACATCACGGTTTTGACAAACCTTATTTTCTGCCTTAGGGACTAAACTAAATGTAAGTACTGCTTATCACCCCGAAACTGATGGACAGACTGAAAGAGTGAATCAAGTATTAGAAGACCTTTTGAGAATGTATTGCATGGATCAGCAATACAGATGGGAGGAGTATCTACCTCTTGTCGAATTTGCCTATAACAATTCCTATCATTCTGTCATTAAGATGGCACCATTTGAAGCATTATACGGAAGGAAATGCAGAACTCCTATAAGCTGGGATAAGCTGGAAGATAGGATAAGCATTGGACCTGAAATGCTTGCTGATATGGAAGAAAAAGTTAAAGTGATTAGGAAGAGATTGGCAGAAGCCAATGACAGGCAAAAGAGTTATGCAGATCGCAAGTGAGTGCCTAGACACTTCTCTGTTGGCGAGAAGGTGCTTTTGCGAGTGAAACCCCAAAAGAGTTCTATAAAGTTTGGTAAATCTTCGAAATTGGCTCCTCGTTATGTCGGACCTTTCAAAGTTCTTGTAATTATCAATCCGGTTGGCTACAAAGTTGCTCTACCTCCAGCCTTGTCTAAGATGCATAATGTTTTTCACGTTTCGTATTTAAAGAAATATTATGTAGGTAATAACCACATCCCAAACTGGAATTCTTTACAGATGCAAGAACCCGGGGTGGTTGTGATCGAGCCACTCAAGGTGCTCGAAATGCGTAAACTTCGTTTACATAATCGAGAAGTTTTGCAATGCAAAATACAGTGGGATCAATATGGCGAGGATAGCGCCACTTGGGAAGATTACAAAGATATTTACCAAAGATTTCCAAAACTATTTAAAGACATTAATATTGCATTATAGAAAGTTTGTTTTAAGTTTAAGTTTTTGCTTGATAAACTCAATCATCGGGGACGATGATTTTTAAAGGGGAAGGATATGTCACATCCCTCTTTTTGAAAACAAATATGCTATTTACTTTCTTGCGAATTTTAGTAATTTAATATGTTGTGAATGACATGGAAATTGACGATTTATCTTACAAAGTTGTTATATTGAATTGTGGAATCTAATGATTACGATCAAGGTGATATTGTAGACTAAATGTCTTTATAATAAATGCAATGATGTTTGGATATATTATGTTTTGATTTGAACATAGGTGCTTTGACCACAAAATGGTATGTGAGTCTGTCGATGCAAGAACAGGTGGACCGTGTTCGACGGGAAGAGAAAGTACCTTCGAGAGAGAGTATAGACTCTGGAAATTAACCATGGGCGTTTGTTACTGAGGTTGCTAAACAGGTAGATAAACCTTGGAACCAACCAGTTAGTCTTGTTTGTCGGTTGGGTTAGTTGACTAGATGTCGACGTCATGTAGAATCTTGGAGTCGTCGATGTCGTTGTAAGTCCATCATAGCAAGTCGACTTATTTAGACGTTTAATATTTTCGTTTATAAGTGTTTATTGAACCATCTTGTAGCGAAATTGTAAATCTTGTCTCGTAGTCGAAAGACGCGAGAAGTCAGCTTTGTGCGTCTATCGTCGTAAGAACTCGTTCGCGTTACGACCAATCCGTCGTGATTGTCGTAAAACGCGTCGAACTTGTATTGTGAAGTTATTCTATTCTTGTAGATCGACGAATGTCGATTTGTAGCCTTAGCGTGAAATAATTCATTTGGTCGTCGTTCTTCTGTCTTTGACAGCAAGTAGTTGTCAATCTAACTTTGAGTTTTTTTTTTTAGTAAGTTGGTTTTTGCCTCTTGTCCCTTGTCGACCAAAACGATGCTTTAGTCATTTCCTAGACCACCGCCAAGCCGAGCTTAACTCCATAATACATCTTATGGTGGCTTTTGGATTGAATTAGATAACTTGGTATTCGAGTGGAGGTAGAGTTGTTTTGTCTTCTAGTAAGCCACGTCGCCATAAGAACCACCACCTTTTTGATTAGTTGTGATAAATGGAAGTCGGGTTTAAAATCAATTGTGACGACCCATATGATTTAAATATGTCAACCGAGCACTCTTTGGAGAGATTCCTTTTACCAAACGTGAGAGGAAGGCAGTTTGCTTTTGGTGAAGGAGTGTAACCAATATTAAATGAGATACTCCATTACCGCGGCATAGGAGGGTTTTCGGTGGCTGTTGTGCGAAGGGAGATGGAACTGCGGAGGTAAGGAGAAGTCGAGGTAGTTTTAGAAGTAGAGAGATCCATGGAAGGCGGTTGAAAGTTGTTTTAACTTCCTTCGTGGGCAGTAGGAGTTAAGGGGAGAACGTGAATGAAGAGTTTAATGAAGATTCCCTTCACAAGGTGTAAGAGGAAGGATGTAGCCGTCGCTGAGGGAGAAATGGTAGAAAAGAACTGCAAAGAAAGAGGAAGGAGCCGTCGTTGAGGAGATGCCAACGGATAGGGAGAAGTTGCGGGAAGAAAGAGGATGACAAGGCGGTTATTATTGTTAGAGACCATCACCGGAGAGGAGTTAGAGGAGTTAGTGGTCGTGGTTGAGAGAAAGGGAGTCGGTAGTAAAAGAACGGGGAGAGAAGGCCATTACCGCAGATAAGAGGTGGCGTTTAGCAGGAGTAAAACGGGGAGTGGACAGTGAGAAAGAACGGAGAGAGAGAGAGACGGAAAATAGAGCCCCGGGCACTGTAAAGAAAGAAAAGAAAAACGACAGTGAAAGAGCATGCGGGTAGAGTCAAGTAGTGGGAAGAGAGTTTTGTTCAGAGTGGACTGTCATTATTTCGGAAGGAGTTCAGAGAGATAGCTTCGAAGAAAAGCAGAGGAGAAGTGGAATTGCCACAACAACCTTCGATTTTATCATCAGGTTTATTTCCTTCAATACTTTTCTCAGTTTAGATATGTCAGTAAGGCTCACTTTGCAAAAGATCAATACGTTTATAACGAAGAGAAATGTATGACAACGAAAATCTAGTATGATATCTGTATGCGGTCAATCCACGTAATAGTATCATTGCTGTGTTTGAGATTTGAAGACTCAGAATAAGAAGAATTACTGTCTCATCACTGTGTTTGTAATTTAAAAACTCAGAAAAAGTAGTATACTGTTTTCTTGAATTCGTAAACTCAGAAATTGTAGCTTTGTTTGCCATAAATTAAGCGGTGTATTAAAGGAACGCAGTTCTCTAACGCATATCCATTTAGGAACGAACTTATTTTGATGCAAGATGCAATATACCTTCCTTGAACGATAACTCCACAGCGAGTAAACATGTTGCTCTGCGTGCATGTTGCGTAGGAGTCAAAAACCACAGTTTTAGCACGTCTTGACGTAAAATTAGAGTGTTTAATAGCCGGATAATGCAGCTATGAACAGTTGATGTCTTAACCATCATACATCTTTAACTAAAGGTCAACCATGCGTTGGTCATCTTTATTGACACAATAAGATTCCATAATCATTTATATTTTATTTATGACTTTCATCTTGATTGAACCATGTGAAACTAATGACACGGAAAGAGGAGTAGGAGGATAAAGTTTGGTAACGATTAGGAAACCGTCATGTTCTGAAATGAACCATTTGAATTGAAAACCCGCATGTGAGTTGAAATTACGTTGCATGCGACGGTGCTAGAATCGTTTTATCTTGTAGACCATATGAGTCTAGAATCCTCGAATTTTGAAATAATGGAAATGGCTTTAAATATTTTGAGTATGTTGTGTAAACATGGGAAGCAAGTAAACAAATAGGAAACCACTTAGGAGTGGGTGCCTTAAGAAATGTTATTACATGAAAATGGATTATGAAACTCTGAACTCGAGATAAGACTAAAGTTGCGCCATGCGCTATTGTAGGAGGATATCCTAAACCCTTGAGGTCATCAAGGTCGTAAAATAGTTAAAAATAACACAAATAGGAAACTGTAGGATTTCGACTAGTTCAAGTCGAGTAGGGTGGGTGAACCAAGTTCATGCGTTCTTAGAACGCTAATTAAAAACAAATCCTTTGGCCAAGGTGATGTACTATCCTCAAGTGCATCGAACGTTCACCGTAACTGGATGGCGTTTCTTGTGGAGTGTCGTGCATGACTAGAGGGTATCTAGGGATCTGTGCGATAACAAGACACGTAGGTTACAACACCAGAGCTCAGATGGCAAACGCCGATGGTTATCCTAAGTCTATCCTCTTGAGTAGGGTAGGGCCACTTCCGGTTAGGAAGGAGTGCGGGAGACCGACAGTCTGTGGTTGGAGGTTAAGCTCCTTGAAGATACTTTCTCTTCCAAATACCGAGGAATGCCGAGTCTTGAATGAGATGGATCGACAATCGGGATGCATGTTAATGGTATGTTTCCAATTTATGTTGTTTCAAGAAAATTTTATTTGTTAGAAAACAAAATGTTTAAAGTATATCATTTCTTTCAGCTTTATGAAATTGAGATCATGCGTTTGATTAAATGGAAAATGTTGTATTGGTTTATAGATGAGTAACTTTTGCATGTGATTGCCTAGTAAAAAAAAAATTACCGTTGTGAAAAACTTAGTTACTTCTTGTTTTTACTTGGTGGATGTTACACAAACCTACAGGTGACAACTAGCTAAACAGTTATCACATCACAAAGTCAACATACACAGATAATTTCACTAAATAGAATTGCATAAAATACTGAGTGATCTCCTCTAATTTGGGGAAGCGGGCCCTATTTTCCCAGCTGGAGACAATCCTCTGAGCTTGAACAAACTTTTAAAAGAATTCCCCCTTCATTTGCATTAAATTAAAGTCTAGAAATGGACATGGATACAAAACTAGAAAAACAAGGAGTTTTCCTCTAACTAGAAATATAAATAAATTACAACTTGCTATCAAAATCTGGAACTAACCAAAGAGATGACTTTCTCCTATTTATACAGTCGAGCTTTATTAAAAAGGTAATAACTATCAGCGAACCTAACTACAATGAAATAGAATTAAATCCAGTTGTGTATTTATTACATTAATGATTCCACTACAGGTTACTGAAGATCAGAGATTTGTATCAACTTGTTTGTTGGTGAACTTGGGTGATTTCCTGGAATGGCGCGATGCTCGGTGGCAGTGACTTCAATTGGAACTGACGCTAATTAACAGCTATTTCAGTTAGTCACTAAAATGAAGTGACGTGGAGACTAAGATCATTACAGCTACTTTAATTGAGGTGTGGGTCATGTTTGCATTGCTGGACCTTTTGGGTAGCCCTAGGATCAACCTGTAATAGTCATCGACTCAAGGGGAGGATGGCTCTATTGGAGGGTAACAACATCTAGAGTCATCTGGAGTTTAGGCTTTTCGCAGGAAAAGGGGCTTCGGAGCGATGTGGAACCATTGGGAGTCTCACTGCCATAATCCTCATGCAAACATAAACCACTTATACCACAATTCATGAGATATGCACTTTGAAAATGTAATTCAAGTAAATAAGTTAAGAGATTGCATCAAAAGGAAATGAATACTAAACATGTGCATAATCCATCCAAGAGACAAATATAATTATAATAATATATATGTATATGCCATAATGTTTTATAAAAGTCTTTTTAAAACAAGAAATATAAAGAAATAAATGAGTCATGGATTTGACTTATCATTCTCCCCCAATTGAAACTATGCCATGTCCTCATGGCTGTCTTGCACCATTTGCTTCATCAAGTATATTCTTTCCTTCAATGATAGTGCTGCAATTATAGTCCTCATCCTCGTACTGAAATAGTTGTCTGCCCTTTGGTTGGAATCCATCATTTTCCTGTAACCTGTTGAACCATGTGTTGAATTTGCCTTCTCTCATTGGTTTTCCTGGAGGGTGACTGAGGCGAGGAGATGGCATCAAAATCAATGGTGGCCTGAACCTCATTCCAATCTAGTTTTGTTTCCTCTATTGAATCAAGGGTATCATTTTTCTTACTTTGTCAGTCATCCACCTGATGTTTGTAGGGGACACAGGTTCCCTTCTCTTGAAAATATTAGGCAAGTCCTCAAATTTGAATATGCAGCTTGAGATTGCTGCATTTGAAAAATAACCAAAGAAATCAGCAATACAAGAATTTAAATTTCTCACATATTGATATGTGATGCCCTACCTGTAAGCATTTTCTTTGAAGGTGTTGGTGAACCATGTGGTCTTAGAGCACTCATATCTCATTAATAACCCTATGGATCCTGTTGTTGCATTATATTCTTCCATCCTTTCCTCCCATAGCCTATTATATCTAAGTAGAGATAGATAGCTCCAGATTTGGAGTTCTCCCACATATAGATTAAGCATTGAAGTATTGACATGTCCCATAATGTGGCAATGTTGGAAGAACTCCCACAAGAGATTTTGTTGGTCCTTTGGATTTTGCAAATAACACTCAACAAAATCTCTATCATTATCAAAATCAAATGGAAGATTGCAACTGATCTTGAGTAATTTCCATCTCAAAAATTATTCTCTGAGGAACAAAGCATACACACCTGATGGCGGGCACTGAGCTAACAAGGTCTCCCTTGTTTCACAAGCTAAAGCAAAGTTCTTCTCCACTGCCACTTTCTCTTCTCTAAGGGCCTCTAGATCTCTCCAAAGCTTTATGATCTCACCTCTGAGTTGTCTGTTATCCAGTGTTAGCTATAAATTTTGGGCATAGACATTCAGTGATGTAGGCACAGGGGTCTGCTGAGCAACCTTTTGCCGAAGTTATGTGATATGAGTGTCTTTTTAGGCCATCATGGCCTTGTGATTATCTACCTCCTTAAAAACAGAAATTTATTTTTCTTTTTCTTCTCTCTCCATTACAGCCTTTGCCTTCTATTGCTCAAGCTCTTCTTCCTTGGCCCTTAATTGTTGATCCATAGCATCTAATTGTGCCCTGCATTACCTCAAATCAAACTTGACTTTTGATAAAGCCTGGGCATGTCGAGTTGCCTGGGCTATTGTATTCTCAGAGCTTTCCATGAGGGGCTCTTTCCCTTTCCTATGGTTGCATTTCAAGATATCCTCTTCTGCTTCTTTAGGGGTGTCCTCTTCACCAACTTCCTCAGGAGTTTCACCACCACCAGTCTCTTCAGTCCCCATGTCTTCATGAGTTTCTTCTCTTTGTTGTGTAGTAGGGGATGAATGTTCACCTGAGATGGCAGTATGGCCTTGCTTTGTTTCTCCTCTGTCCTCCTTATCTGAAGAAATAACTAATAGATGGGGGTGGTGTATCCTAGTAGGGGTGGAACCTACTACTTCATCTACTTGACTGGGTTATTCTGTTCCCCTCTAAAGTCATCTAAACCAAACTTTAGGGGATTTGGAAGACACTGCAATTGGGTCTCCTAAAACAAAGACAGTGGAAGTGTGGTGTTTTGCTCTCTTCCTTCTGAATTGTAAGGCAAGAAAGTCCTCCCATTTCTGTTGGCCATCTTCTTGTTGTAGGAAGTGGTGCTTCATGATCAAATGTATTAAGCCGGGGTGGCTAATCTACCCTTCTTTGTTCTTCATTTTTGTCATCATGTTGACTAGGTTTGTATACAAGAAAGCAAGAAAATTTATCAAATATCTTGGGCCATTGACCCCATGCCTCAAATGAGTAATTAATCTCATCCTTGGCCCTAAAACTACACCATACTGACCATCACATGTAAAGAATTTCATGATCCACAAGACAATAGTCTTCCATGGGTCCGGAAGACTGGTCCTCTCAATTCCTTTGGTTGCTCCTTTACTCACAACATATCAAGGGAAGGGCTCTAGAGCAACATGAAAATTTTGAACTAGCTCCTCATATGACGGTTTACTTGAAAACAAATCAACACCTACTGCAGGTATGCTAGAAAGTTGACTAATTACAGTAGGGTTTATTTGTATCATTACCCCTTTAACTATGGTGAAGGTCCTGTGGAAGTTTGTGATGAACTCGTTGACCAGTTCTACTTCAAACCCCTCAAAATTTTGTAGGAACTCCAACCATCCAGCCTGCTGGAAGATTTATGCACTAGCGTCATCAAAAGTGACCTTCTCTGGCTCAGCTTTCCTTTTGTTGCCCATCTGCTCAGCTGATTTTGTATGAATTTGCAGAAAAATGTCATAATGGATCTCTAGTTTTTTTCTCTTGCTCTCTAGTTTCTCAAAATAGGAAGTAATGTGAATTTTGAGTTGTTGATGGCAGGTTTAAGTAGGGAAATAATCACATGCAAGATGGATAGGTTGGCAGTTACCCTACTCGTCTTTTCAGTATTCATGGTCCGTACTTCAGAGGTTTAAACCAAAGTGGCAGTGTGTAAAGTAGAATTTCACAGCCGCCGCCCTAATTATTTTTCCATTCGCATCTGGAGCTGATGCTAGCAACCGTAGCTCTCACATCTTTTCAAATGCATTTCCCTTTTATGGTCATAATTATCGATCATCATTATTTCTCAAGTGAGTACTTATTTCTTTTTATGGCATTTATTGAAAATGTTGTTGTCATTATGATCAAGTACTTGCATCTTATTACAAGGTACACAAGATCTATGGACGATCCTGTTGTTGCCACCTGTCTGACTACCATCATTCATGCAACCGCCTTAGCGCATGTGAAAAATAAGGACTGCATGCGGGTCATTTGGGGAAACACATGGCATATATACATATATTAAAATAATTATACGAGTTTCAAGGTAGAAATATACCTTTGTATAGTACGCATCCCTAAGATGGTTTTGCCTTAACGTTTACCGAATCACTTTTCACGATGCAACATAACGTAGCGCCCACGATACTTTGGAAAACAAGCATCTATCAATATCTGTCTGGAGCCATCCGTAGCCATCTAGAGCTATTGGTAGCTATCTGGAGCTCTTCAAAAAAATTCAACACAAAGACTTGCAGAATTGCAAAAAAGGAATTTCATTGAAGGAAATGGGAAATTCAAAGAAAAGGTCCCGCCATTGCTGGTTTTCAATCTTCCCTCTAGACAAAGCCGCCATTTCTAGTTTTCAACTTTGCCCATTTTTTTTTTACAGAAAATGCCACCATTTCTGGTTTTCAACCTTTACTACTTTATTTATTCTAGAATCATCATTTAGAACATGAGTCCCATGGATGAGAGGTCCTCCATGGTGAAATGTTCTATCCGAGACTAAATCTCTGCAAAGAACTCCTCTTTGGAAGCTGGTTTGTTATATAGCTTCAATCTATGTCCATTTACTAGAAGAACTCTGCGATCCCCATCAATGGGAACTAGCTGAACAACCCCATTGCTGAAGGTTTCCTAGATTTCATAGGGCCCCAACCATCTAGTATGTAGTTTTCCTTTGCGATATTGATACTTTGAATTGTACAGTAGGGCCCAATCTCCCTTTTTGAATTGTTTACTAATAATGTGTCTATCATGCCATTCTTTTCTTTGATGTTGAATTAACTCTATGTGTTGCAATGCTTCCATCCGCATCTCTTCCAATCTATTTAGTTGCATCATCCTATGTTGTTGTGCTTCAGTTAAGTCAAAACCAACTTCAAGTGTTATTCTCAATGTTTCCACCTCATATTCTATGGGCAACATTGGGTACTTCCCATAGACTAATTCATATGGTGTGAAATTAGTTGTGGTCCTCTAGGTGGTGTTATAGGCCCAAACAACTTCTGTCATTCTTTCAGCCCAATATGTTCTCTTGCCTGAAATGGTTTTTGTGAGGATGTTCTCCAATTCCCTATTTGTTACTTCTACTTGACCATTGCTCTAAGGATGATATGGAGATGACTTCCTGTGACAGATTTGATATCTTTCTAGGATTGCTTTGATCATAGTAGACATGAACTGTGGCCCTTGATTAGAAACAAGGACTCTAGGTGCTCTAAATATTTGCAAAATGTTCTTATACAGAAAATCTACAACATTCTCCTCCTTTGTTGTTGGTAGTGCTTTTGCTTCGACCCATTTAGTGGCATAGTCTATGATGACTAGAGTGTAGTGATTTCCTCTGGAAGGTGGATCTATCAGCCCTACAAAATCTATTCCCCATTTTTCAAATGGTTCAAGAACCACTTGAGGATGGAGCGACATCTTTGTGGTAGGAGTTGGACGTCCCATTCGCTGGCACTGGTCATAGTGCTTAACATAATGTTGGATATCCTTGGTCATTGGTGGCCAAAAATACCCTGCTCCCAGAATTTTATGTCTTGCTCGAAGGGTTGAAAAATGTCCACCAGAAGGTTCATCATGGCATGCTCGGATTATATCATAAACTTCAGTTTCTTGTATACACCTTCACAATACATGGTCAGGACAATTTTTAAACAAGATACCATTTACCCATTTATATCTGGAGCTATCTCGAACCAGTCACCTGATTTCCTTCTGATTGAAATGTGGTGGACATCTTCCTGAAACCAAATAGTTAGCTAAATCTACAAACCATGGTGATTGTATGGAAATGGCAAAGAGATGTTCATCTGGAAATGTGTCATCCACTGGCTCGTTACTTCCTTGCACAGTCAATCTGGATAAGAAATCAGCAACAACATTATCTTTTCCAGGTTTATCAACAATGGTTATGTCAAATTCTTGTAGCAATAACAACCACCTAATAATTCTACCACCTACCACAACTTTATTCATCAGATACCTAATAGCTACATGATCAATATGTATAAAAACTTTGTAGCCTGTGATGTATGGCGGAACTTATTAATTGCATAAACTACTGCTAAGAATTCCTTTTTTGTAGTGTAGTTTTTCTCTGCAGGGTTTAAGTTTTTGCTAACATAATAAATTACAGGCATCCCTCCAGATTCGTTAGTCTATCCTAAGACTGCTCCAATGGCCTAATTGGAAGCATCAGTGTGAATATGGAATGGCTCACTCCAATTCAGTCCTTTGATGACTGGTGTTGTCATGAGGGCACTTTTGATGGCTTCAAAGGATTCTTGACATTGTGGTGTCCAATTAAATTCAGAATCCTTTTTGAGAAAGGTAAACAAAGGACCAACTTTTCTATTGAATTTTTCAATAAACCTTCGATAATACCCATCATGTCCTAGGAAACTTCTCACTTCTATTTGGGTTTGAGAAGGGGGAATTTGAACTATAATTTCAACCTTTTTGGGTTCCACTTTCATTCCCTCTTGTGAGATTTGGTGACCTAGGACTATCCCTTCAGTCATCATAAGAAGGCAATTCTCATGATTCAAGGATAACTGATGTTATTTGCACCTTTCAAGCGCTTTATTCAAATTGTTCAATGCTTCATAAAAAAAAATTCCATGCACCATGAAATCGTCCATATAAACCTCCACACATGTATTGGCTAAATCAACAAAAATTACCAACACAGCCCATTGAAATGTGGCTAGTGCATTACATAATCCAAATGGTAGGACTCTGTAGGCAAATGTCCCCCATGGACATGTGAAGGTTGTCTTATCTCGATCTTTCGGAGCCACCTGGATTTGGTTGTAGCCATTAAATCCATCCAAAAAGGAGAATTAGCGACTACCAGCCAGATTATCTAGCACCTGGTCGATGAAGGGAAGGAGGAAATAGTCTTTTTTAGTGGCTTTGTTTAATTCTCTATAATCAATGCAGACTCGCCACTTGCCATTTTTCTTTGGTACTATAACTAATGGTGATACCCACTGCTATCAGAAATGGGGCAGATGAATCCTACTAGTTTCTCTATTTCTTCCTTCACTATATCCCTCGAGGCTGGATTACTTCTCCTCTGTGGTTGTCTAACATGACAGACATCTTCAATGTAGATATGATGTGTGCATACACTGGGGTGGATTCCTCTCATGTCTTTGTATTCCCATGCGAAAGCCTAGGTATGATTTTGTAACAGTTTTATCAACCAAATTTCTTTTGCTTCTGTTAACCAACTACTGATAGAGAGTTTTTTGTTGGTTTGGACAGTGATTTGCTTTGTACCATTATGAACAGAAAGAAGGTCTTTGTAAGGACTTAACAGAGTATTTAACAGACAAAGGTGAGGCACAATCTGGTGTAACATTTTTTGCTTTTTGATAACTTAAGTGGGAAGCAGTTTGTTCATAATATGGACAGTGGAATGCCTTGAAAGATCCCTTCAGATGTCTCCAGAGCCATCCGGAGACCTCTTGTTGGGCGACACTATACAAGGAAGTTTCACTGTTTGATTCCAATTCTTATACTCCTCATTGCATTCTTCAAATTCTTCTGCAATTGTTACCATTGCCTATGAGGAGTCTTCTTCATTCGAATCTATCAGATCATCTATCCATGGTTTATTCTCATATTGTAAGAATGGTTTGGTAGAGGGATAGATGGAAAGTTCTTTCAACTTTTTTCCATTTGAAATAGTCATGTTTCCTAACCTACAGTCAATAAGGGCTGCTGCGATAGCCAGCCAAGGTCTACCAAGTATTATTAGGTACCCTGAACGTTTCTTTTTGGTTTGAAGGATGAGGAAATCAATTGAATAGTCCTAGTATCGATAGTGACTATTATATCCTCCAAAATTCCCTCTCATTTGGTGATAGATAAATCTACCAGCTGTAACACAACTGATGTTGGTTGAATATGTGTTAATGCTAGAGCTTCTGTGGTATCTGAAGTCATCACATTGATAGTAGCTCCTAGGTCAATTAGTACATTAGAGACTGACACTCCTTTTATTTCTACTAAAATAATAGGACTTCCAGGGTCCCCTTATTTTTGAGGAATTAGCTTGCCTAACAAAACATCGGCAAGTTTCCCTTCTACTTGGATGGTGTTGGGTAATTTTCATTTTCTACCTGGAAGTTTTAGGCATAATCTCTTAATGGTTTGATTTATCTCTAGGATATCTTTTATTGCTTGTAACAATGGAACTTCAATATGTATCATTCTAAGTTCCTTGCTTAACTATGAGTCATCATGTGCAAGTTGGTTTTCCTTAGATTTTGAAGGAGTCTGTTTAAATCATTTCGGGAATGGAACAAAGGTTTCCTTTGG
Source organism: Cunninghamia lanceolata (assembly GCA_027924645.1). NCBI lineage: Eukaryota > Viridiplantae > Streptophyta > Pinopsida > Cupressales > Cupressaceae > Cunninghamia > Cunninghamia lanceolata. Next base: position 8,779,985 of record BSBN01000246.1, read on the forward strand.
AATTTCTTCTAAATTTCTTGTCTCAATCTTCTCATCCTTTTGTTGTTTATCAACATTGGGTGTTACTTCCTCTTCCTCAGTGACTTCCTCAACAGGAATATTTACAGGAATGCTTTGAGATCAAAATTGGATGTCATATTTCAACAACATTTAGGGTGGTTGCATTTGGATTTGTGTTATACACCTGTTGTTGCGGCCTAATCTTTTTAGGATTGGGAATTGGTTGAGCATGCATTGGAGGTTGATTTACCTGATCACTTGGATTTGGGTTTGCAAGCTGTGAGGGTCTAGGAAGTAAGGCCTAAGGTTTATTCCCAAATTGCCTCATTCCTTGGTTATATTGAGGTGCCCATTGTTGTTGATATTGTTATTGATTTGACCACTGAGGGTTGGTCCAAGATTGATTTGTCCAGTCTGGCTAAGGCCATACTGGTCCCCACTAGGGTGGCATTTGCATTAGAGGAAGTGGACCTCCCCAAGGTCCATTCCAAGAGGTTGTACCCCAATTTGATGGGCCCCTTGGAGCATATTAGTTTGAAAACTGATTGAATCCATAATTTGGTTGTTTCTGTCTAATAAAATTTAGTTCTTCCTCATCTATTGGTACCTTCTTCAATCTATTTTTGATTTTAGGGAGCAGGCTACACTCATTTGTTAGATGATTTTTCTCACAAATTTTGCATAACTTAGTTCGATTTAAGGGACACTCCCTAAGCAGATGTTTTTCTCTACAACGAGGGCAATAAATGGCTAAGGATTCTATGTTCCTTTTACTAGCTTCCATACCATCCAAAGTGGTATTCAAATGAAGCAATATATCAGTTTTTAAATTTGCTAGCTCTCCCATGACTTTTGTAACATCACTGGTACTGCCTTTCTTTAATATTCTCTTACCTGCACAAGTGCAAGAGTAATTCCTACAAATTTCCACAATTTCTGCAAAATCTTGTTTATTAATATCTCCTTTTCCCATTAGGTGTAAGGCTTCCCTGGTTTCATCATCAATTCCTCTTAGAAAAATGGTTTTACTTAATTCTTGATCTAGATTATTTCCACATCTCCTATGGATAAATAGGAATCTATCCACATAATCCTCCAAATTTTCATCTTCCATATGTTTCATACAGAAGAGTTCATCTTTCCTATCCCTGACTCTACAATAATCTTGATATTTGTCAAGAAAAGTAGTTTCCATTTCGTCCCAAGTAGAGATAGAGTCTTCTCTCAGGCCAATGAACCATCGGAGCACTGACTCCTTGAGAGTGAAAGGAAAAAGTTTTAATTTCTGGTTGTATGTGGCATAATCATAGGTCTGGAAGAGGACCTTAAATTTAAACAGGAACTGGTCTGGATCTTCAGAAGTCTTCCTTCGAAAGGTGGGTAGGAATGTAGGAGATATATTTTTCATGGGAGGTTCATTTCTCTCAAGTGTGATGGAGATTGGATAAGAAAATGTTCTATTGTTAGCTTGCTCCTCATGATCACCATTATCACCCATTGTAGAAGGTGTATAAGAGAGAATGGGATTGTAGACACCTAAAAATGTCTTCATCATCAAATCGACTCCCGACCTCCCTAAACATACCTATTTCCCTCTTAAACAATTAATTAAATTTTTATTTAATTAATTATCCCTTCATCACCTAATTTTCCATCATTCTATCTCCAACAATTGGATTAATTTTATTAATTCAATAGTTCAATCTTAGCCAATTAATTAAATAAATATGCAATATTTATTTGGTTAATTTCCCCCTTCTCACTAAACCCAATTAATTAGTTAAATCACGTTTAACTATTCAATTCAACCTATTAATCAACCTATCCCTACCCTAGTTAATTAAATGTCTATTATTTAATTACCTAGCCTATCCTACATGACCCTAGACCTAGGATTAATTAAATAAAACCTTATTTAATTAATCTAAACCTCTCATTAACTTATTCCTTAGTTTTTTCCAGCCATATTAATTAGGTTAATCACCCTAATTAAAATGGTCAAAGTTTGATTAACACCCTTCTTCACATCCCACAAATAAAAAATTGAAATATATCTCATATAAATCAATTTTTTATAAACATGTGTCATAATCCTCATTTAATACCTCTTACACCCCTTACACGTGTCATAACTCATTAATATCCACTCTTCCCCAAATGAATTTTAAATTCATTTTACCCTTCCCCATGTGAATTTTTAATTCACAAATAATCCATCACACTCCACCTCATTTATGAACCCCTCTTCCCAAGATGAGTTAAAAAATCATCTTTATTCTTAGCCCTCCATTTTCTAAGATGAGATCTAGGCCCTCCACATCATCTTCATCCTCCACCATTAATCTCCCAAATCAATCTCAACCATTGGATCAAAATCTCTCCAAAATGCCTATAAATACAACATCCTCCAAGCCATTTGATCATCTAATTTCTAAGTAATGTTATCATGCCAAAAATTCTCTTGAGCTAGCTTGTGAGTTTACATATTAGATTGAGCATTTCACATTGAATCTATTATCTAGGGTATATCTAGGAGCTCTTGGGTGCATGCTTCCACCACCCTACTTGGATTGGTGAATCTTAGTGAGGTATAAGTCTTGTTTTATGCTTTTATTTGTGTTTTTCATCTCATCTAGTTTTCACTAATCACATTTGGCACGCCCGGTGGGACCCACAAGGTCTCAATCTAACATCTTGTGTGAGTTTTTGTTGTGTTTAGACATGTTTTTGCAGGTTTAGCGCTATCTCCCTACATCGTGGCGCCATTTATCCTGTATTTTGGCGCTATTTGTTGACTATAGTGGCACCTTCTGGACATGACATTTCTTGTCCACTTCAAGTCACCTCTTTCTTGTTGTTTGGTTTTCTTGACATTTCTTGTGTTGATTCCTCTCTGTTTTTGCAGGGTTTATGCAGGTAGAAGGGGAGGCCATGCCAAAATCTTCTTAAGAATCAAACATACACTCTTGTTTTCATCTTGTTTTGGTTTTCACTCACTAAGCTATTTTATTGCTATATGTTGTCTTTTGGATACCTAACAAGACTAACAAGACCCCTCTTATGCAGTCTAACCCCCTGTTTGGTTGAAAGAACTTGTGTTTTGCAGCCCTGACCATTTTAACCCCATATTAGCACCATCAGCACCCAGGGCGGCACCATATTCCACAGTCGACCAGATCATTCAGACTCATGCGTAGTGGTGCTTTGTTTCATGCATATTATCTTAATATGTAGTTTTAGTCAATTCTTTAGTGTCTTGTAGCGCTATTTTTGTTTTTAGCGCATTCTATCTTTTTTAACGCTATGTTATATTTTAGTGCTATCTGTATGTATTTGTAGAGCTATTTTCTAGGGCAGTCAAGTTCAGTCTCAGATTCTGTCAACAGTGCCATTGCAGTCGACAGTGGTGCCATTTGGTGTTTGTTTTAGCGCTATTTTCATAGGCTAACCTCAGGTTCTGTGCAGGGATTGATAATTGTTTGTAGGTCATCATCGTCTATTCAAGATCATTGTTCAGAAACCACTAACAAATTTTTGTAGGGTTTTTCTTTAGATTAAACAAACACTTCAATTGGTGCTCATAAAAAGAACCCCTACATGTTAGTGTAAACAACATTTCAATTGGTGAACTAAAATTGGTCAAACAAACAATAAACAAACATTTCCATTGGTGCTCATAAAAGAACATCTTGTGTGCCTTAGTGTGGAAAAACATTTGATTTGGTGCTCTAAAATTAACAAGTGCTTGCCAACAAATCTAGGAACATTTCAATTTTGGGCTTAAAAAGAACAACAAATGTGCATCATAACTCATTAGTTTAAAAAGAACCACAAATTTGCATTTTTCACTCATCTAAGCAAGAAAATAATCAATTGTGTGTGTGAAGTTTTTTGTGATAGTGTTTGTGTGGTGGAAGTGTATGCTCTTCCCTTGCACCATTGGTGATCTTGGGAATCAAAAACTTCTCATAACACTTGCATAAATCACCCCCAACATAATCCAAGAGCAAAAAAATGAACCTTATTTAGTGTGACCCAAGCCCAAAAATACGTATGCTCTCCCCTCGCATCTTCGTATGAAATTGGGGATCAAAAGTATTTTTGTTCTTGTGTTTCTTTTATTGAACCTTTAGAGGGCCTTCTACCCCGCTTCAAAAGGTGGGAACGACCCAAGCGACAACAAGCTAAAGCCAAGCTCTTTCGAGCCGCTATATAAAATAATGTGTTTGTGACAAAAATCACAAGAAACATATGTTATGTCACACCGATAGCCAACCTCCCCCAAAACCCTTTAAGGCGTAACCCTTGAAGGCTAGGACACTCCATAACAGAGAGTAGTACTGCTGCACGTATGGCCACCTGAATGAATGCACTTACTACGAACCATTGTTTTAGTAGCCCAAATCCTTCTATTTGTTGACACAGAAGGGTAACCTTTGAAGCGGCCCCGATTCATGCGATTCTTAGCCGAGGTAGCAGGGACAATCCTAAGGTTTGGTGGGGGGATGAGCCTTGGGAAACCTGGATCTTGTTATATGTGAGAAATGAGTGCACTGTAAGGGGGAGTTGGTGCTACCAAGATCCTGGAGCTACCTGCTTTGAATAAGCGCAGCGAGGGGATTCAACATATATTGTCCTATCCTCGCCTTTGGTTGTATAAAGTACTTGTTTAAACATCTTACATCTTTTCACAAACAAATCTTGGTTATTGTGTGCTATTGTGCTTGAAGTGATTTCAAAAACTTGCCAAGAAACAACAAAAATCATTTGATCAAACTTCATACACATAAAAAACCTAAAATTATCATCAAAACCCATCTTTTTCAGAACCTCGACCAACTCTGACCTGTTTCAGCACTATCTCTACCTGTTTTAGCGCCATTTGCAAATTGACCTACTTGAAACTGGGAAGAATTGCCTTGTGATCTTTAGCACCTGCCCAGTCGTAATCCATAATCACTTTCTCTAAAATCTGTCAATACCTCATCCATTTTAAAGTTTCCCAATCATACCTCCTTTTTGACCTTAAAGAATTAATCTTTATCATTATTGGACCCCTTTCCATACCATAACACTCATTTTCCATATCTTCTCATCCTCATCAATCTTTGCATACTTTTTGGACCAAACCAAACATTCTTTTACAAAATCATTCCCAAAATCCTTCTGCTTCTTCCATCAAAAACATATCCAAAAACTTCTAAATCTAAACATCCATCCAAAGCATCAACCCTTGAGCTAAAGCTAGATCTAAATCTCATCCTTTACATCATATTTTACTTGAAAATTCATTAGTCTACCTTTGAAGGAAAATAATCATCCCTCTTTGCGTAAGGTCAAAAGTCTACCCCAAACAAAGAAAAACATCCATTTGTGCAACACAAAACTAGATCTTACTTGAGCTCATTTGTTGACTTCCAAATACTTTTCTAAACATCATCCAAATCTCTCATATCAAACATCTAGTTCATCTAAGGTTTCATCACCCAAAATCCCTTCCATCAAATCAGCCTCAAAGCAAACCCCATCTACCCTCCATCGTTTTGGTCCAAGTTTTTGTAAGAATCAATATCATCCACCCTTACCATCCTTAGGTTGACACTTTTTTGAGACTCATCTCCTAGAAGTGAAAATCTATCCTATCACACTACAATCTCCTTTCATCTTTAGATTATAGAGAAGTATACTCTCTTACATATAAACCTTTATTCCATTCCATCACCACATCCTCTTTAGGTCCAACAAATCAATCCAAATTCTCTAAGGTCTCTACATTTCATCCACCTCAAAATTAAATCCATACACTTGCATGCCCATAACTAGATCACATCACAAGAAGAATCAAGCAATGGCAAAATTTGGACAACATACGAGAATAGGGATGCCTCCCACCAATGACAACAACATACCAATCGACCAACAAACCTATAACATACCCTCGATCTTTTAAATCTTGACATGTAATCCCAATGAAAATCCCTTCCATTTCTTGCAATCACAACCACCCATCCAAAACATCACCACGATTAGCCAAGATGATCAAGACATTTTGAACTTTACGCAAGATCCCAACAACATGGACCTACTTGACAAAATCCTAAGGTCAGATCCAAATAGATATTTTGATTATCTCCTCAAAATTGGTGCCCAAACACCCCACAACACAACGTCCTCCCAACCATCCACATCTAACAACAATCCTACGACATCCTCTCAACCATCTACATCAAACACCCAACCTATCGTCTCTCAAACTTCAACCCCCACCGTATCTACCACCCTCACAAACTCTAATGTTACCACATCTACAAATCCCACTAACGTATCCATCACGTCAAATGTCTCCAATCCTACCATCTCCCAACCCGTCGTCACATCCACTACCATAACCAACGTAAACTCTTATGTTCCCCAAATCACCTTGGGCATCCAAAGCAACCCCACACACGCAAGTGCTTCCACAAGTGTGCCTCAACTCAACCCTCAAACCGTAGCCTACATGAGACAATTCTTTTCACAACCACCTCCCAACACAACCAATCCATCCAACGTCAACCCATCCAATGTCAAACCATCCCATCTCACGTATGTACCAAACCCCATGGTATCATCAACACAACATAATCCCAATCCCCAAATACTTCCTCATATTCTCAAACAAATCCACGCTTACCAACAATACCTTGCAAAACAAAACCAAAACACCACCCCACAATATCAACACATGATCCCACAAAATCAAAGGCTTATCCACCAAATTCAAACAAACCAACATCAAATCTCGCCCAATCTCCAACATCTCATCAATCAACAAACCTACACACCACAACCACCACCAACCCTGGATCCAATAAGCATAGTACAAGCTTTGATCCAAAAGGTAGATGATATGCAAACTAGGGGCAAGTGCAAACACTATTCTTTTGAGGATATTTATCCCTATCCGTTTGATCGAACCCTATACATGCCCCCTTTCCCCAAAAATTTTGAAATGCCCAAATTCGACAAGTACAAGGGAAAGGGAGACCCTAGGGATCATCTTAGGGAGTTCTACCTTGCTTTCCTAGAAGTCTCAAACAATGATACATATCTAATGAGACTTTTTCCAAGGAGCCTCAGCGGTCAAGCCGCTGAATGGTTTGTACATCTTCCCTCGGGCATTAGATCTTTCCTTGAGCTCGCAGAAAAATTTGTTAATCATTTCTCCTATAACTTTGAGCATGAAATATCCATGATAGACCTTTGCAATACAAAACAAAAGAGCGAAGAATCCTTCACTTCTTTCTTGCAGAGGTGGAGAGGCTTAGCAAGCAAACTCCCTTGGTCAATTCTTGAGAAACAATTAGTCACCATGTTCGTGGCTAACCTAAACCAAGAAATAGGGTTCCATCTACAAATCCTTTGTGTGTCTACCTTTGAAGAAGTCATTAACAAAGGTACTACCATAGAGAGAGCCCTTATCACCAAGGTCTCAATCAAATTGTACTACAACAAGCCCTACAACAACAACAACAAGAACAAAGTCAACATAAACATCCCAAACACAAACAACAATAACCCGCAGCCAAATGAAAATCATGGTTTTGGGAAAAAAACAAAAACACCCTCAACGACGGCGTCACTGACGTGAAAGCCGTCCAACATGTACAAAGTCAAACACCCTCAAGTACATATTCCGCTAATGTAAATATCCCAAAGGGGCAATCTAAACAAAGCAAACCTCAAAGACAATTCACACCCATAGGAGAACCAATCGAGGATATCATCGATAGATGTCTAAAGAAAGGTTTGATAACTCTCCCACTTGTTAAGCCCCACCAAGAGAGTGAGCTCAAAGCCACGTGGTACAATGAAAATAAATTATTGTGACTACCACCGCATTGTGGGCCATAAGATGGCTGACTGCATGAAATTAAAGCATTGTGTGCAAGACCTCATAGATTAGAAGAAAGTCAATCTTGAGAAAAACACCCAACCATCACCCAATGCTAATCTAAGAGCTTACAAGGATCCACTACCCAATCATAACAAAGCCTCATTGTCTAATCAAGCCTACAACATCACCCCACTTCCCGCATCCTATGACTCTGTTGTAGGACGAATAGAACCATCGTCTAACCATGTCAACACAATCACCATTCAGGCTCAAGCACCTAATTTCATCGTCACAACCCATCGTGGTCATGTATCCATCCGCATAGCCCCTACCACTGATTAAACACCTCCATCCATGTCGAACTCCCTACCCAATCATCCAGCTGCTCACCCATCACCTACCAATAAGTACAACCTCCTAGAACATCTAGGAAAGACCCCTACGTAAATCTCCATTCTCAAGTTGCTTCACACATCACCTCTCCATAAAGAAATCCTTGACACAGCCCTCTTAGAAACCCAAGTTCCTGTCAACCTGAATGTGGATCAATTCCAAACCATGGTGGGCCATATCACCTCACCCCATCATCTCACCTTCTCTAAAAAGGATCTTTCTGCTTCTGAGAACTTACATAATGATGCCTTGCACATTGAAGTCTGCATCCACAAGAATATCATCAAGAGAGTCTTAATAGATGGTGGCTCCAACCTAAACTTGTGCACTCTTAAATTACTAAAACACTTGGGATACTCGGATGTGGTTGTAGACACCAGCGAATGCATAACAATCAAAGGATATCATGACACTGAACAATTATCTAAGGATACCATCAAGCTCCCTATCCAAGTAGGACAAAAGAGAATGGAAACAAAATGTCAGGTCTTTGATCTTGATCTCCCTTACAACATTCTTCTTGGCTGACCATGGATCCATGCCATGCAAGCCTTCCCCTCTACATTCCATCAATGTCTCAAATTTCCTCACAACGGCACGGAAGTAGCTATCTATGCCGACCCTCGCCCCTTCCAATACTATAGTTTCCCTGAAGGCCATGACCACACTTTTTGCCCTTACATCAAATCTATAACAAAAACCACCCCCACAACATCCACCTCATACATCGACCCTACCAACATTGCTACCACTTCATCCCAAAAACCTCCACCGCCCGAGGTCAAGATCAAGCTTAGTGACATGGGATGTGGGGAATATGACCTACATGGTACCTTTTGTGTGGGAACATTACCCAGCCCTAAAATGTTTGGTGCCCCAAAAGAAGAAGACATCAATACAGTTGTCATCAAATGTAAACCATCACCTACCTTTGAGAAGAAACACCTCCTTAATCAAGATCTGCTCGAAGACATATCGTCTTGGTTGTATAAAGATGAAGAAATGGAGCAAGAAGCCCCCACCATACCAACAAAAATCTATTGCAAAGGGTCAGAGATCGTCAAAAACATGGGTTATAAAGGACAAGGCAGTATCGACCTTCATGAACAAGGAATCATAGAACTGGTCCAAGCGACAAGAAATCCCTACACCCAAGGGTTAGGGTATGGTCAACGACAACGTATCCTAACTACTTTTGAATGTATCCTAGCCGAGGTCGCTACAGTTTCCCTTGAAGTTGATAATGTCAATGAAGTGGGCCATCAAGACTCCTTTAGTGACTTCGTTGAATTCTTTGAATCATCCATATGCACTATATACACAGTCACCACCCTAACGTCTTCATCCAATGACTTACCCCTTGTATACCCAAACCTCATAGATTGGGACCAACAAGGACCTCCCATCTTTGACATAGCACCAAATGATGAAGCAATCGCTGAAATGATGGGGGTTAGAGATCACTTCCCCTTGGGAGATCATAAAGCTGGATACGTTATGGAACTTGATACGGCTGCCTATTTGGGGGAGACAACCCCTGTTTCCAGTTGCAAAAATATAAAAATCAAACATGGATCTAATGGTGAAAACTGTTCCGCGGTAGTGTCAGATCCAAAAAAAGTAAAAATAAAGGACGTATATCCTAGTGAAAACCTCCATGAGGCACTGGGAGATGGAAGCATGGGCCTTCCTAAGATAGAGAAGGTATATCTCGATAGATCACCCATCCTAGTGGAGCCAGCTCAAGAGATGAATCTTGGGACGGAAGAAGAGACAAAAAACACCTTCAGGACAGAATCTCTCAACACAATAGAGCAAGAAAACTTCTTAGCCTTCTTCAAACACAAAAATTGCAACTTTGTGTGAACCTATACAGAAATGCTAGGGCTCGATCCTACATTGGTCGTCCATCACCTTGCAGTGCAACCTGATGCAAAACCAGTGAAACAGAAGTTAAGAAAATGAACCCTCAAGTGGCCCTCCTAGTCAAAGAAAAATTGAAGAAAATACTGGATGTCGGGTTCATTCGACCAATTGATTATCTTGAGTGGGTTTCCAACCTAGTGCCAGTAGCCAAACCTGATGGCCGAATCCGTTACTACACTAATTTCTGAGACCTTAACAAAGCCTGCCTGAAGGATGACTTCCCTTTACCAAACATTGACATTATAGTGGATCTTACCGCAGGACATGAGATTTTATCCCTGATGGATGAATTTTCAAGGTATAATCACATTAGGATCGCAGAAGAGGATCAGCATAAGATGGCCTTTATATGTCCATGGGGGACATACTGTTGGGTGGTAATGCCTTTCGGCCTGAAGAATGCCGGAGCTACTTATCAACGAGCTATGACTGTCATCTCCCACGATCTTTTCCACCACATCATGGAAGATTATGTGGATGACTTGCTAGGAAAATCAAAGACAAGAGAAGAACACCTAGATGTGTTAGCAAAGATCTTTGACCGATTGGAGCAATATAATGTTCGCCTAAATCCAAAGAAATGTGTCTTTAGGGTCACCTCTAGAAAGCTTTTGGGATACATAGTCTCTAGAAGAGGAATTGAGGTAGATCCTGCAAAAGTCAAAGCCATCACTCAAATGCCTCCTCCAAAGACACTAAAACAACTGCAAAGTCTGCAAGGGAAACTCCAGTCCATTCGTCGATTTATTGCTCAACTTGCCGATAAGTGTCAACCTTTCCAACATCTACTTAGAAAGAATACAACTTTTGTCTAGGACAATCAGTGTCTGGCCGCCTTCGACCAGTTAAAAGAATACCTATCTAATCCCCATGTTCTGACTCCACTAAGGCAAGGAGAACCCCTCCTATTATACATCTCAACAATGAAAATAGCTATAGGGGCCTTATTAACACAACACGATGAGCAAGGGAAGGAAAGAGCCATATATTACATTAGTCACACCTTGATATCCTATGAGCTAAACTATACACCAATTGAACGAGCATGTCTAGCCCTGGTCTTTACTTCACAAAAGTTAAGACACTACATGCTCAATCACAAAACTAAGCTCATCGCCAAGATCGATCCACTAAAATATCTGCTAAATAGAGCTACTCTTACTAGGAGAATGGAAAAATGGGTCATGATCCTCAATGAATTTGACATTGAATATACTGAGAGAAAGGCTATCAAAGGATAGGTTATCACTAATCAGCTGGCTGAAGCACCTATTCCTACAGAATATCCTACATTGGTAGAGTTCCCTGATGAAGCCATCTTGACAATAGCACCGGCAACAGAAACATGGAAAATGTACTTCAATGGGCATATACACATAGAGGCTCGGGGGCAGGCATCTTGTTTGTTACCCCTCAAGGTGACACCATCCCTAAGTCATTCAAAATTACATTTCCGTGTACCAACAACGTGGCAGAGTATGAGGCCCCCATCACAGGTCTCCGAATGGCAATCACATGGAGAATCGAGAAGCTGACAGTGTATGGTAACTCCCAACTGGTCATCCGGCAAGTAAACAATGAGTACAAGACTAAAGATGATAAACTCCTACCTTATAAAAAGATGGTCGATGACTTTAAAGACTATTTTGATGACATCCACTTTTAACAAATCCCAAGGCTAAACAACAAAGCTGCAGATGCCATGGCAACAATTAGATCCCTGGTCGACATGAATAAAGATAGAAAGAAGTGTGAGTTCCTAATAGAAGAGCTCCCTAAACTAGCATATGATGTTCCCCAGTCAGAGCTAGTGTCTGAAATCGTTGGTCCCCTATCCCTATGGTATCAAGAGACTTATCTATACCTCCAAGATAACATCATCCCTCCTAACCTATCACTTCACAACGAAAAACTTTCATCTGCCAAGCCTCCCGCTTCAGCATTGTAGGAGATACCCTATACAAAAGGAGTCTCGATGGCACACTTTTACGATGTTTAGACTCTAGGGAAGTTGAAGTGGCCTTGCAAGAGGTACATGAAGGCATATGTTGGGCACATTCAAGTGGACCAACTTTAGCTAAGAAGATCCTGAGAATCAGGCACTATTGGCCAACCATGGAGCAAGACGCCTACCATGTCAATAGCATGAAGATCTCATTCATGCACCAGCACAAGAATTGTAGCCAATCACAACGACGTGGCCTTTCTCACAGTGGGGGCTCGACCTTGTAGGGAAAATCCATCCACCATCATCCAATGGCCATAAATTCATAATCACTACTACCGAATACTTCACTAAATGGGTGGAAGCAATACCACTCACCTTCACAACTAGAAAACAGATATCCAAGTTCATCCTCCATTATATCATATGTCGTTATGGTATCCCCCATTCCATCATCACAGACAATGGAAAACCATTTAAGAATCAGGAAGTCCGCACTTTGTGCGAGAAATTCCAAATCCAACACCACTTCTCTACTCCATATTACCCTTAAGGCAATGGTCAGGCAGAAGCTTCAAATAAAACCATCCCTCGCATTCTAAAGAAGACAGTTAATGAAGCTGGCCATGACTGGCACCTTCAACTCAATCCCGCCCTATGGGCCTATCGCACAAGCATCCATACACCCACAGGAGCCACTTCGTATTCCCTTGTATTCAGATCTGAAGCCATTTTACTTATTGAGGTCAAGCTCCCATCCCTAAGGGTATCTCTGCAAAACGTGATCACTAATGAGGAATACTGAGTTGCAAGGCTGCATGAGCTAGAATTACTGGATGAGAAACATTTGGATGTATTGAACCATCTGTAGGCCTACCAAAATTGCCTCAGAAGAAGCTATCACAAGAAAATCAAGAACCAAAAATTTGAATAGGTGACCTTGTCCTTATGGAAAACCAGAAAAACTTGCAGGAGCGCCCTAAGAAAGGAAAATTTGAACCCAATTGGCTAGGGCCTTATGTCATCACAGCCAGCTACAGATCAGGAGCGTACCAGCTTGCAACACCTGAGGGATAGCCTCTGGATGAACCTATGAACATTCTGCATTTGAAGAAGTTTTATGCATAACCCATCAGTATCCCAAGCAAAAAAATACAAAAAATCAAGAAAAACTTGAGTGCAATAAAGACTTCCAATAGTGAAAATCACTTCGGTGACGCCTTGGATTGGTACCATGGTGAAAACCTGTTCCAGGCGCCATGTGTAGTGGTTGGTTCTACCATCTCATAAGTCCTCTTTCCATCACAAAGCACTCCACGCCAAAATCACCTTCCATGGCTTGGAATTTGGAAACATCAGTCACCCACCCCGCATCTCCCCACCCAAGGCTATCATCGCGGTATAAAGATCGTTGTAAGCTTCCTTTTGTACAACTAAAATCAAAAAATCCAAAAATAATAGAAAATCAAAAAATAATAGAAAATTAAAAAAATCAAAAAATAATAGAAAATTAAAAAAATCAAAAAACAATAGAAAATCAAAAAAATCCAAAACAATAGAAAATCCAAAAAATCCAAAGACATTAGAAAATCCAAAAATCCAAAAAATACCCCAAAATAGATCGATCATATAAATACCTGAGAAAGATACAGTACCTGAATAAACACCTTCTGGAACCAAATTGATAAGAATCTGAACCTATGCCACTGACTCACTACAAATCAACCATCCACATGCAATTCCCACCTCATCACCAAAGTTCATCACATATTTCTTTTAGATTTTTCTAACGATTCGCTGCAAATCACCCCACCCCATACATCGATCCATAACAGTACTCTCTGCAACTCACAAGCATCAACATCCATCAACCCTCAGCATCACACCCATCCTAAACCATTCCCACATCATCAAGTCTTGCTAGAACTACATATTCATCTCACCCGCATCTTGAAAGTACCTTGATCCCGTGGACACAGGGTATGTAGGCAGTCTGGAATATGAAGGAAGTATCCAGTACTCAGGTACATAAGATGCACTCATCCAACCCATTTGGATGGTCCCTATTTACTAAGCTTACTAGACCTAACAAATGATACACCTGCTAGGTATATGCTTCAAACATGGTGCCTAATGCAAAAATCATCAATCAACATACCAACTATAAGTCAACACATGGCCTGACTATACTTTTGCCCATCTTCCAAAAATTATTCAACAACATCCAACTGATTTACGTCCTAGGATATATCATTCCTACAATGGACAAAAATCTGCCATCTTATCAACACTTATCTTGGCAAAAGCACACAATGGCTATTTGTATCTTTTTATTGGTCTTTTTTATTATTGATTTTTATCTTCTTATCTCACTCTAGGTCAATTCCAAAGCTACCTTGATCTCAATATATCATGGTCAGTCGCGGACAACACTTGGAATAAACATGGTCATTGTTTCTGTATGATGTGCTTGTGGGTTGATTTCATTACTCCAAGAATAGTATTCATATCTTGAAGCTTGGGTTGGTTCTAGCATGATGTGCCTCATTTGCATATATAGGCATTAATACCTTATATGTACTATGAATACTCATGGCTATGAGTCCCCTTCCTTGGCTAGGCAAGGTTATACTACCTTGGGCATCCATGACATCAACCTATTGTTTGTGGGTCTAGTCCATGCAATCGTGGGATATATACATCAACACTTAGGTCATCTCACACCTTTGTGGAATGTATCCTATATTGCTATAATAAACTAAAAAATGCTCTCAATTAACTTTATGCAACTACTATTACTAGCTCAAAATCATCCTTCTAATCATCTATTCAACCATACTATCCAGGCCTAGATTTCGTAATCCCCCCTAGTTCCCCCCCCCCAATCTTCTCACTAATCCCACTCATCCCACTTATTCTCACCTAACACATCCTGAGCCAAAATAAATCCCCCCTCAATGACGTGGTGTCTCATGACCAAACAATTTCCTCATCTCCCATCCCACTCCCTCCCCAATCTAGCCAAAACCAATCCTACCCTCAATCCATAAACCCTTATCCTCTCCCCACCTATTCCCCTATCACTAAGCCCCACCACCCAGGGTTGAACAAAGAACATCATGTGTATTAGGACTTAATCATCACATATATCATAACATTGCATTTCATAATCATTTAGTTTCATCTTATAATCATTTAGTTTGCATATCATAATCATTTAGTTTCATCTTATAATGCATATCATAATCATTTAATTTGTATTTCATAATCATTTAGTTTCATCTTATAATCATTTAGTTTGCATATCATAGTCATTTAGTTTGCATATCATAATCATTTAATTTGCATTTCATAATCATTTCGTTTCATCTCATAATCATTTAGTTTGAATTTCATAATCATTTAAGTTTCATCTCATAATCATTTAGTTTGCATAGCATAATCATTTAATTTGCATTTCATAATCATTTAGTTTCATCTTATAATCATTTAGTTTGCATATCATAATCATTTAATTTGCATTTCATAATCATTTCGTTTCATCTCATAATCATTTAATTTGTATTTCATAATCATTTAGTTTCATCTCATAATCATTTAGTTTGCATTTCATAATCATTTAGTTTCATCTCATAATCATTTAATTTTCATTTCATAATCATTTCATTTCATCTCATAATCATTTAATTTGCATTTCATAATCATTTAGTTTCATCTCATAATCATTTAGTTTGCATTTCATAATCATTTAGTTTCATCTCATAATAATTTAGTTTGCATATCATAATCATTTAGTTTGCATATCATAATCATTTAATTTGCATTTCATAATCATTTCTTTTCATCTCATAATCATATAATTTGCATTTCATAATCATTTAGTTTCATCTCATAATCATTTAGTTTGCATTTCATAATCATTTAGTTTCATCTCATAATCATTTAGTTTGCATATCATAATCATTTAGTTTCATTAGCATAATCATTTAGTTGCATATCATAATCATTTAGTTTCATCCCATAATCATTTAGTTGCATATCATAATCATTTAGTTTCATCCTATAATCATTTAATTTGAATATCATAATCATTTAATTGCACATTTATTTTCCCATTGACATACATAATATGTGTTTATTAAGACAAGCTTATATGTTCATTTCATTACATTTTGCATCCATAATAAATGTTTATTAATCTGAACATTTATTTGTATTTTACATCCACATCATAATCCATAATCACAAACATGCATATACCAACACAAATAAACCATCATTACATCTATCATATTACGTCAATAGGTACATCCATAACATCAACATAATACATCTCATAAAAACAACACATCCATAGCATCTCATAAAATCATCACATCATCATAATATGCATAATCCATAAAACATGATGCATCCATTAACATAAATCATAATCATATAAAAGCATCACAAGCACAACATGTAGGCCATCAACAATCATCATCTCATATATCATCATTGCAAAAAAATGTACATCGCTCATATATACATCAAAAAATATGTCCTGATACAATGCCGCTAAGGGCCAAAATAATACAACTGTCAACCCTGAATAATGGAGCCTCTACCTAACTCAGTAGTGGATCCTGGTCGTGGTTGTGGCTATGGTTGTGGTTGTGGTTGACGTTGTACCTGTGTAACCTATTGTGGCACCTGTGCTAGGGGACCAATGGGCTACTAAACTAACTGAACCGATCTAGATCTGTGTGACCTAGACATCCGGGACCCGCTAAGCTGACTGTAGCTTGGTATGCGCTGCTCTGCAGGCACTACCTCCTAATAATAATCTGCCCATCCTCTAGCCTCTACCAACTATCCCTATACTTGAGACAACTGTCTCTGCATCAGTGTTAAAATTGGGCCCATACCAGCACCCGAAGCCTATAAACTGGCCACCATATCCTCTGCCTGTCGAGCTCTCAAAAGTGCAGCATCTCGCTCACCCATCAGAGTGGCTATCTCACCCTGTGCCTAGGCTAACTATGCCTGCAGTGCACCCACCTGTCCATCTGCACCATCCAGTAGTACAACCATGCCCTGCAACTACACTAACTCTGCATCACGACTCTATAAAGCCTCCTGCAGGTTGGCAACCTATCCCCACAAGGTCTCAATCTCCTCCTCTCCACTCCGAGGCTGCCAACGAGATGAAATCTCTCAAGGCCCCAAACCTCCACCTGCCGCTGAGGTACCTGCCTCTAAACCAAGAACCTGATGTCCTGTTATAACAGCTTGCTGCCACTACTGCTACTGTGATACCTGTGGTGGGAGCAGAACCTCCCTACCTGTCCTTTGTCGGCCCCCACACTGCTGAGGTGCCCTCTGCCTCAGCACCTCTCCTATCTAAACCTGCTCAACAGGTACCTGTTGCATAGGTACCCACTATTGCACATGCTACTGGGGCAACTACGAGCTACCACCTACCTGCACCTCTCCTTTGAGCCTGACCTGTCCAGTTGTTGTTGCTGCCAACACATCCATCAACTCCCCATCTTCTCCAATCTCCCTCTCCTCCCCATCTCCTCCAACCTCCACAAGGTAGTCTGCAATAATCTCCTCTCCCTCCTCTAAGAAACCATCTCCATCAGAATCCTCATCCCCATCCTCCTCTGATGCTGACGCCTCCTCTGGGGGGACTACCTCCTCTGCAAGATCTGTGAACCATGTAGGTCGCCACATCTACCATCACATCTCATAGGTAGGAGTAGTGCCTACATCCCTAACCTCGCTCTGCCAATCCCATATCAATGACTCCAAAGCCACAAAATCCTCTAAAGCAACCCAGCGATGTATGGCTGAAGGCCAATAACGTGCATCTCGATGGGTCCATGCAAAAATCACCATTAGCTGCGAAACATCCTGCCATAGCCCAAATGACCACATAACTCATGACGGCAGATACATATCAATAGTACGGTCCCCCCGACCTATCAGGTAGCCCTGCTAGAATGTGTGGGGCATATGAATATCATCATCTGGCTAGGGCTCTACTCTGATGTATGGTCTCCAGGTAACCCAAATGATGTCATCCAAAACTCATCTCCAATATCAAACATGCCTGGTATATGTATACTCTGTATCTTGATACAAAAAAATAAAGGCCTCAAAATGATGGTGATAGTACCTGCATCTCGACCGAGTAATCAAAATATGCTCCCAAATCCATACATGAAGCAATGTAACTCTGGCTGATAGAGCTGAATCACAATGATAAACAACTATATGCATCTCATGATAAAGTTGCGCTAACATCGCCAGTCCCCAAGCATACACTGTCTCATGTCAGACCATCCCCTCAATGACCTCTCCCCATCCAACCGGAAATCCCCTGCCTCTCTTATCTGGCATCACTACGCCCCTGATCAATGCACATAGGAATAAAGCAAAGTGATCTGCACCTGCCGCCAGTGTCCCCTCATAGCTCATCTCCCTCCTATCCACTGATAAAACCATGTGATTATGGCCAAATACTCTAAGGCCCTTTGTCCCCTCCTCGTGTCATATGTCACCCACTGACCATGAATTGGTATCTTGAGGATGCGATAAACATCCTCAAGAGTGATGTTGATCTTGCTAGTAAGAAGCAAAAATGAACAAGTCTCTAGGTGATATCGCTCTACAACAATCGTAATCAGAGCTCTATGAGCTCGCAACACTAGCATCGACACAGCTATCAAAAGCCCTAACCTCACTAGTCGATCTCGAGTGGCATCGTCAAAATGATCAAATAACACCATCACAGCCAACACATGTCACTCCCGTGAGGACACTATAAATGACCTTGTATCCTGTATCCACAATTTTCTTGTCAAAACCTACATATTCTTCTAAAATCCACCCTTTCCTCTACTGTTGAAAGTCAAAACATTTTTGGCGCCACAAAAGGTAACCTTTTGCGTCTATCCTAAACTTGGCGCCACTATTCCCCCCGTATAGCGCTAACCCAGAAGTTAGCGCCACTGTGCAGCCTCCTTGCACCATTCCATAACATAGTGCCACAACAAAGTTTGGCGCCAATTTGAGAAATGGCATCAGTACTCCAAAATGTGCCGATACAGAACATCGCACTAGTATCCAACAAAGCGCCAATCCTAAAGGATGGCACTACTTTGAAACATAGCGCTAATCATTAAGATAGTGCTAATCCTAGACAAATTTGGCGCCAATGCGCCAAATTCCTACCCAGCGCAACATTGCGCTAAAACAACAGATGGTGCCAAAATGATAAGCATTTGGTGTCAATCTGTCCCTTTTCTACCCTAACGGATAGCGCTAATCTAGAGAATAGCGCTAATCTGCCCTCCTTTTTGCACTGCGTGATCTTGGGATAGCACCAAAACCCCAAAATCCCAATTCCCGAAGTAAAAGATGTGATAAAAATTAAAAAAATGACAAAGCTAGCATTATGGCCTATTTGGGATCCATCCTCTGGTGCCCGTCCATACGCTCAGAAATGTGTGTATCGCGGGAACATGGGATTGTGGTCCGCTATCTCCTCTTCCCTCCTTCTTCCCAATGACTCAATGTGTGCAAATGTGGCACTCTTAGGGCCCACTATTCTAAATATAGTAGGCCATGTCATCCCTTCATGCAATATTTTTTCTCCCCCAGGGTGCAAATCACAACCGTTTTATCCCCTTCTTCCTATTAACCTAACTTCCTCTCCACTATCCAAATTTCACCTCTGTTGCGTCCTTTCGAGAGATCACCTAATTTTTTTTTAATTTTTCACTGATCTCTCGAGGGGGCATCCCTCACTCATACCATTCCTTCCCGACAGCTAGGGCATATTTTTTCTTTGACCTGACACCACTTCCCTACTAGGTCCTGACGCCATGTCAAAGAGGGGCAAATGTAGACACCTAAAAATGTCTTCATCATCAAATTGACTCCCGACCTCCCTAAACATACTTGTTTCCCTCTTAAACAATTAATTAAATTTTTATTTAATTATGTATCCCTTCATCACCTAATTTTCCATCATTCTATTTCCAACAATTGGATTAATTTTATTAATTCAATAGTTCAACCTCAGCCAATATGCAATATTTATTTGGTTAATTTCCCCCTTCTCACTAAACCTAATTAATTAGTTAAATCATGTTTAACTATTTAATTCAGCCTATTAATCAACCTATCCCTACCCTAGTTAATTAAATGTCTATTATTTAATTACTTAGCCTATCCTACATGACCCTAGACCTAGGATTAATTAAATAAAACCTTATTTAATTAATCTAAACCTCGCATTAACCTATTCCTTATTTTTTTCCAGCCATATTAATTAGGCTAATCACCCTAATTAAAATGGTCAAAGCTTGATTAACACCCTTCCCCACATCCCACAAAAAAAAAATTGAAATATATCCCATATAAATCAATTTTTTATACACGTGTCATAATCCTCATTTAATACCTCTTACACCCCTTACACATGTCATAACTCATTACTATCCACTCTTCCCCAAATGAATTTTAAATTCATTTTACCCTTCCCCATGTGAATTTTTAACTCACAAATAATCCATCACACTCCACTTCATTTATGAACCCCTCTTCCCAAGATGAATTAAAAATTCATCTTTATTCCTAGCCCTCCATTTTCTAAGATGAGATCTAGGCCTTCCACATCATCTTTATCATCTACCATTGATCTCCCAAATCAATCTCAACCATTGGATCAAAATCTCTCGAAAATGCCTATAAATACAACATCCTCCAAGCCATTTGATCATCTAATTTCTAAGTAATGTTATAATCCCAAAAATTCTCTTCATCTAGCTTGTGAGTTTGCATATTAGATTGAGCATTTCACATTGAATCTATTATCTAGGGTATATCTAGGAGCTCTTGGGTGCATGCTTAGAGCACCCTACTTGGATTGGTGAATCTTAGTGAGGTATAAGGCTTGTTTTATGCTTTTATTTGTGTTTTTCATCTCATCTAGTTTTCACTAATCACAGGGATATTATGATGTTACAGGAGATACCTAATCACTCAGATGATTAAGTTCCAGAGATGTGCTAGTTGTGGTTTGTTTGATGAATCAACCTAAGGCATCCCTAGGTCTTCTCATAAACTAATGAATCTAGAATGCGCTTGTTCAAGAAGTCTTAACAACACCTTAAACCTACAACAATTTATAGATTATTCCCTGGCAATGGTGCCAAAAATGATGAGACCATAGTAGTGTTCACTAATTCATCATCATTTAATTATCAATCCAGAGGTGTTTGGAGTGATCTGCGATAAGACTCTTAGTGTGGGGGATTTTGGAGTGAATTTGAATCAGTGGTTGGTGGACAAAGTCTGGTTTACTTAACTTGCAGAAAGAAACACACATGTAAGGAATGGAAACTATCTATTTGCTTGAAAGGAAACACACATACTTGGAAAGAAACTATAGATTAGATAAACAAAATGAGGAGAAAACACAACAGGCTATACCTCACATGCAAATCCAATCTCATCAAGGGAGTAGGAAGCATTTGCACCCAAAACAGCTCCTAAGACATGATTATCCCTAGACAAGTGATTCAAATGTGAAATGCTAACTAAATATGCAACTCACTAAAAACTAGCTCAATTGATATTTTAGCATAATAACTTTGCATAAAACCTGGATCCTTGAATGGGTTGAGAGATGTTGTATTTATAGAGTTTTTGGAGGGATTTTGATCCAAGGGTGGAGATTGATTTGGAAGATCAATGGTGGAGGATAAAAGTGATGTGGAGGGCCTAGATTCAATCTTGAATGAATGGAGGGCTAGGAATAAAAGTGAATCTTTTATTTATTTTGGGAAACGGAGTAATTAAATGAGCATGGGTGTGGAGGAGTATTTTTGAATTAAAGATTTGAATATGGGGGAATGTAAATGAATTAAAAATTCATTTGGGGAAGAGAGGAAATTAATGAGCATGGGTGAGGTAAGGGGTTGTAAGGAGAATTAAATGTGATGTGGGATGTTTTAAAATAAAAAATTGACTTAGGTGGAATTGTTTCAATTTTTTATTTGGAGGATGTGGGGAAGGGTGTTAAACTAAGTTTGACCACCAAAATGAGAGGTTATGATTAATTAAATATAGGTTTTATTTAATTAATTCTAGGGCTAGGATGAGGTAGGCTAGGGTAGGTAATTAAATAATAGCTATTTAATTGTCTAGGGTAGGGATAGGCCAATTAGTAGGCTGGATTAATTAGTTAACATGGTTTTAACTAATCAATTAGATTTAGTGAAAAGGGGGAAATTGATTTAATAAATATTGCATATTTATTAAATCAATTGGCTAAGGTTGGGACTATTGAATTAATGAAATTAATTCAATTGTTGGGATAGAATGATGAAAAATAGGGTACTGAAGGGATACTTAAATAAATAAAATTTAATTAATTAGTTTGGAGGGAAATTGACATGATTAGGGATGTCGGGAGTCAGTTTGACGGTAGAAGACATTTTTAGGTGTCTACATTTGCCTCTCTTTGACGTGGCATCCGTACCTAGGAGGGAACTGGCATCAGGTCGAAGAAAAATATGCCCCAGCTGCCGGGAAGAGATAAAATGGATAAGGGATGCCCCCTTGAGAGGTCGGTAGGAAAATAAAAATTTTCCAGGTGAGTTCTTGAAAGGATGTGACGGAAGTGAAAATTGGATAGGCGACGAAAAAAGATGGCAGGAAGAAAAACGGAGGAAAAAGGCTAAGATTTGCACCTTGGATGAAAAAAGAGGGGGTGGAAGTATGACGTGGCCCACTATATTAGGAAAAGTGGGCCCTAAGAGTGCCACATTTGCACACTTTGACTTTAGAGAAGAAGGAATGAAGGAGAGATGGCTGACCACAACCCCCAGTTCCCGCGACTTTGACACATCTCAAAGCAGTTCCAAGAGTTTGGCCGGGCATCAGACGCTGGACCCCAGGTAGGGCCTAACCCTAACTTTGTGAATTTTTAATTTATGTGCATTTTTTTTGGGTTCAAGATTTGGGATTGGAGCGCATAGCGCCAACAGTAAGGCAGATTAGCACCATCCTCTAGATTGACACTATCCGCTAGGATAGGGTTAGGGCGGTTTGTTGCCATTTAGATGGGCTTTTAGTGCTATCATCTGGATTAGCGCAATGTCAAAAAATATTAGGGTTTTTACGTTTTAGCGCCATTCAGGC
Organism: Cunninghamia lanceolata; assembly: GCA_027924645.1. Lineage (NCBI taxonomy): Eukaryota > Viridiplantae > Streptophyta > Pinopsida > Cupressales > Cupressaceae > Cunninghamia > Cunninghamia lanceolata. The sequence goes on from BSBN01000246.1 coordinate 8,803,324, forward strand.
TTTATGGTAGCGCTATTTTCTGGAATAGCGCTATAGACACCTAAAAATATCTTCTACCATCGAACCAACTCTCGACATCCCTAAACATGTCAATTTCCCTCCTAACCAATTAATTAAATTTTTATTTAATTAATTATCCCTTCATCACCCTATTTTCCATCATATTATCCCGAAAATTAAATTAATTTCATTAATTCAATAGTCTAAAACCTTAGCCAATTATCCCTTCATTACCCTATTTTCCATCATATTATCCTCAAAATTGAATTAATTTCATTAATTCAATAGTCTAAAACCTTAGCCAATTGATTTAATAAATATGCAATATTTATTATTTCAATTTCCCTCTATCCTATGTCCTAAATCCACCTCACAAAATCCACCTCATCAATCCACCTCATCTCTTCCACCTCACCATGTTGCACATATAATTAAATATTCTTAATATTTAATTAGCTAATCTCCTCCATTATCCAAAAATGAATCTTTAATTAAATTGTCATCCACTAATTGAATTCTTAATTCAATTGTTCCCCACTATCCTCCACTATTGAATTCTTAATTCAATTATTCCCCACTATCCTTCACTAAATGAATTTTTAATTCATCCACTATCCTCCACTCTTCCCAAAAATGAATTTTTAATTTATCTACTATCCTCCACTCTTCCCAAAAATAAATTTTTAATTCATCCACTATCCTCCACTCCTCCCAAAAATAAATTTTTAATTCATCCACTAGCCTCTACTCTTCCCAAAAATAAATTTTTAATTCATCCACTATGAATAAAAGATTCACTTTTATTCCTAGCTCTTGATCTCAACTCTTGATCCTCACCCTCCATTCCTTTTTCAAAAATCTATAAATAAAACCCTCACCCAAGCCATTCATAACAACTTCTTCTTGCATCAAAACTATGCTCAAATTTCTCTCAAATCTCTAATCTATCTATCCTCTAATCCTTCATCTATATTTGTGTTGAAGGCAAGAGCAATCCACATTTGAATCAAATAGGGTTATCTAATCTAGGAGCTCTTGGGTGCAAGCTTCCTCCTCCCTTGATGAGATTGGGTCTTCATGTGAGGTATAACTTTGTGTTTTTATGCAATTAGTTTGTGTTTTCACTTCATTTTGTTTTCCTAATCTACATTGGCACGCCCAGTCTCGGATCTAATCGTCAGTTTGTGAAGGATTTGTTGTCAAAACCTTCATTTTCTAACCCTTGTTTTAGCAAAGTTTTGCAAGTTTTGGGGGTGAGTTGTTGCAGGTCGAATCTTGGGCTAGTCTATTTTCTCCGTTTTTGTTCTAGTGACTTGCAGGTGATCATACAAGGCTGGAACAACATCATACATCAACATCTCCAACAATTTGGATAGCAAATTAACCAGGTGCAATCATTTCCTCTCTTATCTTTTCATCTTGTTTGCAAACACATTTGGATTTTGGGCTTAAAACGAATATTAGCTCTTGTTTGTCATGTCTTGTGCACTTGTACATTTGTGTTATCCCATAGGGTAGAATCAAAGTATCCTCTCCCCTTGCCTTCAAAAGGATCTTGGGTGAAGAGAAATGGTTCTATTCTATTTTTCTTTTTAGGATGTGGGCCTACCCTTGAGACACATCCATTTAGAGAACTCATTGGCGACCCCAAGCGGTACTTTCATCCGATCCGCTATATGTAAATTGAGGATAAGGTGAAAGCCAAGTCTAATCGGTATGAGCGCTTACCATTCGGTGCTAGTTTGAAAGGAAGTAGTACCCTCGAGGTATATTAAACTCCTAGTAGAGTTAGTCAAAACCTTAAGTGGTTTATTGGATGCTCGTAAGGTGTCGATCCCCCGGATGTTCCCCCACTACGAACCTTTGTTTTAGTGGCCCAAATCCCTCTACTTGTTCAACAAGTATTATCCTTGCTTCACCTTAGGTTGTGCATGCTTGATAAATCTTTCATAAATCAAACCTTTAGCCATTGTGTTTTTGTGCTTGATTGTTTGTCTACTTGCTAAGAAAAATTGAATTTATCCTAAATCAATCCTAATCACATCCTTGTCACTCTACATCATCAAATCATCATCATTCTATCCAAATCATTATCCAATCAACATCATTATCTCCATTCTTGTCAAATCAACCTCAATCACAATCATCCCTAAGCACATCCTAATCACATCTTCATCATTCATCCTCATCAATTCAACATTATCCTAATCATCCCTAATCATTCCATATCAAATCCTAACCATATCCAAGTCATCATCACATCAAATCAACATCAACCCCAATCATTATCCAAGTCCCCCAACATCATTATCAAACTCCAAATCCAAATCAACCCAATCAAAAATCAAGACCTTAATTGATCATCCAATCAAATCAACCCAAATCAACTCTATTACTTAAGTGTCATTAGTCCACCTTAAGTAGAGAGAATCATCCATCAAATCAAAATCAAATCAAATCATCCTAAGGTCTTGAAATTTGATCCCCAACATCACAATCATCCATTATCCTCCATTTCATCCCATATCTCTCCAACAAAATGGATCCTTATGAAGCAATGCAACACTTACAAAGACTTAGAAAAGTCTATGAGAACATAGATCCTAATGCTAAGGAAAAATGCAAAAATGACATTAAGGATATACCCTTAGCACACCTCATCATTGGAGAATCCCAAGCCCCTTCCCAACCCTCATCATATCAACCTTCAACATCTTACATATCCACACCATTGACATCATACCAACCTTCATTATATCAACAAACACCCTACATGTCATCCCCATCCACATCATATCAATCGTCATTCTTTCAACCTTCATACCAACCTACCTCTTACATATCCACATCATCAACCTCCCATCAACTTTCATCATATCAACTTCCATCATATCAACATCCATCATCCTCATATCAACCTTCATCATCCTCATATCAACCTTCAACCTCATACCAACTTCCATCATATCAATCTTTACCCTCATATCATTCACCATCCCCTTACACATCCATGACATCATACTTACCCAATCAACCAATCTCTCCAACTTATCCATCCCCCAACCTTTGTCATGCTAACTTTGATCAAGGGAACACCAATCTAGTACACCTTATATCCGAAATCCAAACCTCATATCAACAACCAAATCCCCCATCTCCTAATCCCCATCCATCAATCCCAAATCTCCCAACATAATATCCCTCCAACCTTATCAACCTTAATCCATCACCTTATGTATCTCCCAATCCACCAACCCCTATCACATATCCACCATCTAATCCACCATCAAATCTTCCAAATCCTAACACCACAACATCCAAAGAATCCTTGTGGGATTTCCTCCAAAGAACATCACCAAGCAAAGCAATGGAATCCCCTAAATCCTCCACCCCTCCAACACCACCATCTAGTCCAACACCTATCCTTGAACCCACCCAAGAACCATCCATACCTAATCCCATCACCCCCCTATCCAATCCCAATCCCAATTCTACACCATCCACCATCATTATCCATCCATTATATTGTTCTTCAACCCATATACTCATGAAGGATGCCATCCATTGGCTATTAGCAAGGAATCAAACACCCTCATGCAATCCAACATCCACCAAACCTTTTGAACAACCCCCTAGCATAAGTCAAGAACCATCATGTAGCCATGTTCAAGAACACATAAGTCAAACACCTATTGCATCCATCTAAGCACCTATCACATCTATCCAAGTCACTCCCACTTCTATCAAACCACATGAGTTATGTCAAGAATCAAATCTAAAGCATGTTGAAACATCAACCCCTTCTCCTACTCAAGATCTAACCATCCCATCTAATCCCATGCACGATCCCCTCCCATCCATTGATCAAATTATTGATCTCACACCATCTTCTACCACCCCTTTACCATCCCACATGAATCCTTCACCTCCATCTACCAGTCCCATCCCAAATCCATCCCCTTATCCACTTGGAAAAAACACCTTCATCCATTGTAAATCCCTTGTAGGATGTGAACAACTTCCATCCACCACCTATCTTTATCCAATAAATAATGGACTTGCATCTTGTTTCTAAAGCACTAAACATCCCATCGCATGTCGCATACTCCAACACATGAACTATCAAGGAAAAGGCTTAGGCCTTCACGAACAAGGCATCTTGGAGCCCATCCACACCACATTCCATCCATCTTCGCATGGCCTTGGCTCTACACCACAAGAAAAACAATCTAAACATGTTGGTACCACCCACCCACCTTCCAAAATCCATTCATCCAATCTCAAACATGGTGCATCTCATCGCACTCCCAAAGCATATGTCGCCATCCCCCCTCCATCATCATATCATTTGCAAAAGCATGTGACCATCCATCTTCCTCCATCAAATTTACCTCCACTCCTACCAACTCCTAATATCCCTATCCTCAAATCTCCTCATCCATTTATCCATAAATCCACTTTTAATTTCTCCACCCATCAACCCCCTAAAATTCCCAATCAAGACCAACAAAAGTACACATCTTTCAAACATGAGGCTTCCCCCAAATCCATGGGATTCACAAGTAATAATTTGAATGCCTCAACTCATAAAGCACAAAAGCCTAAAGATGTTATCCCTTTCAAGCAAAATAAAAAATCCAAAAGGCTATCAAATCCCACACCATCACAAGCAAAAGCAAAAACAAACATGGTGTGGGTCCCTAAGAAAAGAGCAATAAAAAAAATGAGGCATCTACCTCCCAATCCACTTCAAACTCCCAAACATCTTTCTCCACATTTAAAAATCCCATAAATCCTAAGTCTATTTGGGTCCCTAAAACCCCAAATCGATCATACAAAAATCCCCCATCCTAATCCCCATTACTCCCAACTCCACATCCAAAGTACAAGCCTCCAAATACATCATGGTGTGTGCAACCATTGGTCTTGGTTCCCCTCCATCACTTAACATTCCCACATAACCCCATCTCTCCATCTTTCATTCACTATCCTACATATCTTCCCCATCACATTTCTATGGTCCATGCTTTTGCATAATCCATCATCCACCATCCATTCCTTCTTCTCCTATCTTCCAACAGTCCATACAATCATCATCCATAATGCTATCCAACATGGCACCATCTTCTCCTTGCTATGGAAACAGACGCTAGAGTCCCCATCCCATAAAAAAAACAAAAAAAAATCAAAAAAATAGTAAAGAAAAAAATCCGTCCAATGGTGAAAACCACTCCTTGTGGCATCTTGGGCAAGTACCATGATGAAAACCCCTTGTGGGCATCATGCGTAATCCCTTCTCCATCCATTTTGTATCCCTACACTTGGGGGCAAAACTATATCCATCATCCACATTCATAAAATCCTTTTGCATATTCTATCCATGTATCCTTATCCTATCATATTCTTATTCACTACCCCCTATTCATCCTATCATTCCCCATCCATTCTATCCACTATATCCCCCACCTTAGATCTTGCTAAAGACAAGGGGCAAAATATCAACAACATGCTTTAGAGACCTCTTGACATACTTCCTTTGTAAGTATATCCTCCATCCATCTACTGCATAGTCCATCCATTCAAACATGTAACCATCATGCACAAATCCTAAAACATTGGGGCATATGATTCCTTGCAACCTAGCCCTTGGAGAAAATTCTTATCCCCATCTCCCATCCATCTATCTTGAAATCCATCTATCATGAATCTCCTCTCTATCACCTTCCACTACCAAACCCCCCATCCACCTCTCCTGTATCCCTACCCAATTCTTTATCTCCCATCCTATCCCTTATCCGCATGTATCTATATATCTACCACAAATCTTCTATCCAACCCCATCTCCTTCACCTCTAGACTTGGTGTTCCCTTGTCATTGGTATCTAGCGCAAAGGCTATCCACATGAAATCCAATGAAACCATCATAATAACCCATTCCCTTTCCAAAATCAAAAAATCCAAAAACATCACAAAATCAAAAAATCCAAAAACATCAAAAAATAAAAAAATCCAAAAACATCACAAAAAATCAAAATATACCAAAATAATTGAAAACACACAAACTTCCAAAAATAATCTATCCATCACAAAAATCAAATTCCATCACACTCTCATCATTGTCACATTTATCATCATCCCACATCATCATCACATCTATCATCAATAAGCTTGCACTAGATCCAAGCATCGCATCACCTATCAAAGCATTGTCCTTAATCAAAATCATCAACTATCAAATCATCATCAATCACAACTTGTCACCATCATATCTTGAGCCAATCTTACAACATCAATTAAGCATGATCCAATCATCCATCAATTCCTGCCTTAGGATATGTCTTTCCTACGATAGGCAAAATCTATCCTATCATCATCCATCTTGGCAAGAGATATAATGGTCACTTGTTTGGTTTGTTGGTCTTTTTGTTTTTGATTTTTTATCTTTTGTCCTATTCGAAGATCACATCAAAGCTACCTTGATCTTATTATATCATGGTTGTTGCAAGTATGAGGTTAATCAGTGTTGTCATTGATGTCAACATACTCATATTGCATTTGATAAGAAGGATTGGATGAGCTGTGTGTTGAGGTTATTGAGGAAATTAGTCTCAATCAGGAACAGTGAAGAATAGTGATGAGAAGAAGGAAAAAGTATTCAATAGGTTGAGGATCAAAGGATGTGGATTAAAGGGTTTGTAGATATGAGTCTTGAGATGTTCCAGTTAAGATTTCAGAGGTCCGCATGAAGATCTGAAGAAGTTATGTTCGCTCAAGTAGAACCAGTTCCGGCAGGCAATTCAATGATGATAGAGTGTCACAGATTGGTCCGGTGAGTTCCAGAATTACATTCTCTCATTCTGCGGATTGGAGGGAGTGTTGAAGAAGTCAGTGTGAAGTGACAACTTGATTTGTGCATTGTTTGGAGGTCTAGAAGAACCTTTTGCATTATGACAGTGGCGACAGACTGTGGTCTTGAAGTTCCGGATGAAGAAGAGAAGAATTCCAGTAAGCTGATAAAGTGCGGATGTTCTTGATGACTCAGGAAAGGTTTTGGTGATCCTTGGATCGTGTACAATTCTTATTGGTGGTCCACATTGAAGTTAGAGTTTGGATTTGATGTAAAGACCACCGGTTGTTAGTGTTCTTCCTGAGACAGGCCGATCGGATGTATTACACGTCTTGCGAATGATCTTGTAGGTGTTTGCCGACTTAGATGATTGCTCCTAAGTCAATGCCTTGTATAAATAAGGGTTTGTGAATTCATTTTGAAGTGTGTCTAGCGGTGATGAGAGTGATATAACGAAGAGAAGTGCGAAAGGCAGAGCAGGAGTTTTGGGCTTAAATGAAACTGATCCAGGCATGGTAAAGATGTCAATCTCCAGTTGAAGTTTGCAATACTTGTTATCTTGTAGACAGTGGGTCTCTTATAGGTAGTGTACCTCCTTGTGAGTAGTGTGCTCGGCCAATGAGCCCTAATTGGCATGTGCCATCTATTTTTCTTATTCTTCTAATAGAGAATAATCCTTGGGTTAATCACCCTGTGGTTTTTCCCTTAACTGGGTTTTCCACGTCAAAATCTCGGTGTCTCATGTGTTGATGTGTATCTGCTCTGGTGTTTATGCCTTATGCTTTCATGAATGATTAATTGCTATGCTATTGATTAACAAAGTGGATTTAAGTGTTTGAATTGAAAGCAAATTAAGGATAATTGATTCACCCCCCCTCTCAGTTATCAACAATGGTATGTGGCGAAAACATCTAGAATGGGGCATAGTCTTGCTTTTGTATGCTGTGCTTGTGGGTTGGTCTCATTACTCCAAGCTAGTATTCATATCTTGTTGATCATAGGATCGGTTCTAGCAAATTGATCTTCTTATGCATCTAAGGTTCATCATACCTTTTGTGTACTAAGGACTTATGCTATGAGTCCCCTTCCCTCGTCTAGACAAGGTTGTACTATCTTGGGCATGCATGGGATCATCCCTTTGTTTGCGTGTCTAGTCCATGCAACTGTTGGATAAACATCATCACCCTGGTCTTCTATACCTTGGTGAAAATATCCACTTTGCTATATAAAACCTAGGATTGCTCTAAATCATTTTCAGCACAATGATCATCCACCAATCAATCTCCCAACATTATCACACTTTCATCTCACTTCTTATCCTCCAACCACATCTACCAATCTGTTCCATCTATTTCACGAGCACAACCATGTTCTTGCAGCCCGCCTATCCTCTCGAGGGGGCATCACCCTTACCAATTATCCCCAAACCTTACCCTATTCTTCTAAGCCAAAATCTTTTTTCTATCCAATCCAACTCTATGTTTTAACTTCTTTGAAATGATGTTCCTTAGCCGCAACACCATCTCAAAGAGGGGCAAATGTAGACACCTAAAAATATCTTCTACCATCGAACTGACTCTCGACATCCCTAAACATGTCAATTTCTCTCCTAACCAATTAATTAAATCTTTATTTAATTAATTATCCCTTCATTACCATATTTTCCATCATATTATCCCGAAAATTGCCTAAAACCTTAGCCAATTATCCCTTCATTACCCTATTTTCCATCATATTATCCTCAAAATTGAATTAATTTCATTAATTCAATAGTCTAAAACCTTAGCCAATTGATTTAATAAATATGCAATATTTATTATTTCAATTTCCCTCTATCCTAAGTCCTAAATCCACCTCACAAAATCTACCTCATCAATCCACCTCATCTTTCCACCTCACCATGTTGCACATATAATTAAATATTCTTAATATTTAGTTAGCTAATCTCCTCCATTATCCAAAAATGAATCTTTAATTAAATTGTCATCCACTAATTGAATTCTTAATTCAATTGTTCCCCACTATCCTCCACTATTGAATTCTTAATTCAATTATTCCCCACTATCCTTCACTAACTGAATTTTTAATTCATCCACTATCCTCCACTCTTCCCAAAAATAAATTTTTAATTCATCCAGTATCCTCCACTCTTCCCAAAAATAAATTTTTAATTCATCCACTATCCTCCACTCTTCCCAAAAATGAATTTTTAATTCATCCACTATGAATAAAAGATTCACTTTTATTCCTAGCCCTTGATCTCAACTCTTGATCCTCACCCTCCATTCCTTTTTCAAAAATCTATAAATGAAACCCTCACCCAAGCCATTCATAACAACTTCTTCTTGCATCAAAATTATGCTCAAATTTTTCTCAAATCTTTAATCTATCTATCCTCTAATCCTTCATCTATATTTGTGTTGAAAGCAAGAGCAATCCACATTTGAATCAAATAGGGTTATCTAATCTAGGAGCTCTTGGGTGCAAGCTTCCTCCTCCCTTGATGAGATTGGGTCTTCATGTGAGGTATAACTTTGTGTTTTTATGCAATTAGTTTGTGTTTTCACTTCATTTTGTTTTCCTAATCTACAAGCGCCTTTTAGAGGAGTAGCGCTATTTGGAATTCTAGCGCAATGGGCTATTTTAGCGCTATTTAGAAATATCACGCTTTTGATAGAATTGGCGCTATTCTTTTGATTAGTGCTAAAAGGTAGATTGACACCATAGGGCAAAATGGCACTATGGATGCTACGCAGTAGCGCAATATTTTGGATTGGCGCAAAGTCTATTGCGCAGTGGTGCAATGTTCTGCAATGGTGTCATTTAGAAGAATTATTAGCGCTATTTATGAAATGATGCAAAATATGATTTGTTTTAGCGCTAAATAATTTGGGCTTTCAACATTAGAAGAAAAAAAAGGGGGTGATTTGGAAGAAGATAGGTCGACATCTAACCAGAACGTTGCGTATGCAGGATACCTGCCGCTTTATATTGCAGTCATGAGAGCAACGAGTTCCATCCGTGATGGCACTGTTCGATGGTTTTGATGATGCTACGTGGGATCGACTGGCGAGATTGGGGCTTCTGATGGTGGCGTCGATGCAAGTTCTGTGAGCTCATAGAGCTCTGATGACAACGGTTGTGGAGCGGTATCGCTCTGAGACCTACAGCTTTCTGTTGCCGACTGGTGAGATTACCATTACACTTAAGGATGTTTATCACATCCTCAAGCTACCTATTCGAGGCCAGCGTGTTAAATATGACACAAGGATGGGGTGGAGTGCCCTGATCAGAGTGTTTGGAGCGGACCACATTGTTCTCTCAGCAAATGGAAGAGAGATGGACTATGAGGGGACACTGGCTACGGGTGCAGATCCCTTTTCCTTATTCCTATGTGCTTTGATTGGAGGTGTTGTGATGCCTGACAGGCGAGGCAGGGGCTTTCCGGTTGGCTGGGGGGATGATAGAGGGGATGGTGAGGCATGAGACCATCTATGCCTGGGGACTGGTGATGCTAGGGCAGTTATACCATGAGATGCATACAGTCACCTATCTGCATGATAGAGTGTTGTCAGCTGGAGTTACTCTGCTTCATGTATGGATTTGGGAGCACATCACTGTTACCCGGCCGAAATGTGGGTATTATCGGCGGCCTTTTAAGGCCTTTGCATTTTTATATCAGGATGCAGAGTACACATATACTGGACAGGTGCGGTACTGGAGGAGGATGTTAGATGATGTTATTAGTGTGACCTGGTGACCGTATATCGACGTAGAGCCATGGCTAGATGATGATATTCATCTACCGTTTACGTTTCAGCAGCAGTACCTGATGGGTCGAGGAGACCATGCTATAGAGATGTATCTACCCTCGTGGGTCATGTGGCAGTTTAGTTTGAGACAGGACACTCAGCAAATGGCCATATTTGCGTGGACTCCTTGAGATGCACCCTTATGGCCTGTAGCCATACAGCCACAAGTTGCCTTAGCTAATTTTGCAGCTCTACGGCTAGTGCGGTGGGATTGGGGGAGCATTGTTAGAGATGTAGGTACTACGCCTGCATATGATATATGGTGGCAGATGCATCGATCCACTTGGTTGATGGACCCAGCGGAGGAGGCAGCAAGCTCAGGGGGGGATGATTCAGATGGTGATGGAGATGACCCAGATGGGGATGACCGCATGGAGGAGGGGGGAGATTATTGAGGACTACCTCATGGAGGTTGGAGATGATGGAGAGGAGAGATTGGTTGGTAGGGATGGCCAGCCGATAAATGTACTGGCGGCAGTGGCGGCATAACAGGGGCAGGCGGGGCAGCAGGTACCTGTGCAGCAAGTTCATGTTGAGCAGGTGTAGGTTGGAGCAGGGCGACAGCCTAGAGGACCTTGGCGGTGTGGGGGACAGCCGAGGGTGGATATGGGTGATCTGTCCCCACCACAGGTAGGGTAGCAACAGGTTATTAGGGGAGGGCAGCAGGCAGGCCCATCAGGGACAGCTAGAGAGGCAGGGGTGAGAGGCTTACACCTTGTCGGAGGCCATGGGATGAGGAGGAGGAGATGGAGACCCTGAGAGCACAGATGGCGAGCCTACAGGAGGCATTGGAGAGCCGCGAGGTAGAGTTGGAGCAGTTGCAGACCACAGTAGCTTTATTGGATGGATCAGATGGGCAGGTGGCTGCATTGCAGGCACAGCTAGCACAGGCTCAGGGTGATAGTCACGTTGACAGGGGAGCGAGATGCAGTACTCACCAGGGCTCAACAGGAAGAGACTACAATAGGTAGTCTACAGGCGTTAGGGGCTGGACTAGCCCCAGTTTTGACATTGATGTAGACACAGCTGTCCCAGGCTCAGGTACAGATGTCTCAGAACAGGGAGAGTTGACAGAGACCAGAGGGCGGTTAGAGTATTATCGGGGCCTTTATTACGCGGTAGTTCTAGCAGAGCAGTGGGCACCGAGCTACAGCTAGGTCAGTGGATCAGGAGCATCGAGATCAGTGCAGAGCGTTCAGCAGGAGATGCCCCCTCCCTCGCATGTGCCCCAGCAGGCTCCACAGGTGTAGGTATAGCCACAGCCACAGTCGCCAACCAGATCACAGCCTCGACCATGGTCAGAGTCTCCCACTCCCTGGGAGAGAGGATCCTCTATGTGATGGTTATATCATGTTAGCCCTTAGAGGCATTGTATCAGGACACTATATTTTTTGATGTATACATGAGAGATGTACATTTTTTTGCGGTGATTTCTATATGATACGATGCCTTTTGATGGTTTATGATATCCTATTATGATGATGCCTATGTGATGAATGCAGTATTCTCTATGGATTTATATGCTATGGATTTGTGATGTTTATGCAATTATGTTTTTGATTTTATGGATGTATTTGTGATGGATTTATTGTGATATATGCATGGTGTTTGTGATTTTATGGACTATATGATGTATAATGCAAATGACTGTTCAAATTAACAAACATTTATTATGGATGCAACAATGTGATGCAATGTATGTTTATCGAAGTAAACACATGTTATGTATGCTTACTAGATGATTTGTTGAATGCAGTTTTAATGATTATGATTGTGGGGATGTAATGTAACTTAATGTTTATGAGATGATATGTATGGAGTGCAATGGGATGATACTAATTTTAATTTTAACATGCACCTATGTGATGACAAACATAAATGAGTATGATGTGATTTGCAATGATTTATAATGTGCAACTAAATGATTCTGTAATAAACCTAATGATATGATATGCAATTTAAACTGATTCTAAAATGAACCTAATGGTATGCAAGATGATGTAAAATGAACCTAATGACTACGCGGGGTAAATGAATCTAATATGGTATGCAAAATAAATGACTTAAATGAACCTAATGACTATGCAAATGTAAATGATTTGTAAAATGATATGCAAGTTAAATGATTTAAATGAACCTAATGACTATGCAAATGTAAATGATTTCTAAAATGATATGCAAGTTAAATGATTTAAATGAACCTAATGACTATGCATTTGTAAATGATTTCTAAAGTGAACCTAATGATATGCAATGCAAAAGGATTTAAAATGAATCTAATGACTATGCAATTGTAAATGATTTCTAAAGTGAACCTAATGATATGCAATGCAAAAGGATTTAAAATGAATCTAATGACTATGCAATTGTAAATGATTTCTAAAGTGAACCTAATGATATGCAATGCAAAAGGATTTAAAATGAATCTAATGACTATGCAGGCTAAATGAATCTAATATGATATGCAAATTAAAGGATTAAAATGAATCTAAATGATTATGCAAGCTAAATGAATCTAATATGATATGCAAATTAAAGGATTAAAATGAATCTAAATGATTATGCAAGCTAAATGATATGCGAGATGAAAACTAGGTGATAGGTGAGATGCTCAAGTCCTGGTACACGTGATGTTCTTTGTTTGACCCTGAGTGATGAGGCTGTGGGAAAGGGGATCGGTTGGGGAGAGGATAGGGGTGTTTGGATGGGGTATGGGTAGGATAAGGGATGTCTAGAGAATTGGGGTGGGGGGGACGAGAGGATTGTTTAGGTCATAAGATGCCACGTCATTGAGGGGGGATTTGGTTTGGTTCAAGATGTGTTAGATAGAGATATGGTGGGGAAATGGGGTTAGTGAGGGAATTTTAGATGGGGGGGGATAGGGTAGGTGATTATGAAATCTAGACCCAAATGATAATGTTGAATGAGTTATTAGGATGGTGATTTTGAGCTAGTAACAATAGTTGCATAAGATTTATTGAGAGCATTTCTTAGTTTATTATAGCAATGTAGGATACAGTTCACAAAGGTATGAAATGACCTAGGTGATGATGTATATCCTACGATTGCATGGACTAGACTCCCAAACAATAGGTTGATTTCATGCGTGCCCAAGGTAGTATAATCTTGCCTAGCCTGGGAAGGGGACTCATAGTGATGAGTGTGAATAATACATATAAGCTTTTGATGCCTATATATGTAAATGGGACACATCATGCTAGAACCAACCCAGACTTCAAGATATGAATACTATTCTTGGAGTAATGAAACCAACCCACAAGCACAGCATATAGAAACAATGACTATGTCTACTCTAGGTGCTATCCGCTACTTACCATGATATAATGAGATCAAGGTAGCTTTGGAGGTAACCTAGAGTGAGACAAAAAGATAAAAATCAATAATCAAAAAGGACCAACGAAAAGATATAAATAACCTTTGTGTGCTCTTGCCAAGAGACGTGATGATAGAATGATAGATTTTTGTCCATTGTAGGAAAGATATATCCTAGGACGCAAATCAGTTGGTGTTGATTGGAAAATTTTTGGAAGATGGGAAAAAGAACAGTCTGGACAGATGTAGGATTATAGTTGGTATGTTGATTGATGATTTTTGTGCTAGGAACCATGTTTCAAGCATATACGTAGCGTGTGTGTCATATACTGGGTCTAGAAAGCTTAGTGAATGGGGACCATCCAAACAGGTTGGATGGGTGCATCTTATGTACCTGAGTACTAAAAACATCCTTCGTATTCCAGACTGCCTACATACCCTGTATCCACGGGATCAAGGTACTTTCAAGATGCGGGCGAAATGAATATGTAGTTTTGGTATGACTTGATGATGTGGAAAAAGGTTGGGATGGTTGTGATGGTGGGGATTTGATGTATGTTTTGATGATTGTGATTTGTAGCGAGATCGATGTATGGGGTGATTGTTTTGGATTTTCTATGTTTTTTCTACTGTTTTTGGATTTTTTGATTTTGTATTGTTTTTGGATTTTTTTATTTTGTATGTACAAAGGGGAGCTTACAAGGGTCCCTATTCCATGAGTCAGCCTTGGGATGGGACAGTGTGGGTTGGGCGATAGGGTTTGATGTTTCTCAATTCCAAGCCATGGGATGTGTGGATGTGGAGTGGTGTGTGGGAAAGAAGACTTATTAGATGGTGAAATCAGACACTACACATGGCGGCTGAAACATGTTTTCACCATGGTACTTATCCAAGGCGTCACCAAAGTGATTTTCACCATTGGAAGTTTTTACTGCACTCGGGTTTTTCTTGATTTTCTAATTTTTTGGTGTTTTTGATTTTTCTATTCTTTTGATTTTTTTGACTTGGGGTACCAGATGGGTTATGCATAAAATTTCTTGAGATGTAGGATGTTCATCAGCTCATCTAGAGGCTACCCCTCAGGCGTTGCAAGTTGATAGGCTCCTGATCCATAGTCAGCTGTGACGACATAAGGTCCTAGCCAATTGGGTTCAAACTTTCCTTGCTTAGGACGTTCTTGCAAGTTCTTTTGATTTTCCATAAGGACAAGGTCACCTACTTCAAATTTTCAGGTTCTGATCCTCTTGTTGTAGCTTCTTCGGAGGCGGTTCTGATATGCCTGTAGGTGGTTCAACGCATTCAGGCATTTTTCATCCAATAGTTCTAGTTGATGCAACCTTGCAACTCTGTATTCCTCATCAGAGATTATGTTTTGCAAGGATACTCGTAAGGATGGGAGCTCGACCTCGATAGGTAAAATGGCTTCAGATCCAAATACTAGTGAGAATGGAGTGGCTCCTGCAGGAGTGCGGATGCTTGTGCGGTATGCCCATAGGGTGGGGTTGAGTTGGAGGTGCCAGTCACGGCCAGGTTCATTGACCGTCTTCTTGAGAATGCGGAGCATGGTTTTATTAGAAGCCTCTGCTTGACCGTTTCCTTGAGGGTAATACGGCGTGGAGAAATGGTGTTTCATATCAAATTTTTCGCACAAGGAGCAAACTTCTTAGTTCTTGAATGGCTTTCCATTGTCGGTGACAATGGAATGAGGGATACCATAGCGGAAGATGATGTAGTGGAGGATGAATTTGGAGATTTGAGTGCCAGTGGTGAAGGTAAGTGGAATTGCTTCCACCCACTTTATGAAGTATTCGGTAGCAGTGATTATGAACTTATGGCCATTGGAGGATGGTGGATGGATTTTCCCTACAAAGTCGATTCCCCACTATGAGAAAGGCCACGGCATTGTGATCAGTTGCAGCTCCTATGCCGGTGCGTGGATGAGATCACCATGTTGTTGATATGGGAGGCATTTCTTGATAAACCTGTAGGAATCTTGTTCCATTGTTGGCCAATAATATCCAGTCCTGAGGATCTTTTTAGAAAGAGTGGGTCCACTTGAATGCACCCCACAGATGCTTATGTGTACCTCTTCCAAGGCTACTTCAGCTTCCCTAGAGTCTAAACATCGTAGAAGCGTGCCATCAAGACTCCTTTTGTACAGGGTGTCGCCTACAAGGATGAAGCGGGAGGCTCGACAGATGAACGATTTTCTCTATGATGTGTATAGGTTAGGGGGAGGATATTATCATGAAGGTATAGGTAGGTTTCCTAATACCACAAGGATAAGGGACCAATGACTTTGTACACTAGTTCGGATTGAGGAACATCGTATGCTGGGATGGGGAGTTCTTCTATTAGGAACTCACATTTCTTGATGTCCTTCTTCATGTCGACCAGAGATCTGATGGTGGCCATGGTGTCTGCAGCGTTATTATTGAGCCTTGGGATTTACTCGAAGTGGATGTCATTGAAATAGTCTTTGAAATCATCGACCATCTTTTTGTAGGGTAGGAGCTTATCATCTTTGGTTTTGTATTCATTATTGACCTGCCAGATGACTAGTTGAGAATCTCCATACATAGTCAACTTCTCAATTTTCCATTTTATTGCCATGCGGAGCCCTGTGATGAGAGCCTCATATTCTACCACGTTATTGGTACATGGAAATGTGATTTTGAAGGACTTAGGGATGGTGTCGCCCTGACGGGTAACAAACAGGACACTTGCCCCCGAGCCTTTGTGTGTACGATCCATCAAAGTACATCTTCCATGTGTCTGTGGCTGGTGTGATTGTCAAGATAGCTTCGTCAGAAAACTCTGCTAGTGTAGGATGTTGTATCAGAATAGGTGCTTCAGCCAGCTGATCGGCTATAACCTATCCTTTGATGGCCTTTCTCTCCATGTATTCAATGTCAAATTCAGTTAGAATCATGACCCATTTTGCCATTCTGCCAGTAAGAGTAGCTCTGTTTAACAGGTACTTCAGTGGGTCGATCTTGGCAATGAGCTTGGTCTTGTGATTGATCATATAGTGTCTTAACTTTTGTGAAGTAAAGACGAGGGCTAGACATGCTCGTTTAATTTGTGTGTAGTTGAGCTCATATGAGATCAAGGTGCGGCTGATGTAGTAGATGGCTCTTTCTTTTCCATTCTCATCGTGATGTGCTAACAGGGCTCCGATAGCTGTCTCTATGGCGGAGATGTATAGCAGGAGGGGTTCTCCTTGCCTTGGTGGAGTTAGAACAGGAGGATTAGCCAAGTATTCTTTTAGTTGATCAAAGGCGTCCTGACACTAAGTGTTCCAGACAAAGGCTATATCTTTTCAAAGTAGATGCTGGAATGGTTGGCACCTATCAGCAAGTTGGGCAATGAATCATCGGATAGACTGGAGTTTTCCTTGCAGACTTCTCAGTTGTTTCAGTGTTTTTGGAGGTGGCATTTTGGTGATGGCCTTGACCTTTGCAGGATCAACTTCGATTCCCCTTCTCAAGACTATGTATCCCAAGAGTTTTCTGGAGGTGACTCCAAAGACACACTTCTTTGGATTTAGGCGAACATTGTATTGCTCTAACCGTTCGAAGATCTTGGCCAACACATCTAAGTGTTCTTCTCTGGTCTTTGATTTCCCTAGTAAATCATCCACATAGCCTTCCATGATGTGGTGAAACAAGTCATGGAAGATGACAGTCATAGCTCTTTGATATGTAGCTCCTACATTTTTCAAGCCAAATGGCATTACGACGCAGCAGTATGTTCCCCATGGGCATATGAAGGCTGTCTTATGTTGATCCTCTTCAGTGATTTTGATTTGGTTATATCCTAAGAAACCATCCATGAGGGATAACATTTCATGTCCTGCCGTGAGGTACACTATCATGTCGATGTTTGGTAGTGGGAAGTCGTCTTTCAGGCAGGCCTTGTTGAGGTCTCTGAAATCGGTACAGCAGCGGATTTAGCCATCTGGTTTAGCTACTGGTACTAGGTTTGAAACCCATTCAGGATAATCAATTGGGTGAATGAACCCAACATCTAGTAACTTTTTTAGTTCTACCTTAACTAGGAGAGCCACCTAAGGATTCATTTTTCTGAGCTTCTGCTTGACTGGTTTCGCATCAGGGCATACTGCAAGGTGATGAACAACCAACGCGGGATCTAGCCCTAGCATGTCTGCGTAAGTCCATGCAAAATTGCGATTTCATCATGTGAAAAAAGCCAACAAGTTTTCCTATTCCTGTATGCTGAGAGATGCTGCCCTGAAAGTGATCTTTGGTTCTTCTTTTGTCCCAAGGTTCATCTCTTGGGCTGGCTTAACTAGGACAAGTGACCTATCTGGATAAACCTTGTCTACCTCGGGAAGGTCCATGCTTCCATCTCCTAGCGCCTCGTGGAGGTTTTCACCAGGAGATACGTCTTTTGTTTTTAATTTTTTAGGATCTAACACTGCCGCAGAACGGTTTTCACCATCAAGTCCATTTTTTATTTTTATGTTTTTATGACTAGAAGTAGGGGTTGTCTCCCCAAAATAGGCATGCGAATCAAGCTCCATGATGTATCCTACTCTGTGGTCTCCCAAGGGGAAGTGGTCTCTAACTCCCATCATTTCAGTGATGGCCTCATCGTTAGGTGCGATGTTGAAGACAGGAGGTCCATGTTGGTCCCAATCAATGAGGTCGGGGTAAACTAGTGGTAAGTCATTGGATGGTGAAGCGAGAGTGGTTACTGAGTAGATGGTACAAATGGATGAGTCGAAGAAGTCGGCAAATTCACTAAAGGAGTCTTGAAGGCCCGTTTCGTTAACATTATCGATGTCTAAGGAGACCATAGCGACCTCGGCTAAGATACATTTGTCAGTAGTGAGGATGCGTTGTGGTTGTCCGTACCCTAACCCTTGAGTATAGGGGTTCTTCGTTGCTTGTAGTGGTTCTACGATCCCCTATTCATGAAGGCCAATACCACCTTGTCCTTTATAGCCCATGCTTTTGACAATTTCAGAGCCTTTGCCATAGATTTCAGTTGGGATGGTGGGGGCTTCTTGTTCAAGCTCTTCATCCTTGTATAGCCAGGATGAGATATCTTCAAGTACATCTTGATCCAGAAGGTGTTTCTTCTCAAAGATGGGCAAGGGTTTGCACTTGATGATGACTGTGTTGGCTGCCTCTATTTTGGGGATGCCAAATGTTTTAGGATTGGGTAATGTGCCCACACAAAAGGTACCGTGCAGGTCGTATTCCCCACATCCCATGTCGCTTAGCTTGATCTGGACCTCAAGTGGTGGAGGTGCTTGGGATGAAGTGGTGGCAATGTTTGTGGGGTCGACATATGAGTTTGATGTTGTGGGATTAGCTTCAGTGGTGACTTTATTGTATGGGCAGAAGGTTTGGTTGTGGCCTTCCAGAAAACTGTAGTATTGGAAGGGGCAGGGGTCGGCATAGATAGTGACTTCTGTGCCATTGTGAGGGAATTTGAGGCATTGATGGAAGGTGGATGGGACGGCTTGCATGGCATGAATCCATGGTCTGCCGAGAAGAATTTTGTAGGGGAGGTCAAGATCAAGAACCTGACATTTTGTTTCCAGTATTTTCTGTCCCACTTGAATGGGAAGCTTGATAGTGCCTTCAGAGAGCCGTTCGGTGTCATCATAGCCTTTGATTGTGATGCACTCACTGGTGTCTACAACCACATCAGAGTACCCCAAGTGTTTTAGCAATTTTAGAGTGCATATGTTTAGGCCGGAGCCACCATCTATTAAGACTCTTTTAATGGTGTGTTTGTGGATACGGACTTCGATGTGTAGGCTGTCGTTATGTATGTGTTTAGAGGCGCGCAGGTCCTTTTTTGAAAAGGTGAGATGGTGGGGTGCGGCGATGTGTCCTACCATGGCTTGGAATTGAGTTACATTCAAGTTGGCGGGGACTTGAGTTTGTAAGAGGGCTTTGTCGAGGATGTTTTTGTGAAGAGGTGATGTGCGGAGCAACTTGAGGATGGAGATTTGTGTGGGTGTCTTTCCTAAATGCTCTATGAGGTTATACTGATGGGTAGGTGATGGTCATGTTGTTGGGCGAGGAGGTAGGGGATCAGATGTGGATGCAGGCATTTGCTCAGTGGGAGGGGCTGTGTGGATGGATACACGGCCATGATGGGTTGCAACAGTGCAATTGGGTGCTTGTGCCCGAATGGTGACTGTGTTGACATGGTGGGATGATGGTTCTATCCGTCCTACGATGGAGTCATAAGATGTGGGTGGTGGGGTGACATTGTAGGCTTGATTGGATGAGGAGGCTTTATTATGGTTGGGCAAGGGATCTTTGTAAGCTCCGAGGTTGGTGTTTGGTGATGGTTGGGTGATTTGATCAAGGTTGACTAGATTTTAATCTATAAGGTCTTGGATGTTATGTTTTAGTTGCATGCAGTCAGCTGTTTTATGACCCGCAATGCAGTGGTATTCGCAATAGTCATTTTCATTGTACCATGTGGCTTTGAGTTCATTCTCTTGATGGGGTCTAACGGGTGGGAGCGTGATCAAACTTTGCTTGAGACATCTGTCAAGGATGTCTTCGATGGGTTCCCTAAGGGTTTAAATTGTCTGTGAGGTTTGTGTGGTTTAGTTTGACCCCTCTGGTTATTTACATTTGTTGCATATGTATGCGCAAGTGTTTGGTTTTGTCTATGTTGGATGGCTTTCACATCTGTTATGCCGTCGTTCATATTGTTCTTGTTCTTCCCCCAATAACGTGACTTGTCATTTGATTGCATGTTGGCGTTGTTGTTTGTATTGGGGGTGTTGTTATTGGATTTGTTGTTGTTGTTGTTGTTGTTGGATTTGTGGTCGTATAGTTTGATGGAGCCCTTGGCAATGAGGGCTCGTTTGATAGTGGTACCTTTGTTGATGACCTCTTCAAAGGTAGATGCACAAAGGATTTGTAAATGAAACCCTAATTCCTAGTTGAGGTTGGTCACGAACATGGTGACAAGTTGTTTTTCCAGAATTGGCCATGGGAGTTTGCTTGCTAAGCCTCTCCATCTTTGCAAGAAAGAAGCAAAGGCTTCTCTGTTCTTTTGTTTGATGTTGCAAAGGTTTGTCATAGACATCTCGTGTTCGAAGTTGTAGGAGAAATGGTTTACAAATTTTTCTGCAAGCTCAGGGAAAGTCCTAATGCCTGGGGCAAGATGTGTGAACCATTCAGCGGCTTGACCACCGAGGCTTCTTGGGTAGAGTCTCATAAGATATGTGTCATTATTAGAGACTTCTAAGCAAGCGATGTAGAACTCCCTAAGGTGGTCCCTAGGGTCTCCCTTTCCCTTGTATTTGTCAAATTTTGGCATTTCAAAGTTTTTGGGGAAAGGGGGCATGTACAATGTGCGATCAAATGGATAGGGGCAAATATCCTCAAAGGAATAGTGTTTGCGCTTGCCCCCAGTTTGCATGTCGTCTACCTTTTGGATCAAGGACTGTACTACAGTTGTGAGATCCTATGGTTGTTGTGGTTGGAATGTGTAGGCCTGTTGGTTGGTGAGATGTTGGAGATGGGGTGGGATTTGATGTTGGGGATTTGTTTGGTTGAGGTTTTAATATTGCGGGTTGGTGTTTTGGTTGATTTGTGCTTGTTGTTGTTGATATGTGTGGAGTTATTGGAGAATGTGTGGTGGTATTTGGGGATTGGTTTTATGTTGTGTTGATGAAGTTATGGGGTTATGTGGATACGTGATATTGGACGGATTGACGTTGGAGGGGTGGACATTGGATGTATTGTGAGGTGGCTGTGAGAATAATTGTCATAGGTATGCTATGGTTTGGGGGTTGGGTGGAGGCACACTCATAGAGGTACTTGCATGTGGGATGTTTCCGTGTATGCCCAAGGTGATTTGTGGAACAGAAGGGTTTATGGTAGTTGTGGTAGTAGAGGTGATGACGGGTTGGGAAGTGGTAGGGATGGCGGTACTCATGGGGATTGTAGATGTAGTAGCGGTTGAGCTTGTGGAGGTGGTAGATACGGTAGGTGTTGAAGTTTGAGAGGTGGTGGGTTAGGTATGTGATGTAGATGCTTGAGTATTTGATGGGGTAGGAACGATTGTAGAGGTGGATGGTTGTGATGATGTCGTGATGGGGGGGAGTTGAGCACCAATTTTGAGAAGATGATCAAGATATCTACTTGGGTCCGACCTTAGGATTTTATCAAGTAGGTCCATGTTATCAGCATCTTGTGTAAAGCTCAAGACATCTAGATCATCTTGGGAAATGGTGGGGACATTTTATGTTGGTGGTGGTGGTGGTGGTGGTGGTTGTACTTGTTGTAAGTAATGAAAAGGATTTTCATTTGGACCATATGGGGGGATGTAAGAGTATGTAGGTGGGTTGTATGTTTGATAGATGGGTATGTTGCTACTATTGGTGTTAGGCATGCCATATTGCCAATGTTCTGTCATTTCTTGATTCTTTTTGTGTTGTGATCTTGTGGTGGGCATGGACGCGTATGGGTTTGATTCCTAAAAGTAGAGTTAGATGGGGATGGAGACCTTAGAGAATCTGATTGATTATGTTGGACCCAAAGATGGATGTGGTAGTGAGATGGAGTAGAAGAGAGGATGTGGTGGAAGATCGATATGTCTTTCTAAGGGTTTTAACCTAAGGGTGATACAGATGGTCAATATTGATTTTTTTGCACAAATTTTGGACCAAAGATAGATGATGATGTGTGTTTTGAGGATGATTTTGATGGAAGGGGTTTTGATTTTGATGTTGATTTTGACTGATTAGGATGATTAGGACAATGTTTTTGGAATGACTTGATGGTCAACAAGTTGAGCTTTAGGCAAGATCTAGATTTTTGTGTTGGCACAAATGGATGTTTTTCTTTGTTTGGGGTAGACTAATGACCTTACACAAAGAGGGGTGATTTGTTTTTCTTGAAAGGTAGACTAATGACTTTTCAAGGAAACTGTGATGTTAATGATGAGATCTAGATCTAACTTTGGCTCAAAAGGATGACAAACTTTGGTTGATGATTTGTTGATGGGTGTTTTGATTTGGATTTAGATTTTTTGAAATGATTTGTTTTGGTCCAAGGAGATATGCAAAAATATTTAAGGGGGATGGATAGATATGGATTTGGGCTGATTATGATGTAGCAAAGGGGTCAAATAAATTCTCTAAGGTCGAAATGATGGTATGTTTTTGGAAAATTTTGAGGAGAAAATGGACGGGATGTAGATAGTTTTTTGGAATGTAAATATGGATTATGGTAGAGCAGATGGTGAAGATCACAACTAAATGGGTCTTTGTTTTAGGCAAGTCAGTATAAAAAATAGCGCCAATCCATGGGTGAAATGGCGCTACAATCAGAAAGATATGGCACTAAAACAGGGCAGTGTTGGTCGAGGTCCTAAAAAGATAGATTTTGGATTTTATTTTTGATTTGGATTTTGATCAAATGATTTGGTTTGTCTCTTGGTAGGTGTTTGAAATCAATCTAAGCATATTAACACACAATTAAGCACATGAACACACAATAACCAAGATTTTTGTTTGTAAAATGACGTGTGATTTTGTTAAACAAGCATTTTTCACAACCTAAGGCGAGGATATGATAGTATTTGTTGAATCCCCTAGCTACGCCTATTCAAAGCAGGTAGCTCCAGGATCTTGGTAGCACCGGCTCCTCCTTATAATTGCACACACTTATCACGCATACCAAGATCTAGGTTTCTTATAAGGCTTGTCCCTCACCAAACCTTTAGATTGTCCCTGCTACCTCGGCTAAGAACCGCATGAATTGGGGCCGCTTCAAAGGTTTCCCTTCTGCATCAACAAATAGAAGGATTTTGGATTGCTAAACAATGGTTCATAGTAAGGGCATCCATTCAGGTGGTTATACATGCGGCAGCGCTACTCTCCGTTATGGAGTCTCCCAAGCTCCAAGGGTTACGCCTTGAAGGGTTTTGGGGGAGGTTGGTTGTCGGTATAACAAAACAACACCTGTTGTCTATGACTTTCATCACAAACACCTTATTTTATATAGCGGCTTAGAAGAGCTTGGCTTTAGCTTGATGCCGCTTGGGTCGTTCCCACCTTTCGAAGCGGGGTGGCAGGCCCTCTAAAGATTAACAAAAGCAACACAATCACAAAAATACTTTTGATCTCCAAATTCATACAAAGATGCGAGGGGAGAGCATACGTATTCTTTATGATTGCATCACACTAAACATGGTTCATTTTATTTCTTTGGATTATGTTGGGGGTGATTAATGCAAGTATTGTGAGGAGCTTTTGATTCCCAAGGTCACCAAATGGTGTGAGGGAAGAGCATACACTTCTCACACTACTAACACAAACCACGAAAAACACTTCACATAATTTAAAATGATTTTCTTGATTAAATGAGTGAAGAATGCAAAATTGTTGTGCTTTTTAACCCAATGAATTTTGTTGATGTAATTTGTGGTTCTTTTTAAAGCCTAAAATCGAAGTGTTTGATAGTTGTTGGCACACAAATTTGTAAATTTTAGAACACCAAATTTTAAATGTTGGGACACACACACACACACAAAGATTTGTTTGTTGTTTGTTCAATTTTATAGCACCAAATCAAAATGTTGTGTAACTAACATGCAAAAGGGTTCGTTTTTAAGCTCCAATTGAAATGTTTTTGCTAAACTAGAGATAAACACATCCTGCAAAAGTTTGTTAGTATCCGCAAAATGATAGTACAAACCTGCAAAAACACTTGTCAGTACCTGTACAAATAGCAAAGTCGGTTTTCAAAATAGCGTTAAAACAGAGGTAGAATAGCGCCACTACGGACAGAAAGATGGCGACACTGATAGAAAACAAACAAAACCTGACACCCTATAATGATGGCGCTAATTCAACAGATAGCATCAATACGAAACCCATAAAGCGCCATAACAGAAGATAGCACTACAAAATGACAACGAAGGCGCTAATACAGTACTTAGCGCTAATACAATATAAAGAAAGCACTAAAAGAGGTCTACGAATGCGCCACTGCGT
Organism: Cunninghamia lanceolata; assembly: GCA_027924645.1. Lineage (NCBI taxonomy): Eukaryota > Viridiplantae > Streptophyta > Pinopsida > Cupressales > Cupressaceae > Cunninghamia > Cunninghamia lanceolata. The sequence goes on from BSBN01000246.1 coordinate 8,828,324, forward strand.
AATTTGCCAGAGTCTAGTTACACTTGCGGATAGCGCCAATCTGGGGAATAGTGTTGATACCGAACTGAATGCATCTGACTTGCAAAATGGAGACCTCCTTATGAAAACAGAGCATTATGCTACACACACAAGATGTTCCATTAGCATTGTTAGTCCGAATAAATGAAAAACAAGACAAAAACAAAGCCAAAATGCATGTTTAGTCTTTTTTAAAAAAATTGACATAACTGCCCCTTATATTTTCTAATATTCCTGCAAAATAGAGAGCAGTTTAGGCACAAAAAGTAGCAGGAAGATCGTTAGAAAGGAGACATGTGAGTGGAGGTTAAAACAATAATAAGAAAAATGCTCCGCAGGGATGGCGCTAAAACAGAGTATGGCGCCAATATCAACCAAAGATAGTGCCACTAAGCAGTATGGATGGTGCTACACCTGCAAAAATACGTAACTCACACCAAAACTCACAAAAAGGGATTAGATTCAGACCTTGTGGGTCCCACCAGGTGTGCCAATGTAGATTAGATAAACAAAATGAGGAGAAAACACAAACCAATATGCATAAAACACAAAAGGCTATACCTCACATGCAAATCCAATCTCATCAAGGGAGTAAGAAGCATTTGCACCCAAAACAGCTCCTAAGACATGATTATCCCTAGACAAGTGATTCAAATGTGAAATGCTAACTAAATATGCAACTCACTAAAAACTAGCTCAATTGATATTTTGGCATAATAACTTTGCATAAAACTTGGATCCTTGAATGGGTTGAGAGATGTATTTATAGACTTTTTGGAGGGATTTTGATCCAAGGGTGGAAATCGATTTGGAAGATCAATGGTGGAAGATAAAAGTGATGTGGAGGGCCTAGATTCAATCTTGAATGAATGGAGGGCTAGGAATAAAAGTGAATCTTTTATTTATTTTGGGAAAATGAGTTATTAAATGAGCATGGGTGTGGAGGATTATTTTTGAATTAAAGATTTGAATATGGGGGAATGTAAATGAATTAAAAATTTATTTGGGGAAGAGAGGAAATTAATGAGCATGGGTGAGGTAAGGGGTTGTAAGGAGAATTAAATGTGATGTGGGATGTTTTAAAATAAAAAATTGACTTAGGTGGAATTGTTTCAATTTTTTATTTGGAGGATGTGGGGAAGGGTGTTAAACTAGGTTTGACCACCCAAATGAGAGGTTGGGATTAATTAAATATAGGTTTTATTTAATTAATCCTGGGGCTAGGATGAGGTGGGCTAGGGTAGGCAATTAAATAATAGCTATTTAATTGTCTAGGGTAGGGATAGGCCAATTAGTAGGCTAGATTAATTAGTTAACATGGTTTTAACTAATTAATTAGATTTAGTGAAAAGGGGGAAATTGATTTACTAAATATTTTATATTTATTAAATCAATTGGCTAAGGTTGGGACTATTTAATTAATGAAATTAATTCAATTGTTGGGATAGAATGATGAAAAATAGGGTAATGAAGGGATAATTAATTAAATAAAATTTAATTAATTGGTTTGGAGGGAAATTGACATGATTAGGGATGTTGGGAGTCAGTTTGATGGTAGAAGACATTTTTAGGTGTCTACAGAAACTATTCTAATTACTTTGGAAATAAACACACTTGCTTGAAAGGAAATTATTCTAATTGCTAGAGAAATAAACACAATTTGCTTGAAAGGAAACTAGTTAAATTGCCAGAAGGAAACTATCTTAAGTGTTGAAACAAAACTTCAAAGTAATTGAATCCATTGTCAAATCACAGAAAAGAAACACTTTGAATATATCAGTGTTGTTGAATAACAATCCTATTTTTGGTATTTTCAAAATTTATAAAACAAACCTACAGGTGACAACTAGCTAAACAGTTATACAGAAAAGAGAGGACACATCACAAAGTCAACATACACAGATAATTTCACTAAACAGAAAGATAAAATAGAATTGCATAAAATACCAAGTGATCTCCTCCAGTTTGGAGAAGCGGGCCCTACTTTCCCAGCTGGAGATGATCCTCTGAGCTTGAACAAACTTTTAGAAGAATTCCCCCTTCATTTGCATTAAATCAAAGTCCAGAAATGGACATGGCTATAGAACTAGAAAAACAAGGAGTTTTCCTCTAATTTGAAATGTCTTTTTGAAACATGAAATATAAAGAAATAAATGAGTCATGGATTTGACTCATCAACTCCCAAGAGCTTTCACAGATTTATTTTGGTATTTGAAGACATTCTGGATCTCTCCATATCTATCCATGGGCTCTATTTCCATCATTAGAACATTTTGGTTCTCTCTGGAGCTGCCAAGGGAGAAAAACAATTAGCTCCGGATAAGCTCAGAACTGACCATGGAGAAAAGATAGATAGCTCTAGATAGCTCCGGAGTAACTTGGAATATCTTTAGAGTATCTCCAATACATCTCCAGAAGCAATTGCAATAAAGGTGAAGAGATTGGCTCCAGAAGCTCACAATGAGTTGCAGGAGGACTTGCAACATTTTAGGTGTGGGGAAGATGATGAGATAATAATCGTCTCATCTATTAGCTAAATAAAGTATGTATTTTTCTTAATTAGTGTCATTACATATATTAATGCTATTACATGGTTTGCCTTGTAATCAACAATTAGTAGTTTAAAGAATAAATTCTGTCAATTTGAAATGTCAGAAAACTTTTAGAAAGAAGCATCAAGAGAGGAAGTTTAAAAATGTAGTTTCAGTAAAATGGTGATATCTCCCTCGTTTATTAATGAAATATAGAATTTCAAAATGATCTAGAAATGTGGGAACAAGGGGAACAAAACCCATAAACCATTTGAAGAGATTCATCAAAATAAATGCAAAATTTGTGACTAAATTTGACTAAAATAAAAGTGGCGTGAAAGAAGGTAGTGAAATCAGAGGAAGAAGATTTAGTTTTTCTCCCCAAAAATAAGATCTTAGATCCACATTATTGGTAGATTGATTGAGAATAAGAATTCTATAAATTCATTGTAATCAAAGAATCAAAGGGGAAGAGTTTTATGAAATAATATAGTTCAGTATTTTAGCAGCAACAATGTTGTTTGTTTGTAGTTTTCATTTCTTAGTTTATTTTTCCAACAATCTTTCCATTCCCTGTTATTTTCATTTCTAGTATTTCCCTTAACAAGTTTCTTAGGATAGATTTGATTCCAACAATTTCATTTACAATCTCTTAGATTAGATTTGATCGCAGCACTTTGTTTCATGCATTTCCCTTCAATTTTGTTTGTAGAAAAATAATGTCATGCAAATGATTTCTTCTCCCTCTTGCATATCACCATGGACACTGCCCTGGTTTGACATTTATAATTAAATGATGAGGACTACAACGACCCCCATCACCATGAACCCAATCAAGACCATCCTAGAGACCAGCCTAGAGTTGTGCTTGCAAATGATGCCCCAGTCAAGAAAGAACAACAAACTCATGATGTCAAACCAACCCCATTCTGTGTATCATTGATCATTGGTAAACACCTAGTTCATAACTGCATGATTGACTCATGTGCCAGTAGCTTAGTAATGCCTAAGAAGATAGTGGATAAGCTGGGTGTAACTTATGAACCACTATCTAAAAAAGTAGTATAGCTAGATGGTACATCCATCAATACCATTGGAGTTATCAAGAACCTGGGTCTTACCTTGCATGCTTGCCCAAATTTTCAATTCCACAAGATATATATGTTATAGACCTACCCCCGTACTTTACCTTATACCTTTCCATGGATTTCATAGTAAAGTTAGGAGCTTATTTGTCAACTAATTGGTCACATATGTGTTTTAGGACAAGATATGGTACAAAAGTAACTGTCAAATCTGAACCCATTGCAAAATATCATATTGAACCTTATGTTCCTAGTGTTGTCAATGCCAATTTAACTTACCACAAAGAGGAACAACCTATTGTCCAGGATAATAATACCCCAATAGACAACATTGCCGATATGTTTTTAGATGAATGGGCATCTGAAAATCATGAAGATGACCTTTACAAACAAATGGAGGAAGCTGGATTAGGAATTTACATGATCCATGAGCAGAATTGGACTGTTCCTAACCTCATGAAAGAGAAAAAATAGCAAAAACAACAATCAGAACAACATAATGACTTATGGCAGCTTTATTTTGATGGTGCAAGAAGTAAAATTGGTGCCGGTGGTGGAGCCATGCTCATTTCCCCTGAAGGTGAGAAATAATATGCAGCTTTTAGATTTGCCTTCAACTGTACTAATAATACAACAGAGTATGAGGCACTCATTCATGGTTTGGAATGGGCTAGAAAGAAAAATATCAAGTGTTTGCAGGTATTTGGTGATAATGAATTAATTGCCAACTAAGTGAGGAATGTAAATGTCACCAAAAATGACTTACTTAAGTCATATAAGCACAAAATATGGAATTTAATTGAAGATTTTGATGCTTTTAACCTGCTGTCTCTACCAAGAAACCAAAATAAATAGGTTGATAAGCTAGTAGCCATGGGAGCTAAGTTTGACATTCCAAAGGAGATCAAAATGTGGAAAGACAGCAGTATGTCAAGGTGGTTGTGAGGCCCTCAGTCTTGGATAACAACATTCACTAGAAAGTGTTCGAGAGTGATGAGAAAATTGCCAATTTCCTCATTGAAGAGGCTAAACTTTCAGCTGGAAACCAGCAAAAACTACAATAGCAGTTTGGAGATCAGATTCTTCAGCTCAAAACAAACAAGTTGCCAAAGGGCTTTGTCACCTTAGAGTCAATTGTTAATTTAGATGATTAGCTGAGAAGAGAGAAAGCCAGCATACTGATCAAGGAAGAACATTATGAAACTGTTGAAATCTTCAAGGCCAAACTCCTCAAGTTGGGAAAGTTATGTACCAATGAAGAGAAACATACATTTATTTTACTATGTCAGGAATATGATGACATTTTTGCTTGGGAATACAAAGATCTGAAAGGTTTTAATCTAGAACTAGCATAGCACACCATTGATCTAGAACTAGATGCAAAACCATTGAGATAAATGCAAAGACCTCTAAATCCCAAGCTAGAGATCCTCATGAAGACTGAACTCAATAAGCTGATTCAGAGCAACATTATATTTCCCATCAAGCACACATCCTGGGTGTCAAATTTGGTACCTGTGAGAAAGAAAAATGGTGAAATCAGATTATGTGTTGATTTCAGGGACTTAAATAGAGCTTCATTGAAATATCATTATTCACTGCCTTCAATGGAGTAGATTCTGCAAGTTGTATTAGGTTCTGAGAGGTTCTCATTGCTGGATGGATTCTCAAGTTATAATCAAATTTTGGTTAAGGAGGAGGATCAGTTCAAAACAGCCTTCACAACAAAATGGGGTACCATGGCTTACAAGAAGATGCCCTTTGGACTGTCAAATGCTAGAGCAACCTTTCTGAGAGCCATGGATATGGCCTTTCACAGTATCATGAATAAGTTTGTGTTGGTTTATTTATATGGCATCACTGTGTTTTCAAAAGATGCAAAAGATCATTTTTCTCATTTAAGACAGGTTTTTGATAGATGCAGAGAGTATGGTGTCTCTCTCAATCTGAAAAAATGTATAATTGATGTACATGAAGGTAAGCTTTTGGGTCACATTGTTTCCAAGCATGGGATCATAATTGATCCAGAAAGAGTAAGTGTCATTTCATCCTTACCCTTACCAGCTCACAAAAGGGGGCTGCAAAGATTTTTAGGTAGAATTAATTTTGTAAGAAGGTTCATTCCAAATATTGCCAGTCTTTTAAAGCCTCTAACATCTATGCTGAAAAAGAATATGGGTTTCAGCTAGACCAAGGAAGGAAAAAGCAGTTTTGAGGACATAAAAGAAGCAATAGTAGTAACACCAACATTGATAAATCTAGATTTCTCAAAGGATTTCATATTGTATACATATGGAGGCACTGATACTATTCTTGCTATGCTGACACAATAAAACAAAGACAATTAAGAGCAGCCAATTGCTTTTTTCAGCCAAGGATTAGAGGGCTATGAACAAAGGTATTCATTTGTAGAGAAACATGTGATTATTGTTATCAGAAGCCTTACAAAGTTTAGACACATGCTTTCTAACAATAAGATTCAGTTAATGGTTGCCCATCCTAGTGTAAAAGAATTCTTGTTAAGCAAGGATCTAGGAGACAAAAGGGTTAGATGGGTCACTAAGGTGATGGAGTCTGATGTACATATCAAGGTCACCAAGCTGGTTAGAGGTAAGGGGCTATGTGAACAACTTGCTGATGGTGCAGAAAATGACACAAAAATGCAAAAGGAGGATGTATTAATGGCTGATAACAATTCACAACCTGTTGTCCTAGCAAATGGCACTAGTTGGACACATGAAATTATTCATTACTTGCAGACCAGTGAGTGTCGAGCAGCGCTAAATGCTGCCAAAAGAAGGTATTTTAGACTTCAAGCCATCCCATATGTCATTTTAAATGGTACCTTGTTTAGAAAGGATTATAATGGTATACTTTTAAGATGCATAGAATCAAACCAGATTGAAAAGGTCTTGCATGAGTTCCATGACGGACCAGTTGGTGGTCATTTTGCACCTCAAACAACAGCCTTGAAGATCATGAAGGCTGGGTATTATTGGTCTTCTATTTTTAAAGATATGCATGCATGGGTAAGAAAGTGTGTGAAATGTGTTGTATTTGTAGGCAAGCAGAAGTTGGTAGCCTTGCCTCTACAGCCTATCTCAGATGATCAACCATTTACCAAGTGGGGCCTTGACTTTATTGGAGCCATTAACCCACCATCTAGTTCTAGCCATAAATGGGTGTTAACAACCATAGATTATTTCACCAAATGGATAGAAGTAGTAGCCTTGAAAGAGGCAAATGAGGGTGCCATCCTAAATTTTTATGAGGACTTAATAGCCAGGTTTGGTGTACCAGATTCTATTATTTCAGACAATGCTTTAGCTTTTGTTGGAATTAGACTAACTGATTGGGCCATTAAGTATGGTGTTTATTTAAATACTTCTTCTAACTACTACCCTCAGGGCAATGGACAAGTTGAGTCCACAAACAAGAACCTCATCAAGATTATCAAAAGGACAATTGAGGATAATCAGAGGACCTAGCATTCAAAGCTGAAATCAACCTTATGGGCTGATAGGGTGACTCCTAAGAGATCAACAGGTCGGTCTCCATTTCTACTTGTGTATGGGCGGGAAGCTAAGCTCCCCATTTCAGCCGAGTTACCAGCTTTAAGCCTCACGAAAGAGCTTGAGATGATGGAAGAATGTCTCATGGAAGTACGGTTAGCTGAATTGTTGGAGCTAGAAGAAACAAGAAAACAAATAGCACAGCAGTTAGAGATGCATTAGATGCAAATGAAAAGGAAACTTGACAAAAGGATAGCACCCAAACCCTTCAAGGAGGGAGACATAGTCCTCAAATGGGATGAATTAAAGAGCAGACCTGGTAAGCATAACAAGTTTGATGCTATGTGGGGTGGCCCATTCATGATTGCTAAGTGCAAATAGCATAATGCTTTTTCAGTTGGCCAATATGGAAGGTGAGGAGTCACCTATCCTAGTCAATGGGATTCACTTCAAACATTGTTTCTGAGGAGAAAGAGTTGCAAATGTATCATAGTAGAGTATAATTTTGAGTTAATAAGTGTTGATTGCACACTTAGTTCAGTTCAGTTTTTGTGTTCCAAGAAGTGTTGATGCACAGTTTGTTGGCCTTGTTTAGAGCTAGTTTTGTTTTGTTTTGTTGTGGTTCAAATTCTAACAACTAAGTTTCAAAAGTTTTTTTGAGTTGTAAAGGCCAACAAAAGACTCTATTACCCAATGGATATACTAGGCAACTGGTCATGAGAGTTTTAGTAGGAAAAACTAGCGTAGAGGTCACTAAAAGTGTTACCTAATTGTGCATTTCTACCCAATAAGGTCAGGTTGGGACAACACTGATGTTCTCTGCTTTGCAGGAGGAGACAGGTTCAATGGAAACTTAGGCCAGGTTGCCTAAAGCAGGAGCAAGGGGAATAGTAGAGAAAAGCAGAAGTTATAACCTACAGTGGAAGGCCTACTACTCAAGTCGAAGGCCTTTCCTATGATTACTTTTACTAGAATCATGTTGCAACTCAATAAGAGTTGCTACACAAGTCAGATAAAAATAGGAAGGGCATCCTACCAGAGAGGAAGGGCATCCTACCAGAGCAGAAGGCATCCTAAAACATGTTGAATTGAAAGAAAGACTAACCTATGAGTTGCAGATTGTTTTTATGGTCTATTCATTACAATTGATCAAATTATCAAGTAAGAAAGTTACACAAAAGTTTTCTAAAATCTACTCATGATCATAAACAATTGTACCATGCAATAATTTTCATATTATCTTTATGCAATTGATTTACAAAAGGAGAAATAATACACAAATCATTGCATGAAATAACTGTTTAGATTCATAAAGAGAATGTTCTCATAGTTTCCCACACAAGGTGTGGGATTGACTGTACAAGATGAAATGAAAGAAAACATGTACATCTGAGATAAAAAAGTAAACATATAAGAGGGAAAAAGGGATCCATCATTGCTTGAATGATGAACCCCACTAGCATCTATACCATCTTCAGATCCCCCATTGAATATCTTCATAGGTACCTGCAAGAGAGAAAGAGGAAGTAGGTTAGAGCTCAAGATTCTTTTTCAATCCTATATGAAACAACAACAAATGTACATGTTACCTTTCACAAGCATCTAGCCAAGAAAATGAAAGAAATTAACAGTCCTCAGATGCAGATCTACAAGCACTAGAAAGAAGCAAGAAAGGATCATATATCATCATGAGAGGCTATTAGCCTCCATGTTTTCTCTACCTAGTTTGCTGAGTGTGTAGGTACATGTACTTGAAGACCAATCATTAATGACATTTGTTAAAGTCAGCATGATAGTCCTTGAGGATAGAGCTTATAGCAGCCCGTAAGTTCAAGAGCATTGGTGATGATAGTCAATAGTCACAGAGGCAATTACATAGTCATGCATGACAAAATAGAAGGAACAACATTTTGACTATCATAATCAAGAAGACTAAATGACTGCAATAATGGAAGTGCAAAGGGGTGACTTAGCCAAGATAGCCCAATGGTTTTCTAACAAAGAAGAGCAATCATCTAAATGGTTGTTATGCTAGAAAAAGGTCATATCTATCACAGTTACAAGTCATTGTCTGGGCATCCTAATGTAGACAGTGAGCAACATGCATAAGGATGGAGGTCTACAATGAGTTTTCCACCCTCATAAATGAGGGACAACTGTCTTTAATAGTTAAAGGACACCTAGCAAGAACAATGCAACCATCAATATAAATAAGGAGCCCTCTAGAGGAGTACAACATAAGCAGCAATATCAATGAGCAGTCAAATGTTTAGGAGACAACATGCAAACCAAGTGAAGTACTGCTGAGAAATCACAAAACCTTAATGATGACTATTATAAGGTTTAAGGACAACCCACTGACTATACTGTCACACAAAAGAACAACAACATTAATAGGAGCAGCCTTAGGATAGCCACAACTGTGGGAGGACCTTGGTAGCAAACAATAGCTTATTTTGTTTTAAGAACAACAATCTTCCTCCTGATAAGAGACAACAGCCCATATGACAACACATATAGCATGCAGGAAGAGTGCAAGGTCTCATTTCTAGATAAGAGTATTTATGTGAAGAGGGGCATGGACCAAACATGAGTAAACTAAATATATTTGAAGCCTTTGTATAGATAGTTGAGGACCTTGCACTCTACATTGAGAAACTTGTCAAAAGTAAGGAGGTATTGTTAGAAGAGGAGTTTCATCAGAGCACAAGTCAACATCTGCAATGACAAACCAAACGAGAACAATGTGTCATGAATACTCTGCATACCTTAAAATTAGTGTTAAGCATTGATGGACTAAATAGTGAACATAGTCGACAGAGGCTCATTGTTATTTGAAGTCTAATGCATGATGCCTAGAATGTAGAAAATATAAAGATGTCACTATGTTCCCAAGAGGCTTATAAAGCTCATAGAGGTCTTCTCACCATGGACAATGTTCAGAAGTTAAAAGAAATATATCTAAAAGCAAAGGCATTAGGATGAGTGATGAAGGCTAGCAGATATAAAGAAAATAGCCTCATGTGGCAGTGTGTGCAAGGGTCCTTGAAAAAGAGAAAGTCTAAGCTTGAGAGGAACAACAACATGAAACATGAAAGGAGCAAGCAAGGAAAAGACCAGGCAGTGAAGAGTCTTACCCTCAAGACCTAGAGGACCCATTTCAAGCATGAGACAATCATATAAGGCATGCTACAAATTTGAGGTATAGGGATCAGAGTTGTAGAGGCAACCTAAAATGCAGTGGTATATACAGAAGTGGTTTGAAACATAGGGAGCAGTCCACAATTTAGAGGGTCTATGCAAAACTATCCTAGGGCAACTTGCATAAGTAAGGCATTGGCAAGGTCGTACACCCACAAAGCAGTAGCAGTCTCAGATAGTGAAACAAGACAGTGACAAGGATAGGGGATAGTCAAGAGGTTAAATAAAGAGACTGTCAAGGATTCCAAAGGATGTTTAGATCCCAAGCAAGGACAAATAGTATTTTCACATGATGGGGGTGAAAGATAAAAGTCAAGAGGACTGTGTAACTAATAACATGATCACAAGACACACAATCTAGACAACCATGCAAGAAAATACCAAAAAGGCATGGAGACTGTCACTATCACAGTTGCAGAGAAGCACATTTACATACAAAGGTTTCCATATATGCATATCCACTAAACACTGTTGCATCAATGTATGTAGAGAGGTAATTGTCCTAAGCTATCTTAGGTAAAGACAAAGCAGAATTCCTCTAAAGATATAAGCAAGAAGTTCTGTAAAGCAAGGTTTTCCCCAGGTTATCTAAAGGAACATACACATGATATGATATAGTTCACACTCAAGAAGAGCACAAAGAGGAGAGGATAGTCTCTAGCCCCCCTTCTTTTCCATCTTATACAGGTAGCCCAAAAAACAAATACCAGTCCTCCAAGATTCACACCAGTTTCCTTAGAAAGGGAGTAGGAAGGAGGCAATTTTAAAAAGAAGAATGTCACAGTTGTCAAGTAAAGAAATAGTGAAATTGATAAATCCCATCATACACACCAGAGCAGTCACCACTGTTATCAAGGAGCAGACTTGCACATAATGGTAAGAGCACTTTTCATAGGGTTTTTTCAAGCAACTAGCAAAGACTTGCAACAAACACAGAAGACATTGTTTATGAATGGATTGCAAATCCTGAAGGTCTTGAATAAACCATGAAAAGGAGTTTTATCGAGGGTGGATACTAAATATCATGATCTTATAGAGATAAGAGGGTGTGGCATCCAAGGAGTCTTCACTATTTTCTTCAAAACTCATTTTCATTTTCTGCAACAAGGAGGAGCAAGTGGACTTTCAAACAAGATCATAGTTGTTTACCATGATCAGAAAATAAACCCTAGATGTTTTGTATGAAGAAAGCAAGAGATCTTCACAATGATATCAAGTCATGTTTCTGTCCTTAAGGTTATAACAATTTTCCCTGTCCTTAGAATTCCCAGAAAATTATGCAGAAAATCATACAGACCTTAAATATAAATGCATACATTTCTAGGGGTTACAAGTATGAAGTATGAGAACCCTCATGAGTGATGAGGTATAAATAACCTCATTTCTTTGATGGAACAAATAGCCCTTTTTGCATTACCCAATTCCCTATCCTTGCCAATTTATTTATTTTTCTAAGCAATATTTATCTATTTTTAATAAAATGTTGTACAAATCCTTATTTCCTAAATTGATTGAAACTAGCTTTTAAATGTTGATTTAATGGCATGAAAAGTTGGGTAATTGTGTAGGTTAGTGCATTGCCTACAAAAGAAGTGGACGTCATGTAGCTGTGGATGAGTGCGCCGAAAGTTGAGAGCGCTAGAGATTTTAGACGTGCATTAAATGAAGACTTTGTTTTAATTCTGTTATTTCTATGGTTACCCAAAAAGACATTATGGCTCCACTCAGAGTCCTTTTTATGTTTAAGAGACAATAGTAGTAAAGATTCTATTTTTCAGTTATAAGACTTCTTCAAATGGCATTTTCTCGCCATCTGAAATTTAGGAGTTTTGAAGTAGTTTAGTTTTAATTGTTTCTCAAAACATGGATATAAATATATAATATGGATGAATGAGGGGAATCCTTAATCCCTTAGTTTTCAAAATCATCAGATCTGTGTACTTGCAATTTTTCATGAATGCAAATGATGTTGTTTTGAGTTTTAGTTCTTTGGAAATATGAAGTTTTGAATGGAGTTATCATGTGCTATGAAAGTGATTGAATGTGACCTGAGTTAAGACGAGCTTCTCCCACGAGCTGGCCACTCGCGGGACTGTAGGATAGATAAGTATTTTCATTTCTGTGGATGTTTTCATTTGGTTGAAGATAGTTTATGTTTAGTATTCTGTCGTTAACCTGTAGGGTGTGTTGTTTAAAAGTTAAACTGTTGTGTACTGTTGTTTGAAACTTTATGTGTTGATTAGAAGTTTTCTGCCGCATCTGCCTTAGTTAGAATTACTATGTTCTGATAGTTAGAATTTGGAATGTTTGCAACATAGAAAATTACATTTGTGAATTGTTAGCATAGAATTTATCTGCTTTCTAGTGTAGAATTTATATGCTTTCAAGTCTAGAGTTTTCATGCTTTTTAGTATAAAATTTGAATGCTTTCTGTAGAAGGATATAATTACTATTTCAATCTTTTAACAGAACTAGAAAACTATTTCTCAATGAAATATCCAAACTCCCTATTGCAGACAGCCTCATACACTACCCCAGTCGATAAACTGATAATTTTCATCTAAAGTGTTAGGACCTTACGACAACCTGTCACTTTTTGGCACCATTGTTGGGGACACATGATCTTTTCTAAGTGTTATTAGGGCATGCTTGGGAATTTCTTGTATTAAACAACCAAAAATAGTCACCAAACCTCTCTTTCTGCATGGTCAGGAAACGAGGCCCACAGGGAAGATTCATACCAAAAACCCCCCCAATAGTAATTCCAACCATAAATAGGGAAGAAGAAGTCTCAGCTGAAGAACTAAATTATGAATTGATCAAGTAGGATCAACCTGATACCTACCATCATACCCCAGACATTTCGCCAGTTGACCCAATCTTTGAGGAGATAGTTATTCAACCAACCAACCTAGTCTTTGAGGAAGAGAACATTCCTTTTAACATTATGGCTAACAATCTCCATAATGATGATATGGCAAGAAGACCAGCAGCACGAACCTTTACCTACCCTATCTCTCTCAACGAAGATGATGATGCACCAATGAAAAACATTTCACCATCTATCTTGCCGACTTTCAGGGGACTTTCTTCTGAAGATCCTGACCTGTTCCTCTTTGAGTTCCAAGTCTTTTGTCAAACATACGACTATAAGAATGACAATCATAAGCTTAAACTTTTTCCCTCCACTCTAAGAGACACTGCAATGCTTTGGTTTATGGGACTAGCTTATGGATCAATAACTACATGGGATGACATGGAAACTATTTTCTTAGAAAAATGCCAGAGGTATTGCAGAGTTAGCGACAAGAAGGAAGAGCTATTCAAACTAAGACAAAAAGAAGATGAGAGCCTGGAAGATTACCTTGATAGGTTTATCTTTCTACCAAACGATGTGGTGAGGAAGCCATAAGTCCAGAGATTCTAAAGACTATATTTCTCAAAGGACTTGATAAGGATGCTAGAAGAAGCTTAAATTTAATGGGAAAAGGAGATATGTCCCAACTTGAACTTACCAATATCTCTAAGTTATGTCAGATTTGTTCCCATATTCATGGAGGAATCCAAAAATCTAGCCTCTTAAGAAGCTCAAATGACATAGGTAAACTACGAGAGGAAATAGCGAATCTAAAAACTGACATTCTTGTTCAGTTGAACACCACTTTGGATGGAATACAAGCCAAAACACATAACCCTAAGACCTTATCCATCTATTGTCCTAGGTGTCGAAATAAGCATTTGTTGATAGAATGTCCTTTGGACAAGCCGACAGTTGCCAAATTTGTGAAAAGAATCATACCACTGATCAATGTGAGATTCTGAATGCAATTAAGACTTCTAAAAAATCACCATCTCACACTGAGGAGGAAATCAATTTTGTAGGCCAGAGACCTGGAGGAAATTTCTCCTATGGTCAGAACTCCAACCCTACATGGAGACCTCCAAACCCTTGGAACAATACACAGTGGTCAGCTCCATGGCCTTCAATACCACCTGGATGGGGATCTTATCCACCTTGGGGACCACTTGAATGGATGAACTAAGCTTGGGGGAACCCCAAATGGCCCAATCAGCAATGGCATCCTCATAATCAACCTCCATAATGGAATCTGCCACCAAATCAATTCTATAATGGTCCAAGATGAATGCCAAATCCGCAATAGAACCTTCTCATAGCTCCTCAAGACCCTCAGCAGAGTGAACAAGTTAATCAACCACCATTACTGGCACAACCTGTTCCTAATCCCAAGAACACATGTCAAAATGCCCCAGTGTATGCTGCTAATCAAGATAACATGGTAGGGGTCAATTCTATCTATTGTGGAAACCTTCAATTGAGGTCAAAAAAAACACTTAATCCACCTACCATTGTTGAAGTTACAGAAAACCCAGATGAAGAACTTAACATAGAACCAGAGACTCTTCTTGTACCTATAGAGCATAACTCCAAGAAAAATTAGGAGGAATAATCCCCACCACAATCTCGGGAAACTCCAGCACCTGTCATAGAGTCGTCTCAGGAAGAAGTTGCCAAACAACCATCAACGACTCCAGGGAAAGATCCCATACTAGGAAAGAAAACCCAGGCACCTTTTCCAGACCATCTTAGATCAAATGTTCATAAGAACCCGCCAGAAGTATCATTATCTAACGAAACTACTCTGATACAAGAAATTAAACAACTCCATATCGAGATTCCTCTGTTACAAGCAATCAAAGAAATTCTCAAACTAAATCAGCTAGTTAAACAGTTGTACATTAAAACACCAGGAAGGAAACCAAAATAGATTAATACGATGCACATAAATGGATATTTGGTTGAACTTTTAGTTGGAAAAACCCTAACCCCAAAATATGGCGACCCAAGTAGTCCACTTATAACAATAACAATTAATGAGGTAGCAGTACCTAATGCATTAGTGGACTTGGGAGCAACCATTAATGTTATGACAGTGGATGTTATGGAAAAACTTGGACTCACTGATCTATGCCCCATGACTACCATATTACAGATGGTAAATCAAGCCATAGCTATTCCCAAAGGAGTCTTAGAAAATGTCTCTGTCAAGGTTGACGATTGGGAATATCCAGTAGACTTCCAAGTTCTACAGTCCCTCACACCCAAAGACAGTTACCCAAGATTGACTACAGAGCGGGAGGAATGGTCATTTCACATGGTCCCAGTAGTAAACATTTAAGTCTATATCCCCCCGCTCAACTTGTAGAATATAACCAAGTCTGGGTGGATGAATCAGATGAATCCAATAAATAAGAGAATCTAGCTTCACTTGCCATGGTAGTTATTAAACAACACGGTGAAGAACTGGAAGATGAATTAGAAAACATCCAAGATCTTTCCATAGGCTTAGAAGATGAAGATACTTTAGAGGTGGAAGAAATCTTAGGACATCCAATCCACATTAACGACGAAGAACATGATTATACCAACTTCACAACTCGACCTTGTCCCCTGGCAAATATCATCTTGAAAATAGATCATTTCTTCTCAGATATGGCAAGACTCTATAGAATCATACCACATAGTTGTCCTCTCAACACATTAATAGAAGTTCACATTGTCACCTCCAATTACCCTGGAACCAAGACTATCATGTTATTACCAGGAAAGACTTTAAATATCAATAGTTGGTTGACAGAATCTAATGAGCACAAATTATTTGATGTTTTGATGAACAGGTCCAAAGCTTTTTCTTGGGACTATATAGATATGAGAGGAATCCACCCAACTGTTTGCACCTACCACATCTATACCGAAGACATTAGACTAGTCCATCAACCCCAGTGAAGATTCAATCCTGCTCTCAAAGATATTGTCAAAAATGAAATTGAGAAACTCTTACAAATGGGATTTATTTATCCTATTTCAGATAGAAAATGGGTTTCATCCTTAGTGGTAGTGCCAAAGAAAAATGGGAAATGGAGAGTGTGTGTTGATGATGCAGAGCATCTAGGACAACAAAAGCATGATCATAACTTCACATGCAAAGATCTCTCAAGACAGCTTTCAACACCATCTCCAACTTAGTTTTGACATACACAATGAAGGAGGAATCAAAAACACCTTCCAAGATGCCAACTCCATCAAGGTTCCATCTAGATTTCTTGACAAATCACTATACAGGGTCTGCAGGATAGCAATCTCATAGACTATCATGGCATTGCTGCTCCATTGGAATAACAGTCACACAATCACCTTGGGATGGTCTCCCTCAACACAAACACATTCTCATTGCCACTTACCAATCCTACAACATGCATTCAACCTAATGCCTTCCTTTGCAAAGTAATAACATGTCAAATATACCTAGTTGCTGTTGTCCTCCTTCAGGCTTCTAACATAAGACTTCTGCAGAGTCATTTCTCATGCCCAAACTCATCTACACCATTCCCCTGTCTCCACATTCCTCAAAAAGCCTTGCCCTCATTAACATACAACTCATTCCTCTGACCAGGGCAAGAAGGATCAAAGGAATGAGGAGAAACTCATCAAGTTACCTAGAAGAAACTCTAGATCAGATTTTAGGACAGTTTGTGGACAAACCCTAATTACTCTCTTCTAGAGCAGTGTCAAAAGCCTAAATAAAGTTTAAATGATAGGTGATTGAACAACCTATCCAACCATCACAAACACCCTTCACCCACAGGCCGTACAAGTACGGATTTCGTAGGAAAATAGCAAATTTAAGGAAGTGAATAGCAATTCTGAAAAAAAAAAAATTTGAGAAATCACCGATATCTCCCACCTAGATCATCATCAAGATCCCAAACTAGTCTCAAATCAAATTTAACTCAAATCTCTTTCCATCCATCACAAGCTTGGGCAATAACAAGTCTGTACAATCGTACGACTGGTGAACAGTAATAAAACATGGAAAAAAATAGAAAAAATAGTTTTTGGCAAAACAGATATTCCTCCCTTCAAATTCAATATTAAGACCTCCAATAAGCTTTGAATCAAAGATACTTCAGTCTCCTTTCATCCCATTCCAAATTCATGCCAAGGCTCTTCCGTACAGGTACGGATTTCTAAGAAACAGTGAAAGAAAAAAAAAAGAAAAAATAGTAGAACAGCAAAAACAATCTTCTTTTTATCATTGCTTCCTAATCCTCCGAATGGAAACAATACAATGAGTTATATTTGGCTTCAAATAGCCTTCCACCAAGCTTGGAGTCATTTGGGATTCCAAAAAACTCCTCAACCATCGAATCCTTTCTTGTTTTAGAACTGCAGCTTTTCAAAACTATTTTAGAAACTTGTCTATTTTGGACTGCCTTTTCAGTTTTTGAGGTTTAAATGCCTTTAAACACTTGGATTAACCTTTGGTATGGTTATGTCACACTTACTAACCTAATACATGCCTTTTAAAGGCTTACAACATTTAAATGACTCCCTAAACAAACATTTAAACTTAAATGACTATTGCACTACCTATGACAACAAGACTGTCTGAACTAGGACTACAACAAAAAAACTAGATTCATTTAGACATTTGGACTAAGTCCACTACAAGAATGGCATTAAACCTTATTATAACATGTAAATGGTCTCCAAGACCTCATTAAAAAAAAAACATCTTGAACTTTAACCACAATTTAGACATCTAGGTGCTCCTGCACCATACTCCCCGGCATGATGAGAACTCTTGTCCCAAGAGTTGTGGGACCTACTCCAAATGTTCTTCCATCTCTGACTAGGAAACATGAACTCTCCCAGAGTTATCTTTCTCCTTCTCCAACCTGCATGGCTCCTGTAAACAGTGTTAGAAACATAAAACCTGTTGTGGTGTCCTTGCCAAGGACCTTGCTGCTCCAATGCTTCAGCTCTTCTCAACTAGAGGCTCTAATTCATTCCTCACTGTACCTTCTGTTGTTTTCCTACCATCTTCTGACTCCTTATAGGACACTCAATGTCCCCGACCTTAACATAACTCAAGTCCCAAGCCTGTTGCTCTCTAGGACTGTCATCCACCTTACTCTGTTGCAACTATTGCTGCTATATGCAATCACCCTAAACCTGGACATTCAGCTTCAATTTCTCCCCAAAACAAATAGTAACATGTTCCTTCTTCTCCTCACAAGGTAAAGGAAACAATTTGAACTTCTTACCATCTTTGTACATTACATAGGTATTAGTAAACCCATCGTGAATTGTCCTCCTCGAATACTGCCATGGTCTACCCAAGATTACATGCCCACATGTCATAGGAATAACATCACATAAAACACAGTCCTGATATGGACCAATTGTGAAATCAACATAAGCCTTCTTAGTGACCATTACCTGCTGCTCTTGACTCACCCAAGTGACATGGTAAGGACTGGGATGATCAAAAGTCTTCAACCCAACTTATTCACCATTTCCCAAGAAACTAAGTTATCATGAGAACCTAAATCTACAATCAACTTGCATATCTTGCCATGGCTCAAACAATTAGTTCTAAAAATAGATACCTGTGGTGGTTGCTGCATCTTACCTCTTTCCACCATGAGCATCTCTTTATCCATCATTGGAGAGGCTGACGACATTTTTGGTTCTTTTGGCTTCTCCTCCTCTTGTGCCAAGTGAACTCTTATATCCTTTCTCTTATCATTACCATCCTTCTTAGGACAATTGAAAGATGTGTGTCCCACCTCATTGCAGTGATAACATCTGCCTGTGAACACTCCTCTTCCTAATCCAAATCTACCTCCACCTCTATGTCCACCTCTCTGTTCTATAGACAACTCCTTACCCTTCTCATTGGTGTTCTGAACTTCACTAGTAGGTTTGCCCCTACCTCTGTTTCCTCTTCCATAACCTCCTTGCCTTTCTTGCTTCCTATTCACTCTCTCTTCAGCCCTGATGGCCAACTGAAAACACTCTCCAAGTGTTTTTGGTACTGCTAACCCAATCTCATCCTGCAAGTTATACCTAAGCCCATTGAGGTACCTTGCCACTTTCTCTTCTTCATCTTCCAGCCCACCTCTAATACTAAGCTTATGAAATTGCTCAGTATAGGACATAACATCCATGTCCTTCTGTTTTAGATTATGTCTCATCCTCTTTGTCTGAATAGAGTAATCAGATGGAAGGAATCGATCCTTCAACATATCCTTCATCCTACTCCAAGAAGTGATTTTTGATGCGCCTCTAGCCATTCTCTCTGTCTGCACACTACTCCACCAGGTAAGTGTTGTTCCTCTCAGTTTTATCTTTGCAAACTTGATCTTTTTCTCATCATTCATCTCCTTATAATCAAAAAAAAATTTCAGGGCATCTATCCACCCTAACACTTCTTCACTATCCATCTTCCCCTGATAGATAGGTAGCTCTATGTTTGCCTTAGTTCAACTTCCTTGGACTACCTTCAGCAATCTTACAAACTTCTTTTTCTTCAGCATCTAACTCATCCTCAGGAGGATTCTCATCTGCATCTTCATCTCCTTTTGACTCACTTTGTTCATCCTTTCTTGGATTCTTCTCTAATGCTTCCAATCTTGCCAAGATTGTTGCATTATCCTGTCTTACTTGCCTCAGCTCTCTGTCTCTGGCAGCATCCTATTCTCTTCTATCCCTCAGCTCTTTCTCTCTTGCCTCTAAGGCTTCTCTCAACTCAGCATTCCCTCTTGCCATCTTGTTCTTTGGAGGCATCTTCACAACTCTCTCACAAACCTTATCTTCTTCACAAGATCCACAACACCTCCAAGGATCTACTAGCTAGCTCTGATACCAAAAATGATGCGGAGCATCTAGGACAACAAAAGCATGATCATAACTTCACATGCAAAGATCTCTCAAGACAGCCTTCAACACCATCTCCAACTTACTTTTGACATACACAATGAAGGAGGAATCAAAAACACCTTCCAAGATGCCAACTCCATCAAGGTTCCATCTAGATTTCTTGACAAATCACTATACAGGGTCTGCAGGACAGCAATCTCATAGACTATCATGGCATTGCTACTCCATTGGAATAACAGTCACACAATCACCTTGGGATGGTCTCCCTCAACACAAGCACATTCTCATTGCCACTTACCAATCCTACAACATGCATTCAACATAATGCCTTCCTTTGCAAAGTAATAACATATCAAATATACCTAGTTGCTGCTGTCCTCCTTCAGGCTTCTAACATAAGACTTCTGCAGAGTCATTTCTCATGCCCAAACTCATCTACACCATTCCCCTGTCTCCACATTCCTCAAAAGGCCTTGCCCTCATTAACATACAACTCATTCCTCTGACCAGGGCAAGAAGGATCAAAGGAATGAGGAGAAACTCATCAAGTTACTTAGAAGAAACTCTAGATCAGATTTTAGGACAGTTTGTGGACAAACCCTGATTACTCTCTTCTAGAGCAATGTCAAAAGCCCAAATAAAGTTTAAATGATAGGTGATTCAACAACCTATCCAACCATCACAAACACCCTTCACCCGCTGGCCGTACAAGTACGGATTTTGCAGGAAAATAGCAAATTTAAGGAAGTGAATAGCAATTCTGAAAAAAATAGTTTTTGGGAAATCACCGATATCTCCCACCTAGATCATCATCAAGATCCCAAACTAGTCTCAAATCAAATTTAACTCAAAGCTCTTTCCATCCATCACAAGCTTGGGCAATAACAATTCCGTACAATCGTGGGTACGGCTGGTGAACAGCAATAAAACATGGAAAAAAATAGAAAAAATAGTTTTTGGCAAAACAGAGATTCCTCCCTTCAAATTCAATATTAAGACCTCCAATAAGCTTTGAATCAAAGATACTTCAGTCTCCTTTCATCCCATTCCAATTCATGCTAAGGCTCTTCCGTATAGGTACGGATTTCTGAGAAACAGTGAAGGAAAAAAAATAGAAAAAATAGTAGAACAGCAAAAACAGTCTTCTTTTTATCATTTCTTCCTAATCCTCCGAATGGAAACAATACAATGAGTTATATTTAGCTTCAAATAGCCTTCCACCAAGCTTGGAGTCATTTGGGATTCCAAAAAACTCCTCAACCATCGAATCCTTTCTTGTTTTATAACTGCAACTTTTCAAAACTGTTTTAGAAACTTCTCTATTTTGGACTGCCTTTTCAGTTTTTGAGGTTTAAATGCCTTTAAACACTTGGATTAACCTTTGGTATGGTTATGTCACACTTACTAACCTAAGACATGCCTTTTAAAGGCTTACAACATTTAAATGACTCCCTAAACAAACATTTAAACTTAAATGACTATTGCACTACCTATGACAACAAGACTGTCCGAACTAGGACTACAACAAAAAAACTAGATTCATTTAGACATTTGGACTAAGTCCACTACAAGAATGGCATTAAGCCTTATTATAACATGTAAATGGTCTCCAAGACCTCATTAAAAAAAAAACATCTTGAACTTTAACCACAATTTAGACATCTAGGTGCTCCTACACCATACTCCCCGGCATGATGAGAACTCTTGTCCCAAGAGTTGTGGGACCTACTCCAAACGTTCTTCCATCTCTGACTAGGAAACATGAACTCTCCCAGAGTTAGCTTTCTCCTTTTCCAACCTGCATGGCTCCTGTAAACAGTGTTAGAAACATAAAACCTATTGTGGTGTCCTTGCCAAGGACCTTGCTGCTCCAATGCTTCAGCTCTTCTCAACTGGAGGCTCTAATTCATTCCTCCCTGTACCTTCTGTTGTTTTCCTACCTTCTTCTAACTCCTTATAGGACACTCAATGTCCCCTACCTTAACATAACTCAAGTCCCAAGCCTGTTGCTCTCTAGGACTGTCATCCACCTTACTCTGTTGCAACTATTGCTGCTGTATGCAATCACCCTAAACCTGGACATTCAGCTTCAATTTCTCCCCAAAACAAATAGTAACATGTTCCTTCTTCTCCTCACAAGGTAAAGGAAACAATTTGAACTTCTTACCATCTTTGTACACTACATAGGTATTAGTATACCCATCGTGAATTGTCCTCCTCAAATACTGCCATGGTCTACCCAAGATTACATGCCCACATGTCATAGGAATAACATCACATAAAACACAGTCCTGATATGGACCAATTGTGAAATCAACATAAGCCTTCTTAGTGACCATTACCTGCTGCTCTTGACTCACCCAAGTGACATGGTAAGGACTGGGATGATCAAAAGTCTTCAACCCCAACTTATTCACCATTTCCCAAGAAACTAAGTTATCATGAGAACCTGAATCTACAATCAACTTGCATATCTTGCCATGGCTCAAAAAATTAGTTCTAAAAATAGATACCTGTGGTGGTTGTTGCATCTTACCTCTTTCCACCATGAGCATCTCTCTATCCATCATTGGAGAGGCTGACAACATTTTTGGTTCTTCTGGCTTCTCCTCCTCTTGTGCCAAGTGAACTCTTGTATCCTTTCTCTTATCAATACCATCCTTCTTAGGACAATTGAAAGATGTGTGTCCCACCTCATTGCAGTGATAACATCTGCCTGTGAACACTCCTCTTCCTAATCCAAATCTACCTCCACCTCTATGTCCACCTCTCTGTTCTATAGACAACTCCTTACCCTTCTCATTGTTGTTCTGAACTTCACTAGTAGGTTTGCCCCTACCTCTGTTTCCTCTTCCATAACCTCCTTGCCTTTCTTGCTTCCTATTCACTCTCTCTTCAGCCCTGATGGCCAACTGAAAACACTCTCCAAGTGTTTTTGGTACTGCTAACCCAATCTCATCCTGCAAGTTATACCTAAGCCCATTGAGGTACCTTGCCACTTTCTCTTCTTCATCTTCCAGCCCACCTCTAATACTAAGCTTATGAAATTGCTCAGTATAGGACATAACATCCATGTCCTTCTGTTTTAGATTATGTCTCATCCTCTTTGTCTGAATAGAGTAATCAGATGGAAGGAATCGATCCTTCAACATATCCTTCATCCTACTCCAAGAAGTGATTTTTGATGCGCCTCTAGCCATTCTCTCTGTCTGCACACTACTCCACCAGGTAAGTGTTGTTCCTCTCAGTTTTGTCTTTGCAAACTTGATCTTTTTCTCATCATTCATCTCCTCATATTCAAAAAAAAATTTCAGGGCATCTATCCACCCTAACACTTCTTCACTATCCATCTTCCCCTGATAGATAGGTAGCTCTATGTTTGCCTTAGTTCAACTTCCTTGGACTACCTTCAGCAATCTTACAAACTTCTTTTCTTCAGCATCTAACTCATCCTCAGGAGGATTCTCATCTGCATCTTCATCTCCTTTTGACTCACTTTGTTCATCCTTTCTTGGATTCTTCTCTAATGCTTCCAATCTTGCCAAGATTGTTGCATTCTCCCGTCTTACTTGCCTCAGCTCTCTGTCTCTGGCAGCATCCTGCTCTCTCATATCCCTCAGCTCTTTCTCTCTTGCCTCTAAGGCTTCTCTCAACTCAGCATTCCCTCTTGCCATCTTGTTCTTTGGAGGCATCTTCACAACTCTCTCACAAACCTTATCTTCTTCACAAGATCCACAACACCTCCAAGGATCTACTAGCTAGCTCTGATACCAAAAATGATGCGGAGCATCTAGGACAACAAAAGCATGATCATAACTTCACATGCAAAGATCTCTCAAGACAGCCTTCAACACCATCTCCAACTTACTTTTGACATACACAATGAAGGATGAATCAAAAACACCTTCCAAGATGCCAACTCCATCAAGGTTCCATCTAGATTTCTTGACAAATCACTATACAGGGTCTGCAGGACAGCAATCTCATAGACTATCATGGCATTGCTGCTCCATTGGAATAACAGTCACACAATCACCTTGGGATGGTCTCCCTCAACACAAACACATTCTCATTGCCACTTACCAATCCTACAACATGCATTCAACATAATGCCTTCCTTTGCAAAGTAATAACATGTCAAATATACCTAGTTGCTGCTGTCCTCCTTCAAGCTTCTAACATAAGACTTCTGCAGAGTCCTTTCTCATGCCCAAACTCATCTACACCATTCCCCTGTCTCCACATTCCTCAAAAGGCCTTGCCCTCATTAACATACAACTCATTCCTCTGACCAGGGCAAGAAGGATCAAAGGAATGAGGAGAAACTCATCAAGTTACTTAGAAGAAACTCTAGATCAGATTTTAGGACAGTTTGTGGACAAACCCTGATTACTCTCTTCTAGAGCAGTGTCAAAAGCCCAAATAAAGTTTAAATGATAGGTGATTCAACAACCTATCCAACCATCACAAACACCCTTCACCCGCTGGCCGTACAAGTACGGATTTCGCAGGAAAACAGCAAATTTAAGGAAGTGAATAGCAATTCTGAAAAAAATAGTTTTTGGGAAAGCACCGATATCTCCCACCTAGATCATCATCAAGATCCCAAACTAGTCTCAAATCAAATTTAACTCAAAGCTCTTTCCATCCATCACAAGCTTGGGCAATAACAAGTCCGTACAATCGCGGGTATGGCTGGTGAACAGCAATAAAACATGGAAAAAAATAGAAAAAATAGTTTTTGGCAAAACAGAGATTCCTCCCTTCAAATTCAATATTAAGACCTCCAATAAGCTTTGAATCAAAGATACTTCAGTCTCCTTTCATCCCATTCCAAATTCATGCCAAGGCTCTTCCGTACAGGTACAGATTTCTGAGAAACAGTGAAGGAAAAAAAATAGAAAAAATAGTAGAATAGCAAAAACAGTCTTCTTTTTATCATTTCTTCCTAATCCTCCATATGGAAACAATACAATGAGTTATATTTAGCTTCAAATAGCCTTCCACCAAGCTTGGAGTCGTTTGGGATTCCAAAAAACTCCTCAACCATCGAATCCTTTCTTGTTTTATAACTGCAACTTTTCAAAACTATTTTAGAAACTTGTCTATTTTGGACTGCCTTTTCAGTTTTTGAGGTTTAAATGCATTTAAACACTTGGATTAACCTTTGGTATGGTTATGTCACACTTACTAACCTAAGACATGCCTTTTAAAGGCTTACAACATTTAAATGACTCCCTAAACAAACATTTAAACTTAAATGACTATTGCACTACCTATGACAACAAGACTGTCTGAACTAGGACTACAACAAAAAAACTAGATTCATTTAGACATTTGGACTAAGTCCACTACAAAAATGGCATTAAGCCTTATTATAACATGTAAATGGTCTCCAAGACCTCATTAAACAAAACAAAACATCTTGAACTTTAACCACAATTTAGACATCTAGGTGCTCCTGCACCAGTTGACTATCGAGAACTCAACAAAGTAACCTATAGAGATTATTTCCCACTACCCTTCATAGACCAAGTTTTGGATAATCTAGCAGGAAGGAAGTATTTTTCATTTTTTGACGGGTTTAGTGGATATAACCAAATACAAGTGGTAGCAAAGGACCAGGACAAAACTACTTTCACCTTTCCTTGGGGAACATTCGCATATCGGGTTCTTCCCTTCGGGATTTGTAATGCTTCTACCACGCTTCAAAGAGTTGTTTTGGCTATCTTTGCTGAACTTGTAAATGATTGTGTAGAAGTCTATATGGACAACTTCATAGTCTACGGTTCCACTTTCGATGAGGGTCTCAAAAATCTGGATAGAGTGTTGTAGCAATGTGAAGATCATCAACTATCTTTAAGCAATAAGAAATGTCTCATAATGGTAGAATAAGGTATAGTACTGGGACACCATATTTCAGTTAAAGGGATAAAGGTTGACCCTAAGAAGATTGAAATGATACACCAGCTAGAAACCCCAAAGAATCAAACTGATGTTAGAAGTTTCTTAGGACATGCTGGTTATTACCAGAGATTCATAGAAAACTTTAGTAAGATTACAGCCCCCATGTTCTCTCTTTTGCAGAAAGATGTAGATTTTACCTGGATAGAAGAATGTCAAAAGTCTTTTGACATCATTAAACAAAAGCTTGGCTCATCCCTAGTCCTATGGGGACCTAACTAGAAACTTCCCTTCCATATATATGCTAATGCTTCCAATGACGCTATTGGAGCAGTGTTAGGACAAGAAGATGAGAATGGAGGGAAATATGCTATATATTTCATCATTAAGAACTTGAGCCCCACATAATGAAATTACACCACCACGGAGAAGGAATTTCTAGCAATAGTTCATGCAATAAACAAATTCTGGAATTACATCATAGGCTACAAAGTGACTATATTCACAAACCATTCATCTAACAAGTACATGATGAACAAACCCTCGGTGAATGGAAGAATAATCAGATGGTTATTTCTTCTACAAGAATTCAATGTGACCATAATGGATAAGCCTGGAAAATTCAACGTAGTTGTAGATTTTCTATCTTGAATAAAGCAAGATGATGGAGATTGTATTCCTGTCCAGGATGAATTTCCTGATGAAAATTTATTTGCTGTCTCCATTAAAACACCTTGGTTTGTAGACATTGGCAATTACTTAGCCACCTCTGAGCTTCCCCTGGACTTTACATCAAAACAAAATAAACACCTTATTCGGGAAAGTGCTCACTTTAAATGGATTAATGGCATGTTATTCTGATATGGGCCTGATTTAGTCCCGCGACATTGTGTCAGACCAGATGAAACATACATCATCCTTAGAGCTTGTCATGACGACCCATCTGGCAGACATTACTCTGCCAAAAGAACTTCCCATAAAATCTTAGGTGCAGGATACTATTGGCCCTCTATGCACAAGGATGTGAAGAACTATGTTCGTCATTGTGATGAATGTTAACGAGTGGGAAGACCTACGGCATCCAATGAAATGCCTCTGCAACCACAAGTAACTTTTGAACCATTTAAAAAGTGGGGATTGGATTTCATTGGTCCTATAGATCCTCCTTCGCAAGGAAAAGAATATATTCTAGTATGCACGGACTATCTTACCAAATGGGCAGAAGTCCAAGCCCTCAAAGTTGCTAGAGAAGAATAGTTTGCAGACTTTCTGTATAACAAAATTTTTCTCAGATTTGGAGCCCCTAGGTCAATTGTCATAGACCAAGGACCTCAGTTTATGTCCAAAGTTATGTTAGCTTTCACCAATCATTTCCAGTTAAGCCATAAAAATTCATCACCCTATCACCCACAACAAATGGACAAGTAGAAGTCACTAATAGGGAGCTCGAAAACATCCTAACAAAAATAGTTTCATCAGGCAGAAAGGATTGGGCTAGGAAACTACCTGAGGTTGTTTGGGCTTACAATACAACTTGGAAATCCACCACCAGTATTACCCCTTACGAACTGGTCTTTGGGAAGAAACCTTTTCTACCCATTGAATTTGAACTCCAAATGCTCAGAACAACAATGGAGCTAGACTTCGATCTTGATCGAACTCAAGTAGAGAGAGTCTTGAAGCTTAGTGAACTAGATGAACTCCGCCTAGAAGCTATTCATCAGACTGAACTAGCTCAACAAAAATGAAAGGCCTGGAATGATAAACACAACAAAGAAAGATAATTCCATTCAGGAGATTGGGCGCTGCTGTTTGATTCCTGATATAAGGACCAGAAAGGTAAACTCAGAACTCATTGGCTGGGTCCATACGAGATTTCTAAGGTATTCTCAAATGGAGCAGTACAACTCAAACCCATTGATGGTGATTCTCAAACCCTCTTAGTCAATGGACATCGACTTAGGATCTACCATAAACCTGTCAATAAAGAAGAATTTACTCGACTGGTAGAAATGAACAGAGAAACTCAATGTTTTGATTCTGCTTTAGCAGAAACAATACCATAAGTATCTTGTAAGAATTAAAAAAAATTGTTTTATGTTTGAATGTGCATATATGCATTTAGGAACAATTCTTCATATTTTCTTCTTAGTATTTGACTAATTTCATCTTTGTTTCACAAGGTTTCATCTTTTAAGAAGTGTTACAAATTTTGGTGCACCTCCTGGTGATGCTCCAGAACTTTGTTCTTGTATTCCGGCTACATCTTTCAGCGATGCTCCAGAACTTTGTTCCTGCATTCTGGCTACATCTTTCAGCGATGATCTGGAAGTTTGTTCCTGGATTTCAACTGTATCTTTCAGTGATGCTCTAGAACTTTGTTCATGTATTCTAGCTACATCTTTCAATGATGCTACGGAACTTTTGATGCAGAGGTCTAGGTAGTGTTTGTTGAAATTTACTCAATGAACTTAGATCCTATACTTCCTCTAAGAGGTTTACAAAGGTGTTTGTGATTACAAGCCTACACAAGGCTATTCCAGGAATTGACTTAGCCTAGGACCACCCTCTGAAGTCCTCCACACAGGCTACTCAACACTCACTTTGGGGAGTCACAGCTCAACCCAACTTAGAAGCACAACCCACCTTTAGGAGCTCACCACTACTACCAATACCTCTACCTACATGGACAACAACCTCAATTGACATATACTTGTTTATGACATGCATGAAACAAGGTCTCTGACCAAGAAAACTTCATTCTACCCCTAAAATAGTGGACAGCAAATCTCTGTATGACTGTCTTTTGACAGTGCCTCAGAAGGCTTATTTCTTGTAACCTTTATGAACAACAAAACCAGCATTAACTCCTTTATCAACAAGGATCTTCATATGAAATATAACATGTATCTACCAAGGACATGAAATCACTAACCCAGTACCATACTTCTGTACTTACTCTGACAGAGAACAATAACTGTCTTATGACTGTCATAAAGAAACAGTATTTCAAGAAGGTTTAAACCTTGTAGCATAAGGGAATGGATAAACCAATACTAACTCCTCTAAACTCCAAATGACATTCACCTCTGAATACACAATCCAAATACCTATATTGAATATATACCATTCCTCAAACTTGCAGACCGTACTGTACCACAATGAGCAGGAACATCAAACTGTTTTCTCCAAGGAAAAGGTTTAATTCAGAGATTGTATGAGAGGGATATAGTAAATCTGCCTTCTCAGGGTCTACCAAACAACTGCAGAGGTCTATCCTTCTCCAAGACACAAAATTCCAACCTCCATTGGACTGAGCACGTGGCTGTTTTAAGAACGTGCACTGTTCTTGCTTCATTTCTGCTAACTAGTCACTATAAGACTAGAAAGTTATCATACCAAACACCCTGGAGAGGAGCATGCAACCTGCAAAACCATGGAAAACATAAAACCTAGTCTACCTTCCTCCATCCCACCAAGAAATGGTGATCACCTTCAGAGGACAGAGGAAGAAAGTTGCATTTTGTACAAAACCCTAGCTATGGAGGGTTTAAGACCAATTTAACCAAAATGAATTGAAACTTCCTTCACAAATAATGTCAAGAACTCTAATTAGATGAGAATGAAAGATATTTGACAACCCTAACACATTTCCTAAATTTTGGTTTATGAACAATCCGTACCAGGCCATACCAGCTAACTATCTACAGCAAAAAGCAGAAAATCATTATTTTTTCCTTAAAAAACTCCTCTCCTTCATTCCATATTGGCATGTTTATATAATCAAAAGTTTTTGGAAAGTTTTTTGAACCTTTCCGCTTCCATTCTATCCGTACAACTGCCCATGAAGGCAATGAATCGTTGGAAAATAGCTTTTCTTCAAAAAAACTAAGTTTCTAAAGGAGAAATCCTAGAAAATAGGTCTTATCAAACACTCTAGTGGACTAGTCAATTAAAATGGACTAAGTCATTATTACAAGCATGAAAATGGCTTTCAAAGCCTTAGGGAAAACCAAAATACTAAGATCACCAAGCATGACATAGTAAAAAATGACTAAGACTGGAAGCTTCTGCACCAACTTTGTTCCTGCATTCCGACTACATATTTCAACGATGCTCCAGAACTTTGTTCCTACATTCCAGCTGCATCTTTTAGCGATGCTCCAGAACTTTGTTCCTGCATTCCAACTACATCTTTTAGCAATGCTCCAAAACTTTGTTCCTACATTCTAGCCGCATCTTTCAGCGATACTCTGGAACTTTGTTCCTACGTTCCGGCTGAATCTTTCAGCGATGCTCCAGAACTTTGTTCCTGCATTCCGGCTACATCTTTTAGTGATGCTCTAGAACTTTGTTCCTGTATTCAGACTGCATCTTTCAGCGATGCTCTGAAACTTCATTCTGCATTGTAGCTACATCTTTCAGCAAAGCTCTAGAACTTTTTTCCTCCATTCCGGCTGCATCTTTCAACGATGCTCCAAAATTTTGTCCTTCAGCCGACTACATCTTATGACGATACTCCAGAATTTTGTTCATATCCTTCATATCCATTCCTTTGATATCTTCTTCCATCATTGTTAACTTGTAATTGCCATCCATGAAAATGTTCCTATTATCTGAAAACACACCATTCACCCCGCTGCGAACACCATCATGAGTTTGACATCTCTAATCATAGTAAATAAACATTATTATGATAACATTTCGTCATAATAAATTTTAGCCACCCCATCTTCATATAATAATAAATTTAGCCACACCATTATCACATCATAATAAATTCATTCCATTCAAACCAGTTAGTACAGCCACTTAGGATGCTATTACATCAGCAAAGACAAGCGACTTTCAAATCAATAACAAGACAGAAGGTATGTACATCTTTTATTTTTAATAGATCATTTATTGTAAGTAAAGATAGATAAGTTGGCACAAACCCTTTTCTTTTCTAATTTAGCAAATGTGTGAATTGTTCCTTCATTAGAGAAGGTGGTGGCTCATTCACTCTATCCCATGCAAAGTCATAATTAACTGCTGAAAATCCAAGTACCCTGAACCAACATTACCAAAATCCAAGTGCCCTCGAAACCTCTATTTCCTTTAATCTTCCTATCAATTTTTTGAGCAATTTTACCACTCTGGGTGCCGTGATATTTCAGTAGTCTTTGAGCAATATGGGAGGAGCCAAACGCAAGTCTAAGTTAGCTTCATCAGATAAATTGTTGGCATTGGGGAATATTTCAGAATTGTTTCAGAGAGTAGGATGGCTAGACTTCATAAAGAAATTTGAAGGACACCATGCACAGCTGGTCAAGGAATTTGCCGAGAACTTTGCAGATGGGCAGTCGATTGTGCGTGGGAAGAAATTCAAGGTAAGTCCCCGAATTATCTCCAAATTATCTAGTATTGGAATTGAAGTTATTAATTTGTTTGAAACTACAAACATTTCCTATCAGAAAATGATAGAGCTTTTTGCATGGGAAGGGGAACCTCACCTATTATTAGTTGTAAATACCCAAGGGTAAAACAAGGGGTTTTAGAGAATGTCCATTGCAGAGCCATGGTGAATAGCAGTTGCATGGATTATTAAGTATTTCACATGTGAAGGGAAATGTGCCACAGCAGTTGGTCCCCCTTTTCGGCTGCTCATTCATTTGTGCCATGGTCTAGAAAACCCTGAATTGAAAGTTAGCATTCCTACCTTCCTCCATGATTCCCTTGTAGCTATGATAGAACGCTTCAAAATTGGGTCTGGACCTTTGAAGCATCATAGTCTTATATAGTTAATCTGCAAATATCATTTTCATAGAAAAAGAAAACTAGATGAGAAATGGCAAAAATTTCTACAAAAATTTGAGAGCACTGAACCTCTGAGACAATTTGAGGTAGGTGAATCGTCTTGTAGGGCAACCCAAGACATGAGAGAACTCTCCCCTGCACCCCAATGTGACAAACAAGCTCCTGGTGGAGAAGCACCATAAAATCCACCAAACCCTCCAGACCGTGAAGAAAGGCCTAAATCACATACTATACCTAAAACCTCAGAAAAATGAGAAAATGTGGATTTAGTAGACTCAAAGGAGGAAGGTGTTCAGCCCAATAAAAAGGAGAAGAGGCCCAAAATGAAACTGCAAAGACCTACTCCTCTGAGAAGGAGAAAATGATTAGCTGATGAGCCTAGTTGTGTCGCGGCCTGTGAATTACCCCATGTTCCTAAGAAAAAGAGAAAAGAAAGGCAACCCTATGAAAAAGTGACTCAACTCGATGAAAATGTATCTCTGATTTGTGCAGATGTAACTCAAACTTTGGAAAATGATGAACCCCCTGCATCTAGACCATCAATTGACCCATCTAAAGAGGACCTAGAGGAAAAAGGAGAAAAAGGACAAGAGGGAATCAGTGAACAAATGCCTAATTATGTCCTAGTTGAAGAAGAGGACAGTCAAGAATATAAGACTCTTGAAACAACTTCTTCATTCCAGCAGCCAGAAAACCTTCAGGAAGTTGATATAGTGGTTGAGGAGAGACATTTGTCTCCCTTAAATAATGTTGATGATATAGAACAAGGTCCATCTGGGGCAATTAATGAAGAGTGCATATCTGGCAATGAAACATAAGTTTTGATTACTCCTCTCTCGACAAAAGCAAAGGACAACAAGGGTGAGTCTATGACATTAGAAACAGAGAAATTAAAAGCAAAAATTATAAAGTTAAGAAATAAAATACAATTGAGTGAAGAGTAGTTGAACAAGCAACAACAGGAGATAGAAGAACAGAAAGAGCTTCTGGAGCAAAAGGATCAAACTATTAGAGAGTTGCAATCCCAATTGCAGCAAAGTAAAGAAAGAGATAAGCACTATCTGGATAGTCTATCTGAGAAAGATAGACAAATCAAGAATTTAACCTTCAACCTAGAACAGTGCCTAAGGACATTTGCAGAGGAGTAGGAGAAACAAAAAATTGAATGAAATAAGGCCATAAGTAGAACTGTTGAACTGGAGCAAGATTTACAAGAAATTAATATTAGGCTGACTATGGAGTCAAAAGAGGTTCAAATTAAACCAACTAAAATGGAATGGTTCATGTCCACATTCCTCCCATGCTAACCAAGTGGATGGAGCAATGTTATTTCTTAAGACAATCTGGAGCCGAGAATGCTAGACTTAAGAAAGAAATAGAATTGTTGAAAGAATCTTATGATAGATTATATCAGGCCAAGATGGATGCATGCCAAATTGGAGAGCTATTGCTAGCCTGTAAGAAACCATCCAGATTATATTCCATGTTCCTTAATGAGAAATTGTTAAGAGGAAGCTCCTGAGAATCTCTTGCAATTTACCACATGATCCTAATGACCAGCAATTCCTTGAAGCATTTAAATAAGCATCTCCTATACAGAAGAATTTATTATGTGAGTTCTTCATTCATAATCTGTTTCTCGAGAAACATAATGATTTCTTCATCAATCTGTTTGTGGGGGAAGTTTAGTTAAGGGCATTTTTGTCAAATATGCAAAATCAAATTCAGTGGCAGGACATAACCAGAGAATATCTCCATGCATAGAGAACTGTGGGACTACACATGAGGTACCCCAACCGAAAACCTTTTGATTTCAAAGCTCAGTTCAGGAGAACTAAGAGTTATGAACATATGAAAGAAAAATATAATGAGAGCATTAGGATCTGATATGAAGATTTCAAGATTAATGGACCACAATTGATTGACAGAGCTTGGAATGCTTGTGAGGAAAGGTATACCCCCTTGCCTATGTATTTAAAAAGAAGAGAAATGATTTCCCCCACTAACCTTAGATGGTCATACAAAAGAGCTGAGGCATTGACAGAGATTCTTCAGCAACTAAATACTAAGTAGATAGGAATGAGATACAGACCGCTTCTACTTTTACAGTCACCCCCTACAGTCTTAGGGGTTACAGAAAAGGAACCAAGGGACTTACATACCTGGCAGCTGAGAATCAAACTTCACAAAGGTTTTCTAAAGGTCCCTGACCATATTGATGAAGAGGCAGATGAAGTATATGATTTGAGCTCAAAATATGATGAATTGAATAGGAAAAGAGAGGCAGAGAGACAAAGGATGCATCATAGAGCAGGAGGACCTACTCAAGATTAGGAAGGGGAGGAATGATGAGGTATAAATAACCTCATTTCTTTGATGGAACAAATAGCCCTTTTTGCATTACCCAATTCCTTATTCTTGCCAATTTATTTATTTTTATAAGCAATATTTATCTATTTTTAATAAAATGTTGTACAAATCCTTATTTCCTAAATTAATTGAAACTAGCTTTTAAATGTTGATTTAATGGCATGAAAAGTTGGGTAATTGTGCAGGTTAATGCATTGCCTACAAAAGAAGTGGACATCATGCAACTGTGGATGAGTGCGCTGCAAGTTGAGGGCACCAGAAATTTTAGGCATGCATTAAATGAAGACTTTGTTTTAATTCTGTTATTTCTGTGGTTACCCAAAAAGACATTATGGCTCCACTCGGAGTCCCTTTTATGTTTAAGAGACAACAGTAGTAAAGATTTTTTTTCAGTTATAAGACTTCTTCAAATGGCATTTTCCCGCCATCTAAAATTTAGGAGTTTTGAAGTAGTTCAGTTTTAATTGTTGCTCGAAACATGGATATAAATATATAATATGGATGAATGAGGGGAATCCTTAATCCCTTAGTTTTCAAAATCATCAGATTTGTGTACTTGCAATTTTTCATGAATGCAAATGATGTTGCTCTAAGTTTTAGTTCTTTGGAAATATGAAGTTTTGAATGGAGTTATCATGTGTTGTGAAAGTGATTGAATGTGACCTAAGTTAAGACAACCTTCTCCCACGAGCTGGCCACTCGCAGGACTATAGGATAGATAAGTATTTTCATTTCTGTGGATGTTTTCATTTGGTTGAAGATAGTTTATGTTTAGTATTCTGTCGTTAACCTGCAGGGTGTGTTGTTTAAAAGTTAAACTGTTGTTTACTGTTGTTTGAAACTTTTTGTGTTGATTAGAAGTTTTCTGGCGCATCTGCCTTAGTTAGAATTACTATTTTCTGATAGTTAGAATTTGGAATGTTTGCAGCACAGCAAATTACATTTGTGAATTGTTAGCATAGAATTTATCTACTTTCTAGTGTAGAATTTATATGCTTTCTAGTCTAGAGTTTTCATGCTTTTAGTATAAAATTTGAATGCTTTCTGTACAAGGATATAATTATTATTTCATTTCATATACTATTTCAATCTTTTAACGGAACTAGAAAACTGTTTCTCAATGAAATATCCAAACTCTCTATTACAGACAGCCTCAAACACTACCCCAGTCGATAAACTAATAATTTTCATCTAAAGTGTTAGGACCTTACGACGGCCTATCAATGAGCAGGATCAAAGGAAATGCCAAAAATAGCAAAGAAGAAGTCAAAGTTCAAATACAGCTTCAACTCCAGTTTTAGCTCCATGTGGAAGGAACAATCATAAATAAAGCAGGTTCATAATACTGTGAATAAATAGAACAGATCATTTGAAGGAAGAGGATCACATCTTTTCAATATGTTGGAGAGAGCAGTGTCTCATCAAAAGTTTTGTAGAATGAAGAGAATTAAATTCCTACTAACAGAAGTTGCATTCACCTCCACAATCATCTCAAGTAAATGAAGAACAAAAGATTCAGCAACAGAGCAGTTAAAAAGAGGAAAAGGATAATGTTCCTTACCAATTGAGCGTGAAGTGGAATAGTCTAAGAGGCCTTTCAAAGAGCAACAGAGTAGCTCAAACCCATCATGGTGGTTCCCAAAAACCCTTGGCGGCGCAAGGCAGATAGCAACGAGAAAGAGTGAAAATGAAAATCCTTTAGGGTTTGATGAACCTTTGTTGCTTGTTGGCCTAACCAAGCCCAAGGGTTACTAAAGTCTCTTATGACTTTTTAAGAAAAATCATTGAATAAATCAAATCAAGGTCGTGGTCTATGTCTTTTTAACAAAAATCATTGAATAAATCAAATCAAGGTCATGGTCTATGACTTTTAATGTTGAATGCCTAGCGATGCATCATGAATCTGAGGGAGATATAAGGTAGTGATAGCATTTTTTGACCTTTTTAAGGTCCCTCTAAGCCTTAGACATCAAAAGGATAAATGATTAGAGTTTGAAATCAGAGATGGTTGCTATTATGACCTTTTTAGGTCTTTCATGTCACTTAGGTTTTTTTTTGCATCATTGAAGCATGATTGAATCCTTTTCATAAGCCACGGATAATAGAAGCATTATTATAAGCCTTGTGAATTTTAGCAAGGCTTGGAGAAGAAAAATAAGTCAAATTGTAATCATGAGGACCCCTTTATCTTTAACATGTTTAGAAATCAAACATATTGTATCTTAACACTTATTAAGAGTAATATTTTATAAATTACCTTAATATTTGTTACAAAAAAACAAAGAAGATAATTATATAACACCTATTAAGGTAAATCACAAACATGGATTATCCTTAATACTTGTTAAAATAGTTTTTTTTTGCCTTCCAAACATGCAAATGAGCGAAGAGGAGACAAACAGAAGTTGGAAAGTCATGCAAGAGGATTATTTGCTTCTATTTTTGACTTTTGGTCAAACAAGTATATTTTTGGAAGTATTTTTGGTCAACCACCTTGAGAAGAGGAGTTCAGAGCTAAAATAGCTCAATTTGGAGTAGTTATGAGCCCTCTAATTTAGGCATTTTCCTCTTGCTCGCCCAGCAACTCAGAGTTGACTATTTCTGAGGTTGAGGTTCTCTTTCCAACCTATTCATGCATCAATTGGAGTCCAGTTAGACAGGAGATGACTTCCCTTTGCTTTTTGGAGAGATTTTGTATTATAGGAGAAAAAGCTTGTGCTTTTTCCTCAGTTCTTGCTTTTATTCTTGCCTTCACATTATAGAGAGAGATTTCAGTATTGTAACTCAACAGTTTTACATATTTTTATATAGTAGCAGCTTTATTTTCAGCACATTTTACAATTATTGTAGAGCTATTCCTACCATTTTTTAATAAAATCAGGTGTTTTCCTTCTCAGTTTCAGGTGTTATGTTCTATTGAATGATTTTGATGAAAATTTATTGTGTTTTAAACATTAAACCTTTAAATTTCTGTCTCATTCATTGAAGCATGTATACAAAAAAGGCAATTGTTTATCACATGTAGATTGTGCAAGTGGTTTCTTTACTTTTCCAATTTGTGAAAACATTGGTTTTCCTTCAGAAGAAAGTAGATTGATTTCAGGCCTTTTTATGAAATATTTATGTGTTAAGATTGTTCAAATTGAGTTGTGTGAACAGATCTATTGAGGGATAGTTGTGAATCAGGTTGCAAATTAAAATGTAATCATTGTTGCATCACCTCTTAGGATCAATTTCAGTTTCATGAGTTAGCTTTCTATCTCTTTTCCTTGAAAGTACATCAGATCCAGGAGGCTTTTAAAGGGAGCTGGCTCTTCTGGAGGTTCACTTTCACTATAGACAACTCATAGTCTAAAAGTGATCCAATGTGTCACGGGATTGTTAGGCTTAGTGCTTAACAAGGTTGCAATCCTTCATGACAACACTAGGCTCCCCAATCTTTTTGTTAAAAGCAATTCAAGAGACTCACTGCTCCAACACACAATCTCCAAAAGCAAGAGATCTAGCCTCACCCAAATCTGATATAGGTGTGCAACTGATCATCTCATGCCAACCAAACTCTAATTGCAACACCACAATAATCAGAAGCTGACAAGAAAAAATGATCACAACACTCATCTAGTAGATTACACCAAACCACCACCAAAGCTCCCACTGCATCAATACATAATCTAGGAAATTACCATGACATCTTGATTTACCTCATACATTAGGGGAGATTTATATAAAAAATGTCCTCCTAAGAAACTCTTAAAAAACAAAACTTGTTTTAATAATATAAATAAATATTAATTACTTAACTACATGAGTTAA
This sequence comes from Cunninghamia lanceolata, assembly GCA_027924645.1. Classification (NCBI taxonomy): domain Eukaryota; kingdom Viridiplantae; phylum Streptophyta; class Pinopsida; order Cupressales; family Cupressaceae; genus Cunninghamia; species Cunninghamia lanceolata. The sequence continues at coordinate 8,866,302 of BSBN01000246.1, forward strand.
TTGGGGACACATATATCTATTACAATTCCTTTAAAATTCAAGTTAATTTTCTTTTTATATTATTTCTTTTTTTAATTTCTTTTTTCTTTGAAAAGTCTTTTATTTTGAAATTATATTTTAAAAGCTATACTTTTTAATTTTAAAACAAACTCTTCATGTTTTAAACTCAAGTTTTATTAAATAACCTAGTTGAATGTAATTTAAGTTTATTTTTTAATTCATATAAAAAATTAAAAAAATATTTTATAATAGTTTTTTATTTTATTTTTTCTAAAATATAAATAAATATTTATTAGTTTTTTATATTTCTATTATAATTCCTTAAAAAACTCAAGTTTAGTTTCTTTTTTTCTTTTCTTAATTTCTTTTTCTCTTTGGAAAATCTTAAATTATATTTTAAAAGCACTCCCTAATTTTAAAACAAACTCTTCAGGTATAAGTTCAAATTTAAGTTTATTTTTTTTAACTCATAATAGCCTTTTTGTTTTCCTTTTTTAAAAATATAAATAATATTTGTTATCTTTTTATTTTTTATTTTTTCCAATAAAATGTTTATTATGAATATTTACTAGTTTTTTTTCTTTCTTTCTCTAATAATTTTTTAAAATTTTTTGTTAAAGTGTAATTTGAAGATAAATTTAAAATATTTATCCTCATCTTTAAAAATTATATTTTATTATATGAATACACTTTTATATTAAATTAAGTCTCATATTATAATTTTATATAACATAAATTTATGGTTTTATAAATTAATAATTTTATATATTATATATAATCAAATTTAGATTTATTATTTTATATATATTTGTAACATTTTATGATTTTATATAACTTACATTTATAATTTTATAGATTTAAATTTATCATTTTATATATATTTGGATTTACGATTTTATAGATTTAGATTTATCATTTCATATATGCTTATAAAATTAAAGGTTTTAAATATCAAAATGTTCCAGTATTAATATTATTAATTTAAATAATTGTTTTATAATTTTTAGTATTAATATTATTAATTTAAATAATTGTTTCATAATTTTTAACTTAAATGATATGTAAATAATTATGCTAGAGGCATTCTACAGTAGTAGTAGAGAAAGTCTCATGTCATGTATATAAAAACTAAAACATAACCGACATGAGACTCCATGATGCCACTATAGAATGCCTCTCAACAATAAATATATATTTTTAAAATATAAATATATATTAATTATAAACGTATCCCCATTAATGGGGATGGTAGGGTTAATTCCTCAAAAAATAGAAAAGAAGCATAGTGGATTCCCCCTCCCAAGGGTTGGTATAAGTTGAATTTCGATGGAGCCTACAAAGGAAATCTAGGAGCTTTTGGTGTTGGTTACATCATCAGAAATGATGAAGGAAATTTAATTAAAGTAGCATCTAAAAAACTCCTTGAAGGGACCAATAATGAAGCATAGATCCAAGCCCTCATCTTGGGTCTACAAATATGCAAAGTTTTCAAATGTAAAAAAGTTGATATAGAAGGTGATTTCTTAAGGTCCAAGTCCTCATCTTGGGTCTACAAATATGCAAAGTTTTCAAATGTAAAAAAGTTGAAATAGAAGGTGCTTTCTTAATAATTGTGAATGTAGTTAAGAAGAAAAATTCACAAAATTAGAAAATAAACAATCTCCTTCAACAAGTTTGGTTACTTCTAGATTCACTAGAATGTTTCTCCATTCAACACAATTTTAGGGAAATAAATGAAGAGGCAAACATTTTGACCAATTATGCAGTTGACATGGTTGGAGATAGTATAACAAACTCTAAAGCTAATCCTTGGCCAAATTTATAATCAAAACTTGAGCGACACTCAAAGATAGAGCTGACAAAATCAAATGAGTTTTAGCGTCATCATGTTTTAAAAATCTCCCGAGGTAGAAATCTTTCAACCATCCTTTACATGATTATGTTTGTGCCAACCTTAATTTCATTTTAAGTGAAGGCTACAAAAGAGGATAGAATAGAGGTATCAATAATGATGGGATTTTATGCCTTCACTTATATTGTAAGTTCATTTCCAAATTTTTCACATCACAACCTTAAGTTCTCTGATGGAGACCTTTGTATGTTTGGTTGGTAGCAATTTGCAAATGGCTTTTCTCGGGGGAATTTTTTAAATGAGATTGAAAACTATCCTCAAAACGAGAAGTAGTTTGATCCTTCGTGTCATTCAATGGGTGTTGGGAGATGAATTCATGGAATTGGATCATTAGTATAAGGTTAATATAGACTGTATATACCTAAAAATGGCTAAGTCAAATTAAATAAATATTTATTATTTATTTTAATTTCTATTCTTCTATTAATGAATAAATTCATTAATTTATTTATATGATTCACATCATCATAATTCTACAACAAATTAATTAAACAATCCAATTCTAAAGTCATCCCTAATTAAATAATTCTAAATTATTTAATCAATCATCTTGTCCCAAAGTCAAAAGTCCATAATTCCACATCATCCAATCCACCTCACAATCCACCTCATCATGTTGCACACATAATTAAATATTTTAATATTTAATTATCTAATTTCCCTCACACACATGTCCTATTATTCCTCTAACCATCCCTATTCAAATGGATATGGTATCTCCATGACATCATGGTCAAAGGACACTTTGAGACACTTGTCTCATAAGTCCCTATATTCCTTCCAACCATCCTAGAAACAAGGACTCCTTCTTTGACCTTCACTCTATGGTCTTGGTAAGCCTTGTGACATGTAGCCTCATGTCACACCTTTCTCTCCACCTTGTCAAGGTGAGAGGAACATCTTCCATATTTCTCTCCCTCATCCCAACCAACCAAATCTAAACCGTCCACCTCATAAGACTTCTTCTCCAACGTTGAGATCGTGACACTTGGAATTGGCCCCTCCTTGGCCTATAAAAGGAACCCTCATTCCCTCATTTCAACAATCCAAGAGCTTTTGTAAACTTACTCTGCAGAAATTCTACCAGCGTGCCTTTGGCAAAGTATCCTCATTGCACTTGCATAATCTCGTTATCATCACAATCATCCAACCATGTATTCATATCTCCATTATCCATCTTCATAGAGTTGCATTGTTAGTTTAATCTTCATTGCATTATCCATCTACAACCATTCTCCTATTGTCATCGTCAACAACAAGGAAGTACACACTTCTGAGAGCTCAACTCATTCATAAGATCAATACGAGATAGCTAACAATGGAAGTCATGATGTGAAATTGGTATATGAAGGTATAATTTTGTTTATTGCATTTTATCTTATTTCCATTGAGTTATTGGATATTTAGTTGTTTAATATTGTTGTTCATAATTCCATAACATAGACATTTCATCTTTGTTTGTGGCCGTTCTTCTTGACTTGGGGGAAGACAAGGAAGTGGTGAAAATAATGGTAGAGAGTTTGATAAGAGACAATTTCTAGGGGGTCTAAAGGATACTATTTTGTCAGCAATGTATGGGGCTAGACTTTCCCTATTGGATGGGAAACTATTGATCAATAATGGAGTAGTCTATAGTCCTTGGAGACCCTTTATTACATCAAGCATGCCATACAAGAAGTAGGAAGGAACAAGAAGGCTACTAAGGGAGTGGCATTCCTGAATCAAGTGTTGGGCTTCGAGCCCTCCAAAGGAATCAATTAGCTACAATCTCTCATTATTGAAGAAGATGATAAGTAATATTTGTTTTTCTATTTGTATACACCTAAAAATGGCTCAAGATAAATTAAATAAATATTTTATATTTATTTTATTCTTATTCCTCTATCAATAAATAAACATACTAATTTATTTATTTGATTCACGTTCATCATATTCTTCTAAGCAATTACATTCCTAAATTCCTCTAATGTCATATCTAATTAATAATCATCATTATTTAATTATTTCCTCTAAGACAAAGTCCTATGTCTAAAATCCACGTCATTCATCCTACTCATTCTCCATGTCATTGGACACCTCATCATGTTGCACCAATAATTAAATATTATTAATATTTAATTAGTCATTTATCCTCTCAAACATGTGCCCTATTTCTTCTCAACCATCAAACATGGTCAAAGACACTTGTTTCCTAAATCCTATATTCCCTCTCACATTCCAACAACCAAAGACTCCTTCCTCCATGTTCTTCTCATGGTCTTCCACCTTTATCTCATTGGTCCTTGTGAGCATCATGACATGTGGCTTATGGTTCCACGTATTCCTCCACCTTGTCATTGTAGTAGGAACATCTTCCACCTTTATCTCCCTCATCCCAACCAATTTGATCTTGACCATACATGTGACAAGACTTATTCTCCAACCGTGGATCTTTTGACACTTGGATTTGAGCCCTCCTTGGCCTATAAAAGCAAGTTACCTCACCCTCATTTTATCAATCACAAGAGCTATAGTACTTATATGTTGCAGAAATTCTATCAAGTATCCAAGCATGCCTTTGCCCCCCCATTTGCATATCAATATCATAATATCCATTTAGTTGCATATCATTATCAATCATTATCATTATCAATCATTATCATTATCATGGATTTTATCATTAGCTTCATATCATCATCATTAGCATAGTCTTGCATTGTAGGATTGTTCACATTGCATATTTGAATCCACAATTCCATTCATCTCATTGTCATCTTGAAAAGCTAAGAAGTACAATTCTGAGAGCAATATCATAATCAACAAGATCATTGAGAAGATAGGAGACAATGGAGCATAAAGGATAAATCAGTTTGCAAGGTATAAATCATGTTTTCTGTATTTTTCTTAGTTTCATTGGTGAATTGAATTTGAGTACAAATTCTAGAGTAATTGTGGTATCCTATTAGGTTCTTACAATTGTTTTAAATTATCAATCACATTTTGGTGCCTCCTGTGGGGCCTTGCCCCATTTTTAACTTCCAAATTTGAGTTTTTGGTGTCCTTACAGTCGTAACAGGTCATTTTTGTGCATTCAAGTTCTAATCCTGCACATTTGTGATGAAATTAGAGCCTACAAGAAGAAAAATACCAGTCCTGCGCATATGCAACTTTTTACTGTGCATCTGACACTTCTTGTTGTGCATATAAATTCTATTGTGCATCTGATTCATTTTTTTGTACATCTGTTGTTTGTTCCTGTGTATCCAAATTCTATCAAGTTTTAGTATAGGTTTTTACAAATCTTTGATACTATTTGTTGCAGTTGTCATCGATCATCGAATAAGTGTATTCAAACTACTGACAATTGGTTTTGCAGGTTTAGGGCTTTGGTTTAGGCATCATTTACCCTTGCATTGTTAATCTAATGGCACCTAGTTTAAAATAGGAGGAGTAATCATATAATCTTGCATACAATCTTGCATACAAATCATCACATAGTCTAAATTAGGAGGCTAATTAGACAAATTTTGCATACAATCTTGCATACAAATCATCACATAGTCTAAATTACGAGGTTAATTGGACAATCTTCCATACAATCTTGCATTCAATCCAAACATAGCATAAATAGGGGGAAGTAATTTCATCTTGCATGCAATCATAACATAGTTTAATTTAGAGGCTAAATTTAACTATCTTTTCTTTTATCTTATCATGCAAATATGGCATCTTGTGTTGTTAGATTAGTCACACTTAGCTTAATCTAGGTAGTCAATAAACAAGTGTTTGTTGTGCTTGCAAAGGTGATAGGTACATGCTCTTCCCTTGCAACATCTTGGGTGATCAAAAGTTAGACTCATCTATCATTTATTGTTTATCCTTTAGAAAGGCCTACTTTTGGATTGCACTTCATCCAAAAGGGATGACCTTAAGTAGAATTTTCCTTTGACCCACTATATAAATGGGATAAGGTGAAAGCCAAGTCCTAACCAGCATCAGCCTTGCCTTACGGTGCCAAATCAAAAAGAGGTGTACTAACACTTTGTGAAAATGATTTTTTGCATTGTGTGAAGTATTTGATACTCTTAGTAGGATTAGTCAAAGCTTTTAGTAGCTTTCCACATGCTCGCAAGGCATTGGTCCCTCAAAGTTACTAAGAACCATTTATTTTAGAGGCCAAAATCCCTTTACTATTCATGTGTAGAGGCATAAATTCCTCTTCAGGGGAATGAGACTTGGTGTGCCCGAGAAGTGTGTGATGTGTAAGGGTAAGCCAATGCCACCAAGTCTCTATTTGTTCACCTTGTTTAAGTGGCTAGAGAAATCCAAGTTGGGATTCAACAAGTAGTATCCTTTCTCTCCTAGGATTGTACATGTCTTCAAATTTGTGTTAAACACTAAATGTCACAACAAACATTAAATTGTATTGTCTGTTGTGTTTTCTTGCCTAAAAATAGAGAAAATCATCACAAGAAAAACATTAGGTTATCTTGAAAAATGTGCCAAAAACAAGCAAAAATTGATCAAAAATAGAGTTATCTGAGCAGACCTATGCATTTGCAACTTCCTGATGTGCATCTGATAAATCTTGTTGCGCATATACTTTTGTAGTGCATATAAAACATTTTGTTGCGCATATAAACAATACGGTCACGCATCCAACATTACTGCGCATCCAAACAACAGAACTGCACATATAATCAATAGAATTATGCATTTGTACCTTGTTCCTACGCATTTGAACCTGTGCATCCATAACAGTGATCTATTCCTGAGGTTTTGAAAAAAAATATAGTTTTGGATACCCATTTCTATTTAGAATACACTTGAGAAGTCATTTGAACCATACAGATACATCCGTACCCATTTTCAAACATTCCACATTACATCCCATAACTAACCTTTCCAAAATCCAACAAAAACAAATTTTCCCAAAGGTGTCATTGAGATGTTCCTATTCAAACAAATAATTTGGTTAGTTTCCCTATCAGGATCAATCATCCTTTATCTAGGAACTACACTAAACATCTTGAAAAGGTTAGTCAACAATAGTGATTCCTATCATCCCTATTTGACTTACTTTTGATCAACACTTTGATAGCTATACACCATAGCTCAATACTATTGTTTGAACAAGGAATCAAAACACCACCTTTAGAAAATCTTATCACCAACACATTCAATCCTTCACCCCAAACTATATCCCATCACAAAACATTACTTGCATCCACAAGTCTCTCATCCAACTCCATTCATATCAAACTTTGCATGGTTGAAACTAGATCTCAAGCCAAAAGAAGAAAAGAAATTATTTTCACAAATAATAGTGAACACTCTTCTAGTGATGGAGAGGAAGAAATCAACCAAGAAGAACTTGATAAATATTTACAAGATCCAAAATTCCAAAGGTTGATGGATAAGGTCATATCAACGGACCCTCACAAATACCTCCTCTTAGTTGCACAACAAGAAGCCAAGCTACCCGTTGATTTTGACATTTCAAATTTGAGAGAAACAACTCCATCAAACGAAACAGAAGCTCCCAAAAATGAAAAAGAAGCTCCCAAGAATGAAAAAGAAGCTCCCAAGAATGAAAAGGATAAGGATATGTCAAATCCTTTAGATACACTCACGCAACAAATCCAAGCCTTACAACAACAATTTGTGGACCTACAAATGGGAACTTCAACAAAACATTACTCATTAGATGATATATCTCCATATCCTTTTGACAAAAGCTTAGTCATGGTACCTTTCCCTTCAAGATTAGAACTCCCTAAATTTGACAAATATTGGGGGAAAGGTGATCCATGTGACCACATTAGAGAATTTAGTGCTTCATGCTTAAAAGTCGCTCATAATGAGATATATCTAATGTGAGTCTTCCCACAGAGCCTAGGAGGTCAAGCAATGGAATGGTTCTCCCGTCTACCTCCCGGAATCCAAACATTCAATGAACTAGTGGACAAGTTTGTGACACATTTCTCCTATAATATTGAACACAAAATTTCAATGTTAGATCTATGCAATAACAAACAAAAGGGTAGAGAATCCTTCACCACTTTCATGCAAAGATGGAGACAACTTGCAAGTAAATGTCCTTACCACTTCCCCAAGAAGCAAATGATTGAAATGTTTGTCCATAACTTGAACACCGAGTTAAGCTATCAAATCCAAATTGAATGTCCTACTTCTTTTGGTAAGGTCATTGAAATGGGATTACTTATAGAGAAAGCTTTGATAGCTAAAGGACAAATAAAACTATATAAGGATGTCCCTAGTTCAAGCAACAACATGGATAAATTGAGGTTTTGGACTAAGAACAAGAACATTGTAAATGACGGAGTTGTAGATGCAAAATGTGTGATGCCAAAACAACCCATTCTAAATCTATCAAGTCCACACAACAATACTACTCCAAACAAATCCACAAACAATGAACCAAGACCAACAAACTTTCCTCCTCGCAGAAAATTTACACCATTGGGTGAATCAATTGAATCTGCCCTAAGGAAGCTTATCGCAAACAACCTCATAACACTTCCTACGGTAAGAGAATATGAACCCAAGTTTAAACCCTCTTGGTGGAACGATTCTTACTTTTGTGAATTCCATAGAAGCAAAGGCCATAAAACTAACGATTACCAACGACTAAAAAACACCATCCAAGACTTGATAGATCGCAAAGATATATCAATTGATGGACATACATCCAATGAGGAACATGTGGCATTCAAGAATCCTCTCCCTAACTATGAGAATGGAGGTCCCTCTAAACAAAACAATAATGGTGGTAACAATGCCAATTACACGAATGCATCCTATGAATACACAGTTAACCACATATCCAAAAGTGACTCACATGTAAATGTGATCACTATAATTAACAAGCCTAATTGTAATGTTTCCACTCGTCGTGGAAAGATTACTCTCCAAGGGGCTCCACCTAAACCATCTTTCGTATCCAATTAGTATAATGTCCTTGACCAACTCCAAAAGACACCCGCACATATATCTATTTTGGAGCTTTTGCGTCTTTCACCATCTCATAAGGCCATCCTAGAAAAGGCTCTATTGGAAACCACCATGCCAACAAATCTTGGCCAAGAGTAATTTCAAGCCATGGTAGGACATCTCACTATACCCTATTTCCTATCTTTTACTGAAGAAGATGACATGTCCATTACTCAACCTCACAATGCATCTCTTCATATCGAAGCCCTCATTCATAAACACATAATAAAGCGGGTCCTTATAGATGGAGGGGCAGGTTTAAATATATGTACACTAAAATTATCCTTGCATTGGGGTTCTCTAAGATTGTGATGCAATGCAGGGGTTGTAACTCAATCTAATGGAGGCATATTTCACAACAATGGGCTCAAATAAGCAACTTCTACAAGTTTCACAAGCAACCTTCTCAAGGCAACTTCCTTCTTCAAGGGCACAACTTGGTTTTCCAACTTCTCTGACCTCACAAGGTTACCACAAACCTCTTTACACCTTAGGGACCCAAAAAAAAAACAAACCAATCCCTTACAAAAGTCTGCCCCTTCAATTCTTGACCATTCCCTTATTGGCTACACCAAAAGCTAGTAGCCCTCCAAACATGGTTTTTTTAGCATAACTTTTGGAGAAGACCTCAAATGCACAAACCATTTACCTTTTTAGATACCCATTTGGTTTTTTGACAACATATTTTAATTTGGGATAGGGTTACTTTGGAACAAAGACCTCTAAAATTGGCTGGTAATTCTGCAACTAGGCCTAATTAGGCCTGCAAACACCTCTTTTTTGACATATTTTGCAAACCAGGTCTCAAACCCAAAATATAATTGCATTTATGGATACTCTTTTCCCTCTTAAACAACATATATCAAAATCATATGGGTTTGTTTTGTAACATAAGGGCCTAAAATTGACTGTAACAATAGGGGTTTATTGGTTCTCCACACTCTAGGCCTCATTTCTCTTCACAAAAGGCTTAGACACATCAAATTAGGTCTGCACATGCTATTCCAACTCTTACATATCACTCTCCAAGATTTTTGTATCAAACCCTACCATCTATGCATCAAAATTGCTCAAAAACAAGGGTTTTCTGGCTGATTTTAGTAAAAACATTCTAAAATCCTCAAAATGTGATGAAATCAGGTGGGACAAAAATAAAATGAAATTTAATTCACTCCTTTAACAATTAAAATTCATAAATATGCATTACCAAGTTGTACCAGGCCGTACCAAACTCTGTAACAGTAGATTTCTATGAAAAATGCAGGAAACTTTGTGTTTGATATTCAAATTTGAATGTTACAAACTTCCCCAAAATCACTCAACCCCACTCACAATGATTCACAAGGACTTTTTATGCCTTTTTAAAACCAAAACCAATGACTCAAACTGACTTTCTAACTACTTGACTCTTCACATTCCTAACTCTTGCAATTTTGACTCTTCACCTTCCCACTTTTGTAACTTTACAATATTATAACTTTTGAACAAATATTACAAAATATGACAATATGAAGACTAATTACATGATAAAATGGTCTATCATGACCTTATTGGACTCACAAGACTCAAAACACCTCAAAAACCTAGCATAAGACTATATTTACATGACTTGACATGGTGCCCCTGCAGCAGAATGATGTTGATCCAAAGAAGAAGATCACAATCAAGGCATATGATGAGGAAGAAAGAACCTCTAAAGGCATTATTATTTTGCCAATACGAGTTGGACCGGTAGAGAAAGATGTGGTTTTCCAACTCCTTGACATGGAACTAGACTACAATATTCTCATTGGCTGACCTTGGATACATCTATGAAGGTCGTACCATCCACCTATCATCAATGTATAAAGTTTCCCTACAACGGCCAAGAGATTACTATCCAAGGTGATCCTGATCCATTCAATACTGCAACATCATCGAACCAAATCCTAAAGTTGTCATACCTACCAACAGTGCAAGCTCGTCCTCTACAACCCTTATTGACCCAAGTTCAATACCTTCTACATTCAAAAGTGCCAAACTAAAAGTCAAGCTCAAAGATAAAGGGATAGGAGAGTATTCCATTAAACAAACCTTTTGTCTTGCACAACTACCCCTATCACCTAAGCCTTATGGCAAACCATCTATGAATAAACCATAGTCATTCAAGACTCTTAAAGGTCCTTTTATCAAATGGGGTAATCTATCAGATGAAAGTGATGAGAAAGATGTCCTTCAATGGCTATACAAAGAAGAACATATAGAATCCAAGCCACAAGATCAACAACCCCAATTACAAACTGATCAATATGGCCTAGGTTTTACTATCTTGCAAAGAATGGGATATGATGGTCATAGTCCCATAGGCTTGAGAAAAGAAGGTATCATTGAACCCATACAACCTTCTTCCTTATCAGCCTGAGACACTATAGGGCTAGGGTATAAAGGAAAAGATAGAGAAAAGGCTACTACCAACTTAGTGGAGCAGATTCACAAATTACAAAAAGGAAGTGAGATAGACTCTAACGAATGGGAATGGGAAAGTCTTTCTGAGCTATCTTGTGAAGACAAGGGCATTGATGTAGTCCAAATATATAGCTCTACAAACACATACCATAAGAGACAAAGTTCGAGGTCTAGACCACTAGAGTTTGATTTGCAAAATATCGAGACTAAGTCTCACGAGGAAGGTCAGATGTCACACTTAATAGATAATATTAAGGAGAGTACTAGTTTAGACCTTGTAAATACCCCCACTAACCTAGACAACTCCTATGTCCTAACCATCATTACCCTTGATTCAGACCAACCTGATGATCCTCTACCATTAGTACACCCTGAATTTATAGATTGGGAACTACAAGAGGCCCCCCGAACTAGAGACCTTTCAAAATGATGATGCTATTATTGACTATCTAGAACTAAGGGATCATTTACCTTCAGGAGATCATAAAGCTAGATTCACTATAGAACTCAATGACGTGGCTTATTTTGGAGAGAGTGCCAAGCCTTTTAGTCGCAAAAATGTAAAAATAAAAAATAGATCTAATGGTAAAAGCCACTCTGTGGCAGTATTAGATCATGAAAAAGACAAAATAAAGGATGAATCTAATGGTGAAAACCTCTTTGAGGCGCCAAAGGATGGAAGGCTTGACACTCTCCCCAACCCTACACATTAGGAGAGATCCTTAGTTTTAATAGAACCAACAGAACCAGTGAACATTGGCATAGAAGACAACCCAAAGATAATCCATATAGTAGAATCTTTATTTGAGAAAGAACAGACAGAATTCATCAAATTCTTCAAAGAGAGGCATATTAACTTTGCTTGGTCCCATGCGGATATGCTGGGCTTTGATCCTGATCTCATAATGCATCATTTACCACTAGCTCTGGGAGCTAAACCAATGAAACAAAAGCTAAGAAAGATGCATCCACATATAGCACTGTTAGTGAAAGAAGAGCTATAGAAGCTGTTGTATGTTGGGTTTATCAGATCAATTGATTATCCTGAGTGGATTTCCAATGTTGTCCCCATCTCCAAACTGGATAAAAGGATCAAACTTTGCAATGATTTCAGGGATTTGAATAAAGCTTGCCCCAAGGATGACTTTCCTTTGCCTAATATCTACATCATTGTGGACCTGACAGCAGGGCATACTATGCTATCTCTCATGGATGGATTTTCTGGCTAAAATCAGATCAAAATAGTGCCAGAAGACCAACACAAGACCACTTTTACATGTCCATGGGGTACATATTGCTGGAACATGATGCCATTTGGACTGAAAAATGCAAGAGCAACATACCAGAGAGCAATGACCACAATTTTCCATGATATGATGCACACCATCATGGAAGATTATGTGGATGAAATTTTAGGCAAATCACCCACAAGAGAAGAACACCTACATGTATTAGATAAAATCTTTCAGAGACTGGAGCAATTCAACATCTGTTTGAATCTAAAGAAGTGTGTATTTGGAGTTACATTCGACAAGCTTTTAGGATATATAGTTTCATCCAATGGAATCAAGGTGGATCTGGCAAAAGTGAAAGCAATAATGGACATGCCACCACCTAAAAATATCAGTCAACTGAGATCATTGCAAGGAAATTTACAATCTATCCATCAGTTTATCTCACAATTAGCCAAAAAATGTCATCCTTTCACTCATCTCCTTCACAAGAACATTCCTTTCAGATGGGATGAGATGTGTGAGAAAGCCATTCAACTCTTGAAAGAGTATCTGATGAATCCACCAATCTTGATGCCACCAATCCAAGGCAAACCACTTTTTCTTTATATTTTAGCTACACCAACTGCTCTAGGAGCTCTACTGGCACAACAGGACTATGAAGGAAAGGAACGGGCTATTTACTACATTAGTCAAACATTGGTAGGCTATGAGCTACAATACACGCCTATTGAACAAGCATGCCTTGTTGTAGTCTTTGCATCCCAAAAACTAAGACATTATATGCTCACACATTCAATCAAGTTGGTAGCAAAGATATATCCATTGAAGTATTTGCTCAGTAAAGCTACTCTAATAGGCAGACTATCAAAGTGGGTAATGATTCTCAGCGAGTTCGACATTGAATATGTGGACAGAAGAGCTATAAAAGGTCAAGTGATTGCAAATCAGTTAGTAGATGCACCACTAAATGATGAAAATCCATTAACTTTTGAGTTTCCAGATGAATCCATCTTCAACAGAACAACTCAAGCATGGAAGCTCTATTTTGATGGATCTTCTACACAACATGGGTCAGGAGTAGGCATTTTGTTGGTCACACCTCAAGGAGATACAATCCCAAAATCATATAGACTACTCTTCCCTTATACCAACAACGTGGTAGAATATGAAGCATTGGTCATTGGTCTCAAGATGGTTGTAGAATGGAAAGTTCAAGAGCTTCATCTTTACGAAGATTCACAACTAGTCATTAATCAAGTAAATGATGACTATCAAACCAAGGATGAGAAGTTAATACGGTCATGCCCACATTTCCCATGCGGTCACAACACACATCACACGTGTCATGTCCACATGTGTCATGTGGTCATGACACGAAATATCAAAAAAACTTCCATGCTTCCCTAGAAACCCCCTCACACGCGTAAGCGTGCTCAGTGGCATACGCTTAAAGCATAAACAATACAGTTGTTAGTGGGGTGATACACACCTGTGTGCATACCCATATGCAGGAAGGTCAACAAGGGGGTCATCGTGACACGGTTAACGTCGCTACAAGGGTTGGACTTACTAAGCTCCTAAACCCTAAATTCTGGAAAAAATTTGGCAGCATAACGCCTCACGAGCGTGAGTGGGATTTATTACACTAACACTAATCTTGGTCGTGCGGTTTCCTGAATTAGGTTATTCTCACTAATTACTTTGATACAACAATTGATTAAGTTGATTTATCATTTTTCAACAAAGCACGATCATCTACTCTCCTTCACGTTTTCTAAAATTTAATATTAATTTCTCCTTCTAATTTTAGCATTTTCAACAAAGCCCGTTCATTTGCCCTCTCTTCCGTTTCTCTGAAATTTAATTTTGATTGTATTTCTATCACATTCTCTTTCTCATTTTGTAAGGTTTCTTTATGTTTATCCTACTTTTCTTCACGTTCTCTATCAATCAGAGTTATCACTGCATCCTTTACATTATTCCTAATTTCTTAGTAGACCAGATCACTTAAACAGGGTTTACTAACTCCGATTGACACAGTCTCCTAGGTTTCCGCTCTAGGTTTCATCTCAACATTTGAATTAATTTTGATAATTAACTTGTCCCTAATCAGGATTAACGGTAGGTCAAAATTACTTAGTTCTCTTAGCCCATTTCAGAAATGCCTCGCATTTTCTCCTCTTTGTTTTTCATTGTTATCTTTACTTTCTCTTTGTCTCTCATTTTTCTCAATTGGACATTTTCTCAATCTACAGTTCGAGTTTACAGTGGCCACATATGAAATGCATTTGATGGCTTAATTACACTTGTAGAGATACACATATCTATATAAATGTAAATAAGCATATAAATATATATGTGTGTGTGTGTGTGTGTGTGCGCTTATTTGCATTTTATAAAGATAGGTATATTTTTCTTTTCATTTTCTTGGTATTTAATTGTGACAATTATTTAAATTTCAAAAATGCAATTCCCCTACAATTTGAATTAATATAAATATATATATTATTGTCAAAATATAAGCCCTATTTTATTTATTCTTTTTACAAAATTACCCATATATAATATATGTATATATACCTATATATATAATATTATTTAAATTAAATTACAAAATTACTAGCAAACCATTAAAATATATATATATAAACCATTTATTTTAATCTTATATTTTATGTTCATTCATTATATAACATTGAAAATTGTTATATTTCCATTCATGCTTTTCTTTTGAATGCCATTGGAGAAACCCTAATTTTTTTGTGTGATTGTATTGGCTTGCAGGGTCCAATGGATGGCGGGGGCAGCGGCAATGGTGGAGGCCGTAGTTTGGAGTGGCCGCAGAGGTGGAGATCAGGCGGTGAAAGGGAGAGGGATAGATCTGAGAGGAGGGGCCGCAGCAGAGGGAGGTCGAAGGTGTGGGTGTAGAGGGCGCGGACGGAGGTAGCCGCAGGGAGCGGCGATTGGGAGGTCGTGCGGTGGTCACAGGCGGCGGCGGAGGAAGAAACTCACGGGCGGAGGGATGTCTACGGAGGCACGACAGAGCAGAGGGCCGCAGGGCTTGAAGAATGGTGAGGGTGTGGGTGGGGGCTCCGCCCCCTCCCCACACCCTTTTTGTTAACCACAGTGGGGGGTTTGATTCCCCCCACCATCTCTTATATATATATATATATATATATATATATATATATATATATATATATATATATATTAACTATGTTTTAAACACAGAAAACTGCGAATCACCATTATATATTATTTATTTATTTATTTCCATTAATTTCGTATAATATTTATAATATATATAAAAATAAATATATATATATATACTCCACAATCACTCACAGTAATAAAATTCTCAGTTTCATAAATAATCCATTTATCTTGTTAAAAATACAGAAAATGTAAATATTTATATATATATAATTATTAAATAATCTCTGTCAATTAATTTGTAGGACATAAATATTGATTTAATTTTATTGAGTTTTCAAACAATTTATTTTCATATGCACCTCTAAAACTGAAATTTTAATTTCTCTTTTCTAACATTTCACATGAACAATTAAATCTATTTCTCCTTTCTAATTAAATTTAAATTTCAAGTCACTAATTTCAATTTTAAAATAGTAAGCATAAAATCTAAAATAAAAAGAATTAATTGTATTTGCATTTATTCACAACAAAAAACAAATGCAGGACTATTATCAAATTTCATTTCTTTTCCAAATAACAAAATTACAACTTCACATAATTTATAAAATTAATATTTTCACTAGTTTACAATGGAATAAAATTTAACAAACTTTGTTTACATCAACAACTAATTCACATCTTTTCTAATAGGATTATAAGGAAATAGACAATTCTAATATCTTTTTAAAAACAAATTTCTTTTCTTCTTTCTCACACAAATGGTAAAATTTATTTTACAAACTAAAACTATCACTTCAATGAGAGAGGATTTTTCTCACAACTCAAGATAACCAAATATTACAACAAGAGAGAGAGAAGTTCTCCTCTCAAAATCAACAAAAGTGAAATTCCCTAATAGGACCAAGCTCTTCTCAAAAGCCATAAAAGTAAAGGAAAATAAAATATTTTCCCAAACAAGAAAACTCTTCAACTCCACTATAAGCTCCATGAAAACCTGCATATCACACAAGGGAAGAAAACACCACACAAATTGCTCTCCTCCCTACCATAGACCTGCAAGAGGGTCACCCCTGAGTTAGGGAGATTTTCCACACATCTAGGGAATCCAAACCACTTCACAACAAAGAAAAATAACTTCCCAAAACATAAATACACCCATGGATAATTACACAACACAAACTCAACTAAAGTGAGTCAAAGAGGGGTAGGAGAGTGGACACACTCAACTCTAGAGTGCCACCCTTCCAAAAATCTCAACACAAATTTTCTCTTGGCCTTAAGCCAAACTTGTTAACAAAAATTTTCAAGGAGTTCATATTTTGGCTCTCAAGCCATATAATAAAATTTCTCATAGTCACACAAATGCCCTCAAGGCTTTCAACATCCCAAAACAAGGAATGAACCCGAGGAAGATCACTCCTCCCCTACCCCACACTTGATGAGCATTTCTCCCAAGTGGAAGAAGCTTTGTCAACATCCCAATAAAAATTCCCCACAATAACAAAATTTACAACACAAGCAAAAATAAACATTTTCACACATCCTTCATTCAACAAATAGAAAATACAAAGGAAAGGCCTTGAAATCCAACCTTAAAAGCCTTTTAATGGATGAAGTTGTTGTAGAGCTCCACTAAAATCTCCTCCAACCTAAGTCACCAAACTCCCTCTATCCTTTTCTCTAAAAACAATTTCCAATAAACCAAAAATCCTCAAAAATTCAACAACCTTTCTCCCTATCCCAAGTGGGATTAAAATAACCTCACCCATGAGCTTAGAGGAATGGGGAGGTGACACTTGTCACCTCCTCACTCTTCCTCCCAAACACTATTGTGTCCCAAGGGATGGGTGTTGACACATGTCACTCACCCATCCCCAAAGTCTTCCTTATCCCTTACCACATGTCATCTCTCTTACACATGGGAGAGAAAAGGGGAGTTGAAGAGGGAAAGGATGACACATGTCTTCCCCTCCTTCCCTCTCATGAAGGACCACAAAATTTCATGGGGACTCTCATCAATAGTGAAGGAGACTTGAAGTCAAGTCCTCCACAATTGGTGGATCTTGGAGTCATCCTTAACCTTGGGAATGGAAAAGGGATGAGCTTGAGTGTTGGTACCACTCATCTTATCCCTCCCATACCTCCAAATTCGTCACTTAACTTCACTGTGAAGTTAAGGTGACCATACAGAGGTTAACCAAGGGTTACCCAAGTCAAAAGGGACCCTAGACCCATGGGGTATAACCCAGGGTCAACTTTAACCTAGTTAGGACACCCAGGGTCAAGTTAAGACACAAGAAAAGGGTCTCAAAAATTTAAAATTTAAAAATGAAATTCAAATACATTTCTTACAACACAAATCATAATTTAAATTTACAAGAGGGTAGACCTAACCCATTCAACATTTTGCAAGACAACATTACAACATTAAATCTAACACAGAGTTGATCTCGGTTCCTCGTGGAACCAAATCGGCTTTACAAGGGATTACAACATAAGGTGTGGAATAATCTTCAGTATCTGTGGTTTTGTTAGAAATACCTGCACACTCAATTTCAAAGTTAATTCCACATATAAATATCATAGCCGAAGCAAATTTAATACATAAATTCCTAAAACATACCACAGTTCTCAAAAACATAATGAAATCGCATTACAATTTTCTTTCTAACATCACCCAATTAGTTTTCCTGTAATGTAAACATTAATCAGACATCACCCAATTAGTTTTCCTATAAAATAAACATCTATCTAACATCACCCAATTTGTTTTCTCATAAAGCAAACATCCATCTAACATCACCCAATTAGTTTTCCTTTAACATAATAAGGTTTAATAGTTCAAAAATCTGGGATCAACAGTCCCACAACTATAAAAGTATTAGCAACAGTAAGATAAATAGTCACATGAACAGAATGAAAAAAAATGTAGGCCTCACAAATACCTTACAAGCGTATGGTAGATGATTTCAAAGAGTATTCTGTTGTGATTTCCTTTGAACAAATACCAAGACTGGAGAATAAATCTGTAGATGCCATGGAAACCATTACATCACTCCTTGATATACCAAAAAATTAGTCACGATATGAGTTCTTAGTGGAGTCATTGTTTAATCCTTCTTACATTATCCCTGAAACAAGAATCATATGTCACATAGTAGGATTTGATTCCCCCTTGTACAAAAATATCTATACCTATCTAAAAGAGAATACATTACCACCTGGTCTATCCAATAATCAATAAAGAACCTTTATCCATCAAGTCGCTCGCTATACCATAATTATCGATACCCTTTATCGACGAGGTCTTGATCATGGTACTCTCCTTAGGTGTCTAGAAAGTGAGGAATATCAAACCGCTTTAAGGGAAGTTCATGAAGGTATTTGCAAAATGCACTCTAGTGGTCCTACCTTGGCTAAGAAACTTATGCATATGGGATACTACTAGCCAAGTATGGAAACGGATTCTTATCATTTTGTCAAGAAATGTAAGAAATGTCAGCTCCATGGGAATATCATATATGCACCGGCACAAGACCTGCAGCCCTTAACTACTCCTCGGCCTTTCTGTCAGTGGGGACTCGACCTTGTGGGTAAGATCCATCCTTCTTCATCCAATGGCTACAAATTCATAATAACCACCACTGAGTATTTCACTAAGTGGATTGAAGTTGTACCCTTAACCATTGTCACATGCAAGCAAATTGCCTCATTTATCCTGAATTATATCATTTGTTGTTATGGCATTCCTTTATCCATTATTACTGATAATGGAAGACCTTTCAAAAACAAGGTCATCAAAGAGATCTGTGACAAATTCCATATCCAACACTATTTCTCCACACCATACTATCCCCAAGGAAATGGTCAGGCAGAGGTGTCTAATAAAACAATCTTAAAAATCTTAAAAAAGACAGTCAATGATGCTGGCCGTGATTGGCATATCCAACTAAATCTCGCTCTGTGGGCCTACCATACCAGTATCTACACACCCACAAGTGCAACATCTTACGCCCTAGTCTATGGCTCATAAGCAATCTTGCCCATTGAGGCCAAGTTACCATCCTTACGAGTATCACTGAAAGGCTTAATAACTGATGAAGAGTATCGACTTTCCAAACTTCAGGAGTTAGAGTTGTTGGAGGAAAGAAGACAAAATGGATTTAATCATCTCAAAGCCTATCAACAAAGGATGTCAAAAGCTACAACCATAGAGTAAAACCTAGAATCTTTCAAGTTGGTGACCTAGTTCTTAAGGAAAATCCAAGAAATCAGCAGGACAGGGAAAAGAAAGGCAAGTTTGAATCCAATTGGCATGGTCCTTATGTAATCATTACTGCCTATGGATCAGGGGCCTATCAGTTAGTAACATCAAAAGGTGAGTTGTTGGATGATCCCATCAACAATATGCATCTTCGCAAGTCTTATACCTAAAAACCCCAATGCAAGGGAATCAAAAACATACAAAAAAAAAGCATGCAATAAAAGCAAGTGGTGAAAACCTGGAAACAGGCGCTATTTGTGATAAACCTATTTTCTCCATCTTGTAGGATTTTAGTTTTTATCCATCTTTCCTTCCACATCCATCAAAAGACATATAGATACTTATCATGGCTTGTTGTTCGCTCACCCTTATCGCCTTATCAAATCAGGCTATCCATCCAATCCTTCATCCATCTTGTCATCTATCATAACTCCATCGTTAGTATCATAGTCAAACTACGTTGCCTCTAAGCTATCACAAAGGCAAGATCATCATCGATGAGCCCCCGAGGCTTCCCATCCATCCATACCTCTTGTCTTATCATAGTAATTATACTCCATTTGTTCATCCATCACCAATGTTAGTTTCCACAGTCAAACTATGTCGCCTCTGAGCTATCACGTAGGCAAGGCCATCATTGATGAGCCACCGAGGCTTCCCACCAACCTAGGTCTTAGGTCCACATGGTCCACATAGTTGAAATACATCACCTTTGCGCTGTCATGTAGGCAAGGCCATCATCGATGAGCCCCCGAGGCACTAGGTCAGTCCCTTAGGGCCTGTCACATCGAGTATCCCATCAATTCATCATTATGTTTCATCCATAATAAGTAGATCCTTTACTTGATTGGGGGAAAAATCCTTGACCTAGTTATAGAATTGGATTCTTGAATGTCACAATCTCAGAGGATAAATAATCAGGATCGTGATACTATCTCCAGACAACATGCAGCACTATAAACAAACCTTTTCAACAAAATCTTGACACAAGACATTAACCTATATCTGACAACAATGTACCTAAACTATCAAGATAGTTATATCTGTTATCATGGCAAGAAAACATATCTATGGCAAGAAGATTTGATGGCTATTATAAGTTTACATCTTAGGTCTTGATTTTCAATATCATATTTCCTATGCTACTCAAGGATGTCCAAGACTAAAGGAGCTATGATGGGGCATGATTATTTTTATTTGATTGTTGTTTGTGGATTAATCTTTAGTAATGTGGTGACTTGTCTAACGACATGATCATCAAAAAGATCATCGAGGACGTTATGGGTCTAAGCATGAAAGCGTGCAATCCTTATCTATTGATACATGCAAGCAATACTCGGGTCGTCTATCTCTGCCTCTGACTCCCATCCCTATAGGATGTGTAATAGCTATGTGGTACCATGTCCAAATTTGTAACAGCGAAACTCCAGTTGATAGACTCGCAGCTCCATCATATACAAACTGATGAAGATCATGATATAAATGTGCAAGAAGGCAAACACCCTAGGTGAAGTGTGTCCCCTCAGTCACCATCCTCTCTACAGTCCTCCCCCATCCAACCGGAAATCCATGTGATCTCCTATCCAGGCAGACAACACCTCCAATCAACCCTGCTAGTATGGACGGCAGAGGCTCATAGAAGTCAACCATATCAGCCCAGTTGATCTATGTGCCCTCAATGTCCTCATCATCAAACACTCGTCGACACTCCTCCAGTCTAGCTCATGAGTGTGGCTCATACTCCACTAGCTCTCCCTATATCGAAACCCACAGAATCCAATGCAGATCCTCCAATGTCACCATAATCTCTCCAGTCGGCAAGTGAAATGTGCCATGCTCACTATGAAATCACTCTGCCAGAGCAGTCAGCATCCCAAGGTTCGTTTGAATCTCAGGCATATAGAAAACATACCATAGTCCAACTGATCCAAGAACCAAGTGATTTGTCTCTGTCAAATACGGTCGTAGCATCTGTGTCATGGGAAACCTTTCCAGCAACATCATCACATCGAGCTTGTCCTGCAATCAATAACACAAGCACGTTAACCAACCAACTAAGATGCATATCTATCAAATCTATCAAACCAGTTACTTATCTATCCTATCATTAAACCTATCCTGTCATCTCTTCTCAGATTCTATCAATCTCAAAGATGACCTATCAGTTGGCCAACATCAACCGCGATGCCAACTCAATCAATCTAGCTAAGTAATTGACCATTTAACTCAGATGCGCAACTCTTTTTTTCAAAAGCGCGGCTTTATAGCATATGCGCAGAAGCCCTAATCAAATGCACGATTTTATTTACATGCGTGGTATCCAAAATTAAATGTGCAATTTTAGACTAGATGTGTAATACCATAACATATGCGCAGAACCCGTAATTATATGTGCAACTTTATCATGCATGCGCTGGACTTCTTATCATATGCGAAAAAATATGCAGATGCGCAGATTCATCATTTAGATTCACAATTTCGGAATGCATGTGCAGCAAAAACTATCATATGTGTAGAAACAATTCTATTGCACATTCAAAACTAAGGACTTTGACCCTAGAAATTAACCCTAATAAATGCACTTTGCACGAAATTCAAAGCATACATACCAGGGGTCCGTAGTCTGCTGGGTGCCTGAATCGACGGATCCTCTCGAACCTGTGATTAGCTACTGGAATCTGTTGCATCTTCGCTGACTGCTATGCTCTAGGGCTCCCTATAATCTCTCTTCAAATGACAAATGTGCAAATGAATAGAAAAGAGACTCTGCATCCTTATTTATAGCCAAATCAACCCTAACTGGAGGTGTTTTGACCTAGCATGTGTATGCTATGTTTTTCATCCATTTCTCATTCTCCATCACCTGAATTTTTCACCCGCGGATCATGTCATCAATTCTTCTTCATCGTGAGATCGCTTATTATCCTTTTGCAAAGTTCATCCCGACCAATCTCCTGAGGGGGCATCCTACCCTCATCAAACCTGTACCAGGGGCAAACTGGGCCATGTATCATACTCATAAATTTTTTATTCTTTGAAACAATGTGATAAAATACATTGTCTCAAAGAGGGGCAAAATGTATACACCTAAAAATGGCTTGAGATAAATTAAATAAATATTTTATATTTATTTTATTCTTATTCATCTATCAATAAATAAACATACTAATTTATTTATTTGATTCACGTTCATCATATTCTTCTAAGCAATTACATTCCTAAATTCCTCTAATGTCATGTCTAATTAAATAATCATCATTATTTAATTATTTCCTCTAAGACAGTCCTATGTCTAAAATCCACGTCATGCATCCTACTCATTCTCCACGTCATTGGACACCTCATCATGTTGCACCAATAATTAAATATTATTAATATTTAATTAGTCATTTATCCTCTCAAACATGTGCCCTATTTCTTCTCAACCATCAAACATGGTCAAAGACACTTGTTTCCTAAATCCTATATTCCCTCTCACATTCCAACAACCAAAGACTCCTTCCTCCATGTTCTTCTCATGGTCTTCCACCTTTATCTCATTGGTCCTTGTGAGCATCATGACATGTGGCTTATGGTTCCACGTATTCCTCCACCTTGTCATCGTAGTAGGAACATCTTTCACCTTTATCTCCCTCATCCCAACCAATTTGATCTTGACCATACATGTGACAAGACTTATTCTCCAACCGTGGATCTTTTGACACTTGGATTTGAGCCCTCCTTGGCCTATAAAAGCAAGTTGCCTCGCCCTCATTTTATCAATCACAAGAGCTATAGTACTTATATGTTGCAGAAATTCTATCATGTATCCAAGCATGCCTTTGCCCCCCCATTTGCATATCAATATCATAATATATATTTAGTTGCATATCATTATCAATCATTATCACTATCATGGCTTTTATCATTAGCTTCATATCATCATCATTAGCATAGTCTTGCATTGTAGGATTGTTCACATTGCATATTTGAATCCACAACTCCATTCATCTCATTGTCATCTTGAAAAGCTAAGAAGTACAATTCTGAGAGCAATATCATAATCAACAAGATCATTGAGAAGATAGGAGACAATGGAACATAAAGGATAAATTAGTTTGTAAGGTATAAATCATGTTTTCTATATTTTTCTTAGTTTCATTGGTGAATTGAATTTGAGTAGGAATTCTAGAGTAATTGTGGTATCCTATTAGGTTCTTACAGTTGTTTCAAATTATCAATCACACTATTATATATCGTATATAGTTTTTATCATGGGTAGATAAATAATAGATTAAGGGTATAAGGTAGATGTAACTACAGGGTTTTTGGTATACATCCTCTATTAGCTAAATGATCTCTGGGTTTTCTCCACAATCCAAAACTGATAGAAAAACAATCTTGTAATATTTTTGGTTCTATAATATAAAGGGAATGGTCCCCAAGATTGTAATTTATTGATAAAAAAAATTAAATATAATTTTTAAAAAAAATATAATTTAAAAAATATAAATAATACATATAAATGTATATAATAATTATAAATATTTAATTACATATACTAATATTATAAAAAAATTAAAACACGGTGCATTGCATATAAAAAATTAAATTAAAGAGGCTTCTTATAGTTGGATTTTTGTAAATATGAAACAATAAGTTTTTAAAAATGTAAATAGTATATATGTGTTTATATAATATATATTAATATTAATATTTTAAAAAATAATTTAAAGCACATTTGCAATTGTAGGTGCTTATTAAAAATTTAAAAAGCTACCTGGAGCTTCTTTAATTTTATTTTATTTTAGATGCAGTCATAATTCTTTAATTTTTTATATTAATATATAATATATATTTATAATTTTTTAAAATCATGTTTATAAATTTTAATGTTTATATATTTTTATGGAGAAAAGATTTGTTGAAATATTTTTTAGATTTGTTTTTAAGAAAACACAATAATTTCTAGAATAGAACTTAAGAATGATAAATCTAAAAAACAAAAAACAAAATCTTTATTTTTTAGAAAGATGATTGAGGTGGAGTAAGATATGTAGAGTCAAATTAACTTTAGTGAGTTAATTCATAAGGATTTTAGAAAGTTTAATGTAATAAAGTAAATGATCATGTTTTTATTTTAGATTATGTCACCGTAATGGTTGATGTCATATTTTAATTAAATTTTTGTTAGTTCATTATTTTGATGATGTCATACTTAGAAGGCCCATTTTATATGTAAATTTTCCCTAATGATCACATCTCAACCAAAATCTCCAAGAGCTCTGCATGGCAACAAGTTATCCACATCCTCATAAACCAAGGATCATCTATTTAAACTAACAAATCATAATTGACGATTGAACCAAAGACTCTAAGAGCACTCCATGGAAAAAAGTTGTCTACATCTTCAAAAAATATGAAGATAAGAATCATTTGTCAATACAACTAAAGATGTCAATGAATTCTCACTATTCACATAAGGCAGATACTAGGAGTTCCTCTTGACACCAACAACCACTATAGAAGAACATCCATTACAAAGTGATAGATCCACATCATTTCTAATGCTCCCACTGAAAGTGATCCTAAGCTATGCATGGCACCTCCTATTGGCGAATATGTGGTTGAATTAAAACATGCCTTCAAAATTCTAGGTGAAACACTGTTAGAACCGCATAGTATACCATGGCAAAAATACTAATTATAAATGACTCATAAATTAATTGGTAGCGAATTGAAACGCATTTGATTGAAAATCCAAAAAATCTGTGCAAATTGTCCCCTCGCCAGTTGCAATGTATTCGCCAATTTGCAATTAGAGGATATGAACTATTCGCCAATTGGTGAAGATTCACCACTCAAAAAATCCCTACTTGCAAACCATTGCAATAGTTTGTCTTAGTTCAATACTTGGTGCTATGGCTTGCAATATGGTGGAATGAGGTGTTGGTTTTGAGGCTCCATTACAGTGTCCTCTAACATTGTTGGAGAATGATGCAGATGTTGTCTTGTTGCAGTCTTTGCATAAAGAAGTTAAAGTGCTAAAGGCATTATGTGCAAATGTGGGTAAAGTACTAGTAGGCCTTAGAGTGACCCATAACAAAGGTCACCTGGAGGTATCGAGTGATATCACAATTCCTATTTTGTATGGGGATTCAAGAGCACAAAATAGGCTAAATGTTGAGAGGGATTAGTTTTCCTACCCTAAATCCTATTAATGTAGGCTCTATGCTAGAACAAAATTCTTTTGAGGTCGAGTCAATTGGTGAATGGGGAGGAGTTGGGAATTGGGCTGTGTGAATGAGTATTTTGGTAGTGTTATGGAGCTTTACTAGTGTGGTGGAGTTGTTGTCACAAAAGTATGCACCCTTACTAAATTTAGAACTTATCTTAGACTAAATTTAGAACTCAGCTTAGACTAAATTTAGAACATGGGATAATCCTCAAGTTGTGGGCTACTTATAGTGAACATGAACCTATAGAGAGGGTCGGTTCCCTTGGTACCTCACCTAAACTACTCTATTCTATTGCTTCTTACTGAGAGAAGGGAAGAGGGGATTACATAAACAAAACCTAAAACTTAAGGAGGTGATGCACCAAATTGCAAGGGACCAATAGTACTAATGCATGTACACAATACAATTAATCAATGAGCTTAGACTCACACAATTCAAAGTTCTAACATATTTTAGAGAATAAGTATTTTATGGAAAGAAGACTCCTGCTTGGACAATATCTTAGAAGGGAAAAATGATACTTTCACAACTAAATTATATCCTTACTCATCAAACAAACCATGACCTACACATTCATATGACTTTTTTGTCTCAAAGTATGTGAGGAATAAGACAAGATCTCAGGGATATCAATATTTCACTTGAAAACATCAACTATTCTACCATCTACACAACAAGATAGTATTGAATCAAAAGGTATTGAAAATAATCTCTATAGATCTGAAAAATAAGTAAAACAAATGTGATTGGGAGAATTTCCTCTGCTCTGAGTTACAAAACAATTCTTGCTTCAGGAAGAGACTATGTTTTGGCTACAACACTTAAGCAAAGAATGAAAGAACATGCTCTAAAAAATTTCCAACCCCTCTTAGTGCATTGTGTCCTCCTTTTAAAGACAATGAGTGCAGGAGAAGAGGTGTTTGCTTTCTACATGATTGTAACACTCTGCATGGTCTTAATTTTTGTGTTTTAAAGTTACATGAGAAACTAGCAGGTAGAATCAAACTTATCTCCTTATTTTATTCCTCACAATCTACTTTAACTGGCTACATGATATTTCAACTCAATGCATGCTGAAAACAACTGATTTTCCAACTTAGATAGCTGCTTTGACATAACTTCATCTTCGTGTCCTTGTTGTGCGCTCACCTACCCCTGAAAATCTGATGAAGAAGAAAATAATGGTGGCTAGGAAGATCACCGAACATTTCAATTGCGTTCTAATAGTGGAAGGAGAAAGGAAATAAAAACTATTGAACCCTGATCAATCAAGCTTTCAGAGATCGGGCCTCCACCATTCATTCTGCATTTTGAAAAGAGAACCGCTCGACCCTCGATCCTGTAATCTGAAACTTTTCAAGGATCGGACTTCAGATCTTCTGCTTGATGTCTGCATGGAAGAAAAAGGAAGAGAAACCCCCAGTCACCGACCCCTACAACACTTTAGAAATTTTTGGAGTTCGATGGACTTTGGCGATCGGGCCTTCTGCCTATCACTTGCCAAAAGGAAAGAAAAGAACGCAACACCGACCTCCAAGATCCGCAACACTTAGGCAATTTATGAAGCTTCGACGGACTTCGGAGATCAAGCCTTTTGCCTGCTACCTGCATGGAAAAATAAAGAAGACCAAACTCCCAACCCCCAACGCCTGAAAGACTTATGCGAATTATGGACTACCAAGGTGGAGTTTGGATCCGATAAGAATGTCATGATAGAAGATAGAAACCTGACACTCTGAAACTCCAAAAAAGGCAAAACACAAGGAAAACACTTAGAGTTTATTGGACTTGGCCATTTTGTGGGATTCTTCCTTGCACTTAAAAATTTATAGGATTAAATTCCTTCCATTTAAGGTTTCTTAGATCGAATCTCTTTGGTGGAAGGAATGTAAGCTTTAGGGGAAACTTTGGGCTATTTAACCTGAAGGTAAAATATGGCAACAAGAGCAAATGTGATGGTTGCTCAATGGTTGTGGTATTGAGATAAAGGTTTAAATGGTCATACCTATGTGGTTTTATGGAAGCTATGTAGTCTCTTCATTTTTTAATGCTTCTAGAGTACAATGTTAGTGAAATGTGAGTCATTTTCCATTATTTTGGAGTTTTGTACTATTTGACCATTATAGTCTTTGTATTTATGCTTTTGTACTATTTTCTTCTATATTTTTGAGTAGGGGCCCTATAGATTTCCCCAACTAAATTATCTATAAAAATAAATTATAAATTTGATATTAAATTGTCATTGTTTTAAGACTAAACTAAGAAAGTATAAAATGTTACACGACATAATAGTACATCTTAACTAAAGTTAATTGAATGAAGTACATCATTATAATAAAGTACAACAACATATAAATAAAAAATAATTGCTAAAACCATTAAGAACAATGGTTTGAAATATAAATTTTATTGAAAAATTAATGACAAGTTACAAAGATCAATCAGGAATTTGGTGATTTCATCCACTATTTGAAGCATTAGAGCACATTGTAAAAAAGAAGACATTACCATGCTTTGAGAAGCATAAAGTTTTCATCGCTCAATAATAAAGTGTGAAATTATAGCCACATGTGATTGCATTTCCTAAAATCACCAAAATATTAGACTAGAACATTATCTGATAATCAATTTGATCAATAAACTAACACTAGAAAATATGTTGTCAAACTTTCCTGCAAACACATGTTCAACTCAATTGAAATGTTCTCATATAGAATATATAAGAGAATGGAAATTATAGCCACATGTGATTGCATTTCCTAAAATCACCAAAATATTAGACTAGAACATTATCTGATAATCAATTTGATCAATAAACTAACACTAGAAAATATGTTGTCAAACTTTCCTGCAAACACATGTTCAACTCAATTGAAATGTTCTCATATAGAATATATAAGAGAATGGATTATCATACATGTACGAATACATGTATTGTCTTCTTCTCTTGAAATGATTGTCTTCAATGCCTTTTTAAAAGACTTTAATTAATTAAGTTAGTTATAAGTTAGTTGATTAAGTTAGTTATAAGCTTTGTTTTAAGAAAATGGTTTAAGACTTAACTTGACATTGTTGTACTTTATAATTAAAAGACACTAGACTCTTTTTATAACTCAAATTATAAAGTTAAAGTGACTTTAAAACATTTAAGTGACTGAATGAAGTGTAGAGTCTTTTAAAAAGTGATTTTATATAATAAAGTAACTTATAAAATCAAATAACTATAATAAAGAGATTGGCCAAGTCATTTAAAAATTAAAGATAAAAGATATAACAACATATATCTATTAATTCTATTGGTGGAGCCCATTCTATCTATGATTTATGTCAAGTGTAAAGGGGAGTGCAAGAGTGTACCTATTATAAGATTTATAACTTTTATTTATGATTTCACTTACAACTTCCAAAATACATCCAATGGTTCAAAATCAAAGATTGATATAAATAAACTCTTTTTCATCACATCATATATTTAAAAACATTATCAAAATAAAAAAAAATTATGTGTCTTATAAATACATAATGTACTCCAAATGACATTTCTTTTCATCAATTATCAAATTTCAAGTCATTAATTTTAAACACTTCAAAAGAAACAATATATTTTTTCAAACAATCAACTAAAATGTTTTGCTCATTTACCATAGTTATTGGACAAATCAAAGCTATTATAATGATCAAACAAAACAAAAATATTCACTTCTATCATGTAAAAATAGACCACCTTTGATCATTAAATGCTTAAAATATAATGCATGCCACTTCTTCAGCAATCATATCTAATCAAAACATAATAATCTTAACCATCACCAAACCTTTATCATACACAGATAAATCAAACTTAATAGTTTCAAAGTTTTATGAGCAACTGAAATCATTTTCATTTTCAAAGAAAAACAATCAATCACACATTAACCATTATGAACATTTCCATTTGTCAATCACTTGTGTTCATTTTCTTTATTTTTATATCAGGGATTAAAACAAAACTTTTGTATCGGGCTAATTTGAACATACATAGTATCTTATCATCAAACTTAAAATTAAATAACTAATTAAACAAAATAATTTTTTTATCACCAAAATAAATACACTATTTGAACACTACGATGATAGTTATTTGACTCTTGAAATTATTTGAATTTTTTTTAGTAAGTTACCAAATTGCAAATTTTAGGACCTTTTAGGGAAAAAAGAAAAAGAAAAAGAAGACTCTTATATATCCCTCTTTCTATTTTAAGAGAACATGATTATTTTATCAGTCATAGCCCAATAAAAACTACTTTGTATAGGAGAATAACAGGTAAAATAAAAGAATCAATGCCTTTAAAAACCCACGGCCATATTTTTCCATATTTCAAACATATTGGCTCTTTAACAAATATAGTCAACAATCTTTGAAAATATCAAGAATAAATTCCTTCCAAGGCCAAATAAATGCTTTAACATTGCATTTTTTTACTTTTGTTACACTATATTATTTCACTTATTTGATATTTATCTCTGGTGATTATTGTTAGAAATGAAAGTAAACAATTATCAATGGAAAATTGATTACAACTATAATATAGATATTTAATTGTGCAAAACCAAAATGGATATGGTATAAAATCAATACAAAAGAAATAATGGAACAAAAGATCAAACACATAACACAATGTTTACATGGAGAAACCCTTTTGGAAAAAAACTCCACACAAGAAGAGATGCATCAGTATGTATTAACTTCAATAGAGTTTACAATACAACACTATCAATCTCCTCTTCAGTCTTCAATCCAGCAGTGCTTGTTTTTATAGTCTCAACTTTCTACTACAACACAACTATAATACAATATCCTCATAAAGGGGTTGCCTTGTAGGGCAAGACAAGCCAACATAACCTCCACCATCAGATCTGTGACCTAATGATGAATGGTCTAGATTTACAGTGAGAAAATATATATAAAATATGGCTTCTGGGAGCATTGCCCCCAAACC
The DNA here is from genome assembly GCA_027924645.1 of Cunninghamia lanceolata. NCBI lineage: Eukaryota > Viridiplantae > Streptophyta > Pinopsida > Cupressales > Cupressaceae > Cunninghamia > Cunninghamia lanceolata. The sequence continues at coordinate 8,897,504 of BSBN01000246.1, forward strand.
CCCATTGAGGCGTGTGACCCCTGAACCCCCCGCCAGGGGGGATCCCCCTAGACCCCACAAGGGGGGTACCCCCTGCGACCCCCCAATTAACCTACATCTATTGGGTACCGAGATCAAACATGTAGTTGAAACAAAATCGCTACTTGGTGAATACTTCTTCCCTTATGGGAATTTAAAAACAACATTAGAAGTAATTAATGACATAGGATTTACAAGGTTGATGGCACCTTAATCCTAAAATTCTCCCACTTGACATCATACATTGTAAATTCATCCATAGGAAAACATAAAACAACTATGAACTAGACACAAGGCCCATGGCCTCCCTACACCACGTAAACTTTTTTGTGCTCACAGGTTTAGTAAGTGAATCTGCAACATTCTCTTGAGTGTCAACCTTCTTCAGCTCAATATAACCATTAGTAATCATTTCACAAACAAAATGGTATTAAACATCCACATGCTTAGTCTGTGTGCATGATACATGGGGTTCTTGGCCAAACATATTACACTTTGGCTATTGCAACCAATCTAAATAATCATGCAATCAAAACCAATACATGTACACAATCTCTGTAACCAAACTACCTCCTTAGGAACATGAGTAGCAGCCATATACTCTGCTTCGGTGGTGGATAAAGTAGCGGTAGGTTTCCTTTTACTCATCCAACTCACAACTCCTACAAACAAAGTAAACACATAGCCACTAGTGTACCTTCGACTATCCAAGTCACCTGCCCAATCTGCATCAACAAAACCCTATATGTCTAATGTCTTATCCACATTATTCATACCAGAATAAACCAAACATGAATCAAAAGTACCACACAAATATCTTAACATCTTCTTTGCATAATTCTAATGTTATCTACCAAGGTTAGACATAAACCTCTTCAAAACTCCCACTACTTGGGCAATATCTAGTCTAGTGGAAACCATTGCATACATCAAACTTCCTACAACACTAGCATATGGCACATCAAACATATTCTCTAAATCATCTTCATTCTTAGAACACATATCTAATGAAATCTTAGTACCAATCGGTAAAGAAATTCTAACTAGATTGCAATCCTACATGCTAAATATGTACAAAATAGTATTCACATACTTACTTTGTGATAACCCATGCTTTCAGTTACCTTGATCCCTTTTGATATCCATTTCCAGAATATACCTAGCTGCCCCTAGATCCTTCATGTCAAATGCACCTAAAAGTTGAGCTTTCAACTCACTGATCATACCCTTGGTGTTACTGAAAAAACATATCATCTACATACAAGGTAATAATCAAAATATGATCATCAAACATCAAATGTAGACACAGTGATGTTCTTCACTTATAACAAAGCCCAATTTTAAAACAAATGAATCAAACTTCTGGTACCACATTCTAGGGGACTATTTTAAACCATAAAGAGATCTTTTTAACTTGCATACCCAATGTTCTTTCCCTTTTACCTCAAAACATGTAGGTTGTTGCATATAAATTTCCTCTGCTAGATCTCCATGCAAAAATGCAGTCTTAACATCCATTTGCTCAATTTCAAAATCATAAGATGCAGTAATGGATAAAATAAATATAATAGAAGATAATTTAGCAACAGGAGAGAAAATTTCACCGAATCGACTCCCTCTCTCTGGGAGTAGCCCTTGGTTACCAATCTAGCCTTGTACTTTTGTAATGAATCATCTATTCCAAACTTCTTCTTGAAGCCCACTTACATCCTATGGCCTTTCTTCCTTTGGGCAAAACATACAAGATCCCAGGTGACACACGAGTCTAAAACTATCATCTCCTTCTGCATGGCTAGCTGCCAAGACTCACTATCATTTGCATAAATAGCTTCCCTATAGGATCTAGGTTTATCGTCAGTACTCAATAAAACAAATACACAATATAAATTTGGCGGGCTATACCTATCAACTGGGTTTCATTGTCTTGTGGATCTTCTCAAGGGTGGAGTAAGATTCTTCCTCATGTTTTTCTGTATGCCCAACTTCTTCTGTAATAATAGAGTCTTCCTCGTTTGAACTTTCACTTGAATCTTCTTCTTCTCCATCCCCTAATCCATCATTTTGTTCTTCCCCATGTGCATTTTCTTGTTGTAAATCAAAATGCACTAGCCTTTTCCTTTTTTTCTTCTGATTGTATAGGGTCAGAAATAGGTCTAAATTCCTTGAAAATCACATCTCTAGAAAATTTAGCTTTTCCAGTTAGAGGGTCCCAAAGCTTATAACCTTTTACATTCTCTCCATATCCAATGAAGATGCACTTCTATGCTTTTGGATCCAACTGAGATCGCTTTTCTTTAAGCACATGAACAAAAGCCTCACAGCCAAAAACTATTAAATGTGAAACAGAAGGTTTCTTACCTATCCACACTTCATAAGGTGTCTAATCAAGAGTCTTACAAGGAGATATGTTTGACAAGTAACAAGCGGTACTCATAGCTTCTGCCAAAAAGCATTTATCCAACTGTGCATCACTTAACATACTTCTGATTCTTTCCATTATTGTTCGGTTCATCCTTTCTGCAACACCATTTTGTTGTGGTGTATATGGAGTTGTTTTTTGTCTTATGATACCTGCATGCTTACAAAACTCATCAAATTCCTTAGAACAATATTTCCTTCATTTGTTAGATCTTAATATTTTTATATTAAGTCTTGATTGGTTCTCTACCAAGTCTTTAAACTCCTTAAACTTAGTGAAAACTTCATTTTATGCTTCATAAAATAAATCTATGTGAATATAGACACATCATCAATGAAGGTAATGAAATAACGAAATTTTCCAATAGAATCATTATCCACATGTCCAAACACATCTGAATGAATAATTTCTAATTTCTCTTTTGCTCTATTACTTATTAAAGGAAAATAATTTATGTTCTATTTATCAAACACACAATGCTCACAAAAATCAAATTGCTCATCAGAATAGGAGAAACCATCCAAAAAAAAATTATTCATAATTGTTTTTAAAATATTTTCACTTGTGTGACCCAATTTACGGTGCCACAACATACATATATTTTTAGCAGTTTCAGTTACATTAGTTGGTCAACAAATTGTAGTGGCCTCAAGCCTAAATAGAGTTCCCATCCTTGTTCCCCTGGTTAGCACCAAGCTTCCTCTCACCAATCTGCAACCATGTTTATTAAATGTTACATGCATTCACGAATCATTCAACTTTGAAACAGAGATAAGATTTATAGCCAATCCAGGAATATGTAAAACACCAAGGAGGGTTTTAATCCTCCCATCACTAAAACATAATTGTACCTTTCCCCGGCCAACAATCAGATATGTAGAGTTGTCCCCAAGGTAAATGTTATCTCCATCATATTTCTCATATATGGAGAACCATTCCTCATGAGGAGTCATATGATACGAGAAACCTAAGTCAATCGACCATTATTCATTAGACATAACATTACATGCAGAAAGTAAAACTTTATCACCATCATTTGAGGACTTTTCAGTAGAGGAATCCCACTATTTCTTTGGGTTTCTGCATTCTTTCTTCACATGCCCCCTCTTACCGCAGTTCCAACACTTAACTCTATTCTTCTTCCTAGGAGTTTTAGACCGGCCTTTTGATTCCTTAGGCCCCTTCTGATTTCATTTTGGTCTTCTTTCCTTAGACCTTTCCCTAACATTAAAAGCATCCACTGATCTATCCATAGCCTTCTTCCTCATTTTTTATGACAACAGAGTTGCAATAAGGGCATCCATCTTCAGATCTTTGAGGTTAGTAGTGATATCAAGAATAAAATTCTTCCAAGACTAAGGCAAAGAATAAAGAAGCATAATACACTTATCTTCCTCATCTATCTTAACATCCATAGAAGCTAACTGAATTAGAATCAAATTAAATGTATTCAAGTCCTCAGCTATCAAATCACCCTCCTTCATTTTAAGGGAAAATAACTTTCTTTTGAGATAGAGTTTATTTACCAGGATCTTGGCTTGATAGATTTCACCCAACTGTTTCCATAAAGCATGTGTAGTCTTCTCAACACAGACATTTAATAGGACAGAGTCTACAAGGCATAACCGGATTGTACCCCGTGTCTTTTTGTCCATCTTGTCTCACTCATATTGACTGATAGTATCGAGTTTCTTCTCTTTCGTTGTAGCCAACCATTGATCTCTTTCTTCAAGTAAATCCCCCATTTTTAGCTTCCACAATGCATAACCCATTCCATTAAATTTTTTTATGTCTAGTTGGGATGAGGATGCAGCCATGGCTTCTACACAAATCTGTAAAATAAGTTCAATCAGAACTCCCACTATAGCTCAAAAAACCCTCACACTTCCACCCAAGACATGGAACTGGATAGACTCTTATACCAAATGTTAGAAATGAAGGTAAACAATTATCAATGTAATGCAGTCAAGGTAGGAGGGTCCAATGAAGGACTATCCAGCCTTGCAGCTTTAAACAACCAACATCATGATCATAACAAAGATGTAATAGCAACATATACATAATAATAGGATGATAAGAGATACTCATAGACACATGACACAAGATTTATCTTGGGAAAACCCTAAAAGGGAAAAACCCAGCCTCAAAAGATCACTTCTCATTATATTATAACTCCAAATCTCATTACATATGCCTCTAGGGCTATTCATATGCAAGGCCATAGCCCAAGCTTACAAGAGTTTATCGAAACATCATTCTCCCATGTTCTCTACTTTTGTCTTCTCCTTTCTCTATTCTCTGCTCTGCCTCTTCTTCTACTCTCTGCGCTGTCTTCTGCTTTTGCTCTATTGTCTTCTAGGTTCAAAACACCTCCACCTCTTCTGGACTATTCATCTTTTCGCATCATCCTCCTTTTATTTCTGTCTTGAAACAATCTCAAGTCATGCTTATATATATCATCCTCAAGTCTCCCAAATTACCCATGTTGGTTTACAAGGTGCCACATAACTCTAGGCCATATGAAACATGTAGGAAACAAGTAGGTCAACCTACAACTCTTGGTAATGCTCCGCAAATGAATGAAACTTGATGCGGTTATCAATGAAAGTCTATCTAGTCCCAATTTTCCTTGTATGATATTATGTTTAGCTCCGCAAGTTACGAAAGTACTCTACAAACCTTGTATTCTACAACTAAAAGTTGACTGCTCTGCTCTGTGAAAGCTGATGATCTTCTAATAGAGATATCTCTCTGCAGACAAATCCAAATCTCATCAAATATGAGTATGATGTAGATGTCATGTCATAGAAATCAAAGAGCCCACAGGCATGCTTTCTGGGTTATAATAGAAATGAAAGAAATGGCCTTGAAGTGTCTCCCAGAATAGAATTCTTTATCTAAACTATCATAACTGTTGAACACACTAGGATATTAAGAGGGGGGTGAATCAATGTCTAAGCAATCTTCAATTATAACAACTTCAACTTATCCGGAGTAGATTAATATGAACATGAAAATTAACACAATGCACATCAACACATAACACCATATATACGTGAAAACCCCTAGAAGGGAAAACCCACGGTGAGGATTAACTCACAATATATGAAGCTCAAATAACAACTTTGTTTTGGGGCTACAACCCAAGGAAGCTACTACTCCCTGAAGAACTTTGATTTAGGGTCACTCCCAAGGAAGCTACTTCTCCCTAAAGACTTTGTTTTAGGGTCACTCCCAAGGAAGCTACTACTCCCTGAAATGAGAACACACTTACAAAATATTACAGTATGACAGTCTTTCTACTGTCTGAAAACTGACATTGAAACTCACACCTTTGATAATTGCACTTCTGCCTCTTCACACTTTCTTTTGATTATCTGATCAGTCAGGCACACTCTACACTTGATCGTTGTCACAAATATGTCTTCAAGATGAATCAAAACACAATCAACAACTTCTGCTCTTTCTCCTTCACTCACACATCAACAATGCATTCATTCTGCCTTTTATCTGCTTGTGAGCTTTTTAACCAACTTGCAATCACACTCTCCTAACTCAATTTGATTCACTATTTATACATGATATTACATTGATTACATCTCTTGTCGGCCAGATACAACATGAAAAATGCATTTACAAGTCAGCCAGACAACACACAACATGAAATGTGTAGAAGATAGGTCCTAAGTGAAACCACACGTTACACCAACAGAAGACCCATGCCTTGTGGACATCAACACTTGCTTAACCAGGTCCAAAACATCCTTCACAACTTCAAACACCAAGGAATTACATCTGCACACTCCACTCATTTGAAAATAGGACAAATTTAACCAAAAACACATGAACCTTGAAGCATAACGGCCACATCAACTTGAAAACCTTGTGTGGTACAGGAAACAAGAAATATCTTCACGAAAACTCTTCTATATGAGTCCACGTGATTCATACAATATCTCCAAACACTCTTTTGCCACCGCACAACAGATAATTGTGCCACACATCTTCAACCATGAACTCTAGGAACAATCTGTCATCTGGAACACACTGCAACATGTTGTCATGAAAAACTAAGTTGCGAACCACCAAGAACCTTGAAACTGCAAGGAAGCATGTAATACACATCCATAAACATGTCCTCAAAACCGCAAAGGCAATCATTCATTTCTGGAGGAATGCAGAGCATTCCAACAAGCCTTCAACACTATCTTACTCTGCCAGAACACATGTCGGTACTCTATCATGCATAACTTTCACAGCAGAAGGGCAAATGATCTGAAAACTTGGAATTATCACCTTCATAGCATCCTGAACACAAATCCAGAACCGCATGGCCATATATACAAGTGCGGATGAATGTGGAGCATTCCATTGTCGTACACAGAACATCTTTATAGAAGTGACACTGTCTTCAAACAATAATAGCAAAACACTCTTCTGGTAATGCAATCACCATGGAACTTGGATCATACATACTTCAGGCCATCAGTATCATCATAAATACATCTGATCATCTTCATGCTTCTAATTCTCATATTAATATGAACTATATCTTATCCCTTCTCTTGTTGGATGGGACATGACATCCAACTATAAACTGTATCTTCTTCTCTTGTTGGATAGAACATGACATCCAACCATGAACACCATCACACCATGATAGTGTTGACATCAATGACAACCCTATGAACCATATGTGTAACAATAACTACTAACTTACTTCCTAATGCATCTAAGAAATGTATATATATCATCTTCGAGCTCATAGAATCCTCTGCGTCGACCATAAGAGGTTACAAACTCCAATGAATGATGAAACGTGTAGGAAACATGTGGGTTGGCCCACAACTCATGGTTTTTCTCTGCAAATGAATGAAACTTGGTGCGGACCTCAAGGAAGGTCTATTCGGTCCTTATTTGCCATGTATGATATTTCATTAGGCTCCGCAAGTCACGAAAGTGCTCCATGAACCTCCTGCTCTCAACTGACTGCACAAATGCTCTGCTCTGTGAAGCTGATGATCTTTTGATAGCGATAACTTTCTGTAGACAAATCTAAATCTCCTGATATCTTAGTATGATGTAGCTGACATGGCATAGAAGATAATTCCTACTCCGCAAGCTCTAATTTGAAGATGTAATAAAATGCGGTAGAAAATATTGAACTGCAAATCACTGAAATGAAAAGAAAGTAAATTGTTTTTTTGGTTGATGCAAGATTGCTCTGCAACCTGGGATGCTCCTACATCACAATGGAAAACTGATTACACTTGTAATATAGATATTTAACCGTGCAAAACTAAAATGGAGATGGTATAAAATTAGCACAAAGAAATAACGAAATAGAAGATCAAACACTTAACATAGTGTTTATGTGGAGAAACCCTTTCGAGAAAAAACTTCACACAAGAAGAGATGCACCGATCTATATTAACTTCAATAGAGTTTACAATACAACACTATCAATCTCCTCTTTAGTTTTCAATCCAGCAACGCTTGTTTTTCCAGTCTTAACTCTATACTACAACACATTTATAATACAATATCCTCATAAGGGGTTGCCTTATAGGGCAAGAGAAGACAACATAACCTCCACTGTCAGATCTGTGACATATTAATGAATAGTCTAGATTTACAATAAGAAAATATATATAAAATGTGGCTTTCGGGGGCGTTGCCCCCGGACCCCTCGCAAGGGAGGGGGTACCCCCCTTGCAAGCCCTCGGATAACCTACATCCGTCGAGTACTGGGATCAAACATGCGGTTTAAACAAGATCGCTACTTGGTGAACACTTCTTCCCTTATAAAAATTTACAAACAACATTAGGAATAATTAATTACATAAGATTTACAAGATTAATGGCACCGTAATCCTAACAATTATTAACAAGAAATAAATCTTTTAACATTAGTATTGGGAAAGTGTTGTATACTTTGCATAAATATTTTTTAATAAGACAACATGTTTTTAGGGGGTTCTCCTTGCAATTGCGAAGTATTTAATGTGAGTGGCATATTGGATGGTCATAGAACTTAGTGAGCACATGGTCAATTTAACTCATTAGGTGAATGCATTTGACATTTTTTAAGGTCTTGTAAAATGCATTCAATATTGTAAAAGTATTAAATGCTTGGGCTCACATGATACATTCAATTTCTTTTCTTATGGCATTAAATAGTGGTGGCAGAGTGGTTAGAAAGCTTCTAATAAGCTTTATCTCTTATTATTGATTTTATGCCTATAAATAAAGGGCTTGAGTAGGAGGCTATTCACATCATTTTGTACTTAGATTCCAGGTTGAAGGGTATTGCATCTCCTTAAAAAACCTAGAGCTTGGAAGTATATTGTAATATTTTTATTGCTAAATAATACATTAGTTTAGAGGTTTTTCCTAAAATATATTAGTATCTCATACTGTTTTTATTACAAAATACTGCTAAAAATTGTGTTCATATGGCACTCTTCTCATAAAATTAATTTATAAAAATTGTTTACAAAGCTTTACCTGATTTCCTTTCAAAAAGGAGATGTAAATTATTAATGCTTGAGGATCAAAAGGTTCGAGCTTGAAACAATATGCAACAGTCCATTCACATTCAAAACCATGTGTAATCTTACCACCATACTCCACAAGCAAAGCACAATGAATACAATGTAAGCTGTGCTCATAAAGAATCAAAGCACCTTCATTTTCCAACAATGCGTAAATCTTGACAGCGAACAAGCATATAATCTTAGTCTGAAATAAACTCATAACTTCAAATGAATTCACCAGCTGAAAGGTTTTGTTCATACCTGCAATGTGGGCTCATAGAATGAAACATGACAAAAACCAGGCAGAGTTTGGCATCCCCAAAAAATCCCCAGCAAAACAAATGAATGTTTGTTTAAGTTTTCAGAGGAATAAACTGGCATCCAATGCAAGTTTCACTCTGTTTGAGGTATTAATTACAACATGCTTGATCAATGTCAAAAATCACGGTCTCCATCCCCCATTAATGCCACCACCAACTTTAAACTGAATGCCTGACATGTAATTTGTTATTCACGGCTCACAGAGAACATAGCTATCATGGTACTGGGGCGTCTATAAATACCATATGTAATGCTGCCTTCTGATAAATGCTGCCAGGCTATCCATATTAAAATCACTTTGAATTCCATGATGTGCATTGCGAGACAAAACTTAGAATTTATAGAGAAGAGAACATTATTAGGTTTATCTCATAAAACTGCGACGTCATCTTATATCACCATTTCCAGACCATTAGACAATAGGATTCAGATTAAATGGTAAGTTCCAACAGAGCAAGATGCAGGATTCAGACTTAGCCCATTGCTCATCTTATAGCATTGGTCAAATCTTAAACTTTCTATTTGTCATATTATCATCAAAATATGAAATCTAACACCCAAATACCCTAGTAACTGTTAGTTTAATAAATTGTGAACAACATAATCGATTTCAGTTTTACTTATATTTTCTAAAATGGTAACCCAAAACCAAGAAATGGAACAGGAGACTTGATGAAATCCTATGTTTTTGTAAAACCAAGATTACACTTCAAAATTTGAAAGATGCCTCATTTAATGCTTAACACACACATGTTCCCCAGTGTGAACTAAACTGAAAATTTTCATTCGGCTGCCAAACTGACTAAGTGAAAATATACTGAGTAGAATTTAGGTAAGATTGGAGCGGGGAAAATCACCATGCCAACCACCTTTTAAACTATTGCTCATATTTTCTAGATGCAAACTAAAAACTACAGTCGTGATTTGTTTAACGAAACCAACTCAAAGCTAGTGAATGAATTAATCATGACAATATTCTGAAATTTATGTGAAATCAATTACAACCTGTCTATCGTGCTTTGCTCAAACTAATATCATTACCAGTGTACCATGAATCCACTAAACAATGGTTGAAGGACTAAGGGGAAAGATCAAAGTGGGGGATCCTAGTTGGAAGCTAAGAGCTCCTAGGTCATCCTTATATCCTAGTAGTAAGAAGAAGGCTAAATATGTTGTGAAGCCCTCACATCACGTGATCGAAATATGAGAACATAATAGGTCCTATGGGATATCCATTACCCATATTTTATTCAACCTTGAATTTCCACTAGTTGGTTTGGAGTGAACCCCTAATATTATCAATGAAGCTCATGGATCGAATCCAAATTTTACACCAACTAACTAGTGGTGATGGCAAACAACTAGTGTAAAATTCCTGATCTTATCAATTTATCCCTTCAAGTGCATAACCTCTACTACATCTTACGCACTAATTCTCTCAATGAAAAAAAATCAATAGAAGAGTAAATGACATCTTTCAAAGAATTCTTGTTTAAGATGTGAGAGAAAAGTAGAGCATTGGGCAAATTGTTTAATCAATCCATTTCCATGCTATATTCAATTTTTTTTGATATTGCAACTTTCAACTAAGCTATGACATAATTTGGTAGAATGCGCAGACAATTAGATGCTTGGTGAGGAAGGACCTTTAGAAATAGGTATACAATGTGGTTTATTTGAAGAAAGAAAAATAATTTAATGATTATGGGAATTAAAGGTTGGTGATCAGTCATGTCTAGCCAACTCATTTTCACTTTAGTATTTACTATTCATAAAAGAGAGAGCTCAAGATTTTTTTGGATCTCATTCCTAAAATTATCAATGATCAAAATTTATCTACTATGGATTTTTTATTAGAAGAGAAGATCCATGGTGATATCAACTCTATGGAGGGGGACAAAGCCCCTAGCTTGATAGTTTCCCTCCTAAAATCTTCCAATTCTTTTGGGAGATTATTAAGAAAAACATTTATAAGGCTGTGAATGAATCTATTTGCTCTAAGAAAATGTTGAAGAACTCCAATCAGTGTTTGTGGGGTGTTTTTTTGTTTGCAAAATGTGGTAGTATGGAGTATGATCATGATATAGGTGGTTTTTTGCAGCATTCAAGCTAGTTTTTGTAGACTGAAACCCCTTACTAGTTTGATTGGCTGCTTTGGAACATTGCATGTTACTTCTTCATTCTTTCCAATTTTGGTTGCCACTTTTGTGGTTTAGTGGGTATGCCCTATTTGAATTGTCTACATTCTTGTTGCAAGCAATTCTTTTGGTGGCATCCCTTCTCTATTTGTAGGTTTTGTTGATGGCATTCCCTTCTAGTTCTTTATCTTTGTTGGTAGTTTTTTCCTTGGTTTTTCATGTCTATCTTTGTAATTATGTAAGGGCCCTTTTCCCTCATTTAATTTATCAAAAACATAGGCTAAAATCTTATCCATACTATCATATAAATTAGGATTAAGTCATGTAAGATAGGAAATGGATAATAAGTCATAATCCTATAATTAGACAAAGTAAGATAGCTTATTACTTAATAGTGGGTTTTAAATAAGCTCTTGCCCAATAATTACCTTTCACAAGATTGTTAAATTACACAAACATATGTGTAAGTGTGTTTCATGATATATAGATGTTGGAACACAAGAACAATCTACAAGCTTTATTTGTTTAACACCTTTCAAAGAAACACAATACATCCACTCATAACTTTTGTCTAGCCCAGTTGCATTAGTAAATCTAAAAAAAATGTAGAGGCACACAATGCATGAGAAGAATGTTATTTATTACTTCTTCAATTGTAGTTTGAAAAGTCAACATAGAGCCAACAACTTTTTCCTTAGATGGATGACTAGCAGAAAAATAATCAAAAGGGGCAAGCACCTTTGTCATCTTAAATTTATTTAGGCATAGAGATGTAAATGTCTCGTAAGAAAAGAGAGATGAAATCCAACCTATATTGAAGAATAATTGTCATTTCTTTCAAAATGTATATACTTCATGTTGTCAGGGAAAAACATTCAAACACCTACAAATAGTATTATGCATGCCCTAACTCCTCAATGGAGTACTAATAGCCTAAGAACAAGCAAATGCAACAAAAGGAATGAAAACCCCAGACTACAAATGTCCTCCCTCCATTGTTCCTCCAAGACTTTGTTGTACTTTCCCCTCAGATTTGTAGACCTGCACATATGATGAGAAGCTCAAGAGTGTATGAATGGCAAAATCAGAGAGATAGTGCTCAAGTTATGCTAGTGGGAAGTGAGAAAATGAGGCTAAGAGAGTGATTTTATAGAGGAGCAGGTTTTGAATGAAGGGTTGTGATTGCATGTTTGACTTTTGATGGAATGGAGGGTGTAGATTGATTAGGGTTTCTCTTTCACTAAAGGACAAGGGATAATTTTTAATTTGAAGAAATGATGAGGTGTAGGATGTTTTTAAATTAAATATATCTGACCAATTTATTTAATTTATTTAGAAGGGGGTTAATGTGAGGGGATTTAATTAAATAAGTGGGACTTATTTAATTAGGGTAAGACCCACAATTATTAATTGGGTAAAGTGGACATTGAAAGAGTGAATAATTAAATAATTAATTAATTATTTAACTATAGAGGAAAACTAGAGGAAAATAGCCAAATAATTAAATAAATAAGGTTTGTTTAATTATAGGCATAAGATGAGAACGTGAATTAATTAAATAATTAAAATTATTTAATTAATAGTGGAATGTGGGATTAGGAAGAATTAGGTGTAAAAATGACAGTTGTAGGATTAGGACATTTTTAAGTGTCTACACTTCACACTTTTAGAAAAAACACACAGAATCTAGTCATGGATGACAAATTTACATAGGTCATAATTGTAAAGCTCAAAAACTTCCATGATAATAGACTAAATTCTTGTTAGTTATGTCTAGAGTCATATTGAGACAAATCAGTTCAAGAGTACAAATATAATCAAAAAACTTGCAAGAAAACTTGAGATGGCATAAACACATCTAGGCTTTACACCATTTTCAACAAACCATAGAAAAGTGAATGACTTATTTCAAAGGAATTCTTGTTAGAACATGAGAACACAAAAAATAAAAGCATGCTAAAAATAACATGTACACCATATTTGTGAAAGCTAAGTTGGTAGAAACAAAACATTCCATGTGGCCCACTTTGACCAATGGATTCAAATATTAAGGCACTCTACTAGTAGGTTTGGATCAAACCCTTAGATCAAGGGGGATTATATCAAACCCCTAATGGTATCAATGAAATCTCATGGATCATATCAAGAATTTACACCAAATGGATAGCAACAACACCAAACAACTGATGTAAAATTCCTAATCTGATTGATTTCTACCTTCAAACACATAACCTCTTTTAAGTCCTCAACATGCAATGAAGAAAAAGTGCTAAAACAATTGGAAAGCCCCATCAAGTTTATAGAATTGGAAGGGGCTTTGAATGAAGATGATTTGAATTAACCATCTTTGATCGAACCCTATCCTGCGACTAGCTTCCACACAGTGCCATGAGTGTGCTAACTAGGTTTGATCAAACCTATGCAAATTTAGGCATGATTTATTTTGACATTTTTCATTTTGGCCCAAAAGTGGGACTCACTAATGTGCTTTCATCATATAGGAGAGGAATAAGCTACCATGGGGGAAATACATAAGCAAGTTCAATTGAACGACTTTTGATTAATAAGAGAAAAAAGTTGGGGGTCAATTGAGAGGAAAAACACAAGGCAATTTTTTTTCATGAAACAGATATCTAATTTGGAGAAAATGGATATTTGCTAAGGTTTGGACATTTGATCCTAAATGGCTATCCATTATGCACAGAAATGAATATCCATTTTACATTTAATCCTTTCAAAAGCACTTCTTGCAAATAGAAATCCCTTTTGAACAAATATCCATTTCAATTGGATATATGTTGTGTTTGAATTAATAAATTCCTCCCAATTTTGCATTAGTTTTAGGCTTGGAAATCTAAACCAAAGCCTTGGACTACAAATACAATGTCATGATACAATCCATTACTAAAACTAACTTCAACAATATGGCCAACGATTTTATTCTTAATATTTTTGGATGAAATTAAAACCCATTGTAGATGAGAATGCGTAGTTTTTAAATATATATTTAAATTTCAAACTTTAAACATGTTTTCTAATTATTTATTAATTTTCAAACACAAAGTCTCATAAACTTGAAATGATATATATTTCTATTTTTCAATAACTCTTGATTTTAAAATTTATTAAAAAAATATAGGATTCCAAGCTAGACATCATTCTCTACACATTAAAAAAATCATGTTACGATTATTTTAGGTTAAATTATGGTTGTCACACACAATGGGTTTTAGATTTATACCTTAATCCTACTAAATAGTTAATAAATAAATATTTGATAAAAAAATTATAAAAAATATCCATCACAAGCCTTAACATCAATTTACATTTACAAGTCCACAAAAGGACTATGAAAAGTACTTTCATTTACTAGTTTTTAGGTGCATCGTACACGTGTATGTTTTTGTCTTCATCAAAGTTAAAAATGACACTTTTGTACATCCTTTACTTAACCAACTTGTATAGTTTGGGTATTAGAATAAATTACATATTTGAAAGCTAGAAACAAAATCCTATATTTCATTTTTTTACACCATATTAATATTCTATCTAGAAGTGATTTGAATATTTACTCCAAGTACAACTAACTCTAATTTTAAGAAGAAAAAAATCCACTTTTTAGTCATTTTGGATCTCATTACCTTGCACTCACTCATCAATGAGGGCCCATGGATTAGATCAAGAATTTACACTAGCTAGTTAGTGGCAACACCAAATAGCTACTATAAAATTCTTGATCTAATTGACTTATTCCTTTGAGCACATAACCTCTACTAAGTCCTTAGTATGCAAGGAGGTCCCTCATTCAGTTTGTAGGCAAAAGTGTTAAAATTTTTGGCAAGCCCCATCACTTATAGAATCAGAAGGGCTTCAATTGAAGGTGATTTGACTGAACTATATTTGATCAAACCTCATCCTACCATTGGGCACCACACAGTGCCACAAGTGTGCTAACTAGGTTCAATCAAACCTATTCAATTTCAAACATGATCTGTTTTGTCATTTTTCATTTTGGCCCAAAATTTAGACTCACTTATGTGCTTTCACCTAGATATGAGAGAAATATATAACCATGGCGGTGCCACATAAGCAAGTTCAATCGAACAACTTTTGATTGATTAGGGTTTGATCAAATCAACTTTGGTCAAACCCATCTTAAATCAAAACTACTTTAGTTGAATCTATGGTCCAAATCAATATAAAAACAAGTGCCTCCCATTTCTATTATAATTACATTATAAAACCAAAGAAATGAGAAACAAAAGAAATAGACAAAATAAGACTTAACGACCATATCCTATAGAAAAGGATAATGAATTAAATATACATAGAAGTGTGAGATATTGGAGTGCAAAGGGTATGTTTAGTTTCATTTTATATTAAAAATAGAGAGTTGATTATTTATGTAAATTAGATCATATTTTTAATTAAATTGTGTCATATAAAATTATATACTACAACTTAATTAAAATTTTGATCCAATTTACATTGAAATAATCAACTATGTGTGTGTGTGTGTGTGTGATTTTTAATTATTGTTCAATTAGTTAATTTTTTTGTTTTATATGTTTTTTAAATTTATATTATAAATAACATGCACTTGTTGATATATGGCTTTGTTTCTTTATCCCCCTATCTTCTTAAGCCCCCTATAATGCACCAAACACAACATTAGAAAGGTTACTCTCTTGTATCTTTGGAGGTAATGCCCTAGAGGTATATTTGAGTGCTATAGAGGTTGAGATGATAAGGAAGCTACAAAAAAAATCTAGCATCTATCTTTTATTAACATTCTTCTATCTCTTCTTAGATTCGAGACCTTTACCCCAAAGATTTCTGATCTATCTTCTCTTCTTCTAAGATCTATCATTTTTAGCTAATATAGATTCCCTTAAAGGGTCTAATGAAGTGAGGAGGGTTTATACTCCAAGTTCCCATCCTTAGAGAGACCTAAGGCCTTTCAGTACCATGTCTAATTACAATCCTAATGTCTAAAGGGTTGAGAATTCAAGGTTCAAAGTTTAAGGTTTAGGGCTTCACATTCAAGGTTCATGTTTCAACATTAAGGGTTTCAACATTCAATGTTCAACATTGAGATTTAGTGGTTTGTGTTATGTGCTCATAATTCAACAATCAAAGTTAAAATTTTAGGATTCACATTCAAGGTTCAGCTTTAAGAATTATGGGTTCAACATTTAGGGTTTAACATTAAGATTTACTGGTCTCATTTCAGTACTCATCATGTGGGGTTTAGACTTAGTGGTTTGTGTATAAATTTTAACCCTAAGTCTCATGGTTCAATGGTCAAGGTCTAGGATTTAAGATTTAGGGTTAAGAGTTTAGAATTCAAGCTTAAGAGTTTAGGGTTTAAGGTTTAGGGTTTAGATTTTAAGGTTAAGGGTTTAGGGTTCACATTCAAGGTTCAACTTTCAACTTTGAGGGTTTAATATTCAATGTAATTGAGCTTTAGTGGTCTATGCTCAATTCTCATCATTTAGCATTCAAATTTAGTTGTTTGTGTATAACTCATTCAGTGCTAAGGTTCATTGTTTAGGGTTCAAGGGTTAAGGCCTAGAGTTTAAAATTTAGGGTTTATAGTTCAAGGTTCAAAAATTAGGGTTTAGAGTGTTAGGAAAGTGTGATATTTAATTACAATCATAATGTCTAATGTTAGATCTCCCAAGATCTTGGAATGGGTACTTGGATGCCCATGTAGGTGCTTTTGGGATATTATTATTTTATTATTCTCCTTGTAACTCACAAATATTGGTTGTAATGGCATTGAAGAGAGAGGTGGAGCATGATGGTGGAGATTACAATTTGACTCGACTTCATTTACACCACTTTCCCAATCTTAGGCACTAGGAGGAGTGGAGGATCTTTTCATGTCAGGTGGGGTCCACAAGGATTATGGAGAGCAAAATGAACACTACTTTTGGGGATTTGTGCCCACTCTTCACATGGGTCAAAGATTCTTAAGGATTTATATTTTCTATCCATAGATGCATTGACTAGTCACATGGTGGCATTGGATTTTGCCATACCTTGGTTATGGGTGGTCATGGTTTCAAGAATGATCTACTTATGGTTTCATCTCAACTCTACTCTATAAATTGTATGCATTGGATAGAGATTTCATGGGTTATTATAGATACACAGGTTTTGCTAGAATGTTGTCAGATTGAAGGGAGAAGGGTTTTGTTAATGTACTCTTTTTTCAAAAGATTAATACATACTTTAGCCTCTCTATGAACATGGATTTTTTCCTAAAGGTGTTTCTCCATGTACATGTGGTGTCATGTGTTGAATTATTATGGTTTACTATTTTTATGTGCTTTCTCCATTTCCATTTCATTGGTTAAATACATGAACACATTAAAATTTGTATGGTTAGTTTGATGTTATTGTTATAATAGTTCACTCTATTTTTCAATATTTGGTATCAGGGGTTTGGTTTTGATCAGAGGGGACACCTTTCTAGAAGTGTTATGAGTTTTTTGTGTTATAGTGGGATCATCTTGTTTGGTGTGTTTGTAGATCCATGTGTGTATTGGAAGCCATGGAAAATACATCTTGAACAAAGATTGAGAAATTCAATGATATCAATTATGAGCTTTGGAAACTTAAAATGGAGGATCAATCTACTTGAAGAGAGAGATCAATAGAGTTGTTTCAAACAAAGATAAACTAGAAAACATGTTCAAAAATGATTGGAAGAAACTAGATAAAAAGGCACAAGGCACAACTATGCTTTGCAGATTATGTCCTGCTAAATGTCTATGAGGAGGCTATCACATATGTCCTATGGAGAAGGACCAATGAGATCTACCAAACAAAGACTATCAAATAAACTTTATTTGAAAAGAAAATTATACTCATTAAAAATGAAAGAAAGGGACTTTGTGTTAGAGCATTTAAATGCATTTAATTTGATTCTGAGTCAATTAGGATCCATTAATATTAAGCTTGAAAAGGAGGACAAGTGTATTTTGCTACTTTGCTCTTTTCCTAAACTATGGGAAAAATCTAATTGTTGCTATGAGTGGTTCAATGATAAATCTTAGATTGGATGCCCTTGTTCTTGCCTTATGTATAAAGGAAATGAGGATAAAATCTATGGATGAGGGCTCAAAAGATGCACTACATGTTCAAGGGAGGCCCAATGATAAAGAAAGGTCTAAAGGGGATTAGAAAAGTCTACTAAGAGATCTAAGTCTTGAGGCTATTCAAAGACCTCAAGAAAGAGCAGAGTGGAGTGCTAGAACTATGGAAAATGAGGGCATGTTACGGAGTGTAGGAATAAGAAGAATACTTATGACTCCTCCACTGAAAATCCTCTGATGATGATGAATCTAAAGCTTTGTTTACTTCTACTAATATTTTTGATATTGATAAAAATGGGATTTTGAAAGGGCTCGGACCCTTTTACAAAATAGCCAAATGGTAGATGGAACAAGTACCATGAGATATGGGACAAACAACACAAAGACGATAGCTCTACTACGCGATACAACAAAATGGAACAACAAGACCTAGATGACTCTAGATCCTAATCTAGCAAATCTTACTCCCTTAACCCGAGGGTGCAGAATAGAGATTGATTTAGGGAGTCCTTTGGATTGCATGTGTCATTTGACAAGTCTGGTTACATGTTGGTGAGAGGAAATTTGGTGGTTTCTAAAGGATCTTGGGCTGGGATTTTGTTTATGTTGAATGCCTCCACATTTTATAACTCTACCAATGCAATTGGTAATTCTAAAAATTCACGTATATTGTGGCATCAACATTTGGGTCACATTAGTGAAAAAGGTCTTTATACCCTTATTAATAAACATATGATTGACGATTTCTCTATTTACTTTTATGAGCACTTTGATTTCTATGAACTTTGTGTATTTGGAAAACAAAATAGAGAATTTTTTCCCTTAGGAAGTTATAAAGTAAAGAGAATATTAGAAATCATTCATTCGCATGTGTTTGGTCTAGTGGATGTGAGTTCTATGGGTAAATTATGTTATTACTTTTATTGACTCTTGTTCTAGATACACCTAGGTTTAGTTTTTGCGTTCTAAATTTGAGGTTTTCTCAAGGTTTACAGAATTTAAGGCACTTGTTGAGAAACAAATTGATAATAAAAAAAGGTGTCAAGATCTAATAACAATACTAAATATTGTTCCAGGGAATTTGATGACCTTTATATGCACGTAGGTATCATTTGTTGGGAATTAAGGTGTCTCAACCTTAGTAATTCCTTGTATTATTTCATTATATTTATTTAATTATTGCCTATTATTGTAATTAGGATGCAAATCCTTATTGTCATCTTGTGGGAGTTGGCACGGTGATGTGTCATCCTACGTGGAAGGTGACAAGTTGTAAATTTGTCCTCACATGAGGAGATAGGCATCCCACTTAGTGGTAGGAATATTTTGCCATGTGTCGGCATCTTAGATAGTGTGTAAGGGAATATTGACCAAAACCGTCATGACAGATTCTTATGACAAATCTATGACGCTTAAAAGTTGTAAATGGAAGATTCTATGACAGGTGAAGACATGTGTCACAAGGCATCTTGGAAGAAGGCATATTTGGGCGCCCCAAGGAGGGTTATGACATGTTGTAAGAGAATATGCTATTTATAGCCTGTGTATGACAGATTCTCTTATAGCTGTAAGATATGATAGCTATGACGGATTCTATAATGGTCGTAAGTGTCGTAAGAGTATCTGTCATTGCCCAACTTGGGAATAGGCGACCTCTTTAGGATGGGGTGACTTGAAAGTGTCAGGAACATTTTATAGTGTTGGACAGGTGTCCATAGGTGTGGGTTTTGGGCCATGAGGCCATGTTGGACGCCCATCCCAAGATAGAGCCATTTTTGCCTTGTATTTTCTTTATAAACAGGTGCTTTGCAGAGGAGATGTATTATGTGATTGACAGGTACTATTATGCTACCGGATTGTCTCCAAATACGAGTGTTGAAGACTCCTGCAAGAGCATTGGCTCTGTGACTATATTGTAAACCTCATTGTTTAGATAATACATTTGAGCTATGTTTTGAAGTGTGGGGTTTTTCACCTGTAAGGGTTTTCCCAACGTATATCTTGTCTCTCTCTTCTTCTGTCTTACATTCTTGTGTATGTGTTTGCTGCAATATCTCTGTTAGTGGGTTAACATTGTTGTAACTGTAAAGATTAAAATAAATTTGCACTCATCTCTCATTAGATTAGTGTAGGAAGCAATTTCCGCACACCTAGCTTCCTTCAAGTTGGTATCAGAGCTTGATCACCTTTGGTCCTAGTTGTTGGGTAGGGGTTTTTTGAGCTAATCTTAGGTTGAGTGGGAGCTTTGTGCAGAGCATTCTGTAATCTTGTTGCAGGAAAGAGATGGTAGACACATCTGAAAGATTAGAAGTGGAGAAATTCAATGGCACTAATTTTAAGTTATGGAAACTTAAGATGGAAGACATGCTTGTTGATCGTGACCTATGGGAAACCGTATCCGGTGTAAAACCAGTTGTAATGGCACAAGCTGATTGGGATCTCAAAGATCGGAAGGCTAACGGTCTTATAAAACTCGGTCTAGCTAGTTCTATCATGTTAAATGTCCATGAGGAGAAGAGCACAAAAGACCTTTGGAAGAAGTTGGGAGATGTTTATCAGGCCAAATCCCTGGTGAACAAACTTTTTTCTGAGAAAGAAGTTATATTCTCTGAAGATGGAGGATGGAGGATCTATTGCAGATCACCTGAATGCCTTCAACATGGTAATTGCACAATTGACATCAGTTGGTGTGAAGATGGAGGAGGAGGATCATTGCATGACCTTGCTTTGTTCTTTGCCGGACTCATGGGATCATCTTGTGATAGCTATTGAAAGCACCACATCCACATTCACAATGGATGAAGTGGTATCTTCGCTGTTATCTGAAGAGATGCAAAGAAAGTCTTCTGAGGCAGTCAAAGAGGCTCTTGCGGTTCGTGGAAGACCCAAGAAGAAAGGGAAAAAGAAGGACAAGAAAGCTGAGAAGGGCAAATCCAAATCCCGCGGGAGATCAAAATCTCCTGGAAAGTCCAAGGCTCTCTGTTGGAACTGTGGCAAAATTGGGCATTTCCGAAAGGAATGCAAGGAAGAAAAGAAAAGAAGAAGAAGAAGAAGAATATCCCAGATTCAGATTCTGACAAATCACAATATGATGGTGATGCTTTCATCGCAGCCCTGGCCACCTATGCATCTGATGATGTGTGGTTGATTGATTCTGGTGCATCATTCCACATGACCTCGCATCAAAGCTGGTTCATGAAGTATGAAGAGTTCGATGGTGGAAGAGTGTACCTGGGTGACGATTCTCATCTAAAGATTGTTGGTCGTGGAAGAGTCTCAATCCGATTCCTTGATGGACAAGTGAAGGGGATCATTGGGGTTATGCACATCCCAGGCTTGGCACGAAACCTACTTTCTGTAAGTATGTTGAATGATGCAGGTATGCAGATTATCTTTTCGAAGGATGGATGCAAGATGACTAGAGAATCTATGGTGCTTGTGAAGGGTACTCAGAGAGGTACTTTGTTTCAGCTAGAGGCATGCACTTCACAGAGCAATAGTTCTTCTGACTCTAAGAAAAGAGTTGCAGTCACTTCATCCCCACCATCTGAATGAGCAGTGAAGAAATCTTTTGTAACACATTCTGATGGTAGTGCACATGCTTTGGAAGTTAAACTTCTTGCTAAAAAGACTATGTTATGGCATTTGAGATATGGCCACATTGGTGAGAAGGGTCTTAGAACCTGAAAAATAAAAACCTCATTGAGGGGTTAAATGATTATAATCTCAAGTTCAAATTTTGCGAACATTGTGTATATGGAAAGCAAAACCGTGTTCAACTTTACTCTAGTTCTCACAAGTCTTCTGGTGTATTAGATCTTATTCATTCTGATGTGTTTGGTCCTGTTAATGTTCCTTCGATTTCCAAATCTATATATTTTGTATCTTTCATAGATGATTACAGTAGAAGAACATGGGTTTATTTTATCAGAAGCAAGACTGAAGTCTTTAGTTGGTTTAAAGAGTTTAAAGCCTTTGCTAAAAATCAGACTAGTAAAAAGATTAAGTGTTTAAGAACTGATAACGGTGGTGAGTTTTGTTCGACAAAGTTCGATAAGTTCTGTATAGAGCAAGGGCTTGAAAGACATAAGACAACTCCATACATCCCGCAGCAAAATGGAGTTGTAGAGAGGATGAACAGGACACTGATGGAGAAGGCTAGGAGTATGCTTAGTGGAGTAAACCTCGAACAAAAGTTTTGGGCTGACGTTGTAGCCACTGCTTGCTACCTGGTAAACAGGTCTCCTACATTAGCTCTTGTTGGTAAGACACCTATGGAGGTGTGGTCTGGTAAGAAGCTTTCAATTAGACATCTTCGTGTTTTTTGTTGTGAGGCATATACACGTCCCTAGGGAGAAACGGTCTAAATTGGAGAACAAAGCTGTTAAGTGTATCTCCATTGGCTATGGTGTCGGTGTGAAAGGATACAAGCTTTGGGATCCTATGGTTGAAAAAGTGTTGTCTAGCAGAAGTGTTATCTTTAGAGAGCTAACACCTGCTTCCATTGTTTTACAGCCAGAACAGATAGAAAAGAAAGAAGATGTGGTTCAGTTTCCTTATACCCCTGATAAGACTGAACCGACAAACCCTGTGAGACCTGATGATGAGGAGAGCTCTAGCAGCTCTAAAAGTTCAAAAGAAGAAGCAGAACCTCAACCTCAGCCATTGAGGAGGTCTACACGAACAAGGAAGCAACCTGATAGGTTTGGTTATTCATTACTTGATTCTAGTTGTGCTTTTGCCTTGCTTACTAACACTGATGAGCCTAGAACTGTGATAGAGGCTATGGGCATGAAAGATTTAGGTTCCTGGAAGGAGGCCATGGAAGATGAGATGGCTTCTTTGGAAAAGAATAAAACATGGGACTTAGTGCCTTTGCCTGAAGGACAGAAACCTGTTGGATGCAAATGGGTGTTCAAGAAGAAATTCGGTGCATATGGCAGTGTTGAAAAGTACAAGACCAGACTGGTTGTGAAGGGGTATTCACAAGTGGAGGGAATTGATTATGGTGAAATTTTCTCTCCCATTACAAAGCTGACATCTATTCGGTTCCTGTTATCTCTTGCAGTATCTTATGACTTAGAGGTGGAGCAGATGGATGTAAAGACAACATTCCTTCATAGTGATTTGGACGAAGAGATTTACATGTCATAGCTAGAGCATTACATAGAGAAAGGTAAAGAAAATTTGGTTTGCAAGTTGAAAAAGTCTTTGTATGGTTTGAAGCAGTTTCCTAGGATGTGGTACTTGAAGTTTGATGCCTTTGTGTTGTCGGTTGAATTTCTGAGATCAAAATCAGATCATTGTGTGTATTATAAGTTTGACAATGATCGCATTCTCATTATTGCATTATATGTTGATGATATGTTGTTAATTGGGAATGGTAAGAATATGATTTTTGATTTGAAGTCTCAGTTGTCAACACAGTTTGAGATGAAAAATCTAAGAGCAGACAGGTACATTATAGGAATGAAAATTAGAAGAGACAGAGCTAACAGAAAATTTTGGTTAAGCCAGAGTAAGTATGTGAAGACCGTGTTGGATAGGTTCAGCATGGCAGATTGTAGACCATTGTGTGTTCCTATTTCTTTGGGGACAAAGTTGTCTGTTAATGATTGTCTAAAATCTCCTAGTGAGGTGGAGGACAT
Organism: Cunninghamia lanceolata; assembly: GCA_027924645.1. Lineage (NCBI taxonomy): Eukaryota > Viridiplantae > Streptophyta > Pinopsida > Cupressales > Cupressaceae > Cunninghamia > Cunninghamia lanceolata. The sequence goes on from BSBN01000246.1 coordinate 8,921,687, forward strand.
GAGCAGAGTACCATATGCTAGTGTTGTTGACAATTTGATGTATGCTATGGTCTGCACAAGACCAGACATTGCCCAAGCAGTGAAAGTCCTTAGTCGATTTATGGCTAATCTTGGACGGGTACATTGGGATGCAGTTGAGCGAGTGTTCAGATATTTGAGGGGTACTTCCGAGTATTCCATATGCTATCATGGTAATGTTACAGGACCTCTGCATTCAGTTTGTATTAGTGGATTCATGGATTCTGATTGGGAGGGTGACATTGACAATAGGAGATCCACCAGTGCCTATGTGTTCACTATGTTCGGTGGTGCAATTAGTTGGATGAGTAAGCGACAATCTGTGGTTGCTTTGTCCACGACAGAAGCTGAGTATATGGCAGCAACTCATGCTTGTAAGGAAGTCATTTGGCTTAAGAGATTGTGTTCAGATATTGATGTTGATGCAAGACATATTATGATTTGTTGTGACAGTCAGAGTGCGATTTGCCTAACAAAGAATCCAACTTTCCATGCCAGAACAAAGCATATTGATGTACAGTTTCACTTCGTGCGAGACATGGTAGAGGATGGGAAGGTGAATTTGGAGAAGGTAGATACTTTGAAAAATGTTATGGATGCATTAACGAAACCAATGGGCATAGAGAAGTTCAGATGGTGTTCAGAGTCTATGGGCCTCTCGGCCTATAGCAGTTAAATCCTGTTATTTCCATTGGCTCTTACAAGGTGTTCGACAAGTGGGAGAATGTTGGGAAATAAGCTATCTCAACCTTGGTAATAATTTGTATTATTTCATTGTATTTATTTAATTATTGCCTATTATTGTAATTAGGATGCAAATCCTTATTGTCATCTTGTGGGAGTTGGCACGGTGATGTGTCGTCCTACGTGGAAGGTGACAAGTTCTAAATTTGTCCTCATATGAGGAGATAGGCGTCCCACTTAGTGGTAGGAATATTTTGCCATGTGTCGGCATCTTACATAGTGTGTAAAGGAATATTGACCGAAACGGTCATGACAGATTCCTATGACAAATCTATGATGCGTAAGAGTCGTAAATGGAAGATTCTATGATAGGTGAAGACATGTGTCACAAGGCATCTTGAAAGAAGGCATATTTGGGCGCCCCAAGGAGGGTTATGACATGTTGTAAGAGAATATGTTATTTATGGTCTGTGTATGACAGATTCTCTTACCGCTGTAAGATATGACAACTATGACGGATTCTATGATGATCGTAAGTGTCGTAAGAGTATCTGTCACTGCCCAACTTGCGAATAGGCGACCTCTTTGGGATGGGGTGACTTAACAAGTGTCATGAACATCTTACAGTGTTGGACAAGTGTCCATAGGCATGGGTTTTGGGCCATGAGGCCATGTTGGACACCCATCCCAAGATAGAGCCATTTTTGCCTTGTATTTTCTTTATAAATAGGTGCTTTGGAGAGGAGATGTATTATGTGATTGACAGGTACTGTTATGCTGTCGGATTGTCTCCAGATACAAGTGTCGAAGACTCCTACAAGAGCATTGGCTCTATGATTGTATTGTAAACCTCATTGTTTAGATAATACATTTGAGTTGTGTTTTGAAGTGTGACGTTTTTCACCCGTAAGGATTTTCCCCACATATATCTTGTCTCTCTCTTCTTCTGTCTTACATTCTTGTGTATGTGTTTGCTGCAATATCTCTGTTAGTGGGTTAACATTGTTGTAATTATAAAGATTAAAACGAATTTGCATTCATCTCTCCTCATTAGATTAGTGTAGGAAGCGATTTCCGCACACCTAGCTTCCTTTCATCATTCAAAAAACACTGCCCCTTACACAACACAATAAAATGTGGTTATAGAGAGAATGAACCAAAACTTGATGGAAAGAGTCAGAAGTATGTTGAGTGGTACATAGTTGGATTGGTGCTTTTGGGAAAAGGCAATAAGTACTACTTATTACTTGGTAAATTGATCTCTTCATTTGGCTCTTGTTGGAAAAACTCCTTATGAATTGTGGATAGGTAATAAACCTTATATTTCACATGTAATGGTATTTAGTTGTGAAGCTTTTGTTCATGTGCCTAAAGAAAAGTGATCTAAACTAGATCCAAGAGTATAGAAATGCATCTTTATTGGTTACAGTGAGAATGTAAAATCTTATAAGCTTTTGAATCCACCAACCCAAAAAATGATCTATTCTAAAGATGTGATTTTTAGGGAGTTTAGAGTGTTTTTAGATCCTATGCAACCAAAGGAAAAAGAAGGAAAGAAAATAGTACATTTTGAGACCAAGGTCAAAAAGTAGAAATATACACATGGTGAAGAACAAAATGATGGATTAGAGGATGGAGAGTAAGAAGAGGGTTCATATGAGAGTTCTAAGTGGAATGAGTAGGTTGAGCATGTAGAAGAGTAGGAAGAGCCCCTTACTCCAACCTTGAGATTATCCACAAGACAACAAAACTCAGTTGATAGGTATAGCCCACTAGAATTTTTTTGTGTATTTGCTTTGTTATGTATTAGCAACGAATTGAGATCTTTCAAGGAGGCTATCTATTTAGAGGATAGTGAGTCTTGGATGTAGGCTATGCAAGATAAGATTATGGCCTTAGACAAATGTCACACCCAGGATCTAATTAGTTTCCCTAAGGGAAAAGCCCATTGGTTGCAAATGGGTGTATAAAAAGAAAATTAGAGTAGATAGACGGTTAGAGAGGTACACGGTAGTAATAACTTTAAGACCCCCCCTTAAAAAAGACATAAAATCCTAGTGAATCTTTTATTTTTTGGAAAAAATACTAATTTCTATTGATGAATCTTTCCTTTTTTTGAAAAAAATATTATTTTATTGGCAAATTTTTTTACATCACTAGAAATTTGTAGAAAATCCTAGCGAATCTTGGTGAATAATAGGCAAACACATAAATTACTATGATAAATCCTTCCTTTAAAAAAAAAATCTTATGGAAAGTAGGGCCTCGAGTGGTGCAATGATTGATGGGTTTAAGGGAGGGGCAATTCTCCTTATGGGGGTGTCGAGGGGCAGCACCCCTTGCAAGGGTTGAGGGGGCAACGCCCCCTCGCGGGGTCAAGGGGTAGTATCGATCACTGCAACCCTCAAGCCCCTATTTTTCCATAAGAATTTAAATTTTTTTTAAAGGAAGGATTTATCATGGTAATTTGTGTTTGCCTATTATTCGCAAAGATTTTCTACAAATTTCTATTGATGTAAAAAAAATCAGCAATAAAATTAATATTTTTTTCAAAAAAAAAGGAAAGATTCACCAATAGAAATTAATATTTTTTACAAAAAAATAAAAGATTCCCCAGGATTTAATATTTTTTTTAGGGGTGGTTTCTTAAAGCTATCACTGCATATGAGCCATATACATGTCTGCGAATGTTGTCTTTGGTCCTTCTCATTGTCATTAATTTGGTCTATCAAGGGGCCTAACCTACAAGAACTCGTTCGCTTATCAAATCGGCAAACTCCTCAATAGTGTCTCTAAACACCAACTTGACAAATTCAAATATCTTTAGGGTGTGTGTGAATAGAGCTTCTTGTGCACTTTCTATTAGATTTGTTCCATGTAGCTTAAATCAATTTTGTGCATCAAATCAAGATTGCGATAATCAAAATCAAACTTGTCATGCTCATTACTTTTTGTTTTGTGATTACTTTTTGTGGCATTTTAGACTTGAGACATTCATCAAACAAGAAATTATTTTTTTGTTTGAAGTGAATCAAAATGACATCAACATTTATCAATTATCAACCCTAGAATTAAAAACAACCATCATCTTATATAATTATCACATTTATTTTAATTCTATTATCTATCTAATTATCACATTTATTTTAATTCTATTATCTATCTAATTATCACAGTTATTTTAATTCTATTATCTATCCCAGCTCTATTATCAAATTATTTTTTAAATAATTAATTACATATCCCCTTCCAAATATATATGCCAAAGATTTTAACATGTTATTGCTTTAATCCTTCCAAATATATATGCCAAAGATTTTAACATGTTATTGCTTTAATGGATAAACATGTACCATCAATGGGAAAGGAGAATATTAGAATGTTTAGATGTGGGGTTTGTTGGTGTGGGAAATAAGCCACACCCGGACCGACAATGGACTGGTCCAAGAGGGGTCACTAGCTCAGTGGTAGAGCACTCCAATAGCGAATGGAAGGTCCTAGGTTCGAGTCCTAGCTGGTCCATGTCTCAACATGGTATCAGAACCAGGCCCAGGCTAGAAGCCCCAAGCACACAAGAGGTGTGGCTTAAGGGGGGGTGTTGGTGTTGGAAATAAGCCACACCCGGACTGACAATGGACTGGTCCAAGAGGGGCCAGTAGCTCAGTGGTAGAGCACTTCAACAGCGAATGGACGGTCCTAGGTTCGAGTCCTAGCTGGTCCATATCTCAACATAGTATCAAAGCTAGGGCCAGGCTAGGAGCCCCAAACACACGAGGTGTGGCTTAAGGGGGGGTGTTGGTGTTGGAAATAAGCCACACTCAGACCGACGATGGACTGGTCCAAGAGGGGCCAGTAGCTCAGTGGTAGAGCACTCCAACAACGAATGGAAGGTCCTAGGTTCGAGTCCTAGCTGGTCTATGTCTCAACATGGTATCAGAGCCAGGCCCAGGTTAGGAGCCCCAAGCACACGAGAGGTGTGGCTTAAGGGGGGGTGTTGGTGTTGGAAATAAGCCACACCCAGACTGACGATGGACAGATCCAAGAGGGACCAGTAGCTTAGTGGTAGAACACTCCAGCAACTATGGAAGGTCCTAAGTTCGAGTCCTAACTGGTCCATGTCTCAACATGGTATCAGAGCTAGGCCCAAGCTAGGAGCCCCAAGCACACGAGAGGTGTGGCTTAAGAGGAGGTGTTGGTGTTGGAAATAAGCCACACCCGGACCGACGATGGACTGGTCCAAGAGGGACCAATAGCTCAGTGGTAGAGCACTCCAGCAGCGAATGGAAGGTCTTAGGTTCGAATCTGATAAGCCACCCAAACCGACGATGGACTGGTCCAAGAGGGGCCAATAGCTCAGTAGTAGAACACTCCAATAGCGAATGGAAGGTCCTAAGTTCGAGTCCTAGCTGGTCCATGTCTCAACATGGTATCAGAGCTAGGCCCGGACTGGTCCAAGAGGGGCCAGTAGCTCAGGGTTTGAATAGATGGGGAACATCCTTGATTGCAGAGCAACCCTTGACTAGTTAAATATGAATATGATCATTGCATGAGGTCACATGAGCAAACATTTTCTTATTGTAGATCAGATATTACGCCGCCATATCGCTCAAGTAATTTCCCGCATATCGCTCAAGTAATTTCCCAGGGATTACGTAACATGGGTGGTTTCACACAGCTTTATAGGAAAATATGCACAAGCTGCCTCTGGTGTCAATCAACTTGCCTAACAATGCTTAAATTTCCTACGCTTAGTCAAGATAAGGGTTAAAAATTATTAAATACCTTAGTTCATTAATTAGCAGAAAATTTCTTCACGTTATTCTTCTTTAAATAATTTCTGATTGCTCTTTTCCACGACGTGTCTTCATTGCAATGCTTCCTGTTACACTGTAACTTATCTGTTAAATGCTGCTGACCCATTACAAGCACTTGTTTCTTTCAAGCAACCGATTGATTAAACTTGTTTGTTTTTTAACTTGTCTTTAAGCCAATGTGATCTTCAAGATGTTTAACCTGAATTGAGAAATTTAAATAATCTTTGAATAGTTTAAAGGCCACGAGACTCCCTTCAAGGCAAGTTATCTTCCATTGCTCGTGAGTCAAATAATGACCCTTCACATCATATGATTAAAGCATGATATTTTTATAACAATAAATCTGTGTTATCATGACAAATGAACAGTTCCCATAATTTTTTAAAAAAGTTTTTTTGCAGTTGTATATCTGATGAGTGTCTTGGAAATTACACCTTTTAGGTGGTGCTTTTGAGGAAATCATGTCTTGAACAAGGCAATCCATAATTATGTAAATTGATGAGGAGCCCAAAATGTTGTGGTGCAGTTGTCTTTCTGTGTTCTGATTTTACTAGTTAATACAGTAACAGAAACACTGTTCAGGAGAAAAAAGCCTATTTCCATGGTCATAATCAGACTACTTAATTTCTCAACAAAAGACATAATCATAATCAAGTGTTTTCCTAGAATTAAGGACAGACTACTTAGCCTCTCAAAAAAAACATAATCATAATAAGTGTTTCACAGAATTATGAGTTTCCTATGTGTGAGATAGTTGTGGTCTAAAAAATAATCAAGCACTCACTTCCATTTGCTACCATGCATTCCTTTTTGTAAATGGCTGATATCAGTATACAAAAGATCTTATGGTGTGGTTAAATATTTCCACCCATTGAAGAAAATAAGTGGCCCTTATCTTGAGAAGATGATAGGAACCCATAAGACTTTTGCCTGTATGTAAGACTGAATGTTTGGATCATATCTATAAATGTTTTTGTCCTCAGTGCAGCTTTGCTTTGCTTTATCTATAAATGGTTTGGTTTAGCTTTGCTTTTCTTAAATCAAGATCAAAATTCAGATATACTAAGTATAACAGACTGCAGCTAGACCACCTGCAACAGTTTTTACATGCTAGCAGATTGTTGTCATCCAAAGTTTGGTTGAAAGATTGCCTGCAAAACCTTAAAACTTTCATATTTAAGATGCCAAAACAGGGATAGTTCATTGGATTCCAGTTAAATGAGATTCCAAGCTCCAGAGATGTCAGATATGATGTCTGAAATTAATGCCGACGGTGTTTATATGTCATCAAAGAGTTTTAATCAGCTTTCTCTCCATTCGCTTGAAAGTAAATGTGAATGTTACAAAAATGAATTGGGAAGTAGACACTCATATCTAGCTTGAAGCCAGCAATGAACCCAAACATTATTACGAATCTAAAGAAATATTGAAAATCCATATATTTTATTTTGCCCTTTGAAGAAAATATATGTATTTCATAAGTTTCATTTCATTAAACTAGCTTCATGGCTTCCTCTGTGAGAGTGGTCAGGCAGTTTAACAAATAACCTATAAAATCATATTCATTGCCCCTATCTATACACTTCTTTGATCAGTTTACAGAAAAATAAATAAGCGCGCCCAATAAGACCATAAACTGTTGTACTTCCAATATGGCCTAGTTGGGAGCCTGAAATCAAAAACTTCAATTTTCAGTATTGAAGCGGTGGTCTCGTACAGAATTAGATGATTAAAATTTATAGAACCTCCAACAGAACGGAGGCTATAAGCCCACAAAACCCACCGAATTGATAAAGGGAATTTACATAGATCCCAAAGAGGTTAAGGCTTGAATTTATAGGAGTCATTATTTACAAAAATGGTAATGAAAGAAGCATTCTCATCACCTGAAAGAGTAGGAGAATTGGACAGAGATCCATCATCATCTATTTCCAGTGCAAGACTAGCAGCACCAGCCTGTGACAACCTCCCGTTGGTATTGAGATATCCAGATGACAGAGATGAATCAGCAGCAGCAGCAGCAAAAGAGTTATAATTTATTTTAATAGGAGGGGAACGCTGGAGAGGGGTAAGAGGAGGGGTTGTGAAGGGGGTGTGAAACGGTGGTGAGGACGGGGGGGTAAGGAATGGGGCTGAATCAGATGGACTGCCAATGATAGGAATACCTCCAGTCTCAGAACCTATCTGACTCAAAAGATCACTGAAGCTTCTGCTGTGAGACCCCCTCTTGCTCTTCTTGGATCTTCCATCCTCAGACTCCATGTCCTCCCTGGTCTCTTCCTTGATAGTAAACAGGATTCTAGGAGGACCCAATAGGCCATGTATTCTCATGAGCTCACCATCCAACCCCTCAGCTACAAACTTACTAGCAAACTCTGGGTGTACTGGTGAGGACTCTGGAGAAGTAGGAAACGCAATATGAGCATCACCTTCACAATTTATAATTCCACTGTCAGCTGCATCACTTGGGGCATTGGTATTCAGTGCTCTGGTGCTCATGGAGCCCTGCTTCTTCCAACAGAACAAATAAAACAGTTCTCTTGAAGGGCTCCTGCTAATATAACCATTATCATCCTGCTCCTCATCTTGATGTTCCTGTGCTGAGTTGAGCCGCTTTCTCCAGCAAAACACATAGTAAATCTTTGCCATGAGGGCCAGCAGAAAACACCCAAACATAACACTCAGACCAATGCTCAGCCTGTTCATTGAGCTCATCGCAATCTTCCTTGCAATACCCAAAAGACAGTTAAAAACTAAAAATTCTAATCTTGACAAACAAGGCCCAAATTCTACAATCCTACAAACCCATTTCTCCGCTCAAATTCCTCAATCCTTGCAGCCCTCTGTAAGGGCATTTACAGACAAGAACACACCCAAAAAAAAGTTAAAAATATTAATCTTGAATTAAAACAAAACCCAAATTCTACAATCCTATCAACCCATTTCAGACCTCAAAATCATCATCTTTGCTAGGCCTTGAAGCACTCTGCAAGGGCATAACAGATTAAAAGGCCTCTCTAAAAGACACAATCCGATCACTTAAATCACCCACATTTGAAAAAACAAATAATAATACTAGTGGGTAGATTTCCCAACTACTGTTTCCTGCCAATGTGCCATTTGGGTTTTGCCACTCCACAACGGAAAACCGACGACCTTAAAAGCCAAAAACAGCCACCACACCCCTAACAAACTGCCGAACTGACATAAAGTGGGTTTTCAATCTGAAACGGTTTTAAAAAGTAAAAAGGTTAACTGTTTGCTTCATCTTGATGGTGATAGATTGTGGAGTTTGATCCAAAACGTTGAATTGAAAAAACTTACACAGTTTTTATCAGAAGCATGCTCATTCATTTAGAACAGACCGTAGAAATCCCATGCCTCTAATTAACTCTATCACTTGCTCACGTGTGGTCAACTCCACCTGGATATCACTGTTCATCAACGGTTCAAATTTGATCCTAAACGGTGGGATATCTTTCGGACTGTTTATGTGGTGTGGATTTTTCCCTGAGACTGGTGAAAAAAGATGGCCTCCTAATCCCTATGGTATGGAAAAATAGTTTTTTGCCATATGCATTGGGAAACCAGCTTACTATAAATGTTCACCAACCCATTTGGCACCGGCCTAAAGAGCCCTTCTAGATTTGGGCCAAGTAGTTAAGTTGTTTTTGTAGTATAATGGCGTTGAGAATGTGTTGTCTATTCAGTAGTGGTTGCATGTAAATTGCTTACAGTTTCGAACTTTGGGGAAAAATTGAAGCACACGGTTTGCTTAACTGAATTTGAAGCAACTACTTATTGAGCATGGGTTTAGGGCAAATGTTTGCATTTCAATTACTTTTTTCTTGTTTAGTTCTGTTTCAACCAATTTTGTGGAAGCAAATTGTGATTCTTTATTGGTGTAAGGACATCCTTATATAAAATATCTAGGCTAATTAAATAATGTCATCAATCACATTCAATTAATCCAATTAATGTAGATTAATGTATTGGAGCAGAATAATAAATGTTAAATTATATATTTTTTTTAAAAAAAAAGTAATGTTTAGTTGCATTTTGAAGGTGGGAAAATAATGTAAAGATGTTAGGAATTTATTTGTCATAATACCTGTTAGGGTTTGTATAAGTGACTATTTTAAAATTTGTAAATTAATTATGTTTCAATTTGGTTCATATTTGTGCTTGCAAAAGTGAATTGGTATGTAGACTTGAACATGTACTCATGAAAGCAAATTGACAAAATTTTGATGTTAGACATTGTTGCTTCAATTTTTTGGGTCTTAGTAAGGACTAGCAATGTTTACAAACACCTTCGAGGAATCTATTGAATCACAATTGTTATGTTCTCCTTAATCAAACCTCTAGTTGGACCAATTCAACAACTTTGGAACAAGGATCAAGGATAGCAAGAAAACGTGTAATGGATCTACGATGATGTATGTTGGTGTAATGCTCTAATAACATTGCTTGATGCTCTCATAAATGTTCTTCAATGATTCACAGGTTGTCCCTTGATGGTTTCCAAACAAACAAATGAATGAATGTCTTTAAATACAACATAGCACTCAAATCAACACAAACAACTCATAACAGATAGTACAAGGAAGTTGATGGGATTTAACTTGACTTTGAATTTTAAAAGTTTAGGGTTCAAATCCATGACTACAAGAATGACCTAAGTCAAGTTCACACCCACATATATGATCTAGAGTGATGAATGGTAGCTTTAGGGATTAGGACCAATATTTGGGGATGAGTGATAATGAGATCAAGATAGCATAGAATTTGTCCCATTAGTGGGCCAACTAGAAAAATACAAAGCAATATTTGTTGAGTTCACATGGGGTTCAATTGAAGGGAGCTTTGATCAAAGCTCCTTCAATTGAATCACTCAACAGTCTTGTGGTGTCGCATGGCAAAGGGAGCTTCAATTGAAGGGGGTTTAATGAAGCCCACTAAGATATCTATATATAAGGGGTCGAGGGGTTTGATTTTTTCACGAGTTAAAGCAACTTTTACAACACCAAATGCTTCGATTGAACATCCTCCTAATTGCACCCTTAACACCTCTGACTAACTTTCAATCCTCCTTTGAGGTATTTTTCTATTATTTTCTCATTTTTAAAGAGACATAAAAACATTATCAAAGGGAGGAGGTTTTATTTTTCTTTTATAAAATTAATATATAAATTTGATTTAAATTGTATATAAAACAAAAAAGTTAAAACTTTAGGGGGTGGGGAGGTTTTTTCTCACAATGTGTTATAATGTTTTTACAATGTGTGAAAACATTATAACCAAACTAAAAAATCAAGACAAGTTTAGAATCAATTAGCCCTTAGTTACAAGGTGTTTATTTGTAATTATGAAGTGATTGTGATCTAATGTATCTTGAACAATTGGCTTTGATGCTAATGAGATGGTTGAGAAATAGGAGGTTAGACAAAGATGTTTTCCCCATTATGTAGGGATGAGGAGGGTAAAAGGGTATTGAGTTACAAGGTGTATATGTCCATTCATGGCACTTTTGATCTACCACAAATTTCTAGTTGTACATGGTTGTTATTTAAATAATAACCAAGTGCCATTATATTTTGTGCAACAGTTATACGTCAAGGTGCATTCTAACCTCGACTTTAATTATTGAGATATATGCAACTATCTTGGCCAAGGGCAAGGAAAAGTATCTGAGGGAGAGGGATATCATCGCTTAGGGCCTATTTTATATTACAAACATTTGATTGGGGAGAGGTCTTGAGTTCTTACCCTAGGGTTTGAGGGAGTTGTTCCCTTGTTGTTCAAGCTTCCTAGACGAAAGAAATTGAGGGCATTATTGATATAGCTTCTATTGCTCAATCTATATCTTTTGATCAAGTTAAGCAATATTTATTAAGATATCTAGAGAGCTTGGTCCTGGCATGAAATGTTGGGTTCTTAGCTAGGCAGATCACAGTCTGACTGTCACAATAAACTATCATTGAGTCCCCTTCTAAACTAAAGAAACTAGACAAGCCCTCTGATAAGGCCACTCCAGGAGCTGAACAACAGTTGTTGGACCTGTCAAATTGCAGGGAAGATTCTATTGGTTCAGAGGAAACGGAAGAAGGGGAGATCAAAGACCAGCCCCCTAGGGTTAGAATTAGAGTTAGGATTATGATTAGCATTATGGTTAGGATTAGGGTTAGAATTAGAGTTAATGTTAGAATTAGGTTAGGGTTATAATTAGGGTTAGGGTTGGAATTGTAGTTATAATTAGGGTTAGGATTACAATTAGCATTGTGGTTAGGGTTAGACTTAGGGTTAATGTTAGAATTAGGTTAGGGTTATCATTAGGGTTAGGGTTGGAATTACAGTTAGAATTAGGGTTAGAATTAGAATTAGGGTTACAATTTGAAATAGGGTGACAATTAGAATGAGAATTAGGGTTAAAACTAGGGTTAGGGTTAGAATTAAGGTTAGGGTTAGGGTTAGGGTTAGGGTTACCTAGTTACGGTTAAGGTTAGTGTTAGGGTTAGGGTTTGAATCAGTGTTAGAATTAGAGTTATGGTTAGAATCAATTATATGGTTAGGGTTAGAATTAGGATTAGTGTTAAGGTTAGGGTTAGGGTTAGGTTTAGAATTGGGGATACAGTTATGGTTAGAATTATAGATAGGGTTAGAACTAGGGTTGCATATAGGCATATGGTTAGGGTTAGAATTAGGGTCAAGGTTTAGGTTAGGATTAGAATTATAATTAGGGTTAGAATTAGAATCAAGGTTAGTATTATGGTTAGGGTTATTGTTAGAATTAGGGTTAGGGTTAGAATTAAGTTGTCTCACTATTAGAATTAGGGTAAGAATTAGAGTTACAGTTAAGGTTAGGGTTAAAATTAGAGTTAGGGTTAGAGTTAAAATTAGGGTTAGGGTTAGGGTTAGTGTTAGGTTAGGGTTACAATTAGCGTTGGGGTTAGGGTTAGGGTTAGAATTAGGGTTATGACTATAATTAAGGTTAATGTTAGAATTAGAGTTAGGGTTAGGGTTACGATTATGGTTAAGGTTAGTATGAAGGCTAGGGTTTGGGTTTGAATTGCGATCAGGGTTAGGGTTAAAATTAGAGCTATGTTTAGTGTTAGAATTAGGGTTAGGTTTAGGGTTAGGATTATGATTACAGTTGGGGTTAGGGTTAGGGTTAGGGTTAGGGTTAGAATTAGGCTTGCAACTTTAATTAAGGTTTGTTGGTTAACATATTTCTCACCTAACTCTATATACTCATGCCCGGACAAGTGACAAATGTAATCAACAGTTGAGCCCGATATATTGGTATTTTACACCGGCTCTCTGCTTATTTAACAAGGCGCAGCTACCTTCTATAGATATTCTAAGGAATATAAACTTGAGGTTGCTTTTAACCAGAAAGCAAGACAAAGGTAGAGCTTTTAACCAAAAATCTATAAAGGTGAATCTACAATTCTAACACCAACACAAGAAGTTCACAGACTCCCAATCACAATAGAATATTTAGAATACTATGTATACACATGAAATCACCACCTTGAGATAAAATACCAACAGATAAATTATTCAAAGCAGTGACCAAAAATCAATAACATCCAACCACCATAATATATGAACACCATTAACATCAACAGAACAATATTCAACATAGGAAGAACATAAACTCAAATAACCACAGCACAAAGTCCATGATCACCTGAAACTCCACCGTATTAACTATATTTCATATATCATAGAAGCCAAAAATAAAATTTAGTTATCACCCTTCCTAGAAAAAGCAAATTTTTACCAAAAAGAAGAGTCCCTAGTTCAACTAGTCATTCAGAATATATAGCTGAGCCAAATCATAGCTATCTAAAAAAACCATAATGACTTCTTGAAACAGCCGATTAAAAGATGTTTAAACAGTAATAATAATAAAAGGGGGCCCTCCAGAGCCAATAGTTTAGAGCAAATAAAAGATAATATTACAAATATAAAACACTAAATTAATTCAAGATCTGTAAGTCCGTGTCGCCATCATCCACCTCATCCATTTCTTCATCTTCCCTCAACCACTCACCTTCCTTAGTGACACTTTACGCCGCGTGAGGTACCTGTGCTCACAATCTGGCTTTATATGCTCTTTATTTGTTGATAACTGGTGTTAATACCATGCCAGGTGGAGATCCAATCATGCTGATTTGACGCTTCCTTTTCATGATAGCTCTGTCAAAGTCAGTCACCCTTCGATGTATCTCTTCAATACCATTTTTGCAAGTGCTAATATAAGCTGCCATCTTAGAAAGTCTGCCTAATGACTCTCCTATAATTGTACTGTAATTTACTATATCCCCCGTCACCACCTTCTTGAAATTCTGCTTGATTATCTTGAAGTCTAACAACTTTTCATCATCAGACCTGTTGGCTTCTACATCCAAAGTAGCAAAGTCCCTCTTGATTCTCATCATTTCTTTGTAATAAATTGCCACTGCTTTTCCTATTTCTTCTTCAGTTGCTACAACCACGCAAATCTTCCATTCCAATGCATCAGCCCACACATCAGTATCTAATTCTTTGGGGTCAGCTATGACTTCTTCAGCCATTAGGATGCCAGGGTCCATGTTAGCAATTTCCCGTACTTCCTTAGAGAGTAAGTTCAAAGTGTGGTGATCACTTCAGACCTTCTCAAACTCTACTATTAAAACTTCTCTCTTAGCATGAATAGAATCAAACAATTTCACTACTTCTTCAATAAATATGAGACCATCAAATATGATATTTTCAGTCCATTGCTCCATAGCATGCCTTTGAAAAAAAGAAGTTCTAATTTGTTGAAGCAGATTTGGGTCAAGAGTGGGAGTTTTAACAGTGAAGGAAGTTCCAACGGAGGGAGTAGTTATCTCAGTAATTGAATTGGCGAAGGAGGATGGAGAACTTACATGCGCTAGCAACTTTGAATTTTCATCCTGCAAATCTTTCACTCTTTTAGAAATGTTGCCCACTGAATAGTGCATGTGGTACAGATCACCCTCAGTGGTTGATGGTCCCAAATCTACTCGGCTTACTCTGAAATCAGCTTCAGTTATTTCATCTTCATTTTTCTCGACTAGTGGATCTGCAATCTCCAAAAATTGATTTCCCAAGGTGGCATCAGTTACCATCCTGGACATCCTTTTTGCACGTTTTGGTTTTGGAACCATCTGCAACAAACTAGAAACAATATCGATGCCATCCTCAGGTGGAACAATGCATCTCTTTTTCTTTTGAACTACCTTCTTTAACCAATTTGGGGATGAGACTGGTGCATTGGCAGCATCGATAGTCGTCACCATTGGTGTAGGATGAGGGTTTTGCTCAGGCATCTCTTTTTGTTGTGAGGAATTAGGTGGACTGAGTAATGCATGCAATAAATTATCTCCCAATTGTGAGAAGATAAAAGAATCAGAATCACTTGCTTGATTGTTTGATGAGGGCACATGGTCAACCTTAGATGATAAGGCTGCCAATCTAGTATTCCTTTTTGTGACTTGAGCATTTTGTTCACAGGTGGTCTTCAACTTGCCAAGTTCCTCAGGAGGACCTTCGCCGTCGCCATTTGGTTGCGAACCAATTCTTTGCAAAGCTGGATCTGAACTAGATGCTCTTCTGTATGAGGTGGCAGTTCGAGACCTGGCTTGATTTTGAGAGGCTGAGTCCTTAGGTGTCAATGAGCCAGCACATTCTCTAGACTTTGCTTGCAACCACTTTTCAATTCTCCTTAAAACATGAAATGATAGTAACATAATATCTGTAACTTCTTTCGCTGACCAATCTATTGGGGGTAGGGGTTCCTTAGACACTTTGCTATATTCTTCACTCAGAATATCTAAAAAATCATCAATCATATCTGGGACCTGAATATTCAGCTTGAAAGCACGGACTTGATCAATAGTCAACCTCATCCATTTCTTTTTCTGAACTTCTCTTTCGTCAGCACAGTCTTCCCAAAAATCTTCAAGTTGAGGAATGTGTAAGTAGGAACCCCCTCTGTGCATATGTTCTTTTATAAAATTCTTACTGTCAAATGATGCATGAGGAGACAAACTATGAAGACTAAAATCAAACAACAATTTGTCTACATTCCAAGCACCTTCATTATTTTTGCAAGAATAGAAGGACAAAGACACGAGAAATGAATACCCTTTCTTTTTCATTGCCTGATATTTAACATTAACCACAGCCATTTGGTGGCAAACTTCCAGTAATACCAAATAGTCGGAAGGGTGCCGAGGCAATTTTAATGGGGCATCTTCATAACCCCCAATCCTCAAGTAAGAGAAGTGGTCAAACTAAACATAGACACTCTCGAATCTTAAGACCAATGAAAAGGCTTCTACAGAAAATCTTCTCTATTGCGCCATCAATTCTTTTAGCTAACAACATAGAAAATGCATCATTCACACGACAAAAATCTTTCATACCTTCATTCATTTGCAATTGAGGGAAAATTTGATACACAGGCATGCTCGCCGAAGAACTCCTCCAGGTCCTCAAACCAGGCCAAGCAACCTCTTCCTGAGCTAAGATGTAAACCAACTGAGAGCACATATGGAAACTTGTGCTTCATGTAAAATTCATCAACTGCTCATGTAGATAACTACTGATGATTTTTGGCCAATCAATTTGGTGATCTCCACAAATTAACAGGATAACCCTGCACATCCAGAACTCAAAAACATCTGACTCAGGACTGCTAATCACTCTGTTCAACAGCGTTATCATGTCTGAGATTTCCTCCTTGAAATGGCTTCTTTTCAAATTAGCGGGCAGCTGAGAATTCCCAGTCTTTTCTTCTTCCAACCAATGTTTGGTGACACATGTACGACACCAGTCTTTCTTTTCATTATAGAAATTCCAGGCTAAAGACATAGAAACATCATCATCACCCTCGAATTCTTCTAAGTCTAGAGCTAGAGCAACAGACTCAAAATCGATTTTAGCCACCACAGTACCATTAGGAGTTTTTATCTCCTGAGAATCTAGAAAATAACCATTTGCACATGCAACCATTAACTCAGGACAAGGCACGGCAGGCGGAAATCCGCCAGCTTTATGCAGACCACTACTGACAATTTTCCCTGCTAAAGGAGTTCTTTTCTCAAATTGTATTCTTCCCCAAAAATCATCTAAATTAACATGGCCCAAATTCGTATCCTTCACTCTAGCCAGGCCATTCTCTATAATAGAGGCTACAGGAGCTCCTTGGAACTTAAATTTCATTTTTGTATGCTCCAAAAGCCAGTAAACGAGAGACTCAAAGATATGTACGGATAGCAAAGAATGAGGCAAAACACTCACAGAGAATTCCTTATGTAGATTCATGGGAAATAGAAATGTCTATCTCCTTCAAGAAGATGTAAAGTCTTTATAGAGAAGGAAAAGTTACTAGCTTTACTAACCTGCAAGAGTATAACTGAATTGAAATTCCACACGTAGTGAGCTAGTTGTTCTTTCCTCTGTAACACACTCTTCAACTCGTAATACCACCTTACACTACGTTTAATTCAAGTCACTTCTCATAAACTCCTCCGAGAAAGACATTAAATATTGGTGGCGAGTTTATCATTAAAAATCATAAATGCTTGCCTCAACTTTCCCTCCGATAAATGTGCCACTATGTCTGCACGTACCTCAAATTGAATGCATAATGACAAGTGTCATTCTTTCGTACAACATGTCAGTGCAGCCAATGCTTCTTAGGAAAGTGCACCACATGAAGTCGGCGAGTTGAGTAGAATATGAACTTTTGAATTAGGAGTCGAAGAATCAAAACTTCAAAGAATCTCTGACACCTCAACTACAAGGGAAAGACCTTTTACAGAGACTTTAACAAAGACTCAGAGAACTAGAAATTCAAGGCAAGTCAGCAGGTCGGGTGGTTCACGAACTTGTGAACTCACCGACTGGGTTCAAGGATACAAAGAATTGCCGACTTGCAAAAATGACTAAGTAAAACTGGCCCGAGGGAAGAGATAGATGAATAAGGCCTATGAAAACCACAAGGGAAAAACAAGGACAGAACTTAGGGAAACAAGGTTAACATTAGAATTAGAGTTAGGGTTAGAGTTACAATTAGCGTTAAGGTTAGTATTAAGGTTAGGGTTAGGGTTTGAATTGCGATCAAGGTTAGGGTTTGAATTACAATCAGGGTTAGGGTGAAAATTAGAGCTATTTTTAGGGTTAGAATAAGGGTTAGGGTTAGGGTTAGAATTAGAGCTACGGTTAGAATTACAATTAGGGTTGGGGTTAGTTTTAGGGTTAGAATTAGGGTTATGACTATAATTAGAGTTAATGTTAGAATTAGGGTTATAATTAGAAATAGGATGAGAATTACAATGAGAATTAGGGTTATGATTATAATTAGAGTTAGGGTTAGGAGTATAATTACAATTAAGGTTTGAGTTAGAATTAGAATTAGGACTAAAATTAGGGTTAGGTTTAGAATTATGATTAATAATATATATAGTATTATATAATAATATTAACAATATTAATAATATATAATGTGTATATAGTGATATTAGTCGGGGTTAATGTTAGGATTAAAATAATATTGTTTAGATGTTGTAACTACGCTTACAATAATCAGGTTAGCGTTAGGGTTAGGGATAGAATTAGGGTTACAATTACATTTACGATTAAAGTTAGGGGTTAAAATTAGGATTAGGGTTCAAGTTAGAATTTGGGTTAGGATTAGAATTAGGGTTAGATTGAGGGTTAGAATTAGTGTTAAGGTTAGAATTAGGGTTAAGGTTAGAATTAGGTTAGGTTATAATTAGGGTTAGGATTGGAATTGCAGTTAGAATTAGGGTTAAAATTACAATTACAATTAGGGTTACAATTTGAAATAGGATGACAATTAGAATGGGAATTAGGGTTAAAACTAGGGCTAGGTTATAATAGGTGTTAGGGTTAGGTTGAGATTTAGGGTTAGGGTAAGAATTAAGGTTAGGGTTAGGGTTTGAATCAGTATCAGAATTAAAATTATGATTAGAATCAATTTTATGGTTATAAGGGTTAGAATTAGGATTAGTGTTAGGGTTAGGGTTAGGTTTAGAACTAGGGATACAATTATGGTTAGAATTACAAATAGGGTTAGAATTAGGGTTGCATATAGGCTTATGATTAGGGTTAGAACTAGGGTCAAGGTTTAGGTTAGGATTAGAATTATAATTAGGTTTAGAATTAGAATCAGGGTTAGTATTAGGGTTAGGTTTATTGTTAAAATTAGGGTTAGGGTTAGGGTTAGAATTAAGGTGGTTCACTATTAGAATTGGGGTAAGAATTAGAGTTATACTTAGGGTTAGGGTTAAAATTAGAGTTAGGGTTAGAGTCAGAATTAGGATTAAGGTTAGTATTAAGGTTAGGGTTGGGGTTTGAATTATGGTTAGGGTTAGGGTTAGGGTTAAAATTAGAGCTATGTTTAGCGTTAGAATAAGGGTTAGGGTTAGAATCAGGGTTACAACTATAATTAGGGTTAATGTTAGAATTAGAGTTAGGGTTAGGGTTACAATTATGGTTAAGGTAAGTATGAAGGTTAGGGTTTGAATTATGATAAGGGTTTGGGTTAAATTAGAGCTATGTTTAGGGTTAGAATAAGGGTTAGGGTTAGGGTTAGGATTATGATTATAGTTGGGGTTAGGGTTAGGGTTAGGGTTAGAATTAGTGTTGCAACTATAATTAGGGTTAATGTTAGAATTAGAGTGAAGGTTAGGGTTACAATTAGCGTTAAGGTTAGTATTAAGGTTAGGGTTAGGGCCTAAATTATGATCAGGGTTGGGTGATTGGGGTTGGGGTTAGTATTGGCCTAAATATTAGGGTTAGATTTAGGGTTGGGTTAGAGTTATATTTTGGTTAGAATCAAGGTTAGAATTATAATTAGAATTATGGTTAGTATTAGGGATACAATTACAGTTAGAGTTAAAATGTGTATATGCAGAAAGATGAGGGACCAAAAAGTTGCCACATGGACTTTTGGTCCCATACAATCTATAACACGAGTGCGTTATAACGTGCTCACATTTTGCTTTTCTAAAAAACAAAATAAAAAGACCACAAAGTGAAACTTGCAGCTCATTTGGAAAAAAAATGGCTACATGTTTCACTTTTGGTAATGCGAGTGTGATATAGGAGACCTAGAAGCAATAATTTCACCACACCACCTCGTCAATCCCACTCATGAGGACGCCATGGACAAAGTGCAGAGGGTGTAGTAGCTAAACAACGTATGGTTTGATTATTATTTTTTGTGATTTTGAAAAGAATTGTTTGATTATGCAATGTTTTGAATGGATTTTTATGTTGAATTTTTAGCTAATGAGCCACCACAAAACCCTAATCCAACAGAGGAGGCTCAAAATAACCCCCCTCAAACTTTGGAGAACCCTAAAAACCCCTCACCTTCACGTCCTCACCATCAAAGAGACATACAAGAAAACTATTTAGGGAGAATTAAAGAAAATAAAAAACATCTTGAAACCCTAATTGAAACATTAAATGCTCCAAATTTAAGCACCAATCACAAGAGAGCCCTTGCCAAGTCATTAGAGGTCATTATTTCTCATATTGAATCGGTGACAAACCAAATCACCGAATTGAATGACTATAGGGAGAGGAGTCGGCAATACTATGTTGACAAATTATCTTACCAACAAGTCAAGGACCAAAAAATTATAAAATCTCAATTATGTTCACATTTTATCAATTCTAAAACTAGCCAAACACTAGAAGAGAGTTGCAAACGGTTCCCAATTCATTGGTGTGTGCACGTTGGTATATTCCAAAACTTTTGGGATAGATGGTACATGGTCTTTGATGAGCATCCTTCTAATAACAATGAGGTGCCACAATATTTCTTGAGGAAACTCTATTGTGAGTTCATCCTCAACAAGATTCCTAATTACTTCGACATTTGAGAGTTCCAGGGCAGAGGTGGTGGCTCTTCCCAAGATTGACAGGGGGCACATTGAGACTAGAACAACGTACCTAGACCCCTTGTGAGGCCAGCACATATCTCACTCCCTTAGACTTTGAAGGAGAGTGTTGAGGTGGAGACACTGTATTCATTAAGTTCTCTCACCCAGTCTCTAGCACAGCATGGCGATGATCTTACCCAGGCCAATGAGGGTGAGAGTAGTAGGTGTCATTTGTCCCCACATCTTTGTAGTTCATGTGGGAACTTGTGCGATTATGAAACTTGTGCGATTATGGGACTTGGTGGTGCCTGCATAAACATTCAAGTTTCAAAGATTTAAATATGCAGGCCCCTTCCCAAAAAATTCAAAAGTTCCAATGCTTTCGGCCTCTGCAGGAAAAATATGCAGTGGCGGGTCAGAAATCTCCATCGGCCCCTGAAAAATGTTAGAAATTGGGTCAGATGCATAAAAATGCATATTGGGTCGCAGCTTCAGTGTCAAAATGTTTCTAACTGTGGCTATGAGGGTCTTGTTTTGCTAATGCCGTGGGATCCGCCAAGTATTGAGTCACAATTCAGGCCACACTTTTATTTCTAACTGTGTAACTTTAACGCGGAGTGTGCCACGTGGCGGGAAATGTTTCTATTTTGTTTCATGTTGCATGCATGCGAAAGCGCCACGTGTCAACAGCCGTGAAGCTCCCCTGAAGATTCCAGCTTGAGCGCGGAAGGCGCCACGTGTCGGCTTTCGCCAAGTTTCAACACAGTTTCTAAGTGTTTCTGAGAGCGGCGCGGAAGGCACCACGTGGAGGCATCCACCAATGTTTCTAAAAGACCCTAAAAGTTTCATAAGTCTCCACCAAAGGCTTCGAAGACCCTAAGTGTTTCTCAGGAGAAGCACAGAAAGGGCCACGTGTCGCTCTCCGCAGTGTTTCTAAAAAAGTTTCTATGCAAGGGAGACTGCGGAGGCCGCCACATGTCCCTTTCTCAAAAGTTTCACGAAGGGTCTCCAGCGTTCTAGGGGTGCCGCAGAGCTTGCCACGTGGTGGCTTCCATGTGAGGTTCCGGTGGTTGGTTCTCGGCGGGAAAGATAGAGGGAAAAGCTGTGAGGACCCAGCGATAGAAGCTGCAAGTGCCTACGTAGCATGATCTGGTTGGTTCGCGAGTTTTCAAAATTTTGGGGCTGTTGGATCTCAGTGACTGGTAGACATGATCAATGGCCATGTTTTGATCTTGCGGTGATGGGTTTTTCCCGCGTATCTGCGACTGTTTTGGTGGGAGAAACTCCATGGGCGCACTGTTGCCACATCTTTGGTGCCTGCGGGTTGGTGAAACTTTAATGGTAGGATTGTTGCAGAAGCATGGGTCGAGTTGATGGCTCAACCACCATTTTTATGATGCATGTCCCTGAGCGGCGGCCCAGATCCCAATCTCACCTGCTCCTTCCTCTTTGTCCCTTTGCAGTATTTACTGTTCTGAGCGCCAATCTGATCATACTGTGTATCTGGCGGGATTTTTGGCCTCCCATGTAATCAATTGGCTGGGTCCATCTTCTTGCTATTTAAGCAGACTGTGTGACCCATTTAAAGGTTGTTGAAGGCCTGGGCATTTTTGTGTAAATAATGAAGAACAAGGCATGATCTTGGTTGTTTTTATCCCATTGTGGAGTTTATGTGTTGCAGCATGCATGTATTTTGCACATATTTTCAGTTTCAGTGTTGATTTTATATGAGAAATGCTTCATTGCATGTGTCTATCTACTTGTCTCCATTTGCTGCATGTTATTCTCGTTCTTCTGAATCTGGTTGCTAAGGGTTTCATAGATTCTAGGGTATAGATATCTATACTGCATGTTTGATCTCTAACTTCCATTCAAGGAGTGGATTAAATTATTTTAGGTTGAGCATGGGGAAGGTTGCATGTCTACAGGGATATCTGTAAGTAGAGGCAGTTAGATACCCTTTCTTGGGTGATGTTTGTAAGGCAAGCATCAAGTCCAACCCTCTGAAACTTGAGTGAAAGTTGCAAACCATCTGTTGTATACGTCTAGTTGACTCCTTGCCCAATGGATTGGCACCAGTCTGTTTCTGGGTCAGTAGTTATGAGCCAAAACCCCTTGTCTTGCATCCAAGACATATTGTCCACCCATCTCATCTCTTCCACCTGTTAGTTGTAGGAGTAGGATTAGGATCCCTGCATACTCTCATACTCAACCAGATATATATGTCCAAGAATGTTGCCCACCTTGTGATCTATCATGAAAAACTTGGTCCATACATGAGAGTATTCTGCCTGTTATTGTCAAGTTATATCTTTCTGTCATTGAGCTAGTCAATGCTACATCTTTTGTCATAGGGATACCCCCCTTGGTGCGGTAGAACCAGAAGTGAAGGGGAGGCAACTCATGCAACCTCCCGTAATCTGTTGGCTGAATCCACCTGTGCATTGGAGCTAGCAAACCCTCTGCAGATTTGGAAACCAACAGGACTGAGGAATCTTGCCATTAGGCGATCTAGATGATGCTGCAGAGTGTCAAGATGCTATGACACAGGCACAGCAGCTAGTGATGGACACATCCATATTGGATAATATTGTTCTCACAGATGACCTCTTACAGCGTACATTTGGTATTGACTCCCAGGTAATTTTTTACAAGGTTCATCTTGATTTAATATATTTGTATTTGAAATTTCTAATTAATTATATGACTATTTATATTATAAGTCAAAATTAATGTATGTAATTGTTTGCATTATGAAATTCCAGGGTCAAAGTATTCATCCTGCATCTGTTAGCCATCTAGTGTAGGATTATGAGAGGAGGTCTAGTCAATAGGTATGTAATTTATCACAAGATCATAAATATAGTACATATATATCAATAGTAATCTTATTTAGTGACAATTTGATAATGAACAGGGAGCTTCACCACCACCACCACGATTTCCTTGGTCCCCTGCACGTAGAAGCACTTTCACAGAGGTAAATTTTACCATAAATGTAATCATTATGCATTTAAATAATGTTATGTATCTATTTTGGTCAAATAACCTTGAACTCTATTTTCAAATGTTAAATATGGAGACTCCTCCTCATCTTTGTCAGTCAGCAGAGGAGGGCATTGCTGTAGCTGTTTTGTCTGCAAATCCTTTGACTGAGGTATGAGCTAGTAACATGTAAATATCATTTTGTATTTCTTGTTTTATCTCATGACATTTAATGTACATAAATGATATTCATGTTTACTCAATTTTGCTTCTTGATGAGCTTCTCACAGGAGGTCACAACTCCAACCCGTCTAACTATGGATGAAGAGAGACAAAAAATGACCGAGAAGGATCATCGACTAGTGGTAAGTGATTGATTACATATGTCATGTTATATATTTCATGTTTTCTATATTAATGTGGATATTGTTTGATTGTATTAATAGGTGGAGCTTCAAAAATCTCTGTCGAGGAGGTCTAGTCGACGGGAGAGGGAGGATGAGTCACTAATTGACTCTCCATCTTCACGGCCAAGCAAGGGCCAGTGATTATTTGATAGTAGTTCATAGAAAATTAGATTTTGGGATATTTTTTTGTATGCCTAGATGGCTTTGTATACATACTTTTGTATGTTACCGATGTATATATTTGTACATGCCTATATGGCTTTATATATAGACTATATGTTATGTTCATGACATTATGTATATGACAATTTACATTAAATGTAATATGATCAATTATGGTTACAAGAATTTGGTTTTACACATGCCAATTGCATTTGCTTGAAAGTTTATAAATCCTTTTTGAAAAATCCATTTTGTGCATATCTTGCAATCATTGCATTCCATGAGATTGTACATTTCTTTGAGGCATAATGTCAACTAGTTCACACGCCTTGTCTATGCTTCCACACTTTGCATACATGTCTACAAGGGCAGGTACAAATACAACATGTGACAAAATTCCTATATCCTTTATGCTTTGATGGTTGTCCACACCTGTTCTAAAGATCCCATTTTGGCATAGGCAAGGAGGATGTTGGATTAGGTTGTGGAAATTGGTTTTACAAATGCCAATTGCATTTGATTAAAAGTTTCTTTTGTGCATTTGATTGAAAGTTTCTAAAGCCTTTTTTAAAAAATCATTTTTTTGCATATCTTGCAATCATTGCATTCCATGAGACAACATTTCTTTGAGGCATCATGTCAAATAGTTCATGTGCCTTGTTTATGCTTCCACACTTTGCATACATGTCTCCTAGGGTAGTTGCAACTACAACATCTGTCAAAATTCCCATATCCTTTATGCTTTGATGGATGTCCATACCCTGTTCCAAAGATCCCATTTGGGCATAGACAAGGAGGATGCAGGCTAAGGTTGTGGAATTTGGCTTTACACCCACCAATTGCATTTGCTTGAAAGTTTCTAAAGCCTTATCAAAAAAACCATTTTGTGCATATCTTGCAATCATTGTATTCCATGAGACAACATTTCTTTGAGGCATCATGTCAAATAGTTCACCTGTCTTGTCTATGCTTCATCACTTTGCATACATGTCTCATAGGGCAGTTGCAACTACAACATCTGACAAAATTCCCATATCCTTTATGCTTTGATGGATGTCCATACCCTATTCTGAAGATCCAATATATGGGCATAGACAAGGAGGATGTTGGCTAAGGTTGTGGAATTTGGCTTTACACCCGCCAATTGCATTTGCTTGAAATTTTCTAAAGCCTCTTTGAAAAAATCTATTTTGTGCATATATCTTGCAATCATTGCATTTCATGAGATAGCATTTCTTTGAGGCATCATGTCAAATAGTTCATGTGCCTTGTCTATGCTTCCACACTTTGCATGCATGTCTCCTAGGGCAGTTGCAACTACAACATCTGTTAAAATTCCTTTATCCTTTATTCTTTCATGGTTGTCCATACCCTATTCCAAAGATCCTAATTTGGCATAGGTAGGGAGGATGCTTGCAAAGGTTATGGAATTTGGTTTTACACATGCCAATTGCATTTGCTTGAAATTTTATAAAGCCTTTTAAAAAAATCCATTTTCTGCATATATCATGCAATCATTGCATTCCATGAGATGGCATCTTTTTGAGGTGTCATGTCAAACTATTCACATGCCTCATCTATGCTTCCACACTTTGCATACATGTCTACAAGGGCAGTTGTAAATACAACATCTGACAAAATTCATATATCCTTTATGCTTTAATGGTTGTCTATACCCTGTTCCAAAGATCCCATTTTGGCATAGGCAAGGAGGATGGTGGATATGGTTGTGGAATTTGGATTTACACATGCCTTGTCTATGCTTCCACACTTTGCATACATGTCTACAAGGGCAGCTACAAATACAACATCTGACAAAATTCGTATATCCTTTATGCTTTAATGGTTGTCTATACCCTGTTCCAAAGATCCCATTTTGGCATAGGCAAGGAGGGTGGTGGATATGGTTGTGGAATTTGGATTTACACCTACCAATTGCCTTTGCTTTAAAGTTTCTAAAGCCTTTTTGAAAAAATCCATTTTGTGCATATCTTGCAATCATTGCATTCCATGAGACAACATTTATTTGAGGCATAATGTCAAATAGTTCATGTGCCTTGTCTATGCTTCCACACTTTGCATATATGTCTCCTAGGGTAGTTGCAACTACAACATCCATCAAAAGCCACATATCCTTTATGCTTTAATGGATGTCCATACCCTGTTCTGAAGATCTCATTTGGGCATAGGCAAGGAGGATGTTGGCTAAGGTTGTGGAATTTGTCTTTACACCCGCCAATTGCATTTGCTTGAAAGTTTCTAAAGCCTTATCAAAAAAACCATTTTGTGCATATCTTGAAATCATTGCATTCCATGAGACAACATTTCTTTGAGGCATACCTTGTTTATGCTTCATCACTTTGCATACATGTCTCCTAGGGCAGTTGTAACTACAACATTTGATGAAATTCCCATATCCTTTATGCTTTGATGGATGTCCATACCCTGTTTTGAAGATCCCATATTGGCATAAACAAGGAGGATTCTAGCTAAGGTTGTGGAATTTGGCTTTACACCTGCCAATTGCATTTGCTTGAAAGTTTCTAAAGCCTTTTTGAAAAAATCCATTTTGTGCATATATTTTGCAATCATTGCATTCCATGAGACATCATTTATTTAAGGCATCATGTCAAATAGTTCATGTGCCTTGTCTATGCTTCCACACTTTGCATACATGTCTTCTAGGGTAGTTGCAACTCCAACATCTGTCAAAATTCCTTTATCCTTTATTCTTTCATGGTTGTCCATACCCTATTCCAAAGATCCTAATTTGGCATAGGTAGGGAGGATTCTTGCAAAGGTTATGGAATTTGGTTTTACATGTGCCAATTGCATTTGCTTGAAAGTTTATAAAGCCTTTAAAAAAAAACATTTTCTGCATATCGTGCAATCATTGCATTCCATGAGATGCCATCTCTTTGAGGTGTCATGCCAAACTATTCACATGCCTTGTCTATGCTTCCACACTTTTCATACATGTCTACAAGGGTAGCTGTAAATACAACATCTAACAAAATTCCTATATCCTTTATTCTTTGATGGATGTCCACACCCTATTCTGAAGATCCCATTTTGGCATAAGCAAGGAGGATGTTGGATAAGGTTGTGGAATTTCATTTTACATGTGCCAATTACATTTGCTTGAAAGTTTCTTTCAAGCCTTATCAAAAAATCCAGTTTGTGCACATCTTGCAATCATTGCATTCCTTCATTTGTGATGTGCATAACATTTCTTCATTTGTGATGATGTTATAATTGTACATTCTTACAACAAGTGATTCATGCTACAATGAAGCACAACATCATGAAATAACAAGATGCATATTTACAACACTTAAGAATATGTAGTAGTGTTGCTCGTGTCATCAATACATGTTATATCCTTTACTTTCTCATGTAAATGGATAAATTATGTTTTTATTATATGATAGATAATGGATGTGTACATGTTTGCTATCAATGATAATAGATGTGTTCTTTGTACAATTTTCAAGAAATGTGAAGGTTGAAGTTACATTGCCTCATAAATGTTACCTTCTTGTCCTTCATTACCTTCAGGTAGACTTATTTCCTCACACTCACCAATCAGTGAGTGAAGTTAGCTACAATTCACAATAGAAATTATGTAAATACATGTGATAACAAATCTCTTATAGATCTTATGCAAATTTCTCATTACCTACATTGACTGTGCATTTGTCTTTCTCTTGCAAAATGAGGAAGAGGATAAGAGATAGAGAGAGATGTTTGGCATGATTTGTATATCCTCATTTCACCTTCTATATGGTTTCTATGCTTTGCATATCCTCATTTCACCTTTCTATATTTGCTTTACACCTGCCACTTTGCATACATGTCTATCAGGGCAATTGCAACTACAACATCTGACAAAATTCCCATATCCTTTATGATTTAATGGATGTAATTAGAACACATTGGATCAAGTGAGAACACCATATCAACCTAAGGAGAGTTGAGAAAATATCTAAAATTGAAGATTACAACATAGCTTTTAGTTTAGTTTCATCTACTAGAAAGGTGCTAGGAGTGAAATTTTGCATTCCATACCTTGTGGGGTTGAATTAACTATGCCAATACATCGGGGTGGGTGGTTGAATGCTAGGGGAGGTGTCCTTTTAGTGGAGAATCCTCCTAGCCATTATCGACTACTTCAAACACAGACAATCTCTCAAGAGCCCTAAGACATGTTAAGAAGTAAAAAGTGTCCAAATGTCTTTTTACCCCCTTATTTATCTCCTAGGTCCCTTAATTGCATTATATCTTCAAAATATTTCTCCCGATGCAGAATTGCCTGACACCAAGCTAGAATTGGAATGTGGGCCACTTGATTTAGCTTACCCCAGACCCAAAGGAGGCTAAAGTACCTAGGTGGTACTGCCTAGGTCCCTCCCTTTTAGTAGGGGCTAATTCAAATGCATGTCAGCCTTACACCTCTCTAGAGGTTTCTCCTTGTCAGCTTTTTTCGTTTGAATTATCGATTGTAAGTGGGAAAGCATATATAAGTGTGTTTTTGAGTTCATTATTAACCTAGATGGAGATGGCTAACTAGAGATTGTGAAGAAAAGAGCATCAAAAACATTCATTGTGATCCTAGAGTAGATTTGTATATTGTTATTGTGTGTTGTTGCAGATATGGAGCTATCACCTACCCTTCCTTAGGAGCTGAAGGATCTCCATCATTCTAAGGGCTCATCACATAGGTGATATCATTGTTTGTTCATCATTTGAATCATCATATTATCATTATTTTTAGCCTTTGCCCCCACTAGGGCATGCACTCTTTATCAATCAACAGTGCTGGGAAGCTTGAATGCTATCCTAGGATTTGACTGAGGCAAGTCGCTAAACACCATAAGCCCCAAACCCTTTTTTATCTTCTTGTGTGTAGGTTATAGGAGTGAGATCTGGAAAATACATAGCTACAAGAAGACTGAGTACAGATCAAGGTTTTGGGATCTGAAGACTATTACAAAACATTCCTTCATCAAGGACCTAGGTGGAATCGCCCTGGTCCTCCTGCCTTTTCTGGGTTTGGATTTGGCATCAGGACAACATCTAGAACAACTTTTCAGTTCACACCTTCGGCTAATTCCTTTAGTCAAGACCTAGGCAGTACCACTAAGGTCCTCCAACACCTCTACTTTTTGGAGATAGGTTCTATCACTCCCCTAATTCTCTCTATGCAATCAATTTTTGGGTTTCTATCGTATCTTCTCTATTATAAGAAAATCATTGTAAAACTAGGGTTTTCATGCATTGTTAATCTAGGGTTTGGGGAAAAGGCTAAATTAAATCTTATCCATCTATAGCATATAGGAGTTTAAAGGTTGGTAGCTAAGTCCTCCTTCATTTGGTAGTGATTTGGCTCAACCTTGTCCTTGAATGTTATATGGAAGAGGGTTTGATCTAGTTCGTATTCTAGTTATTGTCATTCTCCTTTTTCATAGTAAACATTTTGGTGAACCTGTAGCTTTGAGCATTTGCATCTTACTAATTGTTCAAATCAAATCTTGCCTTGATTTATTGCAAATTTCTCATTATTCATGTGAAAATCTTACATAATTTTGGAAAAAGTACATTACTTAGACCTTCAAAAAGCTTACATTTTAGAAAAAAATTGCATTAGGGTTTTAAAAATTCTCTTGCATGATCATATTAGTTGCATCAAACATTCATCAAATCTGATTTTACATAGTAATCTTGCATCATTTCACATCCTTCATTTGAAAATTCATAATTTCACAATTGCACATTGTGTATTTCAACATAAGAAATTCAACATCTCTTTCACATATCTTTGCGAGAAATCTTAAAATTATCTATATTGCCTTTTTGTGGAGCACTTTTAAAATCGTGATGTTTTTGATCTTTGCAGAAACTTCAAAAACCTAGTTTCCTCAAACTAGTGTCTGGGTGTACAAAAGTCTCACATATATGGCATCCAATCATAACAAGGGTGGTATGGCTCCTCCCCGATCTAACAAGAAAAGGAGGGATCCCGAACTCGTCATATCCTTCCCACCACATGAGGTCACTATTTGAGACATTGATGGTCCTCTTTATATAACATGCAACAAGAATAAATGGAAATCCTACAAGAGGAGTTCTTATTGATCCCAATTACATGACAAATGTTATCACAAAAGAATTTTTATACATGCACGATATAGCACAAGATACTTATGATCCAACCAACATAATGATAAAAGCACATAATGGTTATTTTCTTTCGACAATTGGAAACATAACACTTTGTATTAAGGTAGCCCTAGAAGCACCATTTGTCATCATTCCCACCTCAGATCTCTTTCGTGTGAAGTTAGGACATCCTTGGCTAAAATCCATAAAAGCAGTCCCCTCTACTATTCACAAGTGCTTAAAGTTCCCTCATAAAGATTGAGTGCGTGTTATCCATCACAGTGGATTTAAACCATTAGCCACTCGTGAAAATTTCAATTTGGATTATTTTTGGCCACAACCTATTGATGCAAACCAACCAATACAAGATCAATTCTTCTTGGCATATCAAAAGTATAAAGTAAAGAAGATAATTAAACTATCATATGGCAAGAATACTCTTGGACCCTCTCAGTGCTCTAAGGCTACAATTCCTTCTATTGACCAAATAGATAGTGAAAAGTAGCTCAAGCTGAAGGATTCACCTCAACCAAGAGGAAAGGGAATTTTTTCTGAGGTTCCTCCTCCACCATCCTTACAAGGATCAGGAGAAAACCTTCAAGAGTGAAGCTATCCATCACAAAATCATAAAATCACTTTTGTATCGGCTTCCTCTTCACAAAATACAAAAAATCATGAACCCTTGATGGTAGATAAAGAAATTCCCTTGGGAAATATAACTAAAAATACTAGAAGAAACATAAATGCAAGGGAAAGAAGAAGAAAGTGCTAAGCCTTAGCTTGAAAAATGTCACCGCAAGAAGAAAATATCTCCCCGAGAGAAATGGAATCAAAAGAAGAACTAAATGAAGAAGTTTTAAGTTGGGCTATAGTGCCCTATGTACCACCTATTTCATATAAAGATTAAGATTGGGAAGAAGATGATTTGATCCAGGACAACCGCTAGCATGGTTGCATTTTTAGTACCACATCCTAAATAATGAATCGGGTAAGTATTTCACCACTTAGCCACACTTGATGTAACACCTCTTCGATTTGCTCTCAAGGGTGACCTCCTCCTAGATATACATGTTGTTGTGTTGTGTTCTCCCATGTAGTGTTAAATGTTTGTTTAGGTCTCCTTGGATGACCCTTGATACTCTTGTAAGTTCAAGGATACAAGGAGACTGCCTCCGTTGTGACTTTCCTCCTATTTGTTTCTCTATTATTCTACACTTCTCTTGTTGCAATTGTTGTGTGTAGTGCCTTGGGGGCATAGTGTTGTGGAGGGTGATTTGGGGGCATCCTTCCATGTTAGGGCCCTAAGTCACTTTTGTTTCCTCTCTCATTTTTCATGATTTCATTCTTCTGTTGTTCTTGTGTCTCTACTAGTCGATGGATGATGATAACAAATATACATTTCTAATAAGGACCATGCATCCCTAAAACAAGAAAACAAAAATGGACCTAGTCCATATATGAAGACAGGGTTAATTTCTTACTAATGTTTGAATAGTAGAATCACTTTTGTCGTGTTGTGATCTTGTATCGTATTGTGAAATTGTTGTAACAAGCCTTTGTAATACTCTAAATCTACTTCTATGCACTTTGAAATGTTTTTGTCTCACCTTGTAGCTACACTCAGTTCTAAGATACCTAAAGTATAACCTTGCAGCTATACTTGGTTTTGAACCCGTAAGTATAGCCTTGGATTGTTTGAGTGGTATGTTGCCTTATTTTTGTATTAGTTTCATGAAATGATTTGGTTCTTATCTTAGATTAGATTTTCTAACCAAAATTTGTTTTGATCTCCATGATCTTTCATATAAATGCATATTATTGATCAATGATTATTAGCAAATGATATTTATGTGTTTCTATTGTGATTGTTGGGAACAATTCAACAATTGTAAGCACATGTCACTTTGGGGCATGGGCTTTGCAAAAGCTCTTGTTCCCTCGCGTGTTTTCAACCTTACCTTAAACATGTTTGCTACTGGCAAGCAGGAGCAACCACTTTAAGGTGGGGGCATATATTGTGGTAAATGCATGGATATCTTAGATATTGTGATAGAATGTGTTGTATAATACCTTTTCACTGTAAGGTGTCTCCGTGATGCAGGTGCAGTTGTATACTTTGAATTTTGTGTGCGTATGCTTCCTTTTCACTATAAGGCATCTCCATGATGTAGGTGGGGTTGTATACTTTGAATTTTGTGTGTGTGTGCTTCCTTTTCACTGTAAGGCATTTTCATGATGTAAGGTGGGATTGTATACTTTGAATTTTGTGTGTGAATGCTTCCTTTTCACTGTAAGACATCTCTATGATGTAGGTGGCATTGTATACTTTGAATTTTGTGTGCACGCATGCTTCCCTTTCACTATAACATGTCTAGGTGATGCAGGTGGGGTTGTATGCTTTTGTTCACTGTAAGGTGTCTTCATGATGCAAGTAGAGTTGTGTATATCTCTGAGAAGATTGCATGACTCATTTTTGAAAGCCCTTCTGTGGAAGGCAGGGTTGTGCATTCCCTTGTGTGGTTGTACATCCTTTTTTTAAAAGTCCTCTCGCAGGAGGCAGGGTCGAGTCTTGAGTTACTCACGCTTAAGCATGTTTTTGGCAGTTGTCGTAGTGTGGCGATGAGCCCCTCGACCGTCTGGTGTGTTTGGCATGTCTTAGATGGTGGAACATAGTAATGAACTCCTCCCCATTGCCCGTGTTTGTTGTGTATATGACGTATAGTGGGCCGACAACACACTCTACAATGCTCATGTATTCTGTGTGTTTTTCATGTGTTTTCCACAAGTTTTATGGTGGCACGTAGCGATGAGCTCCCCCCACGCCATGTGTCTTGTATGTTTTGTGGTGGTGTGTAGCGATGAGCTCCCCCCACGCCATGTGTCTTGTATGTTTTGTGGTGGTGTGTAGCGATGAGCTCCCCCTACATTGTGTGTTTTGATGGTGGCACATAGTGATGAGATCCCCCCATCGTCTATTAGTATTGTGTAATTGTTTAATCATGTCCTCTCTTCATGTATGCTTCATGTATTGCAGTACTATGTTCATGTCTTCTCCGTGTATTGCGTGCTTCTATATTATTTTCTTCATGTTTTACATGATTATCAAGTGTTTTCTTATGTTTGCCTAAGCTTGGGGGCTAGAGATGGTCTTCCAAACTTGGGGCATACTATTGGCTCTAGTGTTTGACGTGCTTGATGTGTTTTCGATCATACTTTAATGTGTGTACTGATCGTAAGATCATACACACATTAAAGTGGGGGCTAAATGTTAAGGATTAAAGAGTGTCCACATGTCTTTTTACCCCCTTATTTAGCTCCTATGTCCCTTAATTGCATTATATCTTCAAAATGTTTCTCCTGATGTAGAATTGTCCGACACCAAGTTGGAATTGGAATGTGGGCTACTTGATTTAGCTTACCCCGAATCCAAAAGAGGCTAAAGGACCTGGGCAGTACTGCCCAAGTCCCTCCCTTTTGGTCAAGGCTAATTCAAATGCATGTTGGCCTTACACCTCTCTAGAGGTTTCTCCTCGTCGACTCTTTTGGTTTTGAATTGCCGATTGTAAGCGGGAAAGCATATATAAGTGTGTTTTTGAGTTTATTATTAACCTAGATGTAGATGGCTAACTAGAGATTTTGAAGAAAAGAGCATTCATTGTGATCCTAGAGTAGATTTGTATATTGTTATTGTGTGTTGTTGCAGATATGGAGCTATCACCTATCCTTCCTTAGGAGTTGAAGGATCTCCATCATTATAAGGGCTCATCACATAGGTGATATCATTATTTGTTCATCATTTGAATAATCATATTATCATTGTTTTCAGCCTTTGCCCCACGAGGCCATGCACTTTTTATCAATCAACGGTGTTGGGAAGCTTGAATGCTATATTAGGATTTGAATGAGGCAAGTCCCTAAACACCATAATCCCCAAACCCCTTTTTATCTTCTTGTGTCCAGGTTATAGGAGCGAGATCTAGAAAATACAGAGCTATAAGAAGACTGAGTGCATATCAAGGTTTTGGGATCTAAAGACTGTTACGAAATATTCCTTCATCAGGGACATGGGCAAAACCACCCTGGTCCTCCTACCTTTTTTGGGTTTGGATCTGGCATTAGGACAATGTCTAAAACAACTTTCCAGTTCACACCTTTGGCTAATTCCTTCAATCGGGACCTGGGCAGTACCACCAAGGTCCTCTGACACCTCTACTTTTTGGAGATAGGTTCTATCACTCCCCTAATTATCTTTGTGCAATCAATTTCTGGGTTTTTGTCATATCTTCTCCGTTATAAGCAAATCATTGTAAAACTAGGGTTTTCATGCATTGTTAACCTAGGGTTTGAGGAAAAGGCTAAATTAAATCTTATCCATCTATAGCATATAGGAGTTTTAAGGTTAGTAGCTAAGTCCTCCTTCATTTGGTAGTGATTTGGCTTGGCCTTGTCCTTGAATGTTATATGGAAAATGGTTTGATCTAGTTCATATTCTAGTTATTGTCATTCTCCTCTTTTATACTAAACAAGACAAAAAAAGGTGTCAAACTTTGGACCGACTATTTTGTCAAACCATGACACCTATGAATGTCTTTTTTTCATGTATAGGTGGATTTCAAGTCCACCTATGAATACCTACCTCAGTTTTTTTAAATCAATTTTGTTTGCCTATAGTGGGAAAGAACGCATTGTTCCAAAATGCTTCAATTTCATGCAGTGGAAAGGTGCTAGGAGTGCGATGTTGTAAGATCGTGGGGTCGAACTGATTGCACCAACATGTTAGGATGGGAGGTTACATTCTATGGGAGGTCTCATTTCATGGGCCAAGTGTCCCAGTCGTTCCAGGTTGCAGGCTACTGGCAAAGTCACTTAAGATCACTAAGAGCAAAAAATTGCTGAACTTTGATAGAGCAGTTATTAGAATTCATGGTAGCTAGGAATGTTTCATTTGGACCTACAAGTGCATGTGGGGTCTATCCACAATAACCTCTTCTGGTTTTGTTCAACTCATATCCATTTGATCGTGCCAAAATTAAATCCATTCTTGCAAAATGCATCAGTGACATGCAACACAACCTTGCCAGGAGCCATATTTTTAATTTTGCTCATCGTGGGGATGGACTGACTGGGCCAATGCGTTGGGGTGAGTGGGTAAATACTAGGGGAGTTTTTGTTTCATGTACCAAGTGTCTCAGTCATTCTAGGCTGCAGGCTATCAGTAAAGTCACTTAAGATCCCTAAGAGCAAAAAATGCCAAACTTTGACGGAGCAGTTCTCGATATTTGTGGTAGCTGGGAATGTTCCATTTAGACCTATAGGTGCATGTGGGGTCTTTCCACAATAACCTCTCCTAGTTTTGGTCAACTCCAATCCATTTGACTGTGCCAAAATTAAATGCATTCTTGCAAAATGCTTTGGATTCAAACAGTGGAAAGGTCCTAAGAGTGAAATTTTGCATTCCATAGCTCGTGGGGCCAAACTGACTACGCCAATGCATTGAGGTGGGCAGGTAAATTCTAGGGGAGGTCTCGTTTCATGCACCAAGTGCCCTAGTCGCTCCAAGCTGCAGGCTACCG
The DNA here is from genome assembly GCA_027924645.1 of Cunninghamia lanceolata. Classification (NCBI taxonomy): domain Eukaryota; kingdom Viridiplantae; phylum Streptophyta; class Pinopsida; order Cupressales; family Cupressaceae; genus Cunninghamia; species Cunninghamia lanceolata. The sequence continues at coordinate 8,957,422 of BSBN01000246.1, forward strand.
ACAAAGTTACTTAATATCCCTAAGAGCAAAAAATACCAAACCTTGATGGAGTAGTTCTCAGAATTCGTGGTAGCTGGGAATGTTCTGTTCAAACCTACAAGTGCATGTCGGGTCTCCACACAATAGCCTCTCCTAATTTTTGTCAACTCCAATCCGTTTGACCATGCCAAATTTAAATGCATTCTTGCAAAATGCATTAGTGACATGTAGCACAACCTTGCCAGGAGCCATATTTTTCATTCTACTCATTGTGGGGCTGAACCAATTGTGCCAATGCATTGGGGTGGGTGGGTAAATGCTAGGGGAGGTCTCATTTCATGCACCAAGTGTTAGAAATGAAAGCAACACTACTTCAATGGAAATTTGATTCGAGATAAATTTCAACAATTTTTAACTGTGTGCTATTAACAATGGAGATTGTAACAAAACATAAACCCATAATACAGAAATATACCAGAAGCAGAATGAAGCACATAACACAAGTGTTTAACGTGGAGAAAACCCTTTCAAGTAAAAAACTCCACCAAGAAAAGATGTCAAGTTGTATTATCTTCACAAAAGGAGATTACAAATATATTCACTTCCTCTGTCCTCCAACCTTCACTCCGGTAGAACTTGGGTACCTGTAAACTGTTATTATGCATCTCATCTACTATGCTATGGTTTATATAGAATTTACACAACCTCAAGACATTAAATGACTTCTTACAAGCCCATAACACTTGTCAAGAGTCAACAATACAACCTTGGGCATCCATGGCCAAGAATAGGCTCTTACAGGGTCATAAATGCTGTCATACATGCATCCTACACTTGGGAAAATGTGCCCATGAAAGCTTGAATGCCTTGGGGCTAAAAATAGCCACTTACAGCATCTTATGATGCGTCATATGCTATTATAAGTTTCATAGATTCTTATGACAACTTATAGTTGTCATAAAATCTCTTACACCTTCTTATAGCATCTATGACGTGCATCATAACACTAAAAATAGATTATTCTTCCACATGTGCACCCCACTTTGACCAATTACCATTTACCAAAGTAAATAACATCCCGTAACTACTGCGAGTAACTCCGAGACCTACCATGCAGTAACTCTGTAATTACTATGGACAATAAATAATTTTTACCACTGCCAGTGAAACTTGTACATCCTTTATGGGTAATTACAAATTACAAATAATAAATGGAATAAATACAATATTAGGATTTACAAGGTTAATGGCACCTTATCCCAACATTCTCCCACTTGACATTATACATTGTAAATCAACCCATAGGAAATCAAATGAAAAATAATCAGCCACTAGAAAAAAGGCCCATGGCCTCTCTACACCATATGAACTTATCTGTGCTCATAGGCTTAGTCAATGAATCTGCAACATTCTCCTGAGTGCTTATCTTCTTCAGCTCAATCTCTCCATTTGCAACCAACTCTTGAACAAAGTGATACTAAACATCAACATGCTTAGTCCGAGCATGACACATCAGATTCTTGGCCAAATAGATAGCACTCTGGCTATCACAACCAATCTGAATGATCCTGCAATCAAAACCAATACCTGTACACAGTCTCCTCAACCAAACTACCTCCTTAGAGACATGTGTAGCAGCCATATACTCTGCTTATGTGGTGGACAAAGCAACTGTGGGCTACCTCTTACTCATCCAACTCACTGCACCTCCAAACAGAGTAAACACATACCCACTAGTGGACCTTCGACTATCCAAGTCACCTGCCCAATCTGCATCAACAAAACCCTATATGTCCAAAGATTTATCAGTACTATCGGTACCAGAATAAACCAAACAATGGTCAAGAGTACCTGCAAGATATTTAAACACCCTCTTCGCATAATTCCAATGCTGTCTACAGGGTTAGACATAAATCTGTTCAAAACTCCCACTGCTTGGGCAATATCTGGTCTAGTACAAACCATTGCATACATCAAACTCCCTATAGAACTAGCATATGGCACATTAGACATATCCTCAAGATCATCCTTAGTCTTTGGACACATATCTAATGAAAGCTTAGTACCAATGGGTAAAGGAACTCTAACTAGGTTACAGTCCTGCAAACTAAACCTCTACAAAATAGTATTCACATACTTACTTTGTGATAACCAAAGCTTTCTATTAACTCTATCCCTCTTGATCTCCATTCCCAAAATATAACTTGCAGCACCAAGATCCTTCATCTCAAATGCACCTGAAAGTTAGGCTTTAAGCTCACTGATCATACCCTTAGTATTGTTGAAAAACATGTCATCAACATACAAAGCAATAACCAGTATAGAATCATCAACACAATAAATGTAAACACAATGATCCTCCTCACTTCTAACAAAACCCAATTTCAAAACAAATGAGTCAAACTTTTGATACCACATTCTGGGGGATTGTTTCATACCATAAAGAGACCTCTTTAACCTGCAAACCCAATGTTCCTTTCCTTTTACTTCAAAACCTATAGGTTGTTGCATATAAATTTCTTCTTCAAGATCTCCATGCAAGAATGTAGTCTTAACATCCATTTGCTCAATCTCCCAATCATAAGCTGCACCAATGGATAAGAGAAATCTAATAGAAGTCAATTTAGCAATAGGAGAGAATATCTCACCAAAATCAACTCCCTCTCTGGGAGTAGCCCTTGGCTACCAGTCTAGCCTTGTACTTCTCCAATGACCCATTTGCTCCAAACTTCTTCTTGAAGACCCACTTACACCCTATGGCCTTTCTTCCTTTGGGCAAACGAACAAGATCCCAGGTGTTACAAGAGTCTAAAGCCATCATCTCCTCCTGCATGGCTAACTACCAAGACTCACTATCATCTACAGAAATAGCTTCCCTGTAGGATCTAGGTTCATTGTTAGTACTCAATAAAGCATATACACAACGGAAATCTGGTGGGCTATACCTGTCAACTAGATTCTGTTGTCTTGTGGATCTCCTCAAGGGTGGAGTAATAGACTCTACTCATTCTTTTGCATGATCATCTGCAACAACTTCTTCTGTAACAACAGACTCATCCTCATCAGAACTACTTGAATCTCCTTCTTCTTCTTCACCCCCCAATGCATCATTTTGTTCTTCCTGAGGTGTAGCATCCTGCTGTAAATCAAAGTGCACCTTCTTTACCTTTTCATCTTTTTCTTTTGGCTACCTAGGTTTAGAAATAGCTCTAAGTTCCCTAAAAATAACATCTCTAGAAAAAATAATCCTACGGGTTAGTGGATTCCAAAGCTTATAACCTTTCACATTATCACCATATCCAATGAATGTACACTTTTTAGCTTTTGGATCCAACTTAGATCACTTTTCTTTAGGCACATGAACAAAAGCCTCACAACCAAAAACCCTTAAATGTGAAACAAAAGGTTTCTTACCTATCCACACTTCATAAGGTGTCAAATCAAGAGCCTTACAAGGAGATCTATTTATCAAGTAGCAAGCAGTACACACAGCCTCCGCCCAAAAGCATTTATCCAACTGTGCATCACTAAGCATACATCTGGGCCTTTCCATAATTGTTCGGTTCATCATTTCTACAACACCATTCTTCTGTGGTGTATACGGAGTTGTCTTTTATCTGATTATACCTACATGCTTGCAAAACTCATCAAATTCTTTAGAGCAATATTCCCCTCCATTATCAGATCTTAATATTTTTATCTTTAAACTTGATTGGTTCTCTACTAAGACTTTGAATTCCTTAAACTTAGTGAAAACTTCAGATTTATGCTTCATAAAATAAATCCATGTAAATCTGGATACATCATCAATGAAGGTTACAAAATAAAAAGATTTTTTGATAGATTCATTATTGACAGGTCCAAACACATCTATATGAATAATTTCTAACTTCTCTTTTGCTCTATTGCTTCCCGAAGGAAATTATTTTCTATTTTGTTTACCAAACACACAATGCTTACAGAAATCAAAGTGCTCATCAGAATAGGAGAAACCATCTAACAAATTTTTATTCTTAATAGTTTTTAATACATTATTACTTGTGTGGCCCAATCTATGGTGCCACAACATACATTTATTTTTAGTATTAGCCTCAAATACATAGGAGGCATTATAAACTGTAGTGGCTTCAAGCTTGAACAGGCTTCTGATTCTCTTCCCCTTTGCTACCACCAAGTTCCCTCTCACTAATCTACAGCCATGCTTGTCAAATGTCACATGCGTTCCCAAATCATTCAACTTCAAAACTAAAATTAGATTTCTAGCTAATCCAGGAACATGCAAAACACCAGGGAGAGTTTTAATCCTCCCATCACTGAAACACAACAATACCTTTCCTTTCCTGACAATCGAATATGAAGAGTTGTCACCAAGGTAGATATTACCTCCATCATATTCTTCATATGAGGAGAACCATTCCTTATGCGGTCATATGAAATGAGAATCCCGAGTCAACCAACTAGTGATCATTAGAAACAAGATTACATGCAAAAAGTAAAACTTCTTCACCTGCATTCGAGGACTTTTCTGAAGCACTCTCCCACTATTTCTTGGAGTTTCTGCACTCCTTCACATGTCCCCTTTTACCGTAATTCCAACACTTAACTCTATTCTTTTTACCATGAGTCTTAGACTGGCCCTTGGACTTGTCCTTAGTCCCTTTCTGATCTCCTTTAGGTCCTCTTTCCTTAGACCTTCCCCTGACACTAAGAGTATCCCCTGAACTATTTGAACTCTTCTTCCTTAATTCCTGTGATAGTAGCACTAAAATAAGAGCATCCAACTTTAGATCTGCAAGGTTAGCAGTGATAGAAAGGATAACATTCTCCCAAGACTTAGGTAAAGAACAAAGAAGTAAGATACATTTATCTTCCTCACTAAACTCAACATCTACTGAATCAAGTTGACTCACTAACAAATTAAAAGAATTTAAATGCTTTGCAACTGATTCACCTTCTCGCATTTTCATGGAAAATAATTTTCTTTTTAAATAAATTTTATTTACCATACTCTTGGCTTGATAGATCTCACCCAACTTGTATGCAGTCTCTTCCTTTGCGACATTCAACAAGACAGAATTTGAAAGACACAACCGGATGGTTCCCCGTGCCTTCTATCCAGTCTATCCCACTCATCTTGAGAGACATCATCAGGTTTCTTCTCTTTTTGAACAGCCAACCATTGGTTTCTTTCTTCCAACAAATATTCCATTTTCAACTTCTACAACTCATACCCCGTTTCGTTGAACTTCTCAATGTCCAATCGAGAGGTTGATGCAACAGTGGATGCAACCATAATAACAACACAAGATCTACAAAACAAACAAAACCAAATCTCCCACTGCAGCTATAGCTTCCACACTACCACCTAAGAGTCAAAGTTGGCTAGGCTATGATACCAAATGTTAGAAATGAAAGCAGCACTACTTCAGTGGAAATCCGATTCGAGATAAATTTCAGCAATTTTTAACTGTGTGTTATTAACAATGGAGATTGTAACAAAACATAAACCCACAATACAGAAATATACCAGAATCGGAATGAAGCACATAACACAAGTGTTTAACGTGGAGAGAACCCTTTCGGGTTAAAAACTCCACCAAGAAAAGAGGTCAAGTTGTATTATCTTCACAAAAGGAGATTACAAATACATTCACTTCCTCTGTCCTCCAACCTTCACTCCAATAGAACCTAGGTACCTGTAAACTGTTATTATGCATCTCATCTACTATGCTATGGTTTATATAGAATTTACACAACCTCAAGACATTAAATGACTTCTTACAAGCCCATAACACTTGTCAAGAGTCAACAATACAACCTTGGGCGTCCATGGCCAAGAATAGGCTCTTATGGGGTCATAAATGTTGTCATACATTCTCCTACACTTGGGAAAATGTGCCCATGCAAGCTTGAATGCCTTGGGGCTAAAAATAGCCACTTACAGCATCTTATGACGTATCATATGATATTATAAGTCTCATAGATTCTTATGACAACTTACAGTTGTCATAGAATCTCTTACACCTTCTTACAACATCTATGACGTGCGTCATAGCACTAAAAATAGATTATTCCTCCACATGTGCACCCCACTTTGACCAATTACCATTTACCATAGTAAATGACATCCCGTAACTACCACCAGTAACTTTGGGACTTACTGTGCAGTAACTTTGTAATTACCGTGGATAGTAAATAATTTTTACCACCGTCAGTGAAACTTGTACATCCCTTATGGGTAATTATAAATTACAAATAATAAATACAATATTAGGATTTACAAGGTTAATGGCACCTTATCCCAACACCAAGTGTCCCAGTCGTTCTGGGTTGTTGGCTACCGGCAAAGTCACTTAAGATCCCTAAGAGCAAAAAACTGCCAAACTTTGATAGAGCACTTCTTAGAATTCATGGCAGTTGGAAATGTTTTGTTTGGACCTACAGGTGCATGTGTGATCCGCCCACAATAACTTCTCCTAGTTTTGGTCAACACCAATATGTTTGACCATGCCAAAATTAAATGCATTCTTATAAAATGCATCAGTGGCATGCAACACAACCTTGCCAGGAACCATATTTTTCATTCTGCTTGTCATGGGGCTGAACTGACTGTGCTAATGCGTCGAGGTGGGTGGGTAAATTCTAGGGGAGATCTCATTTTGTGTGCCAAGTGTCCCAGTCGTTCTGAGTTGTAGGCTACTGGCAAAGTCGATTAAGATCCTTAAGAGCAAAAAATGCAAAACTTTGACGGAGCAGTTCTCAGAATTCGTGGCTACTGGAAATGTTCCATTTAGACCTATAGATGCATGTGGAGTCCACCCACAATAACCTCTCCCATTTTTGGTCAACTCCAATCCATTTGATCCTGCTGAAATTAAATGGATTCTTACAAAATGCATCAGTGGCATACAACACAACCTTGCTAGGAGCCATATTCTTTGTTCTGCTCATCGTGGGGCCGAACCGACTGCGCCAACATATTGGGGTGAGTGGTTAAATTCTAGGGGAGGTCTCATTTCATGTGCAAAAAATTTGATTTAATTTCAGCACGATCAAATGGATTGCAGTTGACTAAAACCGAGAGAGGTTATTGTGGGCAAACCCCATGTGCACTTGTAGGTCCAAAACAAGACCTCCCCTAGCATTTACCCACCCACACTAATGTGTTGGCATAGTTGGTTTGGCCCCGCAAGCTGTGGAATGCGAAATTTCACTCCTAGCACCTTTCCACTACATGAAACTGAAGCATTTTGCAAGAATACATTTAATTTTGACACGGTCAAACAGATTGGAGTTGACCACAATTGGAAGAGGTTATTGTGGATGGACCCCACATGCACCTGTAGGTTTGAACGAAACATTTCTAGCTGTCATGAATTTTGAGAACTGCTCCATCAAAGTTTGGTAATTTTTTGCTCCTAGGGATCTTAAGTGACTTTGCTAGTAGCCTACAACCCAGAATGACTGGGACATTTGGTGCATAAAATGAGACCTCCCTTAGCATTTACCCACCCACCCCAATACGTTGGCACAGTCAGTTCAGCCCCACGATGAGTAAAACAAAAAATATGGCTCCTGACAAGGTTGTGCTACATGCCACTGATGCATTTTGCAAGAATGCATTTAATTTCAGCATGGTCAAATGGATTGGAGTTGGAAAAAATTGGGAAATGTTATTGTGGGTGGACCTCACATGCACTTGTAGGTCCTAACAAAACATTCCGAGCTACCTCAAATTCTAAGAACTACTCCGTCAAAGTTTGGCAATTTTTTGCTTTTAGGGATCTTAAGTGACTTTGTCAGTAGCCTATAGCCCATAACGACTGGGACACCTAGTGCATGAAACAAGACCTCCCCTAGCATTTAACCACCCACCTCGATGCATTGGCATAGTCAGTTTAGCCCCACGAGCTGTGGAATGCAAAATTTCACTTCTAACACCTTTCCGCTGCATGAAACTAAAACATTTTGCAAGAATGCATTTAATTTTGACACAATCAAACGGATTGGAGTTGACCAAAACCAAGAGAGGTTATTGTGGATGGACCCCACATGCACTTATAGGTCCAAACAAAACATTCCTAGGTGCCACAAATTCTGAGAACTACTCCGTCAAAGTTTGACAGTTTTTTGCTCTTAGGGATCTTAAGTGACTTTGCTGGTAGCTTGCAGCTCGAAACGAATGGGAGACTTGGCGCATGAAACAAGACCTTCCCTAGAATTTACTCATCCACCCCGATGTGTTGGTACAGTCAGTTTGGCCCCATGAGCTATGAAATGTAAAATTTCACTCCTAGCACCTTTCCACTTTATGAAACTAAAGCATTTTGGAACAATGTGTTCCTTGCCACCATAGGCAAATGAAATTGATTTAAAAAAATTGAGGTAGGTATTTGTAGGTGGACTTGACATCCACCTATACATGCAAAGAATATGTTTGTAGGTGTCACAGTTTGACATAACAGTCCATCCAAAGTTTGACACCTTTTTTGTCTTAGGGCTCTTGAGAGATTGTCTGCATTTGATGTAGCTGATAATGACTAGGAGACTTCACAACTAAAAAAACATCTCCCCTATAATTTACCCACCCACCCAGATGTGTTGGAACCATCCATTTGGTCCTAGGAGATGTCGAATGTAAAAATTCAGTCGTAGTACCTTTCTAATAGATGAAAATTTAGTACTATAAAGGTGTTCTCACTTGATCCAGTGTGTTGTAGGGCATCAATTAAGGCTGCCCTTACCACTTCTATCAATTGTTCACACCAAATGTGAAGAAACAAATGAGGGTTTGTCATTAAAACTCATAGTAACATCCTTGTCATTAAAACTAATAGTAACATCATGATATTATGGTCTTAATCTCCTCATAGGATACATGACAAAGCCAGTTTGAAGTAAGATATTTGTATAATTTCATGATACAAAGATAATTTTGATGTATTAGTTGCAACTATGGTTTCCATGAATGAAACCATAATGTAACATGATGAAACAATCTTCGAAGGAATCCCTATTACTATGATGCATGAAGAACCATGGCTACTCCCAAGCTTGATAGAGGATATTTTGGCCAATAATGCCGCCATTGGTACTATGAAACCTTCAAAATCTTAGGGCATGCAAGACAAATGAGAACAATCATCAATTTGACTCCAAAGGACATAATGACATGACCCTTCAAGCAAACAAGGCCTTTCAAGCAAAAATAATGACATGACCCTTCAAGTGAATGAATAATCATCAAATTGACTCCAAAGGACATATCATCATGAAATAATCATGAAAACCTACCTTACTTTCCTTCCAAAACCAACTTCAGGATTATGCCTACCTCAGGATTATGCCTACCTCCATCACACTCAAATCCTACATGCAAATGCAATTGCACTATTTAGCTAAAATGAGTACACCAACATGATGAAATTGCAATTGACTTAGTTTGATCAAACTAACTCACTAATCATGATTCTGGGGAATATCCAAATGCATCAACAACCATTCCATTCAATCATAAGCTCTATAATGAAACGAATCTAATCAACTAGGACCAAGGAGCACATATAAGAAGGTAAGAAAGATGTCAAAAATATAGAAGGTGAAATGAGAATAGCAAAGTAAAATAACATACCTTTATGTCATTCTAGTGATTCAATCTAATGAACCATTTGGGTATGCTCTACTCTTTATTGTGTTGAGTATTACTTCATGGTCAGACTCACAAACTTTCCACAAGTTTCTATTCAACGGTCTACCCCCATATTTGATCAAATGAACATTGTGACCACAACAAGGTTAGAATAATGAAGAATCTTCATATGTGTGTCAAAGTCCTTGAACAAACACACATCAGACTTCTTCACTGGGTAACTTCTAAGTTATGTTCTAATAACAACTATTGATCATGTAGGGTACTCGATGTTTTCTCCATCTATAACAGGGGCATCTAATTTATTTTTTGCCTCAACACAATGACATGAATAATAATACGTTCCTACTTCATTGTCTTCAGCTACAATAACTACATAAACATGCCCTGCATTGATATGTGCATTCAGTTTGATGAATAGAGTCAACAATACAAAAAAACTACAAAATAAGATGGAATATTGAATTTTATTAAATTTGAATGCTGATAATACCTGGTTGGACTGGATCTTAAACATGGTCAAAGTCAACTGATTATTCAATCTCTCTGAGTTGTAGTGTTGTCGAGAGTCGATACATGTCAATCAGGCTTAAACTTCTTGTACACCATTCATCGACCCACTCTTTTGACTCACATTCATACCAAGCTTGATCTGTACATGAAGAATAAAAGCATACCATCCACTGCATATGAATACTCCATGAACCTACATTAGAGATTCTAAAAGAGTGTAGCTCACTCGATCCTGTTAGTGTACAACAATCCCCATATTTTGCAATGTTAGTATCATCAACCAACCAAAAAAATCTATGAACTATAGACTTATCTTCATTACCTAGACCCATTGTAGCATTACACCATTTGACAATAGATCTTGCGTCTGTTAACTTTGCATTGTCTTCGTACTTCAACTCTTCTCATGCTAATGCTTTTTTGATACATGCTCCTGCACCATCATGCCCCCTCTTTCGATGCTCAGCCTCGAAGAAATTCTACATATGTTGAACACCATTTATCCTATGCATCCTACTCAACCAATAGAACATCTAAAAATTCTTGAATTGTGATGCACAATTATCTAACCATATGATATGCTGACCAAATGATATGCTCCTTCTAGCCAAATCACAGTAGAACATCTGAAAGCATCCTTGCACGAACTCTGTAGAATGTGTGTGATCATCACTGATATAAAAATGATACTCCCTCAAGGTCTTCCTGTTGTCCTTTGTATTATCGTCTGCATGAATGAATGCTATATGCACAAATATAGCAACTTGTGTAGAGTTGTAATACTATGATTGCATCTCATTCTGTGGTTGTAGTGTGTAGTTCTCTAAAAAGTGAACAACTGAAATGATGGTATCGAGTGGAAACATGTCCTTGCATAACTTGAATTGCAAGTCCAACCATCAAGCTCTATCGGTATGCCTTGCATACTCGTAAACTATATTCTCTCAGAAAATAGAGATAAACTGATACACTGGAATATTTTCAATGACCAATTCACACATTTTTGCTCCTTTACCATCTTTTAGACTATATTCCATTATCTTATATTTGCCAAAACATACTAGTTCATTTCCAATTGCATGTGTGTTCTCCATATGTTCACAAATTGGCAAATGTTGCAACCCACCACAATGATCACATGTGCCATTCAAGCATAAGTTCTTGTGGAATAATTGACCATCCACTCTTTGACATAAGATGCTCGATATGATATCTCTTGAAGATCTAGGTGGAAACTTTATACTACACTCCTGCAAAACATCGTTAGTATGCAAATCTACACATATATATCTACAAACATCATAATGATTAGAAAACTCAATATGTACTCTACAACAAGTTGTGCATGTGTGATTTATTTTGACATGAAAAAGCTATACCATTTTAAAATACCTTTGATTAATTTTGATTTGAGGATACATCTCTTGAAATTTATTGAAAAATTGTGTGAGTTGCATCCAAAAAATGCTTTGGATGTGGCTCATGGTTTTGACAACCAATTCTCCTCCTTACAACATCTCTTGCATTAGGAGATACCCTTGTGTTATTTTTCTAAAAATTTTCAATAAGGGATCTCAAAGCTTCAACAACAACTTTATCTTTCTGTGGGAGTCTCCTAGAGAATGCCCACAATTCATTGTTATTTGGGTCCTCAACTCTTTCACACCTTCTAATGGCTCTCATTAGAGTTTTTCTACTTATTTTCAATGTTTCACTTGTCTTTCTAATGAGGCGAGCTTTCTTTGTTTGATGGCTTACTATTATCGATGTAATGAGACATCGTGTGACATTACTATCCTTAGTGCGTGAGGTGGAACCCACACTCTCATATGCACTCATTAGATTCTTTACAATTGATTTTTCACTTGAAGCATCTGATGTTCTTAGGCCAAGAATCTTCGTAATGGGCCTAAATTTTATATTTCTCATCAATTCAACAAATAGTTGACATCTTTTGATTTCATTTATGTTCTCAAAAAATAATTTCCATATCTTATTGGCATATGTTTGGCAAGTACACTTGGGAATCTTATCCTGCATGGGCTTCAAAACATTCTCATCGATATTAATTAGAAACTCAGGCTTTCTATGCAAAATTCTAGGAGACATTTTCAATGGTAAAGTTGACTTGGTTTTAAGAATTTCTTCAATATATACTTGAGATAGGATAGATGGCGTACCTTCAATTAGAGATGGAAAAGATGAAAAGCCTTGAATTTGAGATGGAGAATATGGTGTACCTTCAACTGACATATGAATTATGGCGTGCCTCCAACTTGAGAAGAGAATGATGATGTACCTTCAACTTGACCTGTGAAAGATGAAGTGCCTCCAACTTGAGAAGAGAATGATGATGTACCTTTAACTTGACTCGTGAAAGATGGAGTGCCTTCAACTTTTAGATTCAATTTCCTCGTTGAATGGAGGTTTTGCATTCATTGCCTTTGTGCCACCAATTCCATCTCTCTCTTAACTTGATTAGATGATTCATGTTCCTCTTGAATTGGCAACAATGGTATGTCTTCTTCTATGATTGTCATTTTCCAACTTTCGCAAAGTTGCCTCATTCCTTCTCTTTTCTTCACATTCTTAGTTTCACGCTCTTCTAGTGTTAGTCTTTGCTCGTTTCCTCGGCATGATGATGATTTCTATATGCATCATGAATGAGACAGAGATAAATTAGTCCATCTTGGTACAATAGAGTAAAGTAATCTCATACACAAATCTCAAAATAATCATATAATTAAAGTGAATAAATGATTATAAATCTAAAAATTTATAGTTTCCTAGGGTGGTCCAACCCGAAACATGCAGATTGCACACATGCCATATACTAGCAATCTTTTACAAATCAAGATTAAGCTAGGATAACATTCAAATTACAAGTCAAGATGACATATCGTACCATTCTTGAACTTCATGGAGTAACTAACATTCATTGTTCATATGATATTTAAGAATGTATCATAGCAATACAAAGGAACTTTTCCAACACTTACAATGTCTTTTATCTCTCTCTATATATAGAAATCAACTTTTTCATACTATGTTTTTAGCATCACATCAATGGCCAAGATTACTTTGATCCTAATGCTTAGATTTAGTCCTATGATCTCAAGTCAAAATCATTTCGTTTTGGCTACAAGAGTTCTCCATCATTGGAATAAGGGTCTCTTAGGATATGGTCAACATTTACAAATGGTGATAGGCACAATCTCTAGGTTGATTTCATATTTTCTTAACATATCTTCTCAAACACACTTGTCTCCTTCATCTAGGTGAATTGGGAATGCAATTTCCAAGGTAACGACTTTAGTTGACAAGCATAAATTGTTCTATAAGGATCTTCAAATCATGTAGTATTCCTTATTTTATCATAAATCTTCAATAGAAAGGCAACTTCCTTATAGCAATAGAATAATTTGCTACCCTTTTTTACCTTTTTTTATTCTCATATTTATAGATAAAATTGTATGGAGCTTGGTTTTTTTAGAACAACAACAAATCAAGTCATCAAATCAATAATTTATCCTTTGTTCATCTCATTCTCTTAGCCAACATTTTTCTTTATCTTGTCTTAGGTTCTCTTTTATTACTTTCTTCCTTTGTCATTTTCTTGTTAAAATAGTGTATGTAGAGCAACAAATCATGTGTCTAGATAAATGAAAAATGAAACACAAAGATTTTAATCAAGATCAATGAAAGATCTGAAAACATGACAAGTTAGATTAAAGATGCAACATATTCATTCCTATTTAGGACAAATCCCTTCTCTAATCCTTCTCCCATTCCTAGTCAAATTGGTTATGAAATTATAATCAAGTGTCAAATTTGGCCATCTAGTGTCCACGATAATCTTCCCTACCATATGAATATCCTTTCAAGACCACCTCTATGTTTATATAGTATCATGGATACATTTTTGCATGGATTTGAGATTAATTGACTTATCATATAGTCTTGATTGTCACCTTGTGTATCAGTTGCTATCCGACCCATGGGTGAGAGGTCATAACTATTCCTAGGATTTCATGATAACTATTGCGGTATAATAGTTTGTAGGCTGATATGATAGTTCTTGCAAGTGAGTATGCTCAAGTGACAATCCTTAGCTTGATTTTAGCATGATGATAATTATTTGACTAACATGATTTCCTTTAGTATCCTTCTAATTGTTTAGGTTAGTGTTGAATCAAGATAATAGCAACATGATTCCACATCTACTCCATAGTGAAACTGTTTTCATGGCCTTTCTCTAGTTTAGGATTATCCTTGAATGTTGATAAGATTCCCTTCACAAATATATACCAATAATATCTTGATGATTTCCCTCCCATGGTGATATGGCTTGTTGTCATAGATCATTATCTCAAATAAATATAAATTTTCACTTTGTCATGATAATAACTTGTCAAAATGATAATCCTCTCACTTCCCTCATGACTATCCTATAACATGAGATTTCATGCTTTAACATAATCATAAAGTGAAGTAAACGAATACATAAACAACATACCTTAGATTTTGAGATTCGAGTCGCCCAATCCTCAAAAATTTGAGCTTTTTGGCAAGTTCCTTAGTATTCAATGTTGAATTCTATATAACTCTAATAGGATTAGTCAAATTTATGAAAAAAACAAATCTATATCATCAAATTCAATCTAAATATATGAAAATTAGAATTCAAACAATATGAAACATGAAAATATTAGTTTAAATAATCAAATTATGTCTAAAAACATCCAATTTACTTCTTCTACATTGAAAAACCAAAAAAAAAGTGGTGGATTAAGTAAACAATGATTGTCAAAATGTCAACATCGTGAAAAGTGTTTTTTGTCCGATATTGCTTGAAAAACAAAGAATAAAAAAACATGTGGGTTTGATTCACAGATCCCACATGCTTTTTGTCTATTATTTTTGGTTCCCCAAAACGTGCTCGTGTTATAACACGAGCGCGTTTTTTCACGCATGGGAAGTTTTAAGTGTTGTCATGCATAGAAAGTTATAAGTGTTTTAAGTGCATGGAAAGAAGTTTTAAGTGTTGTGATGCATAGAAAGTTATAAGTGTTTTAAGTGCATGGAGAGAGAGAGAGAGAGAGAGAGAGAGAGAGAGAGAGAGAGAGAGAGAGAGAGAGAGAGAGAGAGAGAGAGAGAGAGAGAGAGAGAGAGAGAGAGAGAGAGAGAGAGAGAGAGAGAGAGAGAGAGAGAGAGGTTTTGACATGAAACCCTAAACCCTAAATAATGGCCCTAACCCCTAACCCCTAAACCCAAGCAACCATAAACCTATATCTCCCTATTTCTATCATACCTCTACCTCTCAATCACTCTCCCTATGTCTCTAGACATGTCCCTCACTCTCTATCTCCCTATCTCTCCCCTCAGTCTCCTCTATATCTCCCTATCAATCCTCTCTCTCTAAACCCTAAACCTTAACCCATAACCCCTATACCATAAACCCTAAACCCTAAATAATGCCCCTAAACCCTAAACTTGAGCAACCCTAAACCCTAAACCCAAGAAACCCTAAATCTCTATCTCCCTATCTCCCTATCTATATCACCCCTCTACCTTTCAATCTCTCTCCCTATGTCTCTAGACACGTCCCTCACTCTCTATCTCCCTATCTCTCCCCTATGTCTCCTCTCTCTCCCTATCACTCCCCTCTATCTCTCTCTAAACCCTAAACCCCTAAACCTTAACCCCTAACCCTTAAACCCTAAACTCAAGCAACCCTAAACCCCTAAACCCTAAATAATGCCCATAAACCCTAACCCCTATTTAACCATAAACCCAAGCAACCCTAAACCCCTAAGCCCTAAACTCTAACCCCTAAACCATAAACCCAAGCAACCCTAAACCTATATCTCCCTATCTCTCTACTATCTTCCTATGTCTATCATCCCTCTACCTCTCAATCTCTCTCCCTATGTCTCTGGACATGTCCCTCACTCTCTATCTCCCTATCTCTCCCCTCCATCTCCTTTATCTCTCCCTATAGGTCCTCTCTCTCTAAACCCTAAACCCTAAACCTTAACCCCTAACCCGTAAACCCTAAACCTGAGCAACCCTAAACCCTAAATAATTCCCCTAAACCCCAACCTCTAAACCATAAACCCCTAAACCCTAAACCCTAAATAATGCACCTAAACCCTAAACCTAAGCGACCCTAAACCTCTATCTCCCTATCCCTCCCCTATCTCCCTATCTCTATCATCCCTCTACCTGTCAATCTCTCTCCCTATGTCTTTGGACATGTCCCTCACTCTCTATCTCCCTATCTCTCCCCTCTGTCTCCTTTATCTCTCCCTATAGCTCCTCTCTCTAAACCCTAAACCCTAACCCCTAACCTCTAAACCTTAAACCCTAAATTTGAGCAACCCTAGAAACCCCTAAATCCTAAATAATGCCCCTAAACCCTAACCCCTAAACCCTAAACCCTAAACCCTAAATAATGCAACTAACCTCTAACCCCTAACCCCTAAACTATAAATCCAAGCAACCCTAAACCTCTATCTCTCTATCTCTCCCTTTCTCACTATCTCTATCATCCCTCTACCTCTCAATCTCTCTCCCTATGTCTCTGGCATGTCCTTCACTCTCTATCTCCCTATCTCTCCCCTATGTCTCCTCTATCTCTCCCTATAGGTCCTCTCCCTCTCTAAACCCTAAACCCTAAACCCCTAACCCCTAAACCTAAGGAAACCTAAACCCCTAAATCCTAAATAATTCCCCTAAACCCTAACCCCTAAACTTGAGCAACCCTAAACTCGTAAACCTTAAATAATGCCCCTAAACCCTGACCCCTAAACCCTAAACCCTAAACACGAGCAACCCTAAACCTCTATATCTCTCTCCAAACCCCTAAACCCTAAATAATGCCCCTAACCCCTAAACCCAAAACCCTAAACTCGAGTAACCCTAAACCTCTATCTCCCTATCTCTATCATCCCTCTACCTCTTAATCTCTCTCCTTATGTCTCTAGACATCTCACTCACTCTCTATTTCCTTATCTCTCCCCTCTGTCTCCTCTATCTCTCCCTCTCTGTCTCCTCTCTTTACCTATCTATCTCTCTCTATCTCCCTTGTTAGGAAAAGTAGGCAAAAGATATCAATTAAATCCAGATAATCAAAGATTAAACAAAGGAATGAAAATACACAGAAATAAAACAACGAGAGACAATTTTAATGTGGTTCACCCAAACTCGGGCTACATCCACCAACAGAGAGTCCAATATTATTATCCAGCAAAAATAGAACCGATTACAACCAACAATCTCATGCAACTCAATACCGTTGCAATATGCTACAATGTGATTTCATCTATAACCCTAACCCTTAAGCCTTTTTTGCCTTCTCCAACCGTTTTATCAAGACTTATGTCGATTACAAAAATAGAGTTTTTTCATATGTTGGCCAATAGAAAAATAAATGTCGATGCCTTTATGAAATAAAAGGCAATTTTTGCTTTGAGGGTGTTGCCCCCAGCAACCTCCGCTAGGGGTGTTCCCCCCAGACCCCCACCGTGGGCTCCACCCCTGAGCCCCCACCGGGGGGGATAAGCCCCCAGGCCCCGCAAGAGGGGCTCTGCCCCACCTGCACTCCCCTGTTAAATACTTTGGGGGGAAACGGTGCTGACAAAAGTGGGGAAAATTTAACCTCCGAGTCTGATTAGGCTCCATCAATCTCCCATTTGAAGATTAATCAGACTCCACACCATATCATCTCCCACTTGGAGACTAATCATAACACTGTTGCCCCTATATCTCCCACTGGAAATAAGCACCTTGGACCCTGTTGTTCTGATTTTATTATTTTCAATCTTGAAGGCCAACCAAAGCTGAAGAGGAGCTCTACTTCTCCCTTGTCACCACCTTCGTAAACATATCTGCTAGATTGTCATCTGTATGTATCTTTTCCAGCCTTGATTGTCCATCCTCCAACACTGACTGGATGAAGTGATACCTCAACTGTATGTGTTTGGTCTTTGAATGCAAGGCAAAATTCATTGCAAGATGTATGGCACGCTGGCTATCCATAAACAAATAACTGTTAGCCTGTTGTTTGCCCAATTCTTCCATGAAAAATTGTAGCCATATCATCTCCTTGCTTGCCTCTATTTCAGCTACATACTCTACCTCTATGGTGGATAAAGCAACCACCTTTTGCAACCTTGAGATCTGACTCACCATTGTCCCACCTATAGTAAAGACATAACTTGTAGTACTCCGCCTGGTATCAATATCCCCTGCCAAATCTGAGTCCACATAGCTTGCTAAATTAGTATTAGAGCCCTCAAAACATAAATGTTTATTGGATGTACCTCTCAAATATCTGAGAATCTATTTTACCGCATTCCAATGCTCCAATCTGGGATTACTCATATACTTGCTTACAACTCCTACGACATATGCAATATCCGGTCTCGTGCATACCATTGTGTACATTAAACTTCTTATAGCTGAAGCATATGGTATCATGGACATTTTTTCTTCCTCCTCTTGTGTCTTTTGACACATCTCCTTAGTCAATTTAAAATGACTAGGCAAAGGTGTGCTGACAGCTTTTGCATTCTCCATTTGGCATCTCTACAACACCTTTTCAACATAATCAACCTGAGATAGAGTCAATTTTTTGTTCTTCCTATCTCTACAAATTCTCATACCAAGGATTTGTTTTGCTGCCCCCAAATCCTTCATAGCAAATGATTTTGCTAACTGTTGTTTTAACTCACTTATGTGATCCATGTTAGACCCCACTACAAGCATGTCATCAACATATAAACATAAAATAATGTAGCTATCATTATCCAACCTCTTAAAATAAACACAATGGTCAGAATTACACCGGCTGTAGCCTTGCTCAGCCATAAAACTATCAAATTTCAAGTACCATTGCCGAGGTGCTTGTTTCAAGCCATATAAACTCTTCAATCTGCACACCAATTTCTCCTTACTTTGACCTCAAAACCTTGGGGTTGTTCCATATATATCTTCTCCTCCAAATCACCATGGAGAAAGACAGTTTTCACATCTAGCTATTCCAAATGCAAATCTTCAGCAGCCACAATACTTAAAACAGTACGAATAGAAGTCATCTTAACAACTAGAGAAAAAATCTCATCAAAATCAATGCCTTTTATTTGTGCAAATCCTTTTACAACTAACATGGATTTAAATCTTGTCTTACCTCCATCTTCCTCTTTTAGCCTATAAACCCATTTGTTTGGTAAAGCCTTTTTACATATAGGCAACTTGCATAATTCCCAAGTCTAATTTTTTAGCAAGGAGTCTATTTCTTCTTCTATTGCATGCTCCCATTGAACCTTTGTATCTACCTGCATAGCTTTATCATACCCTTCTGGTTCACTAGCATCTGTTAACAAAATAGAATACAAAGAGGGAGAAAACCTTTTGGGAGGTCTACTTATCCTTGTTGACCGTCTAACATTCACTGGAGTTTGTGGTATTTACTGTTACTATTGTGGAGTAGGAGGAACCACTGGAACATCGCTGTTTGGAGTATCATCCAGCACCACACAATCCTTTTATTTCTTCTCATGCTACTTCAACTGATCTTTGTACAACACCTTCTCATTGAATACAACATCCCTACTTCTCACAATTTTTAGATTTTCAAAATCCCAAAGCCTATAACCAAATTCATCAATGCCATATCCAATAAAGATACACTTTTTTGATTTTGCATCCATCTTGGTTCTATTTTCAAAATCTACATGTGTGAATGCTTCACATCCAAAGTTTTTGAGAAAAAAATAACTCACCTTCTTACCTATCCATGCTTCGTCTGGAATACCACAACCCAAAGGAACTAAAGGACCTATGTTAATTAAATATACAGTAGTATTGATAGCCTCTACCCACATGTTTAAAGGCAACCCAACATGCAATCTCATGCTCCTTGCATGCTCCATTATGGTCCTATTCATGCACTCAGCCACTCCATTCTCCTATGGAGTCCCTGGAACCATTTTCTGCCTGTGAATTCCATTAGAGGAACAATAATCCTCAAATTCTTTGCTGCAATACTCACCACCATTATCAGATCTGAGACATTTTAATCTTTTACTCATCTCATTCTCAATCAAGCTTCTCCATTTCTTAAATGTTTCAAATACATCAGATTTCTGCTTAAGGAAATAAACCCAACCCTTCCTAGTTGCATCATCTATGAATGTAACATAATACCGAGAGCCACTGAGAGAAGATACCTGAGCTGGTCCCCATACATCCGTATGCACAAGCTCCAACTTTTCATCTTTCTTTTGTTTCTCATCCTTGAGAAAACTCTCTTTTGTTTTCCATACACACAACTTTCATAGAAATCCATATTATTACATTTTAGACTTGGTAAAACTTTCTTATAATGAAGTACCTTCATACCTTTTTCGCTCATATGCCCAAGTCTGTTATGCCACAGTGTTGTCTCAAAATCTGCAACAACTATTTCAAGATCTCTGCCTGCAAACTCGCAACAATTATTCTTGAATCTGTTTGATTTTTCTCTACAACAACTAAAGTAGAAGGAACAATATGACTTGTACAAAGATATAAGGTGCCTACTTTCACACCTTTTGCTACTATTAAGGCACCTCTTGTAACCTTCTAATTTTTATCACTAAAAATAACTATGCAACCTTCATCACCTAGTTGTCCTGTTGAAATTAAGTTCCTACTCAGCCTTGGAATGTGTCTTACCTCTTGTAGTAGCCAAAGATTCCCATTCTGCAACTTAATCCTAATTCTTATCTTTCTAACAATCTAACAGGGTTCATTATCTCCCAAATAAACTAGCCCAAAATCTCCTTAGACATAATTAAGAAAATAACTTCTATGGGGCGTAGTATGAAATGAGACCCTTGAATCTAAAACCCATGAATCATTAGCATTATCTAGGGAAAGAATCAAAGCATCATCTTCAGATTTATTACTTACCACATTTGCCTCCTTATTGCCTTCTTGTTTGTCTCCTTTATTCTTCTGAGACCAACAATCTTTCTTCAGATGACCTGGTTTCCTACAGTACCTTCAATCCTTCTTTCCTTTGGATTGGGACCTCTTGTCCTTTGATTTTCTTCGTGACTTCCCATGACCTCCATAACCTTTTCCTCTCTCGTTTGGTTTGCCCCTACTTTCTGCATTCAAAACACTGCCTGATGTGGATGTTCCACCTGAGCTTTTCCTATGAATTTCCTCACTCACAATAACACTAAGAACATCATCAAATTTTAGCATATTCAAACCAGAAACAAAGTTACTAACTGCCATTACCAAACTATTTTAGTTTTCAGGCAAAGAACATAATATCAAGAGAGCTCTAACTCTTTCATCGAAATTTACATTTACAAAAGTCAATTGACTGGTAACTATGTTAAACTCATTTAAATGATTGGTAACTGATCCACCTTCTACCATTTTCATATTAAATAAATGCTTCATTAGAAATACCTTATTCAAAGCAGAAGGCTTTTCATATAACTTTGCCAATGTATGCATCAATTTGTCTGTTGTCTTTGCTTTTGAAATATTGAATGCCATCGATGGCGCTAGGCACAAACGAATGCTTCCCAATGCCTTTCTATCAAGAAGTTCCTAATCCTCATCAGTCATTGCTGTCGATTTCTTGGCTTTCCCTTACAACGGCCTCCATAAATCCTTCTGATAGAGATACTTCTCTATCTGCATCTTCCATAACTGATAGTTCTGCCCATTGAATTTGTCTACCTTCAATTTACCCTCATCTGCCATTACTCCCACTTAACCGTGAGACTCCCACTCAACCATGAGACTCCCACTCAACCGTGAGACCTTCCTATAGAGGATAATTGAACACAACCTGCTATGATACCACTCGTTAGGAATAGCACGCATAAGGTATCAAATGTAGATAATCGGAGATTAACTAGAGGAATGAAAATACACAGAAATAAAATAACGAGAGACAATTTTAATGTGGTTCACCCAAACTCGGGCTACATTTACCAACATAGAGTCCAATATTATTATCTAGCAAAAAAAGAACCGATTACAACCAACAATCTCATGCAACTCAATACCGCTGCAATATGCTACAATGTGATAGCATCTGTAACTCTAACCATTAAGCTTTTTTCGCCTTCTCTAGCCATTTTATCAAGACTTATGACGGTTACAAAAATAGGGTTTTTTTATATGTCGGCCAATAGAAAAATAACTGTCGACACCTTTATGAAATAATAGACAATTTTTGCTTCGAGGGCACTGCCCCTAGACCCCCACTATGGGCTCTGCCCCTGGGCCTCGCAGGAGGGGCTCTGTCCTCCTACACTCCCCTGTTAAATACTTTGGGGGGAAATCACGTTGACAAAAGTGAGAAAAATTTAGCCTCCGAGTCTGATCAGGCTCCATATAACATCCCTATCTCTTGCCTTTCTCTCCCCTATCATTCCTCTATCTCCCTCTCTCTCCCCTCTATCTCCCCCCTCTCTCCCTCTCTCTCTCCCTCTCCCTCTCCCTCTCCCTTATTGACGAATGAAATGGAAACAAGAAAACTAGGACTCTCTCTTTATCCCCTCTCTCTCCCCTCCATCCCCCGTCTCTCCCTCTTCCTCCCTCTCCCTGTCCCTTATCAACAAAGCAAATGGAAACAAGAAAACTAGGACATGCAGAGGGATGAGGATATAAATTGGAAGGATGAAATGGAAACAAGATAAAATGAAAGTTAATTGGATGGGAAGAATGATGACAGGAGAGGTGGAAAATAGTAAAATAGGGAAAAATTGGTGGGATCTAAAGGGAAATTGGTGATGTGGCTTATTGTCATAGATTGCCATAGGTGATTTTATTTCACAATAACGCGAGCGCGTTATAACACGCTCGCGTTATGTGAATGCGTACAAATAACACGAGCACGTTATAACGCGCTTGCGTTATTGTTTTCTTTGGTAATTTCCAAGCTAAAGGCTTGGATTGTGTTTTGAACATCCAAAGACATGTTTTTGCAGATTGTAAAATAATTACATAATCTTGAGTGTGCTCCCCATCAGGTTTGCACTTGTTTTAGTGACAAGTCAAAAAAATACCATGATAATGTTAATCTCTCTTTTAACTTTCTAGCCATATAATTTTTTTCATGTTTTGAGTATGTTAAGGTTTTCATCTTTAATTTCTTTTGTTAGTGTATCTATTTTTTTGTCAAAAACTAGTGTGTGGTAATTTTGACTTTTAACCGTTCATCAAAATTTCAAATAAATTATATTTTTAGAAACTAGACTCCATTATACACGTATTCAAAAAAAATTTAGATTTTTGATTAGTTTTCAAAAAATTTAGGGGGGACCACGCTCAATTTTCTATTTTTCAGGATGGATCCACTTTGAAAATTAATGAAAAATCAATTATTCATAAAAAATTATCAGAAAAATTGGGGATAAACTACATGGTGTTAGCTAATTTCTTACCGAAGTGATTTTTGAAATATTAAAAAAAAGTTAACATTTTAGGGGGGCACACTAGACGCTATGTTATATTTTTTTGAAAAAAACAAGACCAATTTGTGTGGCCCCTCTTTTTGAACCCCTTAATCTCAACCATTTTAAAAAATAGTAGTTTAGAAACTAGATTTGAAGCACCATGACTCTTGTTTTTGTTGCATCTTCAAATTTTGAGTCTAACTATCTTCAATTTCTCATCCAACATCAGTATTTCCTGATTTCAGAAAAAAGTGACATCTGAAGACCCCCTTTTGCTCCCCCATCTTTGTGCACTTACCTAATTACATTTAGGGATAGGGTTAGAATTATGGTTACAATTATGATTAACAATAAAAATAGGGTTAGGATTAAGGATAAAATTAAGATTATCAATACAATTATAGTTAGGGATAAAATTAGGGTTAAATAGATCTATGGGTAGAATTAGGGTTTGGGTTACAATTACAGTCAGGATTACAATTATAGTTAAGGTTACAATTACGGTTAGCATGACAATTCTTACCCAAACCCTAATTTAAGCATAACCCTAATTCTGACCCAAACCCTAATTCTAGTCATAACCCTCAAACCCTATTTATAATCCTCAACTTAACTGTATCCCTAAACAAAACCCTAATTCTAATCTATCCTTGGTTCTAATGGTAATCCAAATGCATCATAGCTCCCAATCTAACCCTAATTCTACATCTAACCTTATTCTAACCATAACCATAAGATTACACTTACCATTGATTTATAATCTTAACCCTATTTATAAGCCTAATCCTAACCGAATCCCTTAAAAAAACCCTAATTCTAAATCTCACCTTCATTCGAACGCTAACCGTACATGGAACCCTAACCCTAACCATAATTTAGTACATGAATAAAACATTAAATTTAACAAGATTTATAAACATAACCATAACCCTAATTAGATTAAAACCTTATTGTAACCCTAATTTTAAGCATAATCCTAATCTAACCCTAACCCTAATTCAACCATGATCCTAAATTTACACTTAGCATAGATTTCTCTAAATATAAATATCCTAAGGTCATACAACTCCATTCCTAATCATATAATAATATAATATTATATAATTATATATATTAAATATAATATATTGTAATATATCTAAACTATATTATAATATTATATTATATAATTATAATAATTCTTAAGATATAAAATATAGTTATAATTAGGCTTGCCACTAGGGATGCTACTAGCATACCTATATTTAAAAAAATATATCTAAAGTACTAATTCTAACATTAGACGCCTCAAGAAGGATATCTCTTGGCATACTTTAGATATATTTTTTAAATATAGATATGCTAGTAATTAATCCATACTAAATAGTGTTAGACTCTAGATAATATTAATTTAACAATTCAAGAGATATGAAATTAATGGATTAAATATTAATTTGCCCCTCATCATTATTAATATGTCATATCATTGTTAAAGTTCAATTAGATATAAAATTAATGGGTTAAATATCAATTTGCCCATCATTATTAATATGTCATATCATTGTTAAGTTGTTTTTAAGAATTACAAGTTGTATATGTGAAATCACTATAAATGAACATAAGAATAACTTAAATTAATTTACTTTTTAAATTACTATCAAATTTTTAAATGAACATAAGAATCCTTTAGACTCATTTTTCTTTTTAAGAATTACAAGTTATATATGTCAAATCACTATAAATTAACATAAGAATAACTTAAATTCATTTACTTTTTAAATTATTATCAAATTTTTAAATGAACATAAGAATCCTTTAAACTCATTTTTCTTGCTACATCTATACTAGTTAAATAATTTAAAGTGAAGTTGATAATATATTTTATAATTAATTAATTGTTTAAGAAATAATTGCTTTTGGATCTCACTGTGTGTGTTTTTGTCTCAATATTCTGGATCACACTCAGTGATCCATCATCGGGAAGAGGATACAAATGAGTAGCATTGCAAAACTTTGACAAAGTTTTGCAATGCTACTCATTTGTGTCCTCTTCCCGATGATGGATCACTGATCCAAAAGCAATTATTTCTTAAATTCTATGGATTGTGGAAAGTTCATGCCTACTAATTAATTGTTAATAACTAGTATAGATATAGTTATTTTATTTAAAATTTTAACCTTTATGTAAGAATTATAACCCACCTCTTCCTTTGGACTTAAAATGAAATCCTACCAAAGACTTTAATATTTGATTTTATTCTTATTATCCTCTTTTTACCTCAACTTTCAATTTATTAAAAACCACTTCAATATTTTGGGACTTTGATTTTATGAAATTTTAATTGTACTTTGAAAAATATAAGAAATATTATATATTTATACCTAACTTATTGTTTTAATTTTATAGTCATTAAACTTTTCTATGTGGGTCATTAATTTTATTTGTTTTGTATTTTTATTATTTTTATATGTCTGACTTTTTAATAGTTTGGGTTGACACGCTCAAGCCAATAAATTTGAATGCTCTAAAATTTAAATTTAAACTGCAAAAAGAAATAAATAAAGAAAGAAAGAATACACTCATATAGAATAGTAGGTAGAAAGGACTAACATTTAGAGACCAAAAAACAAATGTTAAAGCAGAATCTTGGAACAATAAAACAATTAACTTAAGAATTGATAGCTTCTGGATATTAACTGTGTCTAATTTTGATGTAAAAAATTACGACACAGTTAATATCCAAAGCTATCAGATTTTACTATTATGGACTGTGGAAATTTGATGTCTCTAATTAACATAAGAGTTAACATAAGGGTTGCCGTCCCATGGAGAGGGGTTTCTACAAATTTTTAGGAACATTTTAAAGTGGGTAGTGTTGTGACCAAATCACACATCGCCCCATTGCAAATGGGGACCCCCTTTTTTTGAATTCTAGTGCTTTGCTAAATCCAGGATGATGTCCTTTGCATGATGAAGTCAGTGGTGTTTGAGTCTTAGAGCCCCTTGATGACCTGATCCTGATGTTTGAGACCCTGAAAATGACTAAGTCTGATATCCTGATTCTGAAGATCTTGAAAATTGGCTAAGTTTGAAATCTGGTGGATCCTCCAAAATCTAGAGTCTGCATGTTAAATCCAGTGGATCTGAGACCTATCTCAAACATCCTAAAAGGTATATTGAAAAATATTTAAAGTATAAGAAATTCAATCTCTCAACTTATACTTAAATATATTTTTTAATATACCTTTACCTAAGGGACTTTCATTTCATAGGCGCATTTATCTACTTGCGGTGACTCCAGATGGCGCCTACAAGTCAGGGCGCCTCCCATCATTCCAACCAACTTCGGAATTGCGCCTTGACATGAGATGAACACAGGAGCAAACCACTTTGAGCGCCTTGATTGAAAAGTTGTCAAGAAACCTCAAGAAGTGAAAATTGAACAAGTAAAACACATTGAGAGTTAAGGCACCCTTTCTATGTTCAGGTGGTCATCAAAACTCCGCCTTAGGGTGATAGGCGCCCTTCATGCATCAAATTATCCTTTGTGGCGCCCTAGTATAAAAGGAAATGTTTAAACACTCCAAATTGCGCCTCAAGGTTTGAATAAGTTTAAGGAAGTTCTTGAATCTTAATGGAGTATGAGCGCCTATCAAGCAATGAGGACTTCATTTTGGCGCCCTCCTTGTCCAAATAACCCTTTTTGGTGCCCAAATGATAGGAACAGGAAACATTGAGATCTAGCAAGTCATTATGGCCGCCTAGCATCAAGGGGTAAACAATTAGAAGACTTAGGCGCCATTCCTTGTTAAAACCATCTTGTTTAGGCGCCTTGATGTGAGGATGGAGTTAAGACGGTGATATTAGCGCCTTGAGGTGAGAAGAAGCCTTTATGAAGCTCAAGCATGAGTATGTTTAAGAAAGCACCTTGGCATAGAAGGAGTGTTTTCAAGTATAGAGGAGGGCGCCTTGAAGAGCATGTGTTGGAAATCATTATCCAAAGCAACGCCTTAGTTGATATCACCTAAAATTTGATGTGTGCGCTACTTTAAGGATAGGCACCCCTTACACCTTCCTACTGACTCATTTGAGCGCCCTGAGAAGAAGGGATTTCAAGATTGTTTCTCAAGTGCATTTTCAAGACAAGGCGCATTCATGGCATTCAGGCGCTCTTCATGCTACAAGATTACCTCATTTTTAGCGCCTTAAGGAGGAAAAGCAAATGAGTTGTTAATTTAGGAGATAGTCTATTTTGACTATGAAAATTGATCTGGGATGTCAAATTGAGCTCCAAGTTTTAGGCGCCTTGTATGGAATGCACTTTTAGGGTGCCTTTGTTGGAAATTTGATATGTTTTGGCACCCCTATGAGGATTCAAGCATTATTGGTGCCTACCTTAAAAGCATGCTTCCTATTGTCTATTCTAACGCCTTGTAGTTGATTGAGAAGTGAACTTTGGCACCTAAGAGGCCTTAGCACTTGAAGCACCTTGATGTGGAATGAGGTTTAAATTATGATTGATAGCGCCTTGATGAAGTCTAAATTAATAGCGCCTTAGAGAGATTTGTTAACATTGGTCAGATGCATGAAACTGTATTAGGCGCCAATTTAGCAAGCTAAGTATGCCAAGGTGCTTTGAAACATCAAAATGTCCAAAACTAGTCAAAATTCCTCTAGGCGCAGGTTCTCACCTATTTTGCCATAAAATTGCGCCTTAAAAGGTTTGTGAGTATCATCTGGGTAAGGCGCAAATTCTTGCCCAAGAAGTGAAAGGTTTGAAAGGAATGTGAAGTTAAGGCTAAAGATATCAAGTTTAGGCGCAAATTTCAACATGTTTTACCTTGCAAGTACACCTAACTATGAAGAAGATAACATCTAAGCTAAGGCGCCTTGCACCTTCATGCCAAACTCAATGGGCACCCTGGAAAGAATCACTTCAATTGACCTCTGAAAGTAGGCGCCTTGAAGAAAATTACTCAATCCATATCAAAAAGGTTGGGCGCTAGAAGTATAAGGTCCTTTAGAAGTGTAAAATTGCAAGTACAGAGCTAGCTTGTGTTGGGCGTCCATTTCTACCTCTGCCACCTACGTTGGCGCCTTGGAAAAGAACGACTAAATTTGCATGATAAAGTGGGCGCCTAGAGAGAAAGTATCACCTTAAAGCCTGTTTGATCATCCAGAGCCTTGAAAGTAGCACATAGAACCCAATTTGCTCAAGGTGCCAATTTCCCTCTATATGACCTCAAAATGGCGCCTTTGCAGAATGCATGAGTCTGTCATCAAAATTAGCGCCCTGAGAAGGAGCTCACTTTATAAGTCTTCTCCCATTGTTGAAATGCCAAATTTGAGGCCAAGGTACCTAGGCGCCTTTGTTTATCACTCCTACATCATATGAGCGCCTAGGTTGAAATTGCACCAAAGACACCTTTCGAATGAACCTTATAAGGGGGATTGACCTATTTAAACCCTTGCAATTGTTTGAAGTTACTTTAAGTGATGAATGTGGGATTAAATTGTAGTAGGCGCATTTTGTACCTTTCTAACATTATATAGGTGCCTAAACATGAAAAGACTTATTTGCATGTTTAAAGTTGTTTCCTTTGTTATGAAGTGATTGATATATTGTTTGTCTTGTTTTGTAGGATCATCAATCAAGGCTAAGGAGTTATTACAAGGAGTCACCTTCAAGCGAGAAGTCTGGAGTCACCTTCATCCAAGGAGTGAAGTCAAGGAATGTCATTGCAAGAAGAGGCATCAAGAGCAAGTACCTGAGTCACTTTCAAGTTGCAGAAGGAGCATTGCTCTAAAGGATCATGCCTCAGATTGACATTTTACATCAATGACATCATGTTAGACCACACCAAAGATCATCATCTTCATCTAGTTGCATCATGTTGAAGGCACTTTATCTATTCTACTTCAAGTTCTAGTAAACTTCAAGTTTAAGAGTCATCTACTCCAATCCAAGAATGAGGTCATCATCATCTACTCTCCTCAAGAGGTACATCAAAGAAGATCATCAACTTACCTGCAAGAAGAAGAAACATTACAAAGTCAATCAAATGAGCTACAAGTATCATACATCCAGTTGCAAGGAGATGTACAAGGCAAAGATCTACAAGATGTATTCCTAAACATACAAGTTCAAGCAATCGCATTGAATACATCATTACAAGTTGATACAATTTTCAAAGTATGCTGAAGTGGCATCTAGGTGGCGAGTACACATCATTCAATTTTGATTAGCCGCATTATTTAATGCATTCAATGTATCATTTAATAAAAGAAGTCAAAGGGACGCCTATGTGGAAGGTGGTTTTAAATGCTTTCGCCTTACCTTATCACATTGGAAAACGTGCCTTCATTGCCTCTCTCTTTTACGCTAAAAATAGCAAATTGTTGTAACTACCTGTGAGGTGGCACGATCTAGACCCTTGGCTATCAAATTGATCTCAGCCATTCATTGTAAAACTGGACACTATATAAAGGCCTTGTTGCCTCATTTGTAAGATACAGAGATTAGATTTCAGGAGTAGAGTAGAAGAGACTCTCGAAATTTCCTGAGAGGGCTTGAAATTGTTGTAAATATTTCTCAAGATTAATGCAAAGGACATTGGAGTTCGCTTGGTGTTAAGTGTTGTCTTGTGGAATTACATGGTTTTTTGTACTTTGATGAAATAGAGAGGTGTTTCAAATTAGATTAGAAGTAGATTATAAGTTCTTTGATGTAATGTATGTTTGTACTGAATATTTGATCAAATCCTAGCTCATGCTTTTAACAGTCATCGCTGATGAAGTGTTGTGTAAAGCTAGTCTGAGCTATAATTTGCTTAAGTTCGATTGTGGATGCTTGTTTGAGCTGCGCCGTTCAATGGGTGCTCCTATGAACCTTCATGATTTGAAAACCATTCGCGTAACTTTAGGAGATAGCACCAACTTCACGTAGTTGTAGGCATCCTTGGCGAAGTGAAGTTAGGTTTACTTAGGAGTTTGTCTATTCATCCGACATTATTGCTTCATTGACCTTAGATTAGATTTCTGAACCTTTACCTTTTGCCTTTTCTTTATTATTGATACATCATCCACACTCAGAGGAGAGATAAGCTAAATGAATGAAGAAGTCTGCGTAAGTCCCTTTGTGATTATCAACAAGATCACATGTAATCACTGAGTTAACCCATCATGCATTATAAAAAGGAACCTTGGAGTTACTTCACTGGATCACATAGTTCAGCCTTTGAAGAGCTTTATTCAAGAGAGAGTGGGATACTCTAGTGTTTTACTCTATTGTTGACTTGTCTAAAAACAATCATCAACATTTTTATGATCGTTTTCCCTAGTAAAAGAAAAATTTCTATAATAGACATCATATTTCCAGAGTCCATAATATTGTAAATGAATGCTTGAGGATTAAACATCGTTTTTCCCTCAATGTTTTGGATCACACTCCATGATCCATTAAGGAGATTAGAAAGCAAGAGAAGGAAAAAAATTCTAATTTATACCATAGCATTTTTTTTTCAATTTGATGGGACCTTGCTCTACAAAAATAGACCCTGTAGCATTATCAATATTTCATTGTTTTGATATTGAGATAAGCATATTATTTTTTCTACTAATTTGGATTAACAATTTATTTAATGTGTGATTAGGACCTCTGTGAACGCCCCAACCAAAAATCTTGACTAGTAGGCTTGTGTAGATCCAAAACGCCTGCGCATGTTGGACCCTCTGACTCACCTGGAGGGCAACCCATTCTAAATCGCTGACGTTCTGCCATGAAGAAAAAGACATGAGATAAAGCGATGTTCAGAGGTGAAAATCTCGATTAGAACTTGACGCCTCTACAGCCCACTGGTTACCGCAACCAACCCAGACTTTTAATCTCCGATCCAAACGCTACCCTTGTCTCTTTTTGCTAACCCTAACCCTAACCCTCTAATCCAATCTCCACCGTCTACGTACAAGCTCGTTCATTCCCTCCTGCCCTCAACAAATCCTCTGCAGATTCCAACAAGTTTCATGGACACATCAGAGGCATCAACAAGCACGCAAGGGAGGCCATCAATAGACACGCTGATACGAACTGCACCTAAAAGAGGTAGGATTATTTTTGAACTTCCTGATGACATTATCGAGGTGATT
Source organism: Cunninghamia lanceolata (assembly GCA_027924645.1). Taxonomy (NCBI): domain Eukaryota; kingdom Viridiplantae; phylum Streptophyta; class Pinopsida; order Cupressales; family Cupressaceae; genus Cunninghamia; species Cunninghamia lanceolata. Next base: position 8,989,160 of record BSBN01000246.1, read on the forward strand.
TCTTATCGCAAAACTCGTTCTGTCATACTTTTTTCTTTCAAAGGGGTACCTTCTGAACATGACTTTTATAAATGGGCCCGGATAAATTGAAAAAGTAAGGGATGGAAGATAGAGTCCGTTAGGGGGGCTAAGTAGGGGCTACATTTCGTGCATGCTTGTTTCAGCCGTGCAATAGGGTAATGGGCTATCTGCAACCAAACAAGCTATCTACAAGTCTCGGTTTGAGGCCACTCAGTCTATCAATTATCTGAACAAGAATACGTTTTTTTATAGCCGTCAGGAAGGTCATTTGATTCCAGATTGAGATGTCAGAAAATCTCAACCATCCTTTCCCCCCTCTCACTGCTCAAAACATATCACTTCCTCGTCTGACAAACCATTCCCACCGATTCCCCTCTCCCCCAAGCCTACCAGTCCCAAGACTATTCATTCTCCTTCTAAACCCCATCTGTTTCCCTCCCCGAGTCACCCCTCCTATCCGAATTACCTTCCCTCTCCCCAACCCCACTCCTACAAGGATATTGTCTTGTACAATAGTTGGAGATGGCAGAGCACTAAAAAGACACTCTCTCTCCTATTAGGACTTGGGATCATCTCTATGATGCTTTCTCCAACCGTCCAAGTGCAACAAGAGTGAGATTTCACTCACCTTCTTGCAAAAGGCTTTGACCTGAATCTCCCAGGGATGCTAAAATATTGTCAATGGAAACCAGTTTAGTGCCCTTCAGCATGATGAGGACACTTTCCTTCCCTCACCAATGAAGTGCAAGGATCCAATCTTGGAGTGAGGGGATTATCTATCCCAGCCCGGAAATTTCAAGTCAGGCATTCCATGTTAAACAAGCAGGTTGATGTGATATTGCATCTAGATGTTGAAATCAGTGATGTCAGACTAAAGGTGAATTTGCAGTCCATTTGGAAGGAAGGTTTACTCCTTCATACAAATCACCATAAAGAAAGTTGAGAGGCACTCCTAGGGGTTGCTCCCTGCCTTGCTAAACTACTGGTTGCTTCTGATTCAGATTCTTGGAACTGTTGTATCTTGCTACTTTCCTTATCCGAGGAAGCCTTTTCGGTTCTGTTTTGTGTATGCCCCCCATAATCCTGATGACAGAACTCAACTTTGGGAGTGGATGAGGACCAAATTCCCCACTGCTGACTGGGTTTTGGGAGGAAACTTCAATTGTATGGTTGAACACCAGTCGGATTGCAGTTGGGTCAGCAAGTCCTGGTTCATCTAGTCAGAGTTTGATACCTGGATGCTAGCTTGTAACTCCGTTGGTATGTTTGACCCCATTCATGGTCAAGCTTCCAGCCATATACCACATCGGTTCACTTTACAGTGAAGGCCAGCTCTGTAAACTTGGTAGGCTAGACTGCTTCTACATCTCCCTTACTCTCAACATCATTCCTAACTCCTCTGGGCATCTAGTTCATGTACCTCTCCACCACTCTTTCTGACCACCTACCCATCTTCACATCTATCAACTTGTCTGATTATTTTGAGAATTCAGTTGAACTTCCCTTTAAGCTCAATGTTTCCCACCTTAAAAGGAAAGACCACATTGATGTTTTAGTAGCCAGTTGGAACGTTGAACCCAAACTCAGAATATGTTGGTTGGATTAATTGGTGGGAACTGGCTATCACATGCTACACTACCTTCCTTCATGATTATTGGGGAAGATCTGCTTGGAGACAAATCTGCTTGAAAAATCTCTCGAGGGCCAGCTGGAGAAGGGTCTAGTGCTTCTGACTGTCTCTCCTCCTGTGCAACAAATTGTTGCCCATACTGAACATCTTATAAGACAGTTGGATGTTTACAAAGGCAGAGGTACACAAGTTCGGTCACACCTCCACTAGATCAAAGGCAGTGACAGGGAAACCAAGTTTTTCAATATATTAAGCATGAACATAAAAAGAACACATTTTTGCTATCAAAGGCAAAGGATAATTTGCTCCACACGAAGTCTTCTGATGTCACAAAGGTTTTCAACAAGCATTTCAAGACTCTCTTCACTGATGACTTTGTTGTTGACCCCTTTTTAAGTGAGCTGGAAGAAATGATGATAGCTAAAATTGACTAGGACTATAGTCATTATCTTAATTAAATCATATCTCTGGAGGAATTTGATACTGACGTCTCCTGCATGGCTAATGGAAAAAGTTCTGGGATGGATGGTATGTCTCTAGAGTTCTTGAAAGCTCTATGGCCATATATCAGAGATCTATTTTATTTACATCGAAGGAATGGAAACAGTATCCTTGGGCCTTTTTATAAACCAAGGTCTTATCAAGCTTCTTCCCAAGGGTTTATAAAAATAAAGATACAATGGGTGGCTAGAGACCTATCATCCTTCTCAACACCTCTTACAAGGTTATTGCCAAAGCTCAAGTGCTTTAGGAGTCAAAACACATCATTACTCAAGAAATTGTGAGGTTGGAACATAATGGCTTCTTGGGAGGACAATTCATAGTGGATAAAGAATAATCTAGTGCTGGCCTGGGAGATAGCTGAGTGGGCTCAACAATCAACTCAAGATGCTCTCCCCATCAATCTTGATTATGACAAAGCTTATGATAGGATCAGGTGGCCCTTCATCGATAAGATGCTTCAATGGTTTGGGTTTGGACTCAAGATTTTGGCCCACATCAAAATGCTATTTGTTGATGTTAATGCCAAGTTGGTGGTTAATGGCTCTCTCCACCCTCAATTACCGCTCTAGAGGTCTATCAAACAAGTTTGTCCCCTCACCCCCCTTTCTTTACATCTTGATAGCTGACGCCCTTGGCTATCTCTTGCAACATGCCCACTCTCACCAGTTGATCAAAGGGATAGTGCTTCAAAACAACTTTATTTCTTTCAACTCCCACTTTGTGGATGACAGTCTTCTCTTCATTCAAAACAATGTTGAAGAAGTTGCGCATACCCTTGATGTGTTTGAATTATTCTGTTCAGTCTCTGGTTCTTAACTTTCTATGCTCAAAACTGAGTTCTTCATGACACTGGTTGACTATCCCCCTGCATGGATCCCTGAAGAGCGGCAACTTGTAAAACGTGGGGTTGTAACTAGATATTCAGGTATTCCGTTTGGGTTAGGGATCTCCCTGCATGATATGTGGAAGTGGTTCCTCAAGAAGATAAAAAAAACAAACTCATATCTTGGAGCAATATATTTATGTCCATGGCTGGTAGAATTCAAGTGGCCAACAAGATCTTACTGGCTAGTCATGTCTACATTTCCTCTTTCTAGCTTCCCTCTAAAACTTGCTATAATTAGTTTGCTTCACTAACTAGGTGTAATGAACGCCTGTCTGCTAACCAATCAAAAAACAATACTCAAACCAATTCATAACCATACACAATTTTTTTTTCTTTACAACAATGTACATTTAAAATCATTTTATAACAATGAGATTCATAAAGAATTTTCCATTTCTTAAATCATATACAAAGAATGAATAATCAAACATTCATAATGAACATATTACGTAATTTCATCATTATCTAGATGTTGTGATCACAATTGTACAAATAGAACATTATTACAAATAATTCCAATGGAGTATAAATGATATCTCCGAGTAAATGATATCTCCGAGTAAACAAATCTTTTTGTGTATATAACCAAGTCTTTGGCATAATTCAGCTGCAAGAGGGAGAGCATCACCCGAGTGCTTTACCTCCAACCACAGACCGGCGGTCCCCTGCACACCTTCCACCTGGAGGTGGCCCTACCCTTCACGAGGGAAGTGGATTAGGAAATCAACAAGATCCAACATGCCTTCTGAGAACTAGTGTTGTGCCTATTCACATTCAATCAGTTATACAACTCTAGAATCCTTCTAGCTAAATATAACTTAGTCTAACTGTTATGCAATACTAAAAAGACACTGTGAACCGACAATGCAAGCAGTGATTTTGCATTACTTTGGCCAAAGATTTATGAAATCAAATACATTCCTAACGGAGATGTGTGTTGTAGTTAGGACACCTCTATCTCAAACTGGTTAACACATATCATTATTTTATAAACATATATTCATGGGTGTAAACTCCAATGACAAGCATATCAGCTTAAACAATTGTTGAACCTATTCTAGGGTTGGTTAGGTGAATCGGAAAGTATATCCCAACAACAACTTCAACTAGTCAAGTATAGAATAGAGATCCAAGTAAATAGATATTACTAATAATATTGCTGTGCAACCCTGCAATCTCAGCTTCATGCCCAATTGGCAGTCTCTTCATAAATAGAAGCATATAATTTCAGAAGTCATAAACATGGAAACTTATCTTTGCCAAGACATTTATATATTTGCCTTTATTAAACAAGCTTAATTTCTATATTGACCCGTATAGGTAAAATCAACAAATCACTAAAATATTTACTCTCTGCTGTCCTTACTTCTTAGTAAAAATAAAACTGGTATGAAATAATCACTTACTACCAATAAGGATCAGACTGATATAAAATTAACTTCTTTTCAAACTTGATCATACTTCAACAAAACAAGATAATATTTCTGTAAAGGATGGAACGCTAAATTCCACATTGCTCTTTATTGAGCATATCTAATTTAATTCAATGAAATAATTCCCTTCTATGGAATAAGGATGTGTATTAATGTATGCATATATGTACATTACATATATCCATACATAAATATGCATAAGTAAAAAGCACACTTCTGTTCAAAGTCATATCAATAAACTCATTTCTCAGTTTGCTCTGTTTTGGTATGACCCAGATCTATAATAATAGATTCTCTCTAAGAATCGTTTAACTTCACATATCAACAAGTATAAATATATGAAACTGAGATACAAAGAAGAATAAACAATTATGTTTTTCTTCATGAATATAATGAAACTCAAAATAACTTCAGTGAAGCATCAAAATATTAAATAAACATAATTGTGATGATCACTGTTAACATCACAGTGACTCTCACTTGAGTCAAGTGTTATCAATTGATAGCAAATAAAAAAAAAGATTCACTTATTCTTTAATTCAAAAGTTCACAGTCCCTAAATAGGTCGACAGAACCTCTAAAGCCTAAACACATTTGTTCACAGGCTAAATGTATTCAACGAATTTATGAAGATACATGAAAACCTTCTGCTGAGGGTTACAACTACAATAACTGTGGTAAACAATTCTCAGTCGAAGCACAAGATTACAACAATCGAGCTCAATGGTTACAACAATCGAGCCACAACATAACACTGTGGACTATGATAAGATTAAATACAGTCGGCTCAAAGCTTAAACAGTCGAGCCCTAAGTCCTCATAATTGGCACACTATGCTTAACCTATAAACATAGATGTGATTAAACACAAACTTTACATAATATAACACTTACGACTGAAATGTGATTCTACACTATTATGCTACAACATATTTACAAAAACTATGATATATTTCCACACAGTCGAGTCTCATATTATTTACACACTGACTGTGATGTGATTCTACACAGTTAAGACTCATAACAACTTCACAATGTTAGTGATGTGATTCTACACAGTCTAGACTCATAACAATTTCACAATGTCAGTGATGTGATTCTACACAATCAGGGTTCCCAAATTTTCATTATGACTGTGGTATGTTTCCACTCAATTGAGCTCTAACAATCACAATAAAGATATGAAACACAGTTGAGCCACAACATTCACCATGTATGTAAAAGAATAAAAACACAGTCGAGCCACCAAGCTTATACAGTCGAAGCTCCACAATCTGAAAGAGTGTGAAGGATTAAAACATAGTCGAGGCTCAACATTACACTTTTGAAAAAAATCCTTACTGAATACATATGAAAACACTGATTTAATACAAAACCTTTATAATGAAAATAGAGTAATCATAAATAATTATTCAAATCTCTTCCTCAAGACAATGCACTTGCAGCCATATCCTTTCCAATGGCAAATTAACTACATTCTATATATCAATGACAAGGAGTATAATAAGAACATACCGATACACAAGTAATTTCTTCACAATTTTGCAGAGCTTCTGCTACCTTCTGGCTGTTGCCTCTGTTCTTCTCTCTTTCCAACTGTTCTCCTCCCTCCAAAACTGATTTGCTTTTACCCATTATGGGTTCGATGTCCACGGCTTCCTGAAATCTCTCCGAATCAACTAGATTCCTGCCTCAATCCTTTCCACTCTGCCCTCTCCTTTCTCCACGAACTAGAGTAATTTTTGCATTTAGGGAGATGCAATGGGATGTCATTCCCACTCCCCAGTCGCAGTACTCCTGATTAAATGCATTCTAACATCTCACTAACTCCACTTCGTGGAGCTTAGTCGAGCTCAAAGATTTGAAAATTCAAATTTTTAGAACAACAAATATAAATACTATTATTATATATATATATCCTAATATAACTTAAATATCTATACTTCTTCGAATAGAAGATAAATCACATGCAAGGTGAATTATATCCGTTTCATCGACAATTCACAAGTGATAAAATAACATTTGAACTGCTACGGAAAGGAAACAATCAAAATCTCATTGACGCAACCAAAACGAAATCGACCACAATGACATAGAGATGAACCAAAACAATAGATCAACTATGACGCGGATCACATTAATTCTAAATAAGAAATTGAATACATCATCATACCAAGACAATGCTACTATGCAAAATACTGACATACAAACAACATCAAAAGATATCCAAACACATGGTAAACGACACAATACTTGTGTGTGTGTGAGTTCTCAAAGGCATGTTGTCTCATCCATTCTACCTGATCCATTTCCCTCTCTCTGGTGATACTCTCCCTCCTTGTTCGGGAGGGGGCAAAACTATTTTTCTGCATCCACCTCATTAACAATTATAGTAGTTAGTCCATTAACCACATTATTTGTAACACGAAATAAATATTTTAATGACAATAATCATGAAGAAATTCCTTTATCCTCATTAGAAAATATATCCATCTCTGCATATCATAAATCAAAGTAAATTTATCTCATCAAATTCATCTGCTAAACACAGCTTGATAATCATAATTCAAAATGCATAGACAAAGCATCTAACTAATAATTAGTTAAAATAACATAATTAAGTTGTCCAAAAATGGGGTGTGACACTAGGAACTTCATGTTGTCTAAGTGGAGCAATAGGAAATGAATGTTGGTCGCGTTTTGGACTCACTCATTCAATCGAAAGACAAGGGGAAGGGGGACTTGGTGTTATTGATCCCTACACTCAAGGTGTTTGTCTGATTGCTAAATGGATTATCAGAGCTTTGGAAGGAGATGCCCCATGAAACATCTTGTGCATTTCAGAATTCAAACGGCCACTGCTGGTAACCCCTAGAAGGAGGTATCCTGGAAAGATACCTTGTTACCAGCACCATTCTTCAAAATTCAGGGCTCAGCCCCATTAAACAGCATTTGGAGAGCATGGCAAACTGTGTCTCAATACCTTCTTGGTATGATGGTCTTAGTTTCTCCACCTCTTCAATTTGGTGGAAGAGATTGATTCAATACAATGAACAACCTTTGGACATCATTAACAGGTTCAAAGGCAAGAGACTATTCACCTGTGGGATCTTCCCAATCTCCAATGGAAGTCCTGGACTCAACTCAAGAATGAATTCTCTTTTAAGGCCCCTGACAAGCATGTTATCCTAGAAATTCAAGATCTTGTGCCTCTTTCTCTCACACTTAAAATGTCCTCTTTCTGTTAATGGAATTTTTTGAAATATTGGAGATGGTCCAATGCTTGCAGCATCCTCTTCTTTACCCTTAAGTCCATCTATCGCCTACTGCTGTCTCCTTTCCCCATAGCCCCATGATTGAATGTCAAGTAGACTATCCTGCACTAAGTGGATGACCCTCAGCAAGAGACTATTGCAATTGAAAACTGATGCTCAATCTCAGCTCATGTCCTGGAAACTGCTCCATGCCAAACTTCGATTGGCAATTGTCTGAGATTCCTTCAAATCACCCCTTCCCGTCCCTTCCACAGCAAGCATGAATTAGCCAAGCATGTCTTTTGGTACTGCTCACACTCTCTTCAGATTTGGAACTCTATTAGAGTCTCACTTTCCACCATTTTTCCCCACTAATGGCCTTGGAAAGCTGCCCTTTTTGGTTTCATGGTGTTGCAGAATGTGGTCTCTGGAACCTGGGGACAAGTGATTATAAAGTTTATTTGGATATTCAGACGCCTGGTTGTTTTTTCTCAATTTTTTTGTTCACATGAAGTTGAAATGCAATTACTCTACTCTAACCTCTCTTTTCAGATGGCAAACTTATCCACAGTTATGCAGGAACACCTCAAAACTAAAAAAGAACTCGAGAAATAGGTGAACAGACAACTCAAAGTTCTTGAGGGCAGACATGAAGAAATGGCTCAGAAGATCAGCAAGGTTGCCAGACAGACACCCTGTCTACTCTCAGCAATACTCACCACAATGAAGGTCGGATCGACAAGGCAAACTACTATTATCTGAGGAATGTCCAAGCTACTGTCAACTGCATTGCCAACACTGCTGGGATAGACACCAAGTGGCTGATGGTGGAGGAATTCGAGCTCTAACTGCCTCAGTCTTGGTTTTTGTCGCTTGGATACTTATTTTACCCTCTTGAATTGTCTTTCTTGTTTGGTTATTACGTAGGACTATTGTAATAAGTTCTGCTCTATATTTGATTTCCAAGTTCCAGCACTATTTTGTTGCAGCTTGTTGTGTACTCTGAGCATTTCATCATGGCTTCCTGCTGCTGCTCATTTCTGTTAGGAACTGTTGTAATTCATATTTCTGTTTCATTCAATATAAAGAATAATTTATAATGTGGTCCTCTCTTGATGGGGTAGTCGATAAAACATCCAAAAGAGCTTTGGTAAAATGGTCACCCACCACTGCAAGGTTATTTAAAGCTATTTTTTGATGGAGTGGTAATAAGAAAATACATGACAGGTTGGTGCAAGATGCATCCTAAGAGACCCTCAAGATGTGCTTTTTGAGGGGAATCCTTCTTTCTTGTCAAGGTAACAAACAATAAAGTGGAGGCATCAGTGTCATTGGAAAGCCTAAAAATGGCAAAAGAAAAGAGTATCAAGAATTTAATTGTGGAAGGTGACTCAAATGATTATCGTGCAAAACAGTAAAACTCTCAACTGGGAGCTTGAGACCATTCTAAGGGAGGCCCATGTCATAATCAAGAATTCTGAAAAAATAGAATTCCAACAATGCTACAACGAAATTGCTAACCTTTGGGCTAATATAAAAGTAGAACTATAGCAGAACTACAGCATGCCAATAATTTTGTCAAGAGAGATACTTAAGAAAAGCAATTCAGAAAAGCATATAGCAAAATTAAATACCCACATATACAAAATAACTAAACTTGACATGGTAAACAGCATTGCTGAACAAAAGTTTGTTAAATTGAAACTCAAAAACCAAAAAGCTTCAATCTTACTTTTTTGTATACCTGGTTTCACATTGGTCAAACTTAGCTCATTCTTAATGTACATTTGGGACGCCTTTGGTATGCAATTTTTTTTGTTTCCATTCTTGATTTTTTTAAATATTGTCTCCACACTAAGGTAGATTGATGCAGATCAAGGTTCAGGGGCCTTATCAGGCAGCTAAACCAAGCAGCAAAGAACAATTCACAACAATGGACCAATAATGGATTACAACGGGAGTGCAATGGGCCTCAAATATGCCCTGGCCGAAGCCTTACAATCAATTTGATGAGCAGACCAAGCTAACCCTAGCTCTTCCGTGAGAATCCAGAAAATCCTTCAACAGGGGTTCCAAAACGTACTATAGAACCTTCGAGAAAATTCCACTCTGGAAAATCTGCCTTTCGTGGCATGCAATCTGCCCATTTATAAGCATCAGGGGCAGCCACCGACTTCAACATGTGAAGGGGACACGTGTCAGACCTCCATTGGCTCTTGGACAGCCGTACAGACGGTTAAAAATAGATTTTGTTGCTTTCTGGGCGCTTAGCGGGGATTTCGGATGTCACCGGATGCGGGGATCTGCAGGTCGACCGGATGTAGGGTTTAGTGGAGAAATTGGTCTCAGGATATGTCAAGTGACCATGATTATTAACACAAAGGGCTTTCGGCGACCAAACAGTGTAAGCGGTGAAAGATGATGTCACCGGACCAGCGGAAGATTTGGGGTGCACAGGATGTGCAGTGAGACTCCCTTTTAGCGCAGGTCTTGTCACCTTTGATTTTAGCGCAAAGCGCCCCAGTGGAACTTTCGCCCTTCACCTTATATGTGCAGTGCGGCTTTGAATCAGCGCTAGGTTACTTCTAGCGGAGAAATCAAGCATCACAGGAATGACGGGGAAATCCACGGTCACTGGACCGACGGGGAATATGGCGTCTGCCGAACATGTCCAGTGAAGTCCGATTTTAGTGCAAATCCAGTGAAGCAAGATTTTAGCGCAAAACATTTCAAAGTGCTCGGCGGGGATTTTAACCGGTACTGGATAGTGGAGGATTTCGAGGTCACCGGATATGTCTGGTGAAAGCAGATTTTAGCGCAGACTTGTTTGTTGAAAGCCAGCGCGGATATCCGGTGTCACCGGATTTCAGCGCAAAGTGCAATGACATGCAAAAACCCCGCTAAAGCATAACTTTTTCATTTTTTATCAGATCTTCACCAAATTTAGGATGCAGATACCCATTTGGGCCTTCTTCAAGATCAGCACATCACTTGGTCAACTTCTTTAGGGAAATTCTCCAAAATGGATCAATTCAACTCCTGAAGCAACTCCTGCAGCAAAGCAAACAACAAGGAACGTAAAGCAAATATATTTTTTTTTTGGTTGATGAGGATTGCACGTGAACCTGGATGCCCCTGCATAATAGATTTAATGTTATCTTCTTTGTAATGTGATATCAGATTCTCTTAGTAGACAATGGTTGGGATAAATATTCATACACAGCCATAAAATTAGTTGCTATGAATGGTATATAACACATCAGGTTGGTTGTAATATTTTCACATTTCACTGAAAATTTTTAACTGTCATGTTGTTTCTTTCCATGCATTTTAAACCAGTCTATGATATCAACTGGATGACAATTTTAAAAGATGCGAAGGAATACAATCCCCACACATGCATATGATATATAAAAATATGGGAGGCTTATACTGCCTAAAGTGCAGAATTATTAAGCATTTGTACTACTCTCCCATGTACCAAACGATGAGCAGAAACTTCCTCCTCCGCTCTCATGAGCATATTCAACTAGTGTGCTCTGAGCACTTACATCCCAGGTTTTTGCCAATGCCATTAATGAGTTTGGTTTGGGGAGGGCCTCCACAGCTGCATGGAACTTTGCTCTTGCTTTAAATGAGAGGTCCCTATACTCCTTACTGTCACATTGCCAAAAGATAGAAGTGGTACATCATGAGATCACAAAAAGATAAGCAAGCGCAAAGGAAATATAGATAGCTAAAAGATTTTAAGCTTTTTTAATCATAGTTCGCTCACCATGTTTCAGTGGGAGCTTTGTCCAGGAGAACAGGAGAGCTGTTTGGATAATCTGCTGGAATAAGCAGATGTAGCGGCAAAATAGGTTTCTATCAAGGAAAAACACACAAGAATTAAAATAAAAAAAGAATGGGAAACTCTAGAACACATTGAAAGAACAGTCTGCACTAAAAACCAATTGCAGGAGATGGAAAAATTACAAAAAGGTTCCCCTTATTCTTGAACAGAGTAACAGAAAATGCATTAAAAATTTGTCAATTACCAGAAGCAGGGCTCACCACTTGAGGCGATCTATAGTGTGCTTTCATGTTTGGGCTCAATGCTATTGCATTATAATAACATTTTAACACAACCCCATCTCTCTCTTCAGCTGCAAGTTCAGCTGCATCGTCATCATCTTCACTGACAGCAACTGCAGTATCTACTAATTGTCGATTTATTTCTTGTAATTCCTTTTGGAGATCATGACTCGTCTGCAGAAACAGAAAAGAAAGTACAATGAAATTATGAGACCTTGAAAGAGGGATGAATTATCGATGGTTTGTGATATAAGAATTCAATCTGGCATGAAAGTTTTCTCCAAGGCCATGATCTTCAGCTTGTATGTGCTTCGTAGCGTATTCAAGGAATATGGTGAAATATATTTTGTTTGCATGCTTGTTATAGCATATATCACTTGCCAAATTGTATGGACCTTATCAGTTCTTATAAAAATAAAATTTTTTATATCAAGAATAATGTGATAGCATTAGCTAAATGTTCAGTAAGGCTCCCACTAGAGCTAGAATGAAATACATAACTACCTGAATAATTATAATTTGTCCCCTCAGGAACAGATACTGTAAGGAATTAGGTTTTAATTCTCATTGATGAATAATCTGAGTAAGGAGTCATGAATTAAAAAACCTTTTTTCTCGTCACTCACAATTGAAGATGATGTGGCTATTCTAAATAGATTTTACAACTCCAAATCAGCAATTTGGAACAAGAGTAATGCCACAGCTAAAGTCATACAAACACTGTTTGAAAAATAAGCAGCGCAGAATTGAAATAACAGTGAATTGACAATGAAATTGTAGTGCTTCTGGTAAAACTGTGTATTGCTTTTTTGCCTCAACGTTTCGGATCACACTCCATGGTTTGTTTTCTCTTATTTTCTTCCTGATGATGGATCATTGACATGGACTGTGGAAATATCATGACTACAGTGAATTGGCAATAAAAAGTACAAAACAGACAACACAGATTTACGTGGAAACCCTGGTAATGTATAGGAAAAAAACCATGGGCAAAGATCTCTCAATTTTATTATTAGGAGAAAATTTGCAGTTACAAAAACTTTCTCATGCCTTGGCATTCAAGCTCGACTAACTTAAATAACCACGAAAAATACATGCAAAATACAAATCAAATCTAAAGATAGATTTTCATGCATAAAAGTGTGAGTGGCACTTCGGCATGCAATTTTGCATGGTGTACACGTGGCATACCCTGTGACCCCCTGTCCAACAACCTTTGGTTTCGGTTCCTTGGCCTTTGGCCCCGCCGTGTGGGTATCTGAGACACTACCGTGGTACTCGTCGTTGACTGCTCGTCACTGCTGGAATAAATAAAACTGACTTCACATTCCAACAAACACTTCTAGGAAAGCTCCAGCTTGGAGGAAATGCTGATATTTGCACCCAGCAATGAAGAAACTTCAGCTCTGGATTTTGTAATTGGAGCTCTATGCCCTATAGGAATTTTCTGGGCCCATTAGGAATATTATGAGATGGGGGGATCTGCAAAGTTTTTATAAAATTGATTGCTATGTCTGTGAAGTCTGTTTCTGGTTGTTTTGCAGCAACCGTAGTGCATTTAGAGACTTTATCTGATTGAGTAGGCATCCATACCACCTCAAGTTCTCTTTTCTCCGTAATGCCTGAACCAATTTTCTAGTAGTACAAAAATTCTGTTCATTTTCCTGTTTTCAGGCATTTATATCTTTGATTCTGCTTTTTCAGCCTTTAAACAGAAGAGGAAAAGGTTTCTATTGTGGGCACTCAGAATTCAGATTCCTGTTTCCTCAGATTATATTTGGAAGTTTGTTTTCAAATTAAGGGTTTCTGTTCTAATGTATATGGCAGTCCTTGAAAATTTATGCTGAGCTCATAGCATGTCATAAACCCGATTGAATATATGCATCAATCCTTATGCATCAATACCCGTCAACAATTATTTATAACATAATATTATTATTATCTAACACATAAGACAAAGTGTCTCCTAAGCGGTGATTTGTTTAAGAAAATAATCAGAATTAAGGCAGCACTCCATAAGGATAAACAAACCATTTATTAAGAGATGCAATTTGGTGGAAGGACGCCACCCTTGGAAGTAATGCATTCATTTGCATAAACATGAGATATATATATCATTGTTGATTGGTATTTCAGAGGGGGCAAGCAACAGAGATATTACAGGAAGAAGGCATCAGAAAAATATTAAAAGTATAAGAAGTAAGAGATAAAAGGCAGACTGTAGTATTCAGAGATTCGGTCAGATCTACAGAAAGAGCAGCAGCCAAAGAACTTAGAATCAGAGTAAGTAACATATATTAATAATAATTTGTAAGTCTGATAATATAGTTGCAATCAAGAATTAATATCCCTTGCAATTTACATTACTTATGTCTAATGAATCATGTATAGAATATGAGATAATAATACAGTATATGATATTGTTTTATTATGCATCAATATCTTTTAGATATAAAATGTATGGAACCTCATCATGGAGGAAGGGAAGGAGACATAGGTAAGAGGGTATAAGGTTTCTATCTAAGTACCCCACCTTGGATGGATGTCAAAGCCCTGCCATCAAGGCCAAGAGGGTCAAAGTCCCGCTCTTGGGCTTAGATTGGATAAACTAAGAACTCCGCTATGATCCCCGTACCATTCCTACCATGATGAGTTATTAATTATAAGTGATAAGGCATGGATAGGGAAGTAAGACTAGCATTCTGCTAAATACCCCACTTTGGTAGATGTCTAAGTCTTGCTACCAAAGCCAGGAGGGCCAAAGTTCCGCTCTTGGGCTTAGTATGGGTTGGCTGGGTCAAATCTATCATGTCCCTATCTCGATGCTCTAGAAGTGTTTGATAGTAAGTAGTGTTGGAATTGTATTATGAGTTTGATATATTTGCAGCTAACCCTAACAATGGCACTAGTTTATATGTATATATATTGTACTTGTGTTCTCTATGTGATGATTGCAGGAGTTCTATTCAAGAGCATAATGAAGAAATAACTACTTGTAAGTCATCTCCCTAACCCTAATGTATCATAATTGTGATTGTAGGGTTTAATCTAGGGCAAATCTAGAAGGGGACATTACATAGCAGGAGTGCACGTCACAAATTGATCTTTGGTATGCTTCCAAAGGAAATCCAGGGCAAGCTAAAGGAGGAAGTAACTTTAAGAAATATGGTAGGCAATGTTTTTGATCTCTTGCAGTGGACTTGGAGAGAAGGCATAGCGTTAGATTGGTGCAGTGCTTCAAAACAAATGGAAAGTCAACGTAAAATTTCATTGTATATATTATTTCATTGTAATATTATTGCAATTTTTCAATTCTAAAAGATAAAGACAAAGCAACTCATGTTAGGGCCAGAATGTTTTGTGATAATTCAGGCAATGCGGAAATAGTTACAGCATCAGGTTTATGCATATCCAAGGACAGCCAACAGCGGAAAAAACCAACGTCCAACCATAGCATAAACTTGATACTTAAGGCTCAACCACACCCATTGGAGGGCAAACTTAACCCTTTTTAATCTTTGAGGGAAGTTATTCTGCCTTTCAGATGTGCAGCATGTATCCTGTATTATACCAATCTTTTGCCTATTTCATCATTTAATAATATTCAAACAAATGAATAAAATGATTTTAATTATGCCCAACAGATCTGATGGCCTGTGAGATTCCAAATGTTACAGCTGACTCAACTACCCAAAAGGGAATGTAGCACTGTTCTATGGGAACACAACCCCGGAGTCTAGGTGATGTGCCCAATATTCCAGAAAATTTATGATTCGGAGAGGACAACCCCTTTGTGAAGACCCGAATAGACTATTTCATTTAGTGCATAAAAACATAATAATTTTTTAAAGAAAAAATAAGGAAAAAATGAAAGGAACTCCTTAAGGGAGGATTGTAATTTTAAGTGCAACACATTAAATTTGCTTTTTAAAATTTTAATTGTCTTTAGTTTGTTTATATTATTTAAATAACCACCCCTCTAGTCTCCTACTTTTTTTAAAAAAAAATTGCTGTAGCAAAAACAAAAAATGCTGTAATGTAATGGTGAGTTCATGACAACATAATTAATTATAGTTCTTTATCATAAACAACCTTTTACATAAATCTCATCATATATCTCACCAGTTAATTTTCAATAATACTCTGTTACACGATGTTTTGGGGAAAGGACACCAGGGGGCAGGGTGACAGGGTAACAGGTACAAAGAATTTTTTCCCATGGATTTAGGAAATAGGGATAATAAATATTATATATAATAGTAATAATGTTTTCAGATGTTATTTAATGGTTGACACTTACAAATATTTATAATATATTGACTAACAATTAATTTGACAAATAATAATTAATTTGGGTTTGTCAAGAAGATCTAATATTAAATAATTATTTATATTTACAAATTAAAAGATATTTTAACAATTATTATAGACAGAAAAAAACTAAAAAATAATAATACATTTTCATCATTATTGATTAGTATGTTTTTCTTCTTTAACCATCTTTTAAGAAAGAGGGAAAACTAAGATCACATTATTATTTTTAATTATGGATAAATGCTTTTGATCAAAAGAGGGATTTTGAAAGGGCTCCATCCTTTTACAAAGACCAAAAAAGATATATCAAAGACGTCAATACTTTGACAAGGAACAACATTAGGGAATAGATAGGATAAAGTTAGCAATACAACAACAAACTAGCAACACCCCACTAGCAAGGGCAAGGAATAACAAACAAGACTAACTACCCAAAAATAACAACAAAACACTCTGTTTCCTGCCATCCACCTTATCAATTGACTCAATCGAGCCTAGATTCTTTCTGGCATAGTTCCCACTTTTAAGTGCCAAGTTTGATTTCGAAGGGAGCAAGGGGACCCTAAAATGTTGCTCGGCTTGAACCATCTTCCTATTTTCCTTATTAGAGGCCATATTGGTGGGCAAATACTATGACCCAAGAGAAGGGATGAGGACATAATCCCCATCTAGCCCTGCGCCCCCCCCCGCCCACAAGAACCTTCTTCTTACAAATCCCCTCCAATCTTCTCTAATCAGGAAGAGACTCGTTCTTTGAAACAAGAGTAATGCCATTTGAATTGGTCATGTCGGCAAGAGGACCAACCACCTCTCCTTAACACCCTAAGAGAACCTCAACTAAAGCTCATGGTAGAGAAGGCTCCATTTGACCCTTCATCTTGTGACTTTGCCTTCCCCTAGAGATCCTACACCCAGCAGAAGCATGGCCAAGCATGTGGCAATGACAACAAAACACTAAGGAATCCTCATACATGATTTGTTGTACTCAATCACCTATCTTAGAGGATAAGGTGATCGAAGAGGGAAGCACCTTATCGACATCAACGTTAACACAAAACCTTGCGAATAACAGACTTTTTCTGGATTTGGTTACCTTGTCAACAACAATGAGTTGACCAAGGAGCTTGCAATATCGAACTAAACCTTCTCCTCCCAATATTCCAGCAGTAAACCAAGTAGTCTAAGCTAAACTAGAAAACTCTTAATGTATTCCTTTTTTTAGATCAAACCTCAGTTTCCACCTCTTAAGAAAAAAAATAGAATTGCCTAAAAAATATGGCCCCTCTAGAAAGGTATGAAAACAATCTATGTGGAGAGAAAAAGAAATTAGAAAGAAACCCGTCGACATAACTGAGATCTCCATCATATCACGAAGTTTCCGTTTTACTATAACATAACTTCTACTTTATTCTTATCCTTACTGTTTGATGTGCTGCCTCTAACATTAATGCTTAATTCATTGCAGTTTGGGTCTATAAATAGGGACTATTCAAAGCTTGGTTATTTTCGTGGCTATTATTTTGAATTACTGATAGATTTCATGACACTCTTCATCTCCGTGTGGTTGCAACAAACAAACATTTAAGAAATTGATTTAAAAAAAACACTAGCTAAATATATAAAACAATTTTGAGAACATCATTTTTATAATTACAAAGTTGCTTTTGACAATGTATGACATCAATAGCGTACCTTTCTTTCCAAATTTTCTATTATCTTTGTAATCTTATCTTTAAAATGCTTAATTACAGCCATGTGATTGCTCTCCATTTCCTGACCAGTTTAAAACGTTCAAGTTAATATTCGACAATATATAACCGAAGATCCTTTTTTACCAACTATATTTAACCCTACATCTATCTCAATGATTAGAGAAAGAAAGCATAATGCAAAACCCACTTAATGGTTTTGTAACCTAAACCTTGGAATTAGTATCCAAGTTGACATACTCTACTGCAATCACTATTAGTGTATGTTGTTGAATAGAAGTGCAGATAAATAAATAACAAATTCAACATAGAATTCAAAACAATACACATAATAAGAACACATAATTTACGTGGTTCACCAATTGGTTACATCCACGGGAAGCAGGGGAAATCTCCCTTGTATTATCTCTATTTTTCTACAATACATCAGCAGTAGCATATATCTCATATTTAATACATTATCCATATATAATTAGAAGTCTCCAAAGGGAACTCAATAGACACACATATTGGCTGGAGAAAGAGAAGTTGAAAGGTCTGCATCCATTGGACTTCACAATCCAACAATCTCCCACTTGAAGTCCAACCACTGCTGCAAGAAGGCTGCTCATAGATGTTCCCCCACTTCAGGCTTATTGTCACATCTTGACAATGCCAAGAGAAGCCTTGCAAAACTCGAGCTTCTCCCTTGAAACTATCTTTGTCAATGCATCAGCTGGATTCACCTTCGTATGGATCTTTTCCACTTTCAGTTTGCCCTCTTCAAGAGCACTCCGGATGAAACGATACTTCAGCTCAATGTGCTTGGTTCTATTATGAAATGTTGCATTCTTAGCCAAGTGAATAGCGTTGTTGCTATCACAAAAGAAAGTGAAAGCATGTTGTTTGCATCCCAATTCACCCAACAATTGCTGCAACCATATCATTTCCTTAGCACCTTCAGTAAGAGCCATGTATTCGGCTTTGGTAGTTGAGAGTGAAACCACTTGTTGCAATCTAGAAACCTAGCTGATCGCTGCCCCAAAAAGGTAAAAACATAACCAGTAGTTGATCTCTGTTTATCCAAATCATCGGCCATTTCAGAATCAACGAAACCTTGCAGCTGTGCATCTTTCCCTCCAAAGCACAAAACATGATTTGAAGTGCCTTTCAAATACTGGAAGATCCACTTAACAACTTGCCAATGAGTTTTACCTAGATTGCTCACAAATCTGCTCACTACTCCAACTGCATGGGCAATGTCGGCATGAGTGCATACCATGGCGTTCTTGAGACTCCCAACAATGGATGAGTACGGAATTCCCTTCATATATTCTTGGTCTTCTTGTGCCTTGGGACACATTTCAGAGGACAAATGAAAATGATCAGCAAGTGGGGTGCTTACAGCCTTTGCACCACTCATATTGAACCTGTCCAAAACCTTATTGATGTATTTCTCTTGTGACAACCTGATCTCTCTTTTATGTCTATCCCGAATTATAGTCATATCAAGAATCCTCTTTGCTGCTCCTAAATCCTTCACTGCAAACTTGAGAGCTAATTGCTGCTTCAAATCACGAACAACACTCATGCTAGTGCCAATTACTAGCATATCATCAACATATAACAACAATAAAACAAACTCACCATTGTCCAACACCTTGTAATAGACACACAGATCAAATTCACATCTGTTGAAGTGTTGCTCAACCATAAATGGATCAAACTTGAGGTACCACTACCTCGGGGCTTGTTTGAGCCCATACAAACTTCTCCTCAATCTGCAATACAAATTTTCTTGTCCTTTCACAAATCCTTCAGGTTGCTGCATATATAATTCCTCATCTATGTCGCCATGTAGAAATGCAGTTTTAACATCAAATTGTTCTAACTTGCCTCATCTATGTCGCCATGTAGAAATGTAGTTTTAACATCAAATTGTTCTAACTTGCCTCATCTATGTCGCCATGTAGAAATGCAGTTTTAACATCAAATTGTTCTAACTTGAGGTCATACACCGCTGCCAAACCCAAAACTACTCGAATGGTGGTCATCTTCACAACCGGTGAGAAAATTTCATTAAAGTCTATCCCCTTTTGCTGGTCATACCCCTTCACCACCAATGTAACCCGATATCCTTTTTTGCCTCCCTCTTCTTTCAATTTGTACACCCATCAATTTTTCAATGCTCTTCGATTGGGTGGAAGACTCACCAAGTCCCATGTGTGATTGGCTTGTTGAAATGCATAAGACAATTGAGAGGGGGGGGGGGTGAATCAGTTGTAATCAAAACTTAACTTCTTATAAGCATCAACACATCAACCACTTAATCACCGTTATTATGATTTAACCATGAAAGCATGAAATCAGAAACTTAAGCACATTCACACATTCAACACATGAGACACCAGATTTTTTACGTGGAAAACCCAATGAGGGAAAAACCATGGTGAGGATTAACTCACAATATAAATGATATATCAAAATTTGTAAGGCTCACTGCCAAGAGAAGAGGCTCACTACCGAGTTGGTGAACTGAGATAGTAGCATCTACACCATGCTAGGGTTCAGTTCCATTGAAGCACACTGATTCTTCTTCTTTTCTGCCTTCTTTACATAAACACACTTATCTTCACATTTTTTTGACAACCTACCTTATTCACGACTTCATTAGATGTATTTAAACAATTCGTCAACCTTGGAATGCACACCAAGGTCAGCATTACAATCATCAACCATTGGAACAATCTCCGAGGTCAACATACATACATACAGTAGAATAGGCCTGGACCTAAACAAATTTGCAGAGGAAGAGAATAAATGAGGACCACACCACACCTTAGTTGGGACTCAAATGCAATCTTCCATGCAACAACATGCTTCCACAATCTCCAAAGCATAATCGTAAGTAGTGAAAACAACCAAGTCAGCCAAAACTGGTGTTAACACTAAGACATTTAGGAACGCTTCAACCATGATCCGAATTACACTTTGCGGACCAATAAAAAAGTAGGAACACGATCTAGAGACATCCACAAGCACGTTACAATCACCAAAAACTTCCGCACAACCTCCAAACACTCTATCCAGAAGATTCTTCAAACTGAACCACTTAAACATTACTGTCAATCACTGTCACAAAGAAAATATTGCTTGCGGAGCACCAAATCATGAACCACTTCAACTGAAGGCACATAACATCATCCCAAACTTAATCCTAGAACCGCAAACTATAAAACTTAAATGCGGAGAGATGCGGAGCAGAATACATTCTCCCCGTCACCATTAAATATTCATAAAAGTAATTTTTACTCTGGTGAACATAACTCACTCAAATCTTCACACCGAAGGCTCAAACTTGAAACATAGCAACTATAGACATCCCTTAACATAACTTCCAAACCGCAAACAAAGATATTCAATCTACAGGATATGTGGAGCAAAAAACTGCACTATTCTGGTAGATAAAATAATTCTCTAATTGCACTAACTTCTCAAACACTTGCTCAAACTCATCCAAATAACTTCCTTAGATGTTGACTTTAGGTTTTGACATCAATGACAACACTTACTGCTCATACTTGCAACATGGCTAATAGCGAATCCATTTCCTCCTTCATTGCATCCATCTATTTCTCACTGTTTATATCACTGTAGGCATCTTTGAAAGTGACGGGCTCTGTTTTGTCGAAGAGTAACAAATGATGGATAAAATCATCAAGTTTTGCAGGGGGTTTTATCTCCCTGGTAGACCTCCTCAACTTAGGAACTGACTCTTGCAAGCTACCCTGTTTCTGCACATTTCCATGTTGTTGTGTAAACAGAGAATTCCCTGTCGCCAAACTTGGCGCACTCACATTTGGATTTCCTTGTCTTTGCTGTGAGGGGAATTCCACAAACTGTGTGGGAATATTATGGTGCATGGGAGAGATGGCTCTATTCAAGGATTGCTGCGTTGAAAAAGTCACAGGCCACATTGAAGTTTGCAAAGGTAGTGTTGAACTTTCTAAAGACTGCATTGCATTTTCAAAAAGCTACGTGGGATTGTTAGAAAGTTGCATAGAAGAATTATAAAGTGGCTGCATGGGGATCAAAACAGGCAGCGATGGATTCAAAATAGGATGTGTTGGAATATAAGGAGGCTGCGGTGAAAAATAAGAAGTCTGCGTGGCATTAGGAGGTGCCTGACTTGGAGTGTATGGGGTATAGTAAGGGGGCATAACACTTAAAGCTGGTTGCAAATATGTATTTGGAGTTTGAATAGACTGTACCAAACTTAGAATACTTGAAATCTGATTTCCCTGTATACTTGTGAGTGATGGTAGATTTAGAGGCAACGTGGAAGAAGAATTCTGAGGCAGAGAATGTGAATTTTTAAACATATCACTGCCACTTCCAATATCATCAATTGACACATATTCTTTTTCTTGTGTCCCCTGTGCTTGCAGACCTGGAAACATTTTCTCATTAAATATCACATCACGACTACAGACTATCTATTTGGTAATTGGATCCCACAATTGATAACCATACTACTCTTCTCCATAGCCAATGAAAATACATTTTTTTGATTTGGCATCCAGTTTTGTTCTATTCTCCTTGGGAATGTGAGCAAAAGTCTCGCAGCCGAAGACCCTTAAATGATTGTAATAAATCCTTCTTTCCAACCATTTCTCCTCTGGAATGTCAAAATCCAATCGAGATGAAGGGCCTCGATTGATCAAGTATACCGTTGTATTCACTGCCTCTGCCCAAAATTCCTTACCCAAACCAGCATTAGAGAGCATACTTCGAGCTCTCTCCAAGATTGTTCGATTCAACCTCTTAGCTACACCATTTTCTTGAGGGGTGAATGAAACAATCTTAATATGATGGATGCCATTATCTGCACAAAAATTGTCAAACTCCAAAGAGCAAAACTCTCCTCCATTTTCCATTTTAAAGCACTTTATTTTATTCCTGGTTTGATTTTCAACAATAGCTTTGAAAACTTTAAATTTGCTAAATACTTCTGATTTCCTATTTAGCATATAAACCCAAACTTTGCAAGTGCAATCATGAAGAAAAGTAATAAAGTAATTTGCCCCTCCAATAGAGGTTACCTCCGTAGGACCAAACACGTCTGAGTACATGAGCTCCAAAGGCCTTGTCTTCTTGTCATGTTTGGTTTTAGAAAAACTGATCCGCCTTTGTTTTCCATAGATACAATGCTTACACAACTTTAAATCAACAGATTGTAAACCTAAAAGTTGATCTCTTTTGAACAAAATTTCAAGTCCTTGCTTGCTCATATGCCCTAGCCTCTTGTGCTAAAGATTCATCCCACTGTCCACAACACTCCAGCACATACAAGGTGCCCAACTTGTTACCTCTTGCAATGACTAGGGCTCCTTTGGTCACCTTCCAAATGTTCCAACAAAAGGTGATGCTACACCCTTGAGCATCAAATTGTCCCACTGAAATCAAATTCCTCTTGAGCTTAGGAACATGTCTCACATCCCACAACAACCACTTATTTCCATTCTTTAATCTCAATATTACGTCACCTTTGCCAATGATATCACATGGTTCATTGTCACTAAGGCAGACTCTCCCAAGTTTACCTTCTTGATAGTTTTGAAAAACTTCCTGGCATGAGGTTGCATGAAAAGAAGCACATGAGTCCAATATCCACAAATCAATTGTAGTTTCACTTGTTGCCAAGACTAAATCCCCTCCATCCTCTACAGATGTAGTGTTAACCTCATTGTCTTTTAGCTGATTTTGTGCCTTCTTATATGATCAACAGTTCTTCTTGATGTGTCCTTTTCCACAAAACCAGCGACCTTCATTTCTTCCTCTAGACCTAGATCTCTTTGTAGATTTTGATCTTCTATTATTTCTGCTTCTTTCTTGAGATCTCCCTCTATTACTAAATACCAAAGCATCTCCCGAGGAGTTTCCTTGATTCTTCCTCCTCATGTCTTCGCTAAGAAGAGTAGCAAGAACATCATCAAATTTTAGTTTGTTTTTACCGGACACTGAATTGCTGATTGCCATCACTACTCCTTCCCAGCTGACTAGTAGAGAGCACAATAATAAGATGGCTTTGATTTCATCATCTAGCTTTATGTCCACGAAAATCAATTGACTGATTAATGTATTGAATTCATTCATGTGATTTGTCATATTGCCTCCTTCCTTCATCTTTAAATTATACATTTTCTTCATGAGGAAAACCTTGTTTGAAGCTAAAACCATCTCATACATATAAGACAATTTGTCTCACAATCATTTCATAGTCTTTTCGGATGCAACATTAAATAACACATTATTGGATAGATAAAGGATAATTGTTGCTCTTGCTTTCTTGTCTATTCTCTCCCACTCCTCATCATCCATATTAATTGGCTTCTTGGATTTGCCTTCCAGCACGATTGACAGATCTCTCTGAATCAGCAATGATTCCATCTGTAAATGTTTCCACATTACAAAATTCTATCCTAAGAATTTTTCAATTCTCCATTTTTCCGTTTGTTCCATCTTTCTGAAATTTCTTCACAAATTCCCAATCAGCTCTTTCACCAAGCTCTGATGCCAATTGTTGAATAGAAGTGCATATAAATCAATAACAAATTAAACACAGAATTCAAAACAATACACAAAACAAGAACACATAATTTACGTGGTTCACCAATTGGTTACATCCATGGGAAGCAAGGGAAATCTCCTTTGTATTATCTCTATTTTTCTACAGTACATCAGTAGCAACAAACATCTCATATTTAATACATTATCTATACATGATTAGAAGTCTCCAAAGGGAACTCAATAGAAAAGTATATTGGCGGGAGAAAGAGAAGTTGAAAGGTTTGCATCCATTGGACTTCACATTCTAACATATGTTGCATGAAAATAAGGTTGGAAAATCATCATTTGTAAAAAAAAAAGACATCAATAACAATATTGCAATGCATACTAAAACCATAAGATAACATGTCTGAGAAGAGTAGGGGAAGGAGTGGGTTTTGTGTGAGAACTTTTTTGAATTGGCGAAGGATGAGAGCGATCTGGGCGATGATGGGGGATAGAGTGATGATGAGGATGGCGCCGATGTTGATCTAGACAACATAGGAGACAAAGAAGATTGGTGTGGGTCTTTCGAAGAGGAAGATGACGTGCATTTGCTTGACTTATGGCTCGAAGCCTAAATGAGCATTGGCTTTGTTGCCTCAAGGAAGACTTGTGAGGATTTTCATGCGGACTCTGGAGTTTGCAAGGTGCAAAGAAGGCGGTCAATGATGGTGCTAAGGGCCATGGTCTCCACAAAGGATTCCTTCTTCCCTCTTGTCATGTATGAGTGGATGGAGTGCGTGTGGGGGCATCTTGCCCTATAGGTAACATGGATCATTTATCCTACAAGGGAGGGATCTTGAGCAATCCCTGCATGTTTTCCAAGGAGGGTTTGCCTTCTTTCTATTCTACCGTGTTATTGAAAGTGAGTGGCTTAGGAGAGCTTGGTGTTGCAGACTCTACTGAGCCTTCAAGTCTATTATTCTGCCCTGCTTTGATTAAGCCTTCCCTTGTTCTGGTGGAAGGGTAACTTTCTAAGTCAGTTCTTTTCAATTTGCCTAATTTGCTTACAGTGATTGCACCACAATTTGAAAGGACTTATCCTTCTTCTTTGTAGGGTCAGGGATCGGTCATGTCACTTGAGCTGGGGTTTTTACTAGGGGCCTTGAATTGCAATGGCCTGCTTGAGACCCAAGTTATTGCTCTTTCTCTTAACTCTAGGGCTGCGTTTGGGGAGTCTTAGATTTGCATCCCTTACTCTATTATTGACAGATCTATTGCATGGCTCTAGAGTTCACTTGTTGGGAGATTCTATGATAATCACCCCAATATAGACGTAGTCAGAAGATGGGTACTTCAAAAATGGAATCTTAGGGTGTAGGTGGAGATGATAGCTCTGTTGAACAATTTGTTCCTATTTTCATTTTCAAACTCAACATATAGCTCAAGGATACTTTTGGGAGGTCCCTAGTTCCTTGGGAAAATGGTTTATTCTTAAAAAATTGCTCTCCAGGCTTCAACTCAGAGAAAGATTGCATCAACAAGATTCTAGTCTGGGTTAGATTGTTGGGGCTATCATTAGAATATTGGGATGAGGAGATATTTATGAGCATTGCCAATACTTTTGAGTAGTACATTGTGCAGATGCAGTTATGAAATTCAAGAGACGTTTGTTGTTCACTAGATTTTGTGTTTTTGTGAAGGCTAATAGGGTGCTTCCTTCTCAGATTACTCTATCTTTCAAGTTGGGTAATTGGATGCAACAAATTGAATTTGAGAACTCTTCAATTATATGCGATTGTTGCCTCAAAGTGGGTCATGCCACAACTGTATGCCCAAGATTCAACATAAATTATTTCATGCAGAGGAAAAAGGAACAAGCATTTGATAATGCTTGTAATACCACTTATGAGGGTGTGTTGAAGGAGAGAAGTAGGGAGAAGGATTTTGAGGACCCAAAAGCTATGATGGAGACTCCTTCAATGAAGGTGCGAAATGAAAAAGGGCCATCCAAAAATGGGATATTTGAGTGGAAGGATTTAAGCATTATGGACAAGTTGGGTGAGTTTACTCTATTCTTTGGAGCAATTTGGCTTCAAACCACCTTAATTTTGGGCTAGTTGTTTGTCGGGGTCTTCTACCCCTTTGTTAGTCTTCTGTTGTAATGCGGCTGTTGTGTTCATGGTTTCTTATGTTCTCTCTTTGTAGTTCATTGGGCTTCAATGCTTTATCATTTCTCTTGTATTGGGCCCTTTCAAAATCCCTGCTTACCCTAATAAAAAACAATATTTCCATTCTGAGAAAGCTAAATGAATGCAAAACATCTTGTCATGAAAGGAGATCATAGAATTGGTAACAAGACGGGAGGAGGTTACATTTTTGCATAACAATTATCTTTTAAATCAACTATACAAATATTTAATTCTTTAAGAGTAATAATTTAGAAAATACCACTAGAAATTAAATAGTGGAAGACCAAGATATCACCACTTAGAGTTCCACCTTAGATGTCATTTTGGGGATTTGAACTTGGGCCTCTATAATGAAAACCTGTTGTCCTCAAAATTAGCTACGCTCATTTTGTAAGATGACCCCTACGGAACTTGTTTGTTTCGCAGCCTACACTCTAAGCATGCATTTCGAGGAAAGATACTTCGACCTCATGTGTGGTCATCTGACACTTAAGAGTGGCTTGTAACGTTTCCCTAAGTTGGTTCCTCAAAATCTGTGAAACTTGGTGAGGTTGCAGGTTCGTTGAAATCTCAATTTTGACCTTTTTAAGGTGTTAGAATTTTTTTGTAGACAACATGCAGGAGTGGTTAAAAACCCTGCCCATGCATGTGCCTTGGTTTTTCGTTCACTTGTGAGGGCGGTCATTTTGACCGCCCGGACATGTTTTTTTTTTTTTTTTAAACTTGCATGCAAGAGCGGTCAAAATGACCGCCCATGTATGTCTTTCCACTCTAGCATGCAAGGATGACCAAAATGACCGCCTGTACATGGCTCCTATTTTTCACAAGTGCATGGGTGGTTAAACACCCCACCCAAGCATAAAACTTTTGACGGTTCACCTCATATGTTTGAGCTGCCAAATCCACCACCTGAACATGAGAAGTTTCAATCTCAAGCATAACACCTTATATGTTAGGGCAGGCAAATTCGCCGCCCAAACATGAAATTATACCTTTTTCAAATAATGTGCAAGGGCGGTCGTTTTGACTGCCTGAGCATATTTTATTTTAGAATTGACCCAAGGTGCATGGGCGGCTAAAAACCCACCCAGGCACATCATTTGATTTTCCTAAGTAATATGTGATGTTGGTATAAAACCCCGACTATGCATCAGGAAAAAAAAAAGCAACACATAAGTGCAGAGTCGGTCAATACCCCTGCCTCTACGCTTCAATACAAATTTGATCAAACACATGCAATGTCGAGCAAAATGACTGCCCTTACACCTAAATCAGATCTTGTACCTGCAGGAGCGGTCAAAATGACCACCTGTGCATGTCTTCCTCTAAAATTTCCTAACACTGGGAAATTCTTGAAAATGATGCCTTTGGCCTGCTTTCGCCTGATTTCTCAACTTGCGCGCACTCTAGCCATTTCAAGCTCGTCCCTGTGAACATGGTCAACATTACGCAGTTCTCCCAAAATGCCAAATTTTCCCCTAATTGTGAGATCATGACTTTTTTGTAGTTTCTGCAAGCAACAGTTGAAAATCACAAGTTTCTTCCTGCAGAAGAGATGGTCGATGAATTCTAAAAGATGATCCAGAAGAACTTTGAAGATGAAACATTTTCAATTGCTTCAATGGATAAACTCCAAGATTATCAATCAACCTTTGATAATTTGAAAGACAATCTTGGGAAGCATGAAAATGTGATAAAGGTGGTGAAAGATACAATCGTCAAAGCTCATGCTATTTTAGACATTATAGTTGGACCAGACATTTATGAGATGGAAGCAGTAAAGGCCATATATCACAATTTTCTGAAGAAGAATGATAGTGGTGGCTGATATTTTTTCTTCAACGCCTTAGTTTATTTTCAGTTTTGTATATGCAATTTGTAATTAGTTTTGGACATATCCATATGTATTTTTCTAAAATGTAATTACATGTGGAACAAAGGAAGTCCTAAGTAAAAAGGATTCTTTTGTTTAATAAGTCAAAGTAGTTAGACTTTTTTCTAGATTAGCTCAAGGCCTCTCACTATAAATAAAGAGGGCCTCTATTGTAATTTTTATTTTTAATCTTATGCAACAAAGTGCTGCCTAAATTGAGACTCAACTTTGAGACTTTGTGTTCAAATTGCACGATCAATTCCAATCAATAAAGAAGGTGAGTTTTGATATGAAACTTTGTGTTTAATCAAATTTGTATGAGTGGAGATGTACATATGGCATTTTTGATGATTTCTCTTTTTGATTGATTGGATAAAGTGGTGTTTGGTTATCATGATTGGAGAACGTTCAAGATAAGTTATATAAAATTTGTGTTATATTATTTCCTTGAATATATGTGTGTTGAAAGTGTTTCTCGGTGGAGGATTATAAAGACTTTGAGCTTGTAGTTGTTCACTTTGTATATGAATCGTGTTGAGAATTTGTAGACTTTGTGCTATAATTTTCAATTCCATTCGTGTGAATCAGTGGTATGGTTAGTTGACAAACTTTGTGCTCCAACTGGGGATACGGTTACTTTTAAAATCTTTCGAGGGATAATTTGAAGACTTTGTGCTTGAGATTATTCACTTGGTTCATGAACCTTTTTGTGAAGTGAGTTGGAAGACTTTGTACTTCAAATTACATCATTGGTTACTATAAAAATCTCATTGAAGGCAACGAAAAGACTTTGTGCTTCTGCATGTCTTCCGGTCTCTTATCACATATGTATACTGGTACTCTTTGATTATTCATGTGTTTAGTCAAGAATATTGGTGATTACTGTTTAAGTTAATGTTAGAAGTGTAGAAACATTATTGAATATTACAGTGAAACATTGTAAACATCTTTTCTGAAAGAAGAGAAAAGGATGAATGTAACACACCCCTATATGGTTAGATCTAGTGTATACACTTTTATCTTAAAATAGTTTAATTTTGTTTCAATAAACAGTAAGAAGGGAGCCTCCCCTTGCTGAGAGGAGAGACTTTGTCTCATCATAGCTGTGACTGATATAAGCATTTTGCCGTTAGTGAGTTAACGACAAAATATTCACCCAAAAAAACCCAATACTTGAACCACTTGAACCTAATTATGTGGACATCCCTTAGAGAACTTCCAAAGCAATGCTTGAGAAATGTCTAGGGCATATTGTCATTTATTATAAAACTTTATCCAATTCTTTCTCCACATATCAAACAAAATAACTTTTTCTCTTCAATACTCTAACAAATAATCAAAATAGATTGATGTTCATGGTAAATAATAGTTTCATTATGGGACTTATGGAATAGTTTCAATTTTCAATTCTTTAAAAAACTTACTCTTTAATGTGAAGTAATTAAACTATTTTTTTTTCTTTCCACATAATTAAACTATTTTTTTTTTCTTTCCACATAATTAAACTTTTTAGGTTTTAAAGGTGAAAAGTATATACTCTATAGTTTTAACTTCCATTTTATGTCATTTTGAATGGGTGTCTTGAGTATATGTGTAGGGAAGCAAATGTAGTGGAATCAACTTCCTACACTAAATCTTGAGAGGAGAGATGTACAAAAACTTTAAAAACTGATCTAAACAATTGCGGATAGTCTAGAAACACATATACAAAATATAAACAATGAAAACCATTACATAATGACTTACGATGGGAAAACCTTTTGGTAAAAAAACCCACACTCCAAAGCAGCCCAATGTATTATTCAGCAATAACAAGTTACAATACAGGTAGAGCAAGCTTTTACAGGAGTATAATTAACAACTTAATTTTGAAGTGATTTTGGCAACATTTTGGCTTGTAGATTACACCATACAAACTACAATTCCAAGCACCCAATTTATAGAAGATTTAGTACAAGAAACCACCGAATGGAAACCTAAAACCATAGGTAAATACCACCCACAAATGTGGCACCTAAATTGGGTCAAAATTCCAGTGCCCCAAATCCATGAAGAGTCAAATCCGCCAAAAACAGTAGATTTCTTACACCTATCATATCTTGTCATAAATCATAACTCATTTCTCAAATAGAGCAATCCATTTTTGGCCCCACAATCTCCTCCATATATGCTTATGACATGAGTCATAATCCATCATAAGATTCCAATGTAACTCCCCTTAAATTTAATCTCTTACATGTCATAAGAATCTGTCATATGATCCTACCAAAATAGGGTGTCCATTATCTCCTCAAGATATTCTATTTAATTACATCTTACAATGCCTCAAGATATTTGAAACATGGCACAAAATGCTAATTCACAGTGGGATGCCTCATTTCCTAATATGAGGCCAAATTAATAAATAATGTGTGAATAATAAGTAAATAAATAATTGTAATGCTAGGAACATGCAAAGGTTGAGACACCTTAATTCCCAACATTCTCCCACTTGTCAAATACCTTGCAAGAGCCAAAGGGAAGCTCAACAACATTAAAATCTAATTGCTAGGGGAAGAGAGACCCATAGACTCAAAACACCATCTAAATTTCTTTGTGCTCACAAACTTTATCAAAGCATCTACAAGATTTACCAAAGTTTCTACCTTCTCCAACTTCACCCTTCCATCTTTGACCATATCTCCAACAAAGTGGTACTACACATCTATGTGCTTGGTCCTTGCATGAAAAGTTGGGTTTCTCACTAGGCAAATTGTACTCTGACTATTGCAATAAACTATAATTGTTCCTTGATTTAGCCCACATTTGAACACAATATTTTTAACCAAATGGATTCTTTACAGACATGAGTAGGTGCCATATACTTTGCCTCAGTAGTGGATAAAGTGACCATAGCCCGCCACTTGCTCATCCAACTAATGGCACCACCAAATAAAGTAAACACATATGCATTGATGGATCTTCTGTTATCAACATATCTAACCCTATCTGAATCCACATATCCATGGATATTTAAGAAATGCTTGTCTCCTATCATATTGCTATGATAGCACAAGGAATACTTTGATGTACTACACAAATATCTGAAGACTCTTTTTACTGAATTCTAATGTATCCATCCAGGATTTTACATAAATTGCTCAGAACTCCCACTACTTGGGCAATGTCTGGTCTAGTATAGACCATATAATCCATATGATTGCCAACTACAGTCTAATAAGGTACCCTACTCATGTCTTCATCTCTTAAGGAGAAGTAGGACATTGTTCAATAGATAATTTCATTCTCAAAGTAAAAGGAACACATAATGGTCTAGAACCTTGCATGTTAAACCTCTGTAAAATTGAATTCACATACTTACTTTGACCAAGCCAAAGCTTTCTATTTGCTCTATCTCTCTTTATCTTCATTCTAAGAATGTGTTTCACTACACCTAAGTCTTTCATTTTAAATCTTGCTGCAAGTAGAGATTTTATTTCACAAATTAATTCTTTTCCCTTTCCAATAAATACCACCTCAACATAAGTACAATAATAAGGACATGATCACCATTGGTTTTGTAGTTAACAAAGTGATCCAATTTGGACCATTCAAATCCCAAGCTCAACACAAATATATCAAATTTTTGGCACCACATCCTAGGATATTGTTTGAGTCCATATAATGATTTCTTTAATTTACAAACCAAATTTTATTTACCTTTCACCAGAACGTGCTTAGGCTATGGAATATGAATTTTTCCTCCAAATCACCCTTAGGGAAAGTAATTTTAACATCCATTTTCTTGATTTCTAAATCATAAGCTACTGTGCAATTGAAACAAAAAATCTAATGGATGACATTTTAGCATTTGATAGTGTTGATGACTATTTTGGTACATCAACTCAAGTAGAATGAAAGTCACTCTACTTCTCCTGAAAGGTAACCTAACGATGCCCATTTTGCCCCAAGGTCCTTGTTTCACTGGGTCACAGTAGTGTTGGAACAATAGAGTGGACAATGTGAGTGTTTATTCAAGGGGCCTATGCTAGTAATACCAATCTAGATAGCCTAAGTAGCCTCTGATAGGTAGATGTTCAATTAAGTGCAATATACTAATCTATTTCTACTCCATGCAAAGAAAAGGAAAAAAGAGGGCTAGGATTTAGAAGGAAAAGAAAATGTAAAATGATTCAGACAACCTCTACACTTGGATTTTCACTTCATACAACAATGTTAGTGAGATCAAATTGAACAAGCAATGAATGACAAGTATTACACACAATCATGAACATTGCAAGTGCGAGATTCTAAGGAGAATGAGCAGAAGAACAAGGAATTGAAAACACCATATTTCATGTGTAAAGTTCAAAACCCTATTCAACCACCAAGCTTATGATTTAGCAATTAAACACAAGATTCACCAACATATCCTATATGCAAGAAAAAGAAACACAAGCACATTACCACCATAAGGCATAAACATAGGAATAGGTCCTAAAATTGTCTTCTCATTAACTGGAAAATGTTGGAAGATTACAAACGAGCAGTATTCACACACCCTACATGCATATCAAGTATGCCACTTACATGGCATCCAAAATACAAGTATAGCTTGCGCTTGCATAAGTTCTCTATGTTCCCCCCTTTACAAATGTTCAAAATTTCCCTTTATATATGAGGTTTCCTTTGTTTACATTGCACATTTTGACCCTAGTCGGCCTGGATAGTGCCATTTAACACAAGTTACATTGTACAATTTGGCCCTTGTCAGCTTGATAATGCCATTATACAAAATGAGGTTGGCCTCATCAAAGAATGAAAGAAAGAAAGAAAGAAAGAATCAAAGAATAATGAAAGTGAAGAACAAGGATATTATGCTTCCTCTCCAAAAAGACCCTTGAAGTTAGTAGTGGCCTCTTAAATGTCATTCATATTCGGACCATTATGATATTTGATTTTGGTCTGCTATGAATATGATGATTATTTGAGTTTGTCCTGAATCTCGGCCAAGTCCACTAATTGCTCTTGGAACTCAGTAAAGAGGGTCTTTAATTTCATCAAATTGTCAATGCCTTGCTCCAAAAGTTGTTGTTGAAAGATGTTGGAAAACTCTTTTATTATCCTAACTACAAGGAAGACCACCGAGGACTCATCCGTGAACTGACAGGGGATGAATTTTATCAATGCTTCCACTCTGCCTGAGCCCTGCTTAGTTGCATCAATTTTTGTCTACAATTTGTCTTTTCACTTCTGTAGCAGCTTTTCTCTAAGCCTTCCTTCTTTGATCCACTCTAAAATTATCCCTAGATCATCTTTATCCAAAATTCCTAATTGCAAAATTGTAATTTGAGGCATGGCCTCCATCTTTGTCAAAATTGGGAGGTATTCCTCCCATATTAGTAGCTTATCATCAATGCTACTCCTTAGGCCCTCAGCTGCCTCCAACTCTTCCTCAATAGCATGGTACATATTCAGGGATTCCCTGATTGTTGCTTTCCCAAGAGTTTCCAATGAATCTTTCCAGGCTATAAGAGCAGGAAGGATTCCTAATGGATTTGAGACTAGGCTCTCATTAGTTATAACCTCCATTAGGGCAGGAGCAGGGGCATTGGAATCAATTGGTCCCACCAAGTGTGCAATATAGGTTAACAATTGTGTCCCCTACTTCTTCAACTCCTCCTTAGTGACCTCATCTTTCTTCATACAATCCAAAATTGCAGACATAACATCAGTTAAAGTAATTTTGTCTCCTTCCTGAGTCCTTAAACCTAGGATCACCTATTGAATGTTGTAGTTTTGAGAGGTCATTGCTGCCTCCTCTTTATCTACCAATGGTGTTGCTATTTGAGCCATTCTGATCCCTTGCTCATTGGTAGAAATGTAAGAGAGGGTCCTAGCTCTTTTACTTTTGGAAGGGGCTCCCAACACTTGTGCCATAGTAACCAGGTCATCCTCAATAAATGTTCTCTTCCTCTTCTCCATGGTCTTATTGAGCTAGACTGGGAGGCCTATCCTAGATGATGTGTCCTTTGGTGAAGGGGCTGGCGGTGGAGATGGGGACCTTGTAGTTGAGGCAATCAGAATTTGAGTCTTTCCTGATTCCTTAGACTCCCCACCTAGTTCTTCTTGTTTTCCAGAAGCAATGTTCTTAACTGGCTCATCCAATGTGGGCCCCTAGCCACCCAAAATCTCCTCAATGATACCTTCTACTTTATTCTTGGCAGCCTCTTCAAGTATCTCTTCCTGCTTATCAGCTCTGTCCTGGTCCTCAGTTGATGGGATGGTTGCTTTCTCAGGCTGCTCCCCTGCTGCTTGGCCTATTGCAGGAGGAGTTTCTGTGCTAGGTGGAGCAAGAGAAAGGGAAGGGGAGAGAGGTGTTGAAGGCAGAGGTTGGGAAGGTGGAGGCTAAGAAGAAATTGAAGGTGAATGAGTTGTAGATGACGATAAGGATGTTTGTTTTGTGGGAGATGGAGGTGGTAAAGTGGATGACAGAGAAAATTTTATCTCTGTTGTAGAGGCATTGGAAATAAGGATAGGTGGAGTGATGGAAGTGATTGTAGGACTAGGATTAGAGGCTACTGTGACACCCTCAGAGGTAAGAATGGAGGCCCTTGTTAATATCATTAGAGACAAGGGTACAATGTCTTCTTCTTCTTCTTCTTCCTTCGAATCAATATTGACTCCACTGTATTTTGTTTGTCTTTGGTTGTGGCAGAGTCAGTCTCTTCATCCCTAGGTGTTACAGCAGGGACTTGCTTTTCTACCCTTTTGCCCATCTTATTTTCTCCTTTTGAGATTTTTGCCTCTTTGGCTAGATATGGGTTGATCATTGGATAAGGCTTTCATCCAAGCTTTAGTTCTTTTGAGTATTTCCTTGGATCTATTTTCAATAGAAGTGTCTTCAGGTTGATCCCACTTAATGGGGATGAAGGGGAGGTTGTAAACCTTCCTCTCTTCATAGGAGGGGTCAAGTACTGCACCATCCTCATCCATACCTTTGGGGACTTTAGGGAGCCCCGAGAAATCCAACCTTTTCAATAGATGAAGACTGAGTCTATAATAATCTTTTTTCCTGACCTCATGGTCATCTATGCAATTCTCCTAGTGGTCTTCCAAGGCATATTCATGAATATACCAGCTACCAATCAATGGGCTAACCTGTCCAATAGGATCAAACCTGCTATTGATGTTGTCAAAGGAACCCAAGGATAGGATAGCCAGTTCAGACTCTGAATGCCTTGCATTGATGATGTTCTGGAAGGAGTATTCACCCACCTTGATGGGGAATTTAAAACTAGACTTATGCTTTCCAAAAATGAGCTTGTACACCTCAGAGACCTATCTACAGATTTCTAACAAAATGACCTTGTCACTGGGGTACTAGGGTAGCTTGTAGGGTGCTTTGTCAAAGCCCATAACCCTAGTGTATGTAAAAGTTTGAAACTGGATATACCAGCTACCCCATTTAGCTAGCTTCTCAGTTGCTTCTACAGATAGCCTCTGAGAATAGTCATTCTCCAAACCTCTAATCACAACATACACAAAAGTATCATCAAGTGTACAAAAATGTTTCATACTAGTCATCAGTTCCACTTAGGGGAAATGATCATATACAAGGACTTCTCCCTATTGGAGAGAGCCCACTTCCAATAAACCTGGAAAATTGGCCTGATAGGCCAGTAGGTAGACCAATTAGGAGGTCATATAGAACTCCTTAGTTCCCATTACTTCTGATAGTTGTTCATCCAGCTTGTCACTGGTGAATGAACCCCAACCTATCTTCTTCCCATCTACTACTCTCATGCAAAACAGGCACATCCAAGGGTTCCATTTATTAGCAGCAGGCAATCCAAATACCCTGCTAAGGAGGATGATGAACCTCCTTCCATCTTTCTTAAATTCATGACATGACTGGGTAGGTGCCACCTTGAATGGATTTTTTCTTTGAGAAACCAAAAGATGTTGTTTCATGTAGCTTGTAGCCACACCTATCTTCGTGCTATAGAAGGTGAGAGCAGTGTTCTATGAGATTTTATCATAGTTAGCATAGGTAGGCATGCCAAATACCTTATCGACCATATCAAAAATGAAGTTCAACACCACATGCCCTGTAGGACCAATAATCTTCTTGCTTCCAGCTTTGTATCTCTAAGCACATGCCAACACCAATTCAGGTGCCTGCACTATGACTAGGAATGTAACAACTTGGAAGAGTCCTGAGTTATCCATGCATTGTGTCTAAAAGGATTTGTTTGCTTCACCTTTCAGCTGTTGCAGGTAACCCCATGGATCAGGGTATCCTATGCCTGTATCGCCAACCCTAGGATATGGATTTGTAAGCTTTGAGGCTGACAAGTACCCCTTAAAATCTTGTTTTTTATCTTCTACTTGTGGTGCTTCAACCATTTTCTTGCATCCATAGCCACATTTCATTACTAGTGTTGTATGTTCGTTAAAAGGTTAGCCATCTTCATATAATCATAAAGCACAAAAATCCATTAAAAATGCCTAAATATAGTAAGGAATCCAACCTTCTAGCATCTGTTAGAGATCATAGGTCGGGCCTTACATGGTCTGTATGCCAAAAGAATGAGAATAGCTAAGGTGGAATGCCCAACACCGAAACTCTGACACTAGAGTCTAAGGATAATTATCATAGCTCAAGACGAGACTTTGAACCCTAACACAATTTAAATAGTTGAGAGTCGGGAGTCGGGGCCTACTCTTTTTCAAGTCAAATAAAATGGAAGAGGAAACCCAAGAGGCCCGATGCTTGACTCCCGACGCTTCACTAAGCAATCAGTACACAGAGGGTAGAAGCAACCTTTGACTAAGTATAAATGGAAGAAGGAATGACAAAGCCCTAATGCCTGAACCCCAACAACTTACCAAGTAATTGGTGAAAGAAGGGCGGGAGTGACATTTACTTAATGAAAATTGGAAGATGAAATACATACACTCCAACACTTGAACCCTGACAAGATTTAAATAACATTAAAGCACAAGCGAGATCGGAGGGGAAGGCCTTTAGTCATAAAAGGAGGGTGGAAGATCAGAAGTCTGATCTCTGACGCTTGAAAATTTTAAAGGATCCAAAGGAAAAAAGGGGTTAAGTCATGCAAACAACCTTGAAAGGTGCACCAAAATAAAAATGGATTCAACGGCTCAAATAATAAATAAAAAAATGAAACCCTAGCCACAAAACCATGAAAACATAGAAAAAATGACCAAAATGAGCTGAATTCAAATTGAAATGACAACAAGAGGTTGCCATGGACTTTAAATCAAATGATTAAAGCATGAAAAGAAAATTAGAGGAGAAAAACATGAAACCAACCTGGAAAAGATGCACAAGTCGACGAAAATGCTCGAAATAGAAGCACTCACACTCCAACAACAATAAATCTTCACTCCAACATGAAATGACAGTAGAAGAACGAGAATTCACAAAACTCAAGGAAAATGCACAAGGCACAGGAACAAATTGAATCACAAGAAACCTTGAATGAAGACAAATATGCTTGAAAAAACCTTAAATAGGTTGGCCACATGTGTGGGAGACGGCCATTAATGTATCGCCAAGGGTAGGTGGAGGGAAATTAATTCCCATTCCGCAAAGCTAGCCAACAGGCATGTCAAAAGGCTAGCCTCTGAAGCAACGCAGATGATCTACCAACTCTACACTAGGGTCCTCAGAGTCAGGTTGTTGGGGTATCTCTATAGTAATTCCAAAATGACCAACCTTGACAAAATAGTGTCCACATAAGCAAGGAAACAATCAAGGGTCGGGGCATCAGAGATGGTTTTACTATCATGCTGGCACAACAAACTCTAATATCTCGACAATATGGTAGAGCAACTCAAAAACATGACCAAGTCAAAGAAACAAAACATGGAGTCTCAGCCCTTGGGCCTCCGCCTTCTGTCGTGCCAGAAGGGAAAAGTTTGACATTCTGACAAACATGAAATTGCCAAAGACCAAGTCATAAGAGTAAAACACTTAAAACCAAATGCTCAAAATCTTTCCCAAGTAATAAGAAGGCATGACAACTGTAGAGGCAAGACAATAAATAAGGAGGGGGTCCCTATTTTGGAGCCAAAGATGGGTTGGGTTGTGAGTAACACAACATATACCAACCAAAAGAAAAGAATGCTCTAAAGAATTCCAAGGTGTTAAAGATCAGTCAAGGACCTAGGACCCTAGCTTTGTCAACCATAGTAGAAGTATGAATACTTTGTCCAACCACAAGAAAGAATAAACAATCACAAGATCAAATGCATCTAAAATCCAAGTGTGTGTATGTGATTCATTCCCCTTCCTTAAGTATACAAGAACTCAACAATCACAAACAAAAGGTTGGGATAGGTGGAGTAAATATAGCTTCCATGCGATTACTCAAACATTGCTCCACTACCATCCAGGCATCTATAGCCCCGATGGAGTTATCACTAACCCCACCCAAGGCATTACTTTATTGCCAGCTAAGCGTCCATAGCCCTGGTAGAGTTGCCTGGATCACCCAGATAGTTGAACCAATCTCTCAATCACTCTCTTTTTAAATCATCCTCTTTTTTCAATCACTCTTTTTTTTAAAAAATCACTCTCTTTTTTAAATCATTCTCTTTTTTCAATCACTCTCTTTTCTAAATCACTCTCTTTTTTCAATCACTCTTTTTTTAAATCACTCTTTTTTAGTCACTCTCTTTTTTACGATCACTCTTTTTTTTTTACCTGAAACCTCCTCAACTTGCAGGCAATGAAGCCTGCTACTAGGTTGGGGACCAATGATAACCTATAAGGAGAAAAATACTCCTAGGTTAAACTAGAGATGGTGATCTAGAAAGACAAGATCATTAGGTTTTCACCCAACCCCCGATAGTGACAATTCATTCAGGTATACTAAAAGAAACATCGGTGTGTGAGTATATGTAAAATTTCAAGACAACATCATCCCAAGTGCAAAACTCACCCAAGCCTCTAGTCAAACCGGTAAACCCACAACTAATATGCAAGACAAAACTAAAATCTTGTGAGAAAGACTTGCCTCATGACCAAGAAATGATCTAGAACATTGAATTCACAGACAAACCCTTGCGAACCAAAACAAATGAAAAATAAGCTCCGCAAAAGGATCTCCCAGCAGATAGTTCAAAATTGAAAAACATAACAACAAACTAAACAAACTGAAAAAAAAGCAGAACTAAACAACATAAATGAAATAAGACAAAACTGAAAAGTAAAGCATAACCAAAAAAAAATAGAAGACCAAGACACCAACAAACCAAAACAAACTAGCAAAGAGAGGCACAAACCAACCCCAAAACAAACAGTAGACACAAAGCAAGACTCCTAACCTAACTATGTACAAAAGAGACCAGAAGGTCTCTCCATCAAGCTCTCTTAATTTGGAAAGTAGTGCTTGAGGAACCGCCCATTAAATGGCAATGGGACAAGTTCCCCAGAGAGAGATGATGTGGAAGGTGTTTTCTCCAAGAATCTCATCAATTTGATAGGGTCCTAACTAGAGTTTGTCAAATTTTGAGTGGTCTCCCTTCTTGTCTTTGGCTTTATCCCACATGAGAACTAAGTCACTAATTCTAAAAGCCTTGATTGTAGCCCTTTTGTCAAACCATCTCTTAACTACCCCTTGGTGCTTCATAAAGTGTTCTAGGGCAACATCTCTTTTCTCTTCTAGGTTTAAAAGATTTAGGAGTCTAGCTTCTATCTTATCCTCTATCCCTAGGTAATCCTTGATAAATTGTAAGGTAGGAATTTTTAGGTTTACAGGGAAAATAGTGTTTTGACCATAGACCAACTAGTAAGGAGAGCTGCCTAAAGAAGATTTCACCTATGTTCTATCAGCCCACAATGCAAATTTAAGTTGAGTGTGCCAATCCCTAGGGTTCCTTTCCAAGAGCTTTCTAATGACATCAATCATATTCTTATTTGTAGACTCAGAGACACCATTTCCTTGGGCATAGTAATTAGAAGAAAACTTAATGATCACCTCATTCTCGAGAGTCCATTGCAACAACTTAGTAGAATAGAAAGTACGACCATGGTCACATACTAGAGCGAAAGGCATACCAAACCTGGTGATATTGCGCTCTTCCAAAAACCTAATAACAATGTCAGTGGTGCAGTCCTTGCAAGCCAATGCCTTGCTCCATTGTGTACAGTACTCTGTTGCTGTCAAAATGAATCTATGCCATGTAGAAGAACTTGGGTTAATCATACCAATGAAATCTAGGCCCCATTGGCCAAAAGGTCTTACCTCATATACTGGTTGCAATGGCATGGCAAGATTTCTTTCTCTGGAGGCTAAGGTTTGGCAAGTATATGGCATTTCTTCACATGCTGGTAGACATCCTTGAAGATATGAGGCTGGTAGTATCCTGACCTAAGTATCTGATGTGTTGTTGCATCTCTTGATCCATGTCCAGTCCCAAACTTATCATAAAATTCGATTAGCACTTTCTCTGCCTCTTGTTTATTTAGGCATCTAAGATATACTCCTTAAAAAATTTTCCTATATAGGACCCTAGATTTGATCATGTACTTCTAACTCTTAATCCTTAAGGCCCTTCTTTAGGTGGAATTCATATGTTTAGGACATCTATTGCTTAGAAAATATTGTACTATATCATGATACCATGGGTCTATAGTAGTACTCTTCATTAAATAGTGGTGGCACTCAATAGATAGATCTGATTCAGTCATAGTCTTGGATAGACCCTATCCTCTGACCAACTTCATGGGGTGTATTTCTAGATTAAATTCTTTCAATATCATGGTCCATTTACCTCTTCTTTCTCCCAACTCATTCTACATCAACATGGATTTAACCATTGGATTGGGGACAATTGCCATGACTTTGCTCCTTAGTATGTAATGTCTGAATTTCTTCATGGCCTTAACCAGAGCATAAACTTGTTTTTCCATGTATGGATATCTAGTCTCAGCATCCTTAAAAGGAGTACTCATGAATGCAATGGGCCTTTCATCTCCCTCTCCCTTCTTCTGAGTTTGAACCATTGCACAAGAAATATCAGTACAAAGGAATAGATGTAGAAAGGGAGAGTGTAATCTGGGCTAGTTAACACAAGAGCCTGAGAAATAGCACTCTTAATCTTTGAAAAGGCCTGTTTAGCCTCTTCTACCTTAGCATCTTTCTTCAACATATCACTTAAAGGCTTAACTATCTTAGCAAATCCAGTGATAAATTTTCTAACAAAATTGATCTTACCAAAGAAGGATTTGAGTTCCTTTTTGCGACCAGGCAAGGGGATCTTCTGGATTGCTTCCACTCTCTCAGGATCAATGGAGATCCCTTCTTCAAAAATGATGTACCCTAACAACTTTCCTTCCGTTACTTTGAATATGCACTTCTTAGGGTTTAAGGAGACTCCATACTGTCTACACCTCTGCAGTATCTTCCTCAAATCATTCACATGATCAGCTTAGTTCTTAGAGAAGATAGTCAAATTGTTCATGTAGATTATGATACATTTACCAATCAAACCCTTAAAGTCTATATCCATAGCTCTCTGGAAAGTAGCACCCACATTGATCAGACCGAAGGGCATCCTTATTTAAGCATAGTTGCCCCATTTACAAGTGAAAATGGTCTTTAGTTTGTCCTCCTCTTCAATCATGACTTGGTTATATCCTAAAAATCCATCAAGAAACAACATCATTTGAGAACCATTAATAATCTGTAATACTTCAAGAGAAGGAAGTGGGTAATTATCCTTTTCAAAGGCTCTATTCAAGTTTCAGAAGTGCACACAGAGCCTTATTTCTCCATTCTTCTTCCTGACTGGAACTAGGTTGTCTACCTAAGTAGAATGTCTCACCGGAAATATGATCCTAGAAGATAGCAGTTTCTATACTTCCTTGTATATCAGTGGTTCTAGTAAGGCATTGATAGGTTTGAGTTTCTGTCTAAATGGCTTAGAGTTGGGCTTAAGAGGAATAGTGTGCTTAAAGATGGATGTGTCAAAGGTCTTCAAATCTTCATAATATCATGCTATGACATCTCTAAAGTCCTTTAATGCTTGAATAATCCCTTCTCTTTCTTCAAGTTTGCAGGCCTTCCCAATGAAAACATTTTTGACCTGCTGCTCATCTCCTAGGTAGATAGTGTCATATTTGCCACCTTCCAAATTCTCCTGGGTTCTTCTTCTCTATTTCTGATCTATATCTAGTCTTTCAAGTGTAATTAGACATTTAGGAATGTTATTTGTCTTTATGTTGATAACTTCCCCTTCGTCAATCTCAAAAGGGTCTCAGTCACACTCATCAATGATCTGTACTTCAAAGATACTTGTATTTGTAATAAAATCTAGAATATGCTTGTCATCTTCAAATACGTAGAAGTGTCTGGCATTATCTGGAATTGCTAGGCTTGGTACCAACTCTACTAAAAACTTCTTCAAATTTGAACTTTCCATTGGTTCCAGTGTGTTGGCTGCTATCGCCAGTGAATCTGTTGTCTGATTTCTCTGCCTATGTATAGACCTTATGCCAAATGCGTCAAAATCCTCAATGAGATCCCAAACTCTATTTCTATATGCAACTAGGCATTTGTCATGGTAGGCATATTTGCTCCTTACTTGCCTGGCTACTAGCTAGGAATGTCCTTGCACTTATAGTAGCTTAGCCTCTTTCTAATGAGCTAATAATAATCCTCTCACTAAGGCTTCATATTCAGCCATGTTGTTAGTGCAAGGGAACTATAATTTGTAAGATGCAAAGAATGATTTTCCTTTGGGGTTCACTAGTTCCACTCCAGCTCCATAGCCTTGTTTACACTTAGAACCATCAAATCTGAGGGTCCATAGGTCATTATCTTGAGGAGGGAATGCTTTCTGGACTAGCCTTGTCTGGGGAGGTGTTTTCTCTACTTGATCAATTTTCTCAGCAACCTTAGTGTGTAGAATCACAATTTTCTCCTTAGGAGGTTTCAAAGTTGCTTCTACACGTTCGACCTCATCCTCCTCAGGCCCTGTATCTAGCCTTGTCCGGGCTTCAATGAGGCTCACTGTTGTAAGGTATTCAGGATAGGATAATTCAGAATGAGATTCTTGATTATCTCTACATCGGTTCAGAAGTAAAAAAGTTTTGCAGTTTGGGTATGTGGACCCAAGAATTCTTTATCATGTGATAGCTTCTACATGAATTCCTGCAAATAATACTCATCTACATTCTCAATGGTTAGTCCCATCATAATCTATTTATAAACAACTAAATCCACATTTGCAAAGAATACTTCATTAGGAGCATTACATTCAATAATCAGGTGTTTTAATCTAGGCTCACTAAGGATCTGAATCTGATTAGCATTTCCTTTCTAGGGGATCCACATGTGTGAGAAATTGATAGCAAAGTAGCCATTAAAACTTCTGGTCTAATCTCTACTCAATAACATACCATAAACTTTAGGAATATCCACCACCTAGATATCAGTATGGCTCTAAATGCAAGGATAAAATACCAACTGTATGTGAACATATTTGAT
This sequence comes from Cunninghamia lanceolata, assembly GCA_027924645.1. NCBI lineage: Eukaryota > Viridiplantae > Streptophyta > Pinopsida > Cupressales > Cupressaceae > Cunninghamia > Cunninghamia lanceolata. The sequence goes on from BSBN01000246.1 coordinate 9,033,083, forward strand.
TTCACCAATGAATTTCACCTCTGTTTTGTCTAATTGTACCACCTTTCGGTTTGTCTTAATGGGAGTAAGGCCCAACTTTTGGCATATAGAATAAGGCATGACATTCCCAGCATCTCTAGAATCAACTAAATTGTTATGCACTTTTTTCCTAGCCATTCTAACACTAAGCAAAAATGGTGGTGTACCTATTTTCTCTATGTATAAGGTTTCCAAAACATCATTAGTCACAACCTTCACCTCTATATGCTTTGATTGATCCTTCCCTTGTAGGACTCTAACTAAGGCCTCTCTCTGAGTAGGGTACTCTTGCATTATATCCAATATGGACATATTAGCTTTGGTTTTCTTCATGTCATCTACTAGATCATATTTGAAGCTTGTCAGACTTTGTCCTTTGTATTGGTTGGCTTTGAATGTTCTAGTTGTTGACCCTACTGGAGGAGTTGGGTTATTATCTGCATTAGGATCAAGCAAAACATTGCTATAGTTTAGTGGGGTGGATGTAGTGAGAGGCTTTTTTCCCTTATTCCTCAAATAATAATTACTTTTAAGTTGCTGGTAGGCTTGAACTTTAGTTTCAGGTTCATTGTCTTCTTCATAAGGGAACACAAATATATCGAATTCCATGGTAGTGCCTATATCTCCAGGCTGTGAGTCTCTTTCTTCTTGTTATATTTTTTGATCAGCTTGGAAAATCTAGGTTATCTTGAACATCTTAGCACAATTGAGCTCAAAGTGATCAGAAGTATCATGAAGCCTACAACAGTGTGGCAAAGGATTTATATCAGCACAATTTACTAAATTTGCTTGATCCAAGGGAGATCGTACCCCTCCATTGTTTGGTTTTGTGTTCCAGGGTCTATTCTGTCTTTGACAATTGAAAGTCATGTTGTGACCATGGCCCTGATTATTCTGATTTTGATGTGAGTCTCCATGATTGTTGACTTTCAACCTAGTGAGTTCATTATTGACTTGGGTTAATGTCTTCTTCACAACTTCTAATTCAGATGTTAATTGTGAGGTCTGAGTTGTGCAAGGTTGTGAAGCTACTATAGGTGCATTAGCTTGATGTACATAGTGAGAATTATGTTGCAAGGTGTGCACCCTTGGTCTCCTTGTGTTGTCCAACGCAATGCTTGGGTTCATGACAAGGCTTAACCACCTATCGTGGATTCATTAACTCTGGCGGTTGTATCAGACATTAATAGGTTGATCTTTTGGTGCAACGATAACCATATTTCCAAAAATTGGTATCAGATCTTGGGTCACAGGTTTGAACCCCTCGCTTGCACTGGGGGGATTGTTGCAAGGTGTGTGCCCTTGGTCTCCTTGTATTGTGCAGCACAACGCTTGGGTTTAAAACAAGGCTTAACTGCCTCCCGTGGATTTATTAACTTTGACAGTTGTATCAAGCATTAACAAGTTGATCTTTTGGTGCAACGACAACCATTTTTCCAACAAATTAACCATGTTAGCATGATTCACTGCAAGTTGATCAAAGAAAGAATTGCCTTGGTCTTGCAGTTGATCAAAGAAAGAATTGCCTTGGTCTTGCAGTTGATCAAAGAAAGAATTGCCTTGGTCTTGCAGTTGATCAAAGAAAGAATTGCCTGGATATTGTGTTGTGGTTTGATTATTGTAAATTTTCCTTGGTGCATGTAACATAGGGTTTGGGCCAATCTGATTAAGAGCTTGAGCATGGATGATTTGCGGCCCAGTCTATAAAATGTCATTTAGAACTGGGTTCATCAAGGGAGTATTGTTAATAAGGGCATTGTTTTAGCAAGAATCTGATTTGGCATCCCTGGAAAACCCACTGAAGGTAAAGTTCCAAAGGCCCTTGCAATGATAGGGTACATTTCTCTATGTAACTTGAAAGCCTCTGAATAAACCTTTGCTAGGGTGCCAAGGTTCTGCTATGTATTGTTAAGTAAGACAACTGTGAAAGGACCAATGGCTCTAAGATAAGTTTGAACTGCAACTATTTTAGTGACCACATAATATTGAGTAAGCCTCTTGTAAAGTTTGTAAAACCTGGTGTTAAACATAGTCAAGGGTTCATTGGGTTGAATCTTGCAAGAGGCAAACTACTAGTATATGGTGCCAGGGTCAATATACACCCTATATTATTTTGTGAAAGTAGTCTCTAACTTGTCCCAAGTGTCAATAGATCCTGCAGGTAAATGCAAGTACCATGAATAAGAAACCTCTCCCAAAGAGTAAGGGAAGAGTCATAGGACCACATCCAAGTGGGGAATAGCAACTATACTAATGGCTTCCTTGAAAGCCTAAATATGCTCTTCGATGGTTCTACTCTCTCCATAGATGAACTTAGGACAAAACTTCTCATGGTTTTTAGGCATCTCATGGAGAGAAGCTACTAAGGATAGGGGTGAATGTTTTTCTCCAAAGTAAGCAACCATTTGTACTTGAGGCAGTTCTTCAGGGAGGGTTTCTAGGTTTTCAGATCTAGCAAGGCTAACTAACCTAGAGCTTAACCTTCACCTTTTACCACAATCACTCCTAATTTTTTGGTGATGTTGGAGCTCTTGAAATTTGGCTTCTCCTACTAACCAAGATCTAGTTAATCTTTTTCTTTCAAAGGTCAGGGGAAACCTAGGAGGATCCGGATTGATCAGGGCCTCCTTCTAGCGCTAATTCTATTAATGACTGTTTTGGCACATCAACTTAAGTAGAACAAAAGTCACTCTACTTCTCTTGAAAGGTAACCTAATGATACTTAGTTTACCCCAAGGTCCCTCTTTCACTGGGTCACAACAGTGTTGGAACAATAGAGTGGACAATGTGAGTGTTTAGTCAAGGGGCTTGTGCTAGTAATACCAATCTAGACATCCTAAGTAACCTCTGATAGGTAGATGTTCAATAAAGTGTAGGATACTAATCAATTTCTACTCCATGCAAAGAAAAGGAAAAAAAAGGGTTAGGGTTTAGAAGGAAAAGAAAATGTAAAATTATTCAGACACCCTCTGCACTTGGCTTTTCACTTCATATAACAATGTTAGTGAGATCAAATTAAACAATCAATGAATGACCAGTATTACACACAATCATGAGCATTGCAAGTGCGAGATTCTAAGGAGAATGAGCAGAAGAATAAGGAATTGAAAAAAAACATATTTCATGCACAGAGTTCAAAACCCTATGCAATCACCAAGCTTATGATTTAGCAATTAAACACAAGAGTCACCAACATATGCTATATGCAGGAAAAAGAAACACAAGCATAAGGAAGAAACAGAAGAATAGGTCCCAAAATTGTCTTCTCATTAACTGACAAATGCTGGCAGATTACAAAAGAGTAGTATTCACACACCCTACATGTATATCAAGTATGCCACTTACATGCCAACCAAAATACAAGTATAGCTTGTCCTTGCACAAGTTCTCTATGTTTCCCCCCTTTACAAATGTTCAAAATTCCCCTTTATATATGAGGTTTCCTTTGTTTATATTGCACATTTTGACGCTACCCAGACTGGATAATGCCATTATATACAAGTTACATTGCACAATTTGGCCCTTGTCGGCCCGATAGTGCCATTATACAAAATGAGGTCAGCCTCATCAAAGAATGAAAGAAAGAAAGAAAGAAAGAAAGAATAATGAGAGTGAAGAAAATGGATATTATACTCCCTCTCCAAAATGACCCTTGAAGTTAGTAGTGGCCTCTTAAATGTCATTCATAATCAGACCATTATGATACTTGATTTTGATTTGCTGTGAATATATGACTGTTTGAGTTTGTCCTGAATCTCAGCCAAGTCCACTAATTGCTCTTGGAACTCAGTAAAGAGGGTCTTTAGTCTCATCAAATTATCAATGCCCTACTCTGAAAGCTACTGTTGAAAGATGTTGGAAAACTCTTTTGTTATCCTAAGTGCAAGGAAGACCACTGAGGACTCATCCTTGAACTAACAAGGGATGAAGTTTATCAATGCTTCCACTCTGCTTGATCCCTCCTTAGCTGCATCAAATTTTGCTTGCAATTTGTCTTTACACTTCTATAACAACTTTTCTCTAAGCCTTCTTGCCTTGATCCACTCTACAAATACCCCTGGATCATCTTTATCCAAAAATCTTGATTGCAAAATTGTATTTTGAGGCATGGCCTCCATCTTTGTCAAAATTGGGAGGTATTCCTCCAAGATTAGAAACTCATCATCAATGCTGCTCCTTAGGCCCTCAGCTGCCTCCAACTCTCCCTCAATAGCATGGTACATCTTCAGGGCTTCCCTAATTTTTTCTTTTCCAAGAGTTTCCAATGAATCTTTCCCGGTTGTAGTAGTAGCAAGGATGCCCAATGGATCTGAGACTAGGCTCTCCTTAGTTATAACCTCCATTAGGGCAAGAGCAGGGGCAGTGGAATCAATTAGTCCCACCAAGTGTGTAATATAGGCTGACAATTGTGTCACTTGCTTCTTCAGCTCCTCCTTGGTGACCTCATCTTTCTTCATACAATCCAAAATTTTAGACACAACATTAGTTAAAGCATTTTTGTCTCCTTCCTGAGTCCTTGAACCTAGGACCACCTATTGGATGTTGTAGTCATGAGAGGTCATTGCTGCCTCCTCTTTATCTACTAATGGCGTTGCTATTTGAACCATTCTAATCCCTTTCTAATTGGTAGAAATGTGAGAGAGGGTCCTAGCTCTTCTACTTTTAGGAGGGGCTCCCAACACTTGTGCCAAAATATCCAAGTCATCCTCCTCAATGTATGTTCTCTTCCTCTTCTCCATATTCTTATTGAGCCAGACTGGGAGGCCTATCCTAGATGATGTGTCCTTTGGTGGAGAAGGGGACCCTGTAGTTGACGGAGTCAGAATTTAAGTCTTTCCTGATTCCTCAAACTCCCCACCTATTTCTTCTTGCTGTCTAGAAGCAATGTTTTCAACCAACTCATCAAATGTGGGCCCATGGCCACCCAAAATCTCCTCAAAGATGCCTTCTTCTTTATCCTTGGAAGCCTCTTCAAGTATCTCTACTTGCTTATCAGCTTTGCCTTGGTTGTTAGCTGATGGGATGGTTTCTTTCTCAAGCTGCTCCCCTGCTACTTGGCTTGTTGTAGGAGGAGTTTCTGTGCTAGGTGGAGCAGAAGAAAGGGGAGGGGAGAGAGGTGTTGAATGCAGAGTTGGGAGGGTGGAGGCTGAGAAGGAATTGAAGGTGAATGTGGTGTAGGTGATGGTAAGGATGTTTTTTGTGTGGGAGATGGAGGTGGTAAAGTGGATGATGGAGCAAATTTTATCTCAGTTGCAGAGGCAGTGGAAATAAGGATAGGTGGGGTGGTGGAAGTGATTGCAGGACTAGGATCAGAGGCTACTGTGACACCCTCAGAGGTAAGAAGTGGAGTCCCTTGTTGATATCTTTCGAGACAAGGGTACACTGTCTTCTTGTTCTTCTTCTTCTTCTTCTTCTTCCTCCAACTCAATATTGACTGCCACTGTCTTTTGTTTGCCTTTGGTTGTGGCAGGGTCAGTCTCTTCAGCCCTAGGTGCTGTAGCAGGGGCTTTCTTTTCTATCTTTTTTCCCTTCTTCTTTTCTCCTTTTGAGCTTTCTACCTCTTTGGCTGGATAGGGGTTGATCATTGGATAAGGCTTTCTCATCCAAGCCTTAGTTCTTTTGAGTATTTCCTTGGCCCTATTTTCAATAGAAGTGTCTTTAGGTTGATCTCACTTAATGGGGGCCAAGGGGAGGTTGTAAACCTTCCTCTCTTCATAGGAGGGGTCGAGTACTGCATGATCCTCCTTCATACCTTTAGGGACTTCAGGAAGCCCCGACAAATCCAACCTTTTCAATAGATGAAGACTAAGTCAATAATAATCTCTTTTCCTGACCTCATGGTCATCTATACAATTCTCCCAGTGCTCTTCCTAGGCATATTCATGAATATACCAGCTACTAATCAATGAGATGACCCATCCAATAGGGTCAAACCTGCTCCTAATGTTGTCAAAGGAACCCAAGGATAGGATAGCCATTTCAAACTCCACATGCCTTGCATTGATGATGTTCTAGAAGGAGTATTCACCCACCTTGATGGGGAATTCAAAACTAGATTTATGCTTGCCAGAAATGAGCTTGCACATCTCTAAGACTTGTCTGCAGATTTATAACAAAATGACCTTGTCACTGGGGTACCGGGGTAGCTTGTAGGGTGCTTTGTCAAAGCCCATAACCCTAATGTATGTAAAAGTTTGAAACTGAATATACTAGCTACCCCATTTAGCTAGCTCCTCAGTTGCTTCTATTGATAGCCTCTAATCACAACATACACAAAAGTATCATTAATTGTACAAAAACTTTTCATGCTGGTCATCAGTTCCGGCCAGGGGAAATGATCATATACAAGGACTTCTCTCTGTTGGAGAGAGCCCACCTATAATAAACCTGGAAAAATGGCCTAATAGGACAGTAGGTAGCCAAGTAGGAGGTCATATAGAACTCCTTAGTTTCCATTACTTCTGATAGTTGTTCATCCAACTTGTCATTGATGAATGAAACCCAGTCTACCTTCTTCCCATCTACTACTCTCATGCAAAACTGGTACATCCAAGGGTGCCATTTATCAACAATAGGCAATACAAATACCCTGCTAAGGAGGATGATGAACCTCCTTCCATCTTGCTTGAATTCATGACATGACTGGGTAGGTACCATCTTCAATGGATGTTATCTTTGAGTAACCAGAAGATGTTGGTTCATGTAGCTTGTAGCCACACCTGTCTTCATGCTATAGAAGGTGAGAGCAGTGTTCTCTGATATTTTATCATAGTCAACATAAGTGGACAGGTCAAATACCGTATCCACCATATCAGAAGTGAAGTCTAGTACCACATGCCCTGTAGGCCCAATAATCTTCTTGCTTCCAGCTTTGCATCTTTGAGCACACGTCAAGACCAATTTAGGTGCCTGCACTATGACTGGGAATGCAAGAGCTTGGAAGAGTCTTGAGTTCTCCATGCATTGTGTTTGAAAGGATTTGTATGTTTTGAGGCCAACAAATACCCCTTAAACTCTTATTTTTTATTGGCTACTTGTGGTGATTCAACCATTTTCCTGCATCCGTATACACATTTCATTACTAATGTTCTATGTTCATTATAAGGTTGGCCGTCTTCATATCATCATAAAGCAAAAAAATCCATTAAAATGCCTAAATATATTAAGGAATCCAGCCTTCTGGCGTCCTTCAAAGATTGGAGGTCGAGCCTTACCTGTTCTATATGCCAAAAGAATGAGAAGAGCTAAGTTGGAAGGCTCGACACCAAAACTCTGACACTAGAGTCTCTAAGAATAACGATCATAGCTCAAGACAAGACTCTGAACCCTGACACTATTTAAATAGTCAGGAGTCAGGAGTCAGGGCTTACTCTTTTTCAAGTCAAATAAAATGGAAGAGGAAACCCAAGAGGCCCGATGCCTGACTCTCGATGCTTCACTAAGCAATCGGTACACTGAGGTTAGAAGCAACCTTTGACTAAGTATAAATGGAAGATGGAACACCAAAGCCTTGATGCCCGAACCCCGACAACTTCCCAAGTAATCGGTGAATGAAGGGCGGGAGTGACATTTACTTAATGAAAACTAGAAGATGAAATACATACACTCTGACACTTGAACTCCAAAAGGATTTAAATAACATTAAAGAACAAGTGACATCAAAGGAGAAGGCCTTTAGTAATAAAAGGAGGGTAGAAGATCGGAAGTCCAATCTCTGATGCCCTAAAATTTTAAAAGATCTAAAGGAAAAAAGGGCTTAAGTCATGCAAACAACCTCGAAAGGCACACGAAAACAAAAATGGATTCAACATCTCAAAGAATAAAGAAAAAAATGAAACCCTAGTCATAAAACCATGAAAACATAGCAAAAACAACCAAAACAAGCCAAATTCAAATCGAAATGACAATGAGAGGTTGACCATGGACTCTAAATTGAAAGATTAAAGCATGCAAAGCAAATTAGAGGAGAAAAGCATGAAACCAACCTAGAAAAGATGTGCAATTCGATGAAAAAGCTCGAAATAGAAACACTCACACTCTACTAGTAATAAATCTTCACTCCAGCGTGAAATCACAATAGAAGAATGAGAAATCACAAAACTCAAGGCAAATGCACATGGTGCAGGAACAAATTAAATCATAAGAAAGTTGGAATGAAAACAAATGGGCTCAAAAAAACATTAAATGGGCTATCCGCATGCGCAGTAGACTGCCATTAATGCACCACTAAGGTAGGTGGAGGGAAATTAATTCCCATGCCGTAAATCTAGGCAATAGGCACGCCAAAAGGCCAGCCTCCGAAGCAGCATAGGTGATCTACCAACTCTACACTGGGGTCCTTGGAGTCGGGCTGTCGAGGGATACTGTACAGTCATTCCAAGATGACCAACCTCGACAAAACAGTGTCCACGCAAGCAAGTCAACAGTCCAGGGGTTGAGGCATCGGAGATGGTTTCACTATCATGCTGGCACAACAAACTCTGATATCCCAATGATAAGGTAAAGCAACTTGAAAACATGACCAAATCAAATAAACAAAATGTGGAGTCTCAGGCCTCTACCTTCTATCGTGCCAGAAGGGAAAAGTTTGACATTTTAACAAACATGAAATTCCCAAAGACTAAGTCATAAGGGTGAAACACTTAAAACCAAATACCTAAATCCTTGCCCAAGTAATAAAAAGGCATGACAACTCTAGAGGCAAGAAAAGAAACAAAGAGGGGGTCCCTATTTTGGAGCCAAAAATGGGGTGGGTTGTGAGGAACACAACAGATAGGAGAAAAAATCTCATCATAATCTACCCCCCTCAACCTGGGAGTAGCCTTTTGCAACTAATAGTGCTTTATACTTCTTAACATACCATTAGAACCAACTTTCCTTTTAAATACCCATTTACAACCAATGCCTTTGCATCCTTCGAGAAAAGGTACCAAGTCCCATGTGTCATTATTTTTAAGTGCAACCACCTCTTCATCCACGACTATTTTCTAGGACTTTGCATCATGCATACCTAAATCCTCTTGCATAGTTATTGGTTCATCAATTTTAGTATTTAAAGCAAAAGTCTTGTTATGTCTTAAACTATGTACACTAGCATTTTACAGCTAGTTTAGCACTTGGGTGGACCTAAAATGTTTACACTTGTTAATCAGGACCTATTTTAACACCTTTTTGAATATCAAATGATTAATTCTTGATCCTGATGATAAAACATAAAAAAATAACAATGAGATTGACCTAAGCACACAAGGGACTAATGCTAGGGTTTTTGGGGCTAAAGGACAAGGGCACCCAAGCGCCTTGGTCCCTCATTTAGCCCAGACCTAATTTAAAGGTATGTCAGATTAACACATCTTAGGTGGTTCCTTATGTCAGCCCCATTTGGTTTTATTTGTCATTTGTGAGCAGGAATGCGTATAAAAGCATGCTAGTTTATTCATTTGAACATCTCTAAGTGATCTCTAACTTATTGAAGGATTTTAGCTCTAGTATCTTCTTCTCTCTCATGGTCTCTATTCTTCTCTAAAGCTCTCTATGGTGGATTATTGTTTCAACACTAACTTATTGTAGGTCTTGTGAATATCTCTCTACATCTTTGGGCTACACCAACTTCTTGAGTCAAGTTGTGATGCTGCATCAAGCATGCTAGGGTTTCTATGCTAATGGTGACTTCTTTCCTTCATGCTTTGTTCTAGCATTCCATTCTACTTCAGATTTGCCTCTGCTCTCCTAGGGCACACACTCTTTATCTCTCATCATTGCTATTATGGAGGTGGAAACACCATTCACAAATCTTGACTTAGGCAAGCTCCTAAATAGCACCCAACCAATTTCCTTCTTGTGTTTGTAGGTCAAATTTGTAAGAATATGCAAAAGACAAGCTACAGGAGACAAGAACATAGAAGGGCAAAGACACATGAGATTTCACATTTTGCTAAACCCTAATCAGGGTCTAGGGCACCCAAGTACCCTAGTCCTTTGGGCCCAAAAATCTAGATCTAGGTTCAAATCTATCCTCTGGTCTCTACTATGCTTTTAGATTTCCCATATCTGTTTCCAATAGTCTATTATGCTATGATCTTGCTTAACTAGAGTTTCTACTTTCCTCTAGCTTGATTGGTTCGATTTGGTTGATTCTCCTCTATACAACAAAGGGACAAATCCCCTATATTTTGGCTCTCCTTCAAGGGTAGAAGCCAAGATCAGCTTGTGTCCTAATATTGGATAGAAGATGGTTTTACCTAGTTCGATCTATTGGGCTAGTCTCTCTTTTTTATCTAACATTTTGGTGAACCTGTTGTTTCTTGCACTTTTCCATCCTTCTTGCTTTAGATTTGAGTTATTTTCTGACCTATATTTGATTAGATTACATTCATTAATCATTTGGCATACTTTCATAGCTTAATTTTGCATTATTTCATTGCTAGGGTTTACAAAAACCTTGCATTCTTTAAAAATCTAGCTAGCCTTGAGCCTAGGGTTTCTAGATTAATGTGTTGTTTCAGATCTTGTTGTATTATTGGATTGATTAAAGGGATTTAATTTCCTTTACCTTATCATCCTTGGTGTTTTAAACAATCTTTCTTTCTTGCATGTGAATTTGGAAAAACAAGCATTTCATTGTAGATCTTGAAAAAAGCATATTTGTTACCTTGTTTGCATTACATAAGGTTAGATCATCATAGTATGAATTAAATTTATAATTTTTTATCAGATATTATTGGTATTACAATAGTTTATCATTTCATAGTGATACATGTTGCATTTAAACCTCTTGTTTGCTAGGGTTTTGTCAAAAAAGTTGCAACTTGAAAACCTAGTCAAATTCAAAACCTAGGGTTTGTAATTAATATCTTGTTTCAGATTTTGCTGCTATAATTTACATTTCAAATCTGATCTTTCATTTCTTTAGCATTTTATAAATATCATTTTTTTTCAAAAATAATTCTTGCATTGAAAAATTGTGATTTAGGGAGTAAGTATAAAAAATCTAGGGTTTTGATAGTAAACCCCAGCTAGTCTTGCATTTAAAGTGCATCTTTATCAAAGCAAAGTTCTCTAAATATTTTTTGAATTTTAGTAGATAAATTATTTAGGTACTTCTATTGTACATACTACACATCTTACATTTGCAGGACTTAGTTGTTGTGGTTACCAAGAATATCACATTTTTGGAAGTCCCAGCTTCTCTTGCACTTGTAGGTCTTTGATTGCAATCTTATTTTGATATTGGTTGTACTGGATTAATGAATTGTACATTGCTGCTCCATATCATATTTGCATATAGTAAACAATAAATTTCATTATGGACTCTTCTAGTTGTTCCTCTTTGGTATCTTTGCATGCATATATCATAGATTTTGAAAATTTCTCTAAATTCATTAATATGCAACCATATGTTTTAGATCACATAACATCCATGTATGATATTGATTTTTCTATATGTTCCATATATGATATCATTTTTTATATATCTATTTTTTATAGCTTCATAACTCTCATGGGTATGTATCCTTTGATATTAGAGGACTTTACTAATTTCATCTCCATGAATTGTCATGAGAAAGATGACGGTGATAGTTCTCTTTCTACTTAACTGCAAGTCATGATAATGCCATGTCTATTCCCGTGGATCTACTCTCTAATACATGTGATGGTGACCTAACTTTGTTTGTTTCACCCTATGATTTGGATCCCTCTCCCAAAATTTTTCCAACTTGTGAGGATATTTTGGAGCAAGAGGATGAAATCATTGACACATTTCTTAACATTACTTTACCGTCTCTTCATTTGAATGAGCTCTCTTCTACAGATGTGGCATTAGATGATGTTGAGCATACTACTTTTATTTCTACCATAGTACATGAGGTTTCTATGGCTCATCCTATGGATCTTCCACCTTTGGTTGAATGTTCAAGTACCGTGGATATTACTAAGGACATGAAGACCCTTGATCTTCCTCCTTTGATTGAATGTTCAAGTACCTTGGATATCACTAAATATGCGAAGACCCTTGATATTTCTCCTTTGGTGGCATGTTCAAATCCCTTGGACATTACTAAAGATACCATCATCAACAATTTTCTTAACAACTCTTTACCCTCACTTCATTCCTATGCTCTCCCTTCCAAAGATGAAGCATTAGTGGATGAAGAGTGGTCTCTCACATTAAATCCCTCAGGGATGGATGTTGAGCTTAATCAAAAGGAAAACAATGTCAATTCAATCATCATTAATAGACTTATTCTGCCCATTAAGGGGATAGTGAATAAGTGAACTTCACCTCTTTTCTCTAGACCAGTGATTATGGTTCAAGGTGATCCAACACCACCTAGACCCCCGGGTTACATTCTCAATTATGAAAAACAAATTACTCAAAGAAATCAAGGTGTTCAAAATGTGTCGTAGCAATCTCATAATAATGTGGTTTCTCACACATACAACACCCATAATAACAAGCAAAGTAAGAACGCACCGAGTGTGCCCATTTCTCTTCCACCTTCTCAACCTATCCTACCTTAAGCACCTCATCTTCCTCCACATATTGGTAAAGAATACGATCTTGTCGAGCATCTTTGTGCTGCTCCATCTAAGATGTATCTATAGGATTTAATACAAACATCACCTACATACCACAGAATGCTCCACAAGGCTCTATAGAAGGTAGTTGTTCCACCTTTTGTTAGACCAAATTATGTAGCATCTCTGTTTAGTTGTATGCATGCAAAAACATCAAATATATCATTTCAACAACATGAATTACCTCCCATAGAGGTGCTAAACCAATATGAGCCTCTCATGATATCTCCCATCATTAATAAAATATGGGTAAGATGCACTATGATTGATGGTGGATCAAGTCTTTATATTTGTGAAATAGACTTGTTACATAAACTCAATATTGATATATCTCTCATCAAACTAGATAAACTCAACATTCGTGGCTTTGATAATGTTGGTAAACAATCACTAGGTACAATCACCTTAGATATTAAGGCTGGACCTGTGACATTGCCTACCCTTCTCTATGTCATGCCTAATTCTCTTTCATACAATCTTCTTCTTGGTAGACCGTGGATTCATGCCATGGGGTCAATCCTGTCTACCCTTCATCGTTCAATAAAATTCATTTTAAAAAACAAACCTTATAGAATTAAAGTTGATTTGGCATAAGAAAATTGCTTGCAAATGGAAGTGAGACATCATACTCCTTTAAGTAGTTTGATCCCTTCTTTAACACTATCCTTCATTGCTAACAACAGTGTTGGTAAGGATAGTGTTGGTCCTTTGAATGCATTTTTCGGTTATGATTGGGGTTCATTATATTTTACACCCTCCTTTGCGGGTGAATATAAGTCTCACCCTCACACCCAAAAATCTCGAAGGTAAATGAAATTTCTTCCACACAATTTTCTACTCCTACAAAGCTTAAAATCAAGATTAATGATGATGGAACCTTTAAAATTAATGAAGATCCACCTTATTGTATAGATATGGCGACCATTTGTAATAAAGTATCATCTAATTCTAATATATGTCTTGGTAATGACAAGGTCTTTTTAGATTTCAACCCCCATGGGATTGTTGAAACATAGATTGACCCTCCTCACCATGGTCAAATGTATGATCCTTCTACTTCTTGTTTCAACAAAGATAGTCATATGACGTGTCCTCTTCCTTCAGACTTGGAGAAGCGTTATGGGTATGGATTCAAAATTCTTTCAAAACAAGGATACAATAGAAATGGGTTAGGATGCAAAGAACAAGGAATTAAGGAACTTGTGGAACCAACACTGCACTTGTCTAAAGTAGGTTTAGGTTTCCATCCTTCTCCTATGTTCTCTCCGCCATGCTCACAACAAAAAGGATTGCTTCCTACTACACTCGAGTCTTGTCTTCTATCACAACAAGAGTGTATGTTGTCGAGTCTACTCAAAGACTGCTTAATCACTCTTCCTATTTCAACACACAAAAAGATTCAACAAAATAATCATTCAACACCTCATTATTGTGCATATCATCAAGCACTTGGCCAATCCACTAAGGAATGTCGAGTCTTGGGTGACAAAATTCAACAACTTTGAACAAGTATGTCTCTATCACTCTTCACCATGCTTGATTTAGTCCCTAGAGCAACTTGTCCTCCATCCATTTTATAAGCTAGTTGGGGGAGGATGATTTGTTATAGACCGACTCACAAGTATGGCCCCCTCCTCATTTGTGTTATGCTTGTATGTATTGTTATCCTTGTAGTGTGATTTTTTATTGTTAGTTCTCCCTTGGCACCCTTGTTAGCACAAAGGTACAAGGAGAAAGAACACGTCGTGTCATTCCTCTAAGTGTATCTTCATTCTTCTATATGTCATAATGTGCAATTTCATTATTATTTTTGGATGATTTAGCATCCTTTCTTGTTGATTCAATTTATATGTACTCTACTTTCATGTGATCTTTCCTCTGTCATCTTTGTAAGTTATGATGTTTTATGTATGCAACACCTTGTTGCAATGCTCGACGTCATACCATGACTACACAAGCCATTGTGTATCAAGCCTGTAAGCATCGCCTTGGTTTACTCATCCTGGGGGAAACCCATTGCCACAATGTAGGTTTTGAAAATGTTGGGAATTAAAGTGTCTCAACCTTGGTAATTCCTTGCATTATTTTGATTGTATTTATTTATTCATTGCCTACGATGTAAAATTAATTGTAAATTCCATATTGTCATCTTGTGGGATGTGGCATGGTGATGTGTCATCCTACATGGAAGATGACAACTTGTAATTTTGTCCTCACATGAGGAGATAGGCGTCCCACTTTGTGGTAGTAATATTTTGCCATGTGTCAGCATCTTGGATGTTGTGTAAGGGAATATTGACAGTAACGGTCATGACAGATTCTTGTGACGAAGTTATGACATGTAAGATTCAGAAATAGGAGATTCTATGATAGGTGAAGACATGTGTCGAAGAGCATCTTTGAAAAAGGCATCTTTGGACACCCCAAGGTGGACTATGACATGTAAGAGAATATGCTATTTATAGCTTGTGTATGATAGATTTTCTTACAGCTGTAAGTTGTAATTGCTATGATAGATTCTATGACGGTCGTAAGAGTCGTAAGAGCATCTGTCATAGCCCATTTTGGAAATAGGCAACCTCTTTGGGATGGGGTCTATGGATAAGTGTCAGAAGCATCTTACAATGTTGACCAAGTGTCCATAGGTGTGCATTTTGGTCCATAATGCCAAGTTGGACGCCCATTCCAAGATAGAGGCAATTTTGCCTTGTATTTTCTATATAAACATGTGCTTTGAGGAGGTGATGTACTACAGGTTTTACAAGTACTGTTATGCTAACGGGTCATCTCCAGATATGAGTGTCAAAGACTCCTGCAAGAGCATTGGCTCTGATTTGTATTGTAACCTTCTTTATTTACGTAATATAATTGAGCAGTGTTTTGGAGTGTGGGGTTTTTCACCCATAAGGGTTTTCCCCACGTATATCTTGTGTCTCTCTTCTTGTGTCATTCTTTCTTCCTTATGTGTTTGCTACAATATCTCATGTTAATGGTTTAATGTTGTTGTAATAGTTAGGATAAATTTGAATTTGCCCTCTCCACCCCTCATTAGATTAGTGTAGGAAGCGATTTCTGCACACCTAGCTTCCTTTCAGTTAGAATCAGAGCCTGAGTTGCTGGGTAAGGGTTTTTTGAGCTAATCTTAGGTTGAGTGGGAGTCTTGTGCAGAGTATTCTGTATCTTGTTGCAGAAAGGAGATGGAAACCACATTCAGAAGGTTAGAGGTTGAGAAATTCAATGGCACTAATTTTGAGTTGTGAAAACTCAAGATGGAGGACCTACTTGTTGATCGTGACCTATGGGAAACTGTTGATGGCACTAAACCGGTGGTAATGTCAAAAGGTGATTGGGACCTCAAAGATCAGAAGCCTAAGGGTCTCATAAGACTCTGTCTAGCTGACTCTGTCTAGCTGACTCCGTCTTATTGAATATCCATGAGGAGAAGACTGTGAAAACTCTTTGGAAGAAGCCTGGAGATGTTTATCAGGCCAAGTCCTTGGTGAACAAGCTCTTTCTGAAAAAGAAGTTGTTTGCTTTGAAGATGGAAGACAAAGGATCTGTTGCGGACCATATGAATGCTTTCAACATGATCATTGCACAGTTGACATCCATGGGTGTGAAGATGGAGGAGGAGGATCAGTGTATGACCCTACTTTGTTCTTTGTTGGATTCGTGGGACCATCTTGTGAGGGCTATTGGAAACACTAGATCCACATTCACAATGGAAGAAGTGGTATCTTCACTGTTATCTGAAAAGATGCAGAGAAAGTCTTCTGAGGTAGCCAAAGAGGCTCTTGCGGTTCGTGGAAGATCCAAAGAGAAAAAGAAGAAGAAAGCTCCCAATTCAGATTCTAACAAGTCACAAGATGATGGTGATGCCTTCATCGCATCCCTGACCACCCATGCATCTAATGATGTGTGGTCGATTTATTTTGGTACATCATTCCACATGACCTTGCATCGAGACTGGTTCACGAAGTATGAAGAGTTCGATGGTGGAAGAGTGTACCTGGGTGATGACTCTCATCTGAAGATTGTTGGTCGTGGAAGAGTCTCAATCCGATTCCCTGATGGACAAGTGAAGGGGATCACTAGAGTTATGCACATTCCAGGCCTTGCACGGAACCTACTTTCTGTAAGTATGTTGAATGATGTAGGTGTGCAGGTTGTCTTTTCGTAGGATGGATGCAAGATGACAAGAGGATCTATGGTGCTTGCGAAGGGTACTCGGAGGGGTACTCTGTTTTAGCTGGAGGCATGCACTTCACGGTGCAATAGTTCTTCTGACTCAAGGAAACGAGTTGCTGTCACTTTATGTCCACTATCTGAACATGCAGTGAAGAAATCTATTATAACCGGTTCTGATGGTAGTGCACATGCCATGGAAGCCAAGCTTCCTGCTGAAAAGACTATGTTATGGCATTTGAGATATGGCCACATTGGTGAGAAGGGTCTGCGTACCCTGAAAAATAAAAACATCGTTGACGAGTTAAATGATTGTAATCTTGAGTTTGACTTTTGTGAACATTGCATTTATGGAAAACAAAACCATGTTCAGTTTTACTCTAGTTCTCATAAGTCTTCTGGTGTATTGGATCTAATTCATTCTGATGTGTTTGGTCCTGTGAATGTTCCTTTGATTTCAAAATATGCATATTTTGTATCTTTCATAGATGATTACAGTAGATGGACATGGGTTTATTTTATCAGAAGCAAGACTGAATTCTTTAGTCAGTTTAAGGAGTTTAAAGCCTTTGCTGAAAATTGGACTTGTAAAAGGATTAAGTGTTTGAGAACTAACAATGGTGGTGAGTTTTGTTCAACAGATTTTGATAAGTTCTATAAGGAGCAAGGGATTGAAAGGCATAAGACAAATCCATACACCCTGCAACAAAATGGAGTTGTAGAGAGGATGAACAAGACACCGATGGAGAAGGTTAGGAGTATGCTTAGTGGAGTAAGCCTCGAACAAAAGTTTTGGGCTGAAGCTGTTGCCACTACCTGCTATCTGGGAAACAGATCTCTTACATCAGCTCTTGTTGGCAAAACACCTATGGAGGTGTGGTCTGGTAAGAAGCCTTCAGTAAGGCATCTGTTAGTGTAGTTTTTTATTCCTTATTATAAGGTTTTTCCTACACATCTTTTTAAGCTTGCTTAGGTAGTTTAATAATGTGAGCTATTTAATAGGCCTTTTATGTTAGTGGGTGCATGTGTGTGTGGTGTCAATCCATTCATGGAAGTTACTCCACCTCCCCCTATTTTTGGAGATGCTGGAGTTACATTTCCTATTGGTCAATATTGACACCTCACCCCACTCACCTTGCCTATAAATACTCACTCCTTTGCATGTATTTTTCATGGGTTATTCAATGCATTTCTCCAATATTTTGCATCAATATTCTCTTGGATTTTTTTCATAACTCTCCCGTAGATGAATGCTTGCAGCTGATCCTGGCTCTAACAACATCTTCATGTTTTTGATTGTGAGGCATATGCACATGTGCCTAGGGAGAAATAGTCTAAATTGGAGAACAAGGCTGTTAAATGTATTTTCATTGGCTATGGTGTCGGTGTGAAAGGATACCAGCTTTGGGATCCCATGACTGATAAAGTGTTGTATAGAAGAAGTGTTATCTTCAGAGAGCTAACACCTTCTTCTGTTGTTCTACAGCCAGAACATTCAGAAAAGAAAGAAGATGTGGTTCAGTTCCTTCTACCCCTGAGAAGACTGAACTGACAGACACTATGAGGCTTGATGATGAGGAGAGCTCTAGCAGCTCTGGAAGTGAAGAAGAAGAAGAAGAACCTCAACCTCAGCCATTGAGGAGGTCTACACGAACAAGAAAGCAACTTGATAGGTTTGGTTATTCATTACTTGATTCTAGTTGTGCTTTTGCTTTACTTTCTAACACTGATGAGCCTAGAACTGTGAAAGAGGCTATGGGCATGAAAGATGTAGGTTCCTGGAAGGAGGCCATGGAGGATGAGATGGCTTCGCTAGAAAAGAACAAAACATGGGACTTGGTGCCTTTGCCTAATGGACGAAAACCCATTGGTTGCAAATGGGTGTTCAAGAAGAAATTCGATGCATATGGCAGTATTGAAAAGTACAAGGCTAGATTGGTTGCGAAGGGGTACTCACAAGTGGAGCGAATTGATTATGGTGAAATTTTCTCTCCCATTGCAAAGCTGACATCCATTAGATTTTTGTTATCTCTTGCAGCTGCTTATGATTTAGAGGTAGAATAGATAGATGTGAAGAAAACTTTCCTTCATGGTGATTTGGAGGAAGAAATCTACATGTCACAGCCAGAGCATTACATAGAGAAAGGTAAAGAAAATTTGGTTTGCAACCTTAAGAAGTCTTTGTATGGTTTGAAGCAGTCTCCTAGATGTGGTACTTGAAGTTTGATGCCTTTGTGTTGTCAATTGCTTATCAGAGATTGAAATCAGATCATTGTGTGTATTACAAGTTTGACAATGATCGCATTCTCATTATTGCATTGTATGTTGACGATATGTTGTTGATTAGGAATGGTAAGAATATGATTTCTGATTTGAAGTCTTAGTTGTCAACACAGTTTGAGATGAAAAATCTTGGGTCAACCAGTTACATTCTGGGAATGGAGATCAAAAGAGACAGAGCAAACATAAAACTTTGGTTAAGCTAGAGTAAGTATGTGAAGACCGTGTTGGACAGGTTCAACATGGTAGAATGTAGACCAGTGAGTGTTCTAGTTTCATTAAGAACAAAGTTATTTGTTAGTGATTGTCCAAAATCTCCTAGTGAGGTGGAGGACATGAGCAGAGTACCTTATGCTAGTGTTGTTGGCAGTTTGATGTATGCTATGGTCTATACAAGACCAGACATTGCCCAAGTAGTGGGAGTCCTTAGTCAGTTTATGGCTAATCCTGGACGGGTACATTGAGATGCAGTTAAGCGAGTGTTCAGATATTTGAGGGGTGATGAGTCTAGTTTATGACTCAATTTTGTTAGACTTTATTATCCATTTTCTATAGTTATCATGGACTTTGGTACTTAGATCTTGATCTTTTCATGACATTTCCTCAAAATCATAAGATGTTGGGCATAGGTTATTTCCAATAATTTTTAATGACATTGACATGCTTTATGAACTATCTATGTTAATTTTACATGTGGTTAATGAATGTTACTCTAAGATAGTTACAAATATGCAATTATTGTGTGTACTAATATTGTTATTGTTATCACTGGGAATTGCACCTGTATGCAAGACTGAAAAAAGTTCTGCAATTTCGTGTAACATGGGACTAATTTCAGGTTGTGGGTGCCCTATAATGAAATTAGACCTCCAGATTATGGGCTGGTTCCCTTAAAATATTCTATTGAAATTTATGATTTTCTGTTTTAGAAAAGGGTAAGAATGAAACTATAAGGAAATGAAAACTGTGAAAATTTGGTGATGCACCTAAAATGGGTAAAGGTATGCAATCTGGTTCACAAAACAACTCAGAAATCTAACGCACACAATCCAACCTTGGCGTAAATATCACAAAAGTGATTCTAAGGGAGGCTTGAAAATAGGCTTTCTATGAAGGAAAAGTATTTCTCACAACACAAAAGATTATTTTTGATAACACAACCTAAGACCTGTAATAATTATATGCTTAATGCTTCAAATAATGGTGAGACAATAGTTTTAAAGGTTTTGGTAATCAAACATATTAAAAAATGGAAAGACAACTATTTGATTTCAAAAGAACAAAGGAAATATTGCAAATGAGACAAAAATGGAACCTGTAACCTGTTGATCTCTCTATAAAACTATAAAAAATTGAGCTACAAAACCTTCTTCTTTCAAAGTGTATAAGAGCAAAAAGGCAAGAACTAGCAAAAACAAACTTTTTCTTTACAATATATAGGTTTTCTTTCACTAAGAGGCATGCAAAAATCTGAACCTGTAGATAACTGCCTCTAAAAATAATCTCTCACGAGCAACCTCCAAAATCCTTAAAAATAGGGTCTCAAACTGCCACAAATTGAGAAAAATAAGCTCCAATTTAGGCCTCTCCATATGCTTGACCAAGAACCCTAAAAATACTACCTAAATCATGCAAAAAACCTCCTAGGTGGCCTAGTTAACTCAACTAATCAATTTGCATGATTTGCTTTGGCAAAATTGATTGTGAGTAAATAATAAAGTAATTAGAGCAATTACTCTATTATTGATTACAACTTGTTCTAATTTGACTTTACAATTTGTGGAAAAATAATAAAGTAATTAGAAAATATTACTTTATTATTTATTTACAATTAATGTATTTGTAAAATCATGCATGAAAACACTAACTCCTTATCACTCCAAATACATATGCCTAATTTGCATGACTTTAGCAAAAAAAGGACTTTGGAGATTAATACAATCCTTATAACTCCTTGTGAGAGAAAAATACCCTCTTGCATGCCAATATGCCTTTAGGGAAAAAATATATCCTTATCTCTCCATATTTGTATCAAAAGATAAAAAATACCAAGACTCTGCCTTATCACTCCAATTACAACAAGGAGAAAATAATAACCTTCTACCTTATTTATTCATCATGCAAAAAACCTCCTACTCCTTTTCCCACTTGACTGCCATTTTTACCCCATTCATTTCATATGCAAATATACTCCTTTCTCCATGTAATTTCCATCATGCATAAAAAATGGCCTTATCTATCTTACTTTGCATTCATATATCTCTTGCTTTGACTTTTTGGTAATAATTTTATAAGGCATGAGATATATTCATTGACCCTGACCAGTCATCTTGCATGATACATGTGGCATGAAGAGAGCCTTGTCCTATCTCCAACAAATGATGGCAAGGACTTATCACCCATGCAATGTTGACCATGTGATTTTGAACATGATTTGTTTGACTTATCTCATAGTCGACCTCTAAGGAAAGAAGGTTTGTATTGAATATCATGAAGCATTAAGGCATAAGCCTTACCCTTATTACTACCGACCACCTTTGTCATGTAAGATACCCCTCCTATTGGCCACTCCTTGTAATGATCTTTAGGGATTACATCATTTGAAGTTTTGACCCCACGGCATTTTGGATAAGGAAATGATTTCAATTTGGGAAGTCAAAAAGAACAAAGAAAAGAATGGAAGTTTGAACAAAAGGAGAAAGAAACCCTAAATTGGAGTCATTTTTCATTTCTCTCCTCTTTGTTGGCCGCCGCTCTGCAACTCTGCCATGCTGCCAGGGTTTGATGACTCTGTATTTTCTCCACCTCTTTTGTGGTCGAAACTCTTGCATTTCTCCTTCAGGATAATGACAGAGGCCTGGTAAGTATTGTGTTTGAGTTTTTAACTGATTTATTTGCACCATCTTCTATAGCACTTGGCTCTAATGGTCTCGACCATGCATTTACTTCTCTCTGCAACCTTTTTGACACCATGCTTGCTTTCTTCTATGTGTTCATCTTGAAACTGAGACAAAAAATGATGAGAACCTCACAAGAGGTCGTGGCCATGCCTGCTCTATTCTTCTACAACCCAGAAGGTGAGCCTTCTGCATTTCTACTACAGATACTCTAAAATATTTGCATATGACTCTAAAAAAGAAACAAGGGTTTCAATTTCTATCTGGGTATTCTTTCTATCATTGTTCTTTGTATGGCCATGGCCATTATTATTCTTTGTAGCATAATCTTTGATTTTCTTTGCTATAAACCTTGAAGGCTTTGATATGAAATGAGGGTTTTGTTTTGAAAGCTTGACAAGAGACTATTTCTTTACCCACGACCATGCTTCTAAGCATCTGTTTGAACCCTCTTTGGCTCTGTCACTGCAAAAAAAGAAGAAAAGGCTTCTAACCTGTAACAAGGGTTTCACCTTGAAATGTATAATATTTGCCATTTTTAGGCATGACCAACTGTAACACCATTGTTTGCTTTTTTTTTTGAAACTGCAAGAATTATTTTAGGGTTTCACAAAAAACCTGTATGGGTATCTCAGAAAAGTACTCATTCAGGCACGACTATGATGCAAAAACACTTCTCTGTAACTTTTACCTTCATTGTGCACATAAGATGAAAAAATAGGGTTTCATTTTAAACCTGCACAGGAACTCCTCTCTATTCCACGGCCATACTTGTAGACACTTTGGCATGTTCTTTGCTTGACTGTAACTCAAAAAGAAGAAGGGTTTCAAAAATTTGACAAGGGTTTCTTCCAGAATGTATACAATTGCCATTTTATGGCACAACCTTGGCAGAGACATGTTGTATCATCTTCCTTTCTTCAATGTGTGAAATAAATGACAAGGTTTTCAATTCTGTAATAAGGGTTTCAAATTTTAACATAGCAATTACCTTCTGTTATCTGGAAACTTGTCCTTCTGATTCTGTAGCTCCTTCAAATGATTATCTGGACATTTCTAAGCAATAATGGCTGTCTTCTAGCTGCCCATAGCATTCTTGCATATATAAAGCTTTACAATTTTTTTTTCAAAACATAACAACTTTAGACATAGCTGCACTTTTCTTGGATAGTTTAAACTTTGATCATTTTCTTATTTTATGACTGTCACTTGCTAATAAGACATTTCCACTTTTGTATCAATTATTTCACTTGACTACAACTACAGAATAGTAGAAAAGACATGGAGTCTTTTACCTGTGCATGATATAAGTACTTTCTGTAACATGTAATCTTTACAAAACTTGAAACTGTGTCTTCATTTCACTTCTGTGCATTTAGAACTCCTTGTAGCATATACTGCATATTATGTATCTTTTGCCTTTCTCTTCACTGTATCAATTAGAAACCATAATGCATGAACAATGAATACTTAACTTGTATTAGTCAGAAGTATTACTATAACATATATTCTTCCTTGTCTTGAACATGGTACTATCTTTTGACATTTGATCATACCTGTAGCTTAATCATTTGGATCTTCTATGTCTGCTTTTTATCATCTGTCATGTATAGTTACTCACTTGGATGATTACTTTGAACACCTTTCATGGCTACATATCATATGCTCTTATGCTCTTCGTGACAAATCTTTGCATACTCCATGATAACCCTTGCATACTAGCTGTTTTGATTATGAACAACATTTTACCTCCAGATTTCATCCATCTGCCTGTATCTGTATGTCATGATCTCCTAACATTTGAATGCTATGACTGTCACTTGATATTTTAGGTTGTCCTTCATCATCAACCTGCACTTTGTGAAAATTGCAACATGAGGTTTGTGGTTTGTTTTCCATTCAATGCAAGTGATCAGATGACTCTCTTGATGGACCCTGTGGCTCATGTGCATAAGTCTGTTTCCTGAAAGCACTACTCTGTTATTCTTTTATCATCATCAGATAGTAATTTGAACACTCATATGGTAGTGACTAAGAGATATGCATCAGTTTGGTTATCTCATTTACTCTTCTTTGAACATCATATGCATAGAAAATAAAGGCTCCTATAGCCTGTTCTTTCCATCTAATATTCAATATGAATTTGCTTAACATATGTGATCATGTCTGTACTTGATGACTACACTTATCTGTATTCACTCTTCTGTCATTTCTTAAGTCTGGTTTTGAAAATGTGACATAAAATATGCCAGGTAAAATGGTACTCTGATAATGATATGAAAGAGACAAAATACCTTCAATGGTTGTAACTTTGGTTTCTGCACTTTGCCAATTTGATTCAGGCATTTTAAGTTAATCTAATTTTCTTCAATCAACTATAATGAATGTCATGATGACATAGCTTTTCTGTAAGTTGATTAAATGATGCACAGTGTAGATTGGAATGATGCATCTTGTCCTTTCTAATACTCTTTTTTGAAATGAAAAGAAAACATGCTGGGCTCAAACCCTTATGGGAGCCACATTTAATCCACATGTTTATTTGTCCTCCAATCAACAACATTACTTGTCCTATACCTACATAGTGAACAAACAAGTTAGCATAAAATATATACCTGATGGCATTGATTGATCTTCTTCATGTTTTTTTCTGATTTGTATCACATGTCTGATCTGATTCTTCATATGCAATGCATGATGTGATAAGTAGGTATATCTGTTTGATAAAAGCATATGATAACTTTAAACATCCGGAGCACTAACAGGGCTGTCCCCAAAATTTTGCAAGTTCAACTAATGATGGGAGCTGAAGATAAAGACAGAAGAGCGACATCAACAAAACAACCTTCTTGCTCAGGAAATGATGGATGTTTCATTTTATCATGTGTTTATTTCATTTCTTTTATCATCTAGATGTATAGCTTGCATGCATGCAATTGCTCAGTCTAGTTACTCCCACGGCTTGTGTGGGACACATTTGAACACTTCCTTTAAACATAATCAGTTAATTTATCATATACACTTGATAAATGTGTACTTCTTTTTCAATCAATGCATAAGATAAAGTAACAGATACTTGAATGTATGTTCAAAACATGACATGAAATAACAGTTCAATACAAATATCTTTCTTTCTTTATTTCAAAACTGATTAACTGAATAATCAATTTAACTTATAACTCCTGAAAGATAACACACTATTAAAACAAAGTTCTATTCTTCATGAACAATTGATACATTTGTCATCTGATTCTCTTGTCATGATGACTCATTAGTCTTGATTAGACTGATGGGATATCCTGTCAACTGAATCTCCTTTCTACTCTGTCAACATATCAACTGTTCATTGAACACATAACTTCAAATTTTTCTTTTATCCCTTCTGAACAACTGCACTTAGGTCAGACTAATTTTAGTGTGAACAAAAAATTAGTAACATTTCTGGCAACCTCTCAGGGGTGTTTGCTTGCTAATCAACTTGGATCTAGTAGCCTTTGCAACTCTATTGGGTATAGAGTCCTTTCTGCCCTGAATCTTAAAGAAATTCTGCAACTCAAAACTAACTAGACACAATAGTAGCAACAAAAACTAAAAATTGAAACTAGCCGACTTGCTTAAAACAAAGCCAGTAACATGTGTAGAAGCACTTCTTGGAAAACAAAACAATAACTAAAACTAAATGTGCAGAAGCACTTATTTGCAGCATAAGGCTGCCTTACTAATAGCATAACTTGAGGTGAATCCCATTAACTGGGATTGGCAACACCTCATCATCTAACTTAGCAAGCTGGAATGCATTGTGTTGCTTGCATTCTATTATTATGTATGGTCCATCCCACATTGCATCAAACTTTGTATGCTGACCCGGTCTGCTCTTCAACTCATTCCACTTGAAAACTAGAGCACCCTCTTTATATACTCTTGGTACTTCTCTTTTATCAAATGTCCTTTTCATTTGGGCCTGGTGTACTTCCAATGTTTTCAAGGCTTCTTTTCTAGTTTCTTCAAGTTTAATCAACTATGCAAGCCTGATTTCCATTGGTTGTTCCTTAGGTAACTCTGACTCTTTTATGTAACTAAGAGTTGGCAACTCCACTGTTATTGGTAACTTGGCCTCCTTTCCATATGTAAGCACATAGGGTGAATTACCTGTTGATCTTTTAGGTGTAATCCTATCATTCCATAATGCTAACTTTAACTTATCATGCCAAGACCTCTAATTTTCATCAATTGTTTTCTTTATGATTTTAATCAGATTTTTGTTAGTTGATTCAGCTTGTCCATTACCTTGAGGGTAATAATTTGATGAGGTATTCAAAAATATGTTATTTTTGACAGACCAATCAGATACTCTTAATCCAATAAATACTAAAGCATTATCTGAAATAATAGAGTCAAGAGTTCTAAGCTTGGACACTAGATCTTGATAAAAATTCAGGACTGATGTTTCATTAGCATCCTTCAAAGAAACTGCTTCAGTCCATTTAGTGAAATAATCAGTAGCAGTCAAAATCCACTTGTGTCCTTGGCTTGATGGTGGATTAATAGGACCAATGAAGTCCAATCCCCACTTGCCAAATGGATGCTCCACTTGAATTGGATGCAAGGGCATTGCTACTAGTCTTTGTTTACCTACAAAAACTGAACACTTTAGACATTTCTTTACCCATTCATGAGCATCCTTGAACATGTTAGGCCAATAGTAACCATCTCTCATAATTTTTAGGGTTGTTGTTCTAGCTGCAAAATGACCTCCAGAAGGTCCATCATGAAATTCCTCTAGAATCTTTTGAGTTTGATCTGGTTGTACACATCTAAGCAAAACATTGTTAAAATCTTTTTTGTACAGAAACCCATCAATTACAACATAGGGAATTGCCTGCAATCTGTAATATCTTCTTTTAGATCTATCCAAGTCTTGTGGACAATCACCAGTGTGCAAATAATGGATCATATCATGCACCCAACTTGTAGGGGGGTCTGGGATAACAACTCTTTCATCCTTTTGAAGCACTATCTCAGTCTCTCCTTCAAGTTCCTTGCTATATTTTTCATTTTCTACAAGCTACTCACATAGTCCTTTGCCTCGAACCAGCTTGGTGACTTTAATTTGCATGTCATATTCCATGACCTTTGTTATCCATCCTACCCTCTTATCACTTAAATCCCTACTGAGCAAGAATTCTTTCACTGTAGGGTGAGCAACCACTAACTAAATTTTGTTATTTGAAAGCATATGTTTGAACTTCTTTAGGCTCCTGATAACAACCAATACATTCTTTTCAACAAAAGAATATCTTACCTCATAGTCATGCAGAACTTGGCTGAAAAATGCCACAGGCTGTTCCATTCCTTCATTATTCTACTGACAAAGCATAGCTGATATAGTATCCACACTGCCAAATGCATATAAAATGAAGTCTTTATCAAAATTTGGATTTATCAAAGTGGGAGCAGCAGCAAGTGCTTCCTTTATTTCTTCAAAGCTCTACTTTTCTTTGTTGCTCCAGCTGAAAGGAATATTCTTCTTCAACATTGCTATAAGAGGTTGTAAAAGTGCTACTATGTTAGGAATAAACCTTCTTACAAAGTTAATTCTTCCCAGAAAGCTCTGTAAGCCTTTCTTGTGTGTAGGAAGAGGTAGTGCCAATATTGCAGTGATTCTTTCAGGATCAATTGATATTCCATCTTTAGACACTATATGTCCCAACAGTTTACCTTCATGAACAAAAAAGATACTCTTTTTTGGGTTTAGTGATACCCCAAATTTTCTACATCTTTCAAAAATCAGTCTTAAATGATGAAAATGATCTTCAGCTTTTTTAGAAAAAAAATAGTCACATCATCTAAGTATACAAGCACAAATTTATTGATTAGACCTTGAAAGGCCATATTCATTGTTCTCTGAAATGTTACACTTGCATTAGAGAAGCCAAATGACATCTTTTTGTATGCTAGTGTGCCCCGTTTTGTAGTAAAAGTTGTCTTATACTGATCTTCCTCTTTTACAAGAATCTGGTTATAACCTGAATAACCATCCAATAAAGAGAATCTTTCTAATCCAAAGACAATCTACAATATTTGTTCCATAGATGGTAAAGGATAATGATCCTTTAAAGATGCTCTGTTTAAATCATGAAAATCAACACATACTCTGATTTCTCCATTCTTTTTCCTAACAGGAACTAAGTTAGAAACCCATGAAGTATGTTTGATAGGAAAAATGATATTACCTTCAATGAGTTTATTGAGATCTATCTTCATAAGCACTTCTAGCTTCGAATTTAGTGGCCTTTGCTTCTGTCTGATAGGTTTTGCCTTGGGTTCAAGTTCTATGGTATGTTGAGCCAACTCTGGGTTGAAACCTTTCAGATCTCCATATTCCCATGCAAATATGTCACTAAACTCTTGACAAAGATGAATGAATGCTTGTTGTTCCTCCTTTGTACATATCTTTCCCAGCTTGAATAACTTTCCTTTAAAGATCTCAATAGGTTCATAGTGTTCTTGCTTCACTGATAAGCTGGCCTTGTCTTTTCTTACCTGATCATCAGTATTAAAGATAGATTCCAAGGTCACTAGGCCCTTGGGTAGCTTGTTTGATCTTAACTAAAGTATTTGATCATCATATTGTTGCATAAATTTTTGTTGATTACCTGTAGAAAATTCAGCTTCCTCCATTAAGAAATGGACAATTTGTTCATCACTGTCAAAAACTTGCCAGCTGATATTATTATTTGGGACTGATGGTCTAACAACAACTTTGACATATAAAGGAGAGTGAATATTCTTCATTTCTGCAGGAATATCATATTTAGCTCCTATGGCAGCTAGCATGTCTGCTTGCTTATTATCAGTTCTAGGTACATATATTAGATTAAATGCATCAAATTCTTCTATCATGTCCCAAATTCTATGCTTATATAATTTTAGCAGATCATTTTTTGTTGCAGCAAGGTTTCTAACTTGTTTAACAACTAACTCACTGTCCCCAAAAACCTTTAAACATTTGATTTTTCTCTTTCTTGCCCATTCAAGTCCATGAACTAAAGCTTCATATTCAACTATGTTATTAGAACAGCGGAAAGCAAATCTGAAAGATGAATAGTATTTCTCACCTATGGGAGAAACCAAAACAGCCCCTCCTCTAGCACCAATTTTACTTCTAGAACCATCAAAATAAAGTTCCCAAACATCATTTTCAGATTCAATAGTTTGTTGTTTTTCTTCTTTATTCAGATTTGGAATGCTTGTATATTTCTCCTATATCATATACACACCAAGGCCTATCTCATCCATTTGCTCAAAAGGATCTGTTTCATGATTCTCTTTTGCCCACTAATCTAAAACCAGATTAGGAATTCCCTCTAAAGGTGTGCTTGGGTCTCGAACAGGAATTAGATCTTCTTGATCAAAAATGGAAAAGTTGGCATTTATTGAGCTGGGTGTGTAAGGTTCTAGGTGATCTTTCTCTAATGGCTCAAATTTGATTGTAACCTTGGTTCCATATCTAGTTCTGAAGATTAAATGTGTCCAATCAGATGATAAATATCCTCCTAACCTTGTTGTAAAATCTCTGGATAAGCAAATAGAAAAGGTAGGTGGTAGATCAATGACATAAATGTCCTGATATATAACAAAGTTTGGATAGGCATGCAAAGTAAGGCCTAAATTTTTGAACATTCCAACTATACTAACCTCAGTTCCATCCATTTATACAACACCTCTAACAACAGGTTCATATTTCAGACCTAACTTATCAGCTAGTTGTTTTGGCATAATTGAGTTGCTGGCTCCTGAATCTATCATGCAATTATGTACTAAATAGTCACCTACAATCAAAGTGACATAAAATGGTGGAGGTTTGCCTATTGGTTTAGGTTGTTCTATTCTTTTTTTACCTCATTTGCAATCATAACTTAAGGTTGATGTGTTTTTGCACTTCATTTGACAAAGGTAACTAAGATAATACATTTTGTAACAAATCCTTTTGTCCTAGAATGTGTAAAGCATCTAAAATAGACATGCTTACTGTTGTCTTCTTCATATGATCTAAAATATTGAAAACATGACCACTAACCTTTTGCTGCACCCTTGGGACAGCAACCTCTGGTTGATCTTTAGCTGGCTGTTTAGTGGTTTTTGGCTGTCCTTTTTTTGCAGTTGGCTGCCTTGACAAAATATGTAAATCCTTTGATGTAGAAGCCTAATTCTGTTCATTCTGAGTTGTAGAAATTATACTTTTACCTTTATCATCTTGTTGTGGTACATTTTTGGCTTGCTGTTTACCAGTATCAGCTTGCTGATTTGCATTTCCAGCCTGTTGTTGCAAGTCAATAACTCTCTTTTTTGATCTTGTGTTTGCTGCAATATTAGTAAAAGATTGCTTTTGACCTAGCAACTGATTTACACTACAAAATTCATTAGCCTGCTAATTCATCAAAGCTACATCAGGATTAACATATTGAGTCTGAGTATCCAGCTAGTTATTTACATCACCTGTTGAATTTTCAGCAGCAACATAGTTATTCTGTACCATTAAAGCTTGACTTACTATCCCATTTGGGCAAGTGGCCTGGTTATGAGGCTGATTACATGGGTAGCACCATGCATAATCCTGAACCATGTTATTCTGTATAGGCACTATTTCTTTTGATGTACTGACAACATTTGGATTATATTACTGATTTGGCCTATTGTTGTAATTTCTCCTTTGACCTTGATAATCTGCCTGATAACCAGGTCTATTTGCTTGGTAAGGGGCTGCTTGGTAAGGTCTGTTATTCTGGTTTGCTTGAATTTTTAGACTAAATAAATCATTGCTCACAATCCGCAATATTTTTACTATACTTTGCTAGTTTTCTTTCAACTCCTGAAACTCAGAATGAATGGAATCTATACTATTTTTTGCATTTGCTTGATAACCAAAAGATGGTATTAATGAAATATGTGGGGCTAAAATTGGAATTAAATGCTGTATATCTGGAAAAAATGGTATTGGAGGCCTAGGTGCTATTTTATCAGCCCGTATTAAACTATTTTATGCTCTTATTGCAATATCAAAAGCAGCTGATAAAGTTACGCCTCCCATAGATTGTATCATAATAGTAATATCAGAATTTAATGCCCTCAAATAATAAAAAAAGCATGTTCTGGTGATGGTTTCACTGTTTCAAGGATTCTATTCCATGTTTTCTGAAAGTTGAAATTAAAAACTGACATTTGCTCTTGTGGAGCTCTCTTAATAGTGGTCATTTGTTCAACTAATGATAAATGATCAGATTTATTTTGAAATTGTCTATTCAAAGTCACACCTAAATCATCCCAAGATCTAATTGAATTAACTCTTAAGCCTCTAAACCATTGAAGAGCTTTACCTTTTAGTGATGTTGCCAATAGCCTGATTGTTATGTTCTCCTCAATAATGTGATGAACAGAACGCAAAGAAGCCACATCTCTGATATGTTCAATAGGTGTAGTGCTATCCTCACCTATGAAACTTGGTAAACTCTTTAATGCAGCCATTGGTATGTCATTATGCTGGTTTAGATTCAAAGGGCTTCCTCCATTAAATGTAACAAAATGTTGATTTTGAGGTGGTAGTGGATTTCTTCCAACTCCTCCACCGGGAGGTGGTATTCCTCCTACTCCACCTCCACCAGGTGGTATAGGACCTCCACCTGCTCCTCCTCCTATTAGAGACATTGGAGTAGATGGAATTTGAGCTGGTGCTTGGACTGAAACTACTTGCAATATTTCTTGTAACACAGGTTCTTCCTCTACAAACTTAAGAAGAAGAGGTTCCTTTTAGAAAATAGGAATCTGCTCTCTTGGGCTTGCTAGTGGAGAACTATGAAATTCTGATGATGAACCTCAAATAATGGATTCTGGTGTGAAGCAAACTTTGGATTTGTACTTGGTAGATTTGAAACAATTGGTAAATCTGCTGTATTGATCACTTTATCTACTTTTATTCTTCTCTTTGGTGGAGATAACTGATTATGCCTCTTCTCAGAATCTTTACTTGACCTTGTTTGATATTTTTTCATAAGCTACAAGATTTGATCTATAAAATCAAAGTATTAGAGTCGCCAAGTACTTGATAATGAACCTCTAAAAGGCTAAAATTCTATTGTTCATACCAAAACAACAAAAAGAAACAAGTTCTATTGAACTGAGGATTATTCCAAGGTCCCACCGAGCGTGCCAAAAATTGTTATCACTGGGAATTGCACCCGTATGCAAGACTGAAAAAAGTTCTACAATTTCGTGTAACATGGGACTAATTTCAGGTTGTGGGTGCCCTATAATGAAATTAGACCTCCAGATTATGGGCTGGTTCCCTTAAAATATTCTATTGGAATATATGATTTTCTATTTTAGAAAAGGGTAAGAATGAAACTATAAGGAAATGAAAACTGTGAAAATTTGGTGATGCACCTAAAATGGGTAAAGGTATGCAATCTGGTTCACAAAACAACTCAAAAATCTAACCCACACAATCCAATCTTGGCATAAATATCACAAAAGTGACTCTAAGGAAGGCTTGAAAATAGGCTTTCTATGAAGGAAAAGTATTTCTCACAACACAAAAGATTATTTTTGATAACACAACCTAAGACCTGTAATAATTATATGCTTAATGCTTCAAATAATGGTGAGACAATAGTTTTAAAGGTTTTGGTAATCAAACATATTAAAAAATGGAAAGACAACTATTTGATTTCAAAAGAACAAAGGAAATATTGCAAATGAGACAAAAATGGAACCTGTAACCTGTTGATCTCTCTATAAAACTGTAAAAAATTGAGCTACAAAACCTTCTTCTTTCAAAGTGTATAAGAGCAAAAAGGCAAGAACTAGCAAAAACAAACTTTTTCTTTACAATATATAGGTTTTCTCTCACTAAGAGGCATGCAAAAATCTGAACCTGTAGATAACTGCCTCTAAAAATAATCTCTCACGAGCAACCTCCAAAATCCTTAAAAATAGGGTCTCAAACTGCCACAAATTGAGAAAAATAAGCTCCAATTTAGGCCTCTCCATATGCTTGACCAAGAACCCTAAAAATACTACCTAAATCATGCAAAAAACCTCCTAGGTGGCCTAGTTAACTCAACTAATCAATTTGCATGATTTGCTTTGGCAAAATTGATTGTGAGTAAATAATAAAGTAATTAGAGCAATTACTCTATTATTTGTTACTTGTTCTAATTTGACTTTACAATTTGTGGAAAAATAATAAAATAATTAGAAAATATTACTTTATTATTTATTTACAATTAATGTATTTGTAAAATCATGCATGAAAACACTAACTCCTTATCACTCCAAATACATATGCCTAATTTGCATGACTTTAGCAAAAAAGGACTTTGGAGATTAATACAATCCTTATAACTCCTTGTGAGAGAAAAATACCCTCTTGCATGCCAAAATGCCTTTAGGGAAAAAATATATCCTTATCTCTCCATATTTGTATCAAAAGACAAAAAATACCAAGACTTTGCCTTATCACTTTAATTACAATAAGGAGAAAATAATAACCTTCTGCCTTATTTATTCATCATGCAAAAAACCTCCTACTCCTTTTACCACTTGACTGCCATTTTTTACCCCATTCATTTCATATGCAAATATACTCCTTTATCCATGTAATTTCCATCATGCATAAAAATGGCCTTATCTATCTTACTTTGCATTCATATATCTCTTGCTTTGACTTTTTGGTAATGATTTTATAAGGCATGAGACATATTCATTGACCTTGACCGGTCATCCTGCATGATACATGTGGCATGAAGAGAGCCTTGTCCTATCTCCAACAAATGATGGCAAGGACTTATCACCCATGCAATGTCGACCATGTGATTTTGAACATGATTTGTTTGACTTATCTCATAGTCGACCTCTAAGGAAAGAAGGTTTGTATTGAATATCATGAAGCATTAAGGCATAAGCCTTACCCTTATTACTACCGACCACCTTTGTCATGTAAGATACCCCTCCTGTCGGCCACTCCTTGTAATAATATCTAGGGATTACATCATTTAAAGTTTTTACCCTGCGGCATTTTGAATAAGGAAATGATTTCAATTTGGGAAGTCAAAAAGAACAAAGAAAAGAATGGAAGTTCAAACAAAAGGAGAAAGAAACCCTAAACTGGAGTCATTTTTCATTTCTCTCCTCTTTTCTGGCCTTCGCTCTGCAACTCCGCCATGCTGCTAGGGTTTGATGACTCTGTATTTTCTCGACCTATTTTGTGGTCAAAACTCTTGCATTTCTCCTTCACGATAACGACAGAGGCCTGGTAAGTATTGTGTTTGAGTTTTTAACTGAGTTTTTTGCACCATCTTCTGTAGCACTTGGCTCTAATGGTTGTGGCTGTGCATTTACTTCTCTATGCAACCTTTTTGACACCATGCTTGCTTTCTTCTATGTGTTCATCTTGAAACTGAGGCAAAAAATGATGAGAACCTCACAAGAGGTCACGACCATGCCTACTCTATTCTTCTGCAACCCTAAAAGGTGAGCCTTCTACATTTCTACTGTAGACACTCTAAAATATTTGCATGACTCTCAAAAAGAAACAAGGGTTTCAATTTCTATCTAGGTATTCTTTCCTTCATTGTTCTTCGTATGGTCGTGGCCATTATCATTTTCTGTAGTATAATCTTTGATTTTCTTTGCTATAAACCTTGAAGGCTTTGATATGAAATGAGGGTTTGGTTTTGAAATCTTGACAAGAGACTATTTCTTTACCCACGACCATGCTTCTAAGCCTCTGTTTGAACCCTCTTTGGCTCTGTTACTACAAAAAAGAAGAAAAGGCTTCTAACCTGTAACAAGGGTTTCACCTTGAAATGTATAATATTTGCCATTTTCAGGCACAACCAACTGTAACACCATTGTTTCCTTTTTTTTTGAAACTGCAAGAATTATGTTAGGGTTTCACAAAAAACCTATATGGGTATCTCAGAAAAGTACTCATTCAGGCACGGCTATGATGCAAAAACACTTCTCTGTAACTTTTACCTTCACTATGCACATAAGATGAAAAATAGGGTTTCATTTTTAAACCTGCACAGGAACTCCTCTCTATTCCATGGCCATACTTGTAGACAATTTGGCATGTTCTCTGCTTGACTGTAACTCAAAAAGAAGAAGGGTTTCAAAAATTTGACAAGGGTTTCTTCCAGAATGTATACAATTGCCATTTTATGGCACGACCTTGGCAGAGACATGCTGTATCGTCTTCCTTTCTTCAATGTGTGAAATAAATGACAAGGTTTTCAATTCTGTAATAAGGGTTTCAAATTTTAACATAGAAATTACCTTCTATTATTTGGAAACTTGTCCTTCTGATTCTGTAGCTCCTTCAAATGATTATCTGGACATTTCTAAGCAATAATGACTGTGTTCTAGCTGCCCATACCATTCTTGCATATATAAAGCTTTACAGATTTCTTTTCAAAACATAACAACTTTAGACATAGCTGCACTTTTCTTAGACAGTTTAAACTTTGATCATTTTCTTATTTTATGACTGTCACTTGCTAATAAGACATTTCCTTTTTTGTATTAGTTATTTCACTTGACTACAACTACAAAATAACAGAAAAGACATGAAGTCTTTTACCTGTGCATGATATAAGTAGTTTCTGTAACATGTAATCTTTACAAAACTTGAAACCATGTCTTCATTTCACTTATGTGCATTTAGAACTCCTTGTAACATATACTGCATATTATGTATCTTTTGCCTTTCTCTTCACTGTATCAATCGGAAACCATAATGCATGAATAATGAATACTTAACTTGTATTATTCAAAAGTATTACTGTAACATATATTCTTCCTTGTCTTGAATATGGTATTGTCTATGGACATTTGATCATACCTGTAGCTTAATCATTTGGATCTTCTATGTCTTCTTTTTATCATCTGTCATGTATAGTTACTCACTTGGATGATTACTTTGAACACCTTTCATGGTTGCATATCATATGGTCTTATGCTCTTCGTGACAAATCTCTGCATACTCCATGATAACCATTGCATACTAGCTGTTTTGATTATGAACAACATTTTACCTCCAGATTTCATCCATCTGCCTGTATCTGTATGTCATGATCTCCTGACATTTGAATGCTATGACTGTCACTTGAGATTTCAAGTTGTCCTTCATCATCAACATGCACTTTGTCAAAACTGCAACATAAGGTTTGTGGTTTGTTTGCTATTCAATGCAGGTGATCAAATGACTCTCTTGATGTACCCTGTGGCTCATGTGCATAAGTCTGTTTCTTGAAAGCACTACTCTGTTATTCTTTTATCATCATCAGATAGTAATTTGAACACTCATATGGTAGTGACTAAGAGATATGCATCAGTTTGGTTATGTCATTTACTCTTCTTTTAACATCATATGCATAGCAAATAAAGGCTCATGTAGCCTGTTCTTTCCATCTGATATGCAATATGAATCTTCTTAACATATGTGATCATGTCTGTACTTGATGACTACACTTATCTGTATTCACTCTTTTGTCATTTCTTAAGTTTGGTTTTGAAAATGTGACATAAAATATGCTAGGTAAAATGGTACTCTGTTAATGATATGAAAGAGACAAAATACCTTCAATGGTTGTAACTCT
Source organism: Cunninghamia lanceolata (assembly GCA_027924645.1). Lineage (NCBI taxonomy): Eukaryota > Viridiplantae > Streptophyta > Pinopsida > Cupressales > Cupressaceae > Cunninghamia > Cunninghamia lanceolata. The sequence continues at coordinate 9,069,699 of BSBN01000246.1, forward strand.
AGTTTCTGCAATTTGCCAATTTAATTCAGGTATTTTAAGTTAATATGATTTGCTTCAATCAACTGTAATGAATGTCATGATGACATAGCTTTTCTATAAGTTGATTAAATGATGCACAGTGTAGCTTGGAATGATGCATCCCGTCCTTTCTGATACTCTTTTTCAAATGAAAAGAAAACATGCTGGGGTCAAACCATTGTGGGAGCCACATTTAATCCACATGTTTATTTGTCCTAAGTCATAGAGCAATGCCCAGTCACCTGGCTAAAATTTATTATCTTTGATGAATTTGTCATGCCACTTTATTCTCTGATTCTACACCATCTCTGTGTGATGTAAGGCTATTTTCCTCATCTCATCCAAATCATTGAGCTGCATGATTATGTCCTTTTGTGCCTTAGAGATATCCATCCCCAAGTCTATTGCAGTCCGAAGAGTCTTATGTTCAAATTCAATAGGCATCATAGCTGCTTTTCCATACAGTAACTCAAAAGGGGTGAAGCTGGTGGTTGTTTTCCAGGTTGTCCTATAGGCCCAAACAGCTTCTGGCAGCCTGTTTGCCCAATCCTTCCTATGGACAACCAAATTTTTGGTCAAAATGGCTTCAATGTCCCTGTTAGTCACCTCAACTTGTCCATTGGCCTGAGGGTGATAAGGAGTAGATTTCTTGTGCCTTATGTTGTACTCATTGACTAGTGCTGCAACTAGGGTTGAGGTGAATTGAGCTCCTTGATCAGTCACTAACTCTCTGGGGGCTCCATACCGTGTGAAAATTTCCTCATAAATAAATTATGCAACCTTGTTATCTCTTGCATGCTTCATGGCCTTAACTTCTACCCATTTGGTTACATAATCAGTGCATACTAAGTTATAGGGTTTACCATTGGATGGAGGATCAATGGGTCCTACAAAATATAATCCTCACTTATCAAATGGAGTAATCACAAGCTGAGGGTAAAGGGGCATCTCATCATATTTGGTTGGTCATCCCATCCTCTAGCATCTGTCATATTTCTTTGTATATCTCCCTGCATCCTTGTGGAGTGTGGGCCAATAATAACCTGTATTCAAAATCTTCATTGTTGTCCTTTTTGCTGCAAAATGCCCTCCACATGGTTCATTGTGGCATACATGCAAAATGTCATATGTTTCATCTTCTCTCACACATCTTTGCATGACATTGTTTGGTCCAGCATGGAACAAACATCCAACAATCCATGAAAAAGGAAAAGACTTTTCAATGAGCACCCTTCTCTCCTTTGGAGAGAAATGAGGAGGGACTCTTCCTGTGACTAGATAATTGGTTGTGTCAGCATACCAGGATGTTTGCACAGTGATTGAAACAAAATGTTCATCAGGGAAAGAGTCATCAATGACTTGGTTGTCCTCTGATGTAGTCATTCGTGAAAGAAAGTCTGCAACAACATTGGCCTTCCCTAGCTTATCCACAATAGTGATGTCAAATTCTTGCATTAGCAACACCCATCTTGTTAATCTACCTGATATTAAAGGTTTGTTCATAAGATACCTAATGGTTGCATGATCTGTGTGCACAAAGATTTTATAGCCCGTTATGTAGTGCCTAAATTTGTTGAGTGCATAGATTACTACCAACATTTCCTTCTCTGTTTCTGTATAATTAAACTTAGCTCCCTGTAAGTTTTTGCTGACAAAATAAATAGCATGCTCAATGGCTCCTTCTTTCTACCCTAAGACTGCTCCTATGGCATAATCTGATGCATCAGTATGAATGTGGAAAGGGAGCTCCCAATTGGGCCCTTTAAGTATAGGAGCATGAGTTAATGTTGCCTTCAAATCAGAAAATGATTTATTACAGTCTTCATTCCACTAAAATTCAGCATCCTTCGTGAGAAGAGTATACAATGGGGTGGCCATTTTAGTGAAATCTTTGATGAAATGTCTATAGTACCCTGCATGACCCAAGAAGCTTCTGACATCTTTTTGCTTTGCAGGAATGGGTAGATTAATGATGACTTCAATCTTTGTTGGGTCTACCTGGATTCCTTTTGAAGAGATATAGTGGCCAAGTACTACTCCTTCTTGCATCATCATGAAGCACTTTGCACTGTTTAGGGATAGATTGTGGTCTTCACATCTCTCCAACACCTTCCCTAAGTTTGCTAATGCCTCTTCAAAAGTAGCACCATAAGTAGTGAAATCGTCCATATAGATTTCCATGCAATCATGTGAGATATCTGAAAATATGCTAATGACTGCCCTTTGGAAAGTTGCAGGTGCATTGCATAAGCCAAATGGAAGCACTGAGTAGGCATATGTCCCCCAAGGATAGGTAAATGTTGTTTTCTCTTGATCCTCTGGTGCAATCTGTATTTGATTGTAACTGCTGAACCCATCCAAAAGGAAAAGTACTGCTTTCTTGCAAGTGAGTCCAATACCTGGTCTATGAAAGGAAGGGGAAAATGATCTTTTTTGGTGGCAGAGTTTAATTCTCTGTAATCAATACAAACTCCATTTCCCTCCCTTTTTGGGCACGAGAACCAGAGGAGACACCCACTGGCTATCTGAGATTGGGTAGATAAATCTTGCATCTAATAGCTTCTGTAATTCTTCTTTGACAATTTCTCTTAACACAGGGTTGATTCTCTTTTGTGGCAGTCTTACTGGTGTACAATCTTTATGTAAATCCTATGGGTGCATAATGTGGGATCTAGTCCTTTCATGTCATGGTAATCCCATGCAAAGTCATTCTTGTGTTTCTTTAAAAAATTTGTCAAAGACAACTACTGTTCTTGAGTCAATTTGTTGTTAATATTCAAATATCTTTCATCTAAAATCTCCACTTGAGTTGTTAAGTCTACCATAGTTGCTTCACTAATGCTTGGTACCTTAATTTCTTGTGGAAGCAATATATGAGACATACCTATTGCTACAGGAAAGGTGGGAATAAGTATCTTCACTGGATCAATAGAATGAGAGGATGATGCTTCCTCTACTTCACAATGATTCTGAATTATGTTAGACAACACCTCCTCTTCCTCTTGAAGCTGCATGAAAGAACTTATGCCTAACATCATAAGCTGTTCCACAAAATTAGCTTCCTCTGCCTCTTCACCAACATGTGGCCAAACAGGATTATCCATATCATGAGATGGCTGTGCAGGTGGGTAAAGAACAAGTTTTTTAGTGCTTCTCCCATCAGAGATGGTCATGTCTCTTGACCGACATCTAATATAAGCATCAGTTGTGGCTAACCACGGCCTTCCCAGAATGATGGGGTACCCTCCAAATGTGGCTTTAGGAGAAAGTATCATAAAATCAGCTGGATATTCCCATGAGTCCAGGGATACCACAAGGTCCTTTACTATCCCATCAGGTTTAACAGTAGAACTATCAGCAAGTTGCAGGATAGTAGGAGTAGGTCTCATGTTTGCAACATTTAGTTGCTGCAGGATATCCTTGGTCATTACATTTATGACTGTTCCAAGATCAACCAGAGCATTTCTAATTTGGATCCCATTTATAACAACTCCTACCACAGGACTCCCTGGATCATTATATTTGGGAACAGTCACTTTCCCAAGCATGATGTCAGCCAACTATCCCACCACATGAACCATAGTGGGGTCTTTCCTTTTTCTACCTGGCTTCTTAAGGCATGCTTCCTTGATTGCTTTGCCATATATAGGAACATCTTTTATGGCCTGAAATAGAGGGATCTTGACACATACATGTTTCAATTGCTCTAGAATGTCAAAGGTGGGTTCCTCTTTCTCTTCCTTTTGTTTCACAGTTTCCAACCTTTGTGGAAATGGTGGTTCTTGGGTAGTCTTCTTGACTGGTACTGGTTTAGGATTTTCAGGTGCATTTGGCTGAATGGGGGCATTTAAAGGCTCCTCTTCCTCCTCAGGAAGCTCAGTAATGATGGGTCTGGAAGGAGCTGCCAAGGTAGTTCCTGAACGTAGGTGGATGTCACTTACATTCACAGCATATGCAGGGAATTGATTTGGATCAACAGAGTATACTGGCTACTACTGTGGTCTATTATTTGGGTTAGGTGAGGGATGAGCTGGTAACTAAGTAGGTTTAGGTGTATTTGAATTGGAACTAGTAGGTGGAGGCATTATAGCAGGCTGTTGGGGCTGAGAAGGTGGCTACATATAATTAGTTATCTGGTTTGGCCATTTTTGTCCTCCCCTCCATTGAGATGTTTGCTACCAATTTCCTAGAGGTGACTGCCAATTCCCCTGAGGTTGTTGCCACTGGGGTGCATGGTTTTGGTAATTTTGCCAAGTGTTAGTGGGGTTGTTCCAAGGCTGAGGTGAATATCCTCCATAGTTAGATGGAGATGGTTGTTACCATTGGTTACCAAATGCATACATATTAAAATATGGTCCAACAAATGATAATGGATCTGGTGACATACCTTGTATTGGAGCCCATGGCCTCCATTGTGCAACATAGTAGACTTGATCTTCTTCAACTTGGATTGGCTTGAACTCAGGTGGAATCTGCTTACTGTCAATGTTAGCTACCATCTTGCATCTGCAGTCCCTCTTCTTTTGTCTGCAATCAGGACAATATTTTGCCAACATTGTCTCGGCCTCTTCATGCTTCTTCTTTGCCTGAAGTGTGTCCAACTAGGTGGCCATATTATTTATAATATCTTGCTTAAAATTAGATAGCAAGTGACTTATCTCCATCCTTGAAACTCCATTGGTAGAGGTTTTTCCCATAAGGGAATGGTAACCTCTTCCTTTCTTCATGGCTGCTCTGGAGTAATTCTGGCACAACTTAATATCCTCCCAAGGCACTTGGGTAATATCTCCTCCTCCCATTAAATCCAAGGCATCCGTACAATGCTCACTTATTCCTCTAAGGAAGAGTAGTTTCTGAGACTCCTCATTGAGTGTATGATGGGGAGATTTTTGTAAACAAAACAGGAACCTTGAGATGTAATCCTCCAAACTTTCATCCTCTTTTTGCTACATTCTGAAAATATCATTTCCTCTCATATCTCCACCCCTACAGTAGTCTTTATACTTCTCAAGAAATTTCTTTTTCATCTCATCCCAAGTATTGACAATATCACTACCTAGACCCATAAACCACCTCAATGCAGCATCTTTCATGGTAGTAGGAAACAACTTAAGCCTATGAGCATCAATAGTGTAGTCATAGCTTCTACAGAGGATATCAAATTCAAACAAGAAGGTGTATGGGTCCTCTGTTGCAAGTCCATAGAACTTGGGGAGAACTGAAGCAGGGATGTTTTTGAGATTATCCACTTCATTTTGATGAGCAATAGGAAATGGAAAGGTTGGTTGATTGGGTACATTTTGGGAAGCCATAGCTGCTTGGCTTATTATCAAGGAAAATTGATTGTCAATCAAGTTTTGGGCAGCTTGTTCTTTAGAGGATGTTTCAGAACTATTCAAATCAGGGAATGCATCAAGAAAAGGATTCACTTCTACTTCTTTTGCTGGGTAATTTGGATCTTTAGGAAGGAATCTCCCTAAAGCATCTCTTCTTCTACCTCTATGCATGCAATATACTCAGTATCAGCCACCTCACACAAAGAATGTTGTGAATGGATTGTGGATCGTTACTTCCTAAATGAAGGATATACTAAGAGCACACTTTCAAAAATACTTCTACAAGAAATAATACTAAAGATGACTCCAAAGATCTTCCTAGTTTGACACCATCCCCGGCAACGGCATCAAAAATGTTGGTCTCCTACAATGATTTAACAACTAAGCCCATAAAGTTGTGACTTAGAGATTGGACATCTAACCTGAATAGCTGTCTTAATCACTATGAAGATGCATTTAACTTGTCAACCCAGGGACGTGAACTTGAAATGGGTCAGCACGGTATGTGCACCAGGAACTTCCAAAGTAGCCACATTCATTCTACAGCTAAGAAAGACATAATGCTAAAAATAAACTGCTTGGAAAGAAATAACATAAATGCTAAATATCAACCAACAACTATGCTAAGCTGAAGTGCATGACAGAAATTGAAATTCTGGGCAAACAAATAGGAAACTACTATGTCTGCTTTGGCTGCAGAAACAGACACAGAATGGAATTCTAGTGGCTGCAGGAACATTCAATGCCAGATTTAACTAACTGCTTAATAGAAAATACAACTAAACTAAAGGATGGAATGCTCACCAAGTGGGCCCCCTTGGATGAGTATTCCTTAAGACAAATGTAAACTTAGAGATGTGAACTTATAACTTCATTTTATTCATTGGAAAACGTGAGTACAACTGAATGACTTAATTGTATTGCCGAAAAAACTTAATAATGCAAGTACAACATCCGATCAATCAACCCCTTAGAAGGAGCATCTGAGTCTTATTTATAGAAAGAAAACTACAAAACCAAATACCTAGCAAGGTGGTCAACTCCAACAGAATAGGAGGACGCCACTTGAGGGAAAGCATAGAAAGTGGAGAGGAGGTTATGCATGCATGGAATCTGGTCAAGCAAGTTGCTTCAACATAGATCTAGCACAATAGTAACTCCTAAATTTGCTCAACAAATAATTAAGACCAGTTACAAGGCAGTTATCTTCCCTCCATTTGACATTTGAATGACCACCTTGTTTGACTTTGATGGCGAGTAACCAACTGGCAGAATCTTCCTTGACTTTATGGCTACTAATTATATTTGCATAACTGTTACTAATTTTTTGTTCGCACTAAAATTAGTCTGACCTAAATGCAGTTGTTCAGAAGGGATAAAAGAAAATTTTGAAGTTATGCATTCAATGAACAGTTGATATCTTGACAGAGCAGAAAGGAGATTTAGTTGACAGGATATCCCATCAGTCTAATCAAGACTGATGAGTCATCATGACAAGAGAATTAGATGACAAAGGTATCAATTGTTCATGAAGAACAATTGTTTTAATAGTGTGTTATCTTTCAAGAGTTATAAGTTAAATTGATTATTCAGTTAATCAGTTTGAAATAAAGAAAGAAAGATATTTGTATTGAACTGTTATTTCATGTCATGTTTTGAACATAAATTCAAGTATCTGTTATACATTGATTGAAAAAGAAGTACACATTTATCAAGTGCATATGATAAATTAACTAATTATGTTTAAAGGAAGTGTTCAAATGTGTCCCACACAAGTCATGGGAGTAACTAGACTGAGCAATTGCAGACATGCAAGCTATACATCTAGATGATAAAAGAAATGAAATAAACACATGATAAAATGAAACATCCATCATTGCCTGAGCAAGAAGTTGTTTTGTTGATGCCGGTCTTCAGTCTTTAGTCTTTATTTTCAGCTCCCATCATCAGTTGAACTTGCAAAATTTTGGGGACAGCCTTGTTAGTGCTTTCGATGTTTAAAGTTATCATATGCTTTTATCAAACAGATATACCTACTTATCACATCATGCATTGCATATGAAAAATCAGATTAGACATGTGATACAAATTAGAAAAAACCATGAAGAAGATCAATCAATGCCATCAGGTATATATTTTATGCTAATGTGTTTGTTCACTGTGCAGGTATAGGACAAGTAATGTTGCTGATTGGAGGAGGGTAAAAGCACAAACCTGTGTCACACTTTATAAAGGAATCGGCCAACAACAAATAAATTTATGAACTTCGACCTCATAAAAGTGGCATTTATGTTTTGAATTTCAAAATGATGTAAACTAATGAAATGTAGATCTCTTGATGCATTTTATGCTTGTAATTTTTCAAAAAATTAAAAAAATTATTTTGACAATTTTTTTATCAATTTAAGAGCAAATTTTGAATTGCTGAAAATTTTAGAAAAAGTGACTTTGAAGCCACGTCACAAAAAAAAGAGCAAACAATCTTATTTTTCCCTAATTTTTTTCCCCAAATAGAGGAGTTCACTATCTAGTGCATGGAGAAAAAAAATCAGTTTTCAATGCATATTTTCTTTGTAATATCGTTTTAAAGTCAGACTTTACAGAATTTGATAGTTTTCATCCCACGTCAACTTTTGTATAATTTTTTGACCATTTTCACAAAACCAATTATACCCTTTTGGAGAGGACTCTTTCCTCTAGTGCACCATATAATTTTGAAAAAAATTGGATGTGTTTTGATATATATTTTTTAATTTCTAATTAGTGTCATCTTTGATTTTAACAACCTACTTGCAATAATTTAAAAAAAACATATTAAAACTAATCAAAATACTAAAAAAAAATTATATTTGGATTCTAGACTCAAAGATCTTAAAAAAGGGTATTTTTTTTATTTTTGAAATAATCTATTCTGATTGAAGAAATATTCAGTTTAAGTTGAGAATTTCAAAAAACCCTAGAAAATGAGGAGGTGGCTGCTAAGTAAGATGCCACATAGACAGTTTCGGGCGAAAGTATTTGGGGGTGAAATCATGTTTTTTTGTTTTTATTGCATGATTTCATTTCTTTTTTTTGTTTTTAACTAGATGATTTTGGGCGAAACCATCTCGCCCCCAAATAGACTCGCCCGAAAATAGCTTGCCACATATGCCCCACGTAGCAGCTACGTGGATTTGGGCAAAATTATTTGGGAGTGAAATTGACTCGCCCCCCAAAATTATTTTGTTAGCCGAAAGTGTGACACAGCTTTGTGCTTTTACCCTTGTTATATCTTAATTATCTTTTAGTACATTCATTTAATTATTGTAAATTAATGTCGATGTTCTCCATAGCATGTAATTATTCCCTACCCCGTCCAGTCACGCATCACCATTCCACATGTGAGGACACATGCTCAAATTTAGGTTGGGGAGGGAGTGTGAATACCATGTCCATGTGTCAGTCCATGTGCTTTACGCCAGCATGTCGACAAAGTTTAAAATTTAATGATTTGAATTCTGAGCGAGATGACAGCTCGCAAGTGTGAGGTGATAGCCTTCATTGATTACTCCTTACTACTTGTACTACTCTTGTCATAATCTTGTGTTCCCAAATAAGGAAAATTTAGATAACATTAGTGATTGAAAATTTAATAGGGTTGCAGGAAGGTGAAGTTTAGTTTTTCAAAAAAAATTGTAGAAAGAAAAACTTTGCAAAGTGATTGTTTTCAAACAACTAAAACAATGGGAGGTGGATTAATTCAAAATGAACCCACGGTTCATGACGTATTACTATAGGATGCACCCAACCAGGCCGAGTTTAGAAATTGCGGGTGGTTAGATTATTTCTTGAAGCTGAATGGTTTTAATAAAAATGTTGCATTGAAATTTGCCCAGACATTGTCTGAAGGTAAGGACACAGTAAAAGGGTTAGAGATGTTGGCTACTGAAGAAAGAATTATAGAAGTTAAAGGGTTGCCTGTCGATGGTGAGAATTACCCTGTTACCAGAGACGTTAGGTTAGCTAGGGCTGAATTTATAGAACCTGGTGACCCTCCAATAACTGTAGACAAACAGGGAGCCAAGGGAACCTCTCTGCCCGAGCCATGGAAGTAAGTAGCTGTTCATGTTGTGAGGTACATTACTTGTGAAGGTCGTCAGTCGAATCTTCATTCTGTGCATTTCAAACTGCTGAATCATATGAGGCATTAGAGAAGAATGAATGTGCCAAATGTGCTATACCACCTTCTCTCAATCATGGCAGCTAAGACCCAAAAAGGTAGGGCTAATTCTGTTTCTCACCATTGTTTGATCAAATTGTTAGTTGAAAGTCTCTACATGATGTGTCTGATATGACTTGGGAAGAGTTCTTAAATATTGACCAAATTAGACCAAGGCATTTGCGACCTACGGTTGTGCCTCAACCTCGTAGGACTAGGAGAAGAGTGAGTTCTGTTGAAGCTACTCCGGGAACCTCAACTTCTAGTGCAAACCCTCCTGCAGCAAAACAAGCTATTGAGATTAGTTCTTCTGAGGTAGAGAATTTAGACAAAGCGAGTTCTTCAGATTCTGATGATGATGTTCCTCTGAGCAACCTAATTCGAACCAGGGCACAAAAGAAAAAGGCATAAATAAGAAAGGGTAAAGCTAAAAAGCAAACTGTAGGAAAGGGAGTGCCAGGTTCTAAGAAACGAAAGGTTGACACTGTTCTTCCTGCAGCCGAAGAAAAACATGAGATCCCTCCTAGGAAATCAAGACCTGCTAAGTTAGCCTTTGGTGTGCTTCCACAGAGAAGCCCTAGGGTTGAAGGAACATCACCAAAAGATACTGAGGCTCCAACGGGGCATGAGAACGTTGGAGAAAAGGATATATTTGAGGAAGCAACAAATGTAACATTGGTAGACCTTGCTACCGTCACTGACCAAATTGAGAGTCAGGGACATGAAGATAATCAGGAGTTCCTGCAGCAAGAAGCCCTACAGCCCGAATTGGCTGAACATTTAGAAACCATGCAGTTAGTGCTATATGAAGAGCAACCATTAGTGCCAGGAAAGTTGTTGGTAGGAATACATAGGCCCTCTAATTTTTCAATGCATATGGTAGCTATGAATTTATGGAATGAAATGTAGAGGAGAGAGGAAGAATGGAAAAAGGAGAAGCGCAGGCTGAAGAATGAAATTCAAAAGAAATATGAAGAACTTGAAGATAAGAATGCAGAAATTCCAACTTTAAAGGAGAGAGTGGATAATATGGCAGCCTTAGTGCCTCAAGTATTAGAGTGTAGGACTCCTCCAAGGGTCTATGCTCTGTATTTAAAGGAAAAGTATCTTTCTTTTAAAATAGCAAGGATTGTTTTAGGTTTGAATCCTTCCATTGAGTCTCCTCTTGAATTTTTCAATGCTTATCAGATTGCTCCTCCTGAAATGAAGAATTTGTTGTGTGAATTCTATTTACGTAATTATGTTGTGTCCCAAGATCATGAGTGAAATCCCTTGTTGTATGTTGGGGATGTTCAATTGAGGGCATTTATGTCCTGGGTACAAAATGAGATTAGTTGGGAACAACAGTTTAGGGCTTATAAGCAAACAAAATTCAACACTCCCCTACCCATCAGAGCTGAATCTAGAAATCCAGGAAGCATTTTCAATGATTGGCACATAATGCTTTATAGACCAAGCTATGACAACAAAATCCTACCTGAGAGAGAAGCAGCTTACAGAGAATATGAGAAGGTTGTAAACACTATTAGAGAATCTATAAAGGGACATTTGGCACAAAGGTGGAACGGTTTGTCTGATGAGCTAAAACAAGCAGAGCCTCACTCTCTACAGAACTATGCTGCAACATGTAAAAGAGTGGATAGATATATACAGATTGGGAGGACAAAGGGACAATTCTGGCTTCCCTTAATTTTCCAACCACCTATCCTATTGTGGCCTGTGTCAAATTACAGGTTTTACCAGTATGATATTGTTGAAGAGAGGCAAAGATGGAATAGATTGGATAGACAACAAGGGTTCTATTGGGATTCTAACTCATGCACTGCAGAAACTGATATAGGATAGCTGGCAATTGCTAATTTCAGTGCATTGACCAAACAAAAGAATAACCCTTCCTCTGCTGGAGGACCAACAAAGTCTTAGGTTGGGGAGAGTGATGAGTCTAGTTTATGACTCAATTTTGTTAGACTTTCTTATCCATTTTCTATACTTATCATGGACTTTGGTACTTAGATCTTGATCTTTTCATGACATTTCCTCAAAATCATAAGATGTTGGGCATAGGTTATTTCCTATAATCTTAATGACATTGACATGCTATATGAACTATCTATGTTAATTTTACATGTGGTTAATGAATGTTACTCTAAGATAGTTACAAATATGCAATTATTGTGCGTACTAATATTGTTATGCAGATATAATTAGCAACCATAAAGTCGAGGAAGATTCTGCCAGTTGGTTACTCACCATCAAGGTCAAACAAGGTGGTCGTTCAAATGCCAAATGGAGGGAAGATAACCACCTTGTAACTAGTCTTAATTACTTGAGCAAATTTAGGAGTTACTGTTGTGCTAGATCTGCATTGCAGTGACTTGCTTGACCATATTCCACGCATGCATTACCTCCTCTCCACTTTCTATGCTTTCCCTATAGTGGCATCCTCCTATTCTGTTGGAGTTGACTGCCTTGCTAGGTAGTTGGTTTTATAGTTTTCTTTCTATAAATAAGACTCAGATGCTCCTTTGGAGGGGTTGATTGATTAGAGATTATACTTGCATTATTAAGTTTTTCAGCAATACAGTTAAGTCATTCAGTTGTACTCACATTTTCCAATGAATAAAATGAAGTTATAAGTTCACATCTCTGAGTTTACAATTGTCTTAAGGAATACTCATCCAAGAGGGGCCACTTGGTGAGCATTCCATCCTTTATTTTAGTTGTATTTTCTATTAAGCAGTTAGTTAAATCTGGCATTGAATGTTCCTACAGCCACTAGAATTCCATTCTGTGTCTATTCCTGCAGCCAAAGTAGACATAGTAGTTTCCTATTTGTTTGCCCAGAATTTAAATTTCTGTCATGCACTTCAGCTTAGCATAGTTGTTGGTTGATATTCAGTATTTATGTTATTTCTTTCCAAGCAGTTTATTTTCAGCATTATGTCTTTCTTAGCTGTAGAATGAATGTGGCTACTTTGGAAGTTCCTAGTGCACATACCGTACTGACCCATTTCAAGTTCATGTTCCTGTATTGACAAAAGTTCATGTTCCTGTATTGACAAGTTAAATGCATCTTCATAGTGATTAAGATAGCTATTCAGGTTAGATGTCCAATCTCTGAGTCACAACTTGATGTGCTTAGTTGTTAAATCATTCTAGGAGATCAACAAGGGGTACTTCTGAGTATTCCATTTTCTATCATGGCAATGCTACAAGACCTCCGCATTTAGTTTGTATTCATGGATTCTGATTGGGTAGGTGACATTGACAGTAGGAGATCCACCAGTGCATATGTGTTCACAATGTTTGGTGGTGTAATTAGTTGGATAAGTAAGCGACAACTTGTGGTTGCTTTGTCCACTATAGAAGATGAGTATATGGCTGCAACTCATGCTTGTAAGGAAGCCATTTGGATTAAGAGATTGTGTTCAGATATTGGTTTTGATGCAGGTCAAATTACAATAAGTTGTGATAGTTAGAGTGTAATTTGCCTTGCGAAGAATCCAACTTTCCATGCCAGAACAAAGCATATTGATGTATAGTTTCACTTCGTGTGAGACATGGTAGAGGATGGGAAGGTAAATTTGGAGAAGGTAGATACTTTGAAGAATGTTGCATATGCATTGACGAAGCAAGTGGGCACAGAGAAGTTCAGATGGTGTTTAGAGTCTATGGGCCTCTTAGCCTATAGCAGTTAAATCCTGTTATTCTATTGGCTCTTACAAGGTGTTCGACAAGTGGGAGAATGTTGGGAATTAGGGTGTCTCAACCTTGGTAATTCCTTGCATTATTTTGATTGTATTTATTTATTCATTGCCTATGATGTAAAATTACTTGTAAATTCCATATTGTCATCTTGTGAGATGTGGCATGGTGATGTGTCATCCTACATGGAAGATGACAACTTGTAATTTTGTCCTCACATGAGGAGATAGGCATCCCACTTTGTGGTAGGAATATTTTGCCATGTGTCGGTGTCTTGGATGTTGTTTAAGGGAATATTGACCGTAACGGTCATGACAGATTCATATGACAAAGTTATGAGATGTAAGAGTCAAAAATAGGAGATTCTATGGCAAGTGAAGACATGTGTCGAAGGGCATCTTTGAAAAAGGCATCTTTGGGTGCCCCAAGGTGGACTATGACATGTTGTAAGAGAATATGCTATTTATAGCTTGTGTATGACAGATCTCTTACAGCTGTAAGTTGTAACTGCTATGACAGATTCTATGACGGTCGTAAGAGTCATAAGAGCATCTGTCATAGCCCATTTTGGAAATAGGTGACATCTTTGGGATGGGGTCTATGGACAAGTGTTAGAAGCATCTTACAATGTTGACCAAGTGTCCATAGGTGTGGGTTTTGGGCCATGAGGCCAAGTTGGACTCCCATTCCAAGATAGAGGCAATTTTGCCTTATATTTTCTAAATAAACATGTGCTTTGAGGAGGTGATGTACTACAAGTTTTACAGGTACTATTATCCTATCGGATCATCTCCAGATATGAGTGTCGAAGACTCTTGCAAGAGCATTGGCTCTGATTTGTATTGTAACCTTCTTTGTTTATGTAATACAGTTGAGCAATGTTTTGGAGTGTGGGGTTTTTCACCCGTAAGGGTTTTCCCCACGTATATCTTGTGTCTCTCTTCTTCTGTCATTCTTTCTTCCTTATGCGTTTGCTGAAATATCTCATGTTAATGGTTTAATGTTGCTATAATAGTTAGGATAAATTTGAATTTGCACTCTCCTCCCCTCATTAGATTAGTGTAGGAAGCAATTTCTGTACACCTAGCTTCCTTTCAGAAAACACATATCATTTGGGCATGTCTTTTTAGAAATCTCTCATGCTTGTTTTATATTTCTTCCTCACTCTACTTTTAAGGCAATTGCTCCCTAATGGAGTTAGCAATCACTTTAAGGTGGGGGCATATATCGTGCTATGAACCTTACTCTCATCATTCTACCTGAACACTTGTTGATTATCTTTGTTACTATACTCCCTTGGAAAGGATTATGGTAAGCTTGGAAGTGAGATCTTGAGTCTATCTTGTTCTATTAAGTCAAATCTTCTTGCATGTTTGGAGAGAAGGGTTGCGCCACCAACTAGAGTTTGGTAGTAAGGTTGCTTCACCTTCTTATTCTGCAAGGCTTCATGTAAACCCTTTTGCGAAAGGTAGTTTGTGTATTCCCTTGAGTGGAAACACTTTTCTTAATGTGGATTATGTGTATGGTGTGTTTGTACCCCTCTTGTGCTTCTCATTTCTAATTAACCTCGTAGCATTCTTCTTATTGCATCTTGGGGAATTATGCATGATGATTGAGACAAAATTTAGATTGAGGTCTCCTTTGTCACGCCGACTCAAGATCTTCCATTATGTGCTTTTTGTGATTGTTGTATGATGCGTGTATTCTCCTCATATATTCTTATTCTCTATATGTTCTTCATGCTTCACATGTATTCTCTCTACGTGTTCCTTATGTATGTCTCTTGAGTGATTTGTGTGCATTCCATGTGTATTCTATGTATACTTTATGTGTACACTTTGTGTCAAGTGTGTATACTTTGTATATTGTGTGTATGCATTGTGATTTCCAAGTGTATTCTTTGTGTATGTCTTGTCTTATCTCATATTTTCTAAGTGCTTCATTTATGAGTGAATTATGTCATGTGTCTTATGTGTATGCCAATCATCATAGACTCCTAGGATCCTAAAATTGGGAGCTTGATCACCCCTCAATTTTGGTGATATTCTACAGTTTATATGTTTTTGGTGTTTGAAATTTGTCTTCTCCATCCTTTAGTGTGAGTTCAAACATAAGTTTGTACCTACACTAAAGTGGTGGATAAATGTTATGTCGTAAAATGTGTACACTAGTATTTTACACCTAGTTTAGCACCTGGGTGGACCTAAAATATTTACGCTTGTTAATTAGGACCTATATTAACACCTTTTTGAATATTAAATGATTAATTCTCAATCCCGATGATAAAACCAGACAAAATAATAATGAGACCGACCTAAGCACAGTTAAAGAGACTTATACCAAGGTTTTTGGGGCTAAAGGACAAGGCAGCCCAAGCGCCCTAGTCCCTCATTTAGCCCAAACCTAATTTAAAGGTATGTCAGCTTAACACATCTTAGGTGGTTCCTCATGTCAGCCCCATTTGGTTCTATTTGTCATTTGTGAGTGGGAATCAATATAAAAGCAAGTTAGTTTATTCATTTGAACATCTCTAAGTGATCTCTAACTTCTTGAAGGATTCTAGCTCTCTCTTCTTCTCTCTCATGCTCTCTATTCTTCTCTAAAGCTCTCTATGGTGGATTATTGCTGCGACACTAAATTATTGGAGGTATTGTGAAGATCTCTCTACTTATTTGGGATACACCAAATTCTTGAGTCAAGTTGTGATGCCACATCAAGCATGAGCATAGGGTTTTCATGCTCATGGTGACTTCTTTCCTTCATGCTTTGTTCTAGCATTCCATTCCACTTCAAATTTACCTCTGGTCTCCTAGGGCACACACTTCTTATCTCTCATAATTTCTATTGTGGAGGTGGAAACACCATTCATGGAGCTTGACTTAGGCAAGCTCCTAAATAGCACCCAACCATTTTCCTTCTTATGTGTGTGCAGGTCAGATTCAGAAGAATCTACGCAAGACAAGCTACAGGAAACAGGAACATAGAACGGTGAAGACACAAGAGATTTCACATTCTACTAAACCCTAATCAAGGTCTAGGGCACCCAAGTGCCTTGGTCCTTTGGGCCCTAAAATTAGGATCCAAGTTCACATCTGTCCTCTGGTCTCTATTGTGCTTTCAGATTGTTTGTATCTATTTCTAATAGTATGTTATGCTCTGATCTTGCTTAACTAGAGTTTCTACTTTGCCCTAGCTTGATTGGTTGGATTTGGTTGAATCTCCTCTATACAAAAAGGGACAAAGCCCATGTATTTTGGTTCTCCTTCAAGGGTAGAAGCCAAGATTGGCTTGTGTCCTAATATTGGATAGAAGAGGGTTTGACCTAGTTCAATCTATTGGGCTAGTCTCTCTTTTCTATCTAACAAGTACATCTCTAATCATTAAGAGAATACCTTTCCAATGGTTGTCTTTGCCAATTTGACCTTCACACAAGCTAAGGTGGAGGTTCTACCTCCTCTTTTGAAGAATATGAGCTTGAAGAGCTCTCCCCAACTTCAGTTCTATTTTGGGCTTTTGATTTAACTTTCTTTGGTGTAGGAGGAAATTGAACATCTTTATTTTCAATTTCTTTTGGCTACAATACATCATAAGAAGATTTAATTTCTCTACAAATAACACTTCTACTATATTAAACTTTTTCTACAACATGATCCCAAAGCTTGTATCCTTTCACACCATGACTGTAACTAATTAAGATACATTTTATTTCCTTGTTCTCCAATTTTGTAAGCTTCTCCCTTGGAACATGTGCATATGCCTCACAACCAAAAACATGAATATGTCTAAATGAAGTAATTTTGCCCATCCACACCTCCATAGGTTTTTGTCAACAAGATTTGATGTAGGAGACTTATTAATCAGGTAGAAAGTTGTGGCTACAACCCTGGCTCAAAACTTCTATTCCAAGCTAGCTCCACTTAAGTGATGAGCACACAATTATACTGAGGGGGGGAAAATCAGTCTAATCTAATCTTTTACTTTTTCAAACTAACAACCACAATAATATCAATTGCACAACACCATTCACTTAAAATCTAACAATTATGCAACACAGGATGAACACATGATCTATGTGTAAAATCTTACAGGAGAAAACCACCATAAGATATTTTTTATATATAAAAACTTTTCTTACAAATCTTTGCAGGCACCAACCTACAGGAAACACCAATCCCCACTTGAAGAGTTTGTAGGCACCAAACTATAGAGACACCAATCCCCACAACTAAGCACCAACTCAACAAGGGATACCAATCTCTTCTAAATTGGAAGGCACCAACCTCTCTAATGTCTGCTCCAAAATTGTACCAATATCTACTCCAAATCTGCTATTAAGTATGTTCTTGTAACTGCTTTATGACTACTCAATATCTAATCCAAGACCTGCTCCAAATTAGGCACAACATTTGCTCCAAATTCTGATCCAACTTTTGCTCCAAATCAGACACAATGTTTGATCCAAATCTGATCCAACTCCTGCACAAGATCTGTTCCAAAAATGTGCTTCAAAGCTGCTCCAAATCTTGCTCCAAATCAAACAAGATGACTGATCTAAATTACCACAAAGTTTGCTCCAAAATTAGAATATAAACTACCTCATAAATCTACTCCAAAATTGATATGATATCTTCTCCAAAACTAGTATAGAGTGTGCACCAAAGTCTGCTCCAAATTAGGTATGGAGTCTGCTCCAAATCAACCTCTAAATTAGTTATAATGTGTGCTATAAATCTTCCATGATGACTGCTCCAAGATCACCTTATTTCTCTCCTCTAAATCTTCAATACAAGTCTGAATTGTCTTTCATCATGTTTTTCCCTTGATATGTTGTGTAGCTGCTCTAAATCTTCTTATTTTACATTGTGAATAACTTGCCACTCTAACTTCTCACTTCATCTCATATATATACCCACAAGTGGTGCTTCATACAATAAGGTCAGCCTTCCTTAAAGATTTAAATTTAATTTAATTTTATTCTCTAATGACACCACTAATTAGGTCGACCAACATTAGAAAAGGATGAAATAAATTTAAAGTGCTACAATATAAATAACACGAAGTCATCCCCTTTACTAATATATTTATTTGAACTTATCAAGGCACCAAACTTAAGAGGTCAACCTCTACCATACACGATTAACTTTAAATCTTCATACCTTAGCACCAAAGGATAAGTCGACCCATATACACAACTAAGTTTAAATCTTTAATTTAAACTTAAACAGTCGCCCTTGGAGGAATCAGTCTTGATGGAGATCAACCTTATCATTGTTTTTATTCTTCACCATATTACTACTCTGAAGTCTTCACTCAAATTTGGCACACACGTGAATTCTATCGTGACATCCATGACATATTTTCTTGACATCAATGACAATAAACTTAGAGAACTTCTTGACATCAATAACAACATTATGAATTCCTTCTCTCCTTTGACATCAATGACAACAATATTCCAACATTATGTAGCATACTCCTGGCCTTTTCTATTAGTGTCCTATTCATACATTTTGCAACTCCATTCTAATAAGGAAAATATAGAGTTGTCTCATGTCTTTGAACACTACAATCCTTATAGAAGTTATCAAAATCTGTAGAGAAATACTCATCACCATTATCAGTTCTCAAAATCTTTATTTTCCCACTAGTTCACATTTCTACCAAATCCTTAAATTCTTTGAAATGACTAAAAAATTTAGATTTAATTTTGAGAAAATAAACTCATGTCCTTCTACTATAGTCATCAATAAGAGTAACATAATAAACAAATTTAGCAATTAAAGGAACATCAACTAGACCAAAAACATCTGAATGGATAAGATCCAACAACCTAAAAGATTTGTGAGAACTAGAATAAAATTGAACACGGTTTTTCTTCCCATATATGCAATGTTTGCAAAAATCAAATTCAATATTACGATCAAATGAGTCGTCAACAAGGTTTATATTCTTTAAGTTCCATAGATCCTTCTCACCTATGTGGTCTAATCTTTGGTGGCACCATAACATTATGTTTTCAGTAAGAAATTTTGTCTATGTAGAAAGATCACCCTTAGGTACCCAAAAAGAAGAACCATCCATTAAAGAAGCTACAATTTCCTTTTCCAATGAAATATATGAAGACTTGATTTGTATAGAAGTATTATTACATTGTACTATGCATGCGTCAAGATGAAATAATGTGCCCAATCTGACACCTCTTGCAATAACCATAGCACCTCTAACCATCTTGCATCTAGAATCAGAAAAGATAACCTATACAACCACACCAATTAATTTACTCATAAATAAACATTTTTTTCTAACCCATGAACATACAAAACACCACTAATTCCCTTAACTCTACCATCAAAAAATTTAATCTAACCTCAATCACAACCAACTATTTTCAAGTGAGAATCATCACTCACTCCATCAAATTTCTCATACTTTGTAAAGAAATCTCTATTAGAAGTCATATGGAAAGATGCACCTAAATCTATTAACCAACCTACATGTGTTGCCAAAGCTGCAATAAAAGCATCACCATATTCCCTTTCAAATTCATAATTATAATTAAACTTTTTGTTTTTCTTTTCTAATTCTTTACATTCTTTCCAAAAGTGACCAAGTTTTCTATAATTCTAGGATCTCGCCTTGGACTTTCCAAGAGACTTAGATCTCCCCTTGGATTTAGATCTAGACTTGTCATGCTATTTCCTATCCTTCTTGCCTCTTTCCTTTGATCTACCATGGACATGTAGGGCCTCATTTGCATAGATGCAAGATTTCCTCCTCATTTCTCTTGAAAGTAAGGTGCCAACAACATCATCAACCTTAAAAGTTATAGAAGTACTCCTAATGGCCATTACTAGATGATCCTATGAATCAAGTAATAAACACAACAAAGTCATACATCGATCCTCTTCATCCATTTTAACACCTATTGAGTTTAACTGTGCCACAAACATATTAAATGCATTCAGATGGTTTATAATTTGTCCACCTTCATCCATTCTCAAAGAAGATAGCTTCTTTCATAGAAAAAGCTTATTAATTAGGGACTTTGATAAATTTCACCCAACTTTTGTCACAATTTCTTAGTAGTGGACTCCTCATGGAAATTTATTAGAACAAAATATACTAGGTATAATTTGATAAGACCTTTAACTTTTAGTCCATTATGAGATTTTTCATCTACTGCACCCCATAAATTTCTGTCTACTACTAAATCTTCCATATTCATCTTCCATAGCTCAAAATTTATGTCAGAAAGTTTCTCTACCTCAATTCTCCCTTATGTGCTTACCATCTTTATTTCCTACAATAAGATCACAAAGTTCTCTTATGCACAAGCTCCCACTCAAATCTAGATTAGTTTAAAAAACCCAACAACTAGAACCAAAGGTGATTAGGCTTTGATACCACTTGTAGGGAGGAAAAGGTAGTAGAATCAAGTTCCTACATTACACCTTGAGAGGAGGGATGTATAGAAACTCTAAAAACTAATCTAAACAATTATAGAAAATACAAAAACACATACAAAAATATAAAAAATGCAAACCATTACACATGATTTATATGGGGAAAAACTTTCAATAAAAAATACCACACTCTAAAGTAACCCAATGAATTATTCAGTAATAATAACAGGTTACAATACACTTGTAGAACAATTTTTAGAGGAGTATAACCAACAACCTAATTTTGGAGTGATTTTGATAGCATTCTAGCTTACAGATTACACCATACAAACTACAACTCCAAGCACCCAATTTATAGAATATTCAATACAATAAATCACCAAATGGAAACCCAAAACCATGGGCAAATACTACCCACAAATGTGGCACCCAAATTAGGTCAAAATTATAATACCTCAAATCCATGAAAAATCAAACACACCAAAAATAGTAGATTTCTTACACCTATCATATGTCATCATAAATCATAATGTATTCTTCAAATACAGTGCTCCATTTTCAGCTCCACAATCTCCTCCATAGATGCTTATGACATGTGTAATAATTCATCATAAGATTCTAATGTAACTCCCCCTAAATCTACTCTCTTATACGTCATAAGAATCTATCATATGATCCTACCAAAATAGGGTGTCTCATATCTCCTTAATATATTCTATTTAATTACATCTTACAACACCTTAAGATATCCAACACATGGCACAAAATGCCAACACAAAGTGGGACACTTCATTTCCCAATATGAGGCCAAATTAATAAACAATTTGCAAATAATAAGTAAATAAATAATTGTAATTCTAGAAACTTGCAAAGGTTGAGACACCTTAATTCCAAACAATATGGTTTTAGCACATGATTTTGATTGATTTAATGGTCTCACTCACCTTGACAATTTGGTGCAAATGTTTTTGAAAGAAAAATAATACTAATCTTTTTTTTATCAGCAAACTGTAGTCATGGGGACTGCTCCCTTTCTATTATATTATAAACCAAATTTAAACATAGTTTTTAACAATATTAGCTTTAGCCTATATGCTTGAGCTACAACAATATCACAGTATAGCCAAAATTCTTGTATAACTATCTATCCAAAATGATAACAGTCTATCCAACATGCTATCAACCTATCCAAATTGCTAACCTCCTATCCATATTGCTAAATAGGTTATATATACAAAATCCTTGTATATACATTTAGCAGTAAAAAAACAAAAAACAAACTATTCTGCAATAGTATTAAGCATTCGGTTCGACCTCGTACCTGTTAGGGCTTCTGTTATGAATGTAAGCCGCTCTACCAAATCCCCTGCCTCGTTGACCCTATAGAAATCATTTGGCCGAGGAATCCCTACACCAATTCTTGCCACCCCAAGCAAATCTATCCATTCTTCTACAAATTCTTCCTCCACCATTGCTTCCATAATCTGTTTCACCATATTCTTATTTTCTCTGAAGTCTAAAAGAGGGGCTAAAAACATTGAAGAAATCTCTGAATTAACTCAGTATTTATAGCCACCACTTATGAAATCTTCACCTAAAATCCATTCAATTGTAAACAACACCAACCCACTTTGTAATTTCAACACCTGCTGCATTCTCTTCTCTGTAATACCACCTAAAAAATCCATTTGTCGCTTTGCATAGGTGAGACATATTGGTGTGTCCATTTCCAATTCTCCATTAGAGGTAAGGCTTGAATGCTGAGATGCCTTCTCAAACGATGGTTGTAATGAATTGATATCTACATTCATTAACACTTGCATGCTTCACCACCTCACAACCACTTGTATGACACAAAAACTCATCATTCCTCCGACATCTCCCAAAACATACTGTATGATGAATCGATGGCCAAGTTTGCTAAGATATCCACTTAACCATTAGCCTCTTAAAAATATGATTTATCGTATAGCCTTCTAACATATCTAATTCAAACAAGAATTCCTCAAGAAGTGTCTTAAGCTTCCAATTTTGCATCTCTTTTCCTAACCACATTGACTATAATCTGTGAGTCCCCTTCCACTTTGATTTTCCACAGCTTAAGATTATGACACATTTGAATTCCCAATATCAATGCTTGCATTTCTTCTTCATTATTTGATCCCTTGACAAGCTTCTTTTCTACCTTACCCATCACCTTGCCATTTCAATCTCTAACTATACACCCTGCACCTGACTCACCCAGATTACCCCTAGAGGTCCCATCAAAATTCAACTTGTACCAACCTTCTTCCGATGGCTCACATTTGGCCTCCTCTCTCCTCTTCCGTGATTAGCTTCACCAACCCCAATAATGGGGAAAAATAATACTAATCTTAATAAAAGAATAGTTTCATAATATAAACAAAATCAAATATTCTAGTAGTGAAAATACATGACAAAAGATTTAATATTATAACACTTTCAGGAGAAAACCCACCAACAAATAACAACACTTTTCTTGTTTTTATAGTAATAAAATTACAATACAATTAGAGAATTTTTCTGTGCTATTAGGTAGATCTTCAACTCACTTCCTAGAGTTATTTTGGCTACATGTATTTGTCTTCCAATAAACTCATACTTCATCCCATCCCAAGTGTTATATGTATAGACAAGAAAGCATTGAGAAATCTTATTATGGAAACCAAGATCATTACAACCAAGAGTCTTTTCAACTTCCAAGGTAAACCCAAAAACTCTCCAAATCCAAGCACCTAAAAATTGACCTTTCATCTTCCATGAATTTGTCTTATTTTCTTAGGATGACACGACTTCATCTGACCACCCCTCCCCCCATATATTAAATGCAAAATTTCCCAATGTTACATACAACTTCCTAAGAAAATATTGATCTACCCAAGTGTGGCATGCTACAACTTTACAAAATATTAAATGTTTTATGCAAGGTGTACAACACCTTTCCCCAAAACTTTGTTGATTATCAAGAATAATAGTTAATATACTTGTGCCATGATTTGCGAAATTTTTGTTGTACTATAAAAGAAATTTAACTTTTTTTTTTCCATTTTCAAGAAAGTGAAATATATAGTGAACTATTGGCCAAAATATTTTAATATAAATATTTGAAACTTATATAACTATATTTATTTCATAATAAAGACTTATAGTCTATTGAACTATAAGTTTAAGAGTATAAACATCAAACACTGAAATATTTGAAAACAAAAATACCATAAAGTGAAATATGAAACAACATATGATAAGGGAAAATAAACTTTCCCCAAGTATAGTCTAGGCTAATCAATTAACATGCATACACATAAGCACTATTAATCTAGACTAACTAATGTGATAATATAAGGACTATTATTTTTTAATTATTTGCAATGATTAAATAAGTAAATAGAAAATGTGTAATTAGCTCTATGACTAGAGAATGAATGCAATCTAGATATGGTATTGAAATATGAATATCTCAAGATCTAGAAAAAAATATCTTAGTCTATCATTTCCATTCAAATAAGAATATTGTATCTCCTTTGTGTAGTGTTGAGTTTAAGGATCAGGGTTGATTCGTTGATCATAGAGATGTCCTTAAATTGTGGACTTGATCTAGAAATGTGGGGAACTCTACTATTCACTTTGCTTGATTTGCCCCTACTTCCTTTTCCTTCTTGATATATGAGGGTTGGCAATATTTAAAAATAGCTTGGTAGGGTTGTTACTATGTCATAAGAGGGCATGTTCTCCTAGGTCAACTTGCATAAATGTATATGAATGATCGAAGACAACACTCTTTAGACATGCATATGCTTCTAAGAATGCTCATGCAGATCTAGATTCCTTTTAGTGCTCCAACTAAAGTGTGAAATGTGAATTATATGTGAACATAACTCTCAAATCATGGATGTCTAAATTGAATGCATTGAATACTTTTAAATACAAGAGTATAACAATAAAGTTTGCAAATTTATGTTTATTCAACCCTTGGAGGGAAGATATTTGGCTGGTACTAAAATTTGAATTTTGAATTCAAAAAGGTTAAGTACAAGGGTTTGTAGTCAACCCTATTGGTGCCTGCATGAATATTTAGGTTTCAAGCATTTAAATATGTAGGCACCTTCCATAAAATTCATAAAAATTCTATGTCTTTCGACCTCTGCAGTAGAAAAATACAAAACTCTGTTGTATGCATGTGTCTTTGTATATACAAGGGTATTTGTATATACATGCAGGGCAAATGTGCAAATTGGCGGGTCAGAAATCTTAATAGGCCTTCAAAAATGGTGAAAAAATCAGTTATATGCATTTCGCAATCCATATTGGGCTTAAGAAAGGTGCATATACATTGGGGGAATCTTTTGCAAGATTCCTAGAATATTATGCGTTGGTATGTCGGGTTTGCCTGTATATCCGGTTTGTATGCAAAGGTGCAAGATAATATACAAGGGAAACAGATGCAAATTTGAATGTATGTTCGACATACATTAGAGACATGCAAGGGTGGAATATGCATTGAAGATTCCTGGAATATTCTACAGATGTATCAAGGGTTTGCTTGTATATTGTGTTGTATGTTCGCACATACATGTGCAACATACAAAGGAAAATATGCATTTCCAGACATACAAGAAAGAATGTATATCGCATATTCTAGAAATATTCCTTGCTTGTATGTAAGGGGGTTTGTATGATCGCGTTTGTATATTCGACATACAAATGAAAAATGTACATTGGGCGCATACATTGAAAACATGCAAAGAAAAGATACAATTGGTGGGGCTCGCGGATATGCAAAACAGGATGTACATCGGGTGGCAAATATACAAGTCAACATGCAAGCACACAAATGCAAAGGTAGGCATAGAAGCCAAATTTTGAAGGGTTCTTCCAATCCGACTCATAAAGACATGGAGTCCACGCCTTGTACATATATCCGCGTTGTACGTTTACACATACAAGCTGATATACAAGGAAAAAAACATACAATCCAAACCCGATTGAAAATCAAATGCAGTGAATAGGGTTTGGGGTCCGCGACATGTATATTGGGCGCTTGTATGTGCTGATATACATTGCAAAGATATATAAAGGTTAGATACAAGCCGGATTTCAAAACAACTTCAGCATGCTTCATAAATTTTGAAATCTGCACCTTGTATGTATAAGGAGAATGCATATGCACATGTACAAAGAAGATATGCAAGGAAAGATGATGCAAAGTAGACCTGATGGTGATTGCGATTTGTTCTATAATGATTTGGGTTTCGCTTTGTATATTAAATAGTTGTATATGCATTTGCTCTTGCATATACAAAGGATTTTGGAAGGCAAAAAGGCAGGCAATTGTATATGCATTCAAAACATGCATATACAAGGGTGAAAAGGGCAAAATGAAGGCGTGAAAGGTCAACGATGGTTGTACGAAGTGCCTACGTGGCACATTTTCATTGGTTCTTGACTTTTCTTCAAGATTTTGGGGCTGTGGATCTCAGTGGTAGGGAGATGATCGACGATAGGTTTTAATTTTCCGTGCAGCGAAAGATTTTCTGCATTCTGTGGCTACATCTTGGGCGGGAAAATTTTAGAAGTACGTAGTTAGCTATGTTTCCATAGGTTGCACTAGTTTTGGCCATTAATGGTGAAATCACAGTAGCATGGGTCGATTGTTGATGGCCAACTACCAGGTTTATGATGCAAATCTTTGAGCGGCGGCTCAGATCCTGAACCTACCTGCCCTCTCCTCTATTTTCCTTGGCTGCATTCATTATTTTGAGTGCCAATCTAAAGATGCATTGAATATGACAAATTTTTGAGTTGACCGTTGTAATTATTTTGTTGAGTGTATAGTCTTGCTATAAAATGCAAACTGTGTTACTCATTGTGGTTGTTGAAGACCTGAGCATTTTTGTGAAAATGATGAAAAATAGAGCATTTCCTGTCTGTTGTATCTCTGTGGACTTTATGAGTTGCGCCTGAATGTACATTGCAGACATTCTTAGTTTCACTCTTGTTTCATATGAAAAATGCATTGCGCATGTGTTTACCTGTCTATCTCCTTTGTTGCATGTTTTCCTTCTTCTGAATCTGGTTTCTAAGGGTTTCATAGATTCTAGGATACAGGTTTCTATATTGTATGTTTAATCTGTGACTTCCATTCAAGGAGTGGATTAAATTATTTTAGGTTGAGTATGGAGGAGATTGTATGTCAACTGGGATATCTGTAAGTAGAGACAGTTAAATACCCATTCTTGGGTGATGCTTGTAAGGCAAACATCAATCTAACCCCTTGAAACTTGAATCCAAAGTGCAATCCGTTCTTATGTATACGTCTAGTTGACTCCTTGCCCTGAGATAGGTACCAGTCTGCCCTTGTGTAGTAGTTATGATCCAAAACCCCCTGTCTTGCATCCAAACCATCAAAACAATCATTCCATATTTCCAACCTGTTAGTTGTAGGAGTAGGATTAGGAACCCCCTACATACTCTCATCCATAACCAGACAAATATGTCCAAGAATGTTGCCAACCTTGTGATTTGTCACACAAATCTTGGTCCACACATGAGAGTATTCTGCATGTTATTGTAAAGCTATATCTTTGTGTCATTGGGTGAGTCAAGTGTTACATCTTTAGCTATAGGGATACCCCCCTTGGTGCAGCAGAACCAGAAGTGAAGGGGAGGCAGCTCACGCAACCTCCTATATTCGTTGGCCAAATCTGACTATGCATTGGAACTGGCAAACCCTCTGCTGATTCGGAAGAAACACCAACAAACCTCATGATTGTAGACTTGACCAAGGACCTAAGAAGGGGTAGATCAAGGCATAAGTAATGTGTACATGGAAGTGTGCATGTATTTGTGGGCATAATAGATATAGGGATACAATGCATATATTATGATTTTTAAACATATGGATGGGGTAAGGGATGAGTGTATAGGAATATGTGTAATTGATAAGTAGGGTGCATACAAAAAGGTACTTGACTTGCACAAAACTATGCCATTTGTCAATGCATCAAGGCATTGTCCTCAAAATGACCATAAAAATAAATGGGAAATTGCATGGGTATGCAAATTTCACCATTACATTTTGCCCCCATTTTAAGGTGCATGTGAATCCTAAATGATCATGCGTCTAAAAGTATGTAGCATTCACAAACATGTATGCAAAATAATATTTAGACATTAAAGGGTACTACTAGGGGTCCATATAAAGTAATAGACCCTACAAGGTGTCACTGTATAAGTTTTCCTTTCGTCATGTATTCTCCACAGGAACCTACAAAATAAAGGAAAAACATTCAATGAGTAGCTTCAGTGACACATAGAAATAAGAGTAATTGTATTTGTCAACAATCATAAACAAGAGAGAAAATGTGGTAGGAGAAATTAGGCTTGTATTATAAAGTGGTAATGACCCACCTTGTTTGGTAGTTGATGTGGTGATAGGGTACATGAAGTGCAAGGCAAGTCACATACTAAAGATGAGTCTTTGTAAACCCTATAATTGTTTACAAAACTTAGCTTGAGAGTGTTGGTGATGGGATACGCTCCTACAATTGGTTGAATTTGTAGGATACAATGAATTATAGGAGAGAAAAATAGTAAATAAAATGCAAATTTAAGCATGTAATCATGTAAAGTAATAACTATAACAAATACATTACATATCAATCATGTGTAGATGTATCAAGTGATTTACGTGTGGTAAGCTCGTGAGTTGGAGATGATATTACAAAACAAGATTACCCCTAGCATGGGAAAAGAATGATGATGTGGCCCTCAATGAGTAGAAACACCCATTTTGTACATAATATACTAGAGTAGTATGTGATCCCATTGTAGCATCCAAGAGTATGAGCACATATTGTTATAGGTAAAGTGATAGATACCTAGTGGTGATGAAGGTCAATGTCATGTAGCTGATAAAGTAGTGAAATAGCCTCTTAGGACATATATAGGTCACATGAGAAAAACATTAAATAGAGGAAAGACATAATTCTTGATGCCCCCACTATTGTAAACTAACTTCTTAGGACATGATTAGGTCACATGAGTGCAACAGTGTAAGATGCAAGCATGCAATCTTACATAAATGTAATAGCCCCTACATGGGTGAGATAATGTGATAAGGTGCAAAATTGTGTAATGGGGGAAAGCATGATGCCCTTGATGTAAGATATGGCAATAATAGGCACAATGTGTAAAAGGGGGAAGCATGATGCCCCTATTGGCCATATGTGTTGTCATTAATGTCAACATAGTATACTTTGATGTCAACATATTAGATGGAAATGTATAGACATGACTTGTACAAAGGAGTCATTATGGTCAAGATAAACCAGTCAGGGAGAAGAAGAAATAATCTAAGTATGGATCAGTTTTGGGTTTGAACATGATGCAGAGGAAAACACTTACATCCTAGCATGATTCCTGCATACACACATAAACATCTCATCAATTGGGAGTACCACACTCAAGGGTAAGAAGTTGAAAAGTGCCTAAGGCATTCACAGTGCACATTCTAAGGCAGAGTCAACTTGAATGGGTCCGCATTTCTCTGCAAAGAAGGATTTGACCATGTGGTTCTAATGATAGATTCTAACACAAATTGACATGATATATCCAAGGTTTCAGCCTCTCACTTACTCAGCATGAAAATTTACAAGGGTTAGTTCATCAGCCATCACTTAGAGCAGAGCAGTAATGGGGAGACAATGGAATGTTCCTCATTCCTTCGGAAGAGTTGTTTGTCATGCAGCTCTAAAGAATGACTAAGATCAATATGTTATATGCTATGATAAAGTTTTAGGTGTTTTAGTGATCTGCATGAAGACATTAGTTATTCTCTGGTACCGCATCAAGCATTCTTATCTGCAAGTAGAATTCAAGTATAACCGTCTTCTGAAACTACAAGTACTTAATCCATTTTTTAATTCCTTCAAAATCTCCATAAAAGGATGTGCAGATCTGATGAGTTGCATACATTGACATCTTTGATTATTCTCAAAAGGTTTCAGGCCCTATACTTCACCGCAACTTCATACTTTGGGTTATAAAGGATTACATAAGGTTCAGAAGACTCTGTTCTCTACAGAATGATACATTTCTTATCTTTTGGATGCATAACTTAGTATGATACTTCTCTAGGAAGGTGTATGGATGTTTTTGATCTGGTGCATGATTAAATCCTTGGTCCGCATTGAGATTTTGGCTTCTCCCTAGCAGTTGGACGATGAATAGTTGACAGTGTTAAGCAGTATGAGCCAACTTGTTAAATACCTAGTGCATGCAGAGGCTCCTGACTAGTTTATCCAAGTCTGAACGGTGTGGAAATGTGTGTCCTGATGTTCTTCATAATTCCTTGAGGTCCGCCACAAGTTTGTTATCATTTTACATGTGTTATGACCGACTGGTGATAAGCTACATGTTACACTCTGTATTACTCTTGATGTCAACCTAATCAATGTTTCAAGATCTTGCAGAGGATATATTTAAAAGAAATAACTCATTTGAAAATTAATTAAGGTGAATGAGAATATAGCAGAGTAGAAGAAGATATGAAATGCACAGAATCAGTCTGAAGGTAGAAATTGAGCAAGAATAGCAGACTGCACCATCAACATGCAATAGACGTGTTTTCCATATCAGTCCTCATATCTATATTATTATTGTAATAGCAGTGAGTTGAGCATTCAGGGAGTAGTAGCTTCCTTGGGTTATAACCCTAAATCAAATTTGTAAATCATGGAGTAGTAGCTTCCTTGGGTTGAAGCCCTAAAACAAAGTTATAATATTTTTGCAATGAGCATATTATATTGTGAGCTAATCCTCACCATGGTCTTTCCCTGTTTTAGGGTTTTCCACATAAAAACACTGGTGTTATGTGTTGACTCTTGATTTGCATGTTTTCAAAGCTATTCAATTTTATCAGTAAATGTTTGGCTAAAGTTTTTAAGTGTGCTAATTCACCCCCCCTCTCAGCACCCCATTGTGTTTAACAACCCCCAACTGCAAAGATACATTACTAAAATCCTAGTATGTAAAGGGGGAGACATGATGTCTCTGAATAGAAAGATATGGCAATGACAAGTGCAATGTGTGAGGAGGGAGTCATGATTCCCCTAAGAGTAAATTCAACTTGAAAGGTATAATAATGTAGGATTGTAATGAATGTGTTATCATTTAGATAGATGTAGCAAGATAGCCTTAAGTGCCTAATAATAGTCATGTGAGAATTGATAATGTATAATCACGTCAATAGATATGATTAAGAAAGCATGCGTAAATATGACGTGATCATGAAGGCACATGTAATAATAGATATGCCTGTTTTAAGGTCCAACAATGATAATGCAATAAAATATGCATGACATATGGCATGAATGATAAAATTGATGAAAATTAGCACATGTGTGGTCCCAAAGTGAATAAATGTTAATACATAAGTGTCATGGATTAATGTCGTCATCTATATGTGTCATAGATAAAAAATCATTTGCATGAAATTAGAGTAGAAATAAATTCATGACACATGAAAAAGATGGCAAAATGTGAATAGGTCATCTGTGATTATTAATAATATGTGTCATTGTCCATAGGATTTGGTTTTTATATGTGTTTAAGGTTCATATGTATGTATGTGTGGATGCAAAATGTATCATGACATGTTATCTAGTGCAATCAATGAACCCTAATACACTGTAATGAAACCCTAAAAATATAAATCAATCAATGTTCCAAAAGGAATTCCATAATCAAGATCACATGCAATGAATGAATAATATGCCTCATTAAGATTAGTTCATTAGGTTCAATGTGAGGTTATTTTCCTTTTCCTTTTGATACTTTTGACCATCAAGTGATCTTTTTAGGGTGGTAACCTATTCCATGATATATCCTAGTCTCTTGTAGTTTCAAAAAATCATCTATAACCTTGTTTATTCTTGCCTAGTCTAATTCCTTTGTATCCAAGATCTTTTATAAGACTATATCCTAAGCCATAATTTTATTTAAAGGATGGCTTAAGCAGAGATGATGGTGATTTAGACTTGATGTATTATTCTCACTTGATCACTTCCACACATACAAACCTCCTTTGTGTCCTTATACATCTTTAGTTCTTTACCATAGATAGATGGATGAATGTATAAAATTGGAATGCCATAAGACTTAGGATCCACATGATACTCATAAACACCACAAGGTTTGTAAATTATAGAATGAACCCCAATTATCACTATGTAGAGTACTAATGTCATGTGCTAAGGTTTTATTTTTTGTAATGCAACTATTAGATGTATCAATTTGAGCACACTCATTGTATGGTTAAGGATCTATAGGTATGTGACAAAGCTTCCCTTTAATGCCAAAATTTTTCACATTAATGTAAATTAGAGGGAACCACTTCCATAGCATGTAACCATGGACATTGTTGACAAGAAACCATAAATTTGTGATATTTCTATGTGATGTTATACTTTACCCTAGTGTGATGGATAAGGAAGAGAATTAGAACATGAGAAATGGATTATGGATTAGTGCGGTGGATAATAGATAAGCATAATAAAACACATATTAATTCATCATACATACACATCTCTCTCTATGTATGAGCATAAGAGGAGAAGATATCTATGATTAACATATATATATATATATATATATATATATATATATATATATATATATATATATATATTAATTCATCATACATACACATCTCTCTCTATGTATGAGCATAAGAGGAGAAGATATCTATGATTAACATATATATATATATATATATATATATATATATATATATATATATATATATATATATATATCTTCTCCTCTTATGCTCATATATATCCTTCATATATCTCTCATATATCTTCCTCTTACTCATCCATGTCCTTATCTCTCTCTTTTCCCTTATATTTCCTCTTAATGCCTTTCCATGGTATCTTTTCCTTATATCTTTTCATACACACTCTTAATTATCTTCTTCCAATGAATTTGCTTTTTTATTTATGATATTTATCCTTATTATAGCTTATTTAAATATTAAGGTATGCTTAAGACTATTTAGGACCTTGCCTAAGTCAAGCCCCATTTTCGGTGTTTCCACCTCAATGATGGCCAAAGATATTGATTGATTGATAAAAAAAGTGTGCTCTAATTCTAAGTGTATCTACAATTGTTATGAGTAGTTAAACGAAAGATTAATGAGATACATAAACGAAATATGATTAATCTAACACTTGTAATGATCTCAAGCAAACAATTAACACAATAGAGCAATGAAGTAAGCAAAAGCAAGAGTATGATAATGGCGAGTATTGATTTCGACAGAGATTCGCTAACATGTGAATTCCCTTTGTCAAATGGCAAATCAAGGGGGTTTTATAGAAAAGGCAAGAGGGATTTTTTTTGGAAAGGGAACCATTTGGGCATGGATAAGCATCAAGAAAAGATAATAATGACATGCAAGTTAAAACACTACTTTTAAAAATGGTTGACGAACAAATAGATGCTTGCAGGATGTCAATGTGTTGCACAGACATCTGTGCCAAGCACTGGCATCCAAGCAACTTCAGTTCTTGGAAAGTCTAGATAACTTGGGGCACTACCAAGGTTAATGCACTTTCATGGTTTTGGATAGGATAAGAAAAAGGTTAAAGCAACACTAAGAAGCACCTTTGTGGGTTGAGGGTAAGGTTAAGGCTGGGAAATGATCTTAAAAACATGCTAGGGGAGTGGACACTAAAGTGGACTCCAAACATAATGTGAAGTTGTGAGAGTACACAATTTACGATGCTACAATTATTTTATTATAGTTGCATATTTAATACTACTACAAGTGAATTAATTGCATTAGGGAAGGTTACTAGAAGTGTTGATTAAAGAGATAATCTTGCAAATCCA
This sequence comes from Cunninghamia lanceolata, assembly GCA_027924645.1. NCBI lineage: Eukaryota > Viridiplantae > Streptophyta > Pinopsida > Cupressales > Cupressaceae > Cunninghamia > Cunninghamia lanceolata. Next base: position 9,103,274 of record BSBN01000246.1, read on the forward strand.
TTGTCACTACAACTCTAGGGTTATAAACCTAGAGGTTTGTGAATCATAAATAAGATGTGTGTGTCATACACGTTATAATTCAAATTATGAAAATCTTATCCATTATGCTTAGATTTCCAAGCTTGAGAATGGGATCTTCATATTGGAATCCCAAAATCTATGTTTTACACATAAAATAACATGTCCAAACTTCTTAGCTTTATAACTATATATTTTTTCTATACCTTAATTTTTTTTTTAGTGATGTCTTCATATGCCTAAAATACATGTGTATTCTTTTTTACCTATTTTTTGATTCACTTATCCAAATTTGAAACAAATTATATAGGATTGATTTACACTTCATTCTCTATCCATTAAAAAAATTACATTTTTATTATTTTTGTGGAAGTTAGGTGAAGCACACACTCAATAATTAATTTTTCAAGATGCATCCACTTCAAAAAAATCACAAAAAACTACACAATAAAATAAATATGTAACTTTTACTACATATTCTTAGCTATGTTTCTATTAGTTAGTTTTAAAAATGTTTAATAGAACAAGAAAGGGGGGCACACACTAAATGCTATGTTATATTTTAGTGATAAAAATAGGACCACTTTTGTGTGCACTCAACATTTAACCCTCTTAATATTAACCATTTTTAAAAAAATGTTAGTAGTTTAGAAAATAGATTCAAAGAACTATACTTATTTTTTTATCACTTCTTCAAATTTTGAGTGTAGACATCCAGAATTACTTGTCGAAGTTCAAGTTTTGTTGATTTTTAAAAAGGAAAAAAATGGCCACTTTTGACCCCCTTTTGGCTTCCCATTTCCATGCACTTACCCAACTCATATGAGTTATTTCTTAAAATTTTAAAGAAATATAGGATAAGAATTAATAACTAATAATGGCTACAAACTTGATAACTAACTCACATGAACTACACAACCAAAACATAATTTATACTTGAATAAATCATGTCCTAATTTTGTAGATAGGTATGTGTTGCACATATGTTACCTAAGGTTATCACTGATGTGGTTGTCATTGATGCAAACACTTTGTTTAGTCTATCATTGATGCTTATGATGATGGTGTGCTAATAGTGATGTTGATGATGTTCATGGTTGGATGTCATGCCTTGTTTAATGTCAATTAAAGTTGTATTGAGTTGTCAGCAGAGATGATATCATGATGATATATTAAGATGGGAATTGGAAGCATTAAGATGAGAATTAGAAGCATTAATATGAGGATTAGAAGTAATATTATTGTTGGGGAGATGGTGTTGATGTTATGTAGCATGTTGTATGCTCTTTCCTGTTGTTCCTAAGGAAGAATGTGTTGCTACAAGGAGGCTCTAGTCTTTGGATGTTGGTGAAGGTTTTTGCTGCAGGAAGTTACCTTAAAGACTGTTTGGGAAAATGCTCTGCATTCCTCTGCCTTTGAAGATATGGTCATGTGGTTCAAAAGTTAAGTTCAGTGTGTTGTGAAGGTGCTACATTCAAATTTTCATATCATTTGTCCCTCCACAGAGAAAGTTGTAAGTGACAGGGTGTAGGACTATATTGTCTGATGGCTGGTTTTAGTGTCTACTGGCTTGCACTAACTGGTTGCTGTATAAAGTGGTAAATTGGCTGGTGGAGAATGATCTTGATGATCTTGTGATGTTTCCTGTTGCTCTACAAGGTGTTTTTTGGTTTCTCCAAAATAGGTTGTGGTCTTGAATGAAGGTGTTTCTAGGTTATGCTTTTGCGTAGCTGACTGAGGTATGTTCAAGGTGTGTGCCACAAAATCTTTGTTGTGCGGAGTCCAAGGAGTGTTTGGAGATGTTGTATGGGTCATGCCGACTCATTTGGGAGAAGCGCAAGTAATGTTTAATCTTCCATGAGTAGCTCCAAGTTGTAATGGCCAATATGCTACAAGCTTCATGGTTTCTTGCTTAAGGCTGACCTATTTCAAATGTGTGAAGTGTGCGGATGTTATTCTTTGAAGGATGATGCTGTGAAGGGTATTTAGGACCAGGTTAAGTGTGTGTTGGAATCCGCAAGGTGTGTTCCTCTTCCTGATGTTGTGTGTAGTTCATTTTAGGGCTTTCCCTCTACATGTTTCATGTTGTTTAATCTTTGGCCGACTTGTAATTGTAATACTCTTGTTGTCTTTGGCTGACATGTAATGTAATCAATGTAATATCATGTATATATTGTAAACCTAGTTGATCTAGGTGAGGTATGATTGCGAGAGTGAGTGGAAGGAGTAAAATGTGGATGTGTGATGCATTATGATGTGCGACTGAAAGAGAAAGAGCAAAAGTAATAGATCATGTCTAGATTCATCTTGAAGATATTTTTGAGACAAAAGGAAAGTGAAGAGTGTGCCTAACTGATTTCTGGAGGCAGTAAGCCAAAGGAAAAACTTCTTGAAGGCTGAAAGCAGTGAGTCAGTAAGCTGTAGAGAAGACATTTCAAGAAGTTGTCAGAGAAGAAGTGCAATCATCAAAAGAGAAGTGAAAAAGCAGAGTTGAAATCATCAAAAGGTTGAGTTTCATTATTGGATTCAGACAGTAGAAGGATTGTCATGCTGTAATATTTTCTAAGTTTGTTCTCAGTTTAGGGAGTAGTTGCTTCCTTGGGTTGAAGCCCTAAAATAAAGTCTGCATGGAGTTGTAGCTTCCTTGGGAATGACCCTAAAACCTTTTTCAAGGAGTAGTAGCTTCCTTGGGTTGTAGCCCTAAAACAAAGTTGTAACTGTGATTCTTTTGTGAGGTTGTATTAGGACAGTAGCTGCTAGAAACTTTTCTCACCATGGTTTTTCCCCTTTGGGGTTTTCCACATATATAGATGGTGTTTGTGGTGTTGTGCATTTTGTTGATCTTTTATGTTTTTGTTAATGTTAAAAAGATTAAGTTTTAGTTTGCTCTAGAGGGTTTGAGATTTGTTTGAATACTGATTCACCCCCCCCCTCTCAATATCAGGTGTGTTCAACAGTATGATGGAATTTTCCACTTATTGTCTTTATACGTGTTGGATAAAGTTTATATAACTATTACAAGGTTAAGGTTAGAGTTTCTCTTTTTAACAATTTCAACTCATTGCAATCAATGTATTTAGCCTCAAATTTATGTGTTTCTTTATCCTATCTTTAATGCCATTTAGAGAGAAAAAGCTAATTTGGGTGGCATGTAAATGTTATATTATTAACATATTCTATGTTGTATACATTATTTTCCACAGTTCATGAAGATGAGAGTATGCTTTTAGAATAAACTATATAAATTTTTACATCAATGTTTCAAATCATACTTAGTGATCCATCATTAGAATGAGGTAGAGAAGTGAATTAGATTGTAGATTCATCACCCTAAATGCTACGAGAGGGAAAGAGAGGAAGAAATCTATAGGGAATGAGAAGAAATAAAGAAGGAAAAATAATATTAAAGATGTAGATATAAATTCAAAGAAACATGTTAATGACATTACAATAAAGATAATGCTATATAAGTAAATTAATACTAGTATAGTAATAATATTGATATCAAAAGAGTTTTAGTATAATATAAATACTAAAAAGAGACCTAATGACAAAAGATACCAAATAAAAAGATAGAAGATACCACCAAAATAAATTATACATGTTATCAAAATAATATTAATAATGTGTGTGTTTGTGTACAAAACTAGCAAATATACCAATACTAAGAAACAACTAATTAACATAATATACTAGATATATAACACAAAAAAATTACAAATTAAATGAAATAAGCTAATAATGATGAAAAATAAAAGTAATATAGCTAAATAATAAAAGAAAGATACTACACAAATATCATATTAATATAATATTATTAATAATATAATATAATAATTATATATCGAGCATTGATATTTCATTGATATCTATAGTCCCTAGTGGCAGCGTTTCTGCCGATGATGGTTTATTCACTGGCTCTTCCAAAGCTCTAGGTGGTGTTGTTGTTACTAGGGGCTCTCCTGCTTCCCACAATAGCGACGACATCCCTTCTTTTGTGCCTGAAACTATATCTTCTTTGATTCATTCTTCTTTGGTTCCCAGGGGTTTGAAGGTGTAGAATGGTAGGCCTAAGTCCTTTGCAATTGCAGTGGGATCAAGAGGTCCTTCTTGCCCTCCTCTACTCGGAAAAGCCTAACCCCTAACATGTTCTCAGTCCTCCCCTATCATGCTTTGTGGAAAAGATGTAATAGACAATGTATGCCATTACTCTCATTAGGCCTTGATATGTAGATTTAACTGCTTATGGCCTTCTTTTCTTGACCTACATAAGTGGGTTTTGCAGTCTTGGAGGACTCTCATGGTTGAAAAAATCAAGCTCTATACATGTGCAAGGGGTTTTCTTATTATTGCCTTTCTTTCCCATGTTGAAAAGGAGTTGATAATCAATGGCAAGTTATGGTTGTGGGGCGAGCATTCTTTCTCACTCAAGCCATGGTTTTCTTCTTTCAACCCTCTTATAGAGCCTCTTCATATCATGTCAGTTTGGGTCAGATTACCCAATATCCATCTCCACTTCTAGGATGACTCTTGTTTTGAAGCTATTGGTCAATTCTTGAAGGTTGATTCAATTATTTCTAACCCATATTTTGGTGGACATCAACACCTCCAAGGCTCTTCCTAGGAGTGTTCTAATGGTAGAGGATAGGTCTTAGAATTAGATGCTTGATTATGAGGGTCTCCCCTTCCATTATAAGAAATGATTCACAAGTAGGCGCCTTGCTTCTGATTTCACCCATTCTCATCTTAAGAAGGTTGGAGTGGCTATGTGGTAAAGGAAGGCCATCCCCGATCACTTGATGGTTGATATTTATATAATGGCTCTAACTCTTAGGATGTTGGACTTTCTCAACCCATTTCCCTAGAGATGGGGCATGATGTGGCCCTAGCAACATATACTATTGTTGGCATGGCTCTGAAAAGTTTAGTGACCCTTGCTCAGACTTCTTCTAAAGACTAGGTTATGGTAGCTCCTTCACTAGTTCCATTCCCCTCCCTTGTGGGGTGTGGTGAGTTCCTCGCTCCTGTTCTTTCTACAAACTCTGTGCAACATCTGGTCTCTTTGGTTAGGATTACCTCACTGTGTGAGGCATCTCTAGATGGGGTGAAGGGTGAGAATCTCCCTCCCCTTTCCCCTCAATTGGAGGATTCAGAAAATAGTGTGACTTGAATAGTTGTTCAAAGAAGGAAGAAAGGTCTTCCTAAAGTTGTTTCAAAATCCAATACATGTGCTAAGGGTGTGCGAAGTGATAGGACTGGGTCAGGCATTGGTTTGTATGTGTTGTTCTCTTTGGGGCAGCTTGGTTGCAGTTTTATTGTTGTGTGGCTTGTTTGGTAACCAAATCCTTGCCTTTGTAAAAATTTTAAGGTCCTTTCAAAACTTGTTTTTACCCTTTATCAAAACATAATCCTATAATATAATCAAGAAATTAATGAACTAATACAATGCAAATATAATACTAACATGGTCTTAATAGTACTATCATAATCCTAATAAATTTGATAGTAAATATTGTACTAAGAATAATCTACCAAGGGGATATATAGAATTAAATATAAGGGAAGAGATGAAGGGATTATAGTAGAACCAAAAGGAAGCACAAATTTTATAAAAATAAAAAGGAGAAAAAAATATAGAGAAAGGCAAGATCTTCAAAAAAAGATGAAAGAGATAGATAAAGGATATAGGGTGTAAAAGGGGGAAGGAAAGGATACAGATGCATTATGAACAAAAATAATAAGAGAGAAGAGGGAGGAGAGATAAGATGATGAAGGGAAGGCACATAGAGGTAAGATCAAGGGTTAAGAAGGGTGGAGATGACAATAATCAAGAGAGGTTAACAAAGGGTACCATGAGAAAATCAAACTCCGGTCATTATCTCAGTTGAGTTTGTGTGGGTTTCTCTATATTTATACAACATCCTTCAACCTTTTCCTAAAGAATCTTTCTTATTTGGCTAGGAATTGAGCAGTCTTTAAGCATATGTGGTGTTTTGTTTTGGAGGAGTGTTCAACAAGGGTAAATTTTCCAATACGGTCATGCTTGATGTCATCACTATGCTCTTTAATCCTTATGTTGATGGAACAATTGACTAGTTTCTCTAGTGTAAGGGGTTCTACATGAGTAATCAATCTTATAAACCCCCAGGTTGTTAAGGAGTTCCTTTCAAAGAAAATTACCCCCCGTATAGAGAAGACTAACTCCATCAAGAATTCCTCACACTTTGTTGAGACCATCATGGACAAAAATATTATTGACGATGATATCCGTGTTAGTTTGGACATTGTGTCCCTCCTTACTAATTTGCCTATCAGTGTAGCTATTGAAATTGTGAGACCCAAGATAGATGTTGAGACAACCTCCTTAGTGGAGTTATGTTTAAAGTCCACTTTCTTCTTGCTCTAGGAAATCATATATGAGAAATCTTATGATGTTGCCATGGGATCTCATCTTTCTCTTATTATAACCAATCTTTTTATGGAGCATTTCAAAGAAGCAACCTTCAACTCCTTTCCCTTGAGACCTAGATGGTGGAAACACTATGTAGAAGACACCAACCTTTGTTGACAACATGGGCTAGACAAATTATAAGAATTTCTTTCCCACTTAAACAACATTACAGAAAGCATTAAGTTCACTATATAACTTGAACATGACAACAAGCTCCCCTTCCTTGACATTCTTCTCCTTAGAAAGACAATCCATTGACTAGCAAGTTCATATAAAAGCCACACACACACACCTTTACTTGCATGTGCCTTCTCACCACAAACCCACCCAAAAGGCATGAATCCTAAAACTTCTAGCTATGGGAGCTTTTTATATTTGTGTGTTAATATGAACAAGGTATATTACCTAACTAGTTTCACATTAGGTCCTATTCACATATGCATAGTTAAGTTTACTTAGGGTTTTTTTATTTATGTCTCATGTCATAGGATTAAGACACCTGTCATGATCGTAGATTGTCCTAGGGTTTTATCCTTTCCTATATAAGAAAGTGCTCTCATGTAACCTTGAATCTTGTATGCATTGTATCATTTGGTGATATAGCATTCTCTCATTGCTTCTCTCATGCGTGGAAATTTTTTGATGTTATAGAGGATCCTTGGCTCTTGTGAGTCCTTTTTGTGACTTCTACATAGTATCAAATCTTTGAATCTACAACCCTCTTCTTTTATTTAAGGGTTTTTTGTCAAGTTCTTTCATACGATGTATCCTAGAACAAAACTAACCTCACCGTTGAGTCCTGAAAGCTCAAAAACCTCTGAATCAAATATAAACTTGATAGGGTTTGGGTATTGTGTCGTACAGAGGTTTTTAAATGGATCTTCATTAGCCACCATATGGTAATCTATACTATTGTACAAATGTTGTACTGCACATGTGCCTGCATCAAATCTGGAATATTCTTCCTTCATCATCTAGTATGATTTTTTTTAATAATTCTATTTTTTGAAATTTAAAAAAAAATCAGGGTACAAACCCTGTGTGGAGTTGACATCAATTGTCAAACTATGTAGGCTTGATGCCTATGTACTATAGGGGTTGGTCACAAGGGGCTAGCCCCTGGTCATGACTAGGCTGTGAGGGCTTCATAACCATGCCACCACTACTCCACCTCCTACGTTGTGCCTCCATTTATTATCGCCTACACTTAACCAAAGGACCGCCACTACCAATTATCTAAATCTGGTCACCTTTTTGGCAGTTCCACCAAACAATCGTCTCCTCTATATTTAGTAGTGTGTCTAAATCTGGTGAACCTCTATTTTTATCTAGTGACTTCCATTTTTGGTAGACCTCCAATTTGTGTGACAATTCTGCTAAAGTTGGTAGTGATGTCATTATGATGTTATCAGGTTATTTGATTTTTTTGCCCCCTTCACCATTGGTAGTTTGGACTTTGAAGCCATCTTCAAAGGCTTCATTTTTTCTCATACAATCTCCTTTTTTTTAATCATTTTTTAAATAGGGAATAATTTTGTGATCTCTATGATGGTGTGGATGATTTTTAATTTGGACTTCTAGTTTTTCATAAGTTCAGTTTTCTCAATGATTTTACTGTGCAGTTCTCATTTTGGAAACTTGGATGGGCCATATCTTATGTGTATGAACTCCTTTTTTACTCTGATTTTTTTAAAAGTGCATATTTTTTCACATACTTCGCAATGGATCCCTCAGTTTCCTCTCATTTTGTAGTAGAATTATATTTTCAACATATGGTCTTTTTCTAGACATTGTACTTGTATTTTGGGGATTTTACACATCTTCTTATGTCATTGTTGTGCTTGCACTACTTTATAAAGTGTCAGGGGAGTTTGTTGTGTGCACCTTGTCTTAGCAATCACAACCTTGTCTACCTTCATGCAAGTATGTTTTGTTTTTGCACACCCTTTATAGAAGCACCGATGAGAGTGACCTTGTTCTAGTTGCAAGTACTTCTTTGTGCATCTTTTGATGTTGCTTCTTCACCTTCTTGCACTACATTATGACACACAATTTTAGTAGAGTTGCCATACCTCTCCCTTTTCAGCATTATGGGGGGTACCATATTGTTTGTGCTCATGCTTCATTGGTTTCACTTTAGAGTGAGCTATGTATCTAGTTTTTGTTCATATATACTAGGTCAATGCTACGACTGGTTACCCATGTATTTTGATAAGATGGAACACATACCATAAAGACACTCTTGTGTTCCTATTTATGGAGGCAACCTTATCTTATTCAGATGATTGATGTTCTTGAGACTATTGGTACATTTTGGTGTGTCATTGACATCTTTGATTGTCAAATTGTTGCCTTGTTTACCATATAAGCATTGTGCAATGTCCTTGGGGTCACTAATGTAGATTTGTGCCTCTTTGATTTTGATCTTCATCATGATTTTAGTGGAGGTTCTTCAATTTCAGCACTATAGCATTTGTTTTTCAATAGTTGTTTGCAACATCTTTATGCTTCAATGGAGTTCTTCATGTTCCTAATCTTTTTGGGACAACCTTAGGGAGGCTTCTTAGTCCTTCTCATGTTTTCTCTCTTATAGGGTGGACATATATTGTATCTTTGTGATGGAAGTGTCCTTGGGGGGGTCATATTGAGTTCTCCTTCCTTCCTTCACTAATAAATTATGTTTTCTTTCTTTTGGAGAGGGGTTTTTCCTACAAGTTTTTCTCTTTTACTCTATTTGTGAGAGATTTGTTTGTACATGGGTACCTCATCAGGCCTAATTGTCGAGACCCATCTTTGCATTTGTTAGTTCTTCCCTAAGTTGCACTTAAGGGGGGGTGGTGTGAACAAGGCATATTACCTAATTGGTTTCACATTAGGTCCTATTCACACTTGTTTACTAAGAGTTTTCTATTTATGTCTCATGTCATAGGGATAAGAAACTTGTTATGATCTTAGATTGTCCTAAGGTTTTATCCTTGCCTAAATAAGTAAGGGCTCTCATGTAATCTTACTTGTATGCATTGTATAATTTGGTTATATAGCATTCTTTCATTGCTTCTCTCTTTTATGGAAGGTTTTTGGTCTTGTAAATGATCCTTGGCTTTTGTGAGTCCTTTTTTTGACTTTTACATTGTGATGATGAGCACATTGATTAGGAAATTGCTCATTTGACTAGAGTTTTTAAATTGAATGGGTACAAGTCTAAACTCATTTCTAGATCAATTAAACAAACCAAATCTGATTTCACCCATCCCAAACACAATGATCAGTCTGAGGATATCCCAATTGCTATGCTTCCTTATGTAGAAGGTATATCTAAGAAAATTATTAAAATTCTTCAAAAAATGCTAGAGATGCCCTTTCAAACCTCATACCACTATGAGAAGTCCCATTCCCTCGACCATATATCCTCAAGATCTCCGTAACAACTTGGAACAACTTGGGGGTTTATAACATTGATTGTTCATGTGGAACCCCTTACATTAGAGAAATTGGTGATCTATCAACACAAGGGTTAAATAACATAGCATTGACATAAAAAATGACTGTATTGCAAAATCGACCCTTGATGAACACCTCTAAAACAAAGCACCACATATGGTTAAAGACAACTCAAGTCCTAGGCAAAGAAGAAAATTTTTCTAAGAGAAAGTTGAAGAAGGTTGTAGAAATCCAAAGATGCCCACACAACCCTAATTGAGATGATGGCTAAAATTTAAATTTCTCATGGCACCCTTTGTTAACCTCTCTAATTATAATAGTCTCCACCCTACTTGACCCCTATCTCATTTACCAATCTATTCTCTCATTTTCTTCTTCCTCTCTCCCATATGTTTCTCCCTTGTATTTTTTTCCCTCCACTTATTTTTAATCTTACCTCCATGTACCTTTTCCTTCACCTTCTTCTAATCTCTCCTCCATCTTCCCTTTTATTAATCTTGTTCATTATTATTTTGCATGTGTATCCTTTCCTTCTCCTTCTTACATCGTATATCCTGTTGGTGCCTGCATAAGCATTTAGGTTTCAAGCATTTAAATATGCAGGCACCTTCCAAAAGATTGATAAAAATTCTAACTCTTTCAGCCTCTGCAGTTGAAAAAATACAAAAAATAGAGTTAAAATGCATGTATCTTTGTATAGACAAAGAGGTTTGTATATACAAGTGCTGATGTGCATTAGCAGGCTTTCAAAATTTCCATCGGCCATTGAAAAAATGAGTTATATGCATTTTTGAATGCATATCGGGCTTTAAAAAGTGCATATGCAGGAGGGAATCTTTCACAGATTCCCGAGGATATTCGCTGCTTGTATATCAGCTCTACTTGTATATCGGGTTTGTATGTTTAGACATACAACAGTTACATACATTGGGCACATTCATTGAAAACATGCAAAGAAAAGATACAATTGGTGGGGCCCGCAGATATGCAAAACAGGATGCACATCAAGTGGCAAATATACAAGTCAACATGTAAGTGTACAAATGCAAAGGTAGGCATACAAGCCAGATTTTGAAGGGTTCTTCCAATCCGACTCATAAATTTTGAAATCCGCGCCTTGTATGTATAAGGAGAATGCATATGCACATGTACAAAGAAGATATGCAAGGAAAGATGATGCAAAGCGGACCCGATGGTGATTGCGATTTGTTCTATGGAGATTTGGGTTCCACCTTGTATATTAAATAGTTGTATATGCATTTGCTCTTGCATATACAAAGGATTTTGGAAGGCAAAAAGGCAGGCGATTGTATATGCATTCAAAACATGCATATACAAGGGCGAAAAGGGCAAAATGAAGGCATGAAAGGTCAATGATGGTTGCACAAAGTGTCTACGTGGCACATTTTCATTGGTTCTTGACTTTTCTACAGGATTTTGGGGCTGTGGATCTCAGCGGTAGGGAGATGATCGACGGTAGGTTTTAATTTTCTGCGCAGCGAAAGATTTTTTGCATTCTGTGGCTACATCTTGGGCTAGAAAATTTTAGAAGTACACAGTTAGCTGCGTTTCCATAGGCCGCGGTAGATTTGGCCATTAATGGTGAAATCATAGTAGTATGGGTCGATTGTTGACGGCCAACTACCAAGTTTATGATGCAAATCTTTGAGCGGCGGCTCAGATCCCAAACCTACCTGCCCTCTCCTCTATTTTCCCCGGCTGCATTCATTATTTTGAGCGCCAATTTGAAGATGCATTGAATCTGGCAATTTTTTGAAGTGCCATGTAACTAATTTGCTGAGTACACAATTTTGCTATAAAAGGCAGATTGTGTTACTCATTTTGGGTTGTTGAAGACTTGGGGATTTTTGTGTAAATAACGAAAAATAGAGCATTTTCCTGGCTGTTGTATCTCTTTGGAGTTTATGAGTTGCATCTGAATGTACATTACAAATATTCTCAGTTTCACTGTTGTTTCATATGAAAAATGCATTGTGCATGTGTTTACCTGTCTGTCTCCTTTGTTGCATGCTTTCCTTCTTTTGAATCTGTTTGCTAAGGGTTTCATAGATTCTAGGCTACAGGTTTCTATATTGCATGTTTAATCTATGACTTTCATTCAAGGAGTGGGTTAAATTGTCTTAGGTTAAGTATGGAGAAGGTTGTATGTCAACTGAGATGTTTGTAAGTAGAGACAGTTAAATACCCATTCTTGGGTGATGTTTGTAAGGAAAGCATCAATCTAACCCCTTGAAACTTGAATCCAAAATGCAATCCATTCTTGTGTATACATCTAGTTGACTCCTTGCCCAGAGATAGGCACCAGTCTGCCCTTGTGCAGTAGTTATGATCCAAAACCCCCTGTCTTGCATCCAAACCATCAAAACAATCATTCCATATTTCCAACCTGTTAGTTGTAGGAGTAGGATTAGGAACCCCCTGCATACTCTCATCCATAACCAGATAAATATGTCCAAGAATGTTGCCAACCTTGTGATTTGTCACACAAATTTTGGTCCACACATGAGAGTATTCTGCCTGTTATTGTAAAGCTATATCTTTGTGTCATTGGGTGAGTCAAGTGTTACATCTTTAGCTATAGGGATACCCCCCTTGGTGCGGTAGAACTAGAAGTGAAGGGGAGGCAGCTCACGCAACCTCCTGTATTCGTTGGCCGAATCTGACTATGCATTGGGGCTGGCAAACCCTCTGCTGATATGAAAGAAACACCAACATATCTTTTATATCTCTCTTTCGTCTTCTTTTTCTTGATGATCTTGTCTTTCTCTATAATCTTTTTTCTCCTTTTTATTAAATTTAGCATATAGGCTTTTATATGTGAGCATTATAGTGCTTGGAATTGTCTCACACCATTAAAAAAATTCACGTTGGAAGATTTTTGTTGGTTGTTCCTATTGGCGTATTTCGTGAACCTCCTATGGGTGCAAGTGCTAGTATAAAATGTGTGCTCTCTTTGGGTGTTACTATAATACTTTTGTCTTTTCCCTTGATTTTATATATATCCCCTTATATTATTCTTGTTTTAGTATTTTACTATTAAATTTATTAGTATTATATTTGCATTAAATTGCTTCACCATTTTCTTGACTTCAATGTATTATATTATTACTAATATGATATTATTATTAAATTTTTGTGTTAGTTGTTATGGGAAAAAGTGGTACATATATCATTAAAGAATATAAAAAACCCAAAAACACAATGGAACATGTAGATAACAAGAGTTTAAAAATGAAAGAAATGAAACTTACAACATCTATTACCTCGTGGCTTCCATTGCTTGCCCAGTCTCGATTGATCTTTGTTGTGAAGAATATGGCCCTCAGGAAACACAATTCCTTGCACTTCTTCAAGATGGCGATAGAGAGGTGGCTAGGATACTTTTTGTAGAGAAGATGAGCTTCAATACAATGAATAATGGATATAAGTTATGTGATGGTGTAGGTGCCAAAGGCGCGCTATGGATTGATTCTGCAGCATAAGTTTACTTGAAAACATGTTATTATGAAATGGAAGGATATAGGGGTATTTATAGGATTGTGAGAGAGAAGATCAATGGTGTAGAAGAAATAAGAAGATCAATGGTAGAAGATGTTCTAGAGAACATGCGCAAATAGAAGAAGGACATGTGTCATTCAAAAAGATGCTTTGTTGTGTTAGCTGATTTCTTGATGAGGATGAGCTTTTATTTCTTAAATTAGAATATATTTTTCTAATTTAAGAGTTTTGTTGATAAAAACAAAGTTGCTTTAAATTAGTTAACTAGCTTTTGCTTTTGCATGACAAGAAAGATTTATTTTTAGAAGATTTGGAAGATAAGAAAGCGAATTAAATAAATAAATTTATTTAATTACTTGCACATGATTTGGAAGAATAAATAAAATATTTAATTATATTTTATTTTTGGAGATTAAGATTTAATTTAAATAAATTTGCATTTTATTTAAATTTGGAAGAATGAATGATTTAATTAAATAATTAAAATTATTTAATTGTTTAGAAGAATAAAGTTGATATTGATGGAATTAATTAAATAAATGTAATTTATTCAATTAATGGGAGGAAATAAATCAAATAAATAAATTGATTTATTTATTTATTGATAGAGGAATATTAAGATGAAATAAATATTTAAAATATTTATTTAGGTAGAGTCATGTCATATTTAGGTGTATACATTTTGCCCCTCTTTGATGCAATGTGTTTTATCGCGTTGTTTCAAAGAATAAGAATTTTTGACAATGATATAGGCTCCAGTTTGCCTCTAGTACAAGTTTAACGATAGGATGCCCCCTCGAGAGATTGGATGGGAAGAAGGTAGAAGGAGTGAGATGGACAATCTCACGATGAAGAAGGTGAAAAACAGGTTAGGATGAAGAAAAACGGATTGAAGAAAGAGCCGAATGATACGCGATGCAAGATAAAATGATAACACACACAAGCAAGTAAGCAAGAATGCACAAATGATATAAGAACAAACAAAAGTATTGGCCTTGGCAAGCAGTAAACCAAATCGATAACGATATACAACAGTGTTGTCATGGCGGGGAACGATAGATCCCTAGAACAACATGAAGGATAGTGTCTGGTTTCAAGAAATGAAGCATGTCATGTAAGACGCGTGTATTGGTTTGATTTTGACAATGCTACATCCTGTATAAGACAAATGTTTGATTATAACTGATCAAGTTGGTTTACGACCAGACAAGGATTAAGACCACTGATTGTGATTGGATCATTTGACAATATTGACTTGACTTGATTGGTATGGATTTAAGGATAGAGTTGCATTTTGATCACTGCTCGGATTGATTGGATTGGGATGAGAGATACAAAGAAAGATAGAAAGAATGACTGATAGAAGAATGACTCGACAGAAGGAATCACAAGCTTTTATTTGTAAACATTGATACTCTGCATAGAATTTTTATTGCATGGGATATGGATACAGATATGCAATGTAATTGGATATGTTATGGATATGGATAAGGAATGCTTTATGGATATGTTATGGATATGGATATCTGTCATCTTGATATTGCAAGTATTTTGAAGTGCTTTGTTTCATCATTGGGCGTTTAAAATGTTGTAAGAAAATACAAGCATCTAGGTATAATTAAACCAAGATGACCCGAGTATTACTTACATGGATTTTGATATAGCAAGTTAATACAAGCATCTAGTCAAAATTGTACCGAGATGACCTAGGTATTTCTTGTGTATCAATAGACAAGGATTGCCTCTTTTCATGTTTAGACTTCAGAAGTCCTTGATGATCTTTTTGTTGATCATGTCGTTAGACAAAAGTTGTCACATTACTAAAGATTGATCCACAAGCAGCAGACAAATAAAAAATGATTATGCCCCCATCATAGCATCTCTAGCTTTTGGCATCCTCAAGTAGCATAGAAATACATAATAACAAAAATCAAGACCCTCTAACTTCACCTTTTCACAAAACATTCTTGCCATAGATGTGCTTTCTTGCCATAGTATTGATAAAATTATTTTGATGGTTTTGGTCTTTGTTTGTTTTTCTTTGGATAGGTTGATGTTTTTGTGTCAAGATTTTTGTTTGGAAGTGTGTTTTGCTGTGCGCGCTTGTCTAGTGAAAGATATCACAATCCTTGAAACGGACCCTAAGGGACTGACCTAGTGCCTCGGGGGCTCATTGCTAAATGGCCTTGCCTACGTGACGATGCAGAGGCAACGTAGTTCGGGGCTTGGACCATGGACCTAAGATATGGATCAGATGAAACACGACACATAATAGATATGGGTCAGATATGGAATAGCTATGGATTAGATATGGAATAGATAACACTGATGACAGAGGCTATGCTAGGCAGACATTGTGGACATGATACTAGATAAGAATTTTGGATAGCCTTAATGCTAGATACTGATGATAAGGGAAACACCACGGATAGGCAGATGTTTGGGTGATAAAGAATGGAACGGGTATGTATGAGGATGGGCAATAGTGGATAGAAGGAATCAAGGATGTGATCTCCAAGGACTATGTCGCATAGGAATAACTCAAAGCTTACGATGAAGGATGATGAGAGGATAATGAAGGATTTGTGTGGTTTTGGAGGGATAAGGTATGTCAAGAGACATCCAAAAACATTTGTCAACATTGTGCCCCCAATCTTTATCAAGACCAAAAGAGGAATGGAAGACTAGGATGGATGGACTGGACAATATAGGTATGTAATGGATAGAGGAATAGGATAGGAAATGGTACGAAAGGAAACTGGTAGGAGAAAAGTGATATGCCGATGAGACAAGGTGCCCCCAAGTGTAGGTGACATAGGAGATTAACTTTACACATGACACCTGTTTGCCAGGTTTTCATCATGGTACTTATCCAAGGCGCTTGTTTGCCAGATTTTCACCGTTGGACGAAGGGATTTTTCTTTACTTTTTTTTTTGTTTGAATATTTAGACAGGAGAAGGTGGATATGGATAAGGAGAGTCTCAAGTATCTAGTTCCTTGAAAGGTGATAGTCCTGCTAGATGGATGTTGTCGCACGAACCATGTCTAGTGTGCTCATAGATGTTGGTAGGGGATTGCATGAAAGTGAGATGGAGAATGGTAGATATTGGATTATGGAAGGGTGCGATAGTGGACACTGATGTAGATATATGGATTGGAAAGTTTATGCAAAAGCATGGACCATGGGAGTAGGATGGGGAAGATATGTAGGATAGTAGTGGCAGGGAGGGGAAATGGAGTTACACGAAAGTGTTGTGGAATGGAAGGGAGCCATGACCAACGGTTGCACATACTGTGATAAACATTGAAGCTTATGATAGGCAGGTGATGTGGGAAGCAATGGAGATTTTTGCTTGGTGGATGAATGATTTAGGAATTTAGGGACCCACATAGACTTAGTATTTTTCTGATTTTTGCTTGTCTTGTGGGATGGAGGAATTGGATACTTTTGGATGGAATGGAAGAAAGTGAATGGTTGGGATTCTTGAGAGGTGGATGCCTCATGTAATTTAGGGATTTTTTCTTAGGTACCCAAACCATTTTGCTTTTAGACTTTACCTGTGAAGGTATGGGCTTGGATATATGCAGCGTTTGTGCAGCTTCAGAGGTAATTAGTTGTTGCTTGGGGACCCACTCCTTTTTCAGTTTGACATTAAGGCGTGTGGGTGTATGTAGCTTTTAAGATGGATAATTCTTTGATTTTTTGCTTTTATAGCCTAGGTCATGAGGACTCTTAGGATTTTTCACTTTATAGGTAGAGGCATCCAAATTTTTTTCGTGGAATTCCCTTGGGATGGTGGAAGTGCGGTTGGTGGAAGCTCTTTGTTTAGACAACATGTGCATTTGTTGGCCATGATTGGGATTGTTAGAGGATTTATAGATGGATGAATAAGGTGTTGGAAGAAGTGGCGGTAGGATGCATGGAGGAATACTAGGAGTTGGAAGTAGCAGAGATAGATTGGGTGGTGGAAGGTGTATGGTCACATGCTTTTGACAATTGTAGGATGATGGAGGTGGAACGGAGACATGTGTTTTGGAGATATGATAGGGTTTGTGATGGAAAGTGGTAGACTTAGGAGGAGTGGAGGAAGTACCAACATCTTGAGATTGTTCACCTTGGGGTGTGTATCCAAGGCCATATGAGCGTGGAGGGACTTTGACATGGACATGCTCTAAAATACCTTGTTCATGAAGGCCTAAGCCTTTACCTTGATAGTTTATATGTTGGAGTATGTGGTGGACAGTGGGATTGTGTATAGGTGGAACACTAGACACAAGTTCCTTATTGGATGGAGACGGGGAGATAGAGGATAATGGTTGTTGGTGTTCTAAGGAAGAACATTCATGCATGAAGGTAGTGTGACCAAGGAGATAGTATAATGGATTTGCAGCTTGGTCAATAATAGAAGGTGAAGGATCACTAGAATCTCAATCATCATTATGCTTTTTAGGATCTAAGTTATTGGGTTGATCATTCATGTGCACTTGGGAGGCAAGTGTCTCATCAGAGGAAGCAAAAGTTGTTGGATCATGGATGGGATTAGATGGAAGAGGGATAGAAGTAATGCATGTTTCTTGCTCATGGATGGGTATGGGATCGAGTTGTTCAAGGACATCTTCTTCATAGGGAATATATTGATCATAGAATAGATAAAGGTTATAGATGGGTTAGAGTTGGATTTCCTTCTCATGTATAGGATCAAGTTGCTCATGGATAGCTTCTTCATCAAAGATAGTATCTTGATCATAGAAAAGATAAAGGTTATGCATGGGATGGAATTGGATCTCTTGCTCATGTATAGTTGTTGGGAGATGGATAGTATCAAGTGGCTCATGGAAAGGTTCATTATTATGGATATCATCTTGATCATGGAAAAGATACATGTTATGGATAGGTTGCATGAAAATGATTTGATCTTGACTTAGACTAGGGCTTAATGTTTCCACATGCTCTAAGGTGTGCTCTTGACATAACTCTTGGGTTGTTTGAATGAAAGTGGATAGCTTTTGACTTGGGTTCATGGTAGGAGACTCTTCGATAAGCTCAAGGGGTTGAGGATCACATGAAGGGGTTGTAGGATTTGACATGTTATTGGAAGAATCTTTTGTAAGGTCAAGGACCGGATTTTGGGGACATGGTTGACTCTTTGCTGGTAGTCCTTGGATCACATCCTTCGTAGGTGTATGGGTAGATGAATGAGGTAATAGATGAGTTGATTTGGCTTTCTCCATAGCTTTTCTTTTGCTGTATAAATTTGGAAAACATTTTTCCCACCACTCATTTGATTCTTTTTTGGTTGTCCATTTAGAGTTTAAGGAACTAGATGGCAGTGTTGGTGTAGAACCGGTATGCTTTGGGATATGTGTCTTAGAAGATAGCGAAGGAGGACTAGTAAACGGGGTGGTATATGATTTCTGACTTGAGGTGGTGCTTGCCTTGTCAATAGTATCATTAAGATAGGAAAAGAAGGTATGATTTTGGTGTGAGGTGTAGCTTGTACTGGTACATTTAGCTTGCAAGATTGCCATTTCTTGTTGTAAGACTTGGATTTGTTGAGCAATTGCTATACAATCTTGGGGCGAGGGACCTAAGTTTATTTGCAATTGTAGATATTGGAGTGTTTGAGCAATATATTCTAATTGGTTTGCCATCTCTACACAAATTGACACAAGAATGGAAAAGCTTACTGTGATAGATGCGCAGCTACAAATGTGCGGTTTCAAAATGTTTTTGTAAAATTTTTGACACGTTTTGCAACTTTTTTTGGTTTTTTTGGTTTGCAGGTTGGTCTTTTGATATGATTTTATCAATTTTTAGCAAGAAGACATAGCAAACACATAGAATGATTTTAAGTTTTTTGAAAATTTTGGACTCTTTTGGACAAAAATAATTACAATCCTAGGCTAGTAAAGACAGTATTTGTCGGATCCCCTAGCTGTGCATATTCAAAGAAGATAGCTTCAGGATCTTGGTAGCACTGGCTCC
Organism: Cunninghamia lanceolata; assembly: GCA_027924645.1. Lineage (NCBI taxonomy): Eukaryota > Viridiplantae > Streptophyta > Pinopsida > Cupressales > Cupressaceae > Cunninghamia > Cunninghamia lanceolata. The sequence continues at coordinate 9,122,690 of BSBN01000246.1, forward strand.
TCTCCACAGCACACACTTCTCACGCATACCAAGATCTGGGTTTCCCAAGGCTCGTACCCCCACCGAACCTTAAGATTGTCCCTGCTACCTCTACTAAGAACCACATGAATTGGGGTGGCTTCAAAGGTCCCACCTTTTGTGCCAACAAATAGAAGGATTTTGGGCTAGTAAACAATGGCTATGTAGTGAGGGCAACCGTTTGAGTGGTTATACATGTGGTAGCACTACTCTTCGCTATGGAGTCTCCCAGCCTTCAAGGGTTACGCCTTGAAGGGTTTTGGGGGAGGTTGGCTGTCAGTAAAACACAGCGGCACTCGTTGCATGAAGCTTTTGCCTCAAGCACAATTTATTTATAGTGGATCGGCAGGGCTTGGCTTTAGCCTATTACCACTTAGGGTTGTTCCCACTTGGACGGACGGGTATCCAAGGGCAAGCCCCTCTAAAGGTTATAACACATACGAAATGATACGTCTAGCATTTTGATCACCCAAGATAGGGGAGAGCATAGGCCTGATATCATTCCAAAGACACAGTAAATAGTGGTTCTTTCACCCCTATATAAAAAGAAAAAGACTATATACGTTACACTACTTGGGCACACACACTAGTTGTTAACTTTGAAGTGATAACAAGATGGCAATGGTTCTTTTTTAAGTCCAAATGAAATGTTTGCCTAACTAAACACAGATTTATTTTAAAGCTTAAAATAAAAGTGTACTTAATTTAGTGATAAATGATTGTTCTTTGACCACTTGAACCTGCAGAAGATATGTTAGAAGTTTCTTTTCTCCTTTCTTTGACAAGCATTTAAGTCAAGCTGCACAGATAAATCATTAGTTTCCAAGAAAAAACACTAGATTTAAGCTTGGAAAGATAGCTAAACTTTGACTGTAAAAATAGCTAATAAAATGATAAAATCACTTGATCAAACCTACTCCATTGTGAAGTTCATGGAATTAACTTTCCAACGAGTGTTTATTTGCACGATTACAAGTTCGTATGCTCGCGTTATGGCAAGAAGAAAAAGATACTATCCTTTATGGCATGTAGAAGAAGGCAAGATGGATGATTGTTGGATAAAACGATGCCCCCTATGGAAGCACCCTTTGAACCGCTGGATAAAAGGATGTGGAAGCACCCTTTAGACCACTAGATAAAATGATGCACCCTGTGGGAGCACCCTTCAGACCGCTGGATAAAAGGATGCACCCTGCGAAAAAGCTCTTCAGACAGTTGGATAAAAGGACGTGGTGGTGCTCACCTAGGGTTAGGGTTCTGAAATTGAGTTTGCAGGTTTTTGTCTTTATCCCATCAAACCCTTAGTGCCTTAGGTTAGGTTGTTCCTTGACCCACATGCAATGTTTTACCGTTTTTTCAATCGCACTTCATGAAAAATGCTAAGTTTTTGTATGTGCAAGTGCAAATGTGTGTTGGCGGGCTCAAAAATGCATATCGACTCTCAAAAATGGTGAAGAAATGAATTATATGCATTTTGTATGCATATCGGGTTATACATAGCAGGTATATTCCATCGATGATTCCCGCTTGTATGTAGGGGCTTGTATGTTGTTGTATATTTGGATATATACAATAGGTTTATGCAAGACGGATCTCAAAGGGGGGTTCAAATCAAGGCTAAAGTGGTGGTCGAGTCCACAGATATATGCAAGAAAGAATGAATGTATATCCAATATACATTGAGTTTATATAATGAAATATATACAAAGAGACCCGACATGCATTTGCTACAGTGCAAAGGTTCATCGCCGGCACATACAATGAAAATATGCATTAGCAGCATACAAGGAGGTTACTGTGCTGAATGTATATCGGGTTCACTGTAGCTGATGCATATGGAAATATACAATGGAAAATATACAAGGCGCAGACATGCATTCGCTACAGTGCAATGTATCATTGGTCAATGCATATGCAAGGAAGGAATGTGCTAGGGGTCGATATAAGAAGTGGTGGGGCCCACGGATATACAAAGCTGATTGTACATCAAAAATATGCAAGAGGCACATACAAAGAAAAAGTTGCGTGTAAAGGAGATATACAAGGGGTCAGGCCCACCAGTTGCATACAAAGGCAATTGTATGCTGGCGCATGCAATCAAATATGCAAGGCCCGAACCCGAGGAGTTTTACATTTTGCTTGATGCAGGTTTGAGAATCGGATTGCATGTATGTTTCGTTTGTATGATCAAATATACATTCCTGATGTGCAAGGGGGAATCTAAAGAAACATGCAATCCTATTGATAAAGGATAAAGTCCGCTGCTTCTATGTATATTTTTACTTGTATATTGGCATTGTACATGCCGATATACATTCAAAAGATGCAAGAGTAAGGTACAAGCCAGATTTGAGAATTGTTTCAATCCGATGGATAAAATGGCTGGGGTCCGTTGTATGTATATCACATTTGTATGATGCGATATGCAAGGAAATGTACAAGCAAGGAGATGCAAACCGGACCCGATTTGAATTTCAAAGCACCTCATAGTCATTTGAAGTCCGCAACGTGTATATCATGCATTGTATATGCCGATATACAATGCGATATGCAGGGAGAGATACAGCCCAAATTTCAAAGCGTTTCTAATCCACTGTATAAAAATTTGAAATCTGCACAATGTATATTGCGATTGTATGTTCGCATATACAAAATGAAGATGCAAAGGGTAAAATGCAAGATGGATTTCAAAGCGATTACAATATGCTTCATCATAATCTAAAGTCCGGGGCTTGTATGTAAAGTGTGTTGTATATGTCGAATGTGCAAAGGGGAGATGCATGCAACCCAGACCCGAGTGCAGGTTCAAAATTATTTTATAATATCTTGGGGTCTGCCTTGTATATACAATGATTGTCTATGTGTTTGCATATACAAAAGTGGTAAAGGTAAAACAGAAGCGGGAAAAGTTAGCGATGACAAGGAAGCATCTGCGTGGCACATTCTCATTGACCAGCCACTTGCCTGTTTGTTTTGAACCGTAGATTTGGGAGGTGCAAAGAAGGATCGACGGCTGTGTTCAAATGTTCGATGGCGAGAGTTTTCACATGCATATGCAGTGGCATTCTTGGTAGGAAAATCATTTATGCATCTGCTGCTGCGTTTCCACGGCAGCTGTGAGTTGGTATGCCATTAATGGCAAGATTACAGATAGGTATGGGCTGAAGGGACATGTCAGCTACCACCTTCAAGTGGAAAATCTTCTAGCGGCGGTACAGGGCTCGAATTCAACTACTCCTCGCCCTTCTTCTGCTTCTTCCCGTTTTGTCTTCTACTGCATTGATTGATTTGGGCGCCATTCTTGGTGCATTGTAATAAATTTTGATTTGGCTTTTGTATAGTTCTATTGAGGGCATACTTCAAGTATATCTGAGGTGTGTGCCTCATTGTTTTGGTTGTTGAAAACTGAACAAATTTTGGAGCTGTAATCGGATACAATCTCATTGGTGGCTCTGTTCTGGGTATTTTGTGAGTTTATGAGTTGTATGTTGAATGTCTTATGCATAGAATTCATTAGTTTCATGTTGATTTAAACGAGTAATGTTTTATAGCATGTATTTTGTTATTTGTCTCCAAATTAAATGTATTCTTCTTCTGAATCTAAACAGCTAAGGGGTGTTTGGGATTCTAGAATATGGGTTTGCTATATTGAATGCTTAATCTTTTACTTCTGCTTAAGGAGTAGATTAAATGTTTTGCGTTAAGTGTTGGGAAAAATATAATGCAGTAAGGATGTTTGTAAGCAGAAGTAACTGAATACTTTGTCTTGGGTATTGTCTGTAAGGCAGACATTGCAAAATCCCCTTGAAATATGATTATTGTTTTAAGTCTATGATAAACACTCACATATATATATCTATTGACTCCGAGCCCTAGATAGGCACCAATCTGGTTTTGTGTTGAGGTTACAACCAAGGTCCTAGTTTTGCTTCCAAATACAAATCAAACTCAAACTTTTAATACAAACCTTTTAGGACATTAGGAGTAGTTTAAGACCGAAATCCTCTGTCTCACAACTAAACATAGGCCCAAAGCTAGCCCCTTTGCACTTATCTCACAGTTTTGGTCTGCATAAGAGAGGATTTATCTACTTTGTGTCAACATCCCAACTAACTTGTAGATGCATTTTATAGATGTTGAATAGGGAATACCCCCTTGGTTTTACAGAGCCTAAAGAAGAAGAGGATATATTTATAGAGTCTATCTCTTGTACTATTGGCCCTTGGCCCGGGAATCCTGTTGATCAATGATGGCTACTTTGTAGGGATAACTGGGAACAAGCATCCAGTCTAGGAAAATAACCAACAGGATGTAGAAGCACCCTTTGGACTGCTGGATAAAGTGATGCACCCTGTGGAAGCATCCTTTGGACCGCTGGATAAAAGGATGCACCCTATGAAAAAGCTCTTTGGACAGTTGGATAAAAGGACGTGGAAGCACCCTTCAAACCATTGGATAAAGCGATGCACCCTGCGAAAGCACCCTTTGGACCGCTAGATAAAAGGATGCACCCTAAAAAAAATCACAAAGATTTTTTTCAGTCTCTGATTTTTGTGAATTAACAGGTGATTCTAAGGTTTTCGACCCTTCTAAACACATTGGTGATGTCAGTTTCAGCCCAGGAGGTCACCTTTTGATAGATCCTTGCAAAATTTGACAGTGGGGTTTAAAGAAGCACAAATTTTTACTACAAAAATTTGCAAAAAACATAAAATAGAACGATGGGCGCCAGAAATGTTATGGGAAAAAGTGGTACATATATCATTAAAGAATATAAAAAACCCAAAAACACAATGGAACATGTAGTTAACAAGAGTTTAAAAATGAAAGAAATGAAACTTACAACATCTGTTACCTCGCGGTTTCCATTGCTCGCCTAGTCTCGATCGATCTTTGTTATGAAGAATATGGCCCTCAGGAAACGCAATTCCTTGCACTTCTTCAAGATGGCAATAGAGAGGTGGCTAAGATACTTTTTGTAGAGAAGATGAGCTTCAATACAATGAATAATGGATATAAGCTATGTGATGGTGTAGGTGCCAAAGGCGCGCTATGGATTCTGTAGCGTAAGTTTACTTGAAAGCATGTTATTATGAAATGGAAGGATATAGGGGTATTTATAGGATTGTGTGAGAGAAGATCAATGGTGTAGAAGAAATAAGAAGATCAATGGTAGAGGATGTTTTAGAGAACATGCGCGAATAGAAGAAGGAAATGTGTCATTCAAAAAGATGCTTTGTTGTGTTAACTACTTTCTTGATGAGGATGAGATTTTATTTCTTAAATTAGAATATAGTTTTCTACTATAAGAGTTTTGTTGATAAAAACAAAGTTGCTTTAAATCAGTTAACTAGCTTTTGCTTTTGCATGATAAGGAAGATTTATTTTTAGAAGATTTAGAAGATAAGAAAGCGAATTAAATAAATAAATTTATTTAATTACTTGCACATGATTTGGAAGAATAAATAAAATATTTAATTATATTTTATTTTTGGAGATTAAGATTTAATTTAAATAAATTTGTATTTTATTTAAATTTGGAAGAATGAATGATTTAATTAAATAATTAAAATTATTTAATTGTTTAGAAGAATAAAGTTGATATTGATGGAATTAATTAAATAAATGTAATTTATTCAATTAATGGGAGAAAATGAATCAAATAAATAAATTGATTTATTTATTAATTGATAGAGGAATATTAAGATGAAATAAATATTTAAAATATTTATTTAGGTAGAGTCATGTCATTTTTAGGTGTATACATTAGTATCTTTCTATTAATTGTTGGTTTCATTATTTTTATTTTTTATTATATATATATATATATATATATATATATATATATATATATATATATAATGTTGTTATTTAGTTGTTTTTTCAATATTGATTTATTTGGTATATATATGGTTGTCTTTTTATTAATATTATTTTGATAACATGTATAATTTATTTCAACGATATCTTTGAGTCTTTTATTTGGTATTTTTTTGTCATTCTATCTCTTTTTAATATTTATATTATATCAATAATACTTTTGATATTCTTAGTAATATTAGATTAATAATATTATATTAGTATTATATTGATTTGTTTTGCTAAATAAAATTGGGTTAGGCACCTAGGAACCATAAAAGAGTAATTAAGTCTAGATTCTAGTAATGTGTAGTTCACTAGATCCACTCACAGGAAAACAAATTATCCTACCATGGTTTTCCAAACAAATCTAGAACTAGCCAAAAAATTATAACTCTAAATTATCTATATATAATCTGAGTATTTTTTACATAATTACCAACAAAGAGACCCAACATAGTTGTTGGGAATTAAGGTGTCTCAACCTTGGTAATTTTTTGCATTATTCTGATTGTATTTATTTATTCATTGCCTATGATGTAAATTAATTGTAAATTCCATATTGTCATCTTGTGGGATGTGGCCAGTGATGTGTCATCCTACATGGAAGATGACAACTTGTAATTTTGTCACATGAGGAGATAGGCGTCCCACTTTGTGGTAGGAATATTTTGTCATGTGTCGACATATTGGATGCTATGTAAGGGAATATTGACTGTAACGGTCATGACAGATTCCTATGACGAAGTTATGATATTTAAGAGTCAGAAATAGGAGATTCTATGACAGGTGAAGACATGTGTCGAAGAGCATCTTTGAAAAAGGCATCTATGGGTGCCCCAAGGTGGACTATGACATGTTGTAAGAGAATATGCTATTTATAGCTTGTGTATGACATATTCTCTTACAGCTATAAGTTGTAACTGCTATGATAGATTCTGACGGTCGTAAGAGTCGTAAGAGCATCTGTCATAGCCCATTTTGGAAATAGGTGACCTCTTTGGGATGAGGTTTGTGGACAAGTGTCAGAAGCATTTTACAATGTTGACCAAGTGTCCATAGGCGTGGGTTTTGGGCCATGAGGCCAAGTTGGACGCCCATTCCAAGATAGAGGCAATTTTGCCTTGTATTTTCTATATAAACAGGTGCTTGGAGGAGAAGATGTATTACAGGTTTTATAGGTACTGTTATGCTGTCGGATCATCTCCAAATACGAGTGTCGAAGACTCTTGCAAGAGCATTGGCTCTGATTTGTATTGTAACCTCTTTGTTTACGTAATACAGTTGAGCAGTGTTTTGGAGTGTGGGGTTTTTCACCCGTAAGGGTTTTTCCCACGTATATCAAGTGTGTCTCTCTTCTTCTATCTCATCTTCTTGTTTATGTGTTTGCTACAATATCTCATGTTAATGGTTTAATGTTACTGTAATAGTTAGGATAAATTTTAATTTGCACTCTCCTCCCCTCATTAGATTAGTGTAGGAAGCGATTTCCACACACCTAGCTTCCTTTTCAATTGGTATCAGAGTCTGGCCAATTTTTGGTTCTAGTTGCTGGGTAGGGGTTTTTTGAGCTAATCTTAGGTTGAGTGGGAGTCTTGTGCAGAGTATTCTGTATCTTGTTGCAGCAAGGAGATGGTAACCACATCCGAAAGGTTAGAGGTTGAGAAATTCAATGGCACTAATTTCAAGTTGTGGAAACTCAAGATGATGGACCTACTTGTTGATCGTGACCTATGGGAAACCATTGATGGCACTAAACCTGCGGTAATGTCACAAGCTGATTGGGACCTCAAAGATCGGAAGGCTAAGGGTCTCATAAGACTCTGTCTAGCTGACTCTGTCCTATTGAATATCCATGAGGAGCAGACCGTGAAAACTGTTTGGAAGAAGCTGGGAGATGTTTATTAGGCCAAGTCCTCGGTGAACAAGCTATTTTTGAAAAAGAAGTTGTTTGCTCTGAACATGGAAGATGGAGGATCTATTGCGGACCATATGAATGCTTTCAACGTGATCGTTGCACAGTTGACATCCGTAGGTGTGAAGATGGAGGAGAAGGATCGGTGTATGACCCTACTTTGTTCTTTGTCGGATTCATGGGATCATCTTGTGATGGCTATTGGAAGCACCACATCCACATTCACAATGGAAGAAGTGGTATCTTGGCTATTATCTGAAGAGATGCGGAGAAAGTCTTCTAAGGCAGCCAAAGAGGCTCTTGCGGTTCGTGGAAGACCCAAAGAGAAAGGGAAGAAGAAGGACAAGAAAAGTGATAAGGGCAGATCCAAATCTCCTAGAAAGTCCAAGGCTCTTTGTTGGAACTGTAGTAAAACCGGGCATTTTCGAAAGGAATGCAAAGAGGAGAAGAAAAAGAAGAAGAAAGCTCCTGATTCAAATTCTGACAAGTCACAAGATGATGGTGATGCCTTCATCGCAGCCCTGGCCACCCATGCATGTGATGATGTGTGGTTGATTGATTCTGGTGCATCATTCCACATGACCTCACATTGAGACTGGTTCACGAAGTATAAAGAGTTCGATGGTGGAAGAGTGTACCTGGGTGATGACTCTCATTTGAAGATTGTTGGTCATGGAAGAGTCTCAATCTGATTCCCTGATGGACGAGTGAAGGGGATCACTGGAGTTATGCACATTCCAGGCCTTGTATGGAATCTACTTTCTGTAAGTATGTTGAATGATGTAGGTGTGCAGGTTGTCTTTTTGAAGGATGGATGCAAGATACCAAGAGGATCTATGGTGCTTGCGAAGGATACTCAGAGGGGTACTCTGTTTCAGCTGGAGGCATGCACTTCACAGTGTAATAGTTCTTCTAACTCAAAGAAACGAGTTGTTGTCACTTCATCCCCACCATCTGAACATGCAGTGAAGAAATTTGTTGTAACCAGTTCTGATGGGAGTGCACATGCCATGGAAGCCAAGCTTCCTACTGAAAAGACTATGTTATGGCATTTGAGATATGGCCACATTGGTGAGAAGGGTCTGCGTACCCTGAAAAATAAAAACTTTGTCGAGGGGTTAAATGATTGTAATATCGAGTTTGACTTTTGCGAACATTGCATTTATGGAAAACAAAATTGTGTTTAGTTTTACTCTAGTTCTCATAAGTGTTCTGGTGTATTGGATCTAATTCATTCTGATGTGTTTGGTCTTGTGAATGTTCCTTCGATTTCAAAATCTATATATTTTGTATTTTTCATAGATGATTACAGTAGAAGGACATGGGTTTATTTTAATAGAAGCAAAACTAAAGTCTTTAGTCAGTTTAAGGAGTTTAAAGCCTTTGCTAAAAATTAGACTTGTAAAAGGATTAAGTGTTTGAGAACTGATAATGGTGGTGAGTTTTGTTCGGCAGAGTTTGATAAGTTCTGCAAAGAGCAAGGGATTGAAAGGCATAAGACAACTCTATACACCCCGCATCAAAATGGGGTTGCAGAGAGGATGAACATGACACTAATGGAGAAAGCTAGGAGTATGCTTAGTGGAGCAAGCCTCAAACAAAAGTTTTGGGTTGAAGCTATTGCCACTACTTGCTATCTGGTAAACAGATCTCCTACATCAGCTCTTATTGGCAAAACACCTATGGAGGTGTGGTCTAGTAAGAAGCCTTTAGTAAGGCATCTTCGTCTTTTTGGTTGTAAGGCATATGCACATGTGCCTAGGGAGAAACGGTCTAAGTTGGAGAATAAGGCTGTTAAATGTATTTTCATTAGCTATGGTGTCGATGTGAAAGGATACAAGCTTCTGGATCCCGTGACTGAGAAAGTGTTGTATAGCAGAAGTGTTATCTTTAGAGAGCTAACACCTTCTTCCGTTGTTCTACAGCAAGAATAGTCATAAAAGAAAGAAGATGCGGTTCAGTTTCCTTCTACCCCTGAGAAGACTGAACCGACAGACCTCGTGAGGCCTGATGATGAGGAGAGCTCTAGCAGCTCTGGAAGCGATGAAGAAGAACCAGAACCTCAACCTTAGCCATTAAGGAGGTCTACATGAACAAGAAAGTAACCTGATAGGTTTGGTTATTCATTACTTGATTCTAGTTGTGCTTTTGATTTACTTTCTAACAATGATGAGCCTATAACTATGAAAGAGGCTATGGGCATGAAAGATGCAGGTTCCTGGAAGGAGGCCATGGAGGATGAGATGGCTTCTTTGGAAAAGAACAAAACATGGGACTTGGTGCCTTTGCCTAATGGACAAAAACCCATTGGTTGTAAATGGGTGTTCAAGAAGAAATTCGGTGCAGATGGTAGTGTTGAAAAGTACAAGGCTAGATTGGTTGCGAAGGGGTACTCAAAAGTGGAGGGAACTGATTATGGTGAAATTTTCTCTCCCGTTGCAAAGCTAACATCCATTAGATTTCTGTTATCTCTTGCAACTTCTTATGATTTAGAGGTAGAATAGATGGATGTGAAGATAACTTTCCTTCATGGTGATTTGGAGGAAGAAATCTACATGTCACAGCCAGAGCATTACATAGAGAAAGGTAAAGAAAATTTGGTTTGCAAACTTAAGAAGTCTTTGTATGGTTTGAAGCAGTCTCCTAGGATGTGGTACTTGAAGTTTGATGCCTTTGTGTTGTCAATTGGTTATCTGAGATCAAAATTGGATAACTGTGTGTATTATAAGTATGATGGTGATCGTATTCTCATTGTTGCATTATATGTTGATGATATGTTGCTCATTGGGAAAGGTAAGAATAATTTTTATGATTTTAAGTCTAAGTTGGCAACACAATTTGAAATGAAAGATTTAGGGGCAGCCAGGTACATTCTTGGAATGGAAATCAGAAGAGACAGAACTAATAGAAAACTTTGGTTAAACCAGAGTAAGTATGTGAAGACCGTGTTGGACAGGTTCAACATGGCAAATTGTAGACCAGTGAGTGTTTGATGGGGAACCTTAGTCGGTAAGACCTCTACCATTAGTCACCTTGCAACCTGTTATACCGACTGTTACAGTCATGCCGACGTGAGGACCCACGACTCTGACTATCGGCAAGAACAATACCATCGGTGAACACTTATAAACCTTAGCCGATGTGCCAATACGCCAACTTAGCATATGCTTGGCGTGACTTGCGATTACCGGTGGCAATACCCTGATTCACCATTACACCCGGTCAACATTTGTATCTGACGAAAGATACATTCCCCACATACATTCTCAACATGCTTTTGTGATATGCATTCGCAATATACATTCAGTGAGACTCTTATCTTCGGTGAATGTTTCTAACTCTTCTACTGATGTCACACCTCTACCTGATGGCATCTACCCTCAGCGTATCCTTTCCTATTGGTCAGACTTTCTCCAGAACCGCCGATAATCCAATAACTCTGATCTGAACCTTTGGCCGCGACTTCCGTTCAGCAACTCGATCTTCCCTTCGGCCAGACTGTCCTCATCACTCTGAGCAAGGAATGCTTCTCTAGTGGCCTCTGTCTCACCGACAACAACTCCAACTCCTCCAATCCAAACCATAGCACATGGAGATCCTAGGAGATCTACTATGCACAACCCTCGATCTGGAACATCTGCACCATCGAACAGGAAAACAAAACAGGAAACAGATGAATATGGTACATTGAAGCCATTCCACTGTTTCAACAAAAATCTCACTAGTGGAATGCTTCACATCGACATTCTGCAACAACGAAAATACAGAAAGGAAAGGAAATCTATAGCTATGAAATTGAGTATTTACAGAGAACAGAAAACAAATTGACAACACAGAAAAGATCGATTTCTCCTTCACAATGTTGGATTACATTCGCACAATTGCATTCAATTACAATATCACCAGTGCTTGATTCTGTTCATCTCCCTGGCTTTATAAACTCACCATAGGAACGCCAACCTTATGCCAAGCGGCTGGGAGAATGATTCCAAGCGGTTGGGAGAAAACTAACTGTCTCCAAGCGGCTGGGAGTCCAACCATCTAACCACTAACAATTGACAACCATGTCCTAAGTCCCTTGGGACTTACAAAATGAACCTAGATACAAACTAAAATTACATGCATTGGTCAAATAGACCTTATTACAACCCAAAACATGATTTTCTAAACAAAACATGATTCAAATGCCTCATGGAGGCCACCTTGTGTTAGGTCCTCCTGCACCATACACCCCACCTAGAAAAAAACTCATGTCCCATGAGTTGAGTCCTTGTCTTGCACCACCTATATCCATTACTGCCACATGCCTTCCCCATGATCTCTGGGCTGTAACTTGCTTCCTAGGAATCAAAAACCCATGCCTAGCATTGTAGGCTCTACTCACACCTTGCCATGAGTGAGTGCTTGCAACCAAACTCATACTTTACTCACCATTCTTCCTTACTGTCATCTCTGGCTGAACACCTGCATTCAAAACCTTGTTTGATGCTGCTTGTTCTGCTGCTATGGTAGAATATGTTTGCCTTCCAACTCTTGTTGGCTCTAGAGGACAAACAATGGTCCCTACTATGATAGCATCTTCTTCTTTCAATTCAACTTGTAGCTGCTTGTAGACCTACGCTTTGACCTTCTTCTGATCCATCTTAGACATTACCATCTAATCTCCATCATTCAAAACTAAAATCACCTTCAAACTATGATCTTTGGTAACCCCACTCCTTGAGACATCCTCAACTTGCCTTGTCTCTTCTTCATTGATCTTCACAAACTCTTTCTTACCCACCAAAATAATCTTGGCTGCCTTCTTTGCTTCAGTATCCTCCTGCAATGGTGTCATCACAAAAGTCTTTCCATCCTTCTTGATGGTGTATGTGTTAGCATATCCATCATATAATGCTTGCCTATCAAATTGCCATGGCCTACCTAAAAGTAGGCGACAACACTCCATGGGCAAAATGTCACATAAAATTCTCTCCTTATATTCTCCAATCTGGAAATCAATGTATGCTTGTTCACTTACCAAAAGTGATTGACTATCACTTAACCAAGATGCTTTGTAAGGAGTTTGATGAGGAATCCTTTCTATGTTTAGTTTGTCCACCATTTCCCTACACACCATATTATCTGTTGAACCAGAATCTATGACTACCATGCATATTTTACCTTTGCTTTTGCAATTGATCCTGAAAAGAGCTCTCCTGTGTGATGGTTCAGTCTGCACTGGTGCTTTGAGCAGTGTTCTCTTGATCATCAGATTTTCTCCCACCTCTGATGCCAAATTCACTTAAGGAGATGTCACACTCCCTGCATCCTCTTGAGTCAATGTGGTTCTTCTCTCATTACCATGAGAAGTTGAGGCCTTTTCTGGAAACTTATAAGCCAGGTGCCCTATCTGATTACAGTTATAACATATCATATTGGAGAACTTGGATTCGCTACCTGATCCATTTGTCCCACCTCTTTCATTTGGCCTTCTTCCTTGGTAGCTTCCTCTGCTACTTGAGTCTCCAACTTGCTCTTCTTGGCTAGACTCACCACTAGGCCTTTGGTTAGGACTTCTTCCTCCAAAACTGCCTCTAAAATTTCTGTCACCTCTACTCTGTTGCTCACCTTTCCTCTTCAGCTTCTCTTCAGCTCTTAATGCTACTTGAAAGCATTTTTCCACGGTTTTAGGTGTAAATAAACTTATCTCATCTTGAATATTGATCCTCAGACCATTTAGATACCTTGCTACCTTAGCTTTTTCATCCTCCATGTACCCACAACGAAGAGTGTACTTGTGGAATTCCTCAGTGTAAGTAGCCCCATCCATCTCTTTTTTCTTAAGGTTCTGCATTTTCCTATAAATCTACACCTCGTAGTCAGATGGAAGGAACTGGGACTTGATCTTCTCTAGCATTATGCTCCAAGAAGAGATCATACTTTTCCCATTCTTTACCCTCTCTCATTGGGTGTAATTCCACCATGTAAGTGCAGCACCTTTGAGTTTAGTTTTTGCAAACTTAACTCTCTTACTGTTAGGAACTTCCTTGTATTTGAAATAGTTGTTCAGAGCCTCAATCCACTCCATAACTTCATTAGCATTCATCTTTCCACTGAACATGGGAATATCGATCTGAGCCTCTGAAGAGTCCTTGCCAATTGCCTTGATGGCTTCCAGAAATTGCTTTTGTTCAGCCGGTATCTTTGCTTCTTCTTGTTCCTCTACTTCTTCCTCTTTCTCTACTTCTTCATCTAAATCTTCCTCTATCCTTTTTCCTATCTTCATTGCCTTCAATTCTACTTGGAGTGCTTCCCTGACTCCAATTTTGATCATCTCTTCCATCTCTTGAAATTTCTTGACCACTTCGGTGGTCATCCCTTTTGGAGGCATATTGCTAGCCTCTCCTTCACTCTCTCTGTCTGACATAAACATTCATAGACAACACCAACACTTCTGCAAATCCCCAGTTTGACTACAACACAATGCTCAATCACATGTCCATCTTACACGCTGCTTCACAGACCCATTCCTCTCGACCAACAGCAGATCCTGGAGATGCACTACAACTCTTTCTCGTAGTGGCCTCACTCTGCACCCTCTTCTAGCCAAACCTCTATTGGTGAATGGTCACGACAGACCTCATCATTGTCTGCCCACACACTACAGGAATCCTATTCCTTCTTGCAACTAGATGGCACGAGCAACTCTTCATCTGCCTTCTCAGTGATAGAAATCAAATACACAACACCTCTGTCCAGAGCTTTCGCTAGCTCTAATACCAATATGATGGGGAACCTCAGTCGGTAAGACCTCCACCATCAGTCACCTTGCAACCTATTACACCGACCGTTACAGTCATGCCAACATGAGGACCATGACTTTGACTATCGGCAAGAACAATACGATTAGGGAACACTTATAAACCTTAGCCGATGTGCTGATACGCCAACTTAGCATATGCCTGGCGTGACTTGCGATTACCGGTGGCAATACCCTGATTCACCGTTATGCCTGGTCAACATTTGTATCCGACGAAAGATACATTCCCCACATACATTCTCAACATGCTTTTGCGATATGCATTTGCAATATACATTCAGTGAGACTCTTGTCTTTGGTGAATGTTTCCAACTCTTCTGTCGATGGCATCTACCCTCGGCGTATCCTTCCCTATCGGTCAGACTTTCTCCAGAACGCCGATAATCCAATCACTCCAATCTAAAGCTTTGGCCGCAACTTCCGTTCAGCAGCTCAATCCTCCCTTCGGCTAGACTATCCTCATCGCTCTGAGCGAGGAATGCTTCTCCGGTGGCCTCTGTCTCACCAACAACAACTCCAACTCCTTTGATCCAAACCCTAGCACATGGAGATGCTAGGCGATCTACTGTACACAACCCTCGATCTAGAACATCTACACCATCGAATGGGAAACAGACGGATATGGTACATTGAAGCTATTCCACTGATTTCGACAAAAATCTCACTAGTGGAATGCTTCACATAGACATTCTGCAACAATAGAAATACAAAAAGGAAAGGAAATCTACAGCTATACAATTGAGTATTTACAGAGAATGGAAAACAAATTGACAACACAAAAAAGATCGATTTCTCCTTCACAATGCTCAATTACATTCGCACAATTGCATTCAATTACAATATCATGAATGCTTGATTATGTTCGTTTCCCTGGCTTTATAAACTTGCCAAAGGAACGCCAACCTTATTCCAAATGGCTGGGAGAATGATTCCAAGCGGCTGGGAGAAAACTAACCGTCTCCAAGCGGCTGGGAGTCCAACCGTCTAACCACTAACAATTGACAACTGTGACCTAAGTCCCTTGGGACTTACAAAATGAACCTAGATACAAACAGAAATTACATGCATTGGTCAAATAGACCTTATTACAACCCAAAACATGATTCAAATGCCTCATGGAGGCCACCTTGTGTTAGGTGCTCCTGCACCAATGTTCCTGTTTCATTGGGGACAAATTTGTCTGTTAGTGATTGTCCAAAATCTCCTAGTGAGGTGGAGGACATGAGCAGAGTACCTTATGCTAGTGTTGTTGGCAGTTTGATGTATTCTATGGTCTGCACAAGACCAGACATTGCCCAAGCAGTGGGAGTCCTTAGTCGGTTTATGGCTAATCCTAGACGAGTACATTGGGATGCAGTTAAGAGAGTGTTCTAATATTTGAGGGGTATTCCGAGTATTCCATATGTTATCATGGTAATGCTACATGACCTCCGTATTCAGTTTGTATTCATGGATTTGCAGATTCTGATAGGGAAGGTGACATTGACAGCAGGAGATCCACCAGTGCATATGTGATCACAATGTTTGGTGGTGCAATTAGTTGGATGAGTAAGCGATAACCTGTGATTGCTTTGTCCACTACAAAAGCTAAGTATATGGCTACAACTCATGCTTGTAAGGAATCCATTTGGCTTAAGAGATTGTGTTCAGATATTGGTGTTGATGCAGGTCAAATTATGATTAGTTGTGACAGTCAGAGTGTAATTTGCCTTGTGAAGAATCCAACTTTCCATGCCAGAACAAAGCATATTGATGTACAGTTTCACTTCGTGCAAGACATGGTAGAGGATGGGAAGGTAAATTTGGAGAAGGTAGATACTTTGCAGATGCATTGACGAAGCTAGTGGGCACAGAGAAGTTCAGATGGTGTTCGGAGTCTATGGGTCTCTCAGCCTATAGCAGTTAAATCTTGTTATTCTATTGGCTCTTACAAGGTGTTCGACAAGTGGGAGAATATTGGGAATTAAGGTGTCTCAACCTTGGTAATTTATTGCATTATTTTGATTGTATTTATTTATTCATTGCCTATGATGTAAATTAATTGTAAATTCCATAGTGTCATCTTGTGGGAGGTGGCACGGTGATGTGTCATCCTACATGGAAGATGACAACTTGTAATTTTGTCCTCACATGAGGAGATAGGCGTCCCACTTTATGGTAGGAATATTTTGCCATGTGTCGGCATCTTGGATGTTGTGTAAGGAAATATTGACCCTAACGGTCATGACAGATTCCTATGACGAAGTTATGACATGTAAGAGTCAGAAATAGGAAATTCTATGACAGGTGAAGACATGTGTCGAAGAGCATCTTTGAAAAAGGCATCTATGGGCGCCCCATGGTGGACTATGACATGTTGTAAGAGAATATGCTATTTATAGCCTGTGTATGACAGATTCTCTTACAGTTGTAAGTTGTAACTGCTATGACAAATTCTATGATGGTCGTAAGAGTCGTAAGAGCATCTGTCATAGTCCATTTTGGAAATAGGCGACCTCTTTGGGATGGGGTCTGTGGACAAGTGTCAGAAGCATCTTACAATGTTGACCAAGTGTCCATAGGTGTGGGTTTTGGGCCATGAGGCCAAGTTGGACACCTTCAAGATTGAGGCAATTTTGCCTTGTATTTTCTATACAAATAGGTGCTTGGAGGAGAAGATGTATTACAGGTTTTAGAGGTACTGTTATGCTACTGAATCATCTCCACATACAAGTGTCGTAGACTCCTGCAAGAGCATTGTCTCTTATTTGTATTGTAACCTCTTTGTTTACGTAATACAGTTGAGCAGTGTTTTGGAGTGTGGGGTTTTTCACCCGTAAGGGTTTTCCCCACATATATCTTGTGTCTCTCTTCTTCTGTCTCATCTTCTTGTTTATGTGTTTGCTACAATATCTCATGTTAATGGTTTAATGTTGCTGTAATAGTTAGGATAAATTTGAATTTGCACTCTCCTCCCCTCATTAGATTAGTGTAGGAAGCAATTTCCGCACACCTAGCTTCCTTTTCAATAGTGAGAAAATATCACAAACTACTAACCATCATCATTCTTCATACCAAAAAGACTATCAAAATCACCCCTACTTGAACATAGACCCACTACTTTACACTATATACTCAAATAGACATATGCTAGGACATGGCATGACATAATTTGAAATAGAACCTTTACTATCATTACCCTATTGCTTGGCCTTGTGCAAGTTGTCCTTGTAGCATTTAACCTTCTCCACCTTAATCTCACCCAAAAATTGCACCTACAAAGCATTGTTGAAAATTTTTAGGCATTTGTAGAGTTTTCCCTAATTCTCCATGACTGTATGGAGATGCTCCACCAAATAGTCCAAACACACCTCTGCTTGTTCTTTGATCTTGTTTACATCCTCATGTAGCATAAAGGCACCAGTTGCCATTGATAGCATAGCTACACTAGAGATAAACTATGCAATGTCAAAAACATTTCTTCTACTAATAGATTGTCCTAGATCCAAAATCATCTTAAGTATGACTTCCCTAATGTTAACACAATCCTCTCTATCAATTTTTTTAGCCAAACCCTAGAGTCAAAGCATCCAAATCCTCAACTCAAGGTTTGTGAGCTCCCTCGCAATGTAATAAACAAATCTCTTAAACACTTTGCCTACACTCAGCCTACCCACTCCAAGGAGGTCACCCACCTGAACTTCCATCTCTACTCAAAGTTGCTTCTTCCCTTTTCCACCATCCTTCCTATTGCTTGCTTAGAGCCTGATACCACTACCAAGCCACAAATTTGGTCCTCAATGCATAAAATTAAATTTACTTGTCATAAGAGAGGAAAAAATGAGAAGCACCCTACCTAAGTCTAAAAATAATTGCTTCATTCTCTTTCACACCCAAACATAATGCTCAAAGCATAAGGAAATCCCTTCACATCTTTAGGAAAATATAGTTGTAATGATTTTGGAGTGCTCTAAGTACTCCTCTAGATGCCACTGTCAACCCCTACCACCAATGGTATAATTATATGAAGTTATTAAAATCAACTACCCAAACCCATAATCAAGTGAGCGAGGATCGTGGTTTGAGATCCTTGACTAGTAATTTCATGGCCCTATCCAAGAATAGACCAGTCCATCTCTTGATCTTTGCTCTCTCCTTTTGCAAGTTGATTATGTGATTAGCTGCCTAGTCTGCCATAGCATTCTGAACTCTCTTGATGTGGCTAAAATGAATGCCATCAAAGCACCTTACCAATTCCAATGCACAAACGATAGTGATTTTAGTACCCATACCTTACACCTTCCTCCTTGCATGCATCTAAGAACTACCACTGAATCCCCTTGACCCAAACCTTTTTTTATCTAGACTTTAGTGCCCCCTTCTTACCAAATAGCATAGCTCTAGCTTTAGCCATATTGTTTGAGTCCCTTCCAAAATCCATTATCAATACACAATGATTGGCATTGAGCATCTCTAGAAATACAACATCCTCCTACCAAACCATGGTTCCCTTTAGTTACACATAAAAATTCATCTTAATCCATTCAACTTTTGAGGAATGCCACTTGATGTTCTTGGGGCTAGAAGAACCTTTGTGTAGCCAATGCAAACCCATCTAACCTTCTACCCAATAAAGCTCCTACGAGTGAATTCCTTCTTTAAGGGGATTGCATTAACCAATCTCCACTGATAAAGTAACCACTCTATCTCAAATGCTTTCCACAGCATATCCTTTTCTTCAAAGATCCTCCTATTCCTTTCCAATCACACATTCCAAATGATCATAGAAGGCAAAATTTCTCAAATCAATTTAAGCCCCAAACTGTTGATGCTTAAGTCCCATTCATTGAGAAGATCCAAGACACTAGCCAACATCTTTGACCAAG
Organism: Cunninghamia lanceolata; assembly: GCA_027924645.1. Lineage (NCBI taxonomy): Eukaryota > Viridiplantae > Streptophyta > Pinopsida > Cupressales > Cupressaceae > Cunninghamia > Cunninghamia lanceolata. Next base: position 9,142,149 of record BSBN01000246.1, read on the forward strand.
AGTTCCATTTCTCCATAGCCCAATTCCACTTCCCTACAAAGGGGCAATCAATGAATAAGTGAGTATTAGCTTCTTATGCCTATAGACACATTGCACACCTAGAAGGGCCCTCCAAATCATTTGTATTAAATCTATCCCAAGTTGGAGCTATGCTTTTAGTGGATAACCACAAGAAATCATTAGCCTTTGGAAAGCCATGCCTTGTCTAGATCTTCCCATTAGGGAATGGAGCTACTAGTTCATTGGAGAGTGACAACGAACCATATGCCAAGCCCATAGTAACCATACTGGAAGAGCATCCGCCCCAAAGTAACAAGTTCTAGTTAGATTGTTGTAAAGGCCATCTTTTGAGTAGCCCAACCAACCTTTCTAGTGCCAATGTTCAAGCACGAGGCACCAAAGCGAGTTGAATCCAATCTCTATGATCATTGGTCACATCGATGTAGTCACTTACCTACTTCTTTCTCAAAAAAATTAGCCGCCACCTCTCACAAAGGCTTATCTATGACCCAATCAACATCCCAAAAGGGAATGCAATCCTATATCTTAATTTTTCATTTGAGATCCTTCACTACAAGCACCCTACATCTTCTTAGGAAATTTGATATACCTAAACCCAAAGGAACTAAGATTTGGAGGAACATCGTACCATATTCATTATTATCAATATATTTAGCATGCAACACCCTACTTAATATTATATCCTTTTTTATGGCATTCTCCAAATCAATTTCATACCGAGAGCCTTAGTCATCCTTCTATAGTCTTTAAAACCAAGTCCACCTTCCTTTTTTACTCTTGCAAATGAGATCCTATTTGACTAATTTGAATTTTTTTCTTTCATTTAAGCACTCTAGAGGAAATTCCTCTGTATGTTAGAGATCACCTTGACAATCTTCCCAAGGAATTGAAAAACAAACATAACATAAATGGGAATTGTTGCCAAAGAAGATTTGATTAGAAAAATATAGCCAAACAAAGACAACCATCTTCCCTCCCAAGAGGAGAGTTTGTTTTGGATATGATCTACCAAAGATTTCCAATCTTCAAGTGGCCTTGTTGTCAACAAGGCCACCCCAAGAAATGAACTTGGCAAAGTCACACATTTGAAATCTAGGGTTTTACATAAATTAAATGTTTCTTCATGGTGATCTTTCAAAAAGAAAATATTGGACTTCCTCCTGTTGATCTTTTGGCTAGTGGCCTTCTCACAACAATTCAAAACATTTTTATAGCTTTAGCCTCCTTCACTAAAGCTTCCCCACATAATAAGGTGTCATCCACAAACTATAGGTGAGTTACATTTAATCTTAAAGGAAATTTGTAGTCCAATTAAGTTCCCTCTATAGGCCTCTACCTTCAAGGAGCATCCTAGTCCTCCTACCAAAATAAGGAATAGAAAAGAAGAATGTGCATTGCCTTGCCTTATACCTTGATAAGCCAAAAAGAATTTCATTGGGGTCCTATTAATCAAATTGAAAAAATATCAAAGAAATACAAATGCCTCTTTCATATCTAAGAAGATCCAAGAGACCTTATCATATGCCTCTTTCGTATCTAGCTTCAACACCATACCCTCCTTTTTATTTTGTTTTATAGAATGTATAGCTTCATGTGCCACAATTATACCATCCAAAATCTACTTGCCCGCCAGGAATCAACTTTATTCATCCAATATGATGTTGTTGATGCAAAGTTTTAATCATTGACCCATAACCTTAGTCACTATTGTATATATCATATTGCATAGGGCAATTGGCCTAAACTCATCAAAATACTTTAGGGCCTTGAACTTTGAGATGAGCGTCAAAAAGGTGGCATCCAAACCTTTGAGCATTGACTGCCTGATCATGCCCTCTTCTATTGCTTTCCAAACATCTCTCCCAACAATGTGTTGAAACCTTTGAAAAACGTTGCTCAAAATCTATCTAGTCCTAGACCTTTCCTTGACCTAGGGAGAAAGTGGTTGTCTTGACTTCATCTATCATCAAAGGATGTATTAGAGCCATGTTGTGCTCCATCAAGACCAATGATGGGATGTTATTGAGTAGATCTTCCTAGGCATCTCCATCTTCCACAAAGGGGTGTGCTAGAACATCCTTAAAGAAACTTAATTGTTCCATTTTGATGATGCCAATATCTAAGAGAATCCTTCCATCAAGGGTGGTGACTCGATCAATTTTATTTTGTTGCCTTCTAATATTGGTTGACATATGGAAGAGTTTGATGTTATGATCACCTTCTTTTAACCATTTAACTCTAGACTTTTGCACCCAAAACATTTCCTCCATTCTCAAGAGATAGTTGAGGTCCTCCATCAATCAATTCTCCTCATCCTTCAAATTTGGGGGCAACCCCTTAGCTGCAATTCTTAACTCCACACTCCATAGAACACCTTTAATCTTGAACCTGTTAGCAAAAATATCCCCGATAATTCATTTATTCCATTTACATGCATTGACTTTCACATGAAATAGTTTTTTTTGGAGAATATACCTCTTGCAACCCTTAATTTCCACCTCCCACCATTTGCCAAGTTCCTCTTTGAAGTTTGAATGCTCAAACCACATGAATTCCATTTTGAAGGGGATTCCACTCAGCTTAGGGTCACTCAAAAGCTCTAGCTAGATCAGCTAATGATCGAAACTAGCAAAAGGAAGGACTTTCGAAGATAAGGCATTCTAGGCAAGGGCCCATTTAAACTCACAAAAAAATTATCTAATCTGACATGGATGTTAGTCACACCCATCCTCTTGTTATTCCAAGTAAACCAACCTTGCGACAACTTGATGTCAATTAAGGCTTCATTAGAACATAAGGCGACGAAGGCCCAAGCACTAGGCATTGAGAAATTGAGACACAAGGCATGTGCAATGCTTGCACTACTACATGCTTCAAAGTGCACGAAATAGATGCCTAATACAAGGAAAGGTTTCCATGCACCTTCCAAGGTTATGGTTTTTGTCTACTCTTCTCTATACCAATTTAGCAGCAAAAGTTGCTTTTGTGGTTTTTTGTAGATAAAGCATGCTAAGGAAGAAAGAGGAGCCTTAATTCCATAACTTCAAGACGACAAAACCTTGAAGATACAACCATGAGTTAGAAGATAGGAATTTTATGAACTAGATTTGGATCTCATGTCAATAACTATATTGTTTATTTCCTCCAATAATTCTTTTGTTTGCTTTTGATTTTCTAGTTGAGATGCAGTTCTGGCTCCAACAAACTCTCTTGCATCTTTTTTTAACCACTAGTCATCAATCTTAAAGAGATGTCGCATCAACCAGAAGAAAGAAATAAAAGATGTTTATCTCCTATAACCAAACCAATAACATTATGTGCACAAATATAATAATTGCAAACCCCACCTAAGAATCATGACATCTAGAAAAGTTATTCAATGCATAAATTCATCTTTCTTAAGCCAATGTAAAACCATAAATTGAGCTATATTGTTTGCAACTTACTCCATTATTTAGGGAATCATCATACTCATCTCTCTTTCTATGTTCTATTTTTGGCAACAAATAAGCATTTCATATCAAATGCTTTTCTCCATTAGTGTCATTAAACTATTAAGGTTAGTAGAGAACAATAGTATAGATTTCAAATTGCATGCAATGCATGACCCAAGGGGTCTGCATGTGGAGAATCATCTAAAATTTTCAATCAACAAGGGGCGCATAAAGAAACTATTGTGGTGTCCTATGAGAGGGCCACTACTCCAATACTTATGCTTAACCAATAATTTACAATCTTAGTTTGAAAGCAAGAATCAACTACTTTTAGCTAATGATATTTTAAGAAGCTTTTATGCCAAAAAGAACAATTTGATTGTAATTTACTATTTTTTAAGACAGAAAATAATTTCCTAAGAATTAACTTCCATAAACTTGAATTTCAGTAACAGAAAAAGAACTACCATATGTACTACAAATAAATTTATGATCATCCCTTGCCCAAAATTTATGAATGTGATTTGCTAAAATTTATTGAAATTGGCAATTGCTAAGATTGTGCAAATTTCACAAACTTGACTATAAATTGCTCCTAGTAAAGTTTGGTCGTTACATGGATTATCACATTTATTAAGAAATATATTTATATATGTGCATTGGGAGTAGATATTTCATACCAGTGGTTTAGTTGTTGGCATAGAGAAAATGAACCACTTGTGGGCAACATAGGTTGCAGAAGCATTGAATGCCTCAAATGTGATTTCAACCATTCTCTCTATTGTCTTTGGATTAAGAGGAGCTCCATTAGAAGAATGGGTGATCTTATGTGGAAACATGTACCTCATTGCCAAATGTATAGAGTTAGATTTTCTCCATGTATTGCATATCGCACAAAGAAAGAAAATAGTTCAACTACATGCCTATCATGAGCTAATACAAGTCGATAACGTTTCTGCCCCTCAACCATACTGCTCGCTTTTGTTTTTCCTCAAATCCTACATAATGAACTAGTTAGGTCCTAAAACCGCAAGTCCGCAATCCTAGAGTATGTTGTCATCTTCAAGGCCATGGGGTGTCATCAAGAAGGCAAAACAAGGGCTCATCAACAAATTGATGATGTCTGAAGGCCAATTGACTAGAGTGAATAATCTCTCTTGCACTTTGTGCTCTCCTGGACTCAGGGGGGTATTCCTGAGAGGTATCCCTTAACAAGGTTTGATCACAAAGAAAGGTGAGCAATATGAAACATTGCAATAGTATCCAATGTATGTTGGACCCCAAAAGTTGTCACTAGGTCACAAACTAACCTACTACACATATAACCTCAAATTAAACCGATTACTACACCTTGCAAATGCACCCACAAATAATAACATGATATCCCTTAGCATGAACCCACTTAACTTCACATACACAGTTTGCAAGGTGCGGGCAAGCAAGAACATGATTCTCTGATGATGTGAACACTAAAGGTTACTTATGATTACTCCCTAGTTATAATATTGAATCATGAACATGTGAAACCTAATCTAATCCTAATCTACTCCTACAACTAACAAGATAGAAGATTGATTTAGAAGAATGTTGGCCTTTAGCCAATATGGACCAGTGCCTACTCCATTAGACAACAGAATCATAAGATGCAAGGAGGAAGGAGATGCATTTGCAAAACATCAACAGAACTAGAAATGCATTCTCATACAAATCAAAGATGACATCTCATACAATAAACATACTTAATAATCCATATGCAACAAAGGATAGACCAATACCAAAAACTTTGTATTGTATTAGATGTTGTCACACATACATCAAACCTCGGTTACAATCACACCAACAAATGTGGCGAGAGAAAAATACATAGCTACAACTATACATTCTCCTATATCATCACAAACAACCAAGAAGATATACCATTACAAAATAATGTGCATTGAAAATCCTCCCTACAAGTTATAAGATGGATCCCATCCCCTTACAAACCAGACAAGATTTGTTTGATGCCTTAGAATCACCATGAAGCACTTGCAGACCTAAAAATTTGCTCAGCAACCAACCACATAAAAATGAATAACAAGGCAATATATATATTCTTTGATCCTACCTTAATCTACATTAAATGAAATCTGCATTTGAAATGCTAAAATCCATGCCCGTGAATGCATCCCGCTCAAAATAATTGGCCTAGATCACACACAGGTACAACATGTAGTTGAGAACTCACCTACTGCATTCACGATGTTCCAAGAAAGTTGTTGAAGTACACCTAGGTGGGTGGAACGTTTTAATGTTCATCTACACTACATGTTGCCTTAGGTGCTAATATGTCAGGCTACTTTTTTATTTTGGTGCCTTTTTCCTTTTTATCCTCTGCATGCTTGAAAATTTAAGACTTTGTTATGCTTTTTGAAAATTGAAACATTTCCCCCCTCTTTACTCTTTGTTCTTTCTTTTTCTTCCTTTTTTGTCTTGTCTTTCGGCATTTTGGCGACCTTGAGAACTTAAGAACCTTTTCGGCATTTCGACAAGTTCATAAACTTACGAACTCACCAAAACACTTCACTTTTCTAACTCTTTCTTTCTTATTGCTTCCTTTTCTTCTTTCGACGATTTGTCAAGTTCACAAACCTACAAACTTGTTGAAACATGTGTCTTTTCATCTTCTTTGTTGTTTCGGCATTTCGGCAAGTTCGCGAACCTACAAACTTGCCGAAACATTTTATTTTATCTTTCTTTTCTTCTCTTTCGACAATTCAGCAAGTTCACGAACCCACAAACTCACTAAAACATCTCATCTTCTCTTTCGGCCTTTCACGCCTTTCACGAACCTAATAATTTTTAATAAGTTCACCAGTTCGCGAACCTATTCAAAACCCAAAACATTTTACTTCTTGCCTTCTTCGATGTTTCGGGCGACTTAAGAACTTATGAACCTTTCGATAGGTTCATCAATTCGCGAACATGCCAAATCGCTGAAACAAAAGGCTTTTCAAGTTTTCAGCAAGTTCGCCAATTGGCGAACCTGCCAAAAAGGTTTCTTTACTTAGAGATTTTTTTAGGATTTTGAATGTTCTTTGGATATCCTCAACATGGACAAACAATTGAAAGATAAAGGGGGGGAAAAGCACAACATTGAGCAAACGCCTTGACCCAAAGGGGCCCATAGAACATCTCTCTAATTGGATATAATTGATGAGCACAGCATGGGAAGGTAACAAAAAGACTTAGGATTTTGACAATTTTTGAATCAAGTCCCAACAGAACCCAAGACCTCTGGATAATGAAAATAGATCCCCTTCTGAAGATAATACAAAATAGTCATATGGATGTTTTTTATAAATATTGTGTTGATTTTTATGAGCATGAAATTATTTTTAAAATGAGATTATTATCAATGTCAGTTTGATATGGTGTTAGATGCAGAGGAGGTTGCAGCACGCAACACTTACAGCCAGCACACCAGTTACCACCAGCACACCTTGAGGGGCGCGGCATTGATATATTTTGCAGAGTATGGTAAGTGACAAAGAAACTAGACATCCTCACTGAACAATGAGTGTGTCAGGCAACTTGTCAAGCGAAAAACTCTTATTGAAGTGGCATGAAGCGTAAGGCAATATGGCTGCAAATGTTTTAAGCCAACTACATTATAAAGAAATTGGTTATTAACTATTTTTTGATTAAAAATGGACATCTGAAAAATTTTATAGCAAAACAACTGAAAAATATAATCGAAAGTTATTGGACAAATTCTAGATTGATTAATCATGTGTGAAAAATTGAACAGATGCTATAGTTCCATGCGACGCAGGAACTAAAAGGATCTCCAAATCAAATTGGCATCCATGGTCAACTGTAGAAAAGTGTGCAGTTGGATATTGAAAGGGTCATGGATCCCGAATTGTGTCTTCCATGGGGTTGATCCAGTGGTAAAGTGAACGTGGAGTAGAGTCAATGACTGTGTAGGAGTCAAATGCAGCCAAAATAACAAAAGAGATTGTAGCCCTTCACAGAGATCTCCAGGTGGCCTATGAGCAACATATAGTCCTAAAAAGAGTTTGTTGGGGATGTTTGCAGTTACATTAATAATCTTAAAGTAGTGCACCAAAATGGGGTTTGGGGAGTGGGCCTAAATTCACCCATGAAGGCCACACCTTCAGAGGAATGCCAAGCAGTAGAGTTGGGGGTTACATTCAATGTGTTCTGAAAGCAAGCAGAGTGCAACAATTGACACCATACCTGTCAGAGCACCATATTCTCCACTCTCCCTGTCTATCATGGCCTTCATTCTAATCGATACTGTTTGTTTTGGTTTTATGTTTGGATTGATAGCAAAATTTTGTTTCGATACTGTCATTCAAACTGCATCTTATGATATGTAGTCAATGTGATGAGTTGAAATCTGATGTCATGGCTAAGTAGATTTGGTTATCAAAGGGTGTATGTTTTCTTTATGTTTCAAATTGCACTCATCTACCAGGAGGTGTGGGAACTGATCCCAAATTTGAATGATGGGATCACTTTTGTAAAGTTTCACTCACCCTGTAAACACTGTAATAGAATACTAGTTGAATATATGCAGCAGTTCAAATTAAGAATTTGTAGCCTATCTGGTAAATACCCGTTGAAACCAGGATTCCATCATTTTCTATTCCTTCTTGCACTTGTATAGATGAGGGCCCTGTTGCTACCCTAATTCTACCAATTACTGTAACATGGTAACTAATGATCTCTAACACGTTGACTCAACATCTCCCAGATGTTAGGTTGAAAGTACCATATGAGAATATAGTCATATGGTTCAAAATATTCAATATCAACAAATTAATATAATTTCAAGAACAACTGGCAAAACAATAATTTTCTCAAGAGATATACTTTTGAAAAGTATTTCCAAAAAGCATGTAGCAAAATTAAATACCCATATACACAAAATAACTGAACTCAATACGGTCAACAACATCTCTAAACCAAAGTTTGCTAAATTGAACTTGTAAACAGCAAAGCTTCAATCCTAATTTTCATTATACCTGGTTTCACAGTGGTCAAACTCAACTCATTCTGATCATAATGTTCATATGGGACACCTTTGGGATGCAAAATTTTCTCGTTCAATTCTTGATTATATTAAATGTTGTCTCCACATTAAGCTAGATTTAATGTCATACTCTCATTTGCTTTGTAATGTGATATCAGATTCTCTTAGTAGACAATGGCTGGGATGAATTTTCACATACAACCATAAGCAGTATAAGCAAACTGTCTTCAACAGCATATATCACATTAGGTTGGTTGTAATATTTTCGCATTTCACTTAAAACAAATAACTGTCATGTTGTTTCCTTCCATGCATTTTAAACCAGGCTATGATATCAACTAGATGATAATCAAGCATTTGTACAACTCTCCCATGTACCGAAACATGAGCTGAAACTCCCTCCTCCACTTTGATGAGCATATTCAACTACTGTGCTCCGAGCACTCACGTCCCAGGTTTTTGCCAATGCCATTATTGACATTGGTTGTGGGAGGGTACGCACAGCTGCATGGAACTTTGCTCTTGCTTTAGATGAGAGGTCCACATATTCCTTACTGTCACAGTTCCAACATGATTAGATAGAATTAGTACATCATTAGATCACAAAAAAATAAGCAAGCACTAAGGAAATATGGATAGCTAAAATATTAAAGTTATTTCAATCACAGTTTACTCACAATGATTCAGTGGGAGCTTTGTCCAGAAGTACAGGAGAGCTATTTGGATAATCTGCTGGAATAAGCAGATGAAGTGGCGATATAGGTGTCTGCTGAGAATGAACACACAAATAAAATTGAAAAAGAATGTAGACACGTTGAAAGTCGAAACCTATTTATAATTGAATTGTGAGAACTAAAATAAGAATTACAACTAGAATGGCAAAATAAAATATATCACTATCTTCTAAAAAGTAATTTTTAAGTGCTGAAAGAACAGCCTGTGCTAAAAACCAATTGTAGGAGACGGAAAGATTACAAAAAGGATATCCTTATGCTTGAACAGAGTGACACAAGATACATTAAAAACTTCTCAATTACTGGAAGCAGGGCTCACCATTTGAGACGATCTATAGCATGACTTCATGTTTGGGCTCAAAGCTATTGCATTATAATAACATTTTAGCACAACCCCATCTCTCCCTTCAGCTGCAAGTGTAGCTGCATCGTCTTCATCTTCACTGATCTCAACTGCAGTATCTATCAATTGTTGATGTATTTCTTGTAATTCCTCTTGGAGAACGTGGCTTATCTGCAGAAACAGAAACAGAAAGTACAATGAAAACATGAGAACTTGAAATGGGAGATGAATTATCAATGGTTCCAAGATTTATGATATAAGAATTCAACCTGGCATGAAAGTTTTCTCCAAGGTCGTGTACCTCTAGCTTGTATATGTTTCCAAATGTATTCAAGGAATATGGTGAAATATATTTTGTTTGCATGCATGTTGGTATAATATATAATTATATCACTTGCCAAAATGTATCACCCTTAAAATCAGCTTGTATATACATAAGATTCTTTAAATTAAGAATAATGTGATAGTATTAGCAAAAATAGAGTAAGGCTCCAACTAGAGCTAGAAAGAAATACGTAACTAGAATAATGATAATTTGTCCCCTTAGGAACCAATCCTGTAAAAAATTAGATTTCAATTCTCATTGATGAAAAATTTACCTGGAATAATAGAGTAAGGAGTTGCCATGAATTAAAAACCTTCTTGTTCTCTCGTGTCACTCAAAGTTGAAGATGATGTGGCTATTCTAAATAGAGTTTACAACTCAAAGTTAGCAATTTGGAACAAGAATAATGCCAGAATTAAGGTCATACAAACACTTCTAGGAAAGCCTGCTGCTAAAAGGCGATCCAGCTAGGAGGAAATAATTGTATTTGCACCCTGCAATGAAGAAACTTGTTACGATGCCTGAAGAAAATCAACTCCAGCTCTTGTTATTCGTACCTTTTGTCCTTCACAAATTTTCTGGGTCCATTTGGAATATTTTTATTCATGTTGGTCCAATGTACATTTCAATTAAGTATTCTCATCTATTACAAATGGAAGAGAAAATATAGCTAGCTATAAATAATATCTTAGATGTTGGAGCCAAGTGGAAAGAGTTACGTAGGGTTTGCAACCTAGTTTTAAAAATTAATGCCCAGGTCTATCAAGTCTATTCCTGGTTATTGCCATATTCCTGTAAAACTCACCTTTAAGACACACATAGTCCTGTTGTAATTTGGACTAGGACGGAAACTTGATAAATGTGTTGATCATTTTGGATTGAATGTGCTTGAGTAGAAAATTAAATGTTTTGATTAATAATGATTTTGATTTTAATAACGCCTTTCTGAATCAATTAGTATGAGCATTGTTTAAAAACTCGCAAGCCAAACCTCTGGGTGAGTAAATCACTTGTGAGTTTTGTGTGATTTCTCAACAAGTCACTTGCATGTTGCAAGTAAACTCGTCAAAACTCATAGGTTCAATCAAAAAACTCATCTGCCAATGCATAATAACAGTCAACCACTAGAAAAGCATCAAAACACTTCATTTTTCACAATTTCTTCTTCTATCTCTCACTTTTTTGACACGCTGACAACATTCAATGCATTTGCATGTGGTTACAACAGATTTTGCATGATCTTAGACTTATTTGATGACTAATGAGTTTTTGGCAGCAATTGCAAGGTGCTTGCTTTTGTTTTTTATTTTCAGATTTTCGTTTTATTTTTCCCTCATTTTAGGGTTTTATTATTCTTTTTTTCCTTTTGTTATTTAGCTAGCTGCTAGGGTTTACATTTTATAATATTTAATTTATTTATTTTTTGTTTATGCTAGGGTTTCAAATCCAGTTTTTTTGTTTGAGATATGGCATTGGGTGGCAACACTAGCAACCTTGCTTGGAGCATTGAACACTAGAGAGAAACATGACGAATAATGTGTAATTATTGTGGGAAGAAAATAAGAGGCATCATCTGTCTCAAATATCATCTTGCTCAGATCCATGGAAAGATGTTTCGCTTTGTGATAAAGTAGAGCCTGATGTTATATGAGAGGTTATGGCTCTCCTTTCTTCATATAAGGAGAAGAATCAGAATAGGTGGCAGTTAATGTAGCAGCATGAAATGTTATTATGAATCTGATCGCATATGACATGACAATGGACATTGAAAACTATGATGTTTGACATTTATGATCATATGATTGTTGACACTAATAACCATGATCAATAATGTGTATTGAACTTCTTTTTTGATCTATGAATGAAAAAAAACTACTTATTAGTTCTCTAAAATCAGTTTTATGCATGTTTTTCGAGATTATTTTGTAAATATGTGTTTTTTATATTCAAAATTTTTGCCAAGTCGCTGAGTCAGAGTATAATTAGGGCTAGGAGGTCCAATTGATACGTTTGCCTAGTACTCCAAAGGATGTCTTAGATGTATAATTCTTAGTAGACATGTAGTATAGGATTATAATTATGTTATAACTTATTATAATAGTTTGGAGCCCTTTTGACTCTTTGTATCATGTCTTGGTCTGCTTCAAACTCTCTGAATTATGTGCTATAAGTGCATATTTTTTGGAATTTAGAGGAGAAAGCAAGCCCATCTATATGAGTTTCTCTTGCTCATATATCTATTGCTCACAAAAGCATCAAATGTAGGCATCTTGAAGTTAGCACACCATTAATCCATATTGGTCTAGGTGGAGACAATAAATGAATATAGGTCTCAAAAATTAAAAAGAGCAGCCATGATTAGCTAATCATCTTTCTTTTCTATCTTACAACCCTTCAATTAAGCTTAATTAGCATCAACTACAATATGAAATACTCAGTAGTGCTATAGTTGTCAGAACTCAAACTTATAACAGCATTCTCCAACTTATGTCCCTCGATGGCCTGTCTTCTCATGCAGGTGAGAAGGTTTCTTCAAAAATCAAATGACCTCTTTAAACCATGAACGTGAAAGTTGAGATCAAGTGATACTAAGATATTAATAAGTCTCAAAGCTTCATCACATCAATTAAAGAATTTTATTTTGTCAACTTGATTGATTGGCTGTCAATTAAATGAAAATTGTGAGGAGTGAGAAGAGTAACTGTGCGTTTAATATGGTAACCAAATGGAAAGTTGGGAAAAAAACTAAAAAAACAACAATGCAAGCTTGTATTGTTACTTGCAATGATGAATGCAAATCAATACAAAATTACAAAAAAGGAACAAACAATGGTGCTTATATAATATACCCCATAAAATTATCAAGTTTACAACCCCCTTTTCACCTTACAATTTGATAGTACAAATTCCAAATTCCTCAGAATGAGAAATACATAAAAATTTATCAAATTAGCAAAAAAAGGTACATCGGTTACAACAGGGTAGACTTAACTATACAATTGCATAGTTCTTGAGAAAATATGCAGATTTAGAAAAATTCACCTCCAAACACCTCCGAAATCAAAAGTTATTGCCCTCAAAAGTTATGGATTGGGAATTGTGGAACTAGTGTCTAAAAAGCTGCAAAAAAATTGTTCAATAAGAGACCACTAATGGATAGCTCTCTGAATCAGCTTTCCAATACGTTCAAGAATGTTGAAAATTTCATTTGTATGACAAACATAGCCAAATAACAAAAGTCTCTTCAGAAAAACTGTGCAACAGTAGGGGCAACAAAATAAAATAAAATACTTTTCCCCAATGAACGTTAACGAATCAAGAATTGCAGCAAAAGAGAAAATTGCTTGAAATCACAAAACATACCTCTCCAGAAATCAGCCCAACCCCAAATCTCAATGTTGCAAAAAATGTAATAAGAAGGCAAAATATTGAACTGATACATAAAAAAAGTTGATGTAGACATTTTCCTATTTCTTCTTGTAAAAGTTTAGACCAAATGGTAAACTTTCATTTTGGAACAATTCCCAGGGCAGCCCAAAAAGATCCAAACAAAAGTAACGTCTTCACTTGCAGCAAAAAGACAAAATTGTCTCCCTAATGAGATCTACCTTTGGAGAAACTTGTGTGTCAAAAGGTGAACTAATAAGCATTCTCTCAGGTCCGTGGACACTCTAATAAGCACCTATGAGGTAGAGGAAACAACAAAAAATCATATAGGGATTAATAAAACCACACAGACTCTTATACCATGTCGAACTCAACTTGAAATTCACCAAGGACCCCATGGACACATAAAACCCACTCAAAATACCCTTGCCAATTTGATAGTATGACATTGAAACAACTACAAGAATGACAAAATGCTTCTAAATTAATTAATTCTAGCCTATAACTGAGTTGCATGAGTGCCTTTTTAATTTTTATATGCCAAGTAGGGTGACATCTTGACTGAATGTTTGACTAAATCTGATTGAGAGTTAACCTCATTAATTGAAGGTGACTCAGAGCTAACCCATAAGATGAGTTTAGTGAACTCGGTCATCTAATTTGAAATTGAATTCAATCAGGGAGTGTAAACGAAGTGCTAACTAAGATGCTAACTAGAACTGACATCTAATTCATCTATATGAGGTGAATATTATGAATTATCCACATTACAATAATTATTTTTATAACTCAAATAATTTAACCTAAGCTACCTAGCTAAACATAGATAAACTTACCATAATAAGGTGTATGTTGACTACGATGCTAACTAGGGCTCACTTCTAGTTCATCCATACAAAATGCTTAATATGATTTACAAACATTACAATTAAATTATTAATTAATTTCATAATTTTCATAATCTAACCTAAGCTACCTACTTAAACTAAAATAAACCTAGAATAGTAAGATGTATAAATATTTTACACCAACATGAATGTCCTTAGGATGGGTAGGGGTTTCCTAAACTCAAAAAAAACTTGGGGAACATTTCAGAAACAGTCCCCTAATTGTTTTCCGTATCAGGTACTGCAGTCAGAAAAAATAAATGATCAGGGACAACTAAGAAACATTTTCTTGCAATCCTAGAGTATTGAAAAATAGGGAAATAGGGGACGAGGGGTTTTGAGGCAGGAAATGCATTTCCACGTACCCTGTATTAGCATCTGAATATGCCTTGTAATCATGCACTAACGAGATACTTTTACTTGTTAATTTATATGATTCAAAGGGCACTGTAAGTGAAGAATGGAAGATGGACAAATCTGAAAGCACACAATATATCTGTCAAATTAACGAATTAAAATAGCGAAATAGGGGATGAGGGGTTTTCATGCAGAAAATGCATTTCCAGGGACCCTATATTAGCATCTGAATATGCTTTGTACTCATGCAGTAATGAGATGCTTCTGCCTGTTAATTTCTATGAATCAAAGGGCACTATAAGTGAAATAGGGAAATAGGAGACAAGGGGTTTTGAGGCAGGAAATGCAGTAATGAGATGCTTTTATCTGTTAATTTCTCTGATTCAAAGGGCACTGCAAATGAAGAATGGAAGATAATCAAATCTGGAAGCACACAATATATCTGTCAAATTAACAAATTAACATTGTTTTCCATTAAAAAGTCATGCTTTAGCTGAACCTAAGTGATAGTTTGCCAAAATTCACAGTGGAGTTTAAGGGCAAGAAAAGGCAGATTAGAAGATAGACTAGACACAAAATTAATATCCATTTCCAAATAGAATCATACAAGTGAGAAAAATGACATTTATATGCATTAGGATATGCCATACCTCCAATCTTGGCCTCTTGATTCTAGAAGTTGCTGTTGACTTTATCTCTAGTGACTCTTCGTTATTGTATCGTTGGAAACTGTTGTTTACAGTTCCACCTGAAGATACAGTGCTTAGGGGAATGGAATTCATATGGCGCTTCATTTTCTTGGTAGCAGCATTGCCATCCTGAGACATTAGGTTTCTTGCTTGCAAACGACATTTTGTCATAGCAGCCAGATCCTCCCCAACAGCAGCTCTGGAACCATTTCCTGGTGCAGATCCAGCCATCCTATCCATCAAGCTTACTACTGAGCCTATGTCATTCACAGCAGAAGCTAGGGCCTTATGGGACATTCTATTTATCTGAAAAAAATCAGAAACAAAACAGAATTTTAGACAGATTACCATCATAGGCACTCAATTGATAAAGTAACAATCACTTGTATTTCATAATCCCCTTCAAAATATGTTTTATGACTGACTGGGGTTATGATGCTCAATTCCTAAACCATAACTTAAATAAGCAAACCCAATGTAAAAGCATAATGCGATTATAATTTCACCTTGCGCATTGTAAAATCAGGCTAGAATTAGGAAAGCAATTTTCAAACTAGGCCTGACAGTTATGTACCTATCCAAGCTCATAAAAAGCGTAGTGTGTGTGAGAATGATAAACAGACAAATTCACAGTTTCAAATTTCTTCAAATATAGTGTTATGTGATCAGGATTGTTAATATTTAACAAATTCAATCGTCCACCAACACTCCAACCACAAAGATAAAAGTATTTCTACACAAAAGAAATAGTTAATTGTCTACAAGAACAGAGGGCACTGCAAATGGTCATTGCAGCCAGAGCTATTATCAGAATGGTCCCTTAAAACTGTTTGTTGTATGTTGGAAAACGCATTACCCAACCCTAACATTTCTCACCTGGGTAAGATTGGAGATGGTATATAGGAGTCTAAAATATATGGTGAAAAACTTAAGTGACAGTGGCTCCTCAGGCTACAATATAATAAAGTCCGTATGAGCTCCTTCAGTTTTTTAATTCAATAGCTAAGTTCAGGCCATAGACACAAACTGTCAACCAATTGAAATTGTAACCTTGACAAGTAAGAGTTCAATATAGCAGTTCCATGAATAGCATGTCAATTTTAACTTATTGATAATTTATTTAAGTATCTACAACATTGTGCTTTCTTAGCTAATTTATTTATATTCACTTTTAAAAAATCATTTAATGATTGATTATTGTAAAGCTATTATTCTCCTTAACCCTTAATAAGAAATGTTGATATGGACGAGGCATAACCCCCAGAACTGCTAAGAATTATGGAAGTATCAACTGGGGTGCTTACCAATGTGTACTATTTTCCAAGAGTAATCTGTCAATCACAAGGTCGAATTGGTAGGATTTTCAGTTATTACATTGGCAAATCCAAGTTATGGTAGCTAAAATGGCTTGATCTTTGAATTCAAAACCAGAAAAAGGGCATTAAGATAAACTATACTGAAAAGTTAAGGGATGTGACTGATATATATGCATCTCAATTATTTTGGGACAAAACCCCCTGAACCCAAGATTGCATATGCCCAACTAATTGCGTAATTGATGCTTCCTAACAAGTAACAATTAACAGACTTGCAGTCAAGTTGTCCATCTTCACTAATTTCAATAGGTGGCTAGAAAAGGGCAGCATCTATCCTTTCCAACACTAAGCTTAAGTTAAGTAGTACATACCACTTTTGTCAAGCGCTCAAAAGGGGGTTCCTCTGTGCTTGACTTGTCTTCCATAAGAAGCCCAGCAGAAACGGTTTGCTCCTGGTTGACAATATTGTGAGAAGGGGTGGGCGAAAAACCATCTAATAAAGGTGAAGCAGAAATTCCAGGTGTGCCAATAGCTAGTGCAGTAGCTGTCTGCTGAACTCCTTCACCACACCCAACATTTGAAATTGAAGAAAATGCTGAAGATTGTTTTTCAGCATCTTCTGAGGTCATCTGTTGCAATGGAGTTCTAACTTTAGGAACCTGAACTTGAAGTGATGATGCAACTAAATTTTGCTGACCTATTTGCGGAGAGCATTGCTGGGAGACTTGAGGAGAAGCAGTTGAGAGGAGTGGTGGTGAAGACACAGCAAGTGATGTCCCTGTCTTAAACTGCTGCTGCTGCTGTTGACAAATTGGATGCTGAGCTAATGAATGATTTTGCTGCATTAAAGTATGCTTAACAGTGGCAGCCTGTTTTAGCTTTACATCATTGTTCATATCATTAATTTGTTGAAGTTGTGGCATTGGTTGTGCCTGGAACTGTGCCTGTAGCTGAGCAGCTTGTTGCTGCTTCTGCTGTAACTGCTGTAGATGTTCTTGCGGGAATTGTTGACTTTGTTGCAATGGCTGATGTTGTTGTTGCTGCTGTTGTGCTAGTAGAATTTTCCGATGTTGTGCATTGTTTTGTTGTAAAGGGCTGATTCCACTCTGCTGTAAGGAGTTAATGCTATTCTGCTGAACGGCAGAGTTGTTTTGCTGAAGGGCATAACTATTATTATTATGTTGAAGTGAGCTAACTGAACTCTGCTGAAAGGTACCTACACCAGTTCCTTGTGTAGAATTTAGATTGGCCCCAGGTTGCATTGCAGTCCCCATATTTTGTTGTGATGTTTGAAGACCAGACTGAAGCAACATTTGCATGGAATTATGCTGAATAGGTGGCACAGTGTTTGATTGCATTGATGTCAGTGGAACCTGTGAATTCATGTGTTGGAGATGGTTAACATGCTTCTCTTGTTGCATCTGAGGTATTTGAAGTTGCAACTGCTGAATAGATTGCACTTGGCTTCCAGCATGAGGTGGAATTTGTTGTTGTCCTTGTTGTTGCAATGCAGATCTTTTTACCCTAGCTTGGTTTAGAATGGTTTGAATTTGCATCTCAAAAAAATTTAGCTTTTCTTCTTTCATTCCTGGTGGAATACCACTCCTTGGACGTTGAATAAATTGAAGGAAACAGTTCACCGAAGTTTTGTACGCCTGAAGCTTCTCCAATTGAGCGCGTGGCATAGGCTGCCAACAAAACAGTTTGTGAGAAATCATGCAAAATTAATGGAATGCAGGACTATCATAACCATTATTTTTTGTCTTTATAAGATGCTATAGTAGTATTGTGATGGCTGGTATATAGCGACTAGTCACCATGATGGTTAATTCATTACCATGGACACTTGCAATGTTGTTAAGCTAGATCACTTCACCCTCTGCACATCTTACTTAATTGTATCATAGAGTTTTGCTACCATACCATTTGAAAAAAATAGATGAAGGAAGCAATTAGGGAGAAAAGTAAACACACCTGCTGAGATTTGGAATCAAGCTTTTGGTACAACTCTTGTAAGCCTGGATAATACATTTCCTTGAAAATTTGCAGCTGCAAGAAAAAAAATCGCAATCTTTTTCATAACAATATTGTCTTATGGGAAGCTCATGATTTAGCAGGGTAATTCAAACAGTGATAAATAACATCCATTTAAGGGCTGTCAAGGCATCTGTTTGTACGTATGATTCATGAATGCCAATGCTAAGGTATTAGGTTGCAAACTGAGACACGGGATCAATATTGGGAAAATGAAAATTGTCATTTTATCTATAACAAGAGCACTTGAGTATTAACATACAAGAAGAACCATTTCTATAGAATATCAAACCATAAAGAAACACAAAGCTTTGGAGTTTCAAAAAAGATTTAAAACTCTGACAACAAATAGAATATAAAGATTTTACCCTCTGATAAATCCTCTCCTGCATGTCAACAACAGTTGTTTGTCCTGTTTGAGCTGATGACTCCATTTTTGCTGGAAAACCCAGTTTCCAGATATATTAGACTATATAAAGTTTTATAATACACCATGTAATCCAAGTGCATACATTAAGATATCAAATATCAAATATAAAAATTACTGCTGAAGAATAAAATAAACACACACTATGATATAGAAACTGAAGAATAAAATAAACACACAATACCAATTTTCCCTAACAATCAAAATACTTAGAAACTGAAATAGCCTACGGTTCAAATACAATATTCCTTAAGTAATCACTCCAAAATATCTTCTGTTATGAGATCCAAATGTTTTCTCATTCTTCCTCTACACCTTTATGGTATTTTCTCTGTTTTTCATCTTTCTGTCCTCTACTTGATGTTCTTTCTCTTCTAAGTCTACTTCTTCAGCTTCTTCCCAAGTGAGCTTGACAGCTCCCTCAAGACTGTCCCAGCAATCCCTTTCCTCACCTTTGAGGAAAATGTCCAAATAAAACTTCTAAAATAATACCACCATTCTCAATGAGGACTCGTCTCTCTCCAAAAACTGAGGGTATGTCTTCAAATCGAGGTATTCATCCCATGAATCACACTTCAAATAAAAGTTAGGATTTCAAAAAAAGTTATATTCAAGGTATTTTCCTTTTGTACAACTTGAGTGGGCCTAATGGTGAAGCTTTGTTTGTATATTCTATCTTGGAGGTAGCAAGTTCAAATCCAAAGGGGGACTAGGTTGTACACCTTAATGAACAAGATATAAGATAAATGGAAAAAATAAAACCCGTGTGGAATGCTTTCATAAAAGGGGATCTCATCTACCAATTTGCCGTATCACTTGGCAATGACCTAAAGACTACCTGTACCTTCACTTTTTATCAAATATGAACATAAAAAACATGTAGGCAAGTGCCTCAAAAATATTCCTTTGTAATAAAAAAACAACACTTGAATTAATTACATTGCAAGATTAAAGATTTCCTCAGAGTCTCTGTCATGTCCCCTTTTTCCAACCTCAAATAATATTATTAATATTATTAAAATAAAAGTGTTTTTCAACACTAGTTAAAATATAATAAATAAATAAATAAATTTAAAAATTAAAAAATAAAATAAAATAAAATATTTCAAAAAGGGTATATCAATCAGCTTCATCTCTCATTTGGATCATCCAAATTTTGTTATTCCTATTGCTTTTGAGTTCGAGTTGATCCAGCATCAAGGACGAAAACCCTTGGTCTGAATTTGCTGAGATTAGGATGAAAACCCTACCCTCCTTTACTTGGCAACTCCATTCCAGGATTGCAGATTGAGCTAATCAGAGACCTTGTTTCGAGTTTCACGCTTGGTGTGGAGCGCTTTGCAAGGTGTGCAATAGAGGACAGATCAGGGCAAAACTCTGTCAACAGTGATCCATAATTCATTATTACTAGCCGCATCATCCCCAAGAGGTTTGCAACTCATCCAAAGTTCAAACGCCGATACTAAAGGGTTACTATTGAATATTCAAATGCTGTCAACATTTGCTAAGCAAATCAAATCGCTGGAGGACTGTTTGCTAAACTTCACACCACCGCTGGGAGTATCTACAGCTTGATTAGACATAGCGACCTGTTGTTGTACACAGAGTAGAAGTATTGGAGTGTCATCAAAACATATTGGAGGTACATTCTGTACAATCTCCGAGTGCCAGCTGCTGTAATTACAACTATCTGGGAGGTATTCGCCACCAATTGGACGGCATGTATTGATCACAGATCTGATCGCATGCTAGTGGGGCTCCCCAAAGGTCCACAGAACCTCCTACTCACTCTTGGGGAAATCTAAACTATCGCATCGAAAGGAGGAAGATCTGAGCATCCAATTGAGAAGGAGATTCATCGTGGCACTTCTTCCAAGGAGATCACATGAAAACACAACCACATAAATTCAGCTAAGTGTATGCCTAGATTTACCATTTGACAGTGATATATTCATGCACAGTAGACTACACAAACTGCTGTTCATTATTGTCAATAACTGATGTTATTCGATCTAAATAATATATTGAGTAGCTGTAACCTATGCATTTTACATTCACTTTCAATAAATCTATTCCCTCAGCTACTGTGCATAGACAAAAATCAGGTTCCCTACATTATGTTTCCAGCTAAGTTTTAATTGCCATTCTAGATTATGGTGATGAAATTATAATTCTTATTGCAAGTAATCAAATCAGAGAAAGCTTCACTCTGTTGGGAACATTACAGTCTGGGAAATAAAATAATGATGTCTGAAGAGAGTTTGATGTCTTTCAGCCACCTAGGGGTTATTATAAATTTCTGAGTTTAGAAACAGATTTGGGTTTGAATTCCAATTTATTTATCAGATCTTCACTTTGGCTGTACACTTCATTGATTTTATTGGGATTCAAGTTAACCCTAGTGTCGTTAACATAGATTCTATGTGGGAACATTACAGTCTCAACTGGTAAAACAGCAGTACAGTTGTCCCAAAAAGCCACATGTGAGGTCACCACGTCCTTTATACTGCCCAAAACTTTCATTACAAACACTTGTCAAAAAGATCTAACAAGTACTTTCTAGTGACATAAGAATCCTTTCAGTCAGGCAATTGTGCTAAGTGAACAACCATCTGCAAATTTGGGTGATTCCAGAAAAAAAATCAGCAAAATGATTCTGAATCCTAAAAACAGTTTCTTTCACTATGCTAAATCACAGCTCCAATACTGCTTGTTAAGAACCAAATATCAATCTAAAAAACACCGAGAGATATCAATCTTTCACCATGCTAAATCACAGCTCCATCTTTAAAAATACTGTATGGTGCTACCCTACCTCAAAGGTGCTGTGAATTTTGGTTACATTGCAGCATTATTCTGTATATTGGATATTTCATTCTTAACAGTATATCTTTGGTAAATTAAGTTTGGATTGCAATAGTGCAATAAAAGTATCATTTCTGAAGTCTGATTTAAAGAGGAATAAAATATACATATGAGATGCAAAAGGAGAGGTAAATGAAATTACTTGTAGCAGCATCTGACATCATCTGGGATTGGACCTGTAGTAACTGCTTTTGCTGTTCAATAGAATTTTGTTGTTGCTGCTGCTGCTGCAATAAACCAGAAGAAGTGTGATGCCTTTGCTGAAGTTCCTGTTGTATCAGATTTGACTGCAATAGCAACGGTTGCTGTTGTTGCAATTGCTGAGGCTGAGGTTGGAGCTTGGAGAGGAGTTGCTGCTGTTGAGACTGTTGCTGCAACTGCTCTGACGGTGATGGTATCAAGGATGATGATGCTTGCTGTCTTTGTTGATGTTGAGCATTCTTGGCTTGCAGAAGTTGCTGTATTTGTTGATGTTGCGGCTGCTGTATATCTGAAACATTAATGAGGGAAGGTGGTTGTTGCTGAAGAATAGATGGTTGTTGTTGTATAACAGCTTGTTGCGATTGCTGATGCCTAACAACAGATTGCTGGTGCTGCTGTAGAAGAGACTGAGAAGTTTGCTGTAAAGTGGATAGTTGAGTTTGTTGAAGAACTGATTGTTGAGCAGATTGTAAAGCAGAGGACTGAGACTGCTGCATGAGTGATTGTTGACTTGATTGGAGAGAAGGTGGTTGTACTGGTTGCAGGATAGACTGTTGTGATGTCGGGAGCTGGTTTTGTTGTACAACAAGTTGTTGGTTCTGGAGGTGTTGCTGTTGATGCTGAAATTGTTGCTGTGACTGCTGAAATTGTTGCTGCTGCTGCTGAAGCATTGATGGTGCATGTTGCGACTGTTGT
The DNA here is from genome assembly GCA_027924645.1 of Cunninghamia lanceolata. Taxonomy (NCBI): domain Eukaryota; kingdom Viridiplantae; phylum Streptophyta; class Pinopsida; order Cupressales; family Cupressaceae; genus Cunninghamia; species Cunninghamia lanceolata. Next base: position 9,164,906 of record BSBN01000246.1, read on the forward strand.
TGAACGTTCTGTTTGAGAATAGCATGTTGCGACTGTTGTTGATGCTTCTGTTGCACTTGCTGTTGATATAAGAGCTGACGTTGGGCCTGTGACAGTTGTTGTTGTTGACCCACTTGCTGCGGATGTTGCTGCTGTCTTGTTTGCATATGCCTCTGAGCACTTGCAATAAGAGCATTTTGAGCTAAAACTTGGCCTGTGGAGTTGTTAATTGAACTTTGAGTGCCAAAACACTGTCCACCTGTACTTTGAGATAAGCTTGAAATGGGAGACAAGGCAGATGTCAAAGGAGCTGCACTCTGCATTCCACCTGCACCCATGCTGTTTGGAAGATTTTGTTGTAGTTGCTGTCGCAATCCCAATTGCGCAGTCAGTGGAAAATCACTTGCCAATGGCTGTGATGGATTTCGCAGCTGTGGTGATATCATAGGTCCTGCCACAATGTTGAAATATTCAAAAGAATGGAAAAAAAGGTAGAATGTCAATCAAATCCCTCAGTGAAATACTAATGTTAACACAAGAAACAATGTGTATTTTGTTACAAACTCAGAGTAATGGTACAGAAATCTAAAGATATCTTCACTAGTAAAACCATTAGTGTTAAAATATTAGCATTTTGTGAGAGCCCACACCAGGATCCAGTGGCTTCTGGTTGCTACCAGCAGAAGTAATTGACAAAGTATTCCCTCCAGGACCCTGGTTTTTTGTTTCCAATGATATCATCTTTGTAGAAATTTTCCGTAGATAATCTTGCTGCAGAATAAAAAAGATTAGAACATTACCACATGCACATGATAGTGAAATATTCATCATAATTAGAAGGCAAATATATTTCTAGCTCAATTATTATCCTGGGGACTTATCAAATTAACATTCATATCACATTAGATTCAGTAAGTTAATGTGAGATTAGATTGAGGGGAATTTAAGCTTGAAATCAGGATAAGTTTAGTCACACTATTGTTAAGGGAAAATCAAGTTTACATTATATAATATATATAAATGTTTTCTTCCTAAATTCTATCATTTGTCTTCCTGTATTTTTAAAATTTAAAGTAATTGAACTGTATCATTTATTTAGATTTATTTTTTTCACCTCTTTTTTCCAAAAATGGTAACTAAAAGATGGAGATATATTATATAACCATACAGTATTAATTATCAGCAGGAAAGCTATAAATGAGACATAAAATGTAAGATATTAGCAGCAGCCATCAGAAGGACACTCAAGCAGAAAGAAACACTGCAAGATTGATTACAGTAAAATTTGAGAATGTCACAAAATAGAACACATTCCACAGAAAACTAATGAAAAAAATTTATATATATTGGAACAAAAAAGACACACCTGGTCCGTAGAAGAAGTGTAAATCTTCTCTTCAAACCGCAAAGCAATCTTTTTAAGCTCATCCATGCCGTCAGGACCCTTGACTGGCATGTGTTTTTGGAGAGTATCCATTCTGCACACAAATATCCACACTTAGAGACCTTAGCTAATTTCCACTGACAAACAAGCCAATTGCAAGCACTTTTGCCAAATAGAAATGCCACAATATCTTTGCTTGAGAGTACAAACTGTTGCAAGGGACAAGGAGCAAGTGAGGGAAATTATTAGCACAGAATGGAACAACATGTCATATAGTCAGCATCTAGAAAGTATGAATACATCAAGAAAATAAATTCACAAAGCACGTACACGTTTTCAATTCAATATTTAACATTAATCAAATATATGTACTAACCAGGTAAATGTTGTGCTGTGTTCGTAAATGAATTGCAGGTAAATCAAGTGCAGAAAGTATTGAATAACAGAAAGCAAATAGTAAAGAATGGGAGTGACTGCTCATCCATGATGGAATGCACCTGCAAATCCAGCTGCAACACGGGGGTACTAACACAATGGCACCTTTTTGTATTTCAATTAACAAAATACAATTGAAGAGATATTTCATTTAGAAAGCTTCTGGAAATAACTGTGTAGGTATTTTTTGCCTCACTATTTATTCAAGAGATATCTTTTAGGGTTTTCCCTCAATATATAGTCAATGGGTAAGGAAACCCTAATTCACCCATGACTTACTCTTAACACATGATCTAATTCTTCATTAATCGTAGATAGACAAAACATTGGTTAACTAATAAAACTAAGGCTAGGGACTAAAAACATACATATAACAATACTTAAGTAAACAAAATGCTGTCCCCCTTAAAGAACTTTGTCCCTAAAGCTAGTAAAGACACAAACTAGTAAAAGACAAAAAACTAGGAAAGGACAAAATAGCAAAGTACACCGTTACATATAAGTGGTGAAGATGTTAGGAATGGAACCCACTACCACCAAATGACAAAATATAACCCCAACCAACACACCAAACTATACAACTTAACAAAAACCATACATGAGATTGAGAACTTTCTTTTAGTCTGTAGTCGCCTCAAAAAATTTTGCACATCCTCCAATGTCAACCCACATTTTGATGCTCACTTGTGGCTTCTTTTTTCTCAAAAAAATTTAAAACCATGGCAAAGTTGCAGGCTTGTCAATAAAACCTTAACTTTCCAAAATTGTATCCAACATGGACAAGCCCTTCCTCTTGATTTTTCAAACTTGGAATGCCCTGTTTCAATCACCTTTACCTCTTCTCCCACTATATCTTCAAGCTCCAACACCAACTTTCCATACTCATTTGTTGTTGGGATTTCTGTCTGTGGTAGTCTGCTCCCACCTTCCTCTTAAGACATGATAGATGGAACACATTGTGTACTCTCCCTTTGTTCAGAATATCAAGAGCATTAAGCTACTTCTTCAACCTTTGCCCAAATTATGCATGGTCCATAGGAAGATGGTTGGAGCTTCTGTTCCCCTTTCTCCTTCAAAGTCATTTGATTGTAACTTGTAAGGCTACAGTCATACAAACACTATGTCTCCTACTTCAAATCTTTGCTCTATCCTATGTTGGTCTCCTTGTTGCTTCATCCGATTTGCACACATGGCCAAATTGTTCTTCAACTATAGTAGCATGTCCAACATTTCTTCCAATGCCTCTATTGCTGCAAGAACCTTTCACGGTTCACCCTTGAAGTACTCAGTCCATGGTTAACGGGGGCAAGTAGCCATCTAAAAAATGGAGACATCTTTATAACAAAGTGGTATGAGATGTTGTCTGCCTGCTTAATCTGCTTATCACCTGCATATATCCCCAAGTACCCTTCCAAGTATTTCTTCGCTGCCTCTATTTGTCTGTCTATTTGAGGATGGTTTACTATACTCGTATTGAATGTCACCCCTACTAGCCCAAATAGTTCCTATTAAATATAGCTCTGGAAGACATGATCTAGTGATCTGCTGTGGGATCCCATGTTGTTTGAATACATGTTGGAAATAAAGCTTAGCAACCTTAGGTCCATTGAACCCCGCCTTTGTCATAGGAATGAAATGAGCATACTTAATCAACTGATCTACAACAATAAAATTAAATATTTAATACCTGTCGATAGATTTCAGTAGACTCGAGATAAAGTCCATTGATACAATTTCTAACACTTCAATTTGGAATAACATTTGTTGGAGAAGACCTAGAAGGAGAGCGCTCTCAACCTTTTTTCGCTAACATGTATCACAGTCTACTACAAATCAAAATAAACTCCTTCATGCTCTCCCAAAAGAAATTTGAGATGATATTTGTAGATTTTCTGGAAACCTACATTGCCTATAGATGGGGACTTGTGCCCATACTCAAGTGCCTTTCAAACCAAAGACGATCCATGTTTGGAATAGATGCAGTCTTGAAAGAGGATGATGCCATTGTGGACTAACACCAGGCCTTTCCCTCCCTTGTACAATTCCTTGCCTTAGTTGGACCATCATGGGGTCACTTACATAATCTTAAAGAAGATCTTGTAGCAAAGCAGGTTATCTAATGATATGGTATGAAAGACATGTCACTCCCTTTGGCACAAGGCATCTGCCACAACATTCTCTTTCCCCTTCTTATAAAAGATCTCAAGGTCATATGTCCACAAACTATCAATCCACTTTTGTTACTCCTTTGTAAGTATGACTTGCGTCAACAAGTGCTTGAAGTTGAAATGGTTCATTTTAATAAAGAATTTGCTTCCAAACAAAAACCGATGTCTTTAAGCCACTACATGTAGAATGACCAAGATCTCCTTGCCATGTTGACATTCTCCCCTCCCTACAATTAAGCTTCCTGCTTTCAAAGGAAATCGGGTAATCATCCTAGCCTCTAGGAGAGTACTGGACCCAAACAAAAGCCAAAAGCATCACTTTTGATGATGAAAGGCTTTGAAATTTTAGGAGTTACTAATATTGGAACACTAACAAGACCCTGCTTGAGCTTATCAAAAAAAATTGTGCCTTCATAGACCAAATGAAAGAATCACTTTTTGTGAGGTCAATCAAAGTACAAGATATGGTAGAGATATGTCCCAAAAATCTCTAATAGAAACCTGCTAAGCCTTAGAAACCAATAAGTTTCTTAAGTGACCTAGAAATGGACCAATAGCATATCACCTTTATTTTGATGGGTTAGTGCACACCCCTTTGGCAAGAATAATATGACCCAGGTATTATAAAAATGGCTTAGAAAATTCACACTATGAGTTTTGGCATGTAATTTCTCTTTAGCTAAAATATTGAGCACAAGGCTTGAATGCTTTAGATGGGATGTAACATATTTACTACAAACAAGGATAACATGAAAAAATACAAGAACAGATTTACCTTGTTCATCAATGCTTGAAATATGGCAGGGGCTAAACAGAGCCCAAAAAGCATAACCCAGAATTGACAGTGACCTTGATGAGTTATGAATACTCTCTTCTCCTAGTCCTATAGTCAGAGTAGTATTTGATAGTATCCTGATTAGAGGTCAATTGTTGAAAAATAGTTTGCCCCCATGTAACTCATCAAGAAGATCATCAATCCTGGGCATGGGGAATTTATTTTTAAACAATAATTTTATTGAGTGTTCTGTCTCGCTAGGACCACCAAAGCTACATAAAGGCTCTTACTAGGACCAATGATCCCATCATCCAATAGCTCTTGTATAAGCCTTTTAGTCTCTGACTTCTGAAAGTACATGTATCAATAAGGGCATACCATTGTTTGGCCTATGGGAGGATCAAGTTCAATCATATGAGCTAGCCACTGTTTGGTCATAAACACTTTGGTAGATCTTGGAACACTACCCCAAGAATCCTAAGGACCCTATATAGAAAAATAGCATGGAGACGGGGACAGGGAAACAAGGACAAGTGATAAATAGTAGAGACTCATCCTAGTGGAACACGGAATTCCCAATTTCTGTCTGCTCAGAAAATCACACATGGGAATTTACAACCTTGATTAAAATAAACGAGTTCCTTAAATAAATCTTCCATATATAGGAGTATCTCTACTCTTACAGTAATTTTGTTCCTTGCGCACTTTTCCTCATTTAATCTTACAAGCAATAACAGATTCTAACTTATCGCTAACTAGATAAATTTAGAGATACCTAATATGGAAAGGAGGCGTAAATAATCATGTTCATGACAGTTTAGGAGCAACGAGTCTGTTAGTGAATGTTCAACAACAAGCAATCCCGCCATTTTCTGAATTCTGCGGACAGCCATATCATAATAGACACAATTTTGAATAATTATGGGCCAAGACCTAATTTTTCAAAACAAAATTCGGAGGTATTCTTCAAGTTTTGACTCGACTCCTTAAAGTTCGCTACAGCAATGAATAATCTGATTTTGTGGGTTGAACATAGAGAAACCATTGATGCCATATGATTGTGATTGAAGTTCTGAAACACAAAGTCTTGACCAAACAAGAAAGAAAAAAACATTGTAAATAGAACTAGTTTCTACAACAGAAAGCAGCCAAAAGAAGGCAAGGAGAAGGATGAGAGTTGAAAAAATTACATCTTGGTAACCATCTTGTTTCTAGCATTAGGGGAGAGACTCCAGCTGCTGTGTTCCATCACAGAATTCTTGTATTGTTTTGTGTAAGTAATTTGCAGGGCCTTTTGTCAGCGAAAGCTGTTGTGAATGAATTGGAAAAGGTGAATTGTGGGAATAGAAGAAGGCAGACAGATTTGTCCCATGAATGAATTGGGTACAAATGTGGAAATTCTCTAAATTCTGTTTATGCTTTTAGAATTTGTAAAAAGGGAAAAAGCATGGGCATTAATGAACGAAAGAAAAATGAAATTGTCTCAGAACAGTCAGTCCATTAACACCTGTTGTATTTTTATGAAAGCACGGAGAATCGGAGATCTCTAGTGCTACCTCTCCGGTAGGACCCACTCAGTTGTTGGCACCCTATGTTCGCACGTTCCTTGTATTTCTGGACTCTCCGGTTACCACCCAAATTTTCTTTTCCCTACAATTAATATTATTAAATTTATAATTTTAGAGGTTATTTTGAATTTTTTTTTGGAAATTTTTTTTTATTTGGTTTAAAATTTATATATTAAATATTTTTAATAATTAATTGGTGGGTTTTTTTGTTAGTGACTTTTAAATTTTAAATTTCAAATATGTGGAAAAAATTGTTTTACATTTAAAAATATTATTTAATTATAAAATTATCTTATTTGAGGAAATGATGCTTCATGACACAGTCTCTCTCTTGGTCAAGATTCATAGAAGAAGAGAGGGCATCTGAAAATGTTTTAGAGTTGCCGTTGTTGGTCCCTTAGATTCATTCATTCAATGTAACAAAACATTTTCAATTAACATATTATTATATTCTTTGGAGCTCACTATATTTCTTAATAATACAAATATTAATATTTATATATTATTATATAATTAATTTTTTATATAGTTAATTTTTAATTGCATGGAGAGGCATAATACATTGGAGTGTAATGGTGTGAAAATGTTAACAAAAACTATTAAAGAGCCAACCTATAAAAAATAAAAAATAAAAAATAAAATATAGCCCACATATATTTTTTAAAACTTGAGAATATTTTTTATAATTTATTGTATTGTTATTGAAAAATAAAATAGCTCCTTAAAGTAAATAAAGAAAGAAATATATAAATAAATAAAAATAATTCTTAAATAGTTCTAAAGTAAAACTAGCATACCTATCAAAAAATGGCTTCTGCCCTGCGGAGCCTTCCGCACCTCCCTAGTGCCCCAACGCACCCCTCAGATCTCCGTTTCGCTCGGAAATGCACTGCTACGGCTGGCATTGGCAACTCTGGCTCCAATATTGCTACAGACAAAGGTTTTTTTCGGCATTCAAAGGAAGATTTCAGCGCTGTTGGTTGTCCTAACCCTAGGATTTCTGTGCAAAATGCCTTTTCAAATTTAGGGCAGGGCTCCAAGGAATATGGCTTGCTTCTTTTGATGGGTGATGTTTCAAATTCTGTGGCTGGCGAGAAGAATAAACCCCTAGCCTGCTCCACTGTCTCCCCCGTTCTGGAGTTTGAGGATGCCCTAAGAAATGAAGTAATTGAGGGTGAAGCCTATTTCACCGCTCGGGGGTTGATTGGTCGTTTCACTGGACTATGGCCAGCCCTTCCAACCTTACACAAATGGGTCTCTGATGTCTGGAAGCCATCTTTGAAAGGTAATCTTGAAATTTATCCATGTGCTCGGGGATATTTTATTGTTGTTTTTGACTCAGTGCGGGACCACGATTTGATTCTTTTTGAGAAAATTTGGACATGGGGTCAGAATGTGCTCATGCTCAAACCTTGGCATCCTAATTTCAACCCCTCCACAGAGTCTTTCAATGTAAAGCCTGTCTGGATTCGTCTCCCAAACTTACCACTCCAATTCTGGTTTGATGCCTACTTTGAGGCTATAAGCAACACTCTTGGCAATTTTTTAGTGGTTGATCTTGATACTACAGATTTCACACACACAACCTATGTGTGCATCCTTGTGGATCTAGATACTTCTAAGGCCTTGCCTACAGACATTACTTTTAAAATCTCTGACTGGATTTGGTCTCAGACATTAGATTATGAAGGGTTGCTCTTTAGGTGCAGAAGGTGCTACGCTACTGGCCACACCATCACGGACTGCTACATCTCAAAGTCTCATTTAGGAAAACTTGCTACTTGGTAGGAAGATGCCCGTCCACAACATTTGACTGTGGAGAGTCCTTCCGGGGGCACTCCCCCTTCCTCAGATTATGAGAATAAAATTGAAGTCAATCAACCCTCTGCGACTACGAAGGCTCCATCGAATCCACCTTATGAAGCAGGGATGCCTAAAAATAGGAGCACAAAAAGGAGTGATTTGAACCCTATGACGGATAAAGGGGTAGTAAATGAAACACAGGTTCCACATTCTCATTCTTTCTCATACAGACCAAGAGGTGTCAATGAATTAATCAATGATGCTAAAGCTTCAACATATCCAGAGAAGATTAATTTGGCTTCCAATGGGAATAACAGTCATTCTCAACTCTCACGGTTAGAGGATTCTTGTGAGTCCTCAGGGGAGGGAATCGTGGATGGAAAGTGGACAGTGGTTCAAAAGAAAAAGGACTTGACAGCTCTTGCAGATATTCGTAAGCGTCTAATCAGCTGGGGATGAAGAGATTGCAAGTCTGAATTTTAGTTTAGGTTTTTGCAGGCTTTGGAAAAGCTAGTAGACACTAAATTTGTTAACTTGCTGGCACCCCTATTAGAGGGCATGCTTTTCATTATTGTTTTGGATCATTTTTAGTTTAGAGGGAGCGGCCCCTTCTGCAGATTACGGATTAAAAAAAAACTAGCATACCTATCTTTTGAAAAATCTATGTAATTATAAATCTAAAATATTTTGTTAACAATAAACTTAAACTTTACAAAGCGTGCATATTTTTATTTATGTGTAACCCTAACCCTAGTTGGTTGTGGAGAGATTTGAAATGTCTGTCTAAGATATTAAAATGTAATAATATCGAATACTATTACAATTAAAAATGCAACAATACTAGGTTAGTTCATCTAAATATTTTCCAAGATACTCTAGATTTTAACTATCTAGTAAAAAAAATGAAATCCCAAAAATAACCTAATTTAGTAAAATAAAATAACAGTAAAATATTTCCTTAACTATATAATTAAACTTTAGTGCATATTTTTATTTGTGTAGAACCCTAAAGTATAGTTATAAAACAAATTTAAACCCTAATAAATTTGTTTATAAAAGAGCAGTGAAATGAAACTCTAGATTTTAACTATCAAGTAAAAAAATTGAAATCCCAAAAATAACCTAATTTAGTAAAATAAAATAACAGTAAAATATTGCTTCAACTATATAATTAAACTTTAGTGCATATTTTTATTTGTGTAGAACCCTAAAGTATAGTTATAAAACAAATTTAAACCCTAATAAATTTGTTTATAAAAGCGTAGTGAAATGAAACTCTAGATTTTAACTATCGAGTAAAAAAATTGAAATCCCAAAATAACCTAATTTAGTAAAATAAAATAACAGTAAATATTTCTTTAACTATATAATTAAACTTTACTGAATATTTTTATTTGTGTAGAACCCTAAAGTATAGCTATAAAACAAATTTAAACCCTAATAAATTTGTTTATAAAAGAGCAATGAAATGAAACCAAAAAATGTAATTTTATTGTGGAGAAAACAAAAGAAAATTAACTACACTTACTGTTCAAATAACTTTGGCTTCTCCGGTATTCTTCTGGTTTTTTTATTTGATTTGATATTCTGGGCTTCAGACATTCTTTTGCTTTTTTTGTTCGATTTGATATTTTGCTCCGACATTCTTTTGCTTTTTTGATTTGATTTGATAATTTTGTGGTTTATGTTTCAATATTATTTGCATTTATATATATTATTGTTTTATTGTTATGTGGGTTATATATTTTTTAAATTTAAAACACTTACTTCATAATTTAAAAAAATATATGTAACATATGTCGGCTCTATTTAGTTTTTATGTACATAGTCATAGTCATACCCTTAATGCCACTGTATAAGCCTCTCCACCTAATTAATTTATCCTCCCACATCATCCTTCTCCAATAATTAATTAAATAATTCTATTTAATTAATTAATTAAATTATTTTCCATTATTTAATTAACTAGCTTATATATATTAAATAATATATATAATATGCTATAACACTTTTTTTGATAAATTGATAATATTATATACGCGCCTCGAGAAGGATATCTCTCAGCGTATTTTATATATATTATTATTTAATATATATAAGCTAGTAGCAATATTATTATTTAATATATATTATATACAAGCTAGTAGTCAGAGTGCAACATGTAAGACATTAATTTAATTAATATATAATTATATAGTATAACATTATTAAATGTGCAACATGCAAGGCATTAATTTAATTAATATATAATTATATAGTATAACATTATTAAATATAGTATTCGTGGACAAAGGTTAGACTCAAAAAATAGCTCTGCAACTTTCTCGCTCAATCAAGTTTTGAACCTGCTCTCGTCATGGTAGCCGTCAGCCCTAGGGGGCCCTCTGCCCCCCCACTAGGCCCACTGGGCCCTCTGGTGGAACCCGATGTCTGTACTGTCTCGGGCAGTACTACTAAGCGGGTTTCCCCAACCTCGAGCTTGGAAAAATGCCCTTCTTGGCGAGGAAGATCTTGCCAAGGGAGACCAGTCCGAACCTGTGTTGTCAAAGTCAGAGATTGGTACTGACCTCCTAATACCTAATCACATGATGGAGAAAATCATTTCTTCCATGGAACTCTCTTTGGTGGGTAAATTCCAGACCCTAAGACCTAACATTGATATGTTTAGGCGATAGATTGCCACCAGGTAGAAGTTGAAAGGCAGTGTTACTACCAGTGCTATGGCAGGAGGTCTCTTCCTCTTCAAATTCACTGCTAAAGAAGACTTGTTGATGATCTTAGCGAGTGGTCCCTAGCTTTATGGCAAACATAACCTCTACCTAGGTCACTGGAAACCTAGTTTCGACGCGGCCCTGGAGCTGAACAGAGGGCATCGGGGTGGGTCAGGCTGCTTGGCCTCCCCCTAGAATACTAGGACGAGGAGATCATCTCTTGGATTAGAAACTCATTTGGGAATTTCATTGTGTTGGATGGAACCACCAAACCCAAAACAAGGTTAGTATTTGCTCGTCTTTGTGTTAGCATAGACATCAATAAAACTCTTCCCAACAGTATTATGTTAAAGTCTAAGTATGGGAGCTGGGAACAACCCTTGGTGTATGAGAATGCTACTACGTTTTGTCAAAATTGCTCCAAGAAGGGCCATTTGATAAATGAATGTAAATTCCTGAGGAATAGTGAATCTAAGAAGACAAGGGCAGAGGAGGAGAGTACTGAGGACTACCCATTTAGGGAGGACTTGCTTAGCATTATCAAGTCCTCGGAGACCTCTAAACATCTGACTAGTACTTAGGAGAAGTGCCCTACAATTGATGTTCAGGCGAGTTCATAACAAGTTCAACTTGAGTCTGCAGACTCAAAGGAGACAAAAGAAGGGGAAATCAAATGCCAGACTCCCAAAGAAATGGAATTCATGGGGGGGTCCCCAGAGTCAAGCAGGCCAACACAGAATAGCCCAAGGACTCAAAGAAATCAGAGGCCACGACTATTATATCCCCTACCAGAGTGTTATCACCTGGTGCTGGCCCCAGCTCAACATGGACTAACCAAGAAGGATGGGTTACCCCCAAAAAGAAGGGTAAAGGGAAGAAGTCTACGAATGTGGGAATGGAAGGGAAGGTTGGCAGACCTTCTCACAGAGAAACAAGAAATAGGGAGGCCAGCAATGATATGGCTATAGGAAGGCAAAGCACCCTGGAGGCTCTCTCCAGGCGAGGTAAGAAATGAGAGTTCTCTCCTTGAATGTGAGGGGACTCAATAGCCCCCAAAAGAAGTTCATGGTGAAGAACTGCATATATGAAAATAAGGTTGACATTATCATGCTCCAGAAAGTCAAGATGAATGAAGAAAATTTCAAAAAAATTACTGGCAGAGTCTGGCCTTCGATTGATTACCTCATCAACCCCTCTATTGGGGCCTCGAGAGGCCTAGTTACTATGTGGAATAAAACACCTTCAACGACAGCTGCTACTCTCATAGAAAAAATAGTCTAGAAGTGAAACTAACTATCAACAAGGAAGAATGGAAAATTATAAATATCTATGCTCCTAATACTAGAAGTGCTAGGAAGGACATCTGGGAAAACCTTGTTCTCACAATCAATATGGAGAAAAGGACTAAATGGATGCTTGCTGGTGATTTGAACACCCTGTTGTACCCCTTTGAAAAGTCAGGGGGCATCACTGATTACTTTGATAGCATGGCTGATCTTGCTGACTTCCTTAGTTAGACAAGATTGATGGATATAGAGGTTAACAACCAACTCTTCTCCTGGACCAATAGAAGGAGGGGAGACCAGTTGATTCAGGTTAAGCTGGACATGTTCTTGGTCTCATCCAATTGGGACATCATTCAACACTCTACTCTGACTACCCTTCCCCGCACCATCTCTGACCACAATGCACTCCTATTCTCCTGGAGAGAAGGCGTCCCGAAAGGACTGTTCCCATTCAGGTATGAAATCATGTGGGCCTCCCACCTTGACTTCAGGGACTGCATTTGTGATTGGTGGAGCATCAAGGTTTAGGGTTCTCTGATGTTTAGACTCACTCAGAAGCTCATTCATATCAAACAGAAAGTCAAAGGGTGGAATAGATTCTGCTTTGGTAACATTATGAACCGCAAAAAACAAATCTCTGCCAGTCTCTCAAAAATTCAGGGGAACTTGGCCATGGGAGACAAAAGTGAGACTAACTTCAATAGAGAAGAGGCCCTCCAAAAGGAGCTAAGGGAAATAATGAAAAAGGAAGAGATATTCTGGAAACAGAAATCTAGAGTCCAGTGGCTGACCGAAGGAGATCGAAACACTACGTTCTTCCATCAGTCATCCATGAAACATAGGAAAAGGAATAGAATATCCAAGCTCATTGATGAAGATAACAGGGAAGTCACATTTGAGGTTGAGTTAAGGCTTCTAGCCTCTAACTACTTCAGAAACTTCTTAGCTGACCAAAGGAACACTACTGATCAGTGTGTTGTGGAAGATCTGCTTGACTGCATCCCTTCTCTTCTCTCAACCGAAGACAACAATGGTATGCTGGCCCCCATTACTGAGGAGGAAGTCAAGGCGGTTGTGTTCTCTGTGGGGGTTTTCAAAGCCCGGGGCCCAGGCGGGTTCCCTCTGGCCTTCTTCCAAGATTTCTAGGAAATTGTTTGCTTCGATGTCACTGTTGCTATCAGGGACTTCTTTAGGACTGCTAAGATTCTCAAGCAAATTAATGCCACTTTCATAGCCCTCATTCCTAAGAACACCCTAGAGAAAGTGGTTGATTTCAGCCCTATCAGCCTATGCAACACCATATATAAGATCTTCATGAAAGTGTTGGTTCTTAGGCTCCAACCTTAGCTTGACAGCCTCATCTCTGATTCTCAAAAAGGTTTTGTCCCTAGTAGACAAATTGTTGACGCTGCCATTTCCATGCACAAAACTATCCATTCGATGGATAGAAGTAACATCCCTAGCATGGCCCTCAAGCTAAGCATTTCGAAGGCATATGACAGTGTCATGGGACTTTCTCTTTTTGGTCCTCAAGAAATTTGGTTTTCAGGACAAGTTGATATCCCTAATCCAGGAATGTGTCACTACTGTTAAGTATTCAATGCTTGTCAATGGCTCTCCCCAAGGCTTCTTTAAAGCCGGCAGAGGAATTAGACAGGGGGATCCCCTCTCACCCTACTTGTTCATAATTATGGCTGAGGTCATGGGTAGAAACATTCTCTCCCGCTTGGATAGATATGAGTTGAAGGGGATCAGAGTGGCGTCAACAGCTAGGCCTTCGTCTATCCAACAATTCGTTGATGACACTATGCTTTTTGGCACGACATCAGTTGTGGAATCTAGAAGATGGAAAGACCTATTGAACTCTTATGCCGATGTCTCAGGTCAATGTATCAATTACGAAAAGAGCAATGTGTTCTTTAATTCTGACATGGTTCTCCAAGAGAATGTCAAGAAGATTCTAAACTATAACCAGGCCAATCTCCCGACGACCTACCTCAGTCTTACCCTCACTATGAAGGAAGTGACCCCCAACTTCTGGAACTCTATCCTTTTGAGAATCCAAAGGAAAATAGAAGGATGGAAAGGTAAACTCCTGATCTAAGATGGTAAACACCAACTCCTAAAGGCCTCTCTTCAAGGCATCCCAACCTATTATCTCTCCCTCTTCAAAATGCCCAATTACATAGCAGACAAACTGGAAAAAATTCAGAGAACCTTTCTATGGACGAGGGTGGAGGAGAAGAAGAGAATGTCTCTCATCAGATGGGACAAAATTTGCCTCCCTAAGTTTCAAGGGGGATTGGGAATAAGAAAGACTCAAGTGATGAACAAAGCCTTGCTGGCCAAGATTGGATGGAAGTTCCTCAAGGAGGATAAGGAGTGGGTCCAAATAATGAAAGCCAAGTACCTACACAAATAATAAAATAATGAAAGCCTCTGAAAAGGCTCGGTCATCTGGAACAAAATGATCAAAAGTAGAAGAACACTGTCACAAGGCATAAAGTGGAAACTGGGAAAAGGTGACAAAATTAGGTTCTGGGAAGACAACTGGCTGCATGAGACTCCTTTATCCAACCAGGAAAACACCAACATTAAAGACAGAGCTATCACTCACTTTGGGAGGTTTGTCAACAACTACATTATGACCCAAAATCAAGGATAGAAGCAATGGAAGAACATAAATGACTACTAGGAGGATAGCCAGATTGAGAATCAGGGGTGTTTGGCTCTGTAATTGGATTTAAAGAATCACAAAATTCCTTTATTGCCTAGGGAGGATGAGATGCTTTGGGATCAGGATAAAAAAGGGGCCTTCTCGGTTAAATCGGCTTACAACATGTTGATAGACAACAGTCAAGATAGCAGCTTGTGGAAGAAGGTCTAGAATAAAAATCTGACTCCTAAGATCAACTTCTTCTGGTGGGTTGTGACACATCTCAAAATCCTCACCATTGATAACCTCAACAAGAGAGGTTTTCAACTTGTCAATAGATGTGTTCTCTACCAAAAAGAGGAAGAATCTATACAACACATTCTCTTCCACTGTGACTTTACTAAGGAGGTCTAGGGAAGGACCTTGACTACTCTCAGTATAGACTGGGTTCAAAATGATACCCTAACAGACTTCATACATGGCTGGCTCTCCCCCTTCTCCCACCCAAGGATCATAGAACTATGGAAACAAATCCCCCCACACTTGGCCTGGGGTGTCTAGAAAGAAAGA
This sequence comes from Cunninghamia lanceolata, assembly GCA_027924645.1. NCBI lineage: Eukaryota > Viridiplantae > Streptophyta > Pinopsida > Cupressales > Cupressaceae > Cunninghamia > Cunninghamia lanceolata. The sequence goes on from BSBN01000246.1 coordinate 9,180,241, forward strand.
AACAACAGAATTTTTAGGGATAAGGTGAAGAGTGCCAAGGACATTTTTTTCTCCTTCTATCGGATGGTCTTGGAAAACACCTCCATCTACACCTTGAAAGCAGCTAGGGAAACCCCACACAGCTTGAGATATAGATAGCCAAAAACTAGGTTCTGACAGCTGATATAACTAACTTTGACAACTCTAAGCAGTTAGCTAGGCAAAGAACCTTTTCAAGTCCTCCCCCAAAGGACCGGGTCAAGCTCAACTTCGACGGGACTAAGAAAAAGACCACTGGTAAGGCAAGTGCAGGTGGCGTCATAAGAGGAGAGCATGGGGAACTCATTATTGCTTATGCAGGGGACATTGGTTCCCAATCCAATAATGTGGCTGAAGGTCTGGCTCTAGTTTAGGGTCTAAAATTGGTCCTTTCTCTAGGTTTGGATAAGCTGCAAATCAAAGGAGACTCAAACCTTATTGTTGACACTACACTTGGCAGAACTGATAGTGGATGGAAACTCAAATACATCATTAAGGACATCAAGAGCTTACTGACTGGGTTCACTCAAAAAGAGATAGGACATACCTATCATGAAGGTAACAAAGTGGCTGACAGCATGGCTAATCTTGGTTAGAACATGAGCAATTGGAGATGTTGGAGAAAGCTCAATAACCTCCCCCCTCAAATTCAAAAACTCCTCTATACGGAGCAAGGTACTATATCTAAAACTTCATGATTTTAATCCCCCACTATTCGGTTACTCGACCTGAGGTTTGCTTTAGGTGTCGTAGAAGAAATGATTTATGAGTATAATATTGTTGATGGAACGAAAAGATTTAGTGAAGGGATGGATGTCAGGCTCATATCTGAGAAGAGAAATATAAACTGCACTTGGTTGACGTGTTATAAAAGCAACATGATGACATGGATGCCCCAAGAGATTAATCACATGGCCACTCACATGCTCAGTGATTGGCTCATTACTCCTAATCTTCGTATCACCAAGTTCCGAGATGGTCGTAATCATAAGTTTAAATGGCATGTTAATTCACATGAGTTGAATTTAATGAAAATTGTCACTTTGAAATGGAGAGGTGTCAAGCTATCCATTAATTCTCGTGCCTTGAGCTACTCGAAGATTCATATAGACTGTGATAAAGTTTTTTCGTCGCTTAGAGTTCATATTTCTGCTAAGGGTGGTAAAGTTACTAGTCTGCAAAGATCATCTTTTATGTTCAATATTTCTACTAAGAGGGGTAGCTATCTATAAATGGGGGGATAGGACTCGTACCAAACTTGAGTCTTGTGAAGAATTCAGGAAGAATGCGACCGTTTAGCATATCTATCAAGAGGGAGGTGTTGCATCATTTTTAGAATGCCTGCAGGGGCATGATGAAAACTTATCTTTGCAGTTTGCAAGGTCTTGGACGAACAAGCATATCAAAGTTGGTGACATTGGCTTTGAAGTGACTGAAGAGGTTATTGGGATAGCTACGGGCATGTCCACGAATGGTGTGAAACACAAGAGGATCAACAAAGCCTCTGACCCAGAGGGTATGGCTCTGTTCCTTAAAAAGGATGAAGTGTTGCACACCCTGCAAGGTGGGTTCGACAGAGGGTAGCTCCCCAAACCTTGGGATGACGTGTGTTATATGATCATCAAGTACTTCACTCCCGAAGGTAGGTTTAGATGCTTCTTCCACTACCACTTTGTGTTACTCAATCACTTTAGACACAGTAAAATCATTAGCTTTCCTTTTTATCTATTATCTTCTTTGGAAGCCTCTGTTGAAGCCGCCACCGAAATTCACAAGAACAACCCTGAGAACCCCCCTGTTCTGCTCCATCAGGGGCTTATGTATAGGCTTTATAAGTTTCACTTAGCCCTCTATCTTCCCAAGAATATCACCGCCACCCGCATTGACAGCCCCTCTGGAATGCCTAAACCCAAACTGAAACCCACCCGTAGCAGTCCCATGATCATCATCGATGTGACCCCTGAGAAATTCACCCACTCCCACAAAATTGCTAAGTCCTCTTCAGTCAAAAAGAAAACCCCTGTGGCGGCGTGCCTTGAAACTCTCAATGTGGAAGAAATTGACCCTAGAAAGACTGACCCTAAACCCACCAAGAGGGAACTTGATGTCAATGAGGTGAAAGGCGACACCCCCGCAAGAAGGCTAAGGTGAGTAAAGATGGAGATAGCCTCTCTGTGAATTTTGAGAATAACCCTAGCATGGAGATTCAAAATATGGAGGAAGGGGATGAGGACTCTGTGGATGGTGAGGATGGTAGTGAAGACAAGATTGACGAGGAGTATATTGCGCCTCAAAGTAAGGATAGGGTTTTGACGACTCAGAGGTCAACTAGATTGGCCGCAAAGCCTACCCTTGTGCGCAAGGAGAAGTACTTTGAGGAGTCAGAAGGTGCTAAGGATAACATTGATGGTGAAACCAAGGCTGAGAACTAGGAGGACACTGTGGTGCTGGAGACCATGGATGAAGGACCGAGCAACTTCTCTGAATTCAATGCCCAAATCTCGAAGATGAATAGCTCAGAGGAAAAACAAGATACTGACAAAAACAAAAAGGATAAGAAGACTATTAGAAAAGGTAAAGAGAAGGAGGATATTAGCACTAGAATGACTATGTTGGAGAAGAAGTTTATGACGTTGGCGAGGTTCACCTCCAAGGTCATGCATAGGTTTGCGACTACCTTAGTTGTGTTGCAGGATATCGAACTTACCAAGCATGGAATGAAGGATAAGGAGCTTAAGGAATGCGAAGACATGTACCAATTTCTCACTGAGGATTGGGAGCAACTCTTCAACTAGCCTACGAGGCTTGTCTGTGTCTTGTTTGTTCTGTTTACTATCTATCGGTTGTTAGTCTGTTGTCTCTGGTTTTTTGGCGTTGGTTCCTTTTTGCTATGTTTGTTCTTTTGTTGACTCTCTAATGCACCCTTGAGGCTACTCTGTAATGGGTTCAGCACCCTAGTTTTGTTGCTTATCTTATCAAAAACATTATTAAATATAATAATATTATATTTATATTATTACATTATTATAATATTATTATTATTACATTATTATAAACGTTAACCCTACATTATTATTTTAAGCCCTAATAATAATATATATAATAATTTTATATTATATATTAATAATAATATTATTAATATACTATTAATTATTATAAACCTTAATTATTTTAAATCATAATTATTTTAAACCCTAATTAATTAAACCCTATTTATTTTAATGATTATTTAATTAATTATTTTCCATTTGTTTTCAACCCCATCTCCTTGCCACAAATAATAAATGAGAGGCACAAAAGTCAAACTAAGTTTTCATCTCAACCACCCATCTCATACTACATCTCTCAATCCTAGCCATTCACATAAAGATGCCCTAGAAGCTTCTATGTTTGACCTCTTAATTTCTACCATCTATTTCATATTGCACCTCTTAATCTTAGCAATCTATTTCCACCTCTTAATCTCAACCATCCATTGCACCTCTTAATCCTAGCCATCCATCCTATCATCCAAGACTCTATAAATCAACCCTCAACCAAGCCATTATCATCCACAATGCGAAGGTAAAGTTATGTTGTCAATGTGAGCAACCAAAATATCAAAGCATTATCAAATATCATTGGAGCATATCTATCATTTTCATTGCAACAAGGGCTATTAGAGTAATATGGTGTGTTTTTAAGTCAGATCTATAGATTAGCACTTTTGATTGTGTTTCGACGCTTTTTCTTTAGATCGGTGCATCTGCGTTCTAGGTGTTGGTTCCCAAAATTGCAGATTACAAACCCTAAGAGGATGCTAGGCTCTATGGTTAGGTTTGTAATGTTTTGGCCAACGAAATGGAGCAACCCTATGTGTTTTAGACTCCCTACTCTTTAGGTTATGCTGGACCTATGCGGGTGTACCTTCAGTAGCTTAAGAAGATTCAAGGGTTATGTATGCTTTGATTGTAGTAACCTATTTCCTAATGGCATATGAGTGTGAAATAGATACAAATAGCTTTCAATATTATGACTTTAGATTGAGTATGATTGGTGCCTATTTCTGTTGGGCTAATGGGTCAAGACTTGTATGATATGTGGACTTATCTACTTGCCTTAACTCTAACTACTTGGCACTTTTGGATGTTTATACCTTGTATAAATGTGCAAGATTGTTGGTTAATAGGCTCTTCTTATAAATCCCATTGATATATTTCCAAGTTACTATGATTGTCTAAAAGGGTTTTAATTCTAGATTGAGGTAAACCAACTAAAAATGATTTGCTTAAAGGATTTTAATTCTGGGCAGAAACCAATAAACAAAAATCACTTAGAAGGAGTTTAATTCTCTTATCTCCATAAACCAATCAAGATAATCACACAGAGGTAGCAAATGTGTCTTTACAAATCAAATATATGCTCAATATACTTAATTTGAATAACAAGAAAAGACCAATATGGAGACAGCCAAATAACTCATAAGAATTAATATCAACAAAGTAGTTGAACACTAGAGATTAAGTCACAGGTTTAAACTTTCTTTCCCATTATATTACTTCAAAAATTCATAAGAGTTTCTCTATATTCTGTTCTATGAGGATGACCTAAAATAATATACTATATGTTCTGAAAATGATTATATGTTGATTATTGGCCTTGGTTTCCCTTATATACGGGAAGCAAACAAGCTTCAGGCCAAAACAAGGTGACTTTTCATAACTTACACCTCTTCAGATAACTAATGATTGTTTTGAAACATAATTAAGAAATAAACAAAGAAAGTAATCTGGGCATCCACAGTAATCATGATCTGAGTCCGTTAATCATCATAGAGGACCCGTGACCGCTGGCCTGGCAAGGTTCTCCTCTCCAATGATGTAGTATCTGATGAACATGATTTCCCTGATATTATTTCAGATACACTATTACTGTTTCCTCTTCGTCGTTGTGTTTCTAAAATTCTTGAATTAGCATTGGTAAAAATTTCACTTCAAGTTTATCACAAGGGTCAAAGGATTCTCCAGATTTTCTAGCTTCTTTATCTTCTTTCTTAACCATTGTCTTCCATTTTTTAATCAACTGAGGATGTAGACATGGCTGGTGCAAAGCTTTTTGACCCCTTATATGCTCGAGAGATGAACGAGTTGATTTTGGAGAGATGATCAACATACTCTTGGGAAGCATAAGTATATGTGGTAGAGATTATTTCTTTCATAACAAATTCAAGAGTAAGTATTCACTCTAACTATATATGTATGTTATTCATCACCCTAGCTTCATCATTGACCTTATCAAGAGCCGCTGGTAACAACTGAGCCAATTCATGTTTCCAAGTGCTATGTTCTTTTAGGTTACCTTCATCATCGAAGAAACTAGGAAATGCCATATCCAAAGGTTGATCAAAATCACTAAGATCCTGTTTTAACACAATGTTAAATATTTCATGTATGTTGATCAGCTCATCATAATCCTTAAACACTTGTGTGTCAACATCTCCTTTGGCTATCAACTCCTCCTTTTCCAACATCCTGAGATATAATCTCTTATGCTCTTGGTAGGCAATCTGTGTTCTATCATGCACTACTCATACCTTATCAACATTCCTCAACATCTTCTTGAATCTTTTCTCAATTAATTCTGAGGCCATTTTATATTTGATAGATTTTATTTTTGTTTCTAACTGATCACCATGTTTTTGAATTTTTTCGGCTTTAATCTTCCAATAAGCAGCATCAGCTCTGGCCTCTACCACCTTCTTATCAACTTCCAACCATGGTGAATAGCTGCTTGAAGAGGATGGTGGTTTATCTTTGTGGCTAGCAATTACTTGTCTCAATCTTTCATTTTCTGTCATATACATTTTGTTAGTCTTTACCAGCCTCTCCATTTGAGCCTTTGTGAATCTTGCAACATTTATGTTCAGGTCAGCAGTTTCCATGGGATCAGTGTCCTCAACTCTCTGGACCAAAAGATGGCCAAATGCCTTATTTGGATCATTAATCACTAGAGGCCCTTTATTTGGTGGGTATAAAGCCCACATCAGTAAAGTGGCATCATCTGCATTATAGCCTAATCCAAAGCGTATTCAATCTACCCCTTCAAGACTTAACTGCAACTTTTTGTCTTGATTTCTTCAAAAACTGTCAAATACAATAGCAGAGATCATATCCCATCCAGAGACTAGCATGACTCCTGCCTCTTCTAATAATGCTCTTCCTTTCTCTGGGGTTATAGTTTCCATTTCTTTGTTAATCTCTGCCTGCAATTCCTTCAAGACCTCAGCTTCTGATTCAAGGGTGACATTCCTTATCTTTTCCCTAATCTGTTTGCCCTTGTATTCATACAAGAAGACCTTAAACTCAGGGGTTTTGACAAAATCATTATCAGAAATAAACCTTTTGCTTGCACTGTGTCTTATATCATTTGAGAGTTCATTTGGGGCTTCCATTATGACAACTTCTCTTTCAATAGGGGGTTCATATTTTTTAATCACAGGCTGGAATGCATGTACACCTTCATCACCACTCTCAACTTCTTCTTGCTCTGTAGTACTGGTGTCCATAGAGAAACTAATGTTTGGTGTAGGTTGAGGAGAAATATGGCACATTGGAGTTTCGTACTCAGCTTGTGTTTCTTTGATGTTTCTATTTCTCTTTTCAAAAACACAAAGGGGAACATCCCCAGTTATTTTGCCTCATGTTCAACTAATGTATCCATCCTCTCAATAGGATCATCAAGATTTAATATCAAGAAAAGCTCCTTTATATGTGGGATTATTGGCTATCCTCTAGGCCTCTGCTAGCATTATTTTGTGATATGAATTCCTTCTTTCAGCTGCACAGTTCTCTTTCTTATCAAATCATCATCCACAAAGAGTGTATGAGGATATCCTTTTAGCTTTTTACTTGTTTTGACCTCATTTATAAAATGTTCTGTGTCAAAATTCTCCCTGGCATTTCCTTTTGGCATTCTGTAATGCTCTAACTTTTTATTAATTGACTCATAGACTTTTTCAGAAACAATAGTGAAATCTCCAAAACATAATGTTCCAGGCATCAATGACTACCTATTATAACTTTTGAGATGCATAAAATCGGAATAGGCTAATTGCCTCACAATTTCCAAATAAGCAATTCTATTTGGACAGGTCATTGGCAACAAAAATGGTGATCCCTCATATCCATAGATCCTAATTTTTATGCAATCACTATAGGCATACCAGTCACCGCAATTGTGTTTGACCTTTCCACTTTCATCCTTGTCCTTAGGTCTCAAGAATTTCTATTTTTCTGGTGACAGGTTGTAATTACATGGATGATTCAATATATTATACAAAGGCTTCACAAAGTACTCTTTAAAATATAAGTAGTGTGACTTCTCACATCTACTATCCCAAATAGCTGTCCACATTTGTATAGGCCTGATGTTCCCATCCTTATCCATGTCTCTTATTTTTAGACATTCATCCCACATGTACATATTTTGTCCCTCATATAAAATGATACGCATGAACAGAGAATAATGGATGAATTTAACACCTTCACATCTATTTTTTTACAGCAACCAAGTCATTGTAAAGATTATTAGCAATATATTCAGCATAGTCAAGAGGCCAGGCATCTTGGCTTTGCACATCAGTAGTGAGGACCATTGGTGCTACCTCCATAAATGTAGGGGCATCCAAGCCAAGTACTTGGCAAATAGAATAGTAGGTGTATTGATAGTACTGCTCAAACAAATCCATAGAATATGGGGGATCTTCCACCCCCGAGAACACTCTGAGTCGATTCCCTTCATCTTGAGGCCTGTGTAATGGCAATCTCCACTGTTTATAATTCATGCTCAGATTATAATATTCATTTAAGAGATCTCTAATCCTGAACCTCATTTCGAAACTAGTGTCCAATTGAAACACCATGGATATATAATTCTTGGTGACAGGAATGAAGGCAAATCCATCTTTCAATTCAATCACACGAGTCTAGGGATTGTATTTATCTGCAAATGCTTTGGCAATTCCACATTGACGAACACATTAGGCACTACTAATTTTCCCAAGTTTAATCTCCAAGGGTTCAAGATAGGTTTATGTCTGTGCATTTTTCTATAATGATATAGAAATAAGTCATATCCCCTTATTGGGGTCCATGTGTTCCCAACTTGTTTATTTCTGTCTTCCAATTTTGTAGCTTGGGGGTTTAATTGTGTATTTCTTCTAGAACTTTGTCCAGATCCCGGGCACTGATCTATTAAATCTTGATTTAAATGCCTCTCTTCTAGTTTTTGTCTCTTGCCCTTAGGGTTTTCAGTCACATCTTCCATGATACAAACTTTGTAAAAGAAAAACCCTACTTTTGTGCTTATAATTTGAACCAGTTTATGTACTCTGTAATTTTTAGCTTGAGCGTAGAGTACTTACTTGGATGATATCTTATCTGGTTCTGGAGTTGCCATCCTTAGCCACGCCATGCCTTCGTTTTCCTTGGTTGCTTAATGGTTTCACAATTTTCTTAGAATTTGATATGAATACCCTTAGCTCTGGTTCATTAATGGCAAATTTTATGTCATCGAAGGGACAATTAATTTTTTGAATATGAGTCATTTGATTGCTGCCAAATTGTCTTGTCAATACTTCATCAGGATGACCAATTTGTGACTTTACCGATATTTTCCCCTTTCCCCAATGTTCTTTTACTGTTTAATTCTTTTATTTTCTTCGTGATTTTAGAGTGACCCCTAATGGTCTCATACCAATATCATAACATCCTCTTGAAACCTTCTTTGTAGGTAGTCTCATCGATATCTTCTTGTGTCTTTGATGTGTTCACAAGTTCATTGCACTATGGTAACAAATTTTATCGAAGGGACCAATATCTGGGTGTCTTTGATATGAATCCATCCCTTCAATGTTTACTTATTAGTATATCTTTCCCTTTTCGAAGGGACTGTGAACCACCTCACTCTGACATCCTGAAGACATTTCAAAAACCTTTATTGTTACCTTTGTATCGACTGCCATCATTTTATCGATGGGACAAATTCCCCTGTCCCATTGATGGATATATTTCCCTTCGATGTTTATTCTGTAGGCTTTGGCATATAGACTAGAAATTCCCTGGGACCCAGCATACTGGTTTATCAAAGAGACTCATGAACTAGTCATTCTGACACAGTGAAGTCTCTCCAAAGGGAATATGTGACATGTCCTACTGATGTATATCTATCTCCTTGATGAACCTTTTTGGTGTTGTAGTGATATCGAAGGGACTCTTAAATCATCATTCTGATACTCTGTAGTCCCTTCGACTCTTCAAGTGCATAAGTCTGATTATGTCCCCTCGATCTCTTATTCTTGCTCTGATATACATTATAAAATGTTTATGTCCCTCAATGGTTTATTTCTCGGTTTATCAAAGAGATCCTAAGTATTATTTTCTCAATATGTAAAGGTGTCTTCGACACAACTTTAATTGGATATCGGAGGGACTCTAAAATGAGTTTCCTCTATGTGGTACTTTCTCATATATATTGTTCATATTGCTTCTTCGAAGGGACATTCAGTTGGTTCTTGCTGATATAGTAAATCTCTTCGATATGATCTTTTTCTAATGGTGACAAAATGTGAACTTATTAGGGTAATGGCTTTTGGGTCAGATAAATGGAGTGTTTTGGATGAGAAAATTCTAAAGTGATAGGTTTAGGTGATTGGATTATGTTGCGGAAAATATATTTTTTACTAAAAAATTTTAGGCTAAATTTTAGTCCTAACAGTGGATCTGATTGGGGATGAATGACTATGAGGTCATTGCAAGAATCCAAAAGTATTCTCTGGGATGCAGACCATGGCGGGGGTTGTGGAAAAAGAAAAAGAAAATTCCTAATCTACTATGCATGGAAGTTTATGGTTTCAAGAGAAGAAGTATTTTAGGAATTGTCCATGCACTGGCAATTCTTGTTCTTCACCAATCAGATTCTATAGGTAGTATGAGTCTTCACCACATTTACTAGTAATGATAAATGGGCCTAACCATAGTGCCTCAAATTTCCCATGCTTCCCTTTATCTTGGCCTCTGGCATTCCACATAAGGACCATGTCATCCACTTTAAATTTCTTGCCCTTTGCCTTTTGTCAAATAGATGTTTCATTTGTAATTGCATCTTCTCATTTTGTTCCTAAGCTTGAGTCCTGATTTCATCTAATTTAGCTAATTGTTCTATCCTTTCTTCCATAGGCTCAGGGACGTCTATATCCTCTTGGAGGATGAACTTGTAGATTGGTAAGAGGTTATGTATTGGAAGCCTAGCTTGGGCTCCATACACTAGTTCAAATGGAGACTTTCCAGTGGCCTTCTTTACAGTAATCCTATCTGCCCATAGAGCCATTTTCAGTTTGGAATCCCATGCCTTCTTGTTATTGTCCAACATCCTTTTGATTATTTTCATAATATTTTTGTTGCTTGATTCTGCTTGTCCATTTGCTTGAGGATGGTATGGTGAAGCATATGAAACTGTTATGCCATAGGAACCACATAATGTCTTAAACTCTTATGATCTAAAGCACATGCCATTATATGTGATGAGACTCACAGGTACCCCAAATCTAATAATAATGTTCTCTAGTAAGAAATTAATCACTACTCTCCTAGTGGCTTGCCTTGTTGGAATTGCTTCTATCCATTTTGTAAAATAATAAGTGGCCAACAAGATCCATCTATGTCCACCACTAGATCTGTCTGTAATTTCCCCTATAAAGTCAATTCCCCATTCATGAAAAGGTGCTTTAACTTGCATTGATCTCAAGGTTAGGGGCTCCTTGGTAATTCAATTTGCCAGAAAACTTCTGACATGCTTCACACTTTCTTACATATCTATGGGCATCATTGAAGGCTTTAGGCCAATAATAGCCTACTCCCAGTATCTTATGGGTAGTGGCTTTTGCTGAGAAGTGTCCTCCACACATGCCTTTATGCATTTCTTGCAACATCCGCTTTGCTTGTGTTTCATTTAAGCACAATAATAAAACACCATCCCTATTTTTCCAATATAAATCTCCATCCATGAACACATATTTTGAAGCATGCAATTTTAAACTTCTTGTTTGATTGTCATTTAACCCTTCAGGACACTTCATGTGCTTGAGATAATATATCACATTAGTGTACTAGGGTGTGTGTTCAATGCTTGCAATCATGTAATTTTCCTTTTCTACATTGCATATTTGTGAAGCCTCTAGGTTAGACTTAGCCATTATCTTGGCTAACCCTTGTCCCCTCACTAGTTTGGTAATTTGAATGTCAATATTAAACTCCTGGATACGATTTATCCACCTGCATCTTCGTCATGTGACCTCAGTTTGAACAAACACATCCTTAACTGCAGCATTGGGCACATAAGCAATCACTTTTTCCCCCACCAAGTAGGGCTTGAATGCTTTGACTGCTTTCACCAAAGCGTAAGCTTACTTCTCGGTGATGTCATATTTTAATTCTGCCCCTTGAAGTGATTTACTAAAGAATGAGATAGGTTGTTCATATCCTTCATTATTCTTTTGTAACATTACAACCGCCACTGTGTGAAATGATGCAAAAGAAAATATCTAAAATGGTTTGTCAAAGTTTGGAGATTTTAATATAGGTGATTCCTTAATTTCTCTCTTTATTGACACAAATGCATCAATAGCCTCTTCTGTCCAATCAACTTTTGAGCCTTTCTTTAACATCTTTGAGATTGGCTTGACAATCTCTGCAAAGTTTGAAATGAATCTCCTGACAAAGTTAATTTGTCCAAAGAAGGACCGGATGGCTTTTACAATCTTTGGAATGGGAATTTTATCAATAGCTTCCACTTGTTTAGGATCAATTATTACTCCCTCCTTTGAGACTATATGTCCTAGTAATTTGCCCTCTGTTACAAAAAAATGACATTTCTTTGGGTTTAAGGAGATGCCATATTCTAGTGCCCTGATAAAGATCTTTTCTAAGTGTGCACAATGATCTTCTGCCCTTTTGGAATAAGCTGTCAGATCATCTTGATAGACCACCATTATAGTATTGATTAAGTCAGCAAAACATCCATAGCCCTTTGAAATGTTGCTCCAGCATTTGTGAGGCCAAAAGGCATTCTCACGTAAACACATGTACCCCAAGGTGTGGTGAAAGCAATTTTATATTGTTCTCATTCCTTGATCTTCACTTGGTTATACCCTGAGAAGCCATCCATCATAAACAACAATTCACATCTTATCACTCTTTGTAGCATTGCTTCCATGTTTGAAAGTGGATAATTATCTTTGAGTGATGAGATATTCAAATTTCTGAAATCTACACATAACCTTATGTCTCCATTTTTCTTTTTTACTGGCACCAAATTTGAGACCCAAGAAGAGTGTCTGATTGGCTTGATAATACCACCATCTCTGAGTTTCATGAGCTCCTCTTGCATCTTAGGTGCTAATGTGGGATTTATGGGTCTTTGTTTCTGTCTAAATGGTTTAGCATTGGGTTTCAATGGTATTTCATGCTGGAATAGGTCCTCTCTATAGGCTTTTAGATCATCATAAGACCAAGCAAATACATGTTTATATCATCTAAGCAGGGCTATAAGCATTTCTCTAACTTTAGGGCTGATCTTTTTTCCAATGTACACTTTTTTAGGAGCCATCTCTGTCCCAAGATTGATTTCCTCAACATCTTTGAGATTGACTGGTATAGGTTTCAAATTAAGTCTGTCATGCCCATCAAATACTCTCTAGGGATACAAGGCCTTTTGGTATTTTGTTTGATTTGAGTTGCACCACCTCTTGTCCAAAAAGAGTTTCCTTACCATCTACTTCTTCCACAAATGCATTGAAATATATTTCTTGAGATTCATATTGATCTACACAATGAAGAAATTTAATCAAATCCTCATCACCATTAAACACTTGCCAGTTATAGATATTATCAAGGATCGCAAGTCTAGTCTTGAATTCCACATCTGTTATTCCTACTAGTGTAATATCATCTCTCTTCATAGCTACATTTGCCAAGAAATCTGCCATTATGTTTTTAGATCTCTCTACCCAGTCTATAGAGAATGCATCAAAAAGTTCAATGGTGTCCCAAACAAAATTTCTATATTGTTTTAACCTCTTGTTTTTTGATGAATATTTTGCCCTGATTTGTGAGACAATTAGTTTAGAGTCTCCATACACTACTAGCAATTTGATTCCATACCTTATGGCAATGTTCAAACCCAATAGTAACGCATCATATTCGACGATATTATTAGTGCATTCAAAAGTTAATAAAAATAAATACTTAAATGTTTTGCCAGTCGGTGAGATGAATATCACCCCTGCTCCATTCCCCCCTTTACTACATGCACCATCAAAATACATTTGCCATACACCATGTTCATCAAGATGAGCTTCTCTCTTGATTGGTTCTATATTTTGCAATTCAGGTTGTGATTTTTCAATTCTAAAGCTTCCAAGATCCACATCACAAAAACAATTCATTTGGTTTGGATCAAGACGTTTTATAATATTTTCATATCTTGGTTCTCTATACAACTTGACCTCTTTTCCATTTACTAGTATTGTTGCATATGACAAGTCGAGTTGGACATTTCCCCCTACTGCAGTGGTCCACTATCTGGATAACAACATGCCATAGTATGGTGGAGTATCTACTACAGTTATGTAAGTTCTGTAAGTGGCTTCAGGACATGAGGTTAATTTCAATTCTACATCCCTCATGACTCCAACAACTGGGATAGACCTATTGTCCATTGCATAGCACTTACCATAAGTTGTATCAACCCACAAGCCTAATTCTTTTATAACAACTATTGGCATGATGTTTGTTGTTGCTCCTGAGTCGATCATGCAATTTCTTACTAGTTTGTTATTAATTAACATCATAATATAAAATGGGTCCACCTAAGAGGGATTCTTTGTCAAGGTATCTATCATATCCCGTCCTTTTCCAATTAAAGATTGGAAAAGAAGTGATAGATACCAGCCTGCTTTGTATAGAAGATCCTCCTTAATTTTCCATACTTAGCCAAATTTTGATCTAAGAGGAAAAATACAAAATAGAGAAAAAGACAAAATAGGAAAGAGACAAAGAGAATAAGGACAAAGCTGATTTGGCATTAAAGACAAAACAAATAAGGATAAGATTATATAAGACAAAAATGAACAAAAGGCAATCAAAAGCAAGAATCGAACCATGCCCAAGGAGCGCCGATTTGCTTGAGGGAGATTTAATTATGTATAAACAAAACTAAACAAAGGATGCAAGTGATGAATGTGTCCCTTAAGGGGAGCACACTCCATCGTGAGGGTCTAAAGGATAGTTTTGAGAATAGCACAAAGGGATCATCTCATCTACTTTTTCTCCAACTTCCCATTCCTATAACAGACATCACATATAAGACATCTACAGTAGTATATACACAACAATCAATATATATAAAGGAAATGTGAGTTCAGAGGTTGCAATCAGACTATAAAGGTATGCAATATGACTTATTCTTCTATATGTATAAGTAATCATCTCTGCTATCCTAAAAGTTATAAGTCTGAATTTTGATAATAATATAAAGGAAAGATCGATCTTAGGATAGAAATTTGCAATGTTAGAAAAGGTATAAGGCTGATTACATATAACTGTAATTCTGATACGTTTATGTATTGCGGACAAGAAATATTAGATTTATTAGTAAGAATGAATTTCAAGCTATACCACGAATACCAATTGAATATGTAAGTAGGTATAAATATGAGATAAGAGTGAATATAGTCTAGAAAAATGAAAGAACAAGAATAACACGAATCCATAGTACAAATGCATAACATGATTATATGTAGCAAATCAGAAATAGAATAAAGATAGAATTATGCTCCAATGTCATATGGAATGATTTGAATTATCTTACATGTTTAAACGAGAAAGTGTGATACATAAGAGTGTGTTAACTAAGGATTAGAAGGCAAAAGGACAATGATATAAAGATTAATGATTATGTGAAATATATATTATTTATTGATTCATGAGAGTAATTAAAATAATAGAATTAATCCATTAACTCTATCTGAGAGGTATGATGCATGGGAATGAACAATTAGCCAACATGGGTATATAGTGGCCCTTGTCTCAGTAGGTGCAGTAGCACCCCTTAGACAAGTGCAAGTGGCCTTTGGCTCCAGTTGGTGAAAAAGTCACCCCTCGTGCCAAAGGATTATTATATAGTGGCCTTGGTTCCAGTTGGTGAAAAAGTCACCCCTCGTACCAAGGAATATCATAGAGGCCTTGACTCCAGTTGGTGAGTATCTACCCCTCGAGTCAAAGGATAGAATAGTGGACCCATGATGGTAATTGGCATGAGACGTTCTATCGCATCCTCTCACATGGAATTAATGATTAATGCGTGGATACAAATATGATGAATAGTGATGAAATTGTGAAACGTATAATGGCAATGTGATTATGTAATTTGAATATTTCTTGCATAAGTGGAAATCAAAGAAAGATTAGTGTACTAATGTTCTCTTTTTGCAAGTTGAAATTGTGTACAAGGTTGTGAAATTTTGACTTGTAAGAAGGGGACATTACAAGTGGTATCAGAGCTAACATCCTACCATCCTGTGAAACAAGTGCATGCAAACATATAGGAGGACAAGAAATAACCAAGCAAAGATGAACAACGAATTGAAGGCTTTCATCGAGGCAACTACCAAAAGCATTAATAATCAAAATCAAGCTACGCAAACCCTAGTACAAACCATGCAATCCTTAAAGGATGACATAGGACAACTAAGGGCACAATCCACCAATGGAAAAGAAGTAGCCTCTAACCAAGCTGAAAATAGAAATTCTTCATCAAGCACAAGTGTTCCACTACCACCCTTCTTACCAAGCGAAGATAATCCAAGAATGACAAATGACACTGCCCAAGATATGAGCACTAAAGACATGATTAGAGCCTATGCAAACTTATACCCAGAATTAAGAAGACTTGTATCCTTCAGTGAATTTAGCAACTCCAAAAGGAATGAACTAGCAAGAAAGGAAAAGAGACCCGTCAACAAAGACTTGAAGCAAAAGGCTAATAAGGTAAACCTTCCCAACATTGATGGGACAAGTAAGATCACTCCGTGTGCATGGCTATAAAAATTAAATGACTATTTTCAACTTAGTCCCATGATCGAAAAAGATGCCCTTCAATTCGCCATTCTACACTTGGAGGGATTGGCATACGAATGGTGGCATCATGGAAAGCACACACAAGATCCTGAAACCATTAAGTCCTATGAGGAATTTTCCAAAAGGTTCCTTAAGAAATTTGATTGCAGGCATCCTGAACAAGATTTTAAGGACTCAACCCTAGTAAGGCCAAGAGGGATAGTGGACAAATATGTGAATGAATTTGAGAAAATAGCCCTCCGAGTTTCAGGGATGGAGAAGGAAAGGCTCACATTCCTATTCATTCAAGGTTTGAATGAAAAACTAAGAGGATTAGTTGGCGCACTTAGACCCGCTACACTTGATGATGCCATAGAAATGGCAACCCAACTAGAACAAAGCCAAACCCAATCCTCGCAATCTTCCACTAAACCCCTCCATAAGAAAGAAAATTATGATAAGAATCCATGTCATAAATGTGGAGAACCATGGAAATCAAGACATATATGCCTAAGGAATGAAAGGAGACACGAGAAACCATATCTTCCTTACAAGGACCGTGAAGAACTAAAAGAAAAGAACCTTTGTTTTGATTGTAAGGAAGCATGGAAACCAGGACACAAGTGTAAAGACCCCGCAAAAGGAAACACGTGTTTTAGATGTAATGAGAAATGGGAAGTTAGACTTAAATGTGGAAAAGGAGCTCAAGCACACAATATATAAGTCATACTCAACCAAGAAATTTAGGAAGAAAGTGAGGCAACTTCAAATAAAAGAAGGAAAGAAAATTGATCTTAAAGTCAAGTGTTCCAAAAAAAATAGGGATTGCTTGAGGACAAGCAATCTCAAGAGGGGAGACCTGTCATATCCCATCCTTTTCCAATTAAAGATTGGAAAAGAAGTGATAGATACTAGCCCACTTTGTATAGAAGATCCTCCTTATTTTTCCATACTTAGCCAAATTTTGATCTAAGAGGAAAAAGACAAAATAGAGAAAAAGACAAAATAAGAAAGAGACAAAGAGAATAAGGACAAAGCTGATTTGGCATTAAAGACAAAACAAATAAGGACAAGATTATATAAGACAAAAATGAACAAAAGGCAATCAAAAGCAAGAATTGAACCATGCCCAAGGAGCACCGATTTGCTTGAGGGAGATTTAATTGTGTATAAACAAAACTAAACAAAGGATGCAAGTGATGAATGGTGTCCCTTAAGGGGAACACACTCCATTGTGAGGGTATAAAGGACAGTTTTGAGAACAACACAAAGGGATCATCTCATCTACTTTTTCTCTCACTTCCCATTCCTATAATAGACATCAGAGATAAGACGTCTACAATAGTATATACACAGCAATCAATAGATATAAAGGAAACGTGAGTTCAGAGGCTACGATCAGACTATAAAGGTATGCAATATGACTTATTCTTCTATACGTATAAATAATCATCTCTGTTGTCCTGAAAGTTATAAGTCTAAATTCTGATAATAATATAAAGGAAAGATCGATCTTAGGATAGAAATTTGCAATGTTAGAAAAGGTATAAGGCTGATTACATATGACTGTAATTCTGATACGTTTATGTATTGCGTTCAAGAAATGTTAGATTTATTAGTAAGCATGAATTTCAAGTTATACCAAGAATACCAATTGAATATGTAAGTAGGTATAAATCTGAGATAAGAGTGAATATAGTCTAGATAAATGAAAGAACAAGAATAACGTGAATCCATAGTACAAATGCATAACATGATTATATGTAGCAAATCAGAAATAGAATAAAGATAGAATTATGCTCCAATGTCATATGGAATGATTTAAATTATCTTACATGTTTAAATGAGAAAGTGTGATAAATAAGAGTGTGTTAACTAAGGATTGGAAGGCAAAAGGCCAATGATATAAAGATTAGTGATTATGTGAAATATATATTATTTATTGATTCATGAGAGCAATTAAAATAATAGAATTAATCCATTAACTCTATTTGAGAGGTGTGATGCATGGGAATGAACAGTTAGCCAACATGGGTATATAGTGGCCCTTGTCTCAGTAGGTGCAGTGGCACCCCTTGGACAAGTGGAAGTGGCCTTTGGCTCAAGTTGGTGAAGAAGTCACCCCTCGTGCCGAAGAATTATTATATAGTGGCCTTGGTTCCAGTTGGTGAAAAAGTCACCCCTCATACCAAGGAATATCATAGAGGCCTTGACTCCAGTTGGTGAGTATCCACCCCTCGAGTCGAAGGATAGAATAGTGCACCCATGATGGTAATTGGCATGAGATGTTCTATCGCATCCTCTCACATGGAATTAATGATTAATGCGTGGATACAAATATGATGAATAGTGATGAAATTGTGAAATGTATAATGGCAATGTGATTATGTAATTTAAATATTTCTCGCATAAGTGGAAATCAAAGAAAGATTAGTGTACTAATGTTCTCTTTTTGCAAGTTGAAATTGTGTACAAGGTTGTGAAATTTTGACTTGTAAGAAGGGGACATTACAGTATCACCAAGATAAATTTCAGGTGTTTTCATGATTTCTTGTCCAATATTATTTACTTTGGTTTTTGATCTTTCTTTGTTTTTGCTCTGATTTTGGTGCTTGTTTGGTATATTCGAGATCAATTTGAGACCACTGTCCTTGTATTCATCTACCTTCATCATGTCCAACAATGGTACTGACATTTTTATCTGAGACAATGCTTGTGCTATATCAAATGAGGGGTTCTATCTTAGTGGAGCCCTTTTCCTCAATTTGCATCTTACCATTGTCCTTTGTCTTATTCTGCTCAACTTTTGCTATTTCCTTGGGTATATCTTTCTAAACTTTTTCATTCTCATCTTTCTTTTTGTTACCCATGGCATCCTTCTTATGCTTTTGTTCTTTTATGAATAGGTTTCTAGGTGTTCCTTGACCTGTATTTATGGTTTTGTTCCTCAATTTGTAATTGCTTTTAGCCTATGCTACAACAGCTATTGTAAGAACCCTTTTCTCTTTCTCAGTTGGTTTCCTTAACTGGAACTGTGGTGTTGTATTGGGTATATAAGTGGTTTCTTCATTATCATCTTCCTGATCAGAAAAGATTTCCTGTTGGCCCATGTTAACATTATATCTCTGGTTACTTACATCATATTCAAACCCATCTTCTTCAAAGGATGAGTATTCTTCATCAATTTGGTGAGGTCCCATTCCTAATATGTTTATAGTATGATCATCCTTGTCTTGATCATAAGATATTTCATTCTCTTGTAAGGACTATGCCACCACACAGTATTCAGGTGAATGTAGTAAGTTGCATGCTAAACACCATGTATTATTTTCTACCACATGTGTCCCATGTTTCTTTAAGGGATCTGGGGTGTCCTTACTATAATTCTATTTTTGTTTGTTATCCACAAGTCTCCCATCCTTCTAGTTAGTGCTGTAGAGCATATCATGTAACCTAGGCCTCTCATTCCTATAATAATTTTCTTGCCTGGTTTGATGGTTATTAGAATTTTGTGGATTCTGGTATTTTCCCTTTTGCCAAGTTTCCAAGCAGCTCTTCTATTATTTTCAATGTTCATAGCAGCCTTCTGAGCTTCTACAAGGGTAATAGGAGCCCTATTTTAGAGTTCATATCCATCAAAGGCTTTTAAGTATAAACCAAGGCCATACCATCTGGCAGTTTCAATTCAGGTGGAATTTCATGGTATATTTTTGAGAACCTCTAGTTGAAATCCACCACTAATTCATTATGGTATTTTTGTATGCCTGTCAGTTCATGCACGACAAATTTTGGGTCACAGTGATTTCCATATTGTTATTTAAACTGATCTTTAAAGTTTTCAAAAGAACTGATTGAAGCATTGGGCACATTCTTACACCAATCCCTAGCATCTTCTATCGAGGATAACATAAATAACTTCATGAGGAGATCTTCATATTGCACATCATAGCTATCGATAACTGTCTCAAAATTTCTTATATGTTCTTCTACTGAAATAGCATTATTCCCAGAAAATTTTGGGATTGCATTTCTCAAATCATTGTCAATTGGATCTGGACAGATCTGATATCCAAATAACTCTAGTTGCCTGTATCTGTTTATATTCAAGGGTCCTTACAGATTTTGATTAGGCTGGTATTGTTGATGCTAGTGGTGAGGTACATGTTGTACATTATGGTGTGGATTTACATTGCTTTGCATATTTTGTTGAGGTATATGATGCTGGCTAGGTGGGGCATACTGCTAACCAGGAGGTGGGTAGGTGTTAGCCATGGGTTGGGAAGTTGTATAAACATTTTGTGGTCTTGGGATTCTTGGTGGAATATTTTGTTGTACATAATTTGTGTTACTTGGATTGTGTGGTGCTTTAGAAGCATTTTGGCCACTTGCATTCTGGTGTGACCCCTGTGGATTACTTGTATGAGCAGGCCTGCTTTGCTTGTGGGGCAATATATATTTTGAGCTACTTGCTGCACATCTAGATTTTATCTATTGTAACTCTTATTTTACCCTTTCTTCCTCTTCCTTTAGTTTGGCTAACCTGAGATCTTCATGTAATTTCTATAGATCTTGTTGTACCTCATTAGCATTCCGTGTGTCTTTTGGTGGACTATCATAAGTTTATGTGGATGCCATTTGATCCATAAACTCACATTGAACTTCTCCACCTTGTTGCAGTGCCTCTCTATAATCATAGTCTGCTTGGGCTTGTATCCTTTCTCGTTCAAGCTGCACCTCAAATTTAATCTGCTTTTGAGGGTCAGGTTTATATTGATCTAGAATGTCACTAAATCTATTTTGTTTAGACTGGGTAGGATAGCTTTTTTATTGCAATCCTTCATGAAATTCTGATTCATGTAGAGTAAAACTGTTATGTGTTGTAAGAGGTTGTTCTGATGCATTTTCTTGAGTACTCTAGTTATTGTTTTGGGTGCATTCTAGCTGATTTGATGTTCCTCCATTCTTCTTAGTAGTGCCCTTTGAAGGTGGAGAGGATTGTTTTTCGCTCAACTTCTTACCATCTGTCTTGGATCTCCTACCGTCCATGTTGTAAGAGACTATGATACTTCAATACATAATGTATTTGGGATTTCATTTAGAGTCGCCACCTCTCTTAGAGAGGAATAATTTTATCTCCTGGGTTTTTCTCCACCAGTAAAGTTTATGGTTCTTAATTTCTTAACTCTTTGACTTGATAAGCTGAAGCCAAATTTTCTGGAGTTGTCCCCAGTAGAGTCGCCAATTCTGTTGGTTCCCAAAATTGTAGATTACAAACCCTAAGAGGATGCCAAGCTATATGGTCAGCTTTGCAATGTTTTGGCCAATGAAATGGAGCAAACCTATGTGGTTTTAGACTCCCTACTCTTTAGGTTCTACTGGACCTGGGCGGGTGTACCTTCAGTAGCTTAAGCAGATTCAAGGGTTATGTATACTTTGATTGTAGTAACCTATTTCCTAATGGCATATGAGTGTGAAATAGATACAAATAGCTTAAAAGATTATGAATTTAGATTGAGTATGATTAGTGCCTATTTCTGTTGGGCTAATGGGATCAAGATTTGTATGATATGTGGACTTATCTACTTGGCTTAACTCTAACTACTTGGCACTTTTGGATGTTTATACCTTGTATAAACGTGCAAGACTGTTGGTTAACAAACTCTTCTTATAAATCCCATTGATATCTTTCCAAGTTACTATGATTGTCTGGAAGGGTTTTAATTCTAAATTGAGGGAAACCAACTAAAAATGATTTGCTTAAAGGATTTTAATTCTGGGCAAAAACCAATAAACATAAATCACTTAAAAGGAGTTTAATTCTCTTATCTCCAAAAACCAATCAAGATAATCACACAAAGGTAGCAAATGTGTCTTGACAAATCAAATATATGCTCAATATACTTAATTTGAATAACAAGAAAAGATCAATATGGAGACAACCAAATAACTCATAAGAATTAATATCAACAAAGTAGTTGAACACTAGAGATTAAGTCACAGGTTTAAACTTTCTTTCCCATTATATTACTTCAAAAATTCATAAGAGTTTCTCTATATTCTGTTTTGTGAGGATGACTGAAAATAATATACTGTATGTTCTGAAAATGATTGTATGTTGATGATTGTAAACTTGGCCTTGGTTTCCCTTATATACGGGAATCAAACAAGCTTCAAGCCAAAACAAGGTGACTTTTCATAACTTACACCTCTTTAGATAACTAATAATTTCTCTGAAACATAATTAAGAAATCAACAAAGAATATAATCTAGGCATCCACAGTAATCATGATCTGAGTCAGTTAATCATCATAAAGGACCCGTGACCGCAGGCTTAACAAGGTTTTCCTCTCCAATGATGCAGTATTTGATAAACATGGTTTGCATGATATTATTTCAGATACACTGTTACTATTTCCTCTTCCTCGTTGTGTTTCAAAAATTCTTGAATTAGCATTGGTAAAAATTTCACTTCAAGTTTATCACAAGGGTCAAAGGATTCTCCAGATTTTCTAGCTTCTTTAGCTTCTTTCTTAACCATTGTCTTCCATTTTTTAATCAATTGAGGATGTAGACATGGCTGGTGCAAAGCTTTCTGACCCCTTATATGCTCGAGAGATGAACAAGTTGATTTTGGAGAGATGATTAACACACTCTTGGGAAGAATAAGTATATGTGGTAGAGATTATTTCTTTCATAACAAATTCAAGAGTAAGTATTCGCTCTAACTATATATGTATGTTATTCATCACCCTGGCTTCATCATTGACCTTATCAAGAGCCATTGCTAACAACTAAGCCAATTCATGTTTCCAAGTACTCTATTCTTTTAGGTTACCTTCATCATCGAAGAAACTAGGAAATGCCATATCCAAAGGTTGATCAAAATCACCAAGATCATGTGTTAACACAGTGTTAAACCTTTCATGTATGTCGATCAGCTCATCATAATCCTTAAACACTTGTGTGTAAACATCTCTTTTGACTATCAACTCCTTCTTTTCTAACATCCTGAGATGTAATCTCTTATGCTCTTGGTAGGCAATCTATGTTCTATCATGCACTGCCCATACCCTATCAACATTCCTCAGCATCTTCTTGAATCTTTTCTCAATTAATTATGAGACCATTTTATATTTGATAGATTTTATTTCTGTTTCTAACTGATCACCATGTTTCTAAAATTTTTTGGCTTTAATCTTCCAATAAGCGGCATCAGCTTTGGCCTCTACCACCTTCTTATCAGCTTCCAACCATGGTGAATAGCTACTTGAAGAGGATGGTAGTTTATCTTTGTGGCTAGCAATTTCTTATCTCAATCTTTCATTTTCTGTCATATACATTTTGTTAGTCTTTACCAGCCTCTCCATTTGAGCCTTTGTGAATCTTGTAACATTTATGTTCAGGTCAGTAGTTTCCATGGGATCAGTGTCCTCAACTCTTTGCACCCAAAGATGGCCAAATACCTTATTTGGATCATTAATGACTAGAGGCCTTTTATTTGGTGGGTATAAAGCCCACATCAGTAAAGTGGCATTCTCTGTATTATAGCCTGATCCAGAGCGTATTCTATCTACCCCTTCAATACATAATTGCACCTTTTTGTCTTGATTTCTTCAAAAACTGTCAAATACAATAGCAGAGGTCATATCCCATCCGAAGACTAGCATGATTCCCGCCTCTTCTAATAATGCTCTTCATTTCTCCAGGGTTATAGTCTCCATTTCTTTGTTAATCTCTGCTTGCAATTCATTCAAGGCCTCAACTTCTGATTCAGGGGTGATATTCCTTATCTTTTCCCTAATCTATTTGCCCTTGTATTCATACAAGAAGGCCTTAAACTTAGGGATTTTGAAAAAATCATTATCAGAAACAAACCTTTTTCTTGCACTGTGTCTTATATCATCTAAGAGTTCATTCAGGGCTTCCATTATGACAACTTCTCTTTCAATAGGGGGTTCATATTTTTTCAATCACAGGCTGGAATGCATGTACACCTTCATCGCCACTCTCAAATTCTTCTTACTCTGCAGTACTGGTGTCCATAGAGAAACTAATGTCTGGTGCAGGTTGAGGAGAAATATGGCACAGTGGAGTTTCGTACTCAACTTGTGTTTCTCTGATGTTTCTATTTCTCTTTTCAAAAACCCAAAGGGGAACATCTCTAGTTAGTTTTGCTTCATGTTCAACTAATGTATCCATCCTCTCAATAGGATCATCAAGAATCAATATCAAGAAAAAGCTCCTTTATATGTGGGATTATTGGCTATCCTCTAGGCCTCTGCTAGCATTATTCTGTGATATGAATTCCTTCTTTCAGCTACACAGTTCTCATCAATATTTTCTTATCAAGTCATTGTCCACAAAGAGTGTATGAGGATATCCTTTCAGCTTTTTACTTGTTTTAAGCTCATTTATAAAATGTTCTAGGTCAAAATTCTCCCTGGCATTTCCTTTTGGCATTCTGTAATGCTCTAACTTTTTATCAATTGACTTAGCCTTTTTCAGAAACAACAGTGAAATCTCCAAAACATAATGTTCCAGGCATCAATGACTGCTTATTATAACTTTTGAGATGCATAAAATCAAAATAGGCTAATTGCCTCACAATTTCCAAATAAGCAATTCTATCTGGATAGGTCTTTGGTAGCAAAAATGGTGATTCCTCATATCCATAGATCCTAATTTTTGTGCAGTCACTATAGGCATACCAGTCACCCCAGTTGTGTTTGACCTTTCCACTTTCATCCTTGTCCTTAGGTCTCAAGAATTTTTGTATTTTTGGTGACAGGTTGTAATTACATGGATGATTCAATATATTATATAAAGGCTTCACAAAGTACTCTTCAAAATACAAGTAGTGTGACTTCTCACATCTACTATCCCAAATAGCTATCCACATCTGTATAGGCCTGATGTTCCCATCCTTATCCAGGTCTATTATTTTCAGACATTCATCCCACATGCACATATTTTGTCCCTCATATAAAATGAGATACATGAACAGAGAATAATGCATGAATTTAACACCTCCACGTCTATTTTTTATAGCAACCAAGTCATTGTGAAGATCATTAGCAAGATATTCAGCATAGTCAAGAGGCTGGACATCCTGGCTCTACACATCAGTAGTGAGGACCATTGGTGCTACCTCCACAAATGTAGGGGCATCCAAGCCAAATACTTGACAAACATAATAGTAGGTGTATTGATAGTACTACTCAAGCAAATCCACATAATATGGGGATCTTCCACCCTTGAGAACACTCTGAGTCGATTCCCTTCATCTTGAGGACTGTATAATGGTAATCTCCACCGTTTATAATTCATGCTCAGATTATAATATTCATTTAATAGATCTCTAATCCTAAACCTCATTTTGAAACTGGTGTCCAATTGAAACACCATGGATATATAATTCTTGGTGACAAGAATGAAGGCAGATCCAACTTTCAATTCAATCATACGAGTATGGGGATTGTATTTATCTATAAATATTTTGAGCAATTCCACATTGACGAATACATTAGGCACTACTAAGTTTCCCAAGTTTAATCTCCAAGGGTTCGAGACAGGTTTGTGTCTGTGCAATTTTCTATAATGATATAGAAACAAGTCATATCCCCTTATTGGGGTCCATGTGTCCCCAACTTGTTTGTTTCCGTCTTCCAATTTCTCAGCTTGGGGGTTTAATTGTGCATTTCTTCTAGAACTTTGTCCAGATCCCAGGCACTGATCTATTAAATTTTGATTTAAATGCCTCTCTTCTAGTTTTTGTCTCTTGCCCTTAGGGTTTTTAGTCACATCTTTCGTGATACAAACTTTGTAAAAGAAAAACCCTACTTCTATGCTTATAATTTGAACTAGTTTATGTACTCTACAATTTTTAGCTCGAGCTTAGAGTACTTACTTGGATGATATATTCTTTGGTTCTGGAGTTGTCGTCCTTAACCATGCCTTGCCTTTGTTTTCCTTGGTTGCTTAATGGTTTCACAATTTTCTTAGAATTTGATTTCAATACCCTTGGCTCTGGTTCATTAATGGTAAATTTTATGTCATCGAAGGGACAATTAATTTTTTGAATATGGGTCGTTTGATCACTGCCAAATTGTCTTGTCAATAATTCATCAGGATGACCAATTTGTGATCTTACCGATGTTTTCCCCTTTCCCCGATGTCCTTTTACTATTTAATTCTTTTATTTTCTTCGTGATTTCAGAGTGACCCCTAATGGTCTCATATCGATATCATAACATCCTCTCGAAACCTTCTTTGTAGGCAGTCTTGTCGATATCTTCTTGTGTCTTCGATGTGTTCACAAGTTCATTGTACTATGGTAACAAATTTTATCAAAGGGATCAATATCTGGGTGTCTCTGATATGAATCCATCCCTTTGATGTTTACTTATTAGTATATCTTTCCCTTTTTGAAGGGACTGTGAACCACCTCACTCTAACATCCTAGAGTCATTTTGAAAACCTTTATTGTTACCTTTGTATCGACTGCCATCATTTTATCGATGGGACAAATTGCCCTATCCCATCGATGGATATATTTCCCTTCGATGTTTATTCTGTAGGCTTTGGCATATAGATCAGAAAATCCCTAGGACCCACCATACCGGTTTATCGAAGAGACTCATAAACTAGTTATTTTGACACAATGAAGTCTCTTCGAAGGGAATATGTGACATGTCCTGCCGATGTATATCTATCTCCTCGATGAACCTTTTGGTGTTGTAGTGATATTGAAGGGACTCTTAAATCATCATTTCGATACTCTGTAGTCCCTTCGACTCTTCAAGTACATAATTCTGATTATGTCCCCTCGATCTCTTATTGTTGCTTCGATATACATTATAAAATGTTTATGTCCCTAGATGGTTTATTTCTCGAGTTATCGAAGAGATCCTAAGTATTCTTTTCTCGATATGTAAAGGTGTCTTCAACACAACTTTAATTAGATATTGGAGGGACTCTAAAATGAGTTTCCTCTATGTGGTACTTTCTCATTGATATTGTTCATATTACTTCTTCGAAGGGACATTCAGATGGTTCTTGCTGATATAGTAAAATCTCTTCGATATGATCTTTTTCAATTAGGGTAATGGTGACAAAATTTGAACTTATTAGGGTAATGAATTTTGGGTCAGATAAATGGAGTGTTTTGGATGAGAAAATTCTAAAATGATAGGTTTAGGTGATTGGATTATGTTGGGAAAAATGGATTTTTTACTAAAAAATTTTAGGCTAAATTTTAGTCCTAACACTAGGTCGGCGCTTTTGACTACAAATCAGTGCTTTTGTACATAGATCACTGCATTTGCCTATACATCAGCACATTTGCTCTGTTCTGGAGCACATTTGCTTTGTTTTAGGATGCATTTGCTCTAGTATAATCTTTTCATTCTATTCTAGGGGCGCATTTGCTCTGGTATAATCTTTTCATTCTATTCAGGGGCACATTTGCTCTATTCTGATGTGCATTTTCTCTGTTTTGTGGCACTTTTGCCTATGAAAGAACCCTTCAAACTTCAAATGGTCATAACTTTTGCAATCATATAAAAAATTATTGAATTTTTTTTAAATTACATAGAAAATCATAACGAATCTATTGGTGCCATCTAATTTGTTGTATCTTCACATCTATTTCTTTGTTCTTATAGTTTTATCCTTTTTTGAGCTAACACTTGTTTGTAGGTTCGCTTGTCAAAAGCTAAAATCTATCAAATTACTAACAAATGTGGTGCAAGTTTTCACTTGTCAAAGATTATCATTGAAAGTTTGTGTTTACTTTATTTGGTGAACTTGGTTGTGACTTGAGGTGTGTGTATGCTCTTCCCTTGCCGTAGCTTAGTGTGATCTTGGGAATCAAAAGCACCCTTTAGCCGCTTTCATTTTCACACCACACTTTGCTTTCTAAGGGTAAATTAATCTTGTTTATGTGAATCAAGTGTGTGTATTCTCTCCTCTCGCACCATTAGGTGATCTTAAGGATCAAAAGCACCTCTTGGTTTCACTTTTGTCACGCAAGGACCCAAGTTGTGTATGCTCTTCCCTCACATTGCAAAACAATCTTGGGAATCAAACGCACTTCGAATACATTCCCATTAGGAGAAATGCTTGGGGATTTCATCACCCAAGGGATAACCTCAATCATGTGTCTGGCATGGTATATCAAAGGGGGAGAATGAAAGTTATGTACCTCAATCTAGTCATCATCATGTCTAGCACAGCCTTGGGGCCCCATGTGATTCTAGACACAAGGTGAAGAGATCGTTTGAGCTCTTGCTCCGGTTTCATGCTTGTAAATGGACTAGTGTTCACGGATTGAACCCCACGTACCTTGTGTATATAGGGGGCACGCTTATAGAACTTGTACAAGCCTAGTTTAAGACCCTTCGACCATCATATCTTGTGGTGCATTGCTACTGGGGAGGAGAAGTGCTCACATGTACCTCCATCTGTTGAGATAGAGCTAACTTTGGGCAAGGCTTTTTGCCTCCAAGGTAAGGGGTGTATAAGTGGTACATGACCTTGCATTCCCTAGCTATCCAATCACATGTAGATGGTATTAATGGGATAGATGTCGCTATTGTGAGTCCACAAGATTTGACACACCTACTTGAGTAAATTAGGTTTGTGCATGTGTTTGGTGTGTGTGTTCTTTATGTTAAACTTGTAATTATCCACTTCATCCAAAACATCTAAACTTTTTGCATGCATTTTATCCATCTTAGGGTCCATAGTTCAATTTTGAGAGGGTCTTAAATTCCAAGCTTCTTTGTCAAAAGGTTGATTTAATTGAGATCCAAATCCATATCCCAAGTCACATCTATTATCAATCAAACATACCAAATCCAAGTCATCACATCCTAGTCCCAAAACCTTATATCTTAGTCTATCTTGTCCAACCCCATCATCTAGTTTATCCACCAAGTCAAGTTGTCCTTTGTAACATCCTCTTTCATCCATACAATTGAGATTAAGCCCTTGATCAAGACCAATCATCTTTTAATCCATCATATAATCCAATCAAATCTTGCTTAAGTATGGTCTAACTTAAGTATAGAAATATATCCTCGTCCAATCTAATAGGGTCTTGTATCTTGATCTTAATCCCAAATCTAATCCTCTTCATCATATATCAAGACCACTCACATCTATCAATCAACATCATCCCTAATCTTATCCTCCAAATACCAAACCATTCATAATCAAACCCAAGATCTCCAACCAATCAATCTTTAGTCACATCATCAAGATCTCTAAAATCTTTTCCACATTCCAAACTTGCCACATCATCATTTTATGCCCCTATAACTAGGTCACGTGCTAAGAAGACATTGGAGCCTCATATAGAAACTCAATCCACTTCACTTCATGATGCATCTCATCACACAAGTGTGCATGGAAGTCTTGATGATCAAGTTAGATACTCCCTTGGCTTCATGGAATCTCTTAGAAATGAAGGGACTCACCCTAAGATGCAACTATTTTCAAAGCCTAGTCCCAACACCACATGTGAACATGAATATGATCCCGATCAACCTAAGCTTTCACCCAAATTCATAGATTTCCTCAAAAACCTGTAGCATAAGGATTTTTTCATACAATTTCTCTTAGAAGAAGGGGGGAAACTTCCTCCACACCTTGCAACAAAACTCAAAGATTTTGCCCATCATGGTCCTTCATCACAACCCATCATAGAAAATCTACAAGACCATCAATAAGTAGGTGACATTTCCTTCCTACCTCCACCTCCCTATGATCCTAATTCAACCCATGCCTATCAATTAGGCCAATCTTCATCACTGATGCCACAAATTTCCATCTAGGACGTCTCATCAATACATTCCTATGCTTTCCACTTCGTTACAAACTTCACTTCCACCTGTTTCTATTCCTCAATACACACTCACAATTCCATCCACATCCCATCCTAACCAATCTAACCCATCAATACCTCAAATTCAACCACAACCCATCTATTCAACTGCTTCACCTCAACCCAATACATCTCCACTCAACTCATCACATACCACCTACCAACCAAATCCTTTGACCACTCATCCCATGACCTCACATACCATCATGTAATCCTTGTCACTTGGACCTATCAATTCTACCGTACCTCCATCACCTACACCACCTCTTGTGAGACTCCCTTGGATCATACGTTGCAAGAGATGCAAAAAGCCATACAATGATTAGAAATTGGGACTCAACACAAACATTTTAAATTTAAAAATTTATGTCCCTATCCTCTTAATCAATCTATTATGGCAACTCCTTTTCCCCCAAACTTTGAAATTCCCAAGTTTGACAAATATAAAGGAAAAGGATATCCTCGGGATCATATCAAACAATTTTTCATGGCTTGTCAAGAGGTGTCACATTATGATGTTTAACTATTAGAACTCTTTCCACTAAGTTTGGTGGGACAAGCCTTAGATTGGTTTCATCATCTCACTCCCAATACTGTCAAAACATTTATTGACTTATCCAAAAAAATTATTTCCCATTTCTCCTATGATGTTGAACATGAACTTAAAATGTTAGATCTTTGTAATGCCAAGCAACATAATGGACAAAGCTTTGACTCCTACCTAGAATAGTGGATAGGGCTTGCAATTTGAATCCCATGGTCAATTCCTAAGAAACAATTGGTCACCATATTTATCCAAAACCTTAATCAAGAAATGACCTTTCATCTTCAAATCCATTGTCTTTCCACCTTTGATGAGATCATTGAGAAGGGTGTCAACATTGAAAAATCCATTATAGCCAAAGATTTGCTCAAAACCCATACCAAGGACAATGCTCAAATGAATGATAAATTTAAACCGTGGGCCAAGAATAAACATGTGGTTAGTGATGGTGTTACCGATGCAAAGAACATCCAAATAATGCAGTCCCTCCAAAACAATGTGCAAAATGTCCTTAAGATTAGTACCATTACTCTTCCCGAGAGACAATTTCAACCACCCTCCAATCTAAGATGTCACTTTACTGACTTAAGGGAACCTATTGAGATGGTATTTCTAAAGTTGGTGCAAGCAAATATGGTCTCATATCCTATCACTAAACCTTTTGATGACAACCAACCTAAGCTTGCATGGTATAATGAGGAGTATTGTAGTTATCATCATGTCCAAGAACATTCTATAAACAAGTGTATGAGGCTCAAACATTACCTCCAAGATCTTGTTGATGAAGTCAAATTAGAAGTAACCCCCAAGTCCTCATCCAATGATCAATTGGGTATTTATCAAGATCCTTTTCCAAACCACGGATAATCCAATTCATCCTCCACCCCAATCCAAACCAATCCCAAAATAATCATGCAAACAATGTCTACTATAATAAAGTACCTTGCAACTATGACTCCGTTGTAGGGTGTATTGACTATGATCCCTCACAAGTTGCTATCGTAACCATAAAAGCCACATCTCTTGAATGTGTTGTTACAACAAGACATGGAATGATTACTATCCCTCATGCCTCATCTTCCTCATCTTCCCAACCTTCTCATTACAATATCCTAGACCACCTTGGGAAGACATCCACACAAATATCCATCTTGGACCTTCTCAAGGCATCCCCCATCCACAAATCCATATTGGAACGAGCCCTTCAAGACTCCCAAGTCCTGTGTGATATTGATCCTGACCAATTCCAAGATCTTGTGAGTCATCTTTCATCCACTTACCAACTTTCCTTTAGCCATCATGATATGCCTCCCATTGATCCAACTCATAATAATGCCCTTCACATAGAGGTCTTGATTGCTAAACACAAGCTTAAGTGTGTTCTTTTGGATAACGGATCTGGCTTGAATCTATGTACCTTGAGATTAATAAAACAATTGGGATATTCAACAACTAACTTAGAGCCATATGTTATTACCATCAAAGCATATGACAATGTTGAGAGAGATTCTGAAGGAACCATATGTCTTCCCATCTAAGTGGGACTTGTCCTACATCACACTACATGCCATGTTGTTGATCTTGACCTTCCATATAACATTCTACTTGGTCGCCCATGGATCCATGCTATGCAAGTTGTCCCTTCCACCTTTCACCAATGTATAAAATTACCCCAAAATGGTGTATAGGTCACTATTCAAGTGGATCACCGACCTTTTGAATATTGTCGAGCCATGGAAGTTTCCCATCATAAGAATAACGTTTGTCCTAATAATGATATTGCCACTAAGGACACATCCTCTTCATCATACATCCATCCAAATAATCTTCCATCCAATCCATCTTCCCAAGATCCTAAATTCACAAAGGTCAAGATCATTGACAAAGGTTGTGGAGAATATGAGCTACACAATGCCTTTCATGTGGGGCAACTACCTTTATCTCCACGATCTTATGGATTAGGATACATGCCTCTTGGTTTGGAAACCAAGGATCCTCTTGTTCCCTCTACAAGTCTATATGACCCCTCTAATGTCATTAAAAGTACCATCAATGCCTTGTCTAAAGACCTTGACATTTCATGCCTATTCCATGACCATTCCATCCATGCCATTGAATCCTCATTACCATCTCTTGCCTCCATTTCTCAGGACCAACAAAATACACTATCTCATGATACCTATCAAAATAATGGACTAAATCTTGAGTTCCTTAGTCCTACAAGTCTAAAAGAAAACAAGCGTAAAAATAATAAAGCATTGGACTCAAAATATCAAAATTATGTTATATCTATCTTTGGGGTATCAAAAGTGAAAGAAAAAACCCTAGCATCACAAGAGTATGTCCTTCAAGAAAAGCAAATAAATTTACACATAAAAGGAAATCCAAAGAAGCACCATAAATCTATGTTTACTCTTGAGATTATTGGTCCTATACCACCTTCATTCCATAATCACATCCTCCCATCACACTTAGCCCATAATCAACATAAGGCATTCATCCCCCATGCTCATACCCATAATCAAAGAGGCTGTGATGGTTCCCATTTATGTTTCCTAAACATAGTAGAGGCTAATCTTGCACTCACAGAGGTGCATGATGCTATATGCGGTGACCCTACCTAGTGGTATTGTCCTTGCAACAATGAATCTTCAACTTGGTTCAAGTTTATATCACTTAGCTACTCTTGATGGTCCAAAATTGGATGAACTTCCCAACGTCATCCCTTTCTAATGACTCCATGCTTAGTTTGTCACAATATCCCAATTATCAAAAAAACATCAAAATAGTAAAGAGAAATAATCCGTCCTATGGTAAAAACCAGTTTTTGTGGCACCTTGGATAAGTACCATGGTGAAAACCTGGTTGCAAGCACCATGTGTATAAGCCAAATCTCGTTATCTTTTAGGTCCTTTCCATATCATCCCATCCCCTCAACATATCTTAGTCTTCCATCACACCCATCTTGTCTCCCCACCCTTGACATACGCCAGGGGCAGTGGATTGTACTTTGCTTTGGACTTAGTTTCCTTGGTAAATCTTCCTTATGATGGGTACATCTCATTGCCTTTCTTCTTGATGAGCTTCATACACTTGCATGTTTCATGTGCTTTCACGTATGGTGATATCACGTCTTTTATCTTGCACCTATGGCATTCACATCCCTAAACTCTACCCTCCATCCCATCCACTACCACTACACCTTCATCCATCCCATCCCATTCAACCATCCCATAATAAAACAATCCCATCAAAACACAAAAACACAAAAAAATCAAAACATCTAAAAATCCAAGCAATAATCCAAGTGCAAGTCATCCTTAATCCATACCAATCTAGTCAAGAAATCTAGTCAAATCATTTAACAAGAATCCCTTGGTTTTGTTCCAATTTTATTGTCAACCTACTCAATCAATCAAACATCACCATCATCATCGAGATATATCGTTCCCTAATTCTCATGTTGTTCTTGAGATATATCATTCCCACAACACTATCCTTATCCATCATCAATCCATCCATCAATTAATCAATCATCAGTTTTCAGCTTGGCAAGGGCAATCACCTTGTTTGTTTTTGCATCATTTATGCATGCTTGCTTGATTGCTTTTGTTTGTTTATCATTTTATCTTGCATTTGCATCAAGTCCTTGCAACATATTGCTACAAATGACATCATGGTCTTCCATATCATGGTGCCCAACGGCATATGTTTGCTCATGACCCTTTGTCTTTTTGAGTTAGTCCTTTCATGCACACGACACATCATCACCCTAGTCTCTATACCTTGGTGCATAATGTCTAGTGCTATATCAAACTACATGGTTGCTCACCTAATGCAACATAACATATTATTCATCTATTTCATCCCTCCATTCACTTTCCTCTATCTCCTTAACCAATCAATTTCGAGAGCATACTCATGTTCTTCAAACCCGCCTATCCTCTTGAGGGGGCATCCCATCCTTACATCATTCCTCCTCGTCACTCCTTCAAGTGGTTGGGGCATCCTTTTCCAATCTTCCATACCTTATCTTCTTTAAAATGATGTTACTTCTCTCAGTCGTAACATCATCTCAAAGAGGGGCAAAATGTAGACACCTAAAATTGTCCATATGTCAACTTGCAACACAGTTGTCCTAGGCCCCTCTCATGTCCCCTTCTATCACCTAGTTAATTAAATAAATTACTTTGATTTAATTAATCCCTTTACTGTAATTTTCAAATTAATTAAATAAATTAGATTTATTTAATTAATCCACTCTTATCCCTTTTAGCTAAATTACTTAAATAAATTATATTTAATTAATTTATCCTCTCACATCATCCTTCTCCAATAATTAATTAAATAATTCTATTATTTAATTAATTATTTTTTGTTTGTCTTCATCCTCATCTCCTTGCCACAAACAATAAATGAGGCACAAAAGTCAAACTAAGTTTTCATCTCAACCACCCATCTCATACTACATCTCTCAATCCTAGCCATTCACATAAGGATGCCCTATAAGCTTCTATCTTTCACCTCTTAATCTCTACCATCCATTTCATATTGCACCTCTTAATCTTAGCCATCTATTTCTACCTCTTAATCTCAGCCATCCATTGTACCTCTTAATCCTAGCCATCCATCCTATCATCCAAGAATCTATAAATCAACCCTCAACCAAGCCATTATCACCCACAATTTGAAGGTAAAGTTATGTTATCAATGTGAGCAACCAACATATCAAAGCATTATCAAATATCATTGGAGCATATCTATCATTTTCATTGCAACAAGGGCTATTAGGGTAAATATTGTTTGTTGTTTCTATTTCATTACTTTATCTCTTGAGTTATGTTGAAAATGGAATAAGTACTTTGAAGCATATTGTTCCTTTATTTTAATTCCATACTTCTGCCTACACATTAGGTATGCTAGTTATATAATCTTCTAATTCATAAACATTCTATAATATTAGGTTCAAATCAACTACTACCTATATTAAATTATTAAAAAAGATTCAAATATTAATTCATATATATGTTTTGTTATTTTTAGTATAAATTTAATCCTAATATATTAGAAATCAATTATTATCTATATTTTTTTCCGATGAAATTGGTCTTGGGGCCATATCATATATTAAACCAAAAAAATTATATTGTTATGGTTGCTCTAGTATAAAGGGCCTGCTATCAAAAATTCCCTAGTGGAGTGTCACTCTACTTAAACATCATCCATTTCAATGGTCAAACAATCAATAGTAATTTTACAACTCATCCACAACAAAAAGTGGTAAATACTTGTCTTATTTTTATTGGCCAAAATTGATCTTTGAATGTTGAAGTGGATGATATTTAAAAATAACCAAGACGTGTAAGATTCACAAAAAAACACGTAGAGGTGCCTAACAAAAGCCTCCTATAGACACTACTGATACAATTTCCAAACTGTTAACTGTAAACTACCTATACTAATAGTACTATAAGCATCTATAGCATAGTCTCATACTACAAACCACATCTTAACCTTGCTGCTCAAAATCTTATTCCTCTTTGTTGTTTGTGGTGTACTCCTCCAAGACAAGGGTCCAATCTACTCTCGAGGATGGCACAACTCCGGTGGCATATTTTAAAATTCAAACCCCCACTTATCATGTTTTTTGCAGAGAGCATCATTAAACCCAACGACGGAGATAACAAATGGAATCCATTGACCAATCAAGGCTACATTGAACACTAGCCAATATTTTGCTCCAAGATGAAAACCAAGATATGTACCAGCATCATCCAAGATAGTTCTGAGTCCCTGACGCCACCGAGGCCTAATCAAAGACTCGGACATAACCTGAATCACCTCCTTTGACTCTCCTGCTTCTAATCGATCTATGAGAAGCCAAATTTGGCTCAAAATCCTATTGATCTTCCAATTTGGTGTCCCCTTTTTTCTAATGGCATTAACGATAACCATGGAGTCTCCTTCCACTTGCACTTTTTTCTAATGGCATTAACATACTTGCAATCCCAGAAGAAGTGCTCGAGCCTCTGCTTTATTATCCATTCCATTCACTAGCCCCTTTGAAGTTGGTCTACCAGAATTCCTTCATGATCTCTAAGTACTTTAGCTGGCTCTAAAGTGTATGAGGTTTCCTCTCAAGGGGCTGTCAAAGTTGAGCTTACACTAGCCTTCTGGTGGGGCAATCCAACATATTCCAGTCCCTAGACTTGGTGGTGGATTAATCCGACCTACTATCTATATTAAATTATTAAACTTTTTATAAAATATTAATTCATAGTTTTGTTATGTTTAGTATATATTTAGTCCTAATATATTTTATATATTTTTTTTCTTTCTATTTTTTCAAAAAATAAAAATATATTAAGAAAAAGTCATTTACAGATTATAATATGAAGATTTTCAAATGGTAAGAGCCATCAATAAGGTCAAAAGAAAGAAAACCCAAAGAGGTTTTGGAATATTCCAATAGATAATCTTAGAGATAGCCTTCCAATCAATGAAACAAACATAAATCATGACTCATAAGAACAACAAGTGAGGAAGTTCAAGTTTGAGTATTATGAAGAAATTACAAAGATTTATCAAAAGACTCCATTCAGAGACATTCCAATTGCAGTTCACATCAATTTTTATATTTATTTAGTATATTAAAAAGATTAATTTTTAGATATAAATATAAATATTTATAAAATTAAATATAAGAACTTATTTTTAGTATTAAAAGTTTTCATAAATATTTTAATTAGAATGAGTTTTTAAGATTTGAGGTGTATGTATATTTAGTTATTTTAAGATGTTTCTATGAGTTATTTTTACATAGAATTTTTGTCTTTTTTTTTTGGTAATTATTTAAGGTAGAGGCATTTAACATGCAAACAGTTTCTTTTTCTTATAACAAATATTTGTAGGTATTTACATGTTATTAGATTTATTTAACTTGTGTAATGGAATAAATCATACTTACATAAATATTTAGGTTAATTAAAAAATAAAATAATTAAATAATCAATCAACCTAGACCTAAGGAGTTAGAATTGGAAAAATAAATGTAGAATCAAATGTATAGAACTTAAATAAATTAAATGTGATATTTCATTGGATTTTGAATGGTGGAATATGTCAATTGAAGAGGCCAAGAACTAATTCACCAATATACTAGAATTTTAGAGCTTGGTTAGATGAACATCTCAGAATATGTAAATTGATTGTGCTATGTTTTGGTTTAGATCTATGGATGTGGAATTGATCTAGCACATGAAAATGAACCTAGACACACATAAGTGAATTGACAAGGAATAGACAATTATAATAGGTTTTCCTCAGCTTGTTGTACATGTGGGAACTTGCTAAATAATGATCATATTCTCCTTAGCTAAACCCCTAAGTAGATTGATTCAAAGGTTTTAGAACAATGATCAAAGGCAACAAACAAGCATGCAATATGCCTAAGATGATGCAATTAGGATGATGCTGCATGTTAAAATATGTAAATTGATTTCTCCTTGGAATATGTAAATTGATTGTGCTATGTTTTGGCTTAGATCTATGCATGTGCAATTGATCTAGCACATGAAAATGAATCTAGACCCACATAAGTGAATTGACAAGGAATTTCCAACTATAATAGGTTTTCCTCAACTTGTTGTATAGGTGGGGACTTGCTAAATAATGATCATATTATCCTCAGTCAAACCCCTAAGTAGATTGATTCAAGGGCTTTGGAACAATGATCAAATGTAGCAAACAAGCATGCAGTATGTGTAAGATGATGATGCAATTAGGATGATGCTAATATGATGCTCTCACAAATAAAGAATTTAAATCCAATAACATAGCACACAAATGGGCACTAGGTTGACTCACAATGACTAGTGAAAAGATCAACAAGATTTAAATTTGAATTCTAAACTTTAAAAGTTCAAGGTTCAAATCTACAACTGCAAAAATTACTTGCATCAATTACACACCCATAGATCTGATCCGAGGTGGAAAATAGGAGATCTAGGGATTAGGAGTGACTTCTATGGATGAGTGATAATGGGGATGGGATCAAATAAGGTCACGAACCAATTTTCATGCAATAATATGCCACTTGTAGACTTATTATTACATAAAGGACACGCTAATTGAACCTATGATCATGCCACTATTTGGCACTCTATGCTCACAAATACAAGGAACCTACAGTCATAAGGTGCTAAATACTAGCTCCTATTATGTAACCCCTAAGGTAAGGATCTCTAATTCTCCATGCTTTCATAGAAATTCAACAAGTTTTGATTGATTGTCTATAACAATTTAAGTTTTCTTTGGTTCATAATTACTTGTGCATGCTTTTTGTCTTTCTATATTTTGGGAAGTAAAAAGAGAATTTCCACATTTGTACTCGATTCATTCATGTGACACGTCTATCTATCTTCTTCTATTCCCTCAATTCATTTGTTCCAATTCATTCACAACCACTTTTGCTAACAAAAGGCCCTACAAATTGCTCACACAAAGCAATACAATAATTATTTCATCAAACATGACTAGAGTCTCTCCCCCAATGCTAGAAACTAGATGGTTAATAAGATTTAATTCATTTTACTCTCAATCCCCTTTTTTCCTTGGTTGCATACCATTGTAGAAACATGTTCTATTCACATGCTTTTTGGGGAGAACCTTTTATAGTGAAGACTTTTGTGTTTCATAACACAATCACAATCATATAGCATCAATGGTTTCTCTATATTCAACCCACAAAATTAGATTAATCATTGTTGTACCAAACTTTAAGGAGACAAGTCAAAACTTGAACAGTACCTCCAAATGATATTTTGAAAATTGGGTCTTTTCCCAAAATTATTCAAAATGGTGTCTATTATGAAATGGATGTCCTGAAAATTTAGAAATTAGTGGGATTACTTTCTATTAAACATTCAACAACAAACTTGTTACACTTAAATTATCATTAACAAGATTTCTTGATTTAGTTTGTGGTGGGAAACTGGAGGACAACTTCACATGTAAGCAAAGTTATGGAGCTATATCAATGCATGAGAGATGTATTTATAGTGGCAAGCTTGTAATGTGGAAGTGTTCTTATAGTGCCATGGCCAAGGTGAAGTAAAGACATGACAAAAGTATGACTAATGTTGTCATTTATTCATCAATTGTGTATGATACATATTTACAAAGAATATGACAAGGAAAGTTAGTTCCTATGACCAAGTAGAGAATACATCCACCTAATTTTCTATGGAGACTTTAGAGTACAACCATAATAGGTTAGCTAGTCTAACTAGGTTATCTAGTAGGATGACTTGTTTACAAGATGTAGAGTGTGTTGTATTTATACAATTAGCTATTAGCTAAGCCTTCCACAATATGTTGACAAGTGTCGTGTGTATGGTACACTTTCCATGTGGCTAGGAGCATGCTAGATGTTGGATCCATATGGTGTTAGTTGGATGGCATGATCATGTGGTGTAGTGTGACCACATATTAGACTCATGGAGACAAACTAATCATATCTATGCAGATGCATGTGCATCCATGTGAAAAGTTGCACATGATGCTTAATGTACCTAGGGATATGGTATTAGGGTGTATTAGATAGTACTAAATAAATGTGAGTAATAAATAAAGGTGTGGGTGCTTATGCTTTGTGTAGGCACCTAAAATCATCCCAATACCATATTGACATCATCCTACTTAAGCCTATTCCCTACTAACGTTCTCATCATCATTAATTAATTAAATAATTTATATTATTTAATTGATATATTTTGCTACTAATCGATTAAATAATTATACTATTTAATTAATTTAGTTCACCATTAATTAATTAAATCATTATATTATTTAATTAATCTAGTTCATCACAAGTCGATAAGGGCATGGTGCATTGGTTAAAAACTTGGTCTTACTATCACACCACCAAGGTTCAAACCCCTGCTAGGCCGTTGTGCTCATAGGCCTTGTGCCTTCACTAGGCCACTGAGCTTGTGGGTTTAGACTACCTATGTTAAAGCAAGAAAGGTGATGATACCTTAGGAAGAGGTCCCTCGATAGTGGCCTCTCTAGCTCAAGCCAAGCTAAAAATTCTAGTGTTTACCATAAAAAAATCTAGTTCATCACAAACTAATTAAATAATTTTTATTTAATTAGTTTAACTCAACCTCACATCTAAATTATTTAATTATTTCAATTTCCACCTCACGTGGCTAGTTACTTAAATAATATTTTAGTATTTAATTAATCTATTTTCCCTCCACCATTTCGAAAAACAAATGACCAACTAATTGTTTTTCCCTCCTATTTTTAGTTGCAACTAATTATTTAACTTTTTGTATTTTTAGCCAACTTAATATCATCCCTTCAACTTGAACAAAATAAATCATGGCCATTCATCTCTTGATCCAAGGAAAATCCTCTCATTCATTCTCCATCATTGATCTCCCAAAAAAATCCTTATTGTTCATCTTCCCTCTCAAAAAAATATAAGTAAATCTTCAAAGCTTCAAAAATTTCATGAACATGAAATCATAGGTACGTGTTGCCAACATTCTGAAGCAATCTTGTTGAGCAACCACATCCCAATCCATTGAGCAAATCCGCTTGTAACAAATGGAGTTCATATTTGGTAACTTGTTTTGGATAAATTTTATTATTTGAATTTCAAATTTAATTTATGCTCTATCTTGATGTTTGCATTTAATAGAAAAAAATTTGTTTAAATTTCATTTTCTAGTTTATTTCTAAATTTGGTGCTTACATTTTGGCTTTGCATTTGATTTGGAATAAAAAGTCTTTTGTTTACATTTCATTTTTGGCATAACTTAGAATTTGGTGCTTACATTTTGGCAGTCACCAAAATGTAAGCACCAAATTCAAAAATAAGTCAAAAAACCAAATGTAAACAAAAATCTTTCTATCCCAAATCAAATGCAAACCTCAAGATAGAGCATAAATGCAATTTGAAATTCAAACAATAAAATTTAACCAAAACAAGTTACCAAATACGAACTCCATTTGTTGGAAGTGGATTTGCTCAATGGACCAACAAGATAGCTTCAAAATGTAGTTAGCATGTACCTATAATTTCACATTGATTAATTTTAGAATCTTTGAAGCTCCATTTATAATTTTTTGGAGCTGGGAGGATTAATGGTGGGGATTTGTTTGGAAAATCTACGGTGGAGGTTACTTGAGACAAATTTCTCTAGATTAGGGAGAAGACGAAGGGTGTTGATTTGTTGGTGTGAATGAGGTATATTACCTAACATATTTCCCTATTAGGTCCTATTCACACTAGTTTGCTTAAGTTTAGTGTGAACAAGGTATATTACCTAACTGATTGACCCTATTAGTTCCTATTCACACTAGTTTACTTAAGTTTAGTGTGAACGAGGTATATTACCTAACCGATTTCCCTATTAGGTCCTATTCACACTAGTTTACTAAAGTTTACTTGAGCATCTTTAGTTATTTACTTTTTGTGTCTCATGTTATATGATTAAGACACTTCTCATAATCCTATGTTGTCATATTTCAATTACCTTGCCAATATAAGTAAGGTCCCTTATGTACTTTATGTATCATAATATCATTTTGCATACATAATCAAGTAATTCATCCTCTTGCTACTCTCTTGTGAAAGGTTATT
Source organism: Cunninghamia lanceolata (assembly GCA_027924645.1). Classification (NCBI taxonomy): domain Eukaryota; kingdom Viridiplantae; phylum Streptophyta; class Pinopsida; order Cupressales; family Cupressaceae; genus Cunninghamia; species Cunninghamia lanceolata. The sequence continues at coordinate 9,222,492 of BSBN01000246.1, forward strand.
TCTAGTTTTATAGGTGATCCTAAAAGCTTGAGTCCCTTGGTGACTCTTACATGGTATCAAAGCTTCAAATTTGCAAGCTCCTTCTTACATATGAGAGTGATTCAAGCATAAGATTTTGCTAGATGCATTTTAGGCAAAAAGGACCCACCATTGAGTCCAAAAGGTGTAAAAAACCCTATTTTCATATAAGACACTTTATATTTTGACATAAAATTTTTTTGACTATTTTTTTACAAGTAGAGTTTAAAAATATTCTCCACAATGATCCATATGAAATCCATATAGATTCGTGTGATCATATCAGTCAATATCAGTTCTACAAATCTACAACATATTCATAGGAATATTCTATCTACATCATCAAAGGGTACAATCTATGTTATTTATATGGTTCTATGTGTCATCAATCGTATAGTTTGCATGGCAAGATTTCATTCGTTGGTGGGTTGTACATTTTCTACTGTAGGTGACATCATCAGTAGATCTCGTTGTGCAAGGTTTATTTTTAAGTCAAGGTCATATTGAAGATCGAGCATTCTAGTTTTCAAGTGGAGGTTTTTCAAATCAGTCAAAGCTCGTGGTTCTGCCATTTGAGGCTAACAGTCACAACTGGCCCCATAAGGGCTTATCCCGACAGGTAGTGCTCCCCGTGCTACCACCCTTTTTTAGCGACTTTGCCCGATCTTTTCCAGTGATGGTGTGACCACCAATCGTCACTCCACCACATCACAACCCATCCACTGCCCAATCTTGTCTTCGAACTAGCCCAACCACCATCATACTGCCAAGGAGCCTTTAACCAGCCTTCACCCAAGAGCCTTTAACTAACCACCTTTGGACTCATTTGGATTTCTAAAGGAGGTATTGGTTTTCTTTTTGGCATATTTAGGGTAATAGGTGTTAGAAAGATAACTCTGAGCACTTTCCAATGGTGCTGATATTTTTTTCTAGATTTTGTTGCTGGTGAATTTGTATTGTTGTTTGAAGGTTAATCATCCATTTTAGCTTCCGAGCTAATAATTTTTGCCCAGAATTTCCATTTTTGAAAAAAAAAAGCATTGGAAAGGTAATGAAGAGGTCTTCTCAACCATCCATATAAGTTTTCTAGATTTAGCTCAAGGTATATTTTATTCATTTTGTTGGTTATTTACATTCTGGTTGATATCTTGGACATTTTTGGCATATGGAAAGGTTATGTTTTCTTGGGTGAACTTCATTTATTAGCATTGATATGTATTAGATGTTTTGATCTCTAATTTTGAGGTATTATGGGGTTTTCTTATTCATCCTCCTATGGTAACCCTGAATAAAGGCAATTATGAGTCTTGGCAAAAATGCATCCTAACACATCTTAGGTGGCTTAATCTTTTACCTTATTTTTATGGACTCATTCCTGAACCAGATACAATTAAGAGGATATCTGCATAGAGAAATAATATTGATCATGACCATGGCTTAAAAAAAAACCCTATATAGTGAGATCTACTGATAACGTGACCTACAACAAAAATGTATAACCCACCAACGAATGAAACCTGCCATGCAGACTATACGACAAATGACATAGAGAATCATATAAATGACATAGACTGTAGCCTTTGATTATGTAGGTAGAATATTCCTCTGAATATGTTGTGGATCTATAGAATTACTACCGACTAGTATGACCATATGGATTTGTATGGATTTTGTATGGATCATTCTGGAGAATATTTTCAAACCCTACAAAAATGGCCACATTTTTTTTTGATGTCAAAATATACAGCGTCTTATATGAATATAGGGGGTTTTGCACCTTTTGGACTCAATGGTGGGGTCTTTTTTGTCCAAAAATGCATCTACCAAAAGATCCTACTTGAATCACTCCCATATTTAAGAAGGAGCTTGAAAATCTAAAGCTCTGATACCATGTGAGAGTCACCAATGGACACAAACTCCCAAGATCACCTACAAAATTAGAAATAACCTTCCACAAGAGAGTAGCAAGAGGATGAATTACTTGATTATGGATGCAAAATGATATTATGATACGTAAAGTACATGGGGAACCTTGCTTATATATGCAAGGTAATCAGATAGGACAACATAGAATTATGACAAGTGTCTTAATCATATGACATGAGACACAAAAAGTAAGTTGACTAAAAATTAAAAAAATCATAAAGAATTAGTTGCAACAAAAAATAAAAGGGAAACAAAATTAGTTGGTGAACTATTTTTAGAAATGGTGGAGGGAAAATAGATTAATTAAATAATAAATATTACTTAATTAATTAGCCATGTGAGGTAGAAATTTAAGTAATTAAATAGTAAAATTATTTAATTAGGTAAGAGGTTGAATTTAGGCTAATTTAATAATAAATTATTTAATTAGATGTGAGATGAACTAGATTAATTAAATAATATAATTATTTAATTAATTAATGATGGGTTAAACTTATTTAATTAATTAATAATAGACTGAATTAATTAAATAATATAATTATCTAATTAACTAATGATGAGAACATTAGTATGAAATGGGTTTAATTAGGATGATGTTGATAGAATGTTAATATAGTGTTAGGAGTGATGATAGATGAAATATAAGTGTCTACATTTTACCCCTCTTCGAAGCATCATTACGACTAAAATTTGTTGAGACTAAGAGAAGTAACAATGTTTTGAAGAAAAACATTGATGCAGGAGCATCCCTGGTTCAAGAGCAATCTTACATCAACCAAAAATATTTGCATTTTATTTTGTTTCTTTAATTTTCCAGTTCAATACAGTCAGTAGCAATTTTTGTATTTTGGTCTGCATTCTACTGCAGTTTCATTTCAAACCTTGCGGAGCTGGACTTAGCATCTAGACATCATCATGCACATCATATCCAAAATTCATATCATTTGGATCAGTTTTCAGAAAGATATTGCTATCAAAAGATCGACTGTTTTCTCAAAACAAAACATTCAAACAGTCTCAGACAACTAGTAGAAGGAGAAGACTTATGGAGCACTTCCACGACTTGAGCTAAAGACACATCATTCAAGATAGTTTGGGTTTTAGTTGGCCTTCCCTAAGATCCACATGTTGTTTCATTCACTTGCGGAGGAATTCCATATGTTTTGGGCCAACCTATCCGTGTACACACGTTACATCTCTTTCATTAGAGTTTGTAATATGTTTGGCCGACACGGAGGAATCTTGTGATCTGGAGATGATATATATTCATGTAATAGATGCATAGGAAAGTAGTTAATCAACGATAGATAGATCATAAGTTAGATTTTCTTCTATAAGGTGCTTCAAAGCCATATCTTGCGCATATCTTGTAACTAGAGAATCAGGCCCGTGCGCCCTAATCTATAAGCCCGCATGTTTCTGACATGTTTGTATTTTGAATCTATGATATACTGAATGACTAAATTTGCATTTGCATTCTATAATTGAGTTGCTTCCATTGTGTTTACTCTTGCTGCACGGTCTAGACTATTTACTCTGTGGACCCTCCTAATCATGACTACACCAAGTAGTATCAGAGTGAAGTTTGAATCCTTTGGGAGTGAAGTGAGTGAAGTTTGCAAAGGCATTCCATAAGATCTTGCTATGAATAGATCGCTGAATCTGAGGCAAACTACTTGTGTTCTCAACGATCGCTAATTGTGAGGCATTTGTCACCTTGTAGCCCGATCGCCGAATTTGAGGCAGTTACACTTGATCCTAGGAAGAGATGCCGCCAAGGAGAATACCTGTTGTTAGTACTATGGCTGGAAGAATGGATGAGATGATGGAGATGATGAAAACAATGTGAGTTCTCTTGGATGTTGTTGAAGAAGATCAAATAAGAGGACTTTCACCTTGACCTAATGTTGAAAGCGATGATGATGAAGAATTTCAATCCGCTAATCAAAATGAAGAAACCCTAGAAGAAGAAGAAGAATCAGATCAAGTGAAGATGCTAAGATATATTTCAAAGATTGGAAAAAGACCTAGAGTGGATGTACCAAACTATATTGGCAATTTGAATCTTGAGGAGTTGATTGATTGGATAAATGACCTAGAAGAATAGAAGAAATTGAAGATCTGGAGAAGGTGAAATTTGCAAAGACTAAGTTGAAAGGACATGTTGTTATTTGGTGGAAAGAGGTTCAGTTGGATAGAAATAGAAGAGGAAAAGAAAAGATTACAAAGTGGGATAGAATGGTGACAAAGTTGAAGAATCAATTTATACCTGCTGACTATGAGTTGGAACTATTGAAGAGATTGCAAAACTTGAGACAAAAGGAGAAATCTATGAAGGAGTACACTGAAGAATTTCATAAGATGATCATAAGGACAGGACATAGTGAAGCAAGCAATGAGAAAGTGGTAAGATACATCAATGGATTGAGATTGAACATTCAAAAAGAACTGAGTTTAGTGAGGATGACAACATTGGAGGAAGCATATCACTTTTCCTTGAAAGTTGAAGAAAAGTTGAACAAGAAGCATGAGCAGAGACAGAGAGGTAGAGGAGGTAAATTTTAGAGAGGTAGAATATTTTCTGGAGGAGAAAGATCATTTGTGGAGCAGAGAAAACAAGATAACACATTCAAAAAGGAAGACAGAGATAGCAGTGCATACCAGAGAGATGATAGAACTTTCTACTGCAGAGGAAACCCTAATTCATATTGGAGTGAAGGATATAGAAGAGATGGAAGAGGACTTGATAAAAGAACATTTAGAGAAACATGTTTTAAGTGTGGAGGTGAAGGACACAAAGCATTTGAGTGTCATCAAGGAAGTACAAGCAAGAAGACAGAGAATAGTGGAAGAACAACCTATGTGCAAGAACCTATTGGATCACCCAGCTCAGTTGGTAAACCTGAGAAAGGAGAATCACTTGTCATGAGGAGAGCACTATTTCAAGTAGAGACAAATAAGGAGCCACCGTAGAGGAAAAGTTTGTTCTGGACTAGATGCAAATCAGGAGGTAAATGTTGTAAGGTTTTAATTGATAGTGGTAATTCTGATAATTTGCTTTCAGAGGAGATGGTGACTAAGTAGAAGTTGGAAAGATTGAAACACCCTAAGCCATATCAGATAGCATGGATTTAGAATGATCATAAGGTACTGGTGAGTGAAAAATGTTTAGTGAAATTTCATATTGGATCTTATCATGATGAAGTATTGTGTGATATTATGCCTATGGATGTATGCCATATATTATTGGGTAGACCATGGTAGTATGATAAAAAAGATATACATGATGGGAGAAAGAATACATACACTATAACATCAAATGGAAAAAGAATTACTTTGATTCCTTTGGAAGATGAACCTAAGAGTGAAATATGTGGGAATACTAGAATCTGTTTGGTAGATGGAAGGAAATTTCTGGATGCTTTGAGACATGAGAATATGTGTTATGCTTTGATTCCTAAGAAGCCTGAAAACCTAAAGATAGAAATTGAAGAATCACAACCGAAGGAGATAACTGAATTGCTGACAGAGTATGAAGACATCATATCAGATAATGTACCTGAAGGATTGCCACCAATCAGGAGTATCAATCATCATATGGATCCTATACCTGGAGCTAGTTTGCCTAACAAAGCAGCACACAAAATGACACCAGCAAAGAATGAAGAATTGATTAGGCAGATACATGAGTTTTTGAGGAAAGGTTTGATCAGAGAAAGCTTGATCTCTTGTGCAGTACCTGCAGTGCTAATACCGAACAAGGATGGAGAATGGAAAATGTGTATAGACTTTAGAGAAATTAACAAGATCACAGTTAAGTATAGATTTCCTTTGTCTAAGATGGATGACATTATGTATTGTTTGAGTGGAGAAAAATATTTCACAAAGATAGACTTGAAGAGTGGATACCATCAGATCAAAATTAGAGGAGATGAATCGAAGACTACTTTTAAGACAAATGAAGGATTGTATGAATGATTAGTGATGCCTTTTGGATTGACTAATGCACCAAGTACTTTCATGAGATTGATGAATGAAGTTTTGAAGAAATTCTTGAGTAAGTTTGTTATTGCATATTTGGATGATATTCTAATTTTTAGTAAGACAAAAGAAGAATATTTGTGGCACCTGAGACAAGTATTGCAGAGACCGAGAGAAGAGAAATTGTTGATAAACATTAAGAAGTGTAGTTTCATGAAGGAAGAATTGGTATACTTGGGATTTGTAATTTCTGAGGAAGGATTGAAGATGGACCTTGAGAAAGTTAGAGCAATTGTGAATGGCCTACACCTAAGAGCATTGGAGAAGTTAGATCATTGCATGGATTAGCTAGTTTCTATTAGAAGTTCATCAGAAATTTTAGTTCAGTATGTAACCCTATGACAGAGACAATGAGAGGTGACAAAAAGGACTTTAAGTGGACATCAGAAGCAGATAAGAGTTTTGAACTATTGAAGTAGAAAGTGACAGAGCAACCTGTGTTAGCATTACCAGATTTCAATAATGTATTTCAAGTAGATTGTGATGCAAGTGGAAATGCAATTGGAGCAGTGTTAAGTCAAGAAGATAGACCTGTAGCATATTTCAGTGAGAAGTTGAATGATGCAAGGAGAAGATATTCAGTTTATGATCAAGATTTCTATGCCATAATTCAAGCCTTGAAGAAGTGGAGACATTATTTGTTTCCTAAGGAATTTGTGTTGTATACAGATCATCAAGCTTTGCAATATTTGAATAGTCAAGGAAAGTTGAATCAGAGACATATGAGATGAGTAGAGTTCATGCAGAGTTATACTTTTGTATTGAAGCATAGGAGTGGAAAATCAAACAAAGTTGCAGATGCATTGAGTAGGAGAAGGAATTTGCTGACAAAGATGAGAGTTGAAGTGTTAGGATTTGAAGAGTTGAAGAACATGTATGAAGAAGATCTTGATTTTGCAGAACCTTGGAAAGCATGTAAAGAACCTATTGTGATAGATAGGAGTAAGTGGTTGGATTATTTCATTCAGGAAGATATGTTGTTCAAAAGAAATCAGTTATGCATACCTAGGAGTTTAATGAGAGACAATTTGATCAAGGAGAAGCACAGTGGTGGATTGGGAGAACATTTTGGCATTGATAAGATAATGGCTTTGATAAGTGAAAATTAATTTTGGCCCTAGATGTATAAGGATGTTAGGAAGTTTGTGCAGAGTTATAGAGTATGTCAAGTTGCAAAAGGAAGTAGTCAGAATATTAGACTTTACAAATCTTTGACAGTACCGGAGAGACCTTGGGAAGACATAAGCATTGATTTCATAATGGGATTGTCAAAGTCACGGAGAGGAAATGATTCTATATTGGTAGTGGTGGATAGATTTTCAAACATGGCACATTTCATACCTTGTAAGAAGACAACTGATGCAGTTCATGTGGCTGACCTATTTTTCAAAGAGATTGTGAGATTACATGGATTACCTAAGAGCATAATTTCAGACAGAGGTACAAGATCCATTGGATACTTTTGGAAGACACTTTAGAAGAAGATGAAGATAGATTTGAAGTTCAGTTCAACATTTCATCCACAGACAGATGGATAGACATAGGTGGTAAATAGAAGTTTGGGTAACTTGTTGAGATGTTTGGTTGGAGAGAAGGCAGGAAATTGGGATCTAATTCTATCACAAGCAGAGTTTGCATATAATAATTCAGTGAATAGGAGCACCGGAAGAACACCTTTTAAGATTGTGATAGGAACTAACCCTAGAGGAGTAGCAGAGTTAAGAGATATCAATATGGAGAACAAGAGGAGTGCAGAAGCAGAAGAATTTGTAGGACACATGGAGACAGTGCATAATTAGGTTAAGAAGCATTTGGAGAAGATGAACATTAATTATAAGGAGCAAGCATATGAGAAGAGAGGACACAAAGAATTTTTAGTGGGAGATGAAGTGATGGTATATATGAGAAAAGAAATATTTCCAGTAGGAACATATAACAAGTTGAAGATGAAGAAGTTTAGACCATGTAGGATACTCAAAAAGTTTGATTCAGGGAATGCATATGAAGTGGAGTTACTAGAGACATTGGGTATAACACCTATTTTCAACATTGCAGACCTATATCAATATCATGAAGCAAAGTTTAGTGACAACATTGAAGACCATTTGCAGAAGTAGTTACCACAACAAGCATCAAAGCAGATTGAAGACATCTTGAATAGCAGAATTGGAAGCAGTACCAAAGGCAAGGAATACATAGAATATCTTGTGAAGTGGAAAGGCAGACCGGAAGAAGATTCATCTTGGATTTCTTAGGTTGAGGTGGACCGTCTTGGTTTTCCTCTAGCCCTAGCAAAGTGAGGGACTCACTTTTTTCAACAACCCCGGGTGTTTGATGCAGGAGCATCCTTGGTTCAAGAGCAATCTTGCATCAACCAAAAATATTTGCATTTTATTTTGTTTCTTTCATTTTTCAGTTCAATACAGTCAGTTTAGTTAGTAGCAGTTTCTGTATTTTGGTCTACATTCTACCGCAGTTTCATTTCAGACATTGTGAAGCTGGACTTAGCATCTAGACATCATCATGCACATAATATCCAAAATTTAGATCATTTGGATTAGTTTTCGAAAAAATATCACTATCAAAAGATCGACTGTTTTCTCAGAATAGAACATTCAAATAGTCTCAGACAACCAGCTAAAGGAGAAGACTTGTAGAGCACTTCCATGACTTGTGGAGCTAAAAGACACATCATTCAAGATAGTTTGGGTCTTGGCCGACCTTTCTTGAGATCCGCACATTGTTTCATTCACTTGCAGAGGAATTCCATATGTTTTGGGCCGACCTATCCGTGTACACACGTTACATCTCTTTCATTGGAGTTTGTAATTTGTTTGGCTGATGCGGAGGAATCTTGTGATCTAGAGATGATATATATGCATGCAATAGATGCATAGAAAAGTAGTTAATCAATGATAGATAGATCATAAGTTAGATTTTCTTTTGTAAGGCACTTCGAAGCCATATCTTGCACATATCTTGTAATTGGAGAATCAGGCCTGTGAGCCCTAATCTGTAAGCCTGCATGTTGCTGGCATGTTTATATTTTGAATCTATGATATACTGAATGACTGAATTTGCATTTGCATTCTATAATTGAGTTTCTTTCGTTGTGTTTACTCTTGCTGCTTGGTCTGGATAGTTCACTATGTGGACCCTCCTAACCATGACTGCACCAAACATGAACATCATGGTTGGATGGTGAAAAAGTTGTGCTTGGGATTTTAACTAAGGATTTTCTTGATCGGTCGATTGATTAGGTTGGCTTGATCGATTGGATTTTTAATTTAAGATGCCCAAAGCATTTAAGGATGAATTAGGGATGGTGTAGAGGTGACCCCTCGAGGGGGAAGGTAGGTGTGGAGAATGTGGATGGGCTCTCGAAAATAGAGAAAAGGATAAAAAAGGCTTGGTCAAAATGGAAAGGGAAAGGAGGGCTAAGAAAAAATGGAGGGTAGGGGTGAAGAATAGGTGTTGGCCACCTTGGGTAGTTAGAGAAATATTGTATGAGTTGTAGATAGGTACATACTAGTGATTTTGAAGAAATTTCCAAATGTGTTGAGCAACCTAATGTTTTTTGTAGCATAGGATAGTATGCACCAGAGTATGAGGAACCATGATGGATGGGTTAATTAAATAGTGCAGTTATTTAATTAACTAATAATGGACTAAATTAATTGAATAATATAATTATTTAATTAACTAATGATGAGAACATTAGTATGGAATGGGTTTAATTATAATGATGTTGATAGAATATTGATATAGTGTTAGGAGTGATGATAGATAAAATTTAGGTGTCTACACTTTGTAAGTTATCCCACTAGTTAATTAGAATAAAAGTATTTATCATGCATTCATGGGATAATAGTTGTTGTCTTTAGTAAGACTATATATTGTGAGGGTTTACCAAGTGTAAAGGATTAATCTTGAATATTGTAATTGGATTTTATACTCAATAGGAGGATTGCCCCCTCGAAGTGGTTATTATACACGGTGTTTCCCTAACTTAAGGGTTTGATATATTGCATTCTTCTGTTATTTTATGTGAGGTTCTTAACATCTATTATTAGAGCTCTTTTGTCATGTCTCAAACTTCTAGACTTCCTGAAATCAACTATATTTAGCATTGTTAGATGTTTATTTCTGGTTATGTTATAAGTAGATACTCATCTATGAATAGAAAGTGAAATGTTATCTTTCCTTTTAAAGTATACAATTAGAGAATGATGAAAATGGATATTATGTGATGCTTCGACTATGGATTTTTGGTCACTAATCTAGATTAATCAGGAAATCGAGTTGAATGATTGCAGGAATGTGTCGAAGGCAAGAGTCTGGTTAAGGCAGAGGTGACCTAGCCGCCTAGCAAGAAATGGGATGGAGAAAACCTCTATGTAGCACACACAAGCACTTAGTTCATAATTGCATTGCATTTTTCTCATTGCATGAAATAATCTTTGTTGAATGGTTTAATTGTTTTTCTCACTAGGCTTAAAAGGGTCTTTTATTTGAAATAGAATAAGCTAGGAATGGGTATATTTTTCTTTTATTTAAATTATATAAATCTAGATGAGGGTTTGTTTTTAAATTTATTTACTTATCTTGGGAACATATACTTTATTTAATTATTTAATAATATAAAATAAGTAGGAGAATCTAGTGTTACCTTAAAAGAAATTATTATATGCAATAAAAATATTATTTTATCATTAAAATAAATATATAGAAATATCAATATGATTGGAGCTTATCTTTCTAAATTTTTGAGATCATGACAAGTTTTGAAGATAGAAAGAAAACAAGAAATAGAAAAAGAAAAAAAAAGAAAAAAGATAGAAGAAAGCAAAAATCACAAAAAAGAGAAAAAGATAGAAACAACAATAATAAAACAAGAGAAAATCTTATATAGGGGTGCGCCATTGAGAAAAAAGGGAAGAGAAGAGAATAGAGGAGAAACAGCAAGGAGGAGACCAGCAGCAACATGAAGCCAAAGAGCATCTTGAGGATTGTGATGATTTCTGGGTATGCACCTAATTATGAAAATAATTGATTATTTATGTTAAATTTAGTTAAAATCAATTTCTCTAAAATGTAAGAATTGTTTTATTCTGTGAATTCTGTTTTGCACAATTTGTATATTTTTGCCCTGTTGTTAGAAAGGTCTTGATATGCAATCTGTCATGAGAACTATTGTGTCACCAATAACTTCATTTTTACAAACTGAGTTTCTTTGAAATTTTTATATAAGGTTCACCACTTAGTTATTTAAATCATATACAAAAATAAGCCATACCCAGTTTGTCATTTTGTAGATATGTAATAATTAGTGACTGTTTATCTCTTACCCATTTCGTCTCTGTTAAAACAATCTATTGCGTCACCAATAGCTTCATTTTTACGAACTGGGTTTCTCTAAATTTTATATATAAGGTGTGAAGATGAGTTATTTAAATCATATCCAAAAATTAACCTTACCCAGTTTGTCAATTTGAAGATATGTATTAATTAGTGACTATTTATCTATTATCCATTTTTTCCTACAAGAGGTTGTATAGCCAATAAACTTCTCCCTGCATGCCATTCATTTACCATGCCATCAATTACCTATGTTTGATCCTTCTAAAAGATGCTTAATAAACTAAATTATTTGCAGATAAATATTTTTAAAAAAGTAGATGAGGCAGCTCCTTAAGGTTGTATAGCCATCTCCATGCCCTCCCTTCATCCATTTTGCTTGTTGCAATTTAAAACTTGGTTGCAATTTATATCTTGGCTACAAACCTTGTAAGATCTCCTTCATTCATCCACGTGCAAAGGTTTTTCAAACAAATAAATTTATTAGTCATGAGAAAATATTGTCTCCAACAATGCCTTTGACTTTATTTTCTTATTTATTCCTCTTAATCTATATTTTAGTAGTTTCCTTTAATCAATTTGAGTTAATTTAGCAAGTAACCTTGAAGATAGGAAAGTGTAGGAAATTGATTTTGGAAGATAGTCCATATTTAAATAATTGTAGTAAAATGTTATAATTAATTAGAAATATATATGTCATATTGCCTTTATAAATTAAATGGTTTTTTTTAATTTGGGAATAATAGTGAAATTTATAGATAAATAATTGTAGCATAATAGTTAGGAACTTCTATTGTCATATTGCCATTCCAAAATGTGATGATATGTTAAATAAATAGTTTGATTGGGAAATAGTAGTGAATTATGGTTCATCTTCTAGTTAAATAAGTGTCGAATTATACATTGCCACATTAAAAATAGTTATTCTTCTCTATTATGTTTACAAATCTTATGTTATGTGCATGGATTTATTTAAGTTATATGTTTATGCCTTCAATAATTATGAATTTAATCTAGTCTCTTTGCAAAATCTTATTCATACTTAGGAAATGAATCTTCCTCTAAATAATGTCTTTGTTTATTTTGATCTGATCTATGCATATGGATATAAATTTATAGAACTAGCCTTTATATATTTCTAGTGGCCAACAATGTAAATAACTATTGTCGTATTGATTCAGCCTATGTAAATAAGAAACCTAGTGTTGTCAACCTGCTTTAAATTAGTTTATGCAAACCATTCCTTACTATTGGGACATATTGTATTACTTGTCCCAGCCTATTTCATTGACTTTTATGGAATTGTTAAACAATTTCTATCTTCTTAAATTCCCTGTCACAAATTAATGGTTATGGTGTTATAAACTTGCTTTATTTGGAAATAATTAGGTGAATAAGGGTTAATGAATAAAACCAGTTGTGTATCTTGAATAAATCATGCATGTAGCTCATTGTTAGAGGTATGAGATGCATGCAAGGTGTATTCATGTTGTTTTTGCATGAACATAATAGTGATCGTTTTTAAGCAAATGCCTGTATTATTATGCAATTGGAAATATATTATTCTTGTTGTGTGTGCTGTGTGTGTTAAGCTTACCTTCTAGGACAGGATGTCAAATGTGGGCTAACAGAGAAGGTAGTCTTCTTTTTCAAGATTACCAATTGTATTTTATGCTTTGGCCAAAGCTATGTTTGTATCATTGAAATAGATGGATAATTAATGCCTAGTGATTAATATTATTCTCTGCCACATCTTGTTTGCAATAAATATGATCAATCTAGATTAGAATGCATATATGCATTAGGTATGCATCGAGTGTTTCCCTCCTGCCCATTTGTTCTAGGTTGCTAGGCGCCTCGTGCAGGACAGGGTATTCTTTGAGATAGGAAAGAATTCTGAGGAAGTGTCGTGCTTCGTGGTTGGGTGGAAAAAGCACCTTAACCATGCTCTTGACCTTTGGTTTGCGGAAGACCAATGGGTTATGGTGGCCGAAGATAGATTGTATATTTGATTTTCATTACGAAATTTAGAAGATGGATATATCATTGTATTGCACATTTGTATGGCTTGTTTAGACAATGTATGCAATTGTACTTCTCTTTGATGTACTATTGTTGCACTTGAAAAATTGTAAAAGATTATACATTTATGGATATCTCTGTTAATAGAAAGATTAATTTCTCATTTATAGATTGAGATTTCTTTACTTGGTAGTTTTAGTAAGTGGAAAATCTCGTACTTTACATCTTTCTAGGGTAAAGTGGGAGGAATTTGTTGTTGATTTTTTCTATTTAAGGTACAATTTCTTGCAAAGGGTTGTGTGCCTTACACAAGTCTTCAAAAAAATGAATTTGGATTCATTGGAAAAAGGACTTTGAGATCTTTTCAAAAAGTGATCGCATTAAAGATTTGGAGCAATAGCAAGGGAGATGTGATGATTTCAAGTTGTTCCTACCATTTAGATTTCTCAAAAAAATTGATATGCATTTTTTGAAAAAAATTATATCATGCAATTCAAGTGAGGAAATCACATTCTATTTTTTGCAAGTGAAAGAAAATATTTAAATCTACTTTTCTACATTATTTTGTTTTCAGATCTATGGTAGAAAAGAGCTATTGAAAAAGTTATTTTTCAAACCCTAGTTTTCATGGTAGTTTGTAAGGGTGATCTAGCTAAAGTTATGGAATTTATGAGGGAATATGGGAAAGTATTGAATGCATTTAAGGATGATTTTCATAAAGTTAAGTTTGATTAAATCATACATCTATTCTTCATTCATATATGAAAAAAGAATATGAAAAGGAAATAAATGATAAGATAGATTTGGAGGATAACTTCATTGAGTGATATGAGAATTGCATTCAATTAGATGAGAGTAATTTATTTATACTTTTGCTCAAAGAATCTCCTCCATATGATGTGAAAAAAATTCATCTTTAGGTGAGTGAACTAAAGGTTAGGATGCCACAATCATTTCAATTTTGAAATGTGTTATGTCTTGTTTGGTTGAAGGGATAGGATGATGCACCAATCTCATCCTATTCTTCTCACTTGTGAGTGATGGATATTGTGGTATTGGATTTGATCATAAGAGATAAAAATAACTCTATCTCCCTGTAGGGTCATCATAGGGATATTGTCATGCAATCAAGTAAGTCTTATGCTTTTGTATTCATGTTTTGTTTATTGACTTTGTACTCTATGAGTGTCATTATATTGTTTTGAAAAAACTCTAGGGAATAAGAGTGCAATTATGCCATTTGAGTGTTGCAATTGTAATATAAAAAATGTATCCATCCATTCATTAACTACTAATGTCTTGGACAAAATCCTGGGGCATTACATATATATTCTCAAATTTCAAAGTTTAGGTAAATAACCTTTATATAGTATCTATGAGGTTTAACTAACAAATTAGCTCATGAATTACACTCCATGGGTGTGAATCATTTATAAAAAAAATTAATCAAGGGATCATGGGACGGTCCATAAGTCATTTAGATTTAAAAACTTAAGATTTTAGATGGGAGACATTGAATGAAGTTAATTATATAACTAACTCAAGTTTCAATTGTACCTAATGAAAATAGGTTTCTCTCCCTCTCAGCTATTCACTAGATGTTGAACCTAATATGTGTGAAATTCCAAGGGCCGATAAATACCATATATATAGGGGGTCCCAAGTTTAACTAGGGCATGTTGTTTCTAGGAACAACACTTCCAACAAAGAATTAGGGAGAGTTTGTGAGAAGCATGATGTTTCTATTGTTAGTAAAGGTGTTTCTCAAGGAGGTGTGAGATTTGCAAAATTGTTATACACTAGTAGTCAAGCCCATGTAGAAGTAGAAGAAGAAGCCACACAACTTTAAGGAGCTTAAATTTGACATGTTGATCAAGGAGTACACATGCGATTGGTGAAGGAATTCCAAATGGATAATCACCAATATACAACATCTCACACGACATGGATTTGATTATAGGTTTTAGTTTTCCAAAAAAGCACCACACATAATGAATCCTTACACAAGTGTGAAGTTGAACAACGAGGTTGAAGAACTACTAGAAAAAGTCTATGTCCTTGTATAGTGCCTATAGTACTTTATCTAAATAAGGACAGAGAGTGGAGGATGTGCATAGAATCTTGCATTATCAATAAGATCACCATCAAGTATAAGTTTCCATTTTCACACACGAATGACTTGATGGATTTCTTGAGTGGAGAAAAATACTTTTCCAAGATGTATATCTAGATAAAATATCATTAAATCAAGATTAGTGAAGGAGATGAATGGAAGATTGTATTCAAAATAGCTTGAAAGGATTTTATGAATAGATGCTAATTCCACTTGGTTTGATGAACAACCCAAGAATGTTGATGAGGTTGATGGATGAGTTTCTAAAGCCATTTCTTGGCAGGTTTGTGGTCATTCATCTCATTTATATTTATATTTTCAATAAGACGAGGGAGACACATATTGTGCACCCAGTTCAACTATTTGTGTAACTAAGGAGAGAAGACATACACATAAACCTAAAAAATGAAACTCCATGAGGGAGGAGTTGACATACCTATGATTGATGATATCTCAAGGAGGATTGCATGTAGATCCTAATCAGTTTTGTACAATCATTAGGTGTTTAGAGCTAATAATCATGACAAAGACTACAAGTTTTTAAAGTTTCATGAGCTTTCATCAAAAGAATTAGTTGTATTTATGTACCCTTGCCACACTACATGTGTAATGGTGGGTTCAAGTGGAGATTTGAAGGTGTGAAAAGTTTGTCACTCTTAAGGGAGAAGGTGATAGATGGGTGTTGGTAGAGAACAGGGCACCAAGTAGAACCTACCACAAGTTACTGCAAAGGGCATATAGATGGTATAGCCGACTCATAAAGAGGTATTTTGGGAAAGGACACACCTCTATGTAGATATATATAATATACATGCAAGAAATGTAAAGCAAGAGAGTAAGAGTGTATGAGAGAGTGAGTAGTATGTATAAGGTAGAGACTTAGACCTGTCGATATGGATATGTATGTACCTGTTAATGAGAAATGAATATAAAGGAGATATAAGGATTATGATATCATTGTATGTGTGTTATAATGCTTTGCTTTACTTAGATTGTACTGCATAATAGATTTCCTTAATGTTTATTCATGTTTCTCTCTTTCTCTAACTAGGGTATAAAATAGACTTAGAGACTTGACTGAGGACCAGATCTCCAGACTAGTTTCCCTCCCATTTCTTGCAAACAATGGGCTAACGTTAGCATTCCCACACTTTAGAAAGGTATTATAGGTCAACAGTGATTCTACAAGAATGTAAATTAGTTTTGTGTTGAGTCAAGTAGGTATACCAATCATGTATTTCAATGAGAAGTTGAATAAGGCTAGGCAACAATATTCTGTCTATGACTAGGAATTATATACCATAGTGGAGGCTTTGTGCATGTGGAGGCATTACTTGTTTCTGAAGGAATTTGTGGTATATATAGACCACTAGGCACTAAAGTTCATCAATAGTCAAGACAAGCTAAATATGAAGGATATGGGGTGAGTATAATATAAATTCAAGATTACTCTTTTATATTTAAGCATGATGTAGGTAAAACCAATAAGGCTATGAACATTTTGAGTAGAACGTAGGTTTTATTATATGAAATAATAGTTAAATGAGTTGGAGGTGATGAGTATGGCATAGATATAGATTTTGTAGATGTATAGTGTGCATACATGGATCCCTAGGCTAGAGATAGAAGCTCATATGAGTAATTTACATAAGAGAGATGCTTTTTTAGGAGGCAATAGTTGTGCATACTATAAAATTTAACGAGGGAGAACCTGATTAGAGAGTTACATAGACATGGAATCAGAGGACACTTTGGCATAGGCAAGACATAAGCCATGTTAGAGGAGAGGTATCATTGGTTGAGTTTACACAATGATGTATTTAGATTCATGGAAAGATGTGGATCAACCACATAATGGAAGAGAGTAGAACATAACATTAGGTTGCATATGTTAGACACACAAGAAAACTTAGAGGGGGGTGAATCAATATTTAAATAAATTTCAATTTCAACAAATTCAACTTATCTAGAGTAGATTAAACCTTAAACATCACAATATCAACATGAAAGAATAACACAATGCACATCAACACATAACACTAGATTTACATGGAAAACCCTAAAAGGGAAAAACCATGGTGAAGATTAACTCACAATAGATGAAGCTTAAATAATAACTTTGTTTTAGGGGCTATAACCCAAGGAAGCTACTACTCCCTAAGTAACTTTGATTTAGGGTCACTCCCAAGGAAGATTCTACTCCCTGATGACTTTGTTTTAGGGTCACTCCCAAGGAAGCATCTATTCCCTGAAATGAGAATACACTTATAGTATGATAGTCTTTCTACTATCTGAAAATAGACATTGAAGCTCACACTTTGATGATTGCACTTATGCCTCCTCACACTTTCTTCTGAAGATTTGATTAGTTAGGCACACAATATACTTGATCACTGTCTCAAATATGTCTTCAATATGAATCCAGACAACATCAACAACATCTGCTCTTTCTCCTTCAGTCACACATCAATAATGCATTTATTCTTTCTTTTATCTGTTTGTGAACCTTTTCAATCAACTTGAAATCATACCTTTCTCACTCAATTTGATTCACTATTTATACATGATATTACATTGATTACATAGCTTATCGGCCAAATACAATCTGAAAAATGCATTTACATGTCCGCTAGACATCACACAATATGAAACGTGTAGAAGATAGGTCCTAAGTGAACACACACGTGACACCAACAAAAGATCCAAGCCTTGCCCAAATCTTGCTTAACTAGGTCCAAAACATCCTTCATAGCTTCAAACAACAAGGAATTACATCCGCATACTCCACTCCTTTGGAAATATAACAGCCTTAAGGAAAATACATGAAGACTTGAAGTATAATGGCCACATCAACTTGAAAAACCTTGTGTGGTACTGGAAACAAGAAAGATTTTTGTGAAACTTTTCCAGATGAATTCACATGACTCATAAAACACCCCCAAACACTCCTTTGCCACCGCACATCAAAGAATTATGCAGCACAACTTCAATCATTAACTCTGAGAACACTCTGCCATTTGGAACACACTGCAACATGCTATCATTTGAAAAACTGAGCTACGGACCACCAAGAACCTTAAAACTTAAAAGAAACATATAATGCTCATATAGAAACATGTCCTCAAAACTGCAAGGGCAATCATTCATTTGTAGAGGAACACGGAGCATTCCAACAAACCTTCAACATCAACTTATTTTGCTAGAACACATGTCGGTACTGTTGGTTTTAGGATAGATAATTGAACTGGAGATTAGCATCTTCACCATGCTTGAGACAGTTCCATTTGAGCTCAACACCTCTGCTCTTCTTTTCACTCCTCTTCTTTATCACTTTCTCATCATGACAAGGATACTTTTAAATGACTTCACAAATCTTATTTATACATGACATCAACTTTGGAATGATCATCAAAGTCGGCACAACACATACTTTATTTTATTACAGAGCAATTACAAAAATACAACTTGACTTGTTATAAAAACTTCATGCGCATCATTACACAGTCGGCCACACATATTTGGGACTTCAATCTCCTTTGAAGAACACGCTATGCTTTTCACAAAACATTTTCAAGATCATCCGCAACATGCACAAATTATCTGGTCAGCCAAGATTAGGAAGAACACCATCACCCGAAGGTAAATATTCAATTATGAGCTCAATCTTCAATGTGGACCACCAACATGAACTGGACACAATCTAGAGATCTCCACAAGCTTGCTTGAATCACCAAGAACATCCGCACCACTTCTGCTTACTGTAATCATTCGCATCTTCATCTGGAACCTCAAGAACACAGTTGGTCATCACTGTCACATTAGAAGGATTGCTTGTGGACCTCCAAACCACAAACCAATTACGTTGTCAATTCACATTAGCTTCCCAAACATGCCACCAGATCCGCAAAACAAGATATTGCATTTCTAGATCTCACCAGACCTATTTGTGCCACTTTGTCACCTCTAAACAGCTGCCAGAACTAGTTTTATTCATATGGCCATAAGTTCTCCAAATCTTCATGCAGATCTCTGAAATCTTGGCTGGAGCACCTTCAGACACATATCTGCAAACCCTTTGATGCGCATACTCTGACCTTCAACTAACTAGGATTTTTTCTTCATAGAACTTCATTGTCTTCATTGTCCTTCTTTGTTTTTGATAGGGCTAATTTTCTCAATATCCTCAGCACACAACTCATCCAATCCTTGATATCAATGCAACAGGAGTATGTTGACATCAATGACAACACTAGTTAGGCCCATACTTACAACAATCTCCCCCTTTGTCATTGATGGCAACATATGATGTGAAAAACTGTTTTAACCATCAAGACAAGAACTTCTCCTCACTGACTGATATAGCTCCCCCTATCAACAACAATCATTCATATGTTTTTTCTTCCTTTGCTGCTCTCCCTTTGATCAGCAACCACTTTTTGTTTTTCACATGTCTTCTCTCCCCCTTTGACATCAATGGCAAAGGGCACATACTTGCAACCACTTTTCATACTTCAGAATCATGCTGACTGCTCCCCCTGAGTAGCAGCTACCTAACACCAATCCGGATCACAAGATATGATTGTGGGATCCACTGGATTGATGCACATCAATACTTCTTAATTCAGAATCGAAGGGGTAATAACCCCTAACTTCTCCCTAAGATACTTAAAAGAGTCCTTAGATAGAGGTTTAGTAAAAATGTCTACAATTTGATCCTTTGAGGACACAAACTCGAGTCTGACTTCATTCTTGTTCACTTGTTCTCTCAAAAAGTAAAACTTGATGAATATATGTTTTGTCTTTGAATGCAACATCAGATTTTTTGATATGTTTATTGCACTTGAATTATCACAGAAGATTGTGATAGGTTCTTCATACTCTACTCTGATGTCTCTTAGCATTTGCTTCATCCATAATACTTGAGTGCAACTGCCTGCTGCTGCAATATATTCTGCTTCTGCAGTGGACAGAGATATTGCCTCTTGTTTCTTGCTAAGCCAAGCAACCAATCTTTTTCCCAAGAAGAATGCACCACCACTGGTACTCTTCTGGTCATCCACATCACCTGCCCAATCAGCATCAGTATAAGCATGAAGAGAGAAATCACGATCCTTAGTATACCATAATCCATACTCAACTATTCCCTTCAGATATCTAAGAATTCTCTTGATTGCCATGACATGAGACTCTCTAGGATCAGCTTGGAATCTGGCAACAAGACCAAAAATATTCATAATATCAGTTCTAGTTTGAGTGAGGTAGAGCAGTCCTCCAATCATTGACCTATACTTTTTCTGATCAATCTTAAGAAATTCATCATCTTTACTTAGCTTACATCTGGTTGCCATGGGAGTATTCATTGGCTTTGATCTTCCATCCCAAATTTCTTCAACAATTCTTTCACATATTTGGTATGAGATATGAAGATTCCTTTCTTTGTTTGAGTGATTTGTAGACCCAAGAAGAAATTCATTTCCCCAAACATAGACATCTCAAATTCACTTTTCATTTGATTTGCAAAGGTCTTACACATACTATCTTTTCCTCCAAAAATGATATCATCAACAAATACTTCAACAATCAAGATATTTTCATGATCAATCTTGAAGTACAAATTACTGTTAGCAGTACCTTTGTTGAAGCCAATCGTCAAAAGATGTTTGTCCAATCTTTCATACCAGGCTCTTGTAGCTTATTTTAGTCCATACAATGCCTTCTTCAATTTGCAAACCATATCTCCATGATCAGACAATTGATATCCATCCGGTTGCTCAATGTATACCTCTTCTTCCAAATCACCGTTTAGGAAGCTAGACTTGACATCCATCTGATACACCTTGAAATCTCTAAAGGTAGCAAAAGCAAGAAATAATCTGATTGCTTCAATTCTTGCTACCGAAATAAAAGTTTCTTCAAAGTCAACTCCTTATACTTGAGAATTACCCTTACAGACCAATCTAGCTTTGTTTCTTATTACTTCACCATCTTCATTCAGTTTATTCCAGAAGACCCATTTAGTCCCAATCACATTTTTGTCCTTAGGTCTGGGAACAAGATCCCAAGTGTGATTCTTTTCAATCTGCATCAATTCCTCCTTCATTTCATTAACCCAACTTTCATCATTGCATGCTTCACTTACTATTTTTGGTTCAATCTTTGAAATCAGACAATACTTCACTGACTCTTGAGTAATTTTTCTTCTTGTTTGAACACCTTTGCTTTTATCTCCTATGATTTGGTCTTCAGAATGATTCAGTCTTACATACCTAGAAGTTTTGGGAAGCTCTTGCACTTCTAAATCTTGAATAGGTTCATGCAAACTTGTCTCTTCTTCTTGTATTCTAGGATTCTCCGGATCAATCTGAATTTGAATTGGAGTTGGGACTTGTTCTCCTTGATCTGAGACATCATTATGATCAACTGCTTAATAATATCTTGAGGGATTTTCCATGCCTTCATCAACCTTCACATTTGTACTTTCTACAATCTTTCTCAATCTCTTGTTATAACACCAGTATGCTTTGCTTTGAGTAGAATATCCCAAGAATATTCCTTCATCACTTTTAGCATCAAACTTGCCAAGGTCTTCATCTCTTTTGATATAGCATTTACTACTAAAGACTCTGAAATATTTCACAGTAGGAGTGATGCCAAACCAAAGTTCATAAGGAGTCTTACCAGTATTGCCTCTGATTTGTACTCGATTAAGAGTATGGACAACAATGCTTACAACTTCTCTCTAGTAGATCTGAGGGACATTTGCTTCCATCATCATGGTTCTAGATGCTTCCTGGATGGTCCGGTTCTTTGTTTCCACTACTCCATTCTGCTGTGGAGTCCTTGGAGAAGATAACTATCTCTTTATCCCATGTTCCTCATAGAATGATATGAACTCACTGGATGTGAATTCTCCACCTCTATCAGACCTGAGGCATTTTATGTTTATGCCAGTTTCATTTTCTACTATAGCCTTGAATATTTTAAATTTCTCAAATGCTTCAGATTTCTCTTTCAAGAAAGTTACCCACATCATCCGGGAGTGGTCATCAATCAATAACATGAAATACCTATCTCCTTGCAGACTCCTGATTCTTGCTGGACCACAAAGATCAGTGTGTACTAAGTCTAACAATCTGGTTGAAGATTGTTCCTTACTTTTGAATGTGTCTCTGTTCTGCTTACCCAATTGTCATTCTTTGCACAAACTGTTAGTAGGTTTCACCAGTCTTGGAAGATCTCTTACAGCCTGAGAGTAGCTTATCTTGATGATATTATCAAAATTTACATGACACATTCTCCTATGCCACAACAAGCTCTGATGAATTTGAACAAATGAACAACTTTTTCTAGTACCAACCAAGTGGAAGATGTTACCTTTTGTCTGTGTACCGGATGCAATCTCAGTTCCAGAGCTTTCAAAGATCTTGCATTTTCTATTTTTGAATCGGAGATCATAGACTTGTCCACCAACTGTCCAACACTAAGAAGATTATGCTTCAAACCTTCAACATACAGAACATCACTGGTTTGTTCTTTCCATCAAAGGAAATGGTTCCTCTGCCTCTAATTCTACCAGCAGAATTATCTCCAAACTTTACAACTCCACCTTCATATCTTTCCAAGCTTAAGAACTTGCTCTTGTCACTAGTCATATGGTGAGAGCAGCCACTGTCAATAACCCATTCATCCTTTTCTTCAACCTGAGCAGCCAGAGTACTTTCTATCATCTTATGATTGGTAGATTCAATAGGCATTGGATCTTCTTCCTTGATGGCAATAAACACCCAGTCATTTCTAGATTTATTTCCTATCTCGGATTCATCATCTGTTACTCCTTCATCATCATCTTCTTGAACATAGTAACACTTTTTCTCAAACCTTGATCTATTAGGGTTTGGCCTTGAAAACCTTTCTAGACATCTTGAGGCAAAAGGACCAATCTTATTGCAGGCAAAGCATTTAAAAGGTAATTTTCCTTCATACTTACCGGATCCTCTTGGCAGTTTTTTTGCAATGAGAGCTTCAAGTTGTTTAGCTTCTAATTCATCATCTTCCATATCTTTCCTTGCTTTCTCATACCAAGATGATTTTCTTGAGGAGATTTCCCCTGGATCATATCTCTATTTGCCTTTAGTAGAGGCACTAGCTTTGAAAGTAGATTTAGTCTTGGGAAGTGCATCACCAAACTCTACCAACTCAAATGCAGATATCTTACCAACCAATTGATCCCTTACGATAGTTGTTAAAGATCTAATTTCCTCAATAGTAGTGACCTTGTGTTTATATGTAGGAGGTAAAGATCTGAGAACTTTAGCAACCATTTCATCTTCATCCAGTACTCCACCAACACATCTGATGCCACATACACGCTCATTTACTTTTGCCATATATAAAGTGATGTTCTCATCTTCACTCATCCTTAGGTTTTCAAACTTTCCTTTCAAACTTTGCAGCTTGGCACACTTAACATACTTGTCTCCTTCATATAGATTTTCAAGCTTTGTCCAAATTTCATAAGCAGTCTTTAATCCCATAACATTTGTCAGCTTCGTATCAGACAAGGCACTCAATAGGGCTTCTTTAGCTTAAAGATTATTTTCTGCATCCTTGACTTCATCTATAGTTGTTGGCCCATTCCTTGGAGGAACATATTTAGTTGAGGTTAAGTTCCAATACCGATATCCCATGCATTGTAAGTGACATTCCATGTGGTTCTTCTAGGCAGTGAAGTTTGTTCCATCAAACCTTGGACTGTCCTTCTTGTAGGTCAATATCCTGGATCTCCTCAAGCGGTCAAGCTTCTTCTAGAGGAACTTGGCTCTGATACCAATTATTGGTTTTAGGACAGACAATTGAACTGGAGATTAGCATCTTCACCATGCTTGAGACAGTTCCATTTGAGCTCAACACCTTTGCTCTGCTTTTCGCTCCTCTTCTTTATCACTTTCTCATCACGACAAGGATACTTTTAAATGACTTCACAAATCTTATTTATACATGACATCAACTTTGGAATGATCATCAAAGTTAGCACAACACATACTGTATTTTATTACAAAGTAATTACAAAAATACAACTTGACTTGTTATAAAAACTTCATGCGCATCACTACACAGTCGGCCACACATATCTGGGACTTCAATCTCCTTCGAGGAACATGCCATGCTTCACAAAACATCTTCAAGATCATCCGCAACATGCGTAAATTATCCGGTCAGCCAAGATTAGGAAGAACACCATCACCTGAAGGTAAATCTTCAATTACAAGCTCAATCTTCAATGCGGACTGCCAACATGAACTGGACACAATCTAGAGACCCCCACAAGCTTGCTTGAATCACCAAGAACATTTGCACCACTTCTGCTTACTGTAATCATTCGCATCTTCATCTAGAACCTCAAGAACACAGTCAGTCATCACTGTCACATTAGAAGGATTGCTTGTGGACCTCTAAACCACAAACCAATTGCGTTGTCAATTCACATTAGCTTCCCAAACATGCCACCAAATCCGCAGAATAAGATATTGCATTTCCAGATCTCACCAGACCTATTTGTGCCACTCTATCACCTTTGAACAGCTACCAAAACCAGTTTTATTCATATGGCCATAACTTCTCCAAATCTTCATGCGAATCTCTAAAATCTTGGCTAGAGCACCTTCAGACACATATCTGCAAACCCTTTTATTGGAAGGTGGCGACTGATCAGGAAAGTACTGTACACTAGCCATATAGAAATTTTTTTGGGGGCTGACATAAAAAATCCTATTTTTTATGACCGACATAAGAAAACCCTAATTTTTGTAACTGACAAAAAGGCTTGATAAAAGCAGCTAAGGGTTAGGGTTTTAAGACATTGTATTGTAGCATTTGTAGTGGTATTGAGTTGCAGGGATTGCTGATTGTAATCGGTTTGATTTACTGGATAATAATATTGGACTCTCTGTTTGGTGGATGTAGCTCGAGTTTGGGTGAACCACGTTAAAACTTGTCTCTCGTTATTATTTCTGTGTATTTCCATTCCTTTGTTTAATCTTTATTTGCATTTAATTGATATCTTCTGCCGGCTAACCCTAACACCTTTGATGCGCATACTCTAATCTTCAACTGACTGAGATTTTTGCTTCATAGAACTTCACTGTCTTCACTGTCCTTCTCTCTTTCTGATAGGGCTAATTTTATCAATATCCTTAGCACACAGTGCATCCAATCCTTGACATCAATGCAACAAGAGTATGTTGACATCAATGACAACACCAGTTAGGCCCATACTTGCAACAGATACTCTATTATGCAAAACTTTCACAATAGAAGAGTAAATGGTTTGAATCTCTGGAATTATCATCTTCACTACCATCTTAACATACCTTTAGAATCGCATAGCCAAATCTTCAAATGTGAAGGAATGTGGAGCAGCCTGCTTTCATGTAGTGACTGTCTTCATAGAACCAACACTGTCTTCACTCCATCTTTTACAAAATATATTTCCGGTAGTTCACACATCATGGAACTTGGAATATGCAAGATTTGACATTACATTAAGCTATATTCTAATCTGTAAAGGCCCAAAACCAAACTGATGGAAATGCTGAGCAATTTCTTGGACAGTCTTCAAAGATGGTCATTATGAAACAGAGACTATCACCAACTTCTAGAGGCTGAATCTTTTTAGCCTTAACACATGCATTCTTAGGGATAGTAGAAGAGAGCATACAACATATCTTAGTCCATCAGTACTATTGCAAGTATGTGCTAATTAGTGTTGTGATTGATGTCAACATGTTTGTGTTGTCATTGGTGTCAATTGTGTTCTCTACTGTTACTATTGTTATTTGATTAAGTTGTTGAGTTAATGATGATGTGATTGCCTTGAAGAAGTGCTGAAGGCATTAAGAATATGTTCCTCTTGCTGGGTTTCCAAGTGCTTTTGAGAAAATTTGATTAATATTAGAAACAGTGTGTTGAAGAAGTCTCCTGGCTTACTGAATGTTCATGTTTTTGTTCCGCATTTCTTATGTGTTGGAGATTTGAGTGTGCAGTTTGGATATGTTGTTGAGAAGTGTTTAAAGATGCTAAATCTAGAATTTGGTACTCTGGATTGTTGTGCAGTGAAAGTTATGTTCACCAAGATAGTGTCTGACAGTGTGTCTAGGAGAAAGTATTTTGCTCTGCATTTCTCCACGCAGAATGGTTTTAGGTGTTGCAGTTCTGGATATATGCTTATAAGGTCCTTATCTATCTTCTACCTAGAAGGTTTGTGATTTAGTGCTCCGAAAAGCAATTTCTTGTGTAGCAGAGTTTGACATTGTTGTTTGTAAGCAGACTGTGAACTTTCTTCAGATGAAAGTTGTTATGGTTGAATTTGTTGGTTTCCAGGTGACTTCAAGATGTTTGTGGATCTTTCTAGGTTGTGTTAAAGCTTTGTGCAAGGTCCGCAAGGTGTGTTTATCTTTGAGGAAGCATGTACCTAAAAGTTCTTGGTGTTAACATAAGTTTGGCCGACTTGGTTGTTTTCACTAATTTCAATTATGCTTTGGTGATTGTGAAAGCGTGATGAAGCGTGTAAGAATGGATTTAGGTCCATGCTAAGGCATGATGTGGTCTGCATTCATTCCTTTTCTCTATAGGAATGTTTAGGTCCAGACCTAATTTGAATTTTATGAGTTAAGCCGTGTTTCTGACCTTGGAGAATGTTTTCATGATTGTTGATTATATAAATAAGTATCTAGGAGTTGTTGATGAGTGTGCGTTCAAGGGATATGATGATTGTGATGTGAACTTGATCAGGGTAGTGAGAGATTTCATGCATTAGGCTATTGGATGCAGTGAGAAGAAGGGTGTCTACTATTTTCAGTGATGTTGTGAAGATGTTGTTTGTGTTGTGATGGATATTGAGCTTCATTGGAACTAAACTCCATGCATAGGTTAGATGCAAATATATCAGTTCAAACCCTGGCAATGAGCCATTCTTCTTTTCTTTCTTTCTTTCTTTCTCAGTGGGCAGTGAGTCCACTTGGACAGTGAGTTCACCTGCAGTGAGAATTCTCTCTTTTGGATAGTGAGCCCTCTGGTACTAAGCCTTTACAATTCAGTATTGCTACTACATTATATTGTGATCTAATCCTCACTATGGTTTTTCCCTTTTAGGGTTTTCCACGTTGTTCTCTTGTGTATGGTGTTGATGTGTTTAAGTTTCTATTATTTGCTTCTCATCTTTAATCATCATAACAGATTAAGGCTTTAAGTGAACTGATGTGGATATGAATATGTTTGTGAGGGTTTGAAATTTCTGATACAACTGATTCACCCCCCCTCTCAGTTGTCTTGTGCATTCAACAAGTACCACATCTTAGTGCTTCTAATTCCCATATTAATGTGTCTTCTTGATGCTTCTAATTCCCATCTGAATATAACTTCATACTCAATTCTGCAATGAACAAGGCATGATATGAACTTCTAATTCCCATCTCAATGTATCTTCTTCAGGAGCATGACATGCATATCTTCTCATCGAGCAATATATCTTCTTCAGGAGCATCACATCCAACTATGAACACTATTACACATTCATATCAGCATTGACATCAATGGCAACCTTGTGATAGTGTTGACATCAAAGACAAACAATGCAACCATAGGAACCATATGTATAACAATATAAAGCATTGTGCATGTAAGATAGACCTTGTGAGGAATTACCCATGGATTTTGTCCTTGGATTGTTGCACACATAGAAGGGTATGATTCTATCTTCATAGTGGTGGGTAGATTTTCTAAAATAACACACTTGATTCCTTGTCAGAAGCCAAATGATGCATCTAGGATAGCTAATTCATTCTTCAAGGAGATAGAATGGTTGCATAGGCTACCAAGGAGCATTATATTAGACTATAACATCAAGTTCCTTAGCAATTTCTAATGTATCCTATGAAATAAATTAGTTGAATTATAGATCTGCATGCCATTTGCAAATGAACATACAACACTTGTAAATTAAAGTTTTGGTAGTCTAGTTAGGTGTCTAGTAGGGGAGAATCCTATGTAGTGGGACTTTCTGTTAGCACAAGGAAAGTCTACTAAAATAGCTTAGTGAACAAATTGTTAGGGAAAATGCCATTTGAAGTGGTGTATGGTACATGCCCATGAGGTGTTATAGATTTGTAGGGAGTGGTAGTTGGTCTGTGTAATCATAGAAATTGAGGACTTCACACAACACATGAAGGAGATTCATGTCTAAGTCAAAAAGCAACTAGGGGAGAGCAATGCAAGATATATGTTACATATAGATGAGCATCAAAGGAAGAAGACTTACTTGGAGGGAAATTTAGTCATGGTTTATCTAAGGAAGGAGTGATTTCCTAGATGAACATACAAGCTAGAGCCTAAGAGGATTAGTTCATGCCACATTATATAGATTTTTAGGGAATGCATATGAGATCAATCTTTCAGAAGGGTTGGACATCTTACCAATATTTAGTGTATCTAATCTATATTCCTCCCATGAACCTAAATGTCCTAAGGACATACAACCAATAAAAACTATTGTTTAGAGAAGGGAGATACCAAAAAATGGGGAATATAAATTACATAGATCTTAGATGCACGCATGGGAAAGAAGACCTAGCAATGCAAGTACAAACAATATCTTATTCACTACAAAGGTAAAGGCTCTAAAGAAGACTCATGTACTTATTAAACTAAAGTAAGATGACTTCATTGGGTGAATCAATCATCTATGTAGTCTCAATTGTGAGCTTCTAGCTCACAATATTTAAATTACTAAGGGTATCTAATGAAAGAGCATCCTTGGGCTAGGGCAATCTTGTACCACTCAAAATGTGCTTGTAGTTCCCTGCATGTAGGGTAATTGCACCAAGATGACAGATTAAAAATGGCCAAAGGGGCAATTTTAGAGCAAACATGTACATCCTTTATAAAATATGTATGAGTTGTAATACATACACACTATGGATTGACATTCACCAAGCCATAACATGTATGTGTTATGGCTTGTACGATGCTAACATGACATTTTTCATGTTTCTATGCTTTAAATAATGTGTACACATCATATAACATGATCATTTTATAATGTGAGTATGTTTCTTATGCTATAATTCAAATTTATCAAAATCCCAATCATTGCGCTTGGATTTCTAAGCCTAAGGCTTGGACCTCTTTTTTTGCTCCCAAATTTATTTTTTCAATATAAAATAACATATTTGAACTTCATCCTTGCCAGCTTTATTTATTTTACAATGAAATTTCATGAAACCACCACCAAAATGTTAGGCTACTTTTTAGGTTTTTAGCCATATAATATTTTTTATATTTTAAATAAATTAAGTTATTATTTTATTTTCTTTTAATTGTGTCTTCATATTCCTCAAGCACATATGTATTGCTTTCACTTCATAAATTTTGATGAATTTATTTAAATTTTTTAAAAATTATATTAAGATTGTTATATGCTTCGCTTTATACACATTTAATTTTTTTTTTTAATTATTTTCATGGAAGTTATATGACACACAAGTTTAGTGATATAATTTTTAGGATGCGTCCACTCCAAAAAATCACAAAAAAATATTCAATAAAAATATATATAAACTTTATTACTAGAGCTCTTAGCTATCTTCCACCAATTGGTTTTGAAAAATATTTAATGCAACAAACAAATAGGAGGCACACCCTGGACACAATGTTATATTTTAGTGATAAAAACATGAACACTTTTTTGTATGTTCAGCATTTGATACCCTTAATATTATCAATTTAATAAAAAGCTAGAATAGTTTAAAAACTATATTCAAATTCTTACAATTCTTATTCTTATCACATATTTAAATTTTGAGTGTAGACATCTTGAATTACTTGTCAAAGTTTAGGTTCAGCTAATTTTACTAAAAAACTGGCCACTTTTGACCCCCCTTTTGTCCCCCCTCCATACACATACCTTGTAGGCTTAACTTATATATTCCTTTGTGTTGTAGTAGTTTGTTTGTGCGACAACTTAACCTATGAACATTGTTATTTTGTTAGTTGGGCAATTGTTCTGTCCCACACACTTTATGTTTGTTGGTGCAGGCTCATGTAGAATTTGTTGGCTTAGCATGTGTTCTCTTGTTTGATCTCCAATGTGCTTCCTAGTTAGCATCTATTGTGTGCTTTACATGCCTGTTTGTTGGTTGTTCATTCAACTAGCATATAATTTCTACACCAAAATTGAAAAAGATAATAAACCTAAGAGGAAATTCTAAGGGTGTGTAGGAGTGGATGGGCTCACTAAATTGAAATAAAATAAAATCATTCCTCTTCTAAAATATCTAGGATAAATAAAATAATAATATAAGCACCCAAAATCTACCCTAAGTAATGAGTTGGGAAAATAACTATCTAAAATAAATGCATAGAAATTGAATAATCAAAACAATGATGGTTAGATAAAAACACAATGTAAATAGTTTCTCACAAATGGTCATATATATGTCATTGATGTATTAAAAAATAAGGAGTAACTAGATCAATTCTTTATAATCTATAACTCTTCGCTTGTCTCTACATATCAACTTCACAACTACATGATTTGTCACACAACTATAGATATGATCCTTGCAACTATGGATATGATCATTGTAAAACTTTTAGTATTTCCTCCCATTCCATCTTAATGTATATACCTATTGTTTGCATGAAGACTTGGTTGTGTGATTGAAAGTTTGTCAATGGTAAGGAATTGTTAGATTCAAGATAGACAACTGAGAAGGGGGGGTGAATCAGTTGTCCCAAAACTTTCTCTTACTAATCACTTAAATCTTTCTTGTAATTCACCAGCATAATAATAAATCAATCATGGAAACTTAATGCAACAATTCAAGAGCAGAAACACATTAACACATATGACACCAAGATTTTAACGTGGAAAACCCAGTTAAGGGAAAAACCACGGGGTGACTAACCCAAGATGGTATTCTCTATTAAAAGAATAAGAAGAACAAAATGGCACATGCCAATTAGGGCTCACTGCCCAAGCACACTGCTCACAAGAGGCCCACTGGCTACAGGAGACACACTATCTACAGAATGATAAATATTACATACTTGAACTGAAGAATAGCATCTTCACCATGCTTGAGTCAGTTCCATTTAAGCCCAATACTTCTGCTCTGCCTTTCGCTTTCCTCCTCTCTACCACATTCTCATCTCCGCCAAGATACTTTTGAAATGACTTCACAACTCTTATTTATACAAGACATTGACTTTGGGATAATCATCCAAGTCGGCATACAGAGCAAATACAACTTGACTAATTACAAAAGACTTCATGCGGATCATCACATTGTCGGCCACACAGATCTGGGACTTCAATCTTCTTTGAAGAACACGCCATGCATTGTAGAACATCTTCAAGATCATCCACAAGATGTGTAACTCATCTAGTTGGCCAAACTTAAGAAGAACATCATCATCCAGAAGTAATTCTTCAATTACGAGCTCAATCTTCAATGCAAACCACCAACACGAACTGGACACAATCCAAAGACTTCCACAAGCTTGCCTAAATCACCAAGAATATCCACACTACTTCTGATTACTAAAATCATTCTCTCCTTCATCTGAAACTTCAAGAACACAGTCTGTCATCACTGTCATATTGGAATAGATGCTTGCGGACCTCCAGACCACGAACCAATTGAGTTGTCAATTCACATTGACTTCCTAAACACTCCACCAAATCCGTAGAACAAGATATTGCATTTTCGGATCTCACCGGACCTATTTGTGTCACTCTGTCACCTCTGAACATCTGCCAGAACCAGTTTTACTCAAGTGGCCATAACTTCTTCAGATCTTCATGTGGACCTCTCAAATCTTTACTGGATCACCTTAGGACACATATCTACAAACCCTTTGATGCGCATCCTCTGATCTTCATCTTAGCTGGGATTTTTACCTCACTGTCTTCACTGTTCTTCTCTGTTCCTGATGGGACTAATTTTCTCAATATCCTCAGCATACAACTCATCCAATCCTTATCATCAATGCAATAGGAGTATGTTGACATCAATGACAACACTGGTTAGGCCCATACTTGCAACAATCTCCCCCTTTGTCATTGATGGCAACATATGATGTGAAAAATTATTTTAACCATCAAGACAAGAACTTCTCCTTACTGATTGACATAACTTCCCCTATCAACAACAACCATTCACACGTCTTCTCTTCCTTTACTGCTCCCCCTTTGATCAACAACCACTTTTTGTTTTTCAAATGTCTTCTCTCCCCCTTTAACATCAATGGCAAAGGGCACATACTTGCATCACTCAGAATCATACCAACTGCTCCTCCTGAGTAGCAACTTCCCATCATCAATCCGGACCACAAGATATGACTGTGAGATCCACCGGACTGATGCACATCAGTGCACCTTAATTTGGAACCGGAGGGGTAATAACCCCTAACTTCTCCCTGAGATACTCAAAAGAGTCCTTAGGTAGAGGTTTAGTAAAAATGTCTGCAATCTGATCCTTGGTGGGCACAAACTCCAATCTAAAGTCTTCATTCTTGTTCACTTGCTCTCTCAAAAAGTGAAACTTGATGGATATATGTTTTGTCTTTGAATGCAACACCGGATTTTTTGATATATTTATTGCACTTGAATTATCATAGAAGATTGTGATAGGTTCCTCATACTCCACTCTGATATCTCTTAGCATTTGCTTCATCCACAATACTTGAGTGCAACTACCTGCTGCTGCAATATATTCTGCTTCTATAGTGGACAAAGATATTGCCTCTTGTTTCTTTCTCAGCCAAGAAACCAATATTTTCCCTAAAAAGAATGCTCCACCATTGGTACTCTTCCGGTCATCCACATCTCCTACCCAATCTGCATCTGTATATGCATGAAGAGAGAAATCATGATCTCTAGGATACCATAAACCATACTCAACTGTCCCTTTTAGATATCTAAGAATCCTCTTGATTGCCATGACATGAGATTCTCTAGGATCAGCTTGCAATCTAGCAACAAGACCAACAACATTCTTAATGTTAGGTCTAGTTTGAGTGAGATACAATAGTCCTCCAATCATTGACCTGTAATTTCTCTGATCAGCCTTAGGAGAGTCATCATCTTTGCTCAATTTACATCCAGTTTCCATGGGAGTACTCATTGGTTTTGAGTCCTTCATCCCAAATTTCTTCAACAATTCTTTCACATATTTGGTTTGTGAAATGAAGATTCCTTTCTTTGTTTGAATGATTTGCAGACCCAAGAAGAAATTCATTTCCCCAAACATGGACATCTCAAATTCACTTTTCATTTGATTTGCAAAAGTTTTGCACATACTATCTCTTCCTCCAAAAATGATATCATCAACAAATACTTCAACAATTAAGATATTTTCATGATCAATTTTGAAGTACAAGTTACTGTCAGCAGTACCTATGTTGAAACCAATCTTCAAAAGATGCTTATCCAATCTTTCATACCAGGATCTTGGGGCTTGTTTGAATCCATACAGTGCTTTCTTCAACTTGCAGATCATATCACTATGATCAGACAATTGGAGTCCATTCGGTTGCTCAATGTATACTTCTTCTGCCAAGTCACCATTTAGGAAGGCAGACTTGACATCCATCTGATATACCTTGAAATCCTTGAAGGCCGCAAAGGCAAGAAATAATCTAACTGCTTCAATTCTTGCCACCAGAGCAAAAGTTTCTTCAAAATCAACTCCTTCTACTTGAGAGTAACCCTTGCAGACCAATTTGGCTTTGTTTTTGACTACTTCACCATCTTCATTCAGTTTATTCTGGAAGACCCATTTGGTTCCAATCACATTCTTGTTTCTAGGTCTGGGAACAAGATCCCAAGTGTGATTTTTCTCAATTTGCATCAGCTCTTCCTCCATTGCTTTAGTCCAGCTTTCATCATTACATGCTTCACTCACTGTCTTTGGTTCAATCTTTGAAATCAGACAATACTTTTCTGAGTCTTGAGCAATCTTTCTTCTTGTTTGAACACCTTTGTTTTTATCACCTATGATCTGATCTTCAGAGTGATTTAGTCTTACATACCTGGGAATTTTGGGACTTTCTTGCACTTCTATTTCTTGAACAGGTTCATTCAAACTTATCTCTTCTTCCTGATTCTCTAGATCAGTTTGGATCTAAGCTTCAGAAGGGGCTTGGACTTCTTGGACCAAAACATCATTTTGATCATCTTCATCATATTCCTAAAATCTTGAGGGCTTTTCAATACCTTCATCAACCTTCACATTTGTACTTTCTATAATCTATCTCAATCTCTTGTTATAACACCGGTATGCTTTGCTTTGAGTATAATAGCCCAAGAATATTCCTTCATCACTTGTAGCATCAAATTTTCTAAGGTCTTCATCTCTTTTAATATAACATTTTCTACCAAAGACTCTAAAATACTTCACAGTGGGAGTGATGTCAAACCAGAGTTCATAAGGGGTCTTACCAGTATTGCTTCTGATTTGTACTCGATTAAGAGTATAGACAACAGTGCTTACAACTTCTCTCCAGTAGATCTAAAGAACATTTGCTTCCATCATCATGGTTCTAGATGCTTCCTGGATGGTCCGGTTCCTTCTCTCCACTACTCCATTCTGCTGTGGAGTCCTTGGAGTAGACAACTATATTTTTATCCCATGTTTCTCACAGAATTTTATGAACCCTCCGGATGTGAATTCTCCACCTCTATCAGACCTAAGACATTTTATGTTTAATCCAGTTTCATTCTCTACCATAGCCTTGAATATTTTGAATTTCTCAAGAGCCTCAGATTTCTCTTTCAGAAAAGTCACCCACATCATCTGGGAGTGGTCATCAATTAATAACATGAAGTATCTATCACCTTGCAAACTCCTGATTCTTTCCGGACCACATAGATCAGTATGTACTAAGTCCAACAATCCAGTAGAAGACTGTTCCTTACTTTTGAATGTAACTCTGCTCTGCTTACCCAACTGACATTCTTTGCACAAACTATTAGTAGGTTTCACCAGTCTTGGAAGATCTCTTACAGCCTGAGTGTTGCTTATCTTGATGATATTATCAAAATTCACATGACACATTCTCCTATGCCACAACCAACTCTGATCAATTTGAACAAATAAATAACTTTTACCAGTACCAACCAAGGGGAAGATATTACCTTTTGTTTGAGTACTGGATGCAATCTCTGTTTCGAAACTTTCAAAGATCTTACATTTTCTATTTTTGAATTGGAGATCACAACCTTTGTCCACCAACTGTCCAACACTAAGAAGATTGTGCTTCAGACCTTCAACATACAGTACATTACTAGTTTTGTTCTTTCCATCAAAAGAAATAGTTCCTCTACCTCTGATCTTGCCAGCAGAA
Organism: Cunninghamia lanceolata; assembly: GCA_027924645.1. Classification (NCBI taxonomy): domain Eukaryota; kingdom Viridiplantae; phylum Streptophyta; class Pinopsida; order Cupressales; family Cupressaceae; genus Cunninghamia; species Cunninghamia lanceolata. The sequence continues at coordinate 9,258,373 of BSBN01000246.1, forward strand.
TTATCACCAAATTTTACAACTCCTTCATATCTTTCCAAATCTATGAACTTATTTTTATCACCTGTCATATGGTGGGAACATCCACTGTCAATGACCCAATCATCCTTTTCTTCAACTTGGGCAGCCAGAGCTCTTTCTACCATTATATGATTGACATATTCAAAGGGCATTGGATCTTCTTCTTTTTTGGCAATAAACACCCAGTCACTTCCAGATTTGTTTCCCGTCTCTGAGTCATCATCTGTTACTCCTTCATCATCATCATCTTCATGAACATAGTAACATTTCTTTTGGAATCTTGACCTGTTTGGATTTACTCTTGAAAATCTTTCCGGACACCTTGAGGCAAAATGACCAATCTTATTGCAGTTGAAACATTTGATGGGCAATTTTCCTTCATACTTACCGGATCCTCTTGGCGGTCTTTTTGCAATAAGGGCTTCTAGTTGAGCAGCTTATGCTTCATCTTCTTCCAGATCTTTTCTTGCTTTTTCATACCATGATAGTTTCTTTGAAGAGTTATCTCCTGGATCAAACTTTTTTTTGCCTTTTACAGAGGCACTAGATTTGAATGCAGATTTAGTCTTGGGGGGTGCATCTCCAAACTCGACCAATTCAAATGTAGCTAATTTTCCAACCAATTGATCTCTTGTGATATTTGAAAAAGATCTGAATTATTCAATGGCAGCAACCTTGTATTTGTAAGAAGCAGGTAGGGATTTGAGAACTTTGGCAATAATCTCATCTTCATCCAATATTCCACCAGCACATCTAATGCCACAAACAAGCTCATTTACTCTTGGCATAAATGTAGTGATATTTTCATCTTCACTCATCTTCAGGTTTTCAAATTTTCCTTTTAGACTCTGTAGCTTGGCACATTTAACATACTTGTCTCCTTCATGCAGAAGTTCCAGGTTTTCCCAAATCTCATATGCAGTTTTAGATCTATAACATTTGTGAGCTCTAAATCAAATAAGGCACTTAGTAGAGCTTCTTTCGCCCGAAGATTGTTTTTAGCATCTCTGATTTCATCTACAGTTCTCAGACCATTCTGTGGAGGAACATACTTCTTTGAAGCTATGATCCAATATTGCATTCCCATACATTGCAAGTGACATTCCATGCAGCTTTTCCAAAGAGTGAAATTGGTTTCGTCAAACCTCAGACTATCCTTCTTGTAGGAAGACATCTTGGATCTCCTCAAGCGGTTAAGCTCCTTTTAGAGGAACTTGGCTCTGATACCAATTGTTAGATTCAAGATAGACAACTAAGAGGGGGGGTGAATCAGTTGTCCCAAAACTTTCTCTTATTAATCACTTAAATCGTTCTTGTAATTCACTAGCATAATAATAAATCAATCATGGAAACTTAATGCAACAATTCAAGAGCAGAAACACATTAACACATATGACACCAAGATTTTAATGTGGAAAACTCAGTTAAGGGAAAAACCATGGGGTGAATAACCCAAGATTGTATTCTCTGTTAAAAGAATAAGAAGAACAAAATGGCACATGCCAATTAGGGCTCACTGCCCAAGCACACTGCTCACAAGAGGCCCACTGCCTACAAGAGACACACTGTCTATGGAATGATAAATATTACATACTTGAACTGAAGAATAGCATCTTCACCATGCTTGAGTCAGTTCCATTTAAGCCCAATACTTCTACTCTGCCTTTCGCTTTCCTCCTCTCTACCACACTCTCATCTCCGCCAAGATACTTTTGAAATGACTTCACAACTCTTATTTATACAAGACATTGACTTTGGGGTAATCATCCAAGTCAGCATACAGAGCAAATACAACTTGAATAATTACAAAAGACTTCATGCGGATCATCACACTATTGGCCACATAGATCTGGGACTTCAATCTTCTTTGAGGAACATGACATGCATTGCAGAACATCTTCAAGATCATCTGCAAGATGTGTAACTCATTTGGTCGGCCAAACTTAGGAAGAACATCATCATCCAGAAGTAATTCTTCAATTACGAGCTCAATCTTGAATGCGGACCACCAACATGAACTGAACATAATCCAAAGACTTCCACAAGCTTGCCTGAATCACCAAGAACATCCACACTACTTCTGATTACTGAAATCATTCTCTCCTTCATCCGAAACTTCAAGAACACAGTCTGTCATCACTATCATCTTGGAATAGATGCTTGCGGACCTCCAGACCATGAACTAATTGAGTTGTCAATTCACATTGACTTCCTAAACACTCCACCAAATCTGCAAAACAAGATATTGCATTTCTAGATCTCACCAGACCTATATGTGTCACTCTGTCACCTCTAAACATCTGCCAGTACCGGTTTTACTCAAGTGGACATAACTTCTTCAGATCTTCATGCGGACCTCTCAAATCTTTACTGGATCACCTTAGGACACATATCTACAAACCCTTTGATGCGCATCCTATGATCTTCATCTTAGTTGGGATTTTTACCTCACTGTCTTCATTGTTCTTGTCTGTTCCTGATGGGACTAATTTTCTCAATATGCTCGGCATACAACTCATCCAATCCTTATCATCAATGCAACAGGAGTATGTTGACATCAATGACAACACCGGTTAGGCCCATACTTGCAACAGGAATATGTCTCCCCTTGATCAAACCCCTATGATGTTTGAGTAAAAAACTATTTAAAATGATCGAGAATAGTAGGCAAGCATGCAGAAAATGCCCTAGATGATCATTCAAGCAATACAAATAGTAATAAAGTGATTTGATTAAATTTGATCCTTGAATTTTGATGCAAGTTTTTTTTTATGATCTCTAGGAGAAACCTCCTATGTAATAATGATAGGGATAGTCCTTAAATACAACTCCAAATGTTGTAAGTGCAATGTTTTGTGCTTTGATTCAACACACAATGTAGCGAGAGTTTTACTTCTAGTATGTTCACAAATTGAAACCAAGATTATAGTTTCTATGATGTGAATCATTGAATGAAATGAATATCTACAATCATAGCTAAAGTTTCAATGGTTGTATCCACCTCAACATCATTCTCTCATGTTTTTCTCTACAAAATAAGATTTCAAGGTTGAAATAAAACTTGGCTTGCCTAGTCAATGCTTCAAGTGGAGGTACTTATACCTGGAAAGTTACAAATCATGGTACAAATAAAGAATAGCTATATATGTTTATAAATAATGCATAATTTGGCTAGGCCATCAACTTGGAAAATTAAAGAAAAAATTTTGCAGGAGGAATTCTTACATAAAAATTTAAAGTGTAATCTCATCTCCAATGACTATCATTATGTGTCATCAATGTGGGCTCCTCAAAGACCAGTGCATTGGATTGCATATTTAAAATAAATTTCATTTGTAACACTCTATTTGGAAACAATTATTATTGTTGGGATTAAAGGGATTAGGTGTGTTGTACATCTTGTAAATAATTATTTAATATTTGTAATATTGTAAATTACTGTTCTAGTTAGGTGGAACTATAAATATTTCATAATCTACATTTTCCACCACGTCATTAGTGTTATGACATTTGTACTAATTGTGAATTTGTGGGTTATTTAGTCGATTATGAGGAGCATATTTGAGCAATTAATAATAGCCATATGTAAGAGGTGTGTGTGATTATTGCCTCATGGTTGAGCAATTGGGAATTACATTCTATCTTAGGAGGAGATAAATTTGGAGTGGTTTACATAGGTTGAATGTTGACCACTTTTACATGATTTTGAGCCCATAGTTTTGGTAAACTATTTATGGTTTCTTGGACCTCATTCATCTTGAAGGTTTGAGATAGAGATTGAGTATTCATTTTTATGTGTTATTCCTCCAATGTTGAGAGTGTCTATCTCCCATTGAGCTCTAAGCTTGAGAGTGTATTGTAACTGTTGTTGTTGTTGATAATACATTTGTTGGGTGTTTTCAAGACTATTTTTTTCCCAAAAGGATTTTCTCAAGGTATATCATTTTTTTTGTGGTTGCTTCATTCTCCTCTCGTATTTCTTTTGTGTTTTTTATATACTAGAATGGTGCAAAAATTTGTGTACATAGGATAACTTGCAACTATTTCATCATAGGATTAAGTAGGAAGTTTTTTCATATTTTGTTTTATTTTCTATAAGCGTTTGGATATCATGTTAGATCCATATGAGGAGTAGGGGATACTCCATAATTTTTTAAATTTTTTTGATAGAGATCATCCACAAGATCGTTTTTGCTACCCGATATGGGAGAACGAGCCTTAGGCTAAACCTCTTCGGCTGAGAGCCAAGGACTAAGGGGTATCCATTTCACCAAATTCACCCCAAGCACAATCCCAACCTCATCCCTTTGGTGTCAAGGGCCTAGCACTCAACAAGACTTGATCCCTGGTGGGCTCATTCAGAACATTTCAACTTCACCAATAGACCATAATTTTTATTTAAGTGGGAGCTTGTTGAAATTGATATTTTTTTAGGAAACAAACATCACAAACACTTCTAAAATAGAGGTGTAGATGTTCATTAGAACTAGTAAGTTTGAGCTTTGGAGTCTTAGGATAGAGGATTTCCTTATAAATAAACATCTATGGTTTGTGGTTATAGAATATCTAAACTATCTAACATGAAAAATTAAGCCTAGTTAGTTTTTGAAAGAAAGACAAGGAGCTTGATTCAGATTTACCTTGTAGATTCAAAGCTCCTAAATGTTTTCAGGGATATCACCACCAAGAAGCTTTGGAATAACTTGGGAAATTTATTCTAGACAAAGTCCCTTGTGAATAAGATTTTTCTATGGAAGAAGCTTTGTTATATGAGGATGGGTGTCAAATCAAGAACAATAGGCCAAGAGTCATGTTCAAGCAGAGGAAAGCTCAAAGCTAATGCATAAGCATGCTTCTCCATGATCAATACTTTAGTTTAGCACCTTGGATAGATTCACTAAGGAAATCAGTGGGTTGTTTGAATCCCTTCATCTTCTTTTATAGCAAAATTATAGTAATAGTGTACAGAAAGATGTAAAAGAAAACAATTGAAATGGTTATGTGTAGTTAGAGATTGCAAGAAAAGGTGCTTGTTTGAGATCCTGCTTGATACCTAAGAATGACTTAGGTACTTCATTATCCCAATTGATTGTTTGACCCTTCTTAAGTATTTTAGAGATGGCTTTAGTTTTATTGGCAAAGTTAAGAACAAACTACTTGACAAAGTTAATTTGTCCAAAGAAGGATTATACACCCTTGATAGTATTGGGTTGAGGAATGAGATTAATTGCTTTGAGGTACTTCATTATCCCAATTGATTGTTTGACCCTTCTTAAGTATTTTAGAGATGGCTTTAGTTTTATTGGCAAAGTTAAGAACAAACTACTTGACAAAGTTAATTTGTCCAAAGAAGGATTATACACCCTTGATAGTATTGGGTTGAGGAATGAGATTAATTGCTTTGACCCTCTCTAGGTCTATTCTTACTCCATGGTTTGACATAAAGTGTCCCAATAAATTTCCTTCTGCAACAATAAATACACATTTTAAAAGATTTAGAGAAATCCTAAACTTGGTGCATCTTTTACACTTGAGTTCTAAGTGAGTGCAATGATCTCTATTTTTGGAATAATCTCTAAAATCATCCTAATAAACCACCTTTATCCATTGATGAGACTAGGAAGCACCACGCACATGGCTCTCTAAAAAGTTACTCCTACATTCTTCAAACCAAATGGAATACTAATATACACATATGTTCCCTAGGGTGTGATGAAGGTGATTTTTTGTTGCTCTAAATATTTGACCATGTCTTGGTTATAGATTAAGAAACACCATTCATGGACATGTTAGGATCCTATCACCCTTTGTAATAAGTAATCCATGCTTAACAAAGGGTAGTTGTCCTTCAAAGATTTAATATTCAAGTTCTTGAAATCCACACACAATTTGATGTCACCATTCTTCTTTCTCATTAGAACAATGTTCGACACCTAGGATAAATGCCTAATAGGCTTTATGATACCACCATCTTTCAGCTTCATCAATTCCTTTTGCATTTGAGGAGCCAATGTTGGATTCATTCGTCTTTGTTTTTATCTAAATGGATTATTATAAGGCTATAGAAGAATATTATGCTGAAATAAATCCTCTCTATATGCTTTTAGCTCGTCATAAAACTAAGCAAAGCACTTCGTAAATTTCCTTAATAAGACAACTAGAGGGATTTACTTCTAATCTTGCATCAATCGTTTCTATTAAATGATTTTGTTGACAAAGAGGGAGCATAGATCGAAGTTCTATGCCTATGCTCTTTTATGTTGTATTTAAACCTTGGTGTAAAGGATAAGAAAAGGATTAGAATCTATGTGGTGGATTACAAAATAGTGCAATAGAGTACATAATCGATAAATAAAAAATATACACATTCATCTCATACACACATCCCATAGCATAAAATATCATATATTCATCATACCAACTTGTGGCATACAATAATCAGTCTCTCAATACATCTTCATTCCTCCAAAAGTCTTCAACAAAAAGTAGAATTCATAATATGATGATCAACTTCTACTCATTGCCTCCTATATATACCATACTTATGCCTTGGATGCCACCTAGCTTGACTAGACTACCTATAGAAGACTATATAAATGATTATATAACTTAATTAAGGCTTATGTTAGCCACAAGTTGTCTACACATATCCCAATAAAATCAATGGGTTAATGGTGTAGCACAACAAGCACATATTGTGCACTTACATCAACATGGTAGTGTTTAGAAGCATTAACTAGTTGTTTACCACATGGTGAAGAAGTAGTCAACTAGGCCAATACACTATTTTTATGCTTTGGGACCTTTAAAAATGTTCCAACTACATGGACCTAGATCTTAATCCAATTCAAGGCTAATGCTATATCTATGGGTGAATAAGTAGTAAAAGAAGTAGACTCTTGGATAGTAACAACATTCCCAACAGGTATAAATTGCATAACTTGAGTGCACACCTGGTTGTCCCTTGCATTTGTTTGGGCTTTGCTATCTTTTAATGATGTTTTTTTGTTGAGTTGAGTACTTGATTTCATTCAAACTAGGGCCTATTTTTTTGTTGACTTGAGGAGTTTCAATTCAACCCATAAGCATCTCTAGCTTCTTGGCTTTAGGTATAAGCTTATTCTGTGTTAATAGAATTTGTGTGGAAGCTCCACTTTTTAACAACTTTTGTGGTTGCATCTTTGCTTGTGGCTTCAATATTGACATTCTTCTTGCCTTCATTTGTATTAGGAACTGTAGCATTGGGTTTTACTAAAATAGCTAAGTTTGACTTAATATTGACTTGTATATTATGTTGGATTTATTACATATTTATATAGTTTATAATATATAGATTAGAGTAATAAATAAATGTTAGTTAAGTTAGAATGTTAGTTAATAGTTAATATTTAAATAAATAAGTTAGTTGAGATGAAAAAATCTATGGCTTTAAAAAGCCATTGCATTATATTATATATCACTGCAAAGACATCAATATGATACATTTTTCTGCGTTATTTTATCTGGAAAAATGGTGTTATTTTATCTGCAGAAATGGTGTAGTTATTGTGCATTTTATACTCTACCATTATCAATATGGTATCAGAACAATTTTTACACTCTACCATTATCAATATGGTATCAGAACAGTAGACGGTTATGGGAGTTGAAAATGAGTCCTGTGAAGAAGCAAGAGGAGTGTGATTTAATTATGTCCCAGTAAACTTCCCTGTGTGTCATCATGTTAGTTAAACATCATCCACTTCAATGGTCAAACAATCAATAGTAATTTTACACCTCATCCACACCAAAAAGGTAAATATTTGTTCTATTTTTATTGGCCAAAATTGACATTTGACTATTGAAATGGATGATGTTTAAGAACAGCCAAAAGGGACATTTTTATATGCTGCACCAAGTTTGTTTTGGAGACATTTTAGTCTTCAGCAGTGAAGCATTTTGGAGGTAGAAGAAGATAGTTATTAATTCAAGACAAGAGATTCGCCCTTTATTGTGCAGTGGAATGGAAATTGCAAAGGAAAGATTACATATGTGAGAAAAAGAAATCAGAGATCCATACCAGTGCATAGTTGAAACCCTAATGTGAATGAAAAGCAGCGTTCCAAAGTACTTGCTAGGAGAGTGAAGAAATATGAAGAAGGCGTTTGGCAATCTGATCTGTGGCATGTGATAACTTTGAAGGAGCAGGTTTGCAGTCCCCACAACTTAAGTCATCTGCTATTCATGGCATTGCTTTAGTGCTGTGTGTTCTACAGAAGTAGGCATTCTCTCAAAATAGACTATCAACGTATAAGTTGAAAATTCATTTCAGAGCAAAGAAATGTTAAATTCCATCCTCTCATCAGTTATCTTATGTGAAGTTGATTGTGTATAAGAGACAATGAAGACTGGAAGGGAAGATTGAGCGCAATAGAAAGAATCTCTGAAACATATGCATTTTTATTGGAAAAATTGAAGTTTTGTAGTGCTGAGATGTTGTCTGGAATTGAGAAGGGGGATTTAATCGGTTATGTGGAGCGGTTGGTTTATTAATCCTGCGGTTGTCTATTGTGGAACGGTTGGTTTATTAATGCTGTTGTTGTCTATTGTGGAGACTAAGATTAAAGATTGGTGTTTTAGGTTTTGTTTAAAGTGATAAGCTAGTTTGATTAGTGAGTTATTTAGAGGTGTATGGTTTGAACCTTTTGCATCATGTTTTATGCACCATAAAAACTATATGTCTATCTAGAGGTATAAGGCCTATATTTTTTATCACCCAAAATGGCTTGTGAAGACTTAGTAGGATGAAGTCATAAATTTTATATATTTTGTATCAAGATCCATTTGTGTAAAAGGAGCATTTTTGGTTGAATTTGACATCTTGTCAATGCTCAAATTTATTATGTCATCAAATGCTTGTGATCTCAGAATATTTTCATACATCTATTTCATTGATCAAGCTTTTAGAGATTCTCATGTGATGTCCATCGGGTAAATAAAGTGTAGTAGGTTCAATTAGTTTTAATCTAGCCTCTTGGACCAATTAGTTTTATATAACCTACCAATGAGGCACATCCCCTCATTGAAATGCGATAGAGCATTGGATGGTTGAAGCCCCGTTTCATTCCTAGCCACTCTATATGTTAGGTCCATAGGAGCACGAATGAGTTTGTCCAACTTGTCATTAGTTTTCATAGGCTTGCTTGGTTGGCCTCTATCGAGTTAAGATACCTTTAGTTCAACCCTCTTGATGTTCTTGCCTAAATCTTTCATGTTACTCTCAATGTTTGTAGCTAAGGCATATGCCTCTCTCAAAGTCTGAGGATTTGTATCTCTAAGGTAATACCCTATCTTTGCATCAAAGGCCCCATAGTAAATAACTATACATGTCAACTCATTCAATCTCAAGTGCGGTGACACCTTTCTCATAGTTGATATGAACCTATTAATTAAGTCCACAACCAATTCATTGATATTCTTTCTTATCATGGTAACTCATGGATGACAAATCTGGGATCGATTTTGTCACCATACCACAATATGAAGACTCATGAATTCAACCCATGAGTCGATGCTCTAGTTTTGGCAAGCTCCTATACCATTCTCTTGCACTCTCTTCAAGGGACTAAACAAAGAGTTTCATGATGACATCTTCATCATCAATCGCATAATCATTAGTTATATTTATAAATTGCCTCAAATTCTCTTCATCTATTACTACATTGTTGCCTTAGAATTTAGGGATCTTACACCTGATTTCATTTGGCATTGGGTTGGGGAAATTAGGAATCCCATAAACATCTAATTATCTATATCTTTCAAATCCTAAAGGTTGTCTAATAGGTCGAGGCCTCTATACATTTTTTTTGAATTGAGGCCTTCTATTATTTTGAGGATTGTGTTGATGCATGGGGATATGTTGATGCAAGGGCTAATTAAGAACATGTTGCCTTGGATTTTAGATAGGTTATCGAGCATGTAGATTTGAATGGGATAGTTGAGCTTACTATTTCTCTATCTATGTTTATAGTTCCCTATGTCCATGGTCTAGCAATTCCAACTACTCATCTATAGTGTGTTTTATATTATTAGCATTAGGTTGAATAGGTTTCAGGGTATCATCAAATAGAGCATCATGTTCAGAATCTTCATATGAGGGGACAAGGGAAATAGAGTGTTGGGTAGCATTGAGACCTTCATCACCAAGGTTGAATGCATAGTTGGGTTTTGCAATTGTTCATCATAAATTTGCTTTCTAATTCTTTCCTTTCTTTATCTTTGTTCTTGGATTCTAGGACCATAGCGTTGAGTCACTTTACTAGTTCTAATATTATTGTCTGTTGAATTATTAGAAGTGTAAAGTTCCCTCAATTGTACAATTAATTTCCTTCTTCCAAATGTCCCAATGTCATTTTCATGAGAAAAAGTTTGAGTGGACCTACCCATGTCCTTTGTTCTCCAAGCTTATTGTGGTCTTTTTGTGTGAGCATCAAGATCTTCCACACCCTATGAGTGTTTGGGAAATCCCTTGTCTTCCTGTTACATCCCCAATTTTTGTCTTGCTATACTTTTACTTTTTACTTGGACATAAGTAAATTTATTATGATGTTTAGATTAATGACAAGGAAAAACATGTATTATATTGAATGTCATTTATGAAATTGTGGGAAAGTTTATGTTATTATCAATTTAATATTTTCATTATGAGATTTGATCTATTATTTGAATAATGATGCATTGATCATAATTTCTTTGGTAACAAGTTTGATATAGGTTGACAGGTTATCAGATGACTCTTGGAGAAAAGAGAGAGAGTATCTTCCTAGGAGAGAGATATAGACCTCGGGTTACGAGTGGTTTATTTGCTAAATCAAGTATAAGTGTTTAACGAAAATGTGAACCAATGTGTCGTAAGAGGCCTTATCTTGTCAGTTTACTTCTGAACCTAATTGACAGGTAGTCGATATTATTTACAAATCTTTCTAGTCATAGTAAGTTGTTTTAGTCGTTAATAACGTTAACGACGTCGTTTGAGTTTGACTTATGATTACTTACGTTAAACATAAATATTACGATGTTATTGTCGTAAAATGGTTGTCATATTATTACTACGTCACTTGAGGTGTTTTAACCAATTATTAACGTTAAGACTTTATCGTCAAGTTAAGATGATGTGTTTTTGTTGACGGATCGTGATGGGGAGACTAGCTCAACCCAATCACGTTATCCGTAATCCTTGTTTTAGTATTATCCTTTTATTGATTAAATCATAAAATCAAATAGAGATAATGATATGAAAATAATATTTGATTTAATCAAATATATATATATATATATATATATATATATATATATATATATATATATATATGTATATCTATATCTATATATCTATATGAGTCGAATGAGGTAATACCTCATGATAAATTATTATGGTTTTTAGTTGAGCAGCCTTAGGCATCTATTGAGGAGTGCCTTAAATGTTAAAAACATGATGGATCGAATTACTCATTAAGAGTAATCGATTGCTCAAAGTTAGTTTAATGAGTTGGCGGCCTCTTATAAGAGGAGTGGCGGATAACTCAACTACCATCGCTGATCTCCTCAAATGATGCTTTCATCATCGACATTTGTCAATGTTTGCATATTTATAGCTGGTGTTAGGAGTTGAACCATAAAGCAAATACCGTTGGAATTAAATGAATTTTGAACTGCTAAGAGTGGGAGCGAACGGAGAGGACGACTCATTATGAGTCTGTTTGAGCTCTTAAAGCCACGACTTAGTTAGTTGATGGCGCATCTATTTTGGTGGGAATATGTTTTGTTTGCTGAATCAGGGGTGATTAGAAGAAAAAAACTCGCGGTGGGCAGTAAGGAAAGAGGTTAAAAGAAAAGTGGAGAACATGGTCGTCTGGGATGAACATAGAAGTTTTCTACCTGCCCATACATCTCTATAAACCGTCATTGTCAAGTAAATACTCCTGCAAGATATGTTTTATGAGACAAAGATAATTTGAATGAATGCTTGTCTTGGACAATTGTTTAACTTAGTTTGTTTATCCTTTTAGTATTTTGTGTAAACTATGCAATGAAGATAAGCCGACTGTGTCACCTTGAATACTATCGATTTAACTTGATTGACTGAGTCAATGGTGTATGTGTATGTTTTAGTATAACCAAAGAAGCGTCGACTAAGCCTGAAAAGGCCAATGCAAGCTTTTGCAATGATATCTATTTGAATTATCAATTTGGGTCGATATTACATCTGTCATAAAATTGATATGTAGACCCTTTTATTGTTCAAGAAATAAACAAACTTTTTTGATGGAAATTGTTATAGTTTTCTAGTGTTTAGAAAACTAGTCGCTCTGTTGAATGAGCAATCATTTTGAAATAAGTCGATTCTTTATCATATGATAGATACATGTATTAACTCTCGTCGAGATTAGTGTAAATGGTATTAGTTTTAGAAAACTTACCAACCAAGAGTAATACAGGATAAAGTATTAAGTGGTGTCATTATTATTTAGAAACCAATCTTGTTTTAGTTCCCATACATTGTCTAAATGATATCTTATCCAAAGAACCTAGATTCTTGGTAGTCTATGGTATAACCTATTGAATGGTAGAAGAACTAAGGATAGTTAGATAAATGGGATAAAATGTCAAAAGATCTTCTCATGTCTATACTAGTAATCTTGATGAATTTAGCCTATAGTAAACCATTATGTAGTAATAGACTATGTCTATATAGAAACAATCTTGTATAAAATCATATATGAGTATATATGTAGTGATGATCAATGGCATCACGCAGAGTTTAATTGAAAAGGTATTCATATTCCTTTTGAATAAAAGTTAATATCTTAACAAGATTTATTGTATACCTAACTATGGTTGAGTTAAACCAAAGGTCGATTATGAACCTTAGCTTTGCAGAAATGAGATATGATAAATATAGAAATATTGTAAAATTTGAGGGTTGTTTTAAAACCCTAGAGTCGAATATGAACCAAATGAATGTTTATGTCATTTAGACTATCTAAGTCAAAGAAAACTATTATCATGACAAGATGATTAAATCATTTACGTAAATATAGTCAGTGTGAATAACTGTAAGAATACAACAGTATCCAATTCGAGTAGGGGTGGGTGAACACAACGACTACGTTCATTATGAATGATATTGATATTAAAAACTTTGGCCAAAGTAATGCATTTGTTTTATGCATGCATTGTCGGTTCACTGTATTCGGATTGCTCATCCTATTGGAAATCATACTTAGCTAGAGGGTATCTAGGGTTGTATGGTTGATAGAGTTGAGTAGAATACAACACTATGTACTTAGGAAGATAAATTACCACTGGTCACCTAAGGTCTATATTCCTCGTGAAGGGTAGGGTCACTTCCTATGTGGAAGATGTGTGGGAGACTGTCGGTCTGTGGTTGGAGGTAAATCACTGGAAAGATACTCTCTCTCCAAGCAGGAAACATGCCAGGACTTGTGATAAAGATGTCAGATATTCAGAAGCAGTATTTATTCCAAAAATTATATATTTAATTGATTTACTTTGTAAACATTGTAATTGAGAAAGATATTTTGGTTTATTGTATTTTGTAAAGAGAAATCTTGTAATTGTAGTTACTTGATTTTATGTTGAATAAAAAGAAAAAAAAAATCTCTATCTCATTTTTACCTTGTTGATTTACTCCATGGTAAATTTTTGGTTTTACTATGTTTTTAGAACATGGAGGTTACACTTCCATTTTTTATCCTTCAATCACATCCTTAACTAGGTTCAATAAAAAAATTACCAGTCTTCACCTAAGAAGATAAAAATGGTATTATTAGTAGTCAACACTTGAGTTGGTTACTAATTTGAGGAAGTTTGGCATTTAGAAGAATGAATGTTTTTCAAATGACACTATTTTGTTGGTGATTTGAGTTGCAGTTTCTCTGACCCTAGAGATCATACCTATTTTAAAAGGTTGATAGAGTTAGTTTGGTTCTTACGCTACTGCAGACCCTGCGCATAGTGATCAAGAAACTCTTGGGCATCAACTCATGTATTTTGAATCTATTTTCCTCATGCTTTCACACCTTGTAAATATGGAGAGAGAATTTAATGTAGAAATATCTTTATATTTGAATGTCTCCTTAGGTGTTTATATTTGTTCAAGGGATAACTATGTTGTAGTTAATCTTGGGATTACACTTGCTAATCCATTACCATAGTAATTATTTGGTCTTTGTAGGGGATATAAAATAGTTTCAAAGTGTATTTGCATGAATCTCTTCATTACAACAGATGGATTTATCATGTTTAGTTGTGGATCTTTGAAGTATATGCATGAATTTTTTTGGTAAACACTGGGGTTTGTACTTGACAGTCAGAGAGCCACATGTATGGCTTTCAATTGTATACCAAGTTCTCATATGTCATTCTTGCAAGTATATTAGCATTGAGGGTTGTGTTTGACTCTATTAGGCCTTTTGAGATCCTAAGGAGGATTGGACTTATCACAAAACAACTTGCCTTGCCACCTAGTCTTTCATGCATCCATGATTTGTTCCATGTTTTTGTCTTGAGACAATATATTCTGGATGTGATGTATATTCTTGATTGGGGTGCCTTGTAGCAAGGAGGGTGGGCAACTTTCTTTGGAGCCCATCCACATATTGTAGCATCAAAGGTTGAGCCTTTAAGGTCAAGACCTAGATTAGGTAAGGATTGAGTGGGACCATCATGGTGATACAATAATTACTTGGGAGGATGATGCAAAGTTGCAGGTTCTCTATCCACACCTTTTTGTAGGCTTTCAAGGGTAAGCCTAGTTTTATGGGAGGGGTTGTAAGGCCCCAGACATATGTTCCTTATTTTTCTGCTTGATTTTGATACTCTGATGATGTTTTGTATTGCCATCGAGGTGTTCGATTATGTATTATGGGATGCATTTATTTTGAGTTTAAATCTATAGTTATGAATTAACTTTACTATTTTCACTATATATATGTTGATTTTTTATTATTGTTCTTGGTTGAACATTATAGATTTTATGAGACACTTTATATAATTAAATGTGAATTTATTTTTGTTGCATTTTTATATTATATTGATTTATTAGATTACATTACATGTTGGATGTTTGTATGCTTGCTTTGACTATCCCTATATGGTTTAGATATACTTGATGTTTTAGTTGAGTGTGCAGGCATAGGTTTTCACCAATGGTGGATAATTTGAGATGCTTCAACTTTGACAAATATGTTTGCTTGTATTCCCCATCTCACTTGATCCAAGTTGTGAGATGATTTATTGTTTAACATTGTGTAACCATGATCTAAACACGTGTCAATTTCAAAACATGTGTCATCAATACACTTGTAAAGTGTGTTGTTACTTTGCGTGCATTTTTTTAAAAAATCTATGCAATGTAAAAAAAGTGATGTCATTCTTGATATGCTCAAAAGTGTATTCTTGTTTTTTCTTTAATTTGAAAATTGAAGGATTTTGGAGCATTCATCAATGGTGGTTTTACATTTTGCATGCTTCTTGTTTTTCTTGAAATATTAAAATTGAAGTTTAGATCATGTTAAGCATTTCTATTTTGTGTGACAAAAAGTCTCCTCATAGAAATAAGATCCTCTACCTTATGGATATGAGTGCCAAGATTTTTTACCTCATTTTTTGTGCCTTAGTCTTTTGTTGTTTTTGGACTTTGAGAGGATAGGGATGAGATCTGTTGGCAAGAGACACTATATGGATTCATGGTTGTTGTCATTGATGGCAACAAAGGTCATCCCACATATCCGCAAGTCATGATGTGTCTCTACCAGAAGTCAGAATAAAGAATGTAGTGGTCCGGTGAAGAAGAACAGAGCATGTGGCAAGGTCCGACAGATTGGTCCGGACCTCTCAGTGGAAGTGTCTTGGTACAGTGCGGATTTGGGGAAGTCAAGAGGACTACCTTGAGTGGTATATTCCAAGGATTTAGCCTCCGGTGATGGACAAGGAAAAAGATATGAATGGTTGAGTACCGGATTCTTGAGAGACAGTGAAAACAGAGGAATAACTGACTGGCAGAGTATCAGACTGCTTTCCGGATGAGTTACTATTGATGACAGAGGTTGTGAAGGCATGAATCATGTTTGGCCGACATGATTAATGATATCTACAAGTATATGCTTGATCCGCATTGCTTGGTGAGGAAGGATTCAGCCGACAGAATGAAAGTTTATAAGAAACTAGACTGTTCCGGATGCCGACTAGAAAGGTGATGAAATTACTTGTGCGGATATATATAGAGGATGGATTTAGTTGTGAAGTGAGAAGTGAGAGTAGAGAGATATGCGAATAAGTCCAGAGAAAGAGCAGAGGTAGCAAAAAGGATCCGGTATGTGAAAGATAGCAGAATAAAGAACAGAGGAAAGATGAAGTGCAGCAGATCAGTGTACTGAGCCTAACCGGAACTGAACTCCAGCATATGCAGATGCTTCCAATCAGTTCAAGACTGTGATTCTCATCACTTTGTAGACAGTGTGTCTTTTTGTAGGCAGTGGGCCTCTTGTGAGCAGTGTGCTCGGGCAGTGAGCCCTAATTGGCAAGTGCCATTTTTGTAATTTCCTATTCTTCTAACAGAGAATAATTCTTGGGTTAATCACCCCGTGGTTTTCTCCCTTAACAGGGTTTCCACGTCAAAAATACTGTGTCATGTGTTTCTTATTTCATGGTTAATGTTTTTGTGTTTGATTTTATGCTACATCAATTAAAAGAAAAGTTCAATAAGGGAAATAATTAGGATAACTGATTCACCCCCCCCCTCTCAGTTATCAACAATTGGTATCAGAGCTAAGTTCCTCCTAATAGAGCCTAACAGCTTGAGGAAGATCTGGGATTTCAAATGGATGCATATGGTTTAAGGGAGCAACTCAAGACTGCCCTTGAGGATCTTGAACAGTCAAATTCTGAAGTCAGTGAATTAAAGGAAAGACTCAAACAGGCTGATGAATTCATGAGAGAATTAAAAGACAAATTAAGTCTCTCTATGAAAAAGAGAAAGGAGCTGCTTCAACAGTTGGCAAGACAAAGTGAAGAAAGCAATACAAATGAGGAATTGACTGAGCAAACCAAGTTATGTGAAAAGTTATCAAAAGAAGTCATTATGTTAAGACATGAAATGGAATCAGGAACTATAAAGTTTACTCAAGAGATTGAAGAAAAAAGAAAGGCTGAAGACAATCTAAGATAATCTCTTAAAGAAAAATTAGAAGAATGCCACCAGATGGACAGGATTATCAGACACCTTGAATCTGATCTTGAAGATGCCAAAGATAATGAAGGAAAACTTGAGGATCAAATTGCCTCTCTCAAAAGAGACCTTCAAACAGCAAATGAATATAAAGAGAAATTCAAGATAAGTTCTGCTCAACTTGAAGTTCTTCTTGGAAGTCAAAAGAGGACAGATGACAAGTATGGCTTGGGATATGAGAAAGGAGAAAGCTCCGGATCCGGTCAGAAGAATCTTGGATCAGAAAATCCAAGGAGCAGGCCTAGAAGACCTCCGGTAAGACAGCCAAATGCTCAAAGATATCCATCCTTCAATGGATACTGCCACAACTGCAACCACTTTGGTCACAAAGCTAATCAGTGCAGAATGAGAATGAATCAGAATAATTCATCCTTCTCCGGACAGTGCTTCAACTGCAAAAGGTATGGACACAAATCCCATGAATGCAGAATTATGCAAGTAAACAAATCATTCAAAGGTAGATGCTTCACATGCAATAGAATAGGTTATATGGCAAATCAATGCAGATCAAGAGGATATCAGTCAAATATGCAAAGAAATGTTATTTGCCAAATCTGCAATAGGTCCGGTCATAATGCTAAAGTCTGCAGAAACAAGAATCAGGACAAAAGAGGTCCGGTGTATAATCAGAATCAAGACAAGGGTAAACAAAAGATGAATGCGGATGAGGTTAGGAATCAGATGAGCAAGATTTGGGTGAAGAAAAGTTCAGAGAATGTAGAGGTTGGATCCGCACCAGACTCTGGTGCTGATATTTCTTCCAGAAATTAAAAGTGAGCTCAGGCTCAGGGGGAGACTCAAAGAAAATCTTGTTCCCCCAGCCAAACAAGTGGTGCCGGATGTGGCACAAGATGCGGATCAAAGGGTTTGTAGATATGAATCTTGAGATACTTCAGTCAAGTTTTCAGAGGTCCGCATGAAGTTATGAAGAAGCTGTGATCGATCAAATAAGACCTGTTCAGGGAGATGCTCCGGTATGATAAAGGATTACAAAAAGGTCCGGAAAGATCCGGAAATGCACTATCTTGTTCTGCGGATTGGACAGAGTGTTTGAGATGATCTTGTAATATGCTACCTCGATTTATTCATGATTGAAAGATCCGGATGATATCCACAGATCAGGACTAATCCGGGATACTCCAAGCTATCCAGACAAGGCAAACCGGAATGATGTAGGTGAAGCATTTATTGCAGACAGGTATTAGGGTTCGCGGAGCAATTTAAGGGATTTCTCAAAGGTCATTTGCTCATTCTGCACTCGAGAAGAAGCGAAAAGTGGAGCTCTGCAACAAGGTTCTTCAAGCACACCAAGGATCTCCTGCCGAAGCTGTTGGATAAAGAAATCAATCCAACCACTCCGTGCAAACCGAAGGCGCATAAGGTATTCTCCGTTTTTCATTACCTCACTGCAAATCTTTGAAGAATGGCTACTCCAAACATAGTTAAGATCTCCGATAGACCTCGCCCCTCATTCAAGAAACATCCCTACAAATCATTGGAGGTAGACCCACTAGGAGCCTTCTCTAGTGTTCCTCACGGAGTTTTACACACCGAAGACATTAGGGTCTACATACATGCAAACATTGAGGAATTTGGGGAATTCAAATTAAGAGACCTCTATCACAAGCAGCTGATTGACAATGCTTTTGAGCTTAAACCAGAGTATAAGGATATTCAGAAGAAACAATTTGAGCAATTTATTCATTTCCCCTGCTTTGAAGAAGATGAATGGGTCCGGTATGTACTGAGCAGGATGCATGACAACTTTCTATGGCTAGATAGACCCTGTAAGATCACAAAAGAGGCAATTAGAGCAGTAACTGGCCTATACTCTTCCGGAGGGGTACCTATCCTCAAATCTATCAAGAACAACATTGTAACAGAGGCCACCGGATCAAAATTTGACAAGAGGGCAATGACCATTGAAGATATTTCGGATCCGGATATCAAATATGCATCAATGATAATAGGATACAAGATCTATCACTCCAGCAGGAAGAATTCTGTATCCGGAACTGCAGTATACACTGCTTTTGAAATGCTAAGGAAAAATGCAGAATATGACCTCTGCGAACTACTGCTAAGCCAATTAATGGAAAATATACAGAAAATCAAGAAGGATAAGAAGAATTCCTTCAAGTATGGTACTCTTATTGTATGTCTATTCTTCTACTTCATGAATGAGCTACCCGGAACAAGTGGATGGGTATGGCAGAATGACAAACCTGTTGCAGTCCAGATAAGAGACTACTTGCATGGACTTGGGGATGCAAAAGCGAGAAATTCAGCTCTATGGGGATACTTCAAAAACTTTCAGAGCATGATGCAAGCAAGAGAGAGAATTCCTCAGTCTCTCATTGAGAAATACAAGGACTCAGTGTGCTTTATGGTTGACACTGATCAGTGCCTAATGGAGGCAGTGGAGCCAAGGACTGTCTGGATCATGCCCATGGGGTATGAAGTTGATGAACAGATAGTGGAGCTGCATGTTCAACACATGCTAAGTCAGCCCAAAGATCCTAAGGCAGAAAGGTTTGGAACCTTTGAGGAGCTGAGTGTAAAAATACATGTAGAACTCAGGGAACCTGAGATTAAAAGAAAGGTAAGAAAAGAAGTAGAGCACATTGCTCAAGGCCTAGGTATCTCAAAGGAGGCACTTGATGCCAGCCGGGAAAAGAGGAGGAAGGCCGAGGAAGAAGAGAAAAGCAAAGAAAGTGCTCCGGTTGGAGCTCCCACCTGGACCAGATCAACAAAGAGATCTGCACCTCCCTCAACCAAAAGTTCAAAACCGGAAGTCCAGGCATCCGGTAAGAGATCCAAGACAAAAGCCACAAGGGCTTATGGAAGCCAAAAGGATGAAGAGGAAACAGAATCAGATGAGGGAGTAAGAGAAGTAAAGAAACAGAAGAAGAAAGGATCCGGTAAGCCCTCCACAGGCCAAGACAAGGATGAAATGGCAGAGGTAACTGTTGAAAAGCCCACTCTGTCATTAGAGAGCATAATCAAGTCGGTCACGGTGGATGGAAACCTTCAACCAATGACTGAATCCTATGATGACTTCAGTGAGGCAGACCAAAAGACTCTGCAGGAAGCCACAGTTAAATATCTGAACATATACAATAAGGCTTTCATTGAGATCATATCTCTCATTCCTAAAAGCCTAGAGAAGGAAATGGAAGTAAGAAAGAATAATGCTCATGCCAAAGATCTTGAGATCCGGGAGCAGATAGCTATTCAGCTATATCCTCAAATTGATCCCAAGACAATGAACATTATCTTCAAGGACTGCAAAGATGAGTTCAGAAGCAAAGCCAGGATGAATCAACTCATGCTTGGTGAGACTGACAAAGTGGCCCAAGAAACAGAAGAGATCCTCCGGAAGGCCTTCAAAAGGTTCAATCTTCCTGTTGTAGAGGACTTAGGTGCAGAAACAGGTGCTGATTTGGAATCTTCTGTTCCGGAAGAAGTGAGCCCTGAACAGACAAGTGAGGACTTGGGACCCTCTGCTCCAGAAGAAGGGGCCC
The DNA here is from genome assembly GCA_027924645.1 of Cunninghamia lanceolata. Lineage (NCBI taxonomy): Eukaryota > Viridiplantae > Streptophyta > Pinopsida > Cupressales > Cupressaceae > Cunninghamia > Cunninghamia lanceolata. Next base: position 9,279,205 of record BSBN01000246.1, read on the forward strand.
ATGAACAAGTTAGCATCTCTCCTCCGGTTTCCCCTACAGTCTCCGGATCCAAAGAAGAAGAGCAATTACAGGAGAAGGAAGCAGTGGTGAAAGACAAAGAGGTTGACAGTTCTAAGACTGCAGAAGAAAAGAAACATCTGTCTCCGGCAAGAGACACTGCACAAACTGTTCAACAATTTTTGAGTAAAGAAACTTTAGAGATTGATGAACCGGAGCTTCTAAAAGGCCCATTTGATTTTGACTCTCTCTCTCCGGTACAAACAATGAAGATAGCTTCATTTGCAAATGCCAAGGCAAATGAAAAGCTCCTGAAGTCTCATATGGAAGACTGTGAGTTGATAGAGGCTGCTTCCGGAGTACTTGTGAAGATCATGCCATCAATCCAAATAGATCCGACAGCCTCCACTTCCGGTAATCTAAAAACCTTAGTCAGCAGTGTTGATACACATTTTGATTCTCTAGAAAAATCAGCTAAAGAAAAGGTCCGGAAGGAATTTTTGGATAAAAGATTTTCAGAGATATTAGAATTAATTTCTAAAGATAGGAAGATTGTAAGCATTGGAATAAAGAGCTTAGAGAATGCTCTTAAGGATGGCGGTGATATCTATAAATTTTGTATATCCTGGTCAAAGGCAACAGCAGCATTTGACAAGAAAATAAAAGAGGAACAGGATAAGCTACAAAGCTTATCTCAAAGTTTTGATCCTCTCTCTTCCTCTATAATAAATCAAGAATGTCAGACTATTGCAGTCTTGAACGAAATAAAGAATCTTGAGAAGGAAAGGAAGAACATCACCAACCAGATGGGAGAACTTAGAAGGATTATAATCCCTAAGTTGGAAACCATGCATGAGGCCATCAGTGATGCTAGGACCACCGCCCAAACAAAAGATCCGACAGATCTCAAGCGGGCAGAAGCGTTTGCATTTTTGTTAAGTGGTCACATTTCAATTTTGGACAGAATGAAGCAAAGTTGGGCTACCGAAATGATTCAATTACAGACATCCTTTGCAGACATTCTTCAATATATGTGAGTATGTAAATATGCGGCTAAGTATAAGAAATTTTTGAAAATTTTGATATGCGGACCCTACCCTTTGCCATTGATGTCAAAGGGGGAGTGAGGAGCAGTGAAAAATAAGGGATCCAACTAAGGGGGAGTTCCGGAAATTGTATATAAAGACAGAGCATCAGCAAAGGGGGAGCATAGTGAAAACACTTAGTCATTTTTCACTAAGTGTTGCCATCGATGCCAAAGGGGGAGATTGTTGGCAAGAGACACTATATGGATTCATGGTTGTTGTCATTGATGGCAACAAAGGTCATCCCACATATCCGCAAGTCATGATGTGTCTCTACCGGAAGTCAGAATAAAGAATGTTGTGGTCCGGTGAAGAAGAACAGAGCATGTGGCAAGGTCCGACAGATTGGTCCGGACCTCTCAGTGGAAGTGTCTTGGTACAGTGCGGATTTGGGGAAGTCAAGAGGACTACCTTGAGTGGTATATTCCAAGGATTTAGCCTCCGGTGATGGACAAGGAAAAAGATATGAATGGTTGAGTACCGGATTCCTGAGAGACAGTGAAAACAAAGGAATAACTGACTGGCAGAGTATCAGACTGCTTTCCGGATGAGTTACTATTGATGACAGAGGTTGTGAAGGCATGAATCATGTTTGGCCAACATGATTAATGATATCTACAAGTATATGCTTGATCCGCATTGCTTGGTGAGGAAGGATTCAGCCGACAGAATGAAAGTTTATAAGAAACTAGACTGTTCCGGATGCCGACTAGAAAGGTGATGAAATTACTTGTGCGGATATATATAGAGGATGGATTTAGTTGTGAAGTGAGAAGTGAGAGTAGAGAGATATGCGAATAAGTCCAGAGAAAGAGCAGAGGTAGCAAAAAGGATCCGGTATGTGAAAGATAGCAGAATAAAGAACAGAGGAAAGATGAAGTGCAGCAGATCAGTGTACTGAGCCTAACCGGAACTGAACTCCAGCATATGCAGATGCTTCCAATCAGTTCAAGACTGTGATTCTCATCACTTTGTAGACAGTGTGTCTTTTTGTAGGCAGTGGGCCTCTTGTGAGCAGTGTGCTCGGGCAGTGAGCCCTAATTGGCAAGTGCCATTTTTGTAATTTCCTATTCTTCTAACAGAGAATAATTCTTGGGTTAATCACCCCGTGGTTTTCTCCCTTAACAGGGTTTCCACGTCAAAAATACTGTGTCATGTGTTTCTTATTTCATGGTTAATGTTTTTGTGTTTGATTTTATGCTACATCAATTAAAAGAAAAGTTCAATAAGGGAAATAATTAGGATAACTGATTCACCCCCCCCTCTCAGTTATCAACAGAGATCTAGGATAGAAAGTGGACTCACATCCCATTCTCTATTCAATTAACATAACCAAGGGATGAGGATAATGAGAGTATTAGAATATAAAAAAGATAAGAATAAATGGGGTTAAAACATTTATAAACTTAATGAAGATTTAATACATCTCTAGTACCAAAGGCATGGAAAAATCATGTAAGACTTTAGCATAATCCTATGTGGTCATTGAAAGTTAGAAATTAGAACAATCATATGTTGTTGAAACTCAAGCATTATCACAATCGTAGGTAGTTGTTGAATTCCAATGAGGATCTCCTATTGTAGATGAGGACACACTCCTCATTTCCACATGGTCATTGAATCATTGTGCTAACACTCCACTATCCTAGCTCTAGTAGCTCTTCTTGTTCCATCAATTTTATATTCAATTAAAGTTAGTGTATCCCATGCATATACATTAATTGGTGTTAATAGCACCCTCATGTATACTCTTCTTGGTGTGTTTTGTATGAGTTGTGATTGATTAGCATGTGTTCAATCGCGTGTCTGGTGTAAGTGTTATTGGATTACATAGTCAAAGGCCTCATAGCACAAAGGGGCGAACCTTAGGGTCTCACATGGTTGGGTGGTGTTTACCACCATTGGGATATAAGGACTCTTAGAGATTCTTGTAGCAAGGTGTGTTAGGTTCTTGTGGCATCCTGATACTTCATCTTTTGTTTCATAGTTTTGTTGAAAACATGTAAATTAGAATCTTGTGACCCTTGCATAGAATGATCAATTGTAATATTATTGGACATCACTATTTATTATGTGAATCATCCATGTTTGGGATGAGTTTCATTATGTTGCAACTTGTTGATATTACTATTTGTGTTGATTTTAGATTTCATCTTGTGAACGATTTAGTATGTTGATAAGTCCTAGAATTATAAGATGAGTAGATCTAATTTTTCTTTCAAGTTGAAAGGAATCTTATGGGATATCAATGTATATCATTTGGATGCTATGTGTATATAGGATCAATGGTATTGTGTTGTTCATTTGACTGTATAGTCTAGGAGTTGAGTTTCTCTTCTATGGGTTTTTCACATTTAATGTATGATACCAATGTGTGTGGGTAATATCAAAATTAAAAATATGGAATATGTGAATATTAAACATGGCTAATTTAACCTTATACATGTGGGAAATGGTTGGTTAAAGCCACTTTGAAACAACCCTTAAAACGTGGAAGTTACACCTTTTGTTGTGTAGGTTGCTTATGGCTTGTCTAGGCCAAACCCTTCACCTATCTTAGGTTTTTGCTCTTAATTCCCATCTTGAGAAGTTGAAATTATTGTAATTTGAACTTACATTTAGTGTAAATTATGGCTTTAGGCTTGTAGTGGAACCTTTGGATTACCTTGAAACTATTGTTTATCTTCTTGGAACCTTGTTGTCCATCCTAGGGCTTGCACACTTTAAAATCACATGTCGAGAAAAGGCACAATTTAACTAACAAAAAGGGTGATTTACACTAGTAGTAGTTGTGATTTGGCTTTAGAGGGGTGATTTGCCCTAGCAATAGGGGTGATTTGAAGATAGATATCACTTCCTAAACTTTTGCCAAAAAAGTTTCTAAAAGGTAAGTTGTTCCCTAAGATCTACCTTGATCTCCTGTCACATTAGTGTTGATGGTACTGTGTACCTTATGATTAATCCATCTTTTGGTGTTGGAATTCATGTTTGGTGTGAGAATGACCAATCTAGTGTATAATTAGGCGAGGTCTTGAATCTCCTAATTGTCTTACGTCCTAGGTGAGTGAACTAAAGGTTACGATGCCACTACCACTTTAATGTGGATGTGTGTTGTGTCTTGTTTGGTTGAATGGATGGGACAATGTACCACTCTTATCCTATTCTTGCCAATTGTGAGTGATGGAGATTGTGGTCTTGAATTTGATCATAAGAGATAAAAGAGCTCTACCTCCTCATAGGGTCATCATGGGGATATTGTCATGCAATTGACTAAGCCTTATGCTTGTGTATTCATGCTTTGTGCACCAACTTTGTGCTCTATGAGTGTCATTATATTATGTTACAAAAACTCTAGGGTATAAGAGTGCAATTGTGTCATGTGAGTGTTTTAGTTGTAATGTAAAAGATTCATTCATTCATTCATTAATCACTAATGTCTCAAGGACAAAATCTTGGGGCATTGCATATCTAATCTCAAATTTCAAAGATTAGGTAAATAACCTTTATATAACATCTATGAAGTTTGACTTACAACTTAACTCATGAATTAGATTCCATGGGTGTAAACCATTTATAAAGCAAATTTATCAAGGGGTCACAAATCCATAAACCATTTGGATTTTAAAAACTTAAGATTTTGAATGGGAGACATTGAATGAAGTTAATTATATAACTAACTCAAGTTTCAATTATCAAGAACAACAGGCCAAGAGTCATGTTAATGCAAAGGAAAGCTCAAAACCAATGCACAAGCATGCTTCACCATGATGGAATACTTCAACTCAACAAGTTGGAGGGATTCACTAAAGAAAGTAATGGGTTGTTCATATCCCTCCATGTTCTTCTATAGGAAAACTACAGTAATAGTATAGAAGGATGTAAAAGAAAAGAATTGAAATGGTCTTGTGTGGTTAGAGATTGCAAGCAAAGGTGCTTGTTTGAGATCTTGCTTGATACTTGAGTAAATGATTTAGCTACTTCATTATCCCAATCGATTGTTTGACCTTTCTTAAGTATTTTAGAGATGGATTTAGTTTCTTGGCAAAGTTAGGATTGTACACCCTTGATAGTATTGGGTTGAGGAATGGTGTCAATTTATTTGACCCTCTTTGGATCTATTCTTACTTTGTGGTTGGACACAAAGTGTCCCAATAACTTTCCTTCTGCAACACCAAAATGATCTTCTCTTTTTTTGGAATAAGCTATAATACCATCCTAGTAAACTATCATTATCTAATTGGTGACGCTAGGAAACACAACATGCATAGCTCTCTTAAAAGTTACTCCCACATTTTTCAAACCAAACACATCCTAACATACACATATGTTCACCAGGGTGTGGTGAAGGTCATATTTTGTTGCTTTAAATATTTGACCACAACTTAGTTATATCCTAGGAAACCATCATTCATGGACATGAGTTTGAAGCTTGTCACACTCTACAACAAGTGATCCATGCTTAGGAAAGGGTATTTGTCCTTCAAAGATTTAATATTCAAGTTCTTGAAATCCACACGCAATCTAATGTCACTGTTCTTGTTTCTCATTAGGACAAGGTTAGACACCCGTGATGAATGTCTAATAGGCATTATGATATCACCATCTTTCAACTTCATTAGTTCCTTTTGCATTTGAGTAGCCAATGTTTGATTGATTGGTCTTTGTTTTTGTCTAAATGGATTAGTGTCAAGTTGTAGTGGAATGTTATGTTGAAATAAATCCCCTCTGTATTCTTTTGGGTCATCATAAAACCAAGCAAAACACTTCATAAATTTCCTTAATAATACAATTAGATTTTGTTTCTCCAATGGTTTCAACTTCTTACCAATATATATCATCATAGTAGATGACTTAGCACCAAGATTCACACCTTCAGTGTCATTGTCATCATTTGGTTTATTCTATCAAAGGATTTCTCCATTGCAACTAGTCTCTTGGGGATGATGTTTGTCTTTAGGTGGGTCACATATATCCCAAATGTTGTCTCTTTATCATAATGTAGCTCAACCATGTGCTCCTAATCAACTAATTTGTCACGACCCTCTCTATGACAAATTAAACTTATTAAGCAAATCGTTATTTGATGATTATAGAAAACATTGTTAAACTAATTTAATATTGATAATGGTAAAGATGAGAATAAAATAAATAACTAAATATCATACAATAATATCAATAACGATAGTTAAATTTTATTCACACAAAATATAATTAAATTAAATTAAATTAATTAAGAACTCTTTAGAATTTTATTTTAAGAATTTAAATAGATATTATGGAAAAAAAATATTAGATAAATATTATTTAATCATGAGAGATAACTAATACATTTTTATTGGTTTTGTATGTTGTTTTAAGTGGAGTAAAAATATAAAAAAAAATAAAACAATAGTTTAATTAATACTTTATGTTCTTTAGTTAGAAAGTTATTCAAGGAGCTTTTAAAAAATGCATGTGCTCATAATCATGCATGTTGAAAGGAATAGATGAACAATTAGTAAGTCTTAGTTCTCCTTATCACATGCAAAATAGAAAAACAATTAATTTTATTTTATTTAAGATTTATTTTAATTTGATCACTAGTTAGAATCCTCCATTATGAGTTATGTATTTTGTGATTGAAAATAAACTCATTTCTCTCTCTTCTGAGTTCTCCATGAGTTAGAGAATCTCTAAAATTGATAAAATAAAATAAATAAACAGAATAAAATAAATTTTGAATGGTATAAAAAGGGGACATGGGATATGGGTTGGATATGGCGTTCTTGGGAGAAGATTGCAAGAAAAGAAAGACGAAGAAAGGGGAAGCTGGGAGGAGGCAAGTTGCAGGTAAGTGAATCTAACTTGCTTGTCGGCCACAAAATCAATCTTTTTACAATAGATAATCACCCTCTCAACAAGATAAAAAGCTTCAGACCAGAAACTTGTAGCTCCCATATAATTGCTCATGATCCTTGCAAATATGAAAGAGTATGTAGCTAAACAGAGATTTATGTTATGATAATAGGATCTGTTAGCCGCTTAGAATGAGCTCATGTGCTTGAGAGGGCGCATAAGAAATGCCGCCATGTAGGACATACCTTTTTAGAAATTCAGGGAAAACATGTGTTGAGTACTTCATTTAGTGTGATTGATGCCTCTTCAACTTCTCTTTAACCTATGTTGTCCCCTCAACAGCGAATTTCTCTTTCTCACGTACAACAACGTATTCTTCTTGCAATTATCATTATCCCTAAGGCAATTAAATACATGATTAAGTATTAGACTCCAAAATACAACCATATCACTATGCCCTGATTTGACATTTGTTGTTATTAAACTGTTAAACTAATTTACTATTGTCAAGATGTGAAATTTATAAAGTGTAAGATTTATGGGTGTTAGGCTAATAGTAGATGCAATTTGTCTACAAAATGTGTAATCTCCACTGCTAATTATATTTAATTGAAAGTTTCTAAAGCCTTTTCAATCAATCCATTTTTTTGTTTGTCCTGCAATCATAGCATTTCATATAATGACATCTCTTGAGACATCCTATCAAGACCGTTTATTAGAATATCTTAAAATTTGTAGTTAAACTTAATAATACAAAAATTCGAGTGAATTTTGAAGGTCATTAAACCATTCCAAAATGATATAATGAATTAGGGATTGTCATTCTAGTTGGGGAATAATAGAAAATTATTGCTTATTATTTCACTCTAATCTTTTACTAGAAATGCATTTCTCTTTTTTGTTGCATTGTAGTAGACCATGCAAATGCCCCCTTTTTGGTCAAATGTGTAAGTAGGGTAGCCAATTGTGAAAAAACTTTCACAAACCTTCTATAGAAGTTCTAGAGACCCATGAAACCTCTCAAATGTGTTAGGGTCTTTGGCGGTGGCCAATCTAAGATGGCCTTGATCTTTTCTTGATCAACTCTTACACCTTGTGAGTTGATCACATGTCCCAAAGTCATGCCAAACTCACATTTGGATGCTTTTGAAAATAAGGATTGAGCTTCTAAAATACCCAACACATCATCCAAATTCCTTAAACACTCCTCCCAAGTCTTACTATAGATGAGGATGTCATCAAAAAACACCAACACAAACTTTCTAAACTACTGATTAAAGATTTGATTCATACAAGACTGAAATGTAGCAAGGGCATTAGTCAAGACAAAAGGCATGACTAAGAATTCATAATGCCCATAATGACATCTAAATGTTGTTTTTTTAATATCCTCTTCACAAACTTTGATTTGATGATATCCAGATCTTAAGCCTATCTTGGAAAAATAGACTACACCATGCAACTCATCTATTCTCAGAATTGGGTACCTATTTTTCATGGTCTTCTTGTTCAAGGCTTAGTAATCTATGCACATTTGCATAGTTCCATCCTTCTTTACGAAAACAACTAAAGATGCAAAGGGACTCTTGCTTGGCCTTATGTGTCCCATCTCAAGGAGCTCCTTAATTGCCTTCTCTATTTCTTCCTTATGTCTTCTGTGATGGCGGTAAGAAGTGGTGATCAATGGTTTGGCTCCTTCTAGCTCAATAACTTGCTCTATCCTTCTATCAGGAGGTCTTCTAGGAGGTATATTGTTGAAAACCTTACTATGTTTGTCCGACAAGGCTTGAACATCCACATGATACTCTCTTTTTCCCTTTGAAGCGGTAGTAGGCATAATCAAGCATTGGGCTACCCAATCAACTTGACCATGATGAAACATCCTTTCCATCCTCTTTGTTGTAACAACTCTTGGTGTACCAATGGACATGCCTCTTAATACCACCTTCTTGCCATCAGCATGGAACTTAAGTTCCATTGTTTGGAAGTTCTGCATGATTTCTTCCAAGGAATTTGTAGCTACTGAACTCCCATTTAACAACATCAATGTCTCCTATGCTAACAACATATAAGTCATCCTTGACTTCGTAATTTCCCAACATAAGACTCATTTTGGGAATTGTCCTTGTGCAATGAAGAGTGAACCCATTAACCGCCATTACATTAAAACTTTCAAACTCTTTAGTCTTCAACCCCCTTCTTGCAACTATTCCTTAATCAATGAAATTATGTGTAGCACCAAAATCAACAAGTACAATGATTCTTTGGCCACAAAGCACTCCTCTAATCCTGAAAGGATCATACTTTCAAGCACCCAAAAATTGTACAAGAGTACTTTTTGAAAGATTCTTCTCATCTTGGTCCTCTGTCACATGTTCCTCTTCATTTTCTTCATCTTCAACTCGTTGTTCCCAATTTTCAGAATCTGATTTTTCATTAGAAACCACTTCAATATAGTGAACTTGCCCCTTTCCGAGGCATATATATATATATATATATATATATATATATATATATATATATATATATATATATATATATATATATATATATTATGTAGGTCTGAGAAGGTAGCAGACCGAAAAGGGCCGAAGCACAGGCGAAGAGGCAACGATATATATATACACACACACACTTGTGTGGTTTCTCCTAGCCTTAAAAAAAATTATATGTATCTGTGATGGTGATGACTAGTTTTTAACCTGAGACAAAAAAAATCTTCACCGCGAGACATATATATATATATATATATATTTGTACATAAAAGGGGAAAGAAACAAAATGAAAACCCTCCCTGTGTATACTTCTGTTGAGCTTGGATTCATGGTTGTCTATAGCTTAAACCTGCAAACATTTGGGAAGAGAAGAAAATAGAGAGAGAGGAGGCTAGGGTTAGAAGAAAATAAAATAGAAAATGAAAAGAGAGGAAGAATAGAGGAGATAAGGATATTACGGTTAGTGTAAAGAAAATAATATTATAGTGGAAGGGCATATTAGGGTTGATGTGAGTAAAATAAAAGAAATGGGAAATTTAATTTTATTGAATTTTGTGTGCATGGGAATATTTTTAATTTCCCTCTTCATATTCCTTATCTTCATTTCTTTTATCTTTTAAGTTTGGGTAGAGTGTTTAGTGGGCTTTATGCCTTTTGTTTTTCCTTCTAAAAAAAAAACTTAGATTTTGTCTTTATTTTATTGCTTTTGATTTTGTGAAGTTGTCGGTTTAAATTTTAACTTAGGCCCTTGAATTATTTTAGTGGGATTTTCTCATTATGGGTATTAGTGGAGAAAATAAAGCTAGAGAAATTTATTAATTTAAGCCCCTGTAAATTATGTGATTAGCTTTTAGTTTTTTTTATATATATTTTCATGTGAACTTAATTTTATTTTCCCTCTTCCCTTTTTTTGAAATGGATTTGTGTTACTTATTATTTTATCCTCTAACTTAATTAGACTGGGTGGGATAATTTTACCCCTAGGCCAATATTTTATTTGAGTGGGTTTAGTTGTTTTAACCAAGAGGAATTTAATTTTTAACTTAAAAATTAATAATGTTGGAGGGGATTTATTTAATGGAGATTATAGTATTTGCATTGGGAATTTAATTTAAGTGTTAGATTTTATTATTTAACTTAATATCTTATATGATGTAGTGATTTTAATTAATTTTATTTAATCTAATGAGTTAGGACACAAAAAATGTTAATGTGTTAATGGTTAATTTAGAGGGCGTATTTATTATTAATTAATTTAATTTGAAAGGCACAGTAGGAAATTATTTTTAAATTAATTCCCATGAATGCTCTAAAGGCATTATGCTACCAAATTTTGTCTAGAATAGTATGGGTAATTTAGTGATTTAATTTCTATCCATTTTATCGCTTTTAATTATCTATAGTTTAATCATTAGCTAGATGTGCATGATTTATCTATTTATTTCTAGTTCCTAGGGTTTGTGTCGAAATCACTCCACTGCTTTCAGGAAACTTAGGGTTTAACCCAAATTGAATTTAATCCTAATGGCGACACTCCTCGCGTTGCATAACCCCCTTAATAGACTATCACATTGCAATGGATGCGAAAGGACTTCACAATACCCTAACTTCGACTCAGGTCTTTCATGTGTTTTCTCCGAGTGCGCATGTTGCATGCGAGGGGGTTTTTGGTGTTGGGTGGGAGTTTTTTTTTATGTTTCGTGTCATGACCACATGACAAATGTGGACATGACACGTGTGTTATGTGTTGTGACCACATGGGAAATGTGGGCATTACAACTTGCCCCTTTCTGAGGCATCTATGACCAAGAACCCAAGGCTCCTTGCAAGTGAAACAAAGTTTCTTCCTTCTCAACTCATTTTTCACCTCATCATCCATTTTTGGAGGCAAACTCTTATGCTGATTATTTTTTTTCTGGAATGACTTCTTTGAGGGGAAAAACTTCTTTTTAAATTAATTCTTCAGAAGAGTAGACTCAAGTACCAAATCTCTCTTGATGGATTCCTGTAGAGTTGGAGGGTCAAAAGATTTGACCAAGCCTTTTAGGTAGTCTACCAAACCTTCTACAAATAGCATAACCAATCTTCTTTCAGTAATATCAAGAACCATAACAACAAGCTTTTAAAAATCGGCAATATAACTCTCCACATTACCAAACTTTTTGAGTTGAGCTAGCTCATGGAAGTACACTTCAAGGTCCTTCTTATCAAACCTCTCAATTAATATTTTTCTAAACTCATCATATGAGTTTATGAGACTGTGACCTTGAGTGATCAACCCATGGTACCGCCACTCATGAGCAATTCCTTCAAGGTGAAGTGTTGCAAACTTAATGGCTTCATCTTTTGCCATTGGTCTCAATGGCAAATAGGTATCCAATTTTTTAATCCAAGCACGAGCCATGCTTTTACTACTCCCATCAAATGGGGAAAGTGTCAACTTTCCCAAGGCATTCTAAAAGTCTCTTTGATGTGTTTGAGGTCTATGCTCATGTCTAGGCCCACACCTAGACTTCTATTGATTCATGAACTGATTCAAGGACAACTCATTCTAAATTTCTTGAGAAAGATCTCAATATTCAACATGGTAATCAGTGATATCATCCATCATTGGAACTTCAACTTTTGGGTCATGCACTTCTTCCTCTCTTTGGATGAAAATAGGTTGAAATGGCCTAGCAATAGAACCAATAACAGTTCTACTAGGATGGTTATTATTTTCTGGCTAATTGTTTATCCCCGAGGAGCTTCCTTTACCATTCTAATTTCGAGGCACATTCATATTTTGTCCATCTTCTAAAGTAATTGAGCCATCATGTCCAACATCATATCAAATTTTCTATCAGTTTTGTCTTATGGGCTATCACCCACATTTGATTCTTTTCCTCTGGCTACCATATTCTCTGAGACAACTTCAGGAATAAATTTTTATTCTACCCTCTAACTTTCTTTCTTCCTTTCCCTCTAATGATATCTGAACTCTCACTGTTGTGCATGAGAGTTAAACTACATCATAATGATTAGCTCTAAAAACATAGGCTAGCAAGACCACCAACTTTAAATACCACTGTAAAGACTCACACCAATTTTTTTTTTTTTGCAATATAAATGCAAATGCAACATCCTGACACTTTCAGATCACCTAGTTCCCGATGTGGGCAAGGTGAGAGCATATTGTGTTTTGGACCACACACGGCTATCTAGATGAATGCACTACTGTAATGAAAAGGCGACAATCCAACTAGAGCATGTAGGTGGTAGAGCTGACCCAAATCAAAACTTTTTTGACAGACAAGCATGCATAGAAATGCAAAGCCATAGGAAGAATAACTTAAGCTTGATCAAAGCAAAATGGTTGATTACAATGCAAGCTTGTTCAATGCCAAAACGAGATATGAAATCCATCTAAGTCTGGCGGTTAACCATCTAGAGCCTACAATGTTGAAATGCATTTTAATTGGTAGAATACCATCCGATTTTACAATAATATGAGTACAAAGTGCAATGCCTCTGATGGTACTACCATCCGGGGTTACAATAACAATGTAAAATACATTACAAAATACTAAATAACAAAGTAACTAGTTGCAACACACTGTTATATTATTCTGATCAAAAAATTAGACTATTGCAACAAGAAAGATTAGTCCATCAACATAGGAGAAGCACAAAAAATCATGCTTATAGTAGCTAGACAAGCTGGAGCACTTTTAGACACACTTATTAGCTGATGAAGATCACCATTAATGATTGAAACTAACCCAAAAGTTCTAAAACTGCCTACTGAATCTCTATTCAAAATCAAATCAAAATTAAACATACCTCTTAATGCACTTGTATGGCCTCCTTACGTCTTGTGCATGACCTGTTGGGAGTTAAAAATGATTGTTGTAGGTAAAGTTTGATTGGTATAACCCAATTTTTGCAATGGTATGGAACCTCAAAATAGTCTGAAACTTCTCTAAATCAGAGACCAAACAGTACAACAACCTATGTAGGTGGTATGACCATCATTGGGAAAGTACATCTGAAAAGATAAGTTCCAGCTCCAACAAGCAAATAACGACCCAAGTTTTCATCCACATGCCACACCTAAAACTAGAGTACAGATTGCCCAAGAAGTAAAAAACATGCCCAAATGATACTGTACATCCTGAAAACCAACAGTACGACCAGTTCAAGAAATGTACGACCCAACAAGGATAAATGGTATGGCTAGTAATATTGCTTTAGCTGCATTCAACTCCTCCACAAACCACCAAAAATCACTAAAATAGCTGCCAAGGATTAGATCTACAGAAAAGAAACTCAGAACACATAAAAAATACTCATCTTATCTAAACTAGAAAAATAACTTCAACCTCTACAACATTTAGGTGACTTCTGGCTCACACACAACTAGCTAGGAGGGCTTTCATCCTCAAAATTAGATTCACCAGAGGGTTTTCGTCCTCAGGAAAATACAAAGAGAACTCATGTTCTGCACATAGTAAATGAAAATAAATTCACAGTAACCCTTCTTAGGAAGACCAAACCTCCTTTTATAGCTTTTTTGAGCTATTTTAAGAAAAGCGTTTTTGCTTTTTCCTTGCTTTAAAAAAAAAAAACACTTTTTTTCTTTTTTTGTTGCTTTTCCGAAAAAAAAACAATTTTTTCTCAATAAAATAACATAAAGTGTCCTTATGACCACTTTTTAGCACCTTACCCTATTGACACTTTATATGCATACTTAAAATGCCTTTTTTAAATAATTAAATGTAAGCTACCAATTAAAATATTAATAAAAAATACCCTTTGACAAGCTTAATTTGATTATTTAACTTATTTTCCCTTTACCAACACCCAATAGCCTACGAGAAAACTAAAAGATAGGCTAATGGTCTCCTGAAACGCTTATGCTCGAGAAGGGGAGATGACAGTTATAGTGAATTGTGATAGTTTGAAGAAGCACTGCATACTGTCAAGATTTCTAAACTACTACAAGTTCATCAATTGATGCATCTATTTGATTTACAAAAGTTTAGATGAAGCCTTATTTGATTATTATGAATTATGTGGTTATTACAATGAGGTCTGTGTTAACGACGACTATGTTCACCCTTAGCACCACCATTAGGACCTTGTTCATATGTACATAATATTGTGATCATGAACAATAAACCTTGGTGTTCTTATACATGATTTTTCTATAGGGATGGTAAGGATTTTTTATACATACGAATATGAAATGATAATTACAACAGAAGAGAATAGCTTAAGAACAACCACTAATGATCACAAACATATTGTGAATAATTTTAATAAGGAAATGGATATCTGTTAGGAATTAGTGTTCACATGGGTGTTTAGGTTAGCATTATTAGTATGATTAATAAAATAGAGTTATGTACGTTAATATTAAGTTGTTAAGAAACAACTTAACATTATATTATAGTGAGTGTTTGTTTGTATTATGAGTTGTTTTAACAACTCATATATTAAGGAGTTTGTTTATTTGTTAGTCACACAATTATCTTTGAGTTGTTATAAGACGTTTCCTATAATATAAGATACAAAAGTCCTATATATATAAGAGAAGGGGCCACCAGCCACCTAAGCAAGTCAAAGCTTAGTGTATGCTGTTTAAGCCCAGCCCTCCATATCCGGTGAACGATGGAAAGTAGAGATTCTTACAAGTGGCAGTGCAAAGGTTGGAGCAGCGTCAGGCGTGTGGAGGAATGGTCTGAAACATTCTTCAAGTACTAACATTGAGAACTGGCTACTTCCTTACTGCCCTCCTACAGACCCTTGTTCACTTGCAATCTATCATAGACCTCTGCATTCAAAAATCCTTTGTCATGCAATCTTGCTCTTTCTCATCAAGGCGTAAAAGGAGATTATTTTGGAGTAAAGTCAATCACCAGGGGAATAAGGAGGCGAATCTATCAGAGAGGCTCGGCATGATGCTCAACTCAGCATCCAATCCCATTTCCTTTCCCTCGCTGCCTCTGTTATGTTTTGTTTGAGATATTTCAGGCCAGATCAAAGGAGATATCGCAGTTAGTTGTGAGGCAGACATTGAAGCGTAGAGGAAAAGCTATTGAGTTTGACATTGGGCATCTTGTGTTGTGTTTAAACATTCAGATTCACCAGTGCAAGAGTAATTGGCTCTTCCTTTGGATGTTACAATTCCCATTGTTGATGCTCCACTCGAGGTGGAGGCCGTAATGATCTCTAGCAAAGATGCCAAATTCACAGGTCTTCAGATTCACATTTGCAAATCAAAAGTAATGTGCAACGAAAGAGTGAGGTGGTATATGCTCTAGTAAGTATATGATCTATTTAATATGTCATATTATGATTTATGATATTAAACATTTCAAAATAAATGAGCCAGCATCAGAGTTGAAGCCCATATAGTATGGAGGATATTGTGCATACAAAATAGAGGATACTATTGTTGTGGTTGCTAGTAAAGAACTGAGTTTTTCCAATGTACAAGAGTGCAATCTTCAATTGCTCAGAAAATTCTTATTTGGTTAAAGATTAATGTTAATTTTTTGATATTAGGATAATAGTAAAAAAAAAGAGAGATTTATTTTGTATTAATCAAATATAATAGTATACCCAATCAAGTCAAGGTGCATTATCGATAGAGTCCAACACCTTCAACATTATTTTAATTATGGGGGATATTCAAAAACTTAGCTTCAAAGCCAATTTTTTTAAGTAAGTAGCAAACTCACTTGAGGATGGAGGCACAGGAGGTTGGAGGACAATCAACAACCTCTCATTAGTCACTAGCGACGGGGTTGCAAAAATGTCTTATTGACAAACCTACTTGCACCAAATTGGCTAAAGTCAAGGGTAACTTCCAGTGGCAGTGGTAGTTTCCTATGTTGTTAGAGATCGAGTGGCAATAGTCAACAACAGTGGCTACAATTGAGAGCATTATAAACAGATGTATAGGAGAGCAACTGGCTGCAGAGATCCTCTGACTGCTAGACTTCTTGGAAGTGTGGTCGGCTGGTGATGAGTTCACTGGAAGTGAAAGCAAGATAAGTTCTCATTTGTAGGTGATCATGTGCAGCAAGATCCAGATAGGAGTATGTAGACCTAAAAGTATGCATAGACATACAATTCTTTTTCCAGTTCATGTGATATACTTCCTCCTAGTGTAAAATATTGTAGTGAGCAAACACACTAGTGTAATGCAATTCATGGATCTTGAAATGGTTAGTGGTAATCCAAAAAACCATATGAGGTGAACAGATGAGTGTGTTCCTATTTGTGTCTAGGTTTGCGGTAAACTTGTGTGAAAACCTGAAAGGTTGATGAGAGGTCCCTTTCATTCGAATCAAGATCATGAGCCACAAGAGTTGGGCTTACTATAGTTGAAAGTGTGAAAGGTTTTACCATGTTCACACTAAGGGGGTGTTAGGAATTAGTGTTCACATTGGTGTTTAGGTTAGCATTATTAGTATGATTAATAAAATAGAGTTATGTACGTTAATATTAAGTTATTTTTTATTAGGTAAGCAGGAAACAAGGGTCCTGAACCCTTTACAACAGTAGCCACACAGACTAGGCAAAGCTAGCCAAAACAGGCCACAAACAACAGAACAACAACACTAAAAAAATTGTAAAACCAACAAGGATCTAAACAACAGATCCTGAGCAAGCAGATCTGGCTCCTCGAACCCTAGGGTTGGGAAGTCCTTTCTTTTTACACTGAACCACAGTCCAGGAAACCCCCTCAACAAAATGCTCAGAACGAGGTGAGAGGAGGGGATTCTCAATGAACATTGTATCCAAAGAGACACCACGTGAAGCAGCCGATCCAGAAGCAGGAAGAGTCAAAACAACAAGAGTTGACGAAGGAGTCGAGACTCTATCTGAAGAAACGGGAGAGGTTGTCTTGTTTGTTATAACCTCATCCACCGGCACCCCCATAGGTTTAGGGGGGATGGGTAAAGTCACCTGGGAAGACACATCCTCCTAGGAGGATCCATCCCCCGCAGAAGCACCAATTGGCAGGTGATCAAGGAGGGCATCCTTCCACCGAGTTGGAGCACCCTTTCGATGCGAGAGAGGACCCCCGGAAGCCAAGTGACCAATACCAAAACACCATTTGCATCTGAAGGGGAGGCCTTCATAGTCTAGTTGTTGTGTCTAAGGCCTATCCCCTACCATCAAAACCACATCTCCATGGAGGGGTTTGGAGATGTCAATATCTACTAAAATGCGGGCAACTGTAGAATGCCCTATAATTGTTGAGAAACAACTTAATATTATATTATAGTGAGTGTTTGTTTGTATTATGAGTTGTTTTAACAACTCATATATTTAGGAGTTTGTTTATTTGTTAGTCACGTAATTATTTGTGAGTTGTTATAGGACGTTTCCTATAATAGAGGATATACAAGTCCTATATATATGCAATTTGTATTAAATGAAAAGATATAGAAACAGTGTGTTATTTCTATTAAATCTTCTATTTTGGCTTCTAAACGCTCTCCTAAAATTTCTTATAATAGCCATGGTTGGCAGTAGTCTTGTATAATCCTATGTTGGTAGTCACAACCAAAGGATGTTATCATGGCCTTGAATAGACAATTATGAGCTAGAAACAATTGTTATGTTACAAAATGTTGAATCCTAGAGTTAGATTTAGTTATATAGAGTTTAGTGACATTATTATTAATATTTTGTGAATCAACAATAATAATGATAATCATTTAAGGACAATTTTATAGCTTTGTTTTAAATAGTTTAACTAATGATTATATTACTCAAGAAAACAAACACCAATCCTAAATTATAATCTCATAAACTATAGTAGAGACCTTATATTTAGATGCTTAAATATCTTGGCCCATGATTTTATTTTTCTTTTACTTATTCCAATGTTTTGCCAGTTGAAAATTGTTTTTGGGTTCTTCTGAATTATATATGTGATATCTTATTTTAATGACATCACCAGTAGAAGTTACTATTGAATAAGAGACTCTATGTTCTTCTACATGTCAAAATTGTGAAAAATAGAAAATGAGTTTAGAACAAAAGTTAATCCCCTTATTGTGCTAGATCATTCATGTATTCTTGTATTGATTTGATTTGGGTTTGATACTCACGAGATCAATTAGTTCAAATAACTTGCAAATTTTACTATTAACTATCTAGTTTCTTTTTAAATACAATTAGTTAGTAGAAAGTATAGTGCAATATAACTTAGTCAATATACAAATAGTTGTCAATTGATATTGGTTAAATTTTAGTTCAAACTCAATGAATAGTTAAAAAATATGATAGTCTCAATAAGTTTTTTTAGTTTCCTGAATTTAGATATTATTCAATAGATATTTAGAATTTTCTTCTTTTTAGATAGTTGAACAATTTAATCAAGATGTGAAAACAAATCTCACAGCGTTTGATTTTTATGGTGTCTTTGGTTCACGTTCATGGGTAATGTTGTCGCACTTGAACTACTGCACTTACTACCTAATATAGCTGCAACAACGACGTATGTAGCATCGACTCTATAAGTAGTTGGGGAGTAATAAGGGACACCATGCTATTAAATCCAAGGAACGGATAATCTTCCTCAGATACCAAACTAATAAGATTAAATAAAAGAATAAATAATGGTTCTATACTTAGAGGATCACCACTATCATACAGTTTCAAGGAGATTATAAATATTATCATAAAGTTAGATTCATCGTCACATAGTTCCATTGAAAACATAACCACCTTCACATAGCTCAAAGGGAATAAATTATCAAAGGGGAAAGAGAATTTTGATCGTGTAGTTCATGAAAGTTTCATAGGAATAGGAAGTAGTATGAATTAGTAAACAAGTATTGATCATGGTGACCGAAGACTTTTAAATTAAATGCTTCCTTTCGTGGGTAGCAGTCGAAGAGGAATTGTCTATGGAAAATGTACCCTAAAAAGGGCTACATACCCACACTAATAGTTCACATCATTTACTTAGTTTAGAAACCAAAACTACATATGTATATTATACCTTAATCCCGTTTGAAAACAGGTATGTAGGCAGTCTCAAGAACGAAGGATGTTCCCAGTACTCAGGTTTTCATGCATAGGGTTGGGAAATATTAAAATATTGATCTATCAACTCAAACATTTAACTTAAATCATTTGCTAAGAGAATCACTCGTCCAAAATCTAAGGGGAAATTTTCAAAGATAAGCATAATATAAAATATATTCAACATATACTTGGAAGAATCTTGAATGGATTTGCTTGAATCCTGAGACGAGAGTCAATCCTATTATTTTATGAATATATAATATACTCCTGAATGACGATGACCTTGGTGTACTTCCAATAGGGAGGTGTAGTCTTCAATGAGCGACTCAGGACCTGGTTGGTTCTGATGAGTCTAAGTCTCTGGCCAGAGCATATACCTATCCTATATGGACAGATGCCATCTTGTTTGGATAGATGCCCATCTCAGATGAATGGAGGAATACCTATCCCATATGGACAGATGCCTATTTCGTATGAATAGATGCTTGTCCCGTATGGACATATGCATATTCTGTATGAATAAATGCTTTTCTCGTATGGACGAATGCCTATCCCATATGGATAGAAGTGCTTGAGTATACAGTTGAATTAAACACTTAGTAACTTTGATTAAAAATAATAACAAAAAAATTAGTGCTAAATTTGGGAACATTAATCTAGTCATTACATAGTTGCTTTTCAAATTCATCAGTATAGTTTAAAAACCTATATATTTATTAATCATCCTCGAAGGGCAACTGCCAACTATAAATGCTATTTGAAATAGTAGGTTAGGTGAGGGATTTAACACTATAAGTACAATGAATAAGTACAATGAGAAGGCACAATTCCAAGATCACATTTAGAAGCTAAGACTACCAAGGAATATGTGGTAGTGTTCTTTGATCTATCAACCCAATGAATATTGAATGCATCAAGCATCTCAATAGTATCACAAAATACACTTCTGTATCTCTTTAGCCTTTTTCCTTCATTGCATATGAACCTTTCACTTGTGACATAATGAGCTCCAAGTCTCCATAAAGCTTAAGGCATTTTATATCATGCTTCAGAGCAATGTTTAGTCCTAGAATCAATGCCTCATACTTTGCAATATTGTTAGTGCACTAAAAAGTTAGTTTAAAAGAAAATCTAAAATGCTTGTCATCTAGGGAAATGGGAATAACCCCAGAATGTGATACATCTCTTGAACATGCACCATCAAAATTCAAAGTCCATAAATCATTAAGAATACAACATGAGACATGAGGATAAACAATGTGATGAATGGACTCCACTTTGTCATCACAATATCTGACAAAGTAGTTAGGTTTGGTGTAAAAATACAAGACCTCACTCTTGGCCTTCTTAAGATCCTCAATAACATGGAGCATCTTCTTTTCCCTATATAGCTTGACAATCTCACCTTAAAATCAAATGGTGGTGAAAGATAAATACATTTGTATGTTGCACCGAATGGATGCAACCCATTTCCTTGACAGGAGCACATGCCACTTAGTAGGGAAGTTTATTATGATGATGTCCATTAATATATTACTCAAATATGTAAGCATTTGAAATTCAACACTATTTACAATGCCAATAACATGAAATTCCCTTGAATACATGGCAAAACACTTGCCATAAGATTTAGAAATCTTGAGACCCAGTTCATTCATGACCTCCAATGGCATGACATTACTCAAAGTACCCAAGTCAAGCATACAATTATGAACAATCCATCCATTAATTAATAGGGAAATGTAAAAGGGACCAATGTTAACCTAACTCTCTACTAATTGTGTTCCTAAGTACACTTCATGTAATGAAATAACTTTCACAATAGAAGAATAATGTCCTAGAAGATGGTACTAGGTACACCAAGCAACACAAAATACTATTATGTTGGTGTGAGCTACTACAAGCAAAGAGTTGGTAGTGGCGGCTATCCAAAAACATATATTCATACTAACAGTATTATGGTTGTAACTATTGATTCATAGTGTGTGGCAGTGCAAGAGCATACAAGATTATCATCTATGTGGAGCAATCATACTTGGTGTTATTTTTGGTATGCTAATGTCATGTATGGTCATAATATAGTTACATGACTCTTGGTATGCCACAAGTTGGTTGGATAGTTGGACCGTTGGTATTCCCATGAATACATAAGTAGATCTAACTTATTGCCTTTGGATCGGCCATATTTGGAGCCCTAACTTTTTGTATCATGTCTTGATCCACTTCGAACTCTTTGAATTATGTGTTATAAGTGCATATTTTTTTGAATTTAGAGAAAGTGCCCATCTATATGAGTTTCTCGTATTCAAAAGTATATTATTCATCAAAAACATCAAATGTAGACATCTCAAAGTTAGCACTCCATTAATCCATATTGGTTAAGGTGGAGACAATAAATGAATATGAGCCTCAAAACTTAGAAAGAACAACCATGATTAGCTAATCACCTTTCTTTTCTATCTTACAAACCCTTCAATTAAATCTTAATTAGCTTCAACTACAATATGAAATCCTCCATGGTGCTATAGTTGTGAGAACTCAAACTTATAAGAGCATTCTCCAATAAATGCCCCCTGATGGCATGTCTTCTCAAGTCAATTTTTAAACCATAAACATGAAAATTGAGATCTAATGTAGCAGCTATACGCTCAAAATCGTGACCTCGGTTGCCTAGGGCTGTCGGGTTAGATTTCAGCACGTACACGAACCCTTCCCTCCTTGCCACGGGGTGAACCGCCACATCACTATCACTCTCATGGAAGTAGCCAGGCGAGAGGAGGCGAGACATGGCGGTGGTCTAGCTCGTTGGAGAGATGGACTTCACAGAGAGGGGTCAGCACATCCTGGGGCCTTTGTTGTTGTGT
The DNA here is from genome assembly GCA_027924645.1 of Cunninghamia lanceolata. Lineage (NCBI taxonomy): Eukaryota > Viridiplantae > Streptophyta > Pinopsida > Cupressales > Cupressaceae > Cunninghamia > Cunninghamia lanceolata. Next base: position 9,301,516 of record BSBN01000246.1, read on the forward strand.
GCTAATGTGTATGTTTCGTTCAATGAGTGTTGTTGTAGAGATAACCCTATGACCCAAAGGGTCACTAGTTATTCTTCTTTTGTTAAGGTTTCTACTGTTCCACCTCTGTGTGGGTAAGCTATTATTTTCATTGATGGCTTCTTATCTTTCAATTTGTTAGATGATTGCACGTTGTATTTGAAGTTGTCTAAATGCTTCTAGTTGTTGTGAGACAAATGGATCTTGTTGTGGTCTCAGATTGCTTTCCTCAATCTCGTCGAGGACTACCCTCACCCACTCACCTCTTAATCCTGGGCACATTTGTGAGTCGAGACAAGAGATAGGTGTATGTGGACCAACCTTAACTAGACTTAGGTTTTGACTTAGGGTTTTAAGTTGACCTAAGGTTTAGTTGTGCATTGACTTTTGTTGACCTTGTGATGGTATCAAGGGTTTGCAATTTACCTAACTGTCTAATGTTTTTGTTCTTTTCTTGATATTTTATGAATGTAATTATATGACATGCAAAACTTGTTTTTGTACTTTTTTGGGTATTTTTGGAAATAAAGATGTTTTTTAATCTAGGAAAGGAAATATGAATGCAACTAGAATGAATTTTACCTAATGCAATTATTCTATGTTTTTGGGGTTTTCCAATGTTTTGAAATGATTTAATCTAGAAAAGGAAATTGCAAGTAAATGAATTAAACTATGAATGCAAATTACCTCTAAAATGCTAGATCTAACTATTCTATCAAGGAAAAAGCATTAAATTACTAATCCCAAGAGCAATTTCAATTTTCTAATTACTACCAATTGACAAAAGCATAGAGGAACATGAAATAAGGAAGACTTTTGAGCCTCCACTACCCTCAAAGATCCTTGATGGCAACCTTGTATCCTCTTGAAGCAACGGGAAGACCTCTTAATGACAAGACAACACAAAGAAGTGAAAGAAACTTTGGAAGCTTTATGAAATGAGCTCAATGAGAACCATTGATGAGCACAATGGCTTGATTGAAGCAGCGTAATGATGCTTGAAGAGCTTTATGTGAAAGCTTGATGAAGAATGAACAAATGAAAAGGCACCTTCATCCCGTGTGAGCATGAGAATGCTAATTGGAGAGAAAAAGTTAGCAAGAGCTGTGTGCACAATGAATTTACCTCCCTTTGTGGTTGAGGGAGGGGGGTATTTAAAGGTTAGAAGAAGGGAATTGATTGAGAAGTTAACTCAATTGATTGAAGAGTTAACAAGGATTGATTAGGGAGTGAACTAGATTGATTACCTAGTGAACTCAGTTCATTAGTGAGTGATAATGCAATAATAGCTTATCATTGAAGAAGAAATGGACTTAGAAGAATGCATGGAAGAGAATGAGTTGTTAGATCAAATGGAGCTAATTATACATGTGTGGGTGCATGAAATAGTCAACTCCAAATTAGGCATCAAAAATCATGCAAACTGGAAGAAAAACGGGCAAAAACAGAGCTATTTTAGGTTAGAAACTCAAGTTTTTTCATAGATGGAAATGCGACAGGGTCGCCCATGGGTTGCCTGAGGGGAGATCCTGCTTTTTGAGGGTTGCCTAGCGGGAGATCCAGAAAGAAAGGGGTCTGGGTGAAAATGCATGATGGGAGATGGTAGAGGAGATGAAAAGGAGGGGATCTACCTCTGGAAATAGGTCATCATGTGCAAGAATCCAAATCTCCACTTGCAGACTAGGATCTCTCGGTGGGAGATTTGGAAATAATAGGGGGAGATTTGGATTGGTTGAGTGAAACTAAAAATTGAAAGTGGGAGATGGGTTCGGGGGACCACTAGAAGGCTTCTAGGGGGTGGAGAAGATGAAAAACATAGGGGAAAGGTGAAAACTCACCTACAAGATGCATAAAAGGCTTAGGAACAGGGTCAAAAGCTCAGAAAACACAAATCGACAAGTGTCGCAAAAGTGTCGAAAAGCATCGACGACAAAGACAGAGGGAAAACAACAAAGAAGAAACAACACAAGATGAAATAAATGACATGTCACCAAGAGGTTTGCTACTTAGAGGACATTATTTCACGCTTACATGTACATGACAATGATCATATATCATCATAGGGGTCCTCGTGGAGGTTGTGCGTGATTTTTGTGCTTACATATTTGCCCCCTCGAGGATGGTAGTCTACATGAAAGGTAGGTACTGTTTTCGAACTAGGCCTTACCCTGTTGTCAATTTTCCCACAATTATACCTGCAATAATAGTGTTAGCTTGACATTTGAATATATCAAAACAAATAATAAAAAATGAAATGACGAATTTACCATAGATCATGAGAGTTTGACTAGTTGTTTGCCTTTGTCAGTGAGACTTGTAAGAATGAATGCATGCAAAACGACACACAAAAGATGCATAAAAGCAAAAAACTAATCTAATAATGCATAAAAGAAACTAAACTAAGGGCAAGCAAAGCAAGCAAATTAGTGAGATTTGAGTGAAACGATGACGGAATCAATCGTGTGAGTTCAGTTGTTGGGAAGATATTGTCAAGGAGATCATGAAGATGATCGCCTCTTCTTTAGCCATTGAGAATCAAGTACGCAAATAGTGAAAACCCCTCTTCTAAACCCTAGGTTGAATTTTGTGAAAAATCTCTTGAAATTGTCTATTTTTGGCGATTCTTTTTGTTGCATTTTCTTTGTTTTGTCATTTAGAGTAGGTCTAGTCTTTCATTTACTGAAATTGGCTGAAAAATAGGGATTTTAGAGCATTATCTATTTGAGGGATCTCCACATAGGGTCACCCCTTTTGTCAGGCAGGTTGCCCAGGGGGAGATCTGTCTAACAACAGGGTCACTCGGAGGGAGATCTGTCTGACAATTAGGTCGCTCGGAGGGAGATCCTGTAGACAACAGGGTCGCCCGGGGGAGATCCTATTGACATCTGGGTCGCCCAGGGGCGACCCTATTGGGTAAATTTTGTCTAAAATTTGATGTTTTCTAATATTTGTTTCACTTTGTTTCGATCCAATTTGACTATTGTATCTGCCTGTTTATTACAATTTTGATGGTTTATATGCTTTTTTTGTGAGATTTTCTGCAAGTTTTATGATTTTTAGGATTTTTGTGAGTTGATGAGATCTAATCTAAAGTTCTTTTCTAATTTGCAGGACATGAGTATTTGATGGAATGCTTGTAGAGAGCAGTTGTGGCTCCTAGAGATGTTTGCTTCTCTAAGTGATGATGATCATGCTATTCTACAGAGAGCAGGCCTAGCTAGAGTCTGCCATGTGTCAGTTTTTCATCCTGTGGCACGTATTTGTTCTGACATTCTGATGTACTGGGATGCGGATAGGAACACCTTCAAGTTCCCATAGGTTTTAGGAGAGTGGACTATCACTCTATTTGATGTTTACCGTACACTTGGAGTTGCTGTGAGAGGACATCCTTTTGTCCTACCTGCTAGCAAGTCCTTTGAGGACAAGGTGTCTTGGGCACAGTTTATGGGGGTTAGTCATCCCGAGGATCAAACTGGAGTTCAACTCACTTCTGTGCCATGACTTCACATTCCTCGCTTGAGGAAGATCTTGATTGGCTTGATCACATCGAGGTTGTCTAGAGACAAGGCCTCAACTCACTTGAGATGGTGTTGGGCACCAATTATACAAGGTCTTGAGCAGGGCAGAGTCTATGCTTGGGGGCTAGACATTTTAGCCATGGTCTATAGAGATTTCTATCATATTGTACGACGAGGGGCTCTAGCTTTTAGTCATTCTTCTTTGGTTATGACTTGGATCTTTGAGCACATCAGGCCCTATCAGAAGCTAGTTTTGATTCCTGATAGATGGTTACCGAGAGTAGCTAGATGGATTCAGGTGGGTCACTTTGATGCTTCTCTATAGGCTATAGCTACTCTTACAGATGAGGATATGATTTTTGATCCTTATGTGGACTTGGAGGGATCATGGTCACGTGATGGTGAGATCAAAGAGTACTATCATGGGGTAACAGAGCTTTCAGACTGTAATGGTCTAGTCTAGACTCATCGTGTTGAGCGCATCTTGCAGCAATTTGGCGAGGATTTTCCTGAGGACTTGCCCCCAGTGCCTACCTACTACAAATATGTCCAGGAGATGGGTGAGGTTAATCAGAGGACAGTTACTTGGACTCCTTTGACTCCCAGAGTCTTCATTACCAGAGTTCCTATATCTTTGAGAGGAGGACAGAGGGGAGGGAGAGGGACTCCTTCCCGAGCACTCATTGTGGTTGAGGACTTAGATTCTACTAACGAGGACTATATTCCTGATGGGGATGATTCGACAGACGAGGGCCCGCCAGAGGATGCACAGGATGATGATTCTGATGATGTTAATGATGTTCCAGAGGGTCCACCTGTGGTTCCTAGACCTCCTCATTCTAATGAGGTGATGCAATAGCTTGACCCTGACTAGTAGCCTGGCGACCCACGTGAGTCTACATTTGCTTTATTATTTTCGCACTTGTGTCCTTTCTCTTTCTTTTCTTTTCGTGGGGAACTAACACACTTCTCACTTTTTGATTTGCTTTGCAGGTAATGTCAAAGAGTGGAGGGCTTTCGTTCATGAGGTCAATGTTAGCTTGGTTACCCCCTTCACTAGGATGACTCAAGAGAGTCTCTTAGTTGATCCTAGTGTGCCCCTACTGCTGGGTGACACACTGACATTTTTGCTCTTGCCTATCACATATTTTAGGTGAGTGAGGGTGAGAATCAGGTGCTTCATGAGATGGCCCGTCTTGGATTTGGATGGTGAGATGCTAGTGCAGTGGGGCCTTCACAATCACACGCTCATAGTAGGATGCCTCACTCCCATAGATCTCATGGAGCGACTAGTGGTAAACATAAGCAGAGGAGAAGAAGTCCTGAGGGTTTCGTTGGAGGGAACTATCCTTGATCTTACTTTGCTTTCCTTTTGAAATCATGCCCCCTTGCATGGGGAGCCTTTACTTCCCTTGAGAGCATTATGTCTTTAGCTCTTTGGTACTCTCGTATATGTATGATGGTGTCAGATTGTCATTGATGTCAAAAAGGTCTTGCAGGAGGTAAGTGCAAGAGGTTGATGCTTCAAATGTTCTTGTGAAGTTGTTGACAGGAGTTGTTATATCATAGCTTGTTCAGTATGCTTGGTCAGTGTGATAAAATCCCTGTTCACAATCTGTCTTCTGTGGATCTTCAGTGTGTCAGTGTGTACCTAAAGTGAAGGACTTGTTTGTTCAGTAGTTCTTGATGTGATCATCTCATGACAGTTGTTTGTAATATGAATAGTGGCAGCATGACAAGGATGACATTGTTGATAGGTTGAAATCTCCATGAAGGTTAAACAAGAACATCAGTAAATCAACTCACTCTAAAGGAGTGCTTCATTGGCATAGTGGTTCTTTATCAGAAGCTTATTTAGATGATTCTTCACTAATGTTAAAAGATTGATATAAGTCTTGACAAGATGATGTCACAAATTGGAAGTCTTCAAATCATCAAAGCATTCTTCAAAGCATAATAAAAAGGCATATTGGTTAAGGTTTATTTGGACAGCAGGTGTAGAGGTCACTTGAATTGGACTAATTGATATCCTTATTTTAGTTCTCCATATTTTTCTTGAGGTCATTATTATCTAATTCTTTGATTGTCTATCTATCCTAAACTAAGTTCTTCATTCCTTCCAAGCCTATCACATACCAAATGCTCTTTATGTTATATCAATGAGTTGACTTGCAATGGTAAGTCAAAGTCACTTAAAGTGACCCGTTAGAGGGCTACCATCACATGATGGTGACCGGCCCTTCCTTAAAGCATCGGTCTTTAAGTGATATGTGGAGCGAGATTTAAAAAGAAAGCATTGAAAATGCTTTATATTGTGAAGGGCCCGCGGTACATTCAAAAGAAAAGTTTTTGTTAAAAACTTTATTATCACCGATGGAGCAAATGGGCAGGCTCTCATTATGTTTAAATTTAAACATACCACCGCCAAAAGTCACAGGGGTTTGCATGTAAAATGGAAGTTTATGCATTAAGGAAAAAGGAAAAGGCTTTCCTTGAAACTTTCAAAAGTATTTAGAATCTTTTCTTTGAAGCCCGAAATCAAAGATAGACAATTTCCTTTTTAAAACTTAAGTAAATTTCCTTCTAATATTTTTTGGTCGGTCCTTTTTTTAAGGAGTTTTTTTTAATAAGGAAAATTTTATTATCTTTATGAAGAGATTTTTAAGAGGATGAAGTTTTCTAAGGACTAATTTTTTTTTTAGGAGATTGGAGATTATTTTTTTAAAAGGATTATTTTGAGGTGATTTTCTTTTGAAAGGCAGATTGGATAAAGAATTTGAATGCAGGATTTGCAGAGAAGGAGATAAAAATGAAAAGACTAAATATTCAAAGAGATTTTATTTTTCTCCTACAGGTCCTGATTGAAATGTTAGAGAATATGAAATGATCTTGTCAATAATGTTGCAGAGAATTTAGAGCTATTTATGCAGATTGAAGAGTCATCTTCGAAGGAATATAAAGAGATTTTGTTTATACAGAGAATATATTTTCTTTGCAGGATTAATTGGTTTCAATGAAGGGGTTTGACTTCTTGCACATGGAGATCAGAAAGAGATTTTATTTTTCTCTTTCAAGAGCAAATTGAAAAATCTTATTTCAATTAAAGATTTTTCTTAATTATTGTTTTAGATGATTTGTCTGTGCAGAGTAAGTGAAAGGTTTCAAAATTTTTGAAGAAGATTTACATATTTTTGCAAGGGATAATTTGAGATGTCAAATAAAATGAAAGGGTTCTAAAATGGATAGAGAAATAATATTTTTAATTACAAGAGATTGATTTTTGAAATAAGAAAAATTGCAGAGAGAAGGTGAAAAGTTTTTGTTTGCAGGATCTTCGTTGAGAGAAGATGAAAATGTTCATACAGAAGAGGAAAGGTGAAAAGATATTCAACTTATATAAAGTTGTTTTTCAGGTGCATTGATGTGTGAATTAAGAAGGATAGAGATGAAACATACAGTGTTGTGAAGTGTTGTTGAAAATCAAGCAGTGTTGTTGAGAATCAAGCAGTGTTGATGTTGTAGAGTGGATCATGATACAGGATTGAAATATCTGAGTTTGTATATAATTTAGAATGATCATTTGACAGACACATGAGAGAGAATAAATGTTATGTATTGAAACAGAGAAACCCTCTAAATTTGTGTTTTCAGTTTGTTCTGTAATAGGGGTTGGTGCTCCTTGAAGCTAGTGCTTCTAAACAATATGCCAGTGAGGCTTGTAGGTCAGTGAGACCTTAACATTTGTCAGTGAGACACTTTGTAGCCAGTAAGGCTTCTTTGTAGCCAGTGAGGCATGTTTGATCAGTTAAGCCAGTGAGGCAGTTTAGAGTGGTTTTTCTACCCCTGGAGGGTTTTCCACTCATGCAATTCTTGTGTCATAATCTTCTTTGTGTGTGTATGATTTACTTATGAAGTTTTGTTCTCTTTCTGTATTCACAGTCATGTGCATATGTATTTGACAGATCAATGCTATCTTTCTCTCCTTGTGCTCTGAAAGTTAAAGTGTGTAAAAAGATTTGAAAATTCACACAACACTGATTCACCCCCCCTCTCAGTGTTGATTGTACTCCTACAATGTAAACTCCGGATATATCAATGCAAGTTTGTCTTTTTATGGTTTTGTCTATCGAATGGGTACTCATCTCTTGTGCACTATAGAAGTTTTAGAACTTATTGATTATGTTTGTGACCTTCAACTCTAACCATGCAAATATGATAACGATGACATATTTTTGTAATTTTTTGACATATATATGAGATGCAGTTTACGATATGCAGATGTAAGAACACAAGAAATGCTAAAATGAAATGTTTACTTCTATTGAATGTCACGAGTTCTGACATTGATTTTATTGCTTTGACTCTTTTTCTGATTTTGGTAATGAATGCAATGTGGAACAAACAATATGAATGCTCTTTAATATGATTTTCAATCCAGCAGATTACAAGTAGTCCTGATTTAAGAGACCTATTCTAGGCTATGAGATAGGATTTCAAAACTCAAATGGGGAGTGGGAATAAAATGGAGTGCTTCTGAATTTAAGCTTTGCTAAAGGCTAAACACTGATCCGTATCTATATGAGACAATCTGACAAGCTTTCAACTTAGACAAGTAGCAAATTTTATTAATGTATGCTAGACTTAGATCATAGATGGCAAGCAACATAGACCTAGGGTAAAGGATAAATGGGAAAGAACTAGGGTCCCTAGATAGAAGATGATCCTAAAGACTACTAGACTCTTGGCTTTGCTCAGCTAGTGTGTGTGTGTGCTTTGTACCTTTCTTTCTCTGTTAGAATGTCACCCTTGAGGCTTCGAGCTTAGACTGATCTCCACCCAAGAGTATAGACATTCAACAATATTCTCTCTTTCACTCTTTTTTGTATCTCTTTTTTTTGCTTTTTTGCTTTTTTTTGTATTTTCTAAATTGCCTCACTTAATTTTCTGATTTTTTTGGATTTTTGACTTTTCAGGAAATGAATGCTTTTGGAACTTTTGATATATAACTATTTGATCTCTCAATTCAATACTCTTATTTTGATCACTCATGTTTTTATTCACTTGAATTTTAGATTGCTTCCTTCAAATTTTTCATCCTCCTGACATTTTTGGTCAAAGAAGATAAGGGGTTGAGCACCACCTAAAGTTTTTGTAATCTAATCGGACTTCTCTTCTACTAGGGAAGAATTGGGAAGGCCTTCTTGCAAGCTTCTTTTGAACATTGTAGGTTTGAACACTAAATTTGTTTAGACCTAACATCTTGGCTCATTAAGACTAGGATCATTGTAAAGCTAAGATCTAGGCTTTGATTAGAATCACTAGGAATGAAGGGGGATAATGGCAATTGTGAAAATGGGGAATCTCTAACTCCTAAAAGGATGACATATATCTAGGCAACCTTAGGCTCCTTATTGAAATGAAAATAATATAAGAGAAAGTCATTGAATTTAATGCAAGATGAACAAAATGATACTAAAATGCAACAAACAAATTGTTTTTGACATTTTTTATTTTTATAATTTTTTTGTATTTTTATGTTTTATGATTTTTTTGGTTTTTAGACATAGTATTTCTTGAGGTGAAAGGCACTGATTGTTTCTCCAAATTCTTCTCCCTCCATTGTGCACAAGAGATAGGCATTGTTTCCGATGTCTTCTTTAAACATGTAAGGACCTATCCAATTTGGTCTAAACTTGCATCCTTCACCGGCCCTTTATCGATCAAGTTGTTTATCCTGAGTACTAGGTCTCCCACTTGAAAAGGTCTTGGGATGACTTTCTTGTTATACTACTTCTTCATTCTTGTGAGATAACAATCATGCCTTTGGACAACTCTTAAGTGTGTTTCATCCATCATTTCCAATTCTACTAATCTTACTGCATGATATTCCTCATTATCCAATAGTCCTTGTAACGACACTCTCAGACTAGGTAGTTCTACTTCCAAGGGTAACACCGCCTCTAACTTGAAAGTGAAGGCATAGGGGGTGGTTCCAATTGGAGTTATTACACTTGTTCTGTAAGCCCAGAGAGCTAGATATAATTGTAAATGCCAACCTCTTTTAGAATCCTTCACATTTTTTACCAATATTGGTTTCAACGTTTTATTTATGACTTCGGCATGTCCGTTACCTTGAGGATAGTAAACTGAGGGAGAGTTATGATTGATATGGAATCTCTCACATAATTCTCTCACTTGTGTATTTTTAAATGATGACACATTATCTGTCACTATCACTTGGGGAATCCCAAACTGACATATGATTTGATTTAATATGAACTTGGCAATTACAGTACCTGAAACAGTAGTGAGAGGCATGGCCTCCACACATTTAGTAAAATATTTCATTGTGGTGATGATGAAAAGGTGTCCATACATTGATGGGGGAGATATCTTCCCCACCAAATCTAAGCCCCAAGTGGAAAAGGGCCAGGGGTAACTATTGGTTGCAAATCTCTTGTTGGTGTATGATGAACATGGGCATAGGCTTGACATTTTGGACATCTTTTTACAAATTTGATTGCATCCCCTTGCAAGCATGGACAAAAATATACCATCCTATGTATCTTCCTTACTGGGCATGACTACCAAAATGTCCTCCATAGATTCTGCTGTGGCATTCTTCTAGGATTTTACGTGCTTCTTCTTTGTCAACTCATTGGAGCAACATCTCATCTAGGGCCCTTCGATAAAGCACATCGTCTACTAGAACATATCTTGTAGTGAGGACGTGCAATCATCTTTTCCCTAAAGGAGTCATGTTTTCAGGGTAGGTTTTATTTGTGAGGTAGTTCATGATATCCCTATACTAATATGAAGCGGCATATTTATCGAGATCAACTACACAAATTTCTTCATCAGGAAAATCTTCTTTTATGGGCTCCTCTTGAGGAACTAGGTTGTTTGCTAACCAGTCTGCTATCACCTATCCTTTGACTAACTTTTGATTGACATACGTTAGCTCGAACTTACTTAATAATGTTATGAATTAGCCAGCCCTCCTCGATAACATGGGTTGATTAAAAAAAGTCCTTAATTGTTCAGATTATATCATGACTCTGGTTTCTTGATTCAACATGTAGTGTCATAATCTCCAAGTTGCAAAGACTATGGCAAGACATTCCTTTTCAGCTTGAGTGTAATTCTTCTCATATTCCATGGTGCAAGAGCACCATGAAAATGTCATGCTTCCATAGACCAATTTTTGGAATTCGAGTCAATTTTTAAGATTCAATGTTGTAGTAAGGTCATTTGAGTCATATTTCATATGTCAAAGTCATTAGGAAGGTTAAAGTTTAAGTTTTGAGTCCATTTTTTGCAAAATGCAAAAGTTGTCACTACATTGTAAAGTTGCAAAGAAGTGCAAATGGTGGGAAGATGAAAGGTCATCTTGTGATAAGGAAGTTAAAAATTAGTTGTAGTCAGTTTTATCGGTTAGCAAAGATTTAAATAGACCTTGAATGCATTTTGTAATTCGTGGGTGATTGAATACAAGAATATTGTCAATAAACAAACAACCTTATTGCATTTCTATAGAAAATTCAATGTTTTATGGTGTTGTACGATCCTGTATGGGAAGGAATTCATGTTTAAATGGTTGTAAGCAATAGTTATTTTGATCACCTTCCTGTTACATTTCGTTTCATGCAATTTGATGCTATTTTGAGTTAGATATTGTGGATTTTCAAAAATCAGTCATAAACCCTGACTTAGTGTAACAATGAACATTTAAAATTGTATTTCTCATCATGTGTCTGGTGGATCTCCCTATAAATTGGTATGAAGCAATTTTTAGGTGTGTTTTAAAATATCTCAAGGTTGCAGAGTCTGAAGAAGTGGTTTGGGCAGTTATCACGAACCCATAGGTCTGTAAATGGAGAAAAAGACTGGTAAAACCACTGCACAGTGATGTTTTATGGAGTTTTGTTTGTGTTGTACGAGTCCATCATGGGTATGAATGTTTAAAATGGTTGATAAAGTGTATTGAGAGACTTTTCCAGTTTGGGTTTGGATGAATCATAAGTTTTTTTGAATCGTTTTAGATGACTATCCTGTTAAGGCAATCTTGTTGACAGTCATATTTTGGAGTCCAAAATGAAGGTATAGTATAAGTGTTTATTGAAGTATCTTAAATATAGATTTGGGGGAATGGTCTAATTATGTTTTGCATATATACTTGCACTTCTTGGTACCATTGGTGAAGTGAAATGGGCTTGGATATGTGAAGTTGTTTATTGGTGGGATCTAAATAGGACTTGTTGTGGATTAGGACAGTCCACTGTTGAAAGTTCCTATGTTTGAATTGTTCATGTTGGTGAAAGGGATTGAGACAGTCATTTTAATGTTGTTTGAAGATTCAACAATCAGTTCTATGCCTTAATCTCAGTTTTGGTATTATGAAACAAGGGTTTTGTGAAGGAAGAGTTACCTTAAGTAAAGAGTGATAACCTTGTCAAGTGGGTTGATTGAAACCCATTGTTGTGAAATATGCTTATAAGGAATTGAGTTTCTTCCTTTGTACTGCATCAAATTGGTATTAGAGCTTAGCAAAAGGTCTGGGTAGAGAGTTGGTTTTGTGTTTTGGTGGTTGTGTGTTGTGGTTATGTGCAGGTTAAGTAAGAACCTGGTTGCTAGTTGTCAAGAGACTAGGGAAAGGAAGAAATAACCTAGGTGAGGCAGAGAAAGTTGAGGAAAGTTTGAAGCAAGGAGAGACTTGCTTAGAGACCATCTGAAAGATGGAGATATTGAGAAGACATTTGCAGGCAGAGGAAGAAAGAAAGAAGAGAAAGAGGCAAGAGAAACTTGACAAAGAGATAGCTGAGTTGAAGCAAGAGTTGAGAAGATTTGATAAAGAGTTCTAGGAGTCCATAATGAAGATGGAACAGTTGTATAGACAAGCATTCAGTTGGCATTTATCAGTGAGAAAGAAAGTGGTATGGCACATTCAAAAGATTGTCAAAAGAAGGAAAAGGCAAAAGAAGATGATAGAAGAAGAAGTGTTTGCAGATACAAAAGAAGAGTTCATAGATGAAGACAAAGAAGTTGTAGCCATTCCCAAGTATGAAGATGAAGGTGTAACAAAGATAAAGGACCCGATCTCAGAGGGTAAAGATCTTGAGTTGATCATGAATGACTAGATCTTGAAGATTTACAAAGAATTGAAGAAAGATGTAGGTATGATGGTAGAAACCATTTATCTTTTCTTTGCAATACTAATGCTTTGGACAGGGCACAACTTGAAGATCAAGATGCAATAGATAGGAGAAGGGCAAGGTACAGAGATAAAGATTGAGAAGAACCTGATTTCAGTTGGACAGACAAGAAGGAGCCTAATTTGCATGGACAAAATGAAACCTAAGGTGAAAATGAAGGAGATTAGAATCAGTTTCAAGGCCAATCAGAGGCAAAGAATGCAAAGACTGAAGATTTGTTGACAACTTCAAATTCAAGAGGACTTGAATTTCATTTGGCCAGGAGTATGGTGCAGGAGCACCATGACAATGTCATGCTTCCATAGACCAATTTTTGGAATTTGAGTTAATTTTAAGGATTCAATGTTGTAGTAAGGTCATTGGAGTCATATTTCATATGTTGAAGTCATTAGGAAGGTTAAAGTTTAAGTTTTGAGTCCATTTTTTGCAAAATGCAAAAGTTGTCACAACATTGTAAAGTTGCAAAGAAGTGCAAATGGTGGGAATATGAAAGTTCATCTTGTGATAAGGAAGTTAAAAATTAGTTGTAGTTAGTTTTAGAGGTTATCAAAGATTTAAATAGACCTTGAATGCATTTTGTAATTTGTGGGTTATTGAATACAAGAATATGGTCAATAAACAAACACTGTCTTATTGCATTTCTACATAAAATTCACTATTTTATGGTGTTGTACGGTCTTGTACGGGAAGAAATTCATGTTTCACTAGTTGTAAGTAATAGTTATTTTGATCACCTTCCTGTTACATTTTGTTTCATGCAATTTGATGCTATTTTGAGTTAGATATTGTGGATTTTCAAAAATCAGTCATAAACCCTGACTTAGGGTAACAGTGAACATTTAAAATTGTATTTCTCATCATGTGTCTAGTGGATCTCCCTATAAATTGGTATGAAGCAAGTTTTAGGTGTGTTTTAAAAGATATCAAGGTTGCAGAGTTTGAAGAAGTGGTTTGGGTAGTTATCACGAAGCCATAGGTCTGTAAATGGAGAAAAAGACTGGTAAAACTAGTGCACAGTGATGTTTTATGGAGTTTTGTTTGTGTTGTAAGAGTCCATCATGGGTATGAATGTTTTAAATGGTTGATGAAGTGTATTAAGAGACTTTTCCAGTTTGGGTTTGGATGAATCATAAGTTTTTTTGAATCCTTTTAGATGACTATCTTGTTAAGGCAGTCCTGTTGACAGTCATATTTTGGAGTCCAAAATGAAGGTATAGTATAAGTGTTTATTGAAGTATCTTAAATATAGATTTGGGGAAATGGTCTAATTATGTTTTGTAGATATACTTGCACTTGTTGGTTCCATTGGTGAAGTGAAATGGGCTTGGAGATGTGAAGTTGGTTATTGGTGGGATCTAAATAGGACTAGTTGTGGATTAGGACAGTCCACTATTGAAAGTTCCTATGTTTGAATTGTTCATGTTGGTGAAAGGGATTGAGATAGTCATTTTAATGTTGTTTGAAGATTCAACAATCAGTTCTATGCCTTAATCTTAGTTTTGGTATTATGAAACAAGGGTTTTGTGAAGGAAGAGTTGCCTTAAAGAGTGATAACCTTATAAAGTGGGTTGATTGAAACCCATTGCTGTGAAATATGCCTATAAGGAATTGAGTTTCTTCCTTTGTACTACATCAAGTTGGTATCAGAGCTCAGCAAAAGGTCTGGGCAAAGAGTTGGTTTTGTGTTTTGGTGGTTGTGTGTTGTGGTTATGTGCAGGTTAAGTAAAAACCTGGTTGTTGGTTGCCAAGAGACTAGGGAGAGGAAGAAATAACCTAGGTGAGGTAGAGAAAGTTGAGGAAAGTGTGAAGCAAAGAGAGACTTTCGTAGAGACCATATGAAAGATGGAGTTATTGAGAAGACATTTGCAGGCAGAGGAAGAAAGAAAGAAGAGAAAGAGGCAAGAGAAACTTGACAAAGAGATAGCTGAGTTGAAGCAAGAGTTGAGAAGATTTGATAAAGAGTTCCAGGAGTCCATAATGAAGATGGAACAGTTGTATAGACAAGCATTCAGTTGGCATTTATCAGTGAGAAAGAAAGTGGTATGGCACATTCAAAATATTGTCAAAAGAAGGAAAAGGCAAAAGAAGATGATAGAAGAAGTGTTTGCAGATGCAAAAGAAGGGTTCATAGATGAAGATAAAGAAGTTGCAGCCATTCCCAAGTATGAAGATGAAGGTGTAACAAAGATAAAAGACCTGATCTCAGAGGGTAAAGATCTTGAGTTGATCATGAATGACTGGGTCTTGAAGATTTACAAAGAATTGAAGAAAGATGGAGGTATGGTGGTAGAAACCATGTATCTTTTCTTTGCAATACTAATGCTTTGGACAGGGCACAACTTGAAGATCAAGATACAACAGATAGGAGAAGGGCAAGGTACAGAGATAAAGATTGAGAAGAACCTAATTTCAGTTGGACAGACAAGAAGGAGCCTAATTTGCATGGACAAAATGAAACCTAAGGTGAAAATGAAGGAGATTAGAATCAATTTCAAGGCCAATCAGAGGCAAAGTATGTAAAGAATGAAGATTTGTTGACAACTTCAAATTCAAGAGGACTTGAATTTCATTTGGCCAGGAGTATGGTGTAGGAGCACCATGACAATGTCATGCTTCCATAGACCAATTTTTGGAATTTGAGTCAATTTTTAAGATTCAATGTTGTAGTAAGGTCATTTATGTCATATTTCATATGTTGAAGTCATTAGGAAGGTTAAAGTTTAAGTTTTGAGTCCATTTTTGCAAAATGCAAAAGTTGTCACAACATTGTAAAGTTGCAAAGAAGTGCAAATGGTGGGAATATGAAAGGTCATCTTGTGATAAGGAAGTTAAAAATTAGTTGTAGTCAATTTTAGAGGTTAGTAAAGATTTAAATAGACCTTGAATGCATTTTGTAATTCGTGGGCGATTGAATAGAAGAATATGGTCAATAAACAAACACTGTCTTATTGCATTTCTATAGAAAATTCATTGGTTTATGGTGCTATACGGTCCTGTACGGAAAGGAATTCATGATTAAATGGTTGTAAGTAATAGTTATTTTGATCACCTTCCTATTACATTTCGTTTCATGCAATTTGATGCCATTTTGAGTTAGATATTGTGGATTTTCAGAAATCAGTCATAAACCCTAACTTAGGGTAATAGTGAACATTTAAAATTGTATTTCTCATCATGTGTCTGGTGGATCTCCCTATTAATTGGTATGAAGAAATTTTTAGGTGTGTTTTAAAAGATCTCAAGGTTGCAGTGTCTGAAGAAGTGGTTTGGGCAGTTATCACGAAGCCATAGGTCTGTAAATGGAGAAAAAGACTGGTAAAACCAGTGCACAGTGATGTTTTATGGAGTTTTGTTTGTGTTGTACAAGTCCATCATGGGTATGAATGTTTTAAATGGTTGATAAAGTGTATTGAAAGACTTTTCTAGTTTGGGTTTGGATGAATCATAAGTTTTTTTGAATCCTTTTAGATGACTGTCCTGTTAAGGCAGTCTTGTTGACAGTCATATTTTGGAGTCCAAAATGAGGGTATAGTATAAGTGTTTATTGAAGTATCTTAAATACAGATTTGGGGGAATGGTCTAATTATGTTTTGTAGATATACTTGCACTTGTTGGTGCCATTGGTGAAGTGAAATGGGCTTGGAGATGTGAAGTTGTTTATTGGTGGGATCTAAATAAGACTAGTTGTGGATTAGGACAGTCCACTATTGAAAGTTCCTATGTTTGAATTGTTCATGTTGGTGAAAGGGATTGAGACAGTCATTTTAATGTTGTTTGAAGATTCAACAATTAGTTCTATGCCTTAATCTCAATTTTGGTATTATGAAACAAGGGTTTTGTGAAGGAAGAGTTGCCTTAAAGAGTGATAACCTTGTAAAGTGGGTTGATTGAAACCCATTGTTGTGAAATATGCCTATAAGGAATTGAGTTTCTTCCTTTGTACTGTATCATTCTAGTAAGGTTTGACTTATGAAATATATGGCTCTTTCTCTTCCACCTTCGTCTTCTTGAGCCAACATGCATGCTACAGAAATATCGGTTGCTCTAAAGTATAAGATGAAGGGTTTATCATGTTTTGGTGGCATTAGCGTGGGGGGTGTAGAGGAAAACTAATGCATTGTAGACTTAGCATAATTTAGGGGTAAACCTATCTGAACAGTCCACTCTATCATTGCATTCCTACATTAAATTATTAACCAAGGAGCATAATCTTATGATGGCACTTGCACTGTATGTGCCTCCAAGACTCATATCTATCCTAAACTATCTTATCCAAACCTACCTAGAGTATTCTACTTGGTTGGAATTCTCAGAAATAAAAAAATAGTAAAAACAACTACAGAACCCAATGGTTACAGGTACCTGCAGCATAAGCTGTAGATAACTGTATTCAACAAGTAATTACAGAATTAACTCAAAATATCCAGAATGATAAAAGAACTAACACTAACCTCCAGAGGACTTATAGTAAACAAAGCATGCACTCATTCATGAATCACAACTACTGGAAATAGTAATCAGAATATTTTACTTGACTCACAATGCAATTTATGAAAGATCAAAGAAATAGATTTAACTAGAAATGCATAAATAAAT
Source organism: Cunninghamia lanceolata (assembly GCA_027924645.1). NCBI lineage: Eukaryota > Viridiplantae > Streptophyta > Pinopsida > Cupressales > Cupressaceae > Cunninghamia > Cunninghamia lanceolata. The sequence continues at coordinate 9,318,860 of BSBN01000246.1, forward strand.
AAGGGAATAGATGAAATGAAGACCAGTACCTTGAGTAGCCAACTTAGGGAACTATCTCACTTAACTGGAAATCAAATCTACTTTAGATTCTCACGCATTATTATAACACATAGTTGTATTCAATTCATATCATAAACATAATCTTCTTAGATTGTATTCAATAAAACATGTCTGGATCTTCAAAACATAGAAAAATAGAGTAATAGCTGGGCAAATATATAATGAAGTAACTTAGAAAGAACTAACTTGACATCGAACTCATCCCTCCTAAATTATACAAAAATGGGAGAGTGTTATGTAACTACCAACTAACTTTGATCATCAATCCATCCCTAGATATCAGTGTACAAGTTTGAGATTAATTTATTAATCTAACTAAATAGAGGAAGTAGGCTCCTATTCAAATAGAAATTCCTATACAACGACTCATATATGAAACACACGAGCTGCGATTAGAATCCTAGAACAAATCTTCTTCTGTATTTATTCTTCCATAATGATCACGTTCATCTTTAGTTGGCGCTTGACTGTGACTTCCTTTAATGCCCTGTTTTGCAATGTGCTCCGAATTCTCCTCTCCTCGATGCCACATACTCATTGTTGCATAGGGGTTAATCCATAGAACATATACATGCAAATAACCTTCATAATTAAATTATAAAATCTTATCTATATGCATATATACTCATGTCTAACTCAGTCAATTGACAAATATTATCACCATGTTTCATATTTGACAGAATAGGTTCAAGGTTTGTAGAATATATAAAAACAACATATTATGATGGTAATGTCTTGGAAAAGTATTTGGAATATCATAGGCATAAAGTCTGAAAGCATATAAAAATAACATAAAAGAAGCCACTATTTGAATCCATCAGGAGGTGTCAAAAAGAACTTCTTTACTTGTTCAAACATGTTTTGACAGCCTACCGTCCATGTTATGCCAACTTGTTTCTTCAATAATTGATTGATCGGATGAATCTTGAAAGTCATGTCTGGTATGAAATGCTTGATTGTGCCTAGTTGTCCCAAAAAAGTTCTTACCACTTTTTCACTGCTTTAACTTTTGCTAGATCAACATCAATTCCTCTTCACGACATGATAAAACCTAACAACTTACCTGTCGTAACCCTGAAAATATATTTTTCAGGATTTAACCTTACTTTGTATTCTTCAAGCCAATTGAAGATCTTGTGAAGGTCTTCCACATGTGTTGATCATTGCTCTGACTTAGCCAAAATATCATTAACATATGTCTCTACTATCTTGTGAATGTAATCATGGAAGATGTGTGTCATGGCTCTTTGATAGGTAGCCCCTGTGTTTTTTAGTCTGAATGGCATGACTACGTAACATAACGTTCCCTAAGGAGTGGTGAATGTTGTTTTGTTTTGATCAACCTCCAAAATCTTGATCTGATTATATCCCAAGATCTCGTCCATGAGAGAGAGTATTCCATACCCTGCGGTTGAATCGACAATTTCATCTATGGATGGTAAGGGAAAGTCATCTTTTGAGCAATCTTGATTGATATCCCTAAAATTGAGGCATATCTAAATCTTTCCATTTTTCTTTAAGAGTGGGACAATGTTTGAGACCCAGCTTGAATAATCCACTGGTTTGATAAAGCTGACATTCAATAATTTCTTCAATTCTTCCTTTACCATTTCAGCTACTTGTGGCTTTATGGGTCTTAATTTTTATTTTATGGGTTTTGCATCAGGCTTTGTCACTAAATTGTGCACCACAATCTTTGGGTCCAATCTAGGCATGTCTGAGTATGTCCATACGAAGATGTCAGAATATTCGATTAGAAATTTGGTGTATTCTTCCAACTCTTTGTCATTTAACTCCCCTCCCAATTTTAACATTTTTGGTTTCTCAGGAGTTTCGACATTGATATCAATGGTATCTCCGGTTAATGATGGATGTCCCTCTTCAAACTTCTAAGGGGCAGGTGGTAAATCTAAATTTGCTTCGATTTGGAGGATATCTTTTTCACTTCCAAAATAATATTCTAGATGTGGGAGGAGCATGTATCCTTTCTTGTGGTACACTGTTGGGAGGCCGTCATAAGCATGTAAATACTCTAAGATGGCCTTATCATTCTCAACGTAATCTCGAGTGGGTTTTTCTGTTTGATCCACAACATAATTTAGAATGCTTGGTAACTCTTCACTTTCCAACAATGGTTCTCCACAGATTGACACAATGTACTCCAAATTTTGAAGTTGAGTGTGTGGTGAAAATAGTGCGGCAGACGTAGCCATTGAATCTACCACTTGGTTATCTTCCCTAGGTATAGCTTTTATAGAGAAGTCAAAGAATTGGACCAATTTTCTGATGGTTTCTTTATAGGGTTGAAGTCGTTCTAATTTTGTTTCATAGTTTTCTGCAACTTGGTTGATTACTAATTGGGAGTCTCCAAAGGCAAAGATTCTCTTGACCCCCATTCTCATGGCTATCATGATTCCTAGGGATAAGGCTTCGTACTCAACAATTTTGTGTGTACAGAATAAATCTAACCTGAAGGCAAAGGGGAGGACTTTTCCTTCCGGAGATGTCAAGATTATCCCTATCCCTACCCCAGTTTTACAACTAGCTCTGTCAAAGTGGAGAGTCAATAAATTTTGATTATTTTGCAGTTGGGATGTTTCTCCAAACTCGTAGGTGGAATTATGTTTCTCCTCTTTTTCTTCTCCTTCAATGATTTCGATTGTTCCTACTGAGAGGTTCTTGATGTCCCATTCATTAAGGCACAAAATAGCTACTAAACTAAATGGAGCATGAGACTTGGTGGTGTGAGGATCAAAGGGGAATTCTTTAAGATTGTCCATGCTTTGATACGATATGTTGTGAGTACTCATGTTTGGTTGAGAGTCTTGAGTTTCTTCCTTCACTTTCTCTTGTGTCTTTAACTTTTTGTCTTTTTCTTCCTGCTCCTTCATGTAAACACTGAAAGGATCAGGGTCTACCTTAACGATGCAGATCTTTCCCAAATGATGGAAGTGGATTTCTTGAAACAAAGTGGAAGCGACGGCCTTCATGGCATGAATCAAAGGTCCTCCGAGGATCATGTTGTAATTGGTTTCTTTGTTGATGACATGGAAGTCTTTGGAAATGGTGTTATCCATTAGAGTGAGCGGTAGACTAATTTTCCCAACTATTTAAATATCATGACTATCATATATCCTTAAGGTGGCAGCCTGTTGCTTGAATCCCATCTTGCTATATCCCATTCTTCGCAAGAATGACATTGGTAAGAGATTGACTGCCGATCCTTCGTCTACCACAACTCTCTTTATGGTAACTTCTTCAACCTGAATTTGTATGTATAGCGACGAATCCTTTTTCTTACTTCCTTCATTTTGAGGTAGTTTGGAAACATCAAACGTGAGAGGGGTTGGTTCCTCTTGTGTTGAACATCCCACTTATAACACTTCCAAGAATGTTTTGCAGTGTGAGGGAGAGGTTCTCAACAAATTTATTACTTGCGAGAAGACACTTTTTGTTTGATATGTTTGTTCCTCTTTGTTGATTACAAACACTTCTTGGTTTAGCTCTACGTGATTGGACCTTTTTTATTGGCCTTCCCTTTCTCATTTTGAGGTTCCTTTTCCTTCCTCTGAGATTCAAGGAGTTTGAGGAAGTTTTGTTATTGATCTAGAATAAGTTTGGAGATAGCTTTGTTATACCCATAGCAAGTTTTTGTTTCATGTCCTTTTGTTCCATGGAACCAACAATAAGTGTTAGGGTTGTAGGAATGATGGCTTGACCCTTGATTTCCTTTCTATTGCCACTTGTCATTACTGGGATTGTTTTTCACAACATTGACATCTTTGTCTAGCTAAACATTGGATGTAATCTTTTCAGTTGCTTTAGGCATTTTGAGTCTTCTGTTAGTATCATAAATTTTTTGGCCACTGTCGATGGCAGCTTGGTCTATCCTCAAAGCACTTTCCAATGCTTCTTCATAGGATATGTATGGTAATTTTTGAATGTCCTCTCTCATATCCTTGTTTAAGGCATGTAAGAAAAGATCACATAGTTCATGATGGTCCATATTCGGGGCACTGGTTGAGGAATAGAGGACCTACCTCCATCTGGTCACAAAATGGGCTACGGATTCATTCGATTCTTGCTTCATGGTTAGTAATTCTCTGATTCCTATTTTGATGAGTTTGTTCATGTCAAATGCCATGACAAACTCTCTGATTAGTTGTCTGAATGAGCGAATTGAAGCCTCTGGAAAATGATAGTACCAATCCAGAGCTATTCCTTCGAGATTTTTTAGAAAATCTTGGCAATAACCCCATCCCAAGGGAGGAGTTATCTTATCATAGTGGTGTAACCTTTAATATGTGAATTTGGATCTCCTTCTCCTTTGAATTTTAGGAGATTAGGCAATGGTCGAGGTAACTGCACGTTCCTTATGTTTTGATCAAGAGGTTCTTTCAAGTACTCGAGATATGTTCCGAGAAAGGCACTTTGAGATTGAGGGGTTGATAGTAATAACCTTGTAGGTGGGTTTTAATAACCCATTGTTTGATTTGTTGGATTTCGCAACACTGTTGGATTGTTTTGAATAGGAGGGTTCCCATTCAGACACATGTCGTTACTTGCATTTCGTGAATAGTAGTTGAGATAGGGGGATTCTGAGATGCCCCCTGGTTTTGTTCATGGGGATTTTGTCTTCTTTCAAGAGCAGCTTGTTCTACTTCCAAGATTCTAATCCTTTTCACTAGAGTTGTGATTAATTCTGTGGGAGTGGCAGCTCTAGGTGTTTCTTCGTTTCTAGGATCTTCTCTCTGAGTATTGTCATGGTGGTATGCTTCTTCTCGTGTAGCACTTTCTCTTTTTTCTTCTTGTAAGGCAACCCTTAATGCCTCTTGAGCATCTTTGGCTTCTTGCAAGTGTCTTTCTAATTGTTTCACTTCCCCATCGAGATGAGTACTTGTTGTGCTTGTGGAAGGTTGATTGGGTTGATGTATTTCTGACCTTACCCTCCTAGCTTTATGTGGTGCATTTGGTATGGTCGAATTGTGTTCCCAAGCTAGGTTATTGAAAGATAGAGAACGCTTAGATTCTCTTTGGTCTCTTTGGTCTTGTTCATAATCTAAGTCTTTGTAGTCATAGCAGTCGGTGATTAGTGCATTTGGATGTGGCAACACATACCTATCGAAAGAAGGGGTTTCTGGTTCTCTTGAGTGAATATTCCCTTGGTTCAAATTAGGTTCCGTCATATTCAGGGGTGTCATAGACACCACAGAATAAATGGAACAAATGATGGCAAAGGCGACAGAAGCTGAAGTGGCAGAAGCAGCTATGAAGAATAAAACAAAAATGCTTGTCAAATTTTGTTTTGAAGCGTTGAAATGCTTTTTTGAGATCCATATAATGGGAATGCAAACTACAAAAACAAAATATTCTATAGTTCAAGTCGGGTTCACCAAAATATTTACGCTCAAAATCATGACCTCGGTTGCTGGGGCTGTTGGGTCAAATTTTGGCATGCACACGGACCCTTCCCACCTTGCCATGGGGTGAACCGCCACATCACTCTCGCTCTTGTGGAAGAAGCCATTCGAGAGGAGGCGAGACATAGGGGTGGTTTGGCTAGTTGGAGAGCTGGACTTCACGGAGAGGGGTCGGCAAGTCCTGGGGCCTTTGTTGTTGTATGCTAATGTGTATGTTTCATTCAATGAGTGTTGTTGTAGAGGGGTGCATGCACAAAGATGGGGGACCAAAATTTTGCCACCATGGGACTTTTTGGTCCAAAACAGGCCAAAATGCAAGTGCATTATAACACGCTCGTGTTTTGACTTGCTTTAAAAGTCAAAAAAACTTCATTTTCTCCCATTCACTTGTGGCCAAAGGAGTTTGTATGCAAAAAAACATTCTTCAAAGCACGAACAGGTTCAAGGAAAGTCTCTCCAAGCAAGTGCAAGGGTGAAATCGACACTTTCACAATGCCACCTCACTGCCAAAGATGACGTGGAGCAAATTTGGAGGGCCTAGCAGCCGAAGAAGGTAGGGTTTATTTAATTTTTGTTAGTTTGAGAAGAAATTTTGACTTTTGCAATGTTTAATTAGTTTTTTATTTGTATTTATAGTTAATGAGGCAAGAGAAAACCCAAATCTAGCTGAGGAGGGTTAAAACAACCCCCAAAACCCTCAAAACCCACCTTCACTTCCTCACGATATAAGGAATAGTCAAGAAAACTACCTATGGATAATAGAAGAAAACAAGAAACATCTTCAAACTCTTATTCAAACACTAAACAATCCAAGTGCAACCACTGATCATATGAGAGTGCTTGCAAAGTCACTAGAGGAGATTGTTTCCCACACCGATTCGGTGACAAAACAAATCACCGAATTTCAAGACTATAGAGAGAGGTGTCGACAATACTATGCCAACAAGTTGTCATATGAACAAGTGAAGAATGAAAAAATTACAAAATCTTAATTATGTGCACACTTTATTAATCCCAAAACTGGCCAAAGATTAGAAGAAACTTGCAAACAGTTTCCTATTCATTGGTGTAGGAATGAAGAAATATCCCAAAACTTTTGGGATAGATGGTACATGGTCTTCGACGAGCACCCATGCAACAATGATGAGGTGCCACAATATTTCTTGAGGAAACTCCATTGTGAGTTTGTCCTTAAGAGGATTCCCAATTATTTTGACATTCGTGAGTTCCAGGGTAGAGTTGGTGGCTCTGCCCAAGATAGAGAGGGGGCTTAGCGAGATCAAAACCGTGTGCCAGAACGAAGGTCACTCCCTTCGACTTTGAAGGAGAGTGTTGAGGTGGAGACATTACATTCATTGACTACTCTCACCCAATCCTATCACAGCATGCTGATGATCTTACCCAGGCCGATGAGGGTGAGAGAAGTAGGCGTCATTTATACCCACATTTGTGCAGTTCATGTGGGAACCTGTGTGATTATGGGACATAGGACTCACGGTAGGACCCTTGGCAAGATGTTGTGACATAGAAGCATCATCCAATGATGGAGACATCCATATCGGATCATATTGTTCTCACCGATGATATATTACATACTACATTTGGTACTGACTCTCAGGTAATTTTTTACAAGTTTCATCTTGATTTAATATATTGTTATTTAAAATTTGTAATTAATTTTATATGACTATCTATATTATAAGTAAAAAATAATGTATGTAATTGTCTGCGCAATGAAATTCCAAGGTCAGAGTCTTCATCCTACCTCCGTTAGACATCCATTGGCGAGTTATGAGAGGAGGTCAAGTCAGTAGGTATGTACTTTATCACATGATCGTAATTATTGTAGATATGTCAATGGTAATATTATTTTGTGATAATTTGATGATTTCAACAGTCACTAACACCTCCATGGTTTCCTTGATCCCTTGGACGCAAATCCTCCACTTTTACAGAGGTAAATTTAACCATTTCTAATCATTATACATTTTTAAAATAATGTTATGTATTTATTTTGGTCAAATAATCTTGAACTTAATTTTTAGATGCTGAATGTGGAGACTCCTCATCTTCATGAGTCAGCGCATATAGGCATTGCTGTAGCCATGATGTCTTCAAATCCTTTGACCAAGGTATGATGTCTTCAAATCTTGAACAAGTAGTGCGTGTGTGATTTATTTTGACATAGAAAGGTTTTAGCATTTCGAAATATCTTTGACAAATTTTAATTTGAGGGTACATCTCTAGAAATTTACCCAAAAAATGTGTTTGAGTCATATCCAAAAAATGCTTTAGATGTGGCTCACAGTTTCGACTACTGATTCTCCTTCTCACAACATCTCTTGCATTAGGAGATACCCTTGTGTTATTTTTCCAAAACTCTTCAATGATGGATCTCAAAGCTTCAACAACTTTGCCTTTCCATGGGAGTCTCCTAGAGAATGCCCACAATTCATTGGTGTTTGGGTCCTCAACTCTTTCACATCTGCCAACGGCTCTCATTAGAGTTTTTCTACTTATTTTCAATGCTTGACTTGTCTTTCTAACGAGGCAAGCTTTCTTTGTTTGTTGTCTTACTATTATCGATGTAATGACACGTTGTGTGACATTACTATCCTTGGTGCATGAGGTGGAACCCACACTCTCATATGCACTCATTAGATTCTTGACAATTGATTTTTCACTTGAGGCACTCAATGTTCTTAGGCCAATAATCTTCATAGTGGGCCTAAATTTTAGATTTCTCATCAATTCAACAAATAGTTGACATCTTCCGGTTTCATTTAAATTCTCAAAGAATAATTTCCATATCTTATTCGCATATCTTTGGCAAGTGCATATGGGAATCTTATCCTGCATGGGCTTCAACACATTCTCATCAATATCGATTAGAAACTTAGGCTTCCTATGCAAAATTCTAGGAGGCATTTTAATTGGTAAAGTTGACTCAACATTAGGAATTTCTTCAATATTTACTTGAGATGAGATAGATGATGTACCTTCAATTGGAGGTGAAAAAGATGAAAATGGCGTACCTTCAACTTGACGTGTAAATGATGGCGTGCCACCAACTTGAAAATAAAATGAAGATGTACCTTCTACTTTACCTATGAAAGATGGAGTGTCTCCAATTCAAGAAGATAATGATGGTGTTCCTTCAACATGACCTGTGGACGATGGAGTGCCTCCAAATTGGAGATTCACTTTCCTCATTTCATAGAGGTTTTGCATTCATTCCCTTTGTGCTGCCAATTCCATCTCTCTCTTAGCTTCATTAGATGATTCATGTTCCTCTTCAATTGGCAATGGTGGAATGTCTTCTTCTATGGTTGACAATTTCCTACTTTCCTGAATTCGCCTTATTCTTTCTCTTTTCCTCTCATTCTCAACTTCACACTCTTCTGGTGTTAGAGTCTTTTCTTGTTTCCTTGGCATGATTTCTACAAGCATGATGAATAAGACAAATGATAATTAGAACCTTTATAATGGCAATGAATAATGATCACAATGAAAAAATACAAAAAAGTTATCATGTTTGGTGATTTGCATCACTTTAGGAGCTCCAATTTCATGAAATTCATTGCTGTCCTTATTTATTAAGATATGATAGACCATGATCAAAGTCATCATAAATAGGACAAAAATCATTGAAGATATGATAGACCAAAAAACTATCTCAAAAAGCACTCAAATTCCTTGAATTGACAACATCAAGATCATGAGAAAACTTCCCTAATTCTTGCTTATGTTCATGTGTGAGCATTTCCTAGGCTAGGGCAGTATCATGGAGGTCTCTAAAATACTTTTGAACTCATCCAAATGCACAAATATTATGCACCTCCCCTTGTGGTGAAAGACTAGCTTGATTTATACCCATTTTCTCAACCAAATCAACAACTTGCTCTTCATGTTCATGACTGTTGTAGGTTTGATAAAAACAAATTTTTATGATGCCTAGGTTGTCCTAGACATGCATAAGGTTCACAACTTTTGAAAAATCAATCTGTAGTTCATTTTCTTGAGCCATGAAAAAAGTTATAACCGTTGTCCCAAAGTCTAGAGGAAGATGTGTGAAGACAAAAATCATGACTTGAATGAAGCCCTTTGCGAGTAGTTTCAAATTGGGCATGGGGTTTACCTTCTTGGACCATGATAGATGTTTTGATGATTGTTTTTAAACTTCAAACCACCTTCACATACCTTATAACTAGTTGGGCATGGCATTCTTCCTAGGACAACAAGGTGACATTTTGGCACAAGATCATATCATTATCCCAGTAATGCATCACCAAAGGACTTATTCATCATAATGTGGGATCTAGGACAACATAAATGAAGGTTTCAAGATAGAAATGATGCAATGGATGCCTCTAAACTTATGATAGTCCTATTGTTGATTTATTTGTGACAGTCTTCTAGGGTAGTCTACATGGTATTTTGCATACTAATTCAGCTATCAGCATTGAGAAATGACAATTTCAAAGGCTTATAACCACATTTGCACTGATGACCACACTTTGTAACTTTAATAACATCAAGACAGTCCTTCAAAACTTGCCTAGCAACCTGAAATATGACCCTAGCATAATATGGATAGTCACTAATGACTGTACTGTTGGACAGTCACTAATTTAACTTTTCTTCCATGAGGATTGTCTTGCAAAGTGCCATAGGACTATTACTAAGCATGTCCCTCAAGATCCTTTTCTTCCTAAGGATTTAAGAGCCTTATTTCATATGCATAAATTTCTTTGATTAACATAGTTTCATGACAAGTCTAATGGCTCTTTCTATGGTTGCAAGTTAGGTCAATATGTCTTCACAATTTCAACAAGTTACATGAGGGTTTCATGGAGGATTATTCAAATGAAAACCATAACAAGGGCTATTATTAGTCAAGATAATGTCATAATAAGGTCATCCAAATGGTGCCATAACAATAGGAAGCTTTCATAGAAAGAAGGAAATGTTTTGATGGTAATGCAAAGGGTAGATGAAGAGGTATTTTGTTGTCTTATATAGTCATGAACAAGTCAAGAAGGGACTATCACAATCCAAAATAATCAAAGACTACCCGAGCTATTAGGACACTCATATACAAAGGTCTCCCAAGTTGTCAAATTCCTAAGTGAGGACCATATGAGAATGGTACAACATTATTAAAGGCCCTAAAACCCTTAATGAAACTACATATGTAGTGAGAGGGATTATTACAATCCAAGATGGTCAAAGAGTACAGTCCTTGACTTCTTTAGGGTAGCCATACCTAGGACTGTCATAAAAATCATTAAACTAATCTTTGTAATTTAGGGCATTGAAAGGTATATAGTTGATCAAGGTAACCACCATCATGTAGTAACAAAGGATAATTAGGAAATTTTGAAATATTGTTGTGTATAAATAGGTGCATAAGGAATGTCCTAGCCCAAGACACTAAAGAGGTCTCCACATCCTCCAACCTTCTCCAAGAGAATTCATACTAAGAAACATGCATGGAGAAGTTATCAAAAGGACACCTAACAATTATGTCTAAATGATCAATAGAGACAAGTAGGATTGTCATAATAGGGGGCATAGGATAATCTAAGATTCAAGCCATTGCATGGTTCTATTAAATGAATCATTATCCATATTAAGGAATAAATCCTTCTATATCATCCTAGGGCAAAAATTAAGAGTCTTGGAATCAATTTTGGCTAGACATTGATCATGAATATGAGTATGACAAACAATTGTTCACTAAAATTATTTTATGAAGTATTTGATATTGTTTTTCTCTTGCATAGGTGAAAATAGATGAAATGAAGGCATGAAGGGCCGAAACAAGGTGGAAACATGATGAATTTGGAGTCTCTTTAACTGAACTAACTGATATACCTACACATGCATGGATACAATGGTCAATAATTATAGAAAAATATGTTAAAACTAAAAATAGATGATCATATGGATCTTTTACCTGATTTCTTAGCCTTATATGTTACTGCTACACCATTTTCAAGATCCTAGTTGGCTGGATCAGTAAGAGGAAACCATGGAAAGGCCTTGAAAACATTTGAGTGATAGAAGAAATAGAAGTCTTTTGGGAGAATGGAGTGTTTGTTACAAAAAATGAATTTTTAATCAAGTTTCCATCCTAAAACCTTTTTGCCCTAGACTTGTACATCAATAGTTGCTATGGTAGAAATTGCAAGACGCATGGTGAAGAACTCGCTATTGCATCATGAGCTAAGTGAGTTTCTAAAGCATGTATGGTAGTGCAAGGGCACATGTAGCAGTGTTGGAGTCCATGTAATGATAATTGAGAACATGTATACATTTTCTAGAGTATGTTTTGAGGTATCAAAGTGATAAGAAGCAATTGCTCAAGTTTGCCTTTGTTATCGCAAGCCATAGTTTGATTTTAGTTGCAATGTATGAAGACATACATACACGGTTCATGTGTTTTGGTAAACAACTTTTGATTTAGTATGAAAACATATTTAAAGAGCATATATATCTTAGAACATAAAGAACATAAAGACATAAAGACATAAAGAACATAAGAACATATATATGTGAAATAAAATGGACATAACTTGAACATACCTTAGAATTTGATATTGGAGTTGACCAATTCTCCAAAATATGATTTCAAAATCCTCAAATTCTTCTTTTTTGCAAGTTTGATTATGAATTCTATATAACTCTAGAATAGGATTAGTGAAATTTATGGAAAAACAAACATATATCATCAAATTCAATCTATATATCAATGGTAATTAGCTTTGAAACAATTTATCACACATGAAACATGAAACTTTTAGTTTAAATAATCAAATTTTCTCTAAAAACATGCAAAATCAGTTCTTCTACGTTGAAAAAACAATAAAGGTGGTGGATTGATCTAAAACTAATTCTCAATATGTCAAACAACATGAAAAGCATTTTCTTGTCCGATATACTGCATGAAAAGAAAGAATAACAATCATGTGGGGTCTGAAGCATGGATCCCACATGCTTTTTTCCTATTTTTCATGCTTCCCATAATGCTAGCTCGTTCTGGGAAGCATGAAAACATAAAGCTTCATGCATGCAAAAATCATAATCTTCTCAATGTTGGTGCCAAAATCAGGGTCTAGGATGTCATGCTCTCACATAAAATATATTGTAATTATGCATGTAGTGCATCAAATAGGTAATCAAGTGACGGTCCAAGAGTATCCCTAGACACAAATATCCATGTGGTTCATGAAATAGAACTTGTCTATACTAGGAGGGACAAATGTAACCTTGTATCTACATGGGACTCTCTCTCTCTCTCTACAACTCTATCTGCCTCTCTTTCTCTATATCTCTCTCCCTCTCTCTGTCGACCCCTTGGAATATGAGGGGGAGAGAGATATAAAGATAGAGAGGTAGATATATTTAGATAGAGGGAGGATAGATAAATAAAGAGATAAAGGGAGAAATAGGTACATAGAAAGGGATGTATATAGAGACGGAGGGAGACATAGAAAGGGGGAGGGGGAGACCTAGATAAATAGAGAGAGATAGAGAGACCGAGAGACATGGAGAGATAAAGAGGGACATGGACATGGATAGGGAGAGAGCCCAGGGACATCCAGAAAGAGATGGAGAGATAGAGTTAGAGTTAGAGAAAGGAAAAAATATAGAAAGAGGGGCAAATAGAGAGATAGAGAGGGATATGTGGAGATAGAGATGGGGAGAGGGAGAGAGGGGGATTGAGATAGACAAAGGGGTCTATAGAGGGAGAAAGATAGATAAAGAGGGAGATAGAGATACACACACACACATATATATATATATAGGGGAGATATAGGGATAGATTAAGAGATAGGGATATGTCCAGAGAGATAGAGATAGGGAAAGAGATCAAGAGATACAACTTCTAGAGACATAGGGAGATAGATTTGAGGTAGAGGGATTGGGAGGGTGATAGAGAGGGGGAGTGAGATAGTGAGGGAGGGAGAGATAGAAAGGTAGAGTTAGAGAGAGGGGATTGAAAGAGAGAGCAAGATAGAGAGACAGGGAGGGAGAGAGATAGAGAGGCAGGTATAGTTAGAGAGAGGGATAGAGGAGACAGAGATATCTCTCCCAGGCTCGGTCTCCTCTATATCTCTGTATTCTCCTCTCTACCTAAACCTCTAAACCTTAACCCCTAATCCCTAAACCATAAACCCTAAACCCTAAATAATGCCCCTAAACCCTAAACCCTAAAAACGAGCAACCCTAAACCCCTAAACCCCTAACCCCTAAACCATAAAACCTGGAAGCAACCCTAAACCTATATCTCCCTATCTCTCCCAATCTCTATCGGTCCCCTCGCTCTATATCTCTCTAAACCCTAAACCCTAACCCCTAACCCCTAAACCCTAAACCCCTAAACCCTAACCCCCAAACCCTAAACCCTAAACCCCTAAACCCTAACCCCTAAACCCTAAACCCTAAGCTCAAGCATCCTTAAACCCCTAAAACCTAAATAATTCCCCTAAACCCTAACCTCATGTAAACCTCAAATAATGCCCTTGACCCCTAAACCCTAAACACGAGAAACCAGGCTAAACCCTTAAACATATAGTTCGATAGGGGATGATGGAGGATCAATGGGAAATGGATGTAGAATTCTTGGATCTTGATTATCATTATCCTCATTGGGATGTGATTAGATAGGATCCAAGTTATTTGTTCTATTATCTATCTTTTCTTGGGGACGAAGAGTCTTATCATGGGATATTAATGGATAATAAATAGGACTAGCACGGGATGATGGATAGGGCTTATGGGATGATGTATAGGAGTGATGTGGATTACTTGTTCATGGATAAGATCTTGATCATAGGGAGGATAAACATGTATAGCATGATATTAGATATGTATAGGGTAAGTGGGGATGCATTGATATTCATTGGCTTGAGGAGTAAAAGGTGGTGATGGGGATTCACTAGGAGATGTTGGAGGATCAATGATGGGATCGATGTAGAGGGCTTGACCATGATATGGTAAGGGATCCGAGATGGGATTAGATGGGATGTTTGGATTTTGATTAGGATGGATGGTTGGTGTTTCCACATGCTTTGGACTAGGCTCTTAACATAGCTATTGGGTTTCTTAGATGGATGTGATGGGTTCTTGGATTGGGATCAATAATCTTTGGATGTTTGACAACATGGCTACATGATGGGGTTTGACTTGGACTTATGGTAGGATACTCTTCAATGAAATGGATAGACATAGGAGTGGATGATGGTGTTGGAGTGGTAGACATGTTATTAGGAGGTTCTTTGTTAGGCTCAAGGATAGGAATTTGGGTACATGATGTTCTTAGATTCCTTGCTAATAGTCCTTGGGTCACATCCTTCATGGCTTCATGGGTTGATGGACTAGGATATGCATATAGTTGATGGACAATGATGGAAGATGTTGTGGGGTTAGGATTAGGATCAAGTGAATGGATATAGGAGGCTCAGATGGATTAGGATTGGGAGTGTTAGAGGGGGATGAGATTGGATCAGTGGATTTGGATGGCTCCATATCTTTGCTTTTATTTTTGGATTTTGTAAAGAGTCTTTGGAGAAAAAATTTCAAGTGTTCATGAGTTGATGGATTAGAGCTTAGAATGTTTGTTGGTGGATTAGATGGTTAGTTATATGGTGGATGGATGATAGGGATTGATGGATTAGGAGATGGGTGGACTAATGCATTAGGATTAGGAGGATTGGAGGGAAATTATAAAATAATTCCCCATTAACCCTAACACCTAAACCCTAAACTTGAGCAACCCTAGAAACTCATAAACCCTAAATAATTTACCCCTAAAGGTCTGAGCAACCCTAAACTCGTAAACCCTAAATATGCCTCTAAACCTGAGCAACCCTCTCTCTCTCTCTCTCTCTCTCTCTCTCTCTCCCCCAAAACCCCAAAACCCTAAATAATACCCCTAAAACCTAACCCCTAAACCATAAACTTGAGCAACCCTAAACCCCTAAACCCTAAATAATTCCACTAAACCCTAAACTTAAGCAACCCTAAACTCATAAACCTGACCAACCCTCTCTCTCTCTCTCATCACCCTATATCTCCCCTCCATCTCCATCCTCTCCCCCTCTTCCTCCCTCTCCTCTCCCATGTCGACAAAGAATGTGGAAACAAGAAAACTAGGACATGCAAATAGGGATGAGGATATAAATTGGGATGATGAACTGGAAACAAGATAATTTATGAAATTTCATTGGATGGGAAGAATGATAAGGAGAGGTAGAGAGGGGAGGGAAGTAGAGAGTGAGAGAGAGGGTAGGAGGTAGAGACGGGAGGGAAGTAGAGAGTGGGAGAGGGTAGGAGGTAGATAGGGGAAGGAAGAAGAGAGAGAGGGTAGGAGGTAGACAGGGGAGGGAAGCAACGACTGAGAGAGGGTAGGAGGTAGATAGGGGGAGAAGAGACTGAGAGAGAAGGTAGGAGGTAGAAAGGTGAGGGAAGCAGAGACTCAGAAAGAGGGTAGGAGGTAGATAGGGGAGGGAAGTAGAGAGTGAGAGAGAGAGGGTAGAAGGTAGAGAGGGGAGGGAAGAAGAGAGAGAGAAGGTAGGAAGCTGAGAGGAGAGGGAAGCAGAGACTCAGAGAGAGGGTAAGACATAGAGAGGGGAGGGAAGTAGAGAGTGAGAGAGATGATAGGAAGTGCAGCTTCCCTTGTAGACATGTATGTAAAGTGTGGAAGCATAGACAAGGCATGTCAATTGTATGATGTAACACCTCAAAGAGATGTTCTGTAGGGTAAGTGCAAAAAGATGGGGGGCCAAAAAGGGGTCTTAAGTGGCCACTTTTTTTCTGAAATCAGGAAATGCTAGCCTTGGATGAGAAATTGAGCATAATTACACTCAAATTTTGGAGATGCAACCAAAACAATGTTCATAGTACTTCGAGTCTACTTTCTAAACTACTAATTTTTTTTGAAAATGGTATAGATTAAGAGGTTCAAAAGAGGGAGCCACAGAAATTGGTGTTGTTTCTGTCAAAAAAACATAACATAGCATGTTTTGTGGCTCCCTCAAAAGGTCAACTTTTTTTTGGTATTTTTAAAATCGCTTCAGTGAGAAATTAGCTAACAGCATGTAGTTTATGCCCAATTTTTTTGATAATTTTTTGATGAATATTTGATTTTGTTACTAATTTTCAAAGTGGACACATCCTAAAAAATAGAATTTTAGCCATGCTACCCCTATAAATTTTGAAAACTAATTGAAAATTATTTTTTTATTTTTTTAATATGTGTAGAATGGATTCTAGTTTCTAAATATGTAATTTTTTTGAAATTTCAATGAATAGTTAATTTACAATGAAAAAAGACCAAACAGTGGTTTTTGCCCAAAACAGACACACAAACAAAAAAAATTAAAGATGAAAGGCTTAACATTGTCAAAATGTGAAAAAAATCACATTGTCAAATAGCTAAGAGAAAGCCTAACATTACCTAGGTGTTTGATTTGTTCGACCTTGAAACACGTGCAAATTTGAGGGTTAGCACTAATGAAATTATGTGAAATCCTGTAGAATATGGAAAAACACGTCTCTAGACATTGGGAAGGCACTCCAAGCCTTTGGGTTGGAAATCCAAAGCAAATCCAAACCCAAGGCTTGGGATTCCCAAAGAAAAACATAACGCGAGCACATTATAACACGCTCGCGTTATGTTCAACTTTGCATTTTTCTTTTTCCGCAGAAGTTTGTGCACTGTTTGTCATGTTTGTAATAACACAAGTGCGTTATAACACACTCGCGTTATGTCCACCTTGAATTTTTTTATGTTCAAGGTTATTAATCATGTATGTATGTATGCCTATATGTATGTATGTATAGTGTCAAGGGTAGAGGAGGGTAGAGATGGGGATGAGCCAGACAGGGGAGGAGAGGGGTGAATAAGGATTGAGTGATTAAGGTTTAAGGTTGAGGGTTGAGAGTTTAGGGATAGGATTTAGAGTTTAGGACCTTGAGGGATTAGGGTTTAGGGTTGAGGCTTTAGGGATAGCGTTTAGGTTTGAGGGTCGAGGGATTAAGGTTAAGGTAGAGTGTTGAGGGTAGAGGGATTAGGGATAGGGTTTAGGGTTGAAAGTTTAGAGTTGATGGATTAGGGTTTAAGGTATAGTTTTGAGGGTTGAGGGTTTAGGGATAGGGTTTAGGATTTAAGGTTTAAGTGTTGAGGGTTGAGGATTTAGGGATAGGGTTTATGGTTTAGGGATAAGGGATTAGGGTTTAGGGTTTAGGGATTATGGTACCATAAATTATAATTAGGGATTAGGGTTTATGGTTTAGGGACTAGGGTTTAGGGTTTATGGATGTACAATTAAGGGGTACCATAAATAAACTAGAATTTAGGAAGGGTTGGGAAAATTTTGTGAATCATCATGGGCTGGAGATTAGAGATTTTGTTGAGTTCAAGTACATATTCAAGTCATAATTTAAGGTTAAGATATTTCAAAGAACAGGGTGTGTGAAAAACATCAATGCTCTTCGGCTTATGAATACCAACATTGATACAGATAAAAGATGCCCTTCTTTTAACAGAGTATGCAGTTCAAGTCAACCAATGGGCAGCAAGTTGTCGAATGATTTGGTTTAATGGGTGTGCCTCCTTCTTCAAGGCCCAGGTAGGCAGGAGTGGGATGTACAATTAAGGGGTACCATAAATAAACTAGAATTTAGGCAAGGTTGGGAAAATTTTGTGAATCATCGTGGGCTGGAGATTGGAGATTTCGTTGTGTTCAAGTACATATCCAAGTCATATTTTAAGGTTAAGATATTTCAAAGAATAGGGTGTGTGAAAAATATCAATGCTCTTCAGCTTATGAATACCAACATTGATACAGATAAAAATGCCCTTCTTCTAACAGAGGATGCAATTTAAGTCAACCAATGGGCAGCAAGTTGCTGATCTTGAATTGGTTTCTGATCAAGAAAACAATGATGTTGTTGAAGCAATGGAAGAAAATCAAAATTGTAAGTCTAATTTAATTTATTTCAACTTTCAAAGCAGGCATTTGAATTGTAGCTTTACCTAGAGGATTGGTATAACAAAAACTTAATTATGTTACAAGCCTTTCTTTGAAGAACCCTGGACATTATGGACCCTATCATCTAGAAAAGGACATGACAGTGAACTCTGCCCCACGTTTCAAATCAGATATTTACCTTTTTATTCAATGAAAATGAAGTCACGGATTGTAAACTGACCATGCATACTAGTAAGATCAAATTCTCTGTCTTCTATTCTTATTACTCTTACTTTATTAAGAGAAGAGTGTCAAAAAGAACGTGTTTAATTGTAAGCTAACATAAGGCAAAGCAGTTTTGTTATTACATTTTTCTGAGGCATCTCTAATAGTCTAATATAATGCAGTCTTCTATAATATGAACATCTACATTTGTGTGAATGCTAAGCTTTAATATAGTAGAGTATTAAATCAATGCAATCAGCTATTTATTGGGTTAAAATAACTTAGTTTTTGTAATGGTTTGGGAATGCAGGAGTTGCCAAAAATAGGTGAATGTCCTCTACAATTACCAAGAGAAAAAAGTTTAGTAGTTCTTGTGGATAGAGCCAGTAAACAATGGGAGATTATTTGCATGTTTCATAACAATATAACTCCCCTAAGTTCGGGGTGGACAACAAGAAACATAGATGTACCCCAATGCAAATCTTTTCTCATAATGACCATCCTTTTGATTTCAATTGTTAATTACTCATTGTGGATGTACCATACGCAAATCTTTTCTCATAGTGTGTACACCTATTGGCATAATGAACCCCAGATGGGCCAAAAAAACATGCCATATAACATTACTAACATTAAAAAAGTTCATAGCCATTTTTCTGACATATTCTTGCAACTCAGATAGCTTTAAGAGAAGAGTGTCAAAAATGATGGGTTTAACAACCTAACATAAGGCAAAGTAGTTTTGTTGGGTTTAGGGATAGGGTTTAGGGTTTAGGGTTGAGGGATTAGGGTTTAGGGTTGAGGGATTATGGTTTAAGGTATAGTGTTGAGGGTTGAGGGTTTAGGGATAGGGTTGATGGTCAAGGGATTAGGGTTAAAGTAGAGTGTTGAGGGTAGAGGGATTAGGGATAGGGTTTAGGGTTGAAGGTTTAACGATTGAGGGTCGAGGCTTTAGGGCTGAGGGTTAAGGGATTGGGGTTTAAAATATAGTGTTGAGCATCGAGGGTTTATGGATAGGTTTTAGGGTTTAATTTTTAAGGGTTAAGGGTTGAGGGATAGGGTTTAGGGTTGAGGGATAAGGGATTAGGGGTTAAGGTATACTGTCGAGGGTTGAGGGTTTACGAATAGGGATAGCGTTTAGGGTTTATGGATGACGGATTAGGGTTGAAGGTCGAGGGATTAGGGTTAAGGGTTGAGGGATTAGGGTTTAAGGTATAGTGTCAAGGGTTGAGGGTTTATTAATAGTGTTTAGGGTTGAGGGATTAGGTTTTAGGGTTGATGGATTAGGGTTTAAGGTATAGTGTTGATGGTTGAGGGTTTAGGGATAGGGTTTAGGGTTGATGGATTAGGGTTTAGGGTTGATAGATTAGTGTTTAATGTCGAGGTTAGGGTTAGAGTGTCGAGGGTAGAGGGATTAGGGATAAGGTTTAGGGTTGAAGGTTTAAGGATTGAGGGTTGAGGCTTTAGGGATGAGGGTTTAAGGCTTAAGATATAGTGTCAAGTGTTGAGGGTGTAGGGATAGGGTTTAAGTTTTAAGGGTTGAGGGTTGAGGGATAGGGATTAGGGTTTAAGGTATAGTGTTGAGGGTTGATGGTTTAGGGATAGGGTTTAGGTTTGAGGGGTTAGGGTTTAGGGTTGATGAATTAGGGTTTAATGTTGAGGGTTGAGGGTTGAGGGTTGATGGTCAAGGGATTAGGGTTAAAGAAGAGTGTCGAAGGTAGAGGGATTAGGGATAGGGTTTAGGGTTGAAGGTTTAAGGATTTAGGGTTGAGGCTTTAGGGATGAGGGTTAAGGGATTAGGGTTTAAGATATAGTGTCGAGTGTTGAGCGTTTAGGGATAGGTTTTAGGGTTCAAGTTTTAAGGGTTAAGGGTCGAGGGATCAGAGTTAAGGGTTGAGGGATTAGGGTTTGACGTTGACGATTGAGTACATTGAGGTTTGAGCATTTTGGGATAGGGTTGAGGGTCGAGGGATTAGGGTTAAAGTAGAGTGTCGAGGGTATAAGGATTAGGGATAGGGTTGGAGGGTTTAGGTATAAGGGATTAGGGTTTAAGGTATAGTATCGAGCCCATTGAGGGTTTAGGAATAGGGATAGCATTTAGGGTTTAGGGATGAGGGATTAGAGTTGAGGGATGATGGATTAGGGTTGAGGGATTAGGGTTTAAGGTATAGTGTTGAGGATTTAGGGGTAGGGTTTAGGGTTGAGGGATTAGAGTGAAGGGTTGAGGGATTAGGATTTGATGTTGAGGGTTGAGGGTTGAGGCTTTAGGGTTTAGGGTTTAGGGATAGGGTTGAGGGTCAAGGGATTAGAGTTAAGGGTTGAGGGATTAGGGTTTGACGTTGAGGGTTGAGGGTTGAGGTTTGAGGGTCGAGGGTTTAGGGATAGGGTTGAGGGTTGAGGGATTAGGGTTAAAGTAGAGTGTCGAGGGTATAAGGATTAGGGATAGGGTTGTAGGGTTTAGGGATAAGGGATTAGGGTATAAGGTATAGTATTGAGCCTGTTGAGGGTTTAGGAATAGGGATAGTGTTTAGGGTTTAGGGATAGGGTTTAGGGTTGAGGGATTAGAGTTAAGGGTTGAGGGATTAGGATTTGACGTTGAGGGTTGAGGCTTTAGGGTTTAGGGATAGGGTTGAGGGATTAGGATTTGATGTTGAGGGTTGAGGCTTTAGGGCTTAGGGTTTAGGGATAGGGATGAGGGTCGAGGGATTAGAGTTAAGGGTTGAGGGATTAGGGTTTGACGTTGAGGGTTGAGTACATTGAGGTTCAAGGGTTAAGGGTTTTAGGATAGGGTTGAGGGTCTAGGGATTAGGGTTAAAGTAGAGTGTCGAGGGTATAAGGATTAGGGATAGGGTTGGAGGGTTTAGGGATATGGGATTAGGGTTTAAGGTATAGTATCAAGCTTGTTGAGGGTTTAGGAATAGGGATAGTGTTTAGGGTTTAGGGTTGAGGGATTAGAGTTAAGGGTTGAGGGATTAGGATTTGACATTGAAGGCTGAGGCTTTAGGGTTTAGGGTTTAGGGATAGGGTTGAGGGTTGAGGGATCAGAGTTAAGGGTTGAGGGATTAGGATTTGATGTTGAGGGTTGAGTACATTGAGGTTCGAGGGTTGAGGGTTTCGAGATAGGGTTGAGGGTCGAGGGATTAGGGTTAAAGTAGAGTGTCAAGGGTATAAGGATTAGGGATAGGGTTGGAGGGTTTAGGGATAAGGGATTAGGGTTTAAGGTATAGTATCGAGCCCCTTGAGGGTTTAGGAATAGGGATAGTGTTTAGGGTTTAGGGATAGGATTTAGGGTTGAGGGATTAGAGTTAAGGGTTGAGGGATTAGGATTTGACGTTGAGGGTTGAGGGTTGAGGCTTTAGGGTTTAGGGTTTAGGGATAGGGTTGAGGGTCGAAGGATCAGAGTTAAGGGTCGAGGAATTAGGGTTTGACGTTGAGGGTTGAGTACATTGAGGTTCGAGGGTTGAGGGTTTTGGGATAGGGTTGAGGGTCGAGGGATTAGGGTTAAAGTAGAGTGTCGAGGGTATAAGGATTAGGGATAGGGTTGAAGGGTTTAGGGATAAGGGATTAGGGATAGGGTTGGATGGAGGACCTAGGCAAGGTTGAAGTGGAAGGATCTTTCAACCTTGCAATTATATCTTCAATTTCTTTTTTATTGTTTTTAATTTGCCTCATTAGATTTTCTTGTGTTCCAGAGGCATGTCAAGGAATGGATGGAGGAGGTTGTTGTTCCGCAGGTATTTCCTCCTTAGGATTTTGTGGATTTTGAGGAGGAGGAGGTGCATTAACATTTCCTGACAATTAACAGAATTTACATCAAAAATCAACTCAAACCTACCTATCTA
This sequence comes from Cunninghamia lanceolata, assembly GCA_027924645.1. Classification (NCBI taxonomy): domain Eukaryota; kingdom Viridiplantae; phylum Streptophyta; class Pinopsida; order Cupressales; family Cupressaceae; genus Cunninghamia; species Cunninghamia lanceolata. The sequence goes on from BSBN01000246.1 coordinate 9,341,387, forward strand.
GAAACAAATTCAAACAAATAAATAAATAAAACTCACTCCTTTGGCATGCTCAACATCGTGGCGGCATTTTGGCGATGAATCAGTAAGATTTTGGTGTTGAATTGACTTTTCCAAAATACGAGCACGCTTCTTAGGGTTTGCAAGCCGCGAGTATAAAGGAAAACAAAGAAATGAAATGAGCACAAATGCTCTTTTTTTTATTTATAGCTAGTCATAACGCACTCGCGTTATAACGCGAGCGCGTTAAATTTTTTTGAAAACAATTTGGCCACTTTTTGGCCCCCCAACTCTTTGCACTTACCCTGTAATGGAATGCAATGATTGCAAGATATGCAAAAAATAGATTTGTTGAAAAGGCTTTAGAAACTTTCAAGCAAATGTAATTGGCATGTGTATAGCCAATTATGCTCAGCTTTCTTTGACGTGTTTTTATCTTAATTTTTAGCAAAATTTGGAGATAATCTAGAGCGTGCTCCCCATCAGGATGACACTTTTTTCAATGAAAACTCAAAAAAAATACTACCATAATCTTAAACTCTCTGTTAGTTATCTAACCATATAATTATTTTCACATTTTGAGTACGTTAAGGGTTTTATCTTTAATTTATTTTGTTAGTGTGTCTATTTTTTGTCAAAAACCAGTGTCTAGTATTTTTGGCTTTTTTTTAACCATTCATCAAAATTTGAAATAAGTTACATTTTTAGAAACTAGACTCGATTCTACATGTATTAAAAAAAAATGATTTTCAATTAGTTTTCAAACATTTTAGGGTAGGGGATGCTCAAGTTTCTATTTTTTAGGATGTGTCCACTTTAAAAATTACTAAAAAATCAATTATTCATGAAAAATTATCAGAAAAACTAGGGATAAACTACATGGTGTTAGCTAATTTCTCACTAGAGCAATTATTGAAATACTAAAAAAAAGTTAACATTTTAGGGGGAGCACACCAGACGGCTATGTTATGTTTTTTTGAGAAAAACAAGACCAATTTGTGTGCTCCCCCTTTTTGAACTCCTTAATCTCAACCATTTTTGGAATAAATTAGTAGTGTAGAAACTAGATTCAAAGCACTACGACTCTTGTTTTTGTTCTATCTTCAAATTTTGAGTGTAGCTATCTTTAATTTCTCATCCAACATCAATTTTTCCGGATTTTAGAAAAAAAGTGGCATCTTAAAACCCCATTTTGGTCCCTCATTTTTGTGCACTTACCTAGAGATAACCCTATGACTTGAAGGGTCACTAGTTATTCTTCTTCTATTAAGGTTTCTACCATTCCACCTCTGTGTGGGTACGCTGTTACTTTTGTTGATGGCTTCTTGTCTTTCATTTTGTTGGATGATTGCACATTGTATTTGAAGTTGTCTAAATGCTTCTAGCTATTGTAAGACAAATGGATCTTGTTGTGGTCTCGAATTGTTTTCCTCAATCTCGCCGAGGACTACCCTCACCCACTCACCTCTTAATCCTAGGCACATTCGTGAGCCGAGATAAGAGATAGGTGTATGTGGACCAACCTTGACTAGACTTAGGGTTTTGACTTAAGATTTTAAGTTGACCTAAGGCTTAGTTGTGCATTGACTTTTGTTGACCTTATGATGGTATCAAGGGTTTAACCAAATAGTTGACCGTGGTTGACCTTGTGATGGTATCAAGGGTTTGCAATTTACCTAACTATCTAATGTTTTTGTTCTTTTATGGATATTTTATGAATGCAATTATATGACATGCAAAAGTTGTTTTTGTACTTTTTTTTGGTATCTTTGGAAATAAAGATGCTTTTTAATCTAGGAAAGGAAATATAAATGCAACTAGAATGAATTTTACCTAATGCAATTATTCTATGTTTTTGGGGTTATCGAATGTTTTGAAATGATTTAATCTAGAAAAGGAAATTACAAGTAAATGAATTAAACTATGAATGCAAATTACCTCTAAAATTCTAGATCTGACTATTCTATCAAGAAAAAAGCAATAAATTACTAATCCCAAGAGCAATTTCAATTTTCTAATTACTACCAATTGACAAAAGCATAGAGGAACATAAAATAAGGAAGACTTTTGAGCCTCCACCACCCTCAGAGATCCTCTTGAAGCAACAGGAAGACCTCTTGACCAAGACAACACAAAGAAGCGAAAGAAGCTTTATGAAATGAGCTCAATGAGATCTGTTGATGAGCACAATGGCTTGATTGAAGTAGTGTAACAATGCTTGAAGAGCTTTATGTGAAATCTTGATGAACAATAAACAAATGAAAAGGCACCTTCGTCCTATGTGAGCATGAGAATGCTAATTGGAGAGCAAAAACTTAGCAAGAGTTGTGTGCACAATGAATTTACCTCCCTTTGTGCTTGAGGGAGGGGGGTATTTATAAGTTGGAAGAAGGGAATTGATTGAGAAGTTAACTCAATTGATTGAAGAGTTAACAAGGATTGATTAGGGAGTGAACTAGATTGATTACCCAGTGAACTCAGTTAATTAGGGAGTGATAATGCAATAATAGCTCATCACTGAAGAAGAAATGGAGTTAGAAGAATGCATGGAAGAGAATGAGTTATTAATTTTAGATCAAATGGAGCTAATTATGCATGTGTGGGTGCATGAAATAGTCAACTCCAAATTAGGTATAAAAAATCATGCAAACTGGAAGAAAAACGAGCAAAAACTGAGCTATTTCGAATTAGAAACTCAAGTTTTTCCGCGACTGGAAATGCGACAAGGTCACCCATGGGTCACTCCTTTCACTAGTAGGGTCGCCCATGGGTCACCCAGGGGGCCACCTTGGGTCGCCCGGGGGGAGATCCTACTTTTTGAGGGTCGCCCGGGGGGAGTTCCGGAAAGAAAGGGGTCTGGGTGAAAATGCATGATGGTAGATGGTAGAGGAGATGAAAAGGAGGGGATTTGCCTCTGGAAACAGGTCAATCATGTGCAAGAATCCAAATCTCCACTTGCAAAGTAGGATTCCTGACGAGATATATGGAAATAATAGGGGGAGATTTGGATTGGTTGAGTGAAACTGAAAACCGAAAGTGGGAGATGGGTCCAGGGGATTTCTAGAAGGCTTCTAGAGGGTGGAGAAAATGAAAAACATAGGGGAAAGGTGGAAACTCACTTACAAGATTCATACAAGGCTTAGGAACAAGGTCGAAAGCTCAGAAAACGCAAATCGACAAGTGTCACAAAAGTGTCAACGACAAAGAAAGAGGGAAAATGACAAAGAAGAAACAACACAAGATGAAAGAAATGACACGTCACCAAGAGGTTTGTTGCTTAGAGGACATTATTTCATGCCTACATGTATGTGACAAGGATCATATATCATCATAGGGGTCCTCGTGGAGGCTGTGCGTAATTTTTGTGCTTACAATAGCATCTGAGGCTCTTGCAATCCTACACACCCAAAAAACACTAGCTTGATTGATTTTGGTTTGTTTCGGCTTTCAATGTTTTGCATGGACTATTTTTGTCCTTTTGTTGGTTGTAATTTATAGCTAGAATTGGATGCAATTGTTGAAGGAATTATTGTTGAGATCTAAGATTTTGTGGGACCCACAGAGCTTGTCCCATTTGTGGTTGGGTTTTAATCTTATGTTGGGCCTTGCAAATCTTGGTCGGGACCCACTAGTCAATAATTCCAAAAAAATTCTTTGTTTCCTTATGGGATGTGGCATTGGGAGGGGGGGGCTGCCTCACCTTCTCTATTGGATGAAACCTTATGTTGGTGTTTCTTCCCTATTGGGATCTCTTATCCTTTTTGGCACTTGCATCTATTTCCATGCTAGAAATATCATTTGTGCGATAATTATAAACCTCTTTACACTAGTCTCAAGGTCCACATGATCTTTGTTGAGTGATTCCATTTGTTATCAGTGGAGTCACTCTTTTGTGTCAGCAATGTCTCCTATACTAGGCATATGAGGTAAAGTCATGGGGAAAATATTAAATCATGATCCCCACTACAAATATTTGAGTTGGCATTTCTAGGAGGTTGTGGGTCTTCTGGAGGTAGTGTTTGCCTTTTTGACTAGCATCTTCTATTTTGTCATAGTATTTATTCTTCGCTAATTGTAATATTCCTTGTAGAAAACGTGACTCCTACTTGACTGAATCAACACCTTTCAGATTTCTTTTATCAATTCATTTCACTCATTATTCTAACAAGAAGAAATTTGGATTTGATATGCATATAGTTATATTCAGACTCCTTAGTAAACCAATTTATTAATCCAGAAACAACACAGTACAGTGAATAGAAATAACCAAACACTTTCCACCAATATATATGCAAATAGATTTGTATTGACTTCTGGAATGTGAATACACATTTGAGACATAGTTTCCAGATCGGATTACAATTTTTGAGTAATTCTTATCACTGACTTGCAAGCATTCTTGGAGAATGATGGACTCTGATGCCACCAAGGCATATGAATGAACAATGTGAATTTGTAAACAAGGATCCAATCTGGTGAGTGACTTCCATCCAATCCTAGAAAGAATATTGGAGCTGACTCTGCTAGATACTCCTAATGCTCCAGCGTCTAACCAAGGTTCGTTATGCCCTTAGGAGGTAGTAGCCGGAATGAGCTACTTCAATGAACAATCTCCAATGATGAAGTGATGGGTCTATTACATCTCGCTCTAGATCTGAGTGACCTTTGTCGTTGATAATATCCTATCAAATCCTTCGACTTTTGTGATGTCCCCAGGTGGGCCCCTACCGGAAGGTGACGTAGGTCTGTCCGGAAGGTTTGTCCCTCCCACGTGTCCGGGGTCCTCGTCAGTGAGGCTTGTCCTGGGGTTGCCCCCTTAACGCCGGAGGTGCCCCCTTAACGCCGGGGGTGCCGTTTACTAACAGTCCGGGCTTTTGGTGCAACGGTTACTAACTTGGTATCAGAGCTGGAGGTCTCGAGGTCGAGACTCGCAGAGCGTGGTGGGCTGTGATGTCCCCAAGGGGGCCCCTACCGGAAGGTGACGTAGGTCTGTCCGGACGGTTTGTCCCTCCCACGTGTCTGGGGTCCTCGTCAACGAGGCTTATCCTGGGGTTGGGGGACCTCGGACACGTGGGAGGGACAAACCGTCCGGACAGACCTACGTCACCTTCCGGTAGGGGCCCCCCTGGGGACATCACAGCCCACCACGCTCCGCGAGTCTCGACCTCGAGACCTCCAGCTCTGATACCAAGTTAGTAACCATTGCACCAAAAGCCCGAACTGTTAGTAAACGGCACCCCCGGCGTTAAGGGGGCAACCCCAGGACAAGCCTCGCTGACGAGGACCCCGGACACGTGGGAGGGACAAACCGTCCGGATAGACCTACGTCACCTTCCGGTAGGGGCCCACCTAGGGACATCACAGCCCACCACGCTCCGCGAGTCTCGACCTCGAGACCTCCAGCTCTGATACCAAGTTAGTAACCGTTGCACCAAAAGCCCGGACTGTTAGTAAACGGCACCCCTGGCGTTAAGGGGGCAACCCCAGGACAAGCCTCGCTGACGAGGACCCCGGACACGTGGGAGGGACAAACCGTCCGGACAGACCTACGTCACCTTCCGGTAGGGGCCCACCTAGGGACATCACAGCCCACCACGCTCTGCGAGTCTCGACCTCGAGATCTCCAGCTCTGATACCAAGTTAGTAACCGTTGCACCAAAAGCCCAGACTGTTAGTAAAAGGCACCCCCGGCGTTAAGGGGGCAACCCCAGGACAAGCCTCGCTGACGAGGACCCCGGACACGTGGGAGGGACAAACCGTCCGGACAGACCTACATCACCTTCTGGTAGGGGCCCACCTGGGGACATCACAGCCCACCACGCTCCGCGAGTCTCGACCTCGAGACCTCCAGCTCTGATACCAAGTTAGTAACCGTTGCACCAAAAGCCCAGACTATTAGTAAACGGCACCCCCGGCGTTAAGGGGGCAACCCCAGGACAAGCCTCGCTGACGAGGACCCCGGACGTGTGGGAGGGACAAACCGTCCAGACAGACCTACGTCACCTTCCGGTAGGGGCCCACCTGGGGACATCACAGCCCACCACGCTCTGCGAGTCTCGACCTCAAGACCTCCAGCTCTGATACCAAGTTAGTAACCATTGCACCAAAAGCCCGGACTGTTAGTAAACGGCACCCCCGGCGTTAAGGGGGCAACCCCAGGACAAGCCTCGCTGACGAGGACCCCGGACACGTGGGAGGGACAAACCGTCCAGACAGACCTACGTCACCTTCCGGTAGGGGCCCACCTGGGGACATCACAACTTTGCACTTAGGTGATCATCATGTCTGAGACACCCTCAATGCCCATAATCGGGATATGATATCTAGAATATGGAACTTTTAGTTTACTCGTGCTCCCGTCCTCACTTTAGTGCAGTATACTTCAAGATTCCATTTTGGGGAGGTTGGCGGATTTGTATTGGAGTTGGCGAATGAATTTCAACAACGATTGCTCCTATTTTAGATGGTGTCTCCTGAAAAGAAATAAACTGGTTAATCACTTGCCATTTCCAGTATAGAAATAGCTCTCACACACGTTGGGTAGGGGTGTCGTCTTACCTGGCGAGGCCTTTCTGAGGTTTTTGTCTCACAAGGCCAGCAATACTCACGAATGGCGAAATATCAAATCATAAACAACATACCTTCCGAATGAATAAAAACCTCTTCTTATACCCGTTTGGATCGCTCTACAAGAACCAAATTGGTGCCCAGAATATGAATAATATTATTATTATATAATTATATTCTTATAATATAGTGTTTAAAAACATTTTTAGGATATTAAAATAAGATTTTCATAATATCCCAGTAGAAGGGACATGACAGTCGTCCTCAAGAAATGACAACTTTGGAAACACTACCCACTTCATATCAAGGTAGCATAACATGGATTCATGTTCATCGATCCTGGACACTACAATTAAACTATCCTCTTTAGCAGTAATACTCACTAATCTTGGCTTCCCTTTTGCCTTGGCTTTCTTAATGACCTTATCATCATATGTGTAAGCTTCAACATCTTGTGCAAATACCACTTCTAAATCGTTGTTATGAAGTTTACCTGGGAATTCACAATTGCTGACTGCGGTACCCCATGTTGTCTCTTTTGGAAAGTGATTTAAATCAGACTGTATGAGTGCAAACAAGTAATTGCAGCACTCACATATTACCTCAGATTTCATCCTTGATGCTGCTAATAAGGTCGGTACATAAGTACTTAGTGCTTTCCACATGTAGTACCACCTACTCACTCCCTTGAACTCAAAAATTACCTTTGTGCCTGTTGATCTAATGTTGTTCGAAGATGATTCAACCAACTGAAATACTATGACATGGTTGTCCTCATTCCTTCCTTTGCTCAGAAATAAAGATGCGATAGCTGGAAATCTCTTTGCATAAATCTCAAATACCTCTTTGAAAACAAACGACAGAAATTACATCTTCCATGAAATCAACCTTTCCTTGGAGGCTGTCGCAAGTGTGTGGAAAAGCGTGGAAATGTAGAAAATAATAGTATTGAGTTGGAAAGCAACACTCATAAGGAACCATGTATTATAATTCTTGTTTCTGATCAGGTCCCAAACAACCATGCTTGGATGATGATTCTTCCCCAAAAGGTCATGTTTTGCTAACAATTCATATGGTGGCCATCTTTGGTGTGCCACCATGAACAAACTCAAAATAGACCAAACATTATCATAGTGGAGTATCTCACCTTGGAGGGAATCCTTATATTTCTTCATGTGTTGCATGGCTTAATTTTTCAGAACTCATCTTCATTTCTTTCATTTCATCCATGCTTTGGATTCCATTTGTAATGCCTCAAAGTATCACATCATTCACATCCACTTTTAATTGGAACTCCATTGTTTGGTAGTTTTGCATGAATCCTCCAAGTGAGTGCAACCATTGCACACCCAAGACTATGTTCGTTTGACCCAATCCCGCAACGTAGAAATCATCCTTAACTTGATACATTCCCAAATATAAGTTGGGTTGTTGTATCCGCCCCTACAAGGAATAATGTGGCCATTTGCGAGCATAACATTAAACCCAACAAACTCTTCCACATCCAAACCTTTCCTAGAGACCAAATCTGCATCTATGAAATTATGAGTGGCCCCACTATCAATCAACACCATCACTTTGTGACCCTACAAAACTCCCTAAACTTTAAAAGCATGGTACTTGGGTGCTCTAAAGAGAGTAGCAAGGGTGCCTCCCGAAATCATCCCTTCTTCTTTACTTTCAAACTTTATCTCCTCATTCATCACCTTAGGCTCAGTTCCCTCTGTCTCTAGATCTTCTTTGGGTTGAACCTCTATGTAGTGTATTTTCCTTTTTCCCAAACATCTATGTCCTAGCTCCTATGGCTCTCTACACGAAAAACACAACTTCCTCTAGAACTCATTCTTCGTTTCTTCAACCTTGTTTGGTTTTGGAGGTAATATCTTAGGTTGGGTATATTTCAGGACGGTTTTCTTATGTCACTCTATTGGAGATGGCTTGTGGTTGAATTTACCTTTCGACACTAAATCCTCCAAGCTCAAGGCTCTCCTGATGGCCTCAAGCAAAGACCCTGGCTCTAAAGCTCTCACCAACCCCTTGAGTGAATCACCTAGATCTTCTACAAAGAGCACTAAAAGTATTTTCTCTGTCACATATGGAACCATTACTGAAAGTCTATGAAACGTTTCTACATAAAGCTCAATTGATCCCTCTTGTTTCCATTGTGCTAACTCTCTGAAGTAAATCTTTGGATCTTTCCCGTCAAACCTCTCTGACAGTCTCTGGTTGAACTCCCCTAAGGTAGTAATCGAACCATGCCCTTGTGTCACCATGTTGTGGTACCGCCATTCATGAGCTACACCCTCTAGATGTGAAGTGGCGAGATGGCTTCTTCTTCAAACATGGGGTTCAAGGAGAAATATGTATCCAACTTTTGCAACCATGCCCTGGTTGAACAACTATCTGATCCATCGTATGTAGGTAAATTGATCTTTCCCAAATGCTATTGTATGTCCCTACAGGGCTGCTCCCCATACCTTCTCCTCCTATGACCATTTCTCAAAATTATGTCATAATACTCCACAAAAGACATGTCACGATAGATAGTTGGACTCAAGGCATTATATTCAGCACAATACCTTGCCATTTCATCCTCTTGTCACAGGGGTACGAGTTGCTCTTCTTCAAAAGGGTCTGCCTCCTCTCTCTCTAAAAATTTGGCTCTGAATGTCCTTGAGGGTGGGTTATTTGAAACCCTATCATTTGCTGGGTTACTTCCTTCTATACCATTTTTGATTAAGCTTACTAGCACCCCATTGTTGATTCATTCCTCTTAGGAGTCTAATTATCTCTGTCATAGAATTTCTCATGGAAGATTGGAATTCTTTGTTTCCCATAAGAAATTCTATCATGTTCTCTTCATCTCTGTCACCCATGGCTGCCTCCTTCTCCCTTCGCTGGTATCTGATTTCCCTATCACTCAATCTCATGAATCCGCATCACCACAGGCTGGCAAGAAGGGCAGCTCTGATACCACTGTAATATTCCTTATTAGAAAACATGACTCCTACTTGACTAAATCAACACGTTTCAAATTTCTTTTATCAGTTCATTTCACTCATTATTCTAACAACAGGAAATTCGGATTTGATATACATATAGTTATATTCAAACTCCTCAATAAACCAATTTATTAATTCAAAAACAACACAGTACAATGAATAGAAATAACCAAGCACTTGCCACCAATATATATGCAAATAGATTTGTATTGACTTTTGGAATGTGAATACACAGCTGAGATATAGTTTCTAGATCAGACTACAATTTCTGAGTAATTCTTATCACTGACTTACAAGCATTCCTGGAGAATGATGGACTCTGATGCCACCAGGGCGTATGAATGAACAATGCAAATTTGTAAACAAGGATCCGGTGTGGTAAGTGACTCCGTCCAATCCTGGAAAGAATATTGTAGTCAACTCTCCTGGATACTTCCGATGCTCCATCGTCTAACCAAGGTTCGTCATGCCCTTAACAGGTAGTAGCCAAAATGAGCTACTTCAACGAACAATCTCCAATGATGAGGTGATGGGTCTGTTACACCCCATTCTAGATCTGAGTGACCTCTGTTGCAGATAATCTCCTATCAAAGCCTCCGACTTTGCACTTAGGCGATCATGGTGTCAAAGACACCCACAATGCCCATAATCATGTTACGATATCTAGAATATGGAACCTTCAGCTTGCTTGTGCTCTCGTCCTCGCTTCAGTGCAATATACTTCGAGATTCCATTTTGAGGAGGATGCATGGATTTGTATTGGAGTTGGTGAATGCATTTCAACAACAATTTCTCCCATTTTAGATGGTGTCTCCTGAAAAGAAATAAACTGGTTAATCACTTGCCGATTTCTAGGATGGAAATAGCTCGCACATACGTTGGGTAGGGGTGTTGTCCTACCTGGGGAGGCCTTTATGAGGTTTTCATCTCACAAAGCCAACATTACTTGGAAAATGGTGAAATATCATATCATAAACAACATACCTTCTGAATGAATAAAAACCTCTTCTTATACCTATTTGGGTTGCTCTACAAGAACCAAGTTAGCCTCCAAATTTCATATCTTCAAGTCACGTCCAATTTTTGAATATCCAAGTTGGCGCCCAAAATATGAATAATATTATTATTATAATATAATTATACTCTTCTAATATAGTGTTTAAAAACACTTTTAGGATATTAAAATAATATTTTCATAGTATCCCAACAGAAGGGACATGACACTAATGGCTGGTAGTTACCATTTCCCAAGCTTTTACCTCATTCCTAATCATGTTGTGTACCCTTAGGCTAGAGACATCCTTTATGCTAGCATTTTATTCATTAATGAAATCATGGAAACTAGTAGACGTTTACCATTCACAACCATTCTTTGTTATGTCTGCTAGGTAATGGTGATCATGCCTTTATTGGCCATTGACAATTTTAATAATTGGGTGACTCATTCTTTCAGGTGACTATTTTTCATATAAGACTATCTATAGGTGGTTCATGGAGGACACGTAACAAATATTGGGCAAAAAACTTATGTGAAGAGATGTATTTACTGGTACAAGGGTTGTGGAAGAACAAAGGCTACAAGCATATACAAAAAAAATGTCTTTTTGCTAGTGTATGAACTATGATATCCAAATAGTTTGAAGTTAGAATTTATGAGTGAAGGTTGATGCCCGCAGTTGGGTTATGTGTCTATAAATTGAGTTCTAGATCATATTTATGAATCCATGGTATTATCATATTGCTAGGCTACATGTGTTTGTAACACATGATATTGAAAATTTTGAATCTAGTCTTTGAATTTTATTATTCCTTGCTACCACTAATTTAATTTTGTGTGTGGAGCTTCTCAAGTCGGTAGCCTTTCATTAGGTTCATGATCTGTGACTGCACATGGAGTGGTATCAAATCAAGTTCGCTCATTGGGATGTGTTGGAGATTGAATTAGTTGTATAAGATGGTTTGAGTAAGACTTTTTGGTTGAAAGGTGTCTTAGAAGGCTCTAATGGATTTTATGTTGTAGGTATCTATGATTCCAGAGGGGTTTGTGCCCTAGAGGATTTATTAAGGATGTGGAGTCTTGTAATTATAGAAAGATTTATGTTCTAGTAGATTTGTTGCAAATATTTATAACTGCAGAGAGTTGCGTGCTCTAGTCGATTTATTGCAAGCATGTGGAGGCATGTGGTTGCAAAGTGTCGTGAGAGGGAGGCACAAATGTACCAAAAAAGACTTTGTTGTTAAATGTGAGTTGAATACTCTAGCAAGTTTGTTGTAGGAGTAAGTCCTGTAACTACAACCATTTGTATGTGTGTGAAGATGTCTTCAAAAAGAAGGACAAGGATGGTCTTGAAGAGGACGATTGAGTGGGACTTTATGGAGCAATACCAAGAAGAGGAATTCCTTGAAAAGATGGTGGATATGCATTTGAGATTGAAAAAGCTGGAAGCTAAGCAACATGGAAGAGTTGTTATAGACATGATCAAGAATGGTGAAGAATGTCACATTGGTGGCATGGAAGAAAATAAAAACATATTAGTTGTTGAACATGAGGAGAGAATTTTTGAGAAGATGATGGACATCCATTTGAGATTGAAAAGGTTGGAGGCTAAGCAATGTGGAAGAGTTGCTATAGATGTGACCTAGAAGGAAGAAGAATGTCATACAAATGGCATGATGAAAGAAAAGAACATGATTACAGTTGAGACATGTCTTTCTAAAGGCATGGGTGTATTGGTGGATGAGGTTGTAGTGGAGGAGAAAGGTAATGATGAAAACCCTATTTTGTCTAACATTGTTTTGTTTGTAGATATGGAGGAAGGTAAAGACAAAGAAGAGGTCTTCATGCTAGAGGATAATGCAAAAGAGAAAATTGTGGTGGTGATAGAAGTTCGAGAGGTACAAGTTGTAGAAGATAAAAGTGTTGTTATGGAAGTTCCTTTGGAGGTAGTAGCTGATTTGAGAGTTGAAATGGTGGCTTGTGAAGGCCCTATGTTTCATCATGAAGTTAGTGAAGAAAACCTCCCTCTTGAAGAGGAGATGAAGAAGATTGAAGAGCTATTTAGTTCGTGTGATTCGTTACATGAAGATTTTCTTGTAGTAGAATGTAATAACCACACCCAATTTTTTTATTTTTTTGCAATGTATATAATGTAAATGCAACGTCCGAACACATTTTGATCACCAAGCTCTCAGTGTGGGCAAGGTGAGAGCATACAATTCTTTGGACCACACAACTAGCTAGAATGTATGCACATCACAGAATGAAGGTGGCAAGGCCAAACAAAGCATGCAGGTAGCAGAGCCAACCCAAATCTAACACTTCTTCGGTGGACAAGTGTGTGAAATGCAATAACTGAAATTAAAGCACGCAGGTGGCAGAGCCGACCCAAATCAACACTTCTTTAATGGACAAGCATGTGTTCGTGCAAAGCCACTAACAAAATGTCTAAGCTTGATTAGACCAAAATGGTCGATATCATGCAAGCTTGTTCAATGCCAAAGCGGGCTAAATGATATGTTATACTAACTAGCAGTAAACCATCTAGTTTTACAATATGAAATGCATGATTAAACTAGCCTCTGATGGTACTACCATCTGGGGTTACAATCAAATATGAAATACGTTACAATATTTTCATAAAATGCAAGCCAGTTGCTACAACTCACAATTATATTATTTTGAACAATCTAAAACACTACTGCAACAATAATATTAGACCATAAAACCACATATAAACATGCTTACATTGGCAAAGTAAGCAAGCCTACTGAAGATAGATCTTTGGAGGTTGATGGAGGCTCTTCTGGGAGGCTGGAAACTAATTGTAAATGCAATCAAACCACTGAAATACTATAGAAACACTGCTATAACAGCTTTGGACTAAGATTTTCACTACCCCAACACCAATTAACACTAACATAGGAAACATTACCCAGCAATCCCCAAAAAAACTCAGACCTTCAAATGATGTCGTAAGGTCCCAAAATAATAGGAATTATCAGAAACTTCATAAAAATTGATGCAGATCAGAAAATGAAGGTGTATGACCTCCTTACAAGAAGTATGGCACCCCAAATGATAGACAAAGCCAAAGGAAATCTCCAAGATGATGCACCTCCCTTCATAAAGGATGGCGGTCCTCACAAAACTTCACCAAAACTTAAGTCAAAAGAAACGATTCCCTTTTATCATTGTCCCATGTACCATTTGCTTCTTACGTATGGTCAACAAGAAGAGTACGTATTGCTTAAACTCATTCAAATTAAACCTTTGAATATTCGCCCTCCTTCAAGTGTACGACACTATTAGATATGGGATTTCAAATTCATTAAAACTCATGCCAGCATAGGGAATTAAAGGTGTAGCCCAACAAGTTTGGAAAGTACGGCCTCCCTAGAAATCCAAACTCTGCAACTTGAACATGTAAACTCTACCAAAACATTCACAAAACTTCGTCAACACCGAATCCCAATAGAAAAAACTCCAAGAAATGGAATAACTGGAAATCTCAAAACACAAAAAAATATCCATTAACAACAACTTGTAAAAACTCCACTTGCAACACAAATGTGACTTTTGGATGAAATCAAAAAATCCAACTAGGAGGGTTTTCGTCCTCGAGAAATATGGAGAAACTCAAGTTCTCACTCAAAGCAATAACAAAATAGCAATATTTAGTCTAACCCTCTTTTTGAGCTCAACTCTTCCTTTTATAACATTTTGAGGGAATAAAATATTAATTTCCCTTATCCCTCCATATTCTCCTCAAAATAATAAAATATAACATTTTATTGTGTGCAAAACTCCACCTTTTTGTCCCCTTCTAATTTCTAATTTCTCTGGAAAATATTCTAAATCAAAATCCTTACATCACATATAATATTAGACCATAAAATCACATATAAACATGCTTACATTGGAAAAGTAAGCAAGCCCATTTAAGATAGATCTCTGAAGGATGATGGAGGCTCTTCTGAGAGGCTGGAAACTAATTATGCATGCAATCAAACCACTAAAATATTACTGAAACATTGTTATAACAGCTTTGGACTGAGATTTCACTACCCCAACACCAATTAACATTGACCCAAACATTACCCAACAACCCCAAATAAAACTTAGACCTTCAAATGATGTTGTAAGGTCCCAACATGATAGGAATTATCAGAAACTTCATAAAACTGATGGAGATCATAAAATGAAGGTGTACGACCTCTTTTACAAGAAGTATGGCACCCCAAATGACAAGCAAAGCCAAAGGAAATCTCTAAGATGAAGCGCCTCACTTCATAAAGGATCACGGCCCCCACAAAACTTCACCAAAACTTAAGTCAAAAGAAACGATTCCCTTTTATCATTTTTCAACATACCATTTGCTTCTTACGTACGGTCAACAAGAAGAGTATGTATTGCTTAAGCTCATTCAAATTAAACCTTTGAATATTCACCCTCCTTCAAGTGTACGACACTATTAGATATGGGATTTCAACTTCATTAAAACTCACACTAGCATAGGGAATTAAAGGTACGACTCAACATGTTTGGAAAGTATGGCTTCCCTAGACATCCAAACTCTGCAACTTGAACGTGTAAACTCTACCAAAACATTCACGAAACTTCGTCAACACTGAATACCAACAAAAAAACTCCAAGAAATGGAATAACTTGAAAACTCAAAACACATCAAAAATATCCATTAACAACAACAACTTGTAAAAATTCCAGTATGACTTCTAGATGAAATCACAAAATAAAGTTAGAAGGGTTTTTGTCCTCGAAACTGGTATTCCAAGAGGGTTTTCGTCCTCAAGAAATATGGATAAACTCAAGTTCTCACTCAGAGAAATAACAAAATAGCAATATTTAGTCTAACCCTCTTTCTGAGCTCAACTCCTCTTTTTATAACATTTTCAAGGAATAAAATATTAATTTCCCTTATCCCTCCATATTCTCCTCAAAATAATTAAATATAACATTTTATCGTGTGGATAAGTCCACCTTTTTGCCTCCTCGTGCCTAACACCACTTCATAAAATCACTTTTTTGCTTTCTGATAAAAACATCTTATATAAGTTGCTTAAATAAAATAAAGTTACTTTTTGACAACTTAAGTTAAATTATTAACTTACGGTATGTACTGCAATATATAACTTCACAAGTTATGGTCTGTATTATATAATTTCGCAACTTACTGTTTGTAGTATATATAACTTCACAACTTATGATACGGTTTGCAGTACATAACTTTGCAACTTACACTCTGCAATATATAACTTCACAACTTACGGTATGGTCTGCAGTACATAACTTCACAACTAACGGTCTGTAGTATATAACTTCGCAACTAATGGTCTGCAATACATAACTTCGTTCAAAGAAAGTTGGCGCTCTCCAAGGATGATAGAATTCTCCAAGAATCTTGGAGCTTTCCAAGATTGTTGGAATGGTTCCAAAAAGGGACTTTATGCAGAAGATGACAAAGAAGAGGAAGAAAAGGGTTTCTTTGAAATCCATCATATGATCATGAGTTGTGATGCTAAGACTTGTCCTTTAAAGGACATGCAAATGTTTGTCAATGTGAAGCAACATGTAGAGAAGTTCCTTGATGAGGTACCAAGTGCACAAAGTGAAGAGATGTATCCTAAGATGGTATAAGAAGTAGAATTTGTTAAGGGTGAATCTACAGTGTTTATGAATGAGAGAGTAGATGAAAAAGAAGAGGAGAAAGTTATGAAACTTTCTGATGTTTATAATATTGATTACACTAATTTATATGCAAGTATTACAGTGAGACAAGAATGTAGCAATTGAAAGTTCTTTAGAGAACAAGAGGACGTTGGACAAAGTGCAATTGAATGCACGAGAAGAGGAAAATCAAGAAGTGTACCTTGGGATGGTACAAGGAGTAGGAGTTGCAGAGACGAAACCTGAGGAGTTTGAGATGAGGTTACGAACTTTTGTGCACAAGAACATAGATGTAAGAGTTGTCATATTTGAAGACATTAGAAGAAATATGGGAGGTGATGTATAAAGTGATGTTGTAGGCTTGCAAAATAAGGAGGAAGAGAACTAAAAAGAAGTGGGTGAAGAGACAGTGCAAGAAAAATCTAAATTCCATACAAGTATTTATGTTGATTTGTGTAAAAATGGAGTGGTGAGAGTAGAAGAAGTTGAAGAGAAGATGGAGGAGTTTGCAGATAACAAAGTGAGTGGAGAGGAGCTAGTTTTGAAATTTTCTAATTTTTGTAATGTTTGTTGTAATGTTTTTTGGCAACTGAAGTGGTGAGTGTAGAGGAAGAATATGAAAAGATGAAGATGGGAATCTTTAATTTCCATAATATTGTGGATATTGATGTATGTGTAGGTGTGGTAATGTAGAGTGAAGAATGGAGAAAGAAGTCTTGGTGGAGGTGAATGGATAATGGTGGGTCGAATCCCATGAAGAATAATTTGAATGTAGGTGAAAATGACCTTTGGTAGAGGTGGACAGATATTGGTGGGTTGAATCCCATGAAAAGAGAAAGAAGATGGTGGAGAAGAAAAAATAAGAGGATGAAGTCATTTTGTGGTGGACAAAAGTCCACAAAAGGTGTGAAAGATGATGAATGAGTTTGGTGGAGGGAAATAGGATTTGCCCCAACTAAATGCTAGAAGAAGTGAAGGAAGAAAACCTTCAAGGTACATGATTCAATAATGGAGCTTGCTACAAAATGTGCGCTCTTGCAATTCTACACACCCAAAAAAATACTAGCTTGACCAATTTTTCATTTGTTTTGGCTTTTTGTGTTTTATAGGGATTATTTTTGTCCTTTTAATGGTTGGAATTTTTGGCTACATTCGGACACAACTATTGAATGAATTGCTGAGATCGAAGATTGTATGGGGCCCACGCAGCTTGTCCTATATATGGTTGTGTTTTAATCTTATGTTAGGTGCTGCAAATTTTGGCTAAGACCCACTAGTTAGTAATTGCAACACTTTTCTTTGTTTCCTCATGGGACTTGGCATAGAGGTGGGGCCGCCTCACCTTCTCTATTGGATGAAACCTTATGTTGGTGCTTCTTCCCTGCTGAGACCCGCCTATCCTTATTGGCACTTGCATCTATTTCCGTGTTGGATGTATCACCTATGTGATAATTACGTCGAAGGCGTTCCCTTTGTGAACAAGACGAGTTGACTTGGCGTATCAACGGTTAAAAATTGTCCACATTAGTCGGCAAGACAATTGAAACCATCCTAAGCGTCATTTTTTCGTCGTCATTTTTCAAGCTTCTGTCCCTATTTTCTCCTTCTCCGTCGCCATAATTTTCTAAACTCGTCGATTGTTTTCATGCCGGGAAATTTTCTAAACTCATTGGTTGTTGTCATGCCAGAAAAAAAATCATGTCAAAAGAAGGGAAAATAGAAAACGGATTTTAAATGTCAGAAGAAGGGAAGGGAAAATTCTGATTTAGTTTTAATGTCCCCCGCTAGATTTTTTTTCAAAGGGAAGGGAAAATGGTTGAAAAGGGAAGGGATTTTAATTTATAATATATATTGTTTTTGTAATAAAATATAATTTTATTTTTTTTATTTTTTTCATACTATTATAATTTATAATAACCTATATAATTAAAATATAAATTCTATATAATATATTTACAATTTGATAATAAATATATATAAATAGTATATATAGTTAATATAAATATGCAATTTATCTAATAGAAAAATATATTTATATACTTGAAAATGACATGAAATATAGTATATCATAAAAAAAAATTATTTCATTGACATTATATTTTGTTGAAATATAATTTACATTTATTTCATTTTAACTTTACTATAAATATCATCAACATGAAATGAAGTCAGTTGAAATATTATTATGTGAAACAAACAGCTCCAAAGTCATCTACCAATACTAATAATGAGTCTCCTTGTGACAAATAGTATGCAATCCACCAAAATAATCTTGAAGAATGGTAGGTCCCATAAGGATTGTACCCAGGTTTACCTATTCAACTAAATAAGCTTGACATGCTTAGCCAACATGAGATTGATTGTAACCACAATTGGGGTCCACCAACCATCAACATATTCTTGCAGGTATTAGCAATTGATTTCATAGATCCCAATTGTTCAACATACTAGCTCCCACATGTTGGAACAACTCGCCCTACACCAAACAATTTATCTACTGGACAACGTGAAACCTTTGATATAATTGTAACACACTCTTCTACCATGGAAATACTACAACCACCACTTGGGATGATTATACAAGAAACTGGAGGTACAAGGAAATCATACATGATAACCAACATAAGATCATCCCTTTCAGGAACAACACCACATGCCATATCACCATTATTAATTCTCACACCAACTATCATGGCAACTTTCAACATACATGCAACTATCATACATTTTGGTCTTTGCATTTCAATAAAAAAAGATGGATCCTGTATAGGGGCACACACTACCAACATTCCAAGGGACCATGTTTTTTAGTCAGTATATTCTAATTGATGAAATGAGTTTCATTAGGCCAAGGTTGTTAGAACACATTGACAACTGATTGTGTGAAGCATTTCCCAATCATAATCAAATCCCATTTCATGCTCGCTCACTCATCCTCTTTGGTGATTCGGTTTAAATACCACCATTGAGAGACATTCCTATGCATGTTGGAGCATTAAATGTGGCAACATTTTGGGGAAGCCTCAAGATAGTAGTTACATTGAACATGATTTCTTAGCAAAACAAAGAAGAATCAAGATAAGTTGCTTTTCGTACACTACTTTCACATTTATGGAATGCAAATCCAACACTGCCAAACTAGGAGCTTATAATGTCATGTTCAAATTCTTCCTTACCTCTAAAGAATAAATAATTATTTTCCCCCTAACAAATTTGATTGCAATAAATGAATTGGTTTCATTGCATAATAAACGTATGCTACAATAATGGGATTGCCTATTGCAACATGCAATGCAAAGTAGCTAAGAGATACATTATGCCCCAAATCCAAAGGATGAACAACTTGATTGAGTCATTTAAATGTAGTTGATTCCAAATTTATATATTAATCAATAGTCTCGGCTTCCAGTTTTCCTATTTATTTAAATGTGATCAACTTGTCTGCCTAGTGGCTGTGCCTGCTTGCTAGTTCCTACTCCGATGGAATTCTTGTCAACTCATCAATGAAAAATCAAATGAAGAAGCAAGGAATGAAGAACAAAGGCATACATTCTTGAGAGCTCAAAATAAACGTGAGAACAATGCTTTGTATGAGGTGGTGAGAGGAGGCCATGCCCAAATCATGCAAAAGTTAATTAAAGTTGATATGATGCCTCAAGCATTAGCGAGCCTCCCCTATTCATACCATATTTCTGATTGAACAAGGCATGGTGCAAACATGTCTGGATGTCGAATTTTGCGTAGTCGAGAGGATATATTGTTTCCAATTTAAGCTTTTTGAGTGCATTGAGACAGTCATTGGTGGATGTTACGTCATCCTCCTTTGAGCATTGGATGTTCATTATAGGATACCATATTTTTATTTTGAGGCCTATTTATCTAAAGGGGATCAATATCCTTTCTTTGTTCTCTAGAATTGGGGGTGCAAAAGTTACTTTGCATCATTTGAGAGAGAGAGAGAGAGAGAGAGAGAGAGAGAGAGAGAGAGAGAGAGATTGGTTGATACAAAGAGATGAACAGAGAAAGAGTAAAGGAGAGAGGTGGGAAGAGATAAAAGTGAGATAGAAAGGAGTGAATAGACAGAGAATTAGATACAAATTTAAAATAGAGAGAGAGGAAGAAAGAGACATAGAGAGGGTAAGAGAAATAGAGAGGGAGGATAGAGATATATAAAGAGAGAGATATAGAGATAGAGTAGGAGAGAAAGATAGAGATAAGAAATATAAGAGAGATAGGGAGATAGAGAGAAAGAGAGGTATAGAGACAGACAAAGAGAAATAGAGAGATAGAAAGGGAGACAAATAAATAAATTATATATATATATATAGAGAGAGAGAGAGAGAGAGATGAATGGACCAAGTTAGATAGAAGAGATAGATCTACTATTAGGTTGTCTTTCTAATATAGGCTTGATGAATGTTTTAGTTAAAAATATTGCATTGTATCAAACTAAATGTCTTGTAAATAAGTTATTTTTAAAAATAAATTTGTATTCTTTAAATGTTTGGCTACAAAGTCTCCTTCATGCATATTTAGAGAATACAAATTTCTTTTGAAAAATAGCTTATTTACAAGACACTTTGTTTGATATAATGTAATAATTTTATCTCATAAACTCTTACCAATGTTTTTAACTAAAACATTAATCAAAATTTAAATACAAAGACACAACCTAATAGTAGATCTATCTCTTCTATCCAACTTCTCTCATTCATCTTGATCCATTGTTGATGGTAGAAAATTGATTGCAACAATTATTATGATTCACTGATCTCTCTCCACTAAAAGATCTTCAACCTTTAATTTCTACAACTCAAAGTTTTACCTACTAAACTCACACTTCCTCTCTCTGAGATCTCTCAATCTTTCTCTCTCTAGGTCTCCACCTCTCTATATATATCTTTGTCTCTCTCTCTAGTTCTTTATTTCTCTTTTTCTTGGGATTCTCCTCATAACAGCTCATTTTACAAATATGACAATTTCAATATATCTTAAAATGGAGCAAATAAAGTATTCCAACACAAGCAAACATGGTTGGTTAATGTTACATGTTTCTATCTTTTATATTTGAATTTGTAATAGATTATATATTTATTTTATATATAAATTCAAAATTATAATTATATTTATTATTGTATATTATATTATTATTTAAATTATAATATAATAATAAAATGCATCTTGTTATATATTATTATATTATATTTATATTTAATAATTTATATTGTTTAAAATATAATATATTAAAAAGTTCATTAAAATACTAAACCACTAGGAAAAGGGTTGTTCATAACATAAAAGAATAAGAATAGAAAATAGATGGCATGACAAGGTGCAGAGCAGGCGCGACAAGGAGCAAAGCAGACGCAAAGCAAGAGAAGCGAAGAAGGTGAAAGAGGTGCAAGAACAACAACCAGAACATGGGCAGAGGAAGTAGAAAGGGAGAATCCAATTTTAAGACTCCAGGATAGGGCGAAGGAGGAAGTTTGGAGGCATAGACAGGATTTGAATAAGAGATGGGTGAATCATCAGGGACCGGCAGATTTGCACAATTGGAGGAGGTCCAATCGGAATGGTAATCCTAGGGCTTTTACATGGCAGAAGCAGAGGAATTGGATAGACAATTTCAGAGGAAGAAATTTTTGAAACCCTAGAGACTTTAGAAAGGGCGACTCTGGTAAGAGGCTTTTCACAGACCCCAGGGTCAGACAGGAAAAAGCAAAGGCTTTAAGCTCAAATAGTTTAGGTCCGTCGATCAAGAGATTGGAAGAATTAGGGTTGATAATAAAATGGTATGGTTGGAATCTCAATCAATCTTCGCTAGAAATATGGTGGAAAGGAAAATGGGGAGCAGATCTTAGCTTCAAAAAATTAGCAAAGGGCTATCTTCTGGTAATCTACCCTTCGGCTAGGGTGCAGAAGGAGATTTTAGAAGGCATCTAGATGAAGGATGGCTTCGGCTTTTATATTCGCAAGTGGGAACTAGGATTCAACCCTTTAAGGCACCAAATGGATAGGGTTGAAGAATGGTATGAGCTTCCCAATCTCCCGTTGGAATTCTGGCAGCCAGATATTTTAGAAGAAATAGGAAATAATCTTGGTAATTTCTTATGTGCCGAGGAGCGGGCAGAGGATAACAATGAGGTAAACTTTGTAAGGATCTGTGTGCAAATCCAACCATTAGATACCAGATGGTAGGAGTTGGAGATTTTTACGGAGTGGGGAGCCATGATTCAACCTGTAGTGTTGAAGCAAAAACCCTTGGGTCACCTGATAAGCACCCTAGGTTGGAGGTCAAGGGCTCCACCCTTAGAATAAATAAGGAACCCTCAGAGGCAGCTCCAGAAGATAATCTGGGGGGACAGGTGGAAAAAGGAGAAACTAACAAGAAGGATAAGGAAATCTCGGATCCTAGGCAGTCTTCGGTAGAAGGAGAGAACTCAGTTGAAGTAGAGTAGGATGCAGATTTCAAGGCTATGGGGCAGAAGATAAATGAGAAAATTGGAGAAGTTTTATTTCAAATAGACAGTAATTATAGAATGGAAAATATCAATTCACTGCTGGAAGTAAGCAAGGAGTTGGTGGATCTAGCGCAAGAAGCCAAGGAAGCTTCGGCAGAGGAAAGAAGGGAAGGAGCCTTAGACTCCGATTGGGAAGACTAATGATTTCACGGAGTTGGCACTGGAAGCGGAAGTCAAGGTTACGCCTCTGGAAGAAGGAGATCATGAAAAGCTGGGAGTACTTCAGAAGGAAGCAGTCGAAACATCTCCAAATTGCAGAGATTCAAAAAGGAGAGGCCGAATTCCTTATTCGGAGAAGCTAAAGATTGACAGAGAGGCAAGCAGGCAGAAGATCTTAGATATGTTGAAAGTAGGGAAGGGCGAGACCCTTCCTGAAGGAAGATGAAAATTTTATCGTGGAATGTTAGGGGCTTAAATGCCCCTAACAAGAAGCCCCCGGTGAAGCATCATATTGATGCTTCTCGAGTAGATATTTGCATGCTTCAAGAAACAAAGTTAAATCAGGAAGAGGTGGTGATTTTGAAAAATCAACTGGGCTCCTGAAGGATTATGGCTATCTGCAGAGATGGGCAAGCAGGCGGCTTAATCACCCTTTGGTGCCCCAACAAAGTCTTATTAGAAAAAGTGGAGGAGAAAGGTAGGTGGTTGGCATGTAGAGTGAAAAGTTTTGCCTCGAATTTAAGCTTCCTTTTGGTCAATGTCTATGGGCCAAATTCATGCTTTCAAAAGAGGGAGGTCTAGAAGGAAATGGGGGATTTCTTGTCTCTTTGGGAGCACAAAGCATACTGCTTGGGTAGTGACTTTAACACCATTTTCTACTCAGAAGATAAAAGGGGCGGAGTGGGGAGAAAGCTCCAATCCCAAATCAACTTCAAGGATTTTGTATACAACAATAATCTGTTAGAAATTCATACGGCAAATGGGAATTTCACTTGGACCAATCGCAGATTGGGCTTCTGTGCTATAGCAGAGAAATTGGACAGATTTCTCTTTAAAGGAGACCTTAGACACTTTCCTTTTTCTTTGGAAAGCAAAATCCTTCCCTTTTAGGATCGGATCATTTCCCTGTTTTATTGGAGATAGAAGGTGAGAAGAAACCTATCAAAAGCCCTTTCAAGTTTGAAAAAATGTGGTTTAAGGATCCCAAATTTATGGAGCTTTTGGAGAGTTGGTGGAAGGACATTCAAGTAACAGGGTCCAAAATGTTCATCCTAGCGACAATGTTAAAGCAGGTAAAATTCAAACTGAAAGAATGGAACAAGGAAAGTTTCAAAAACATATTTGAAGAAAAAAGAGCCATAAAGGAAGAATTAGGAATTTTGAATGAAGAAGTCTTTAAATCAGGAATGGATAATGCATCTTTTCTCAAGGAGAAGGAATTGCTTAGTAGCCTAAGCCAAATTTTGGAGAAAGAAGAGATATTTTGCCGCCAAAAATCTAGGGAGGTGTGGTTGAAAGGAGGAGACAAAAATACTCTTTAACAACTCAACAAGAGCAAGGAGAGAGGCTAACAAAATTTCTAGTATAAAAACTTCGGATGGGAGACAATGCGACAAACAAGAAGAAATTGCTTCAGCTGCAGTGGATTTTTTTAGGAACTTTCTTAATGAAGAGGATGGGTCAAGGTTGGATCTTTAGAGTTTCACGGGCTGCATTCCTAAATTGGTTTCAGAATCACAAAATAGATCTCTCGAAGATCGTTTCACAGAAGAGGAGATTAAGGCAGCTCTTTTCCAGCTTCACCCAGATAAGGCCCTATGCCCAAACGGATTCTCGGCGGCCTTCTTTCAGCAGTGTTGGGGAATTGTAGGCTCAAATGTGGTTGCGGCAATCGAGGACTCCAGGGAGTCATGTATGGTTCTTAGAGAAATTAACAATACATTTATTGCTTTGATCCCAAAAAAAGAAAAACTTGAAAGATTAGAGGACTTTAGGCCTATTTCACTCTGCAACACTATTTACAAGATTCTGGCAAAGGCAGTAGCAAATCGATTAAAGAAATTCCTACCAGAATTAATCTTGGAAGAGCAGACGGTATTCATCACGGGGAGATCGATTTTCAATGGGGTCATAATTGTTCAGGAAGCCTTACACTCGATCTCTAACACAAGGAAACAAGTCGTGTTGTTAATGCTTGACATCAAAAAAGCATATGATACGGTTAGCTGGAGATTTCTTTTTAAAATTTTAGAAGCATTTAGATTTCAGAGAAATTGGTTAGATTGGATTTTTAAGTGGATTGTTTGCCCAAGGTATTCAGTCCTAGTAAATGGAAATCTGGAAGGCTTTTTCAAAGCTTCTAGGGGATTGCGACAAGGGGACCCCCTCTCCCCCTTTTTATTCATCCTAATGGCAGAAGCACTAGGGAGATCTCTGTCAAAGGCAGCAGAGTCTGGGATGCTCAAAGGTATTCAAGTCACTAATGGTTTGGCCCTGGTCACTCATCAGCAATTTGCTGACTACACCATGTTGCTGGGTCAGGCAAGCAATGGGGAAGCTAGAACTTTTAAAAGAATTCTGCAACAGTACTCGGAGGCCTCTGGATAGGAAATTAACATGGAAAAATCAAAAGCCTTCTTTAATACAGATCCCAACATGGAGAGGTAAATAATCCAAATCTTAGGCTTCAAGCTTGGCAAACTTCCCAGCAAATACCTTGGTCTCCCTTTGGCCTCAGGAGTACAATCTGGTAAACTGTGGGATCCTCTGATAAATAAATTTGGAAATAAACTCTCTTCCTGGAAAAGCAAGTGGTTATCCTAGGCCGGGAGGCTCACAATGATAAAATTAGTCCTAGCAGCAATGTCGGTTTATATGATGTCTTGCTTTCCTCTTCTAGTGGGCGCTGGGAATAGTTTGAGGCAGAAAATGAAAAACTTCTTTTGGCAAGGGAATGTAGAGAAGAAGAAGATCCCATTGATAAGTTGGGACAAGATCTGTAGCTCGAAGGAAGCCACAGGCACAGGTGTTAAGAACCTCACTCTGCACAACAAAGCTTTGGGGGCAAAACTAGTTTGGTAGTTTTACGCAAATCAGGACCTCAAATGGGTGAAAATTCTAAAAACCAAGTACTTGGAGGATGGGGATATCAGTATTTTCAGTATGTGCTCTCTCCCCAAAGGGTTGAGGATGTGGAATTTTATAAGCAGTTGTAGAGATTTGGTAATGGACCTTCTCACCTGGGATGTTAGAGATGGGCGTTCTACCCTTTTTTGGGAGGATTCCTAGTGCGGGTATGGAAAGTTGGCCAATATAGAGACATTAAGGTGGATTAAGGAAATTGCTAAAGAAGCTTGGGGCAATTATGTGAGGGATTATGTTGAATTTTTCTACAATAATGGGTTGAAAGAATGGAGGTGGAAAGACGCCAGACGGTTGGGGATTACCCTGGCCGAAGTCAAGGTCTTTGAAGATGCAATCAAGGAAAGAAGAATCAACTTCAGAGAAGGAAGGGATGGTTTGAAATGGATCAGAGCGGCTTCTGGAGCTTACAATGCAAAAGATGGTCACAAAATTTTGATCAAGAAGCAGGAGGTGGTCTCGGAGCTTCCAAGTTCCCTCTATTGGAGCAAGTTCTGTCTCCCTAAAGCTGGGATGTTTGTCTGGGCTGCGATTTAGGGGTGAGTCCTCACGGCAGACAAATTCAAGAAAATGGGATTTAGTGGACCATCTAGGTGTGTCCTCTGCAAGGCAAAGGAAGAGACGGGAGATCCCTTGTTCTTAAACTGACCCTTTGCTGCAAAATGTTGGAATTGGTTATTTGATAAACTCCACCTTAGCTTAGCTTTACCTAGGGAGTTGGTAAGTGTGTTCAAGAGTTGGCCGATATTATTCAAGAATTCAATCTTTGATGGCCTTTGGTGGGCTTGCCCATCTCTGCTGATTTGGGAAGTTTGGAAAGAAAGGAACCGGAGAATTTTTAAGGACAATGCCACTCCTTTCTTGACGTTTATTAACAAAGTGGAGGCTCGGATCATGGAGGTGGTAAACTCTAGAACTGAATAGGGGACTAATACTAAGACCATCTTTTCAAGCTGGGATGCACTCATGCAAAGGAGTTGGGCTGGATTAAGGATACCGCCTTGCACTAATTTGAGTTTACCAACCAACAAAGAGCAGCGAAAGGAAGTCAAATGGCTTCCTCCTGAAGAAGGATGGTTTAAGCTTAACTTTGATGGGGCCTCAAAGGGCAATCCGGGCAGCTCAGGAGCAGGGTGTATAGTTAGAGGCTAGAACGGTGCGGTGGTGGCGAAACTGGCTCAACCTCTTAGCCCGGGCACGAATAACTTGGCAGAATTGCAAGCAACTTGTCTTGGTCTAAAACTGTGTGTGGAGCTAACGATCTCCAAGCTAATGTTAGAAGGGGGTTTGATGATAATAGTCAATGCTCTCACGACAAAAGACTGTCAAAATTGGCGATTGCGGGCACTCCTGGAGGAAACTGTGGCTATTATGAATCTTTTTCAGGAAGTTACAATCAACCATATTTATAGAGAGGGCAACTCAGAAGCAAATCATCTCTCAAACTTAGGAGCAGAAGGCATTCATCTGAAGGAGATTGCTCCCTCTCAAGGTAGTCTCTAATCTTTCTAGGGAGGAGGAAGGGCGGGCACCACCTCACTTTAAGGGGAGGCGGTCGATCAAGGCAGGGGTGATAGAGGGGTTGTCTGGGCAGCAGGCTTAGTCAAACTCGGTCGACTTAGGTTGGTGATTAAAGCACTTGATTTAATCATGTTTGCACACTGATGACGGCGTATACAAAGTTTGGAAGGGATTGCTCGCACGTCGGAGAGGATGTAGAGGATCAAGCATAGGACAAAGGAAGGGACAGTTGAATAATGATTTGATAGGGAAGAGGCCAGCCACATTCCCCGGGGCAGTAAAGCAGTTAAGGAGCGAGCTGGCTTTAGGAGAGTGCAGTTAAACACACATTTCAGCCATCATCAAGGAGATCAGTTGGTTGCTTATTTCATCTCGCATGTTCTTCGGCATTTCTTGCAGTTCGATTTATGGCAAGCGACCCCCCTCTAATCATTATCTTTCATCTCCTTGCGGATTAGCTAGTTTGTGGTGGTATGGAATCGCCTATCTGCCTATCCAGTAGGGTTAGGTAGATGGTGTTTCTTTAAAAAATTACAGACCAAAGGCTAAGAAGGGTGCTTCGGCAGAATGATGCCTTTGTCATAGGGGCGACAAAGCTTATCCTTGGAAAAGCTTTCGTCCTTGGAGGAGAGTGATATTGTGTTGATTCAGACATCCCTTCTAGGGTGGTGGCTTCACCGTTGGATGTGTTGACCACAAAGGAAGAGGTTAGAGAGCTGGTGCAACGGATGTTCAAACAGACCATCTTGGAGGGGCTTGACGAGGTTTTGGCGGCGGCGGCGGAGAGAGGAGTTGGTTTACCGAGGCCGAAGGATCTGAGCAAGGCCAATCAGCCTGGGGTGGTGATAAAATACTTTCCTTTTATCTTGGACATTAGGGGTGCAGAATTAGTTGCTCACAGAAGCAGGGTACACAGAGGGAGAGATTTTCTTTAAAAAATGTTCAACATGACTCCGACCGAGGGCTTCGATTGGATAGGCGAGTTCAAAGAGACTCTTTGAGGAAGGTGAAATTTGACAATTGCCGGTTCGAGTCTGGTTTGTGCTTTGTCTGGTTTAGAGTCTGTAATTATGTATGTGTTTATATCCGTTTATAGTGCCTAGTCCAGTTTCTACGGCAGTATGGAGTCTTGTTTCATGCAGTGTTAGTCTTCTGTCGTCCAGACTAGAGAGGTCCTTTTTGGTGTTTTAATCTATTTCAGTTCTTAGGGAGGGTAGCTAGATTTCAAATCATGGAGCATACATGTAAATAGTACTTTTTTGATATTTTAATATAATATAATATCTCTTATCTATCAAATATATATATATATTAAAAAATATAATTATAGTATAGATTTTATGTATAAAATAAATATAATTGCATTAAAAAATATTTAAATATACAATTATATTATACTATATCATATTTAAAATATATTTAAATTATATAAATGTATATATAATAAAAATATAGATTTTAATGAAAAATGAAGATCATTTTGAGAATAAGAAGGCTTTGAATCAAGAGAAGTAATTGTATTCTATGTAATTAAAAGGTTTGTACATTGTGAATGTGCATCTAACTAGTGCCACTAATTTTTTTTGTAAGGCATTTTATCAAACACTTCCCTATGTACCAACACCACAAATTCTTTGTCACAAGGAAACAAAGCACTAGTACACAAAAATACCTTACAAAATATATATCAAGTGAAAGGCAATATTGCATGTGGCTTTATGCAAAACAACTATGAGACTATCAAATGCAATTGCACACCAAGAATCAAAACCTACCAAATGTCCATAGAAAATTTTGTTAAGTGTATCATGCCATATACTTTACGGATCAACAATAAGATAGGTGGATGAAGGTTCAAAGCACATTTCTCTCACAAACATGTTCAACATGTTGGATCTACTTTCATGGCCATTGCTTGCCGATGATTTGCTTTGACATCAGTAATTTGTAGTATGTGCACATTGTGTATTTCATAAATAGATAATACTTCTTCCAATACATATCTCTTGATACGCCAATGGACCAAAAATATGAAAATCAAGTATGTTTTCTAAAGAGTGGCATTTATCTCTTCCTTCTATTGAATCTACTTCATCCATCAAAGTCTACTTCCTATTCCCAAAAGATAGATGCATTTCATTATCTATTAGCATTAATGTGGTCAAAATCCATCATATTGGTCAAACATAACCTAAAAAGATGTTGTCTCATGAATTCCAATGATTGCAAGATACACACAAAATGGAGGTCTAATATCATCAACCCCCATAGTTAATTTGCCCACTATCTTTTTTTTTTTTTAGATTATCTCTCTATCTATCTATCTATCTCTATCAATCAAACTTTAATATCATCAAACCCCATTGTTAATTTGCCCTCTCTCTCTCTCTCTCTCTCTCTCTCTCTCTCTGGTAATATACTATTTGTATAAATATTCAAATATGTCAAATGCAAATACCCTCTTTTCAAATGTATATAGATTTATTTAAAAACATATATGTTATCTCTTTCTTTCACGCTTTGTCACTATGTTATATTTTTAGGAAATGTCTCTTCAAATATAAAAAATGTATGGCTTTAATATTTAAAATGGTGCCTTTGATATCACATGAGAGATGAAATCCCAGAGAAGTTTCCATGGAATTCTCCACCTACAAGTTCAAAGTTTTTAACTATTAAATGAGCAGCCAAAAAGGTTGAATATAAACAATTAAAAATAAATTTATATAAATAAAGAATTTTAAGAGAAAAAAATTATATAGTTTACATACTTGCATAGTTACAAAAAAATGTTGACTACAACATGAATGCAAACTTTGTAACAAGAAACCATAGTTTTGATGGCCTTTTAATACAAATTAGGTCGACCTTAAGGAACCTACAAATTTATGATCATAAATGTCCATAGGCCAAAACTCAAGGTATAGGAATCTTATTTATCTCCAACTATTACATGATTAGTTCCCTTGCCTCTCTCTCTCTCCTTTGGGTAGGATCAATCGCTTAGGTACATTGTTTGAATGTGTCCTATCATAGTCGCTTTGTGTGTTGAGCTAGCATTGTGTTTCTATAATGACATCAAGACATAACATAGAGGAAAAAAGAAGGGGAGATAGAGACAGACAGATAGAGAGATGCAAATGAAACTAAGGTGCAATGCATGAACAAGAATATAGAAAGGGGATGCATGCAAATAGAGACTACACACCAAACATGAAAGCCCACACATTTTAAGTACCTACTAAGAAAAACACAAGGATCTAGAGATCCATTAAGATTATGCAAATTGGCTTGCGACACTCGAAAAAAATACATCTATCCAAAGGATACAAGACAGTCATCATTCACTTAAAGACATGGAAATTGAACTTCCACAACTCTGCGGCGTACCCATTGCACACCAAGGTGCGATTGCTAGTTATAAACCTGTTTACACTAGTCGTAGGGTCCACATGATCCTTGGTGGGTGATTCCATTTGTTGTTCGCGGGGTCACTCTTTTTGTGTTAGCAGCATGTTCTATACTAGGCATATGAGGTAAAGTCATGGGGAAAATATTAAATCGCGATCCCAAATACAAAACTTTGAGTTGGCATTTTTGGGAGGTAGTGGGTCTTCTGGCTGCAGTGTTTACCTTTCTGACTAGAATCTTCTATTTTGTCATGGTATTTATTCTTGGCTAATGGCTGGCGATTATCATTCACCAAGCTTTTATCTCATTCCTAATCATGGTGTGTACCCTTAGGCTAGAGACATCCTTTATGCTAGCATTTTGTTCCAAATCATGGAAACTGACAGATGTTTACCATTCACAACCATCCTTTGCTATGTCTGCCAGGTGATGATGGTCATGCCTTTATTGGCCATTGATAACTTTAATCACTAGGCGACTCATTCTTTCAGGCTACTATTTTTCATATAAGACAATATCTGTAGGTGGGTTGTGGAGGACAGGTAACATATACCGGGTAGAAAACTTATGTGAAGAGATGTATTCACTAGTATAAGGGTCGTGGAAATACAGAGGCTATGAGCATATACAAAAAGAACATCTTTTTGGCTGGTGTATGAGCTGTGATGTCCAGATAGAGAAGTTGGAAGTTAGAATTTCTGAGTGAAGGTTGATGCCCGCGGCTGGGCTGTGTCTATAAATGGGGTTTTGGTTTATATCTTTTGAATCCATGGTGTTGTCTTTTTGCTAGGCTGTGTGCCTGTAACACATGATAACAAAAAAATTTGAATCTAGTCTTTGAATGTTATTATTCCTTGCTACTGTTGATTTAATTTCTGTGTGGAGTTGCTCAGGTCTGTAGCCCTTCACTAGGTTCATGATTTGTGACTCCATTAAGATCAAATGATACTAAGAGACTAATAAGGTTTAAAGCTTCATCGCATCAAAAAGAATTTTATTTTGTCAGCTTGATTGATTGGCTTTGTCTCTTTTTCTCTTGTCACACGACACAAGCCTCTGCTTCTAAGTTGCTCTATCATAGACTCTTTCCACAAATGAAAGTTGTGAGGAGTGAGAAGAGTAATTGTGCATTTAATATGGTAACCAAATGGAAATTTGGGAAAAAAATTTAAAAAAACAACAATACAAGCTTCTATTATTACTTGCAATAATGAATGCAAATCAACACAAAATTACAAAAAGAAGGAACAAACAGTGGTGCTTATACAATATCCCCTATAAACTTACCAAGTTTACAACCCCCTTTTCAGCTTACAATTTGCTATTACAAATTTAGAATTCCCTAAAATGAGAATTACATGAAAAACTATCAAATTAGCAAAATAGGGCAGACTTAACTATACCATTGCATAGCTTTTGCACAAATATGCAGATTTAAAAAAATTCACCTCGAAACACCTCTGAAATCAAAAGTTATGTATCGGGAATTGTGGAGCTAGTGTCTAAAAAGTTGCAAAAAAATGTTCAAGAAGACACCGGTAATGGATAGCTCTCTGAATCAGTGCTCCGACAAGTCCAAAAATGTTTGAAATTTTCATTTGTCTGACAAAGATATGGCCAAATAACAAGTCTCTTCAGAAAAACTGTGCAACAGTTGGGGCAACAAAATAAAATAAAATACTTTTCCCCAATGAATGTTAAGGAATCAGGAATTACAACAAAAGAGAAAATTGCTTGAAATCACAAAACATACCTCTGCAAAAATCAGCCCAACCAAAAAATTTTGATTTTTTTGGCACAAATCCCAATGTTGCAGAAAGTGTAGTAAGAAGGCAAAATATTTAAGTGACATTTAAACAAAGTTGATGTAGACATTTTCCTATTTTTATAGATGGTAAACTTTGATTTTGATACAATTCCTAAGGTAGTCCAAAAAGATCCAAACAAAATTAAAGTCTTCACTTGCAACAAAAATTCAAAATTGTCTCTCTAATGAGATCTACCTTTGGAAAAATTGCAAGTCAATCAAATCCCTCGGTCAAATACTGATGTTAGCACAAGAAACTATGTGTATTTTGTTACAAACATCAGAGTAATGGTACAGAAATCTGAAGATGTGCTAACTAGTTAAACCATTAGTGTTAAAATATTAGCATTTTGTGAGAGCCCACACCAGGATCCAGAGGCTTCTAGTTGCTACCAGCAGAAGTAATTGGCAAAGTATTCCCTCCAGGAACCTGGCTTTTTTTTTCCAATGATATCATCTTTGTAGAGATTTTCCGTAGATAATCTTGCTGCAGAATAAAAAAGACTAGCATGTTACCAACATGCACATGATAATGAAATATGCATCATAATTAGAAGGCAACTATCTTTCTAGCTCAATTATTATCTTGGGGACTTATTGAATTAACATAACATCACATTAGATTCAGCAAGCTAATGTGGGATTAGATTGAGGGGAATTTAAGCTTGAAATCAGCATAAGTTCAGTCACATTATTGTTAAGGGAAAATTAAGTTTATATTATATAATATATATAAATTGTTTTCTTCCTAAATTCTATCATTTGTCTTCCTGTATTTTTAAACCAACTGAATTGTATCATTTATTTAGATTTATTTTTTTACTTTCTTTTTTCCAAAAATGGTAACTAAAAGATGGAGATATAACCATACTGTATTAATTATCAGCGGGAAAGCTATAAACAAGACATAAACTGTAAGATATTAGCAGCAGCCATCAGGAGGACACTCAAGTAGAAAGAAACACTGCAATCTTGATCACAGTAAAATTTGACAAAGTCACAAAATAGAACACATTCCACAGAAAACTAATGAAAATTTTTTATATATATTGGAACAAAAAAGACACACCTGGTCCGTAGAAGAAGTGTAAGTCTTCTCTTCAAACCGCATAGCAATCTTTTTAAGCTCATCCATGCCGTCAGGACCCTTGAATGGCATGTGTTTTTGGAGAGTATCCATTCTGCACACAAATATCCAAACTAGAGACCTTAGCTAATTTCCACTGACAAACAAACAAATTGCAAGCACTTTTGCCAAATAGAAATGCCACAATATCTTTGCTTGAGAGTACAAATTGTTGCAAGAGACACAGTAAGTGAGGGAAATTATTAGCACAGAATGGAACATGTCATATGGTCAGCAATACTTAAGTAAACAAAATGCCTTCCCCCTTAAAGAACTTTGTCCCTAAAGCTAGTAAAGACACAAACTAGTAAAAGACAAAAGGTAGAAAAGACAAAAACACTAGGAAAGGACAAAATAGCAAATTACACTTTTACATATAAGTGGTGAAGATGTCAAGAATGGAATCCACTACCACGAA
The DNA here is from genome assembly GCA_027924645.1 of Cunninghamia lanceolata. Classification (NCBI taxonomy): domain Eukaryota; kingdom Viridiplantae; phylum Streptophyta; class Pinopsida; order Cupressales; family Cupressaceae; genus Cunninghamia; species Cunninghamia lanceolata. The sequence goes on from BSBN01000246.1 coordinate 9,375,523, forward strand.
ATGACAAATTGTAACCCCAACCAACACATCAAACAATACACCTTAACAAAACCCATACATCATATTGAGAACTTTTACTTCTTACCCTCCTCAAAAAAATTTGCACATACTCCAATGTCAACCCACATTTTGATGCTCACTTGTGGCTTCTTTCTTCTCAAAGAAAACCATGGCAAAGTTGCAGGCTTGTCAATCAAACCTTAACTTTCCAAAATTGCATCCAACATGAGCAAGCCCGTCCACTTGATTTTCCAAACTTGGAATGCCCTATTTCAATCACCTCTACCTCTTCTCCCACTATACCTTCGAGCTCCAACACCAACTTTCCATACTCATCTGTCGTTGGGATTTCTGTCTATGGTAGTTTGCTCCCACCTTCCTCTTAAGACATGATATATGGAACACAGTGTATTCTCCCTTTGTTCAGGATATCAAGAGCATTAAGCTATTTCTTCGACCTTTGCCCAAATTATGCATGGTCCATAGGAAGATGGTCGGAGCTTCTGTTCCCCTTTCTCCTCCAGAGTCATTTGATTGTAAGGCTACAATCATACAAACACCATGTCTCCTTCAAATATTTGCTCTGTCCTATGTTGGTCTCCCCATTGCTTTATCCGATTTGCACACGTGGCCAAATTCAAGCACAGTTACTGGATACTCCACTCTCCCTTGGTATGCGTATCACCGTATCGGCTACGGATACTCATAGGATACGTCTTGGATACCGTATCCGGCCGTACCAAAAAAAAACTATCTTTTTCCCGTGCCGGATACACAGAGATGCGGCATTCTCATGATATTGTGTCATATCCCAAAAATCTTAACCCTAGAATGGTAAAAATTGCCGCAAGCAACTGTTCCATGACCTGGCATGCTGATTTCTTGTTGCAGGGAACTACTCTAGACCAGCACGCACACAATGGGAAATATGTTTTTCTACGCAATTGTATTTACTCGAATAGTCGCATTCATTCTAAAGTTGGAGATATAGTGTCAACAAACAATGGAAGAAGAGGCAAATTTTATTAATTGGTGATACTTTTTTAAAAAAATTTGGCTTTTTGTTTTACTTTACATTGTAAACTTTTATTTATTTATTAAGTTTAATACATTTGACTTTTAATTTAAGTTTAATTTATTAATATATAATATATTTGTTAAATATATATTATTTATATTAAATATAAATTATTTAATATTATTTATTGCTAATATATCTATCTATCTATCTATCTATGTCGTATCTAGCCGTATCCATATTAGGGGTCTTGAAAAATAGCGGTATCTGTATCCGTATCCGATACAATATCCGTGTCCATGCAACTTTGCCAAATTGTTCTTCAACTATAGTATCATGTCCATCATTTCTTCCAATGACTCTATTGCTGCAAGAACCTTTCACCATGGTTAACGAGGGAAATTAGCCATCTAATGCCTTAAATGGAGACATCTTTATAACAAAGTGGTATGAGGTGTTGTACCAATACTCGGCTACATCTAACAGTTCCGCCTACTTAATCTGCTTATCACCTGCATATATCCTCAAGTACCCTTCCAAGCATTTATTCACTGCCTCTGTTTGTCTATTTGAAGATGGTTTACTATACTCATATTGAATATCACCCTTACTAGCTGAAATAGTTCCTGTTACATATAGCTTTGGAAGATATGATCTTGTGATCTGCTGTGGGACCCCATCATGTTTGAATACATGTTGGAAATAAAGCTTAGCAACCTTAGGTCCTTTGAACCCCGCCTTTATCATAGGAATGAAATGAGCATACTTAATTAACCAATCTACAACAATAAATATTCCATATCTGTCAATAGATTTCAGTAGACTTGAGATAAAGTCCATTGACACAATTTCTAACACTTCAATTTGGAATAACATTCTTTGGAGAAGACCTAGAAGTGGAGCACTCTTGACCTTTTTTTGCTAAAATGTATCACAGTCTACTACAAATTTCAAAATAAACTCCATGCTCTCCCAAAAGAAATTTGAGATGATATTTTGTAGATTTTCTGGAAACCTACATTGCCTGTAGATGGGGACTTGTGCCCATACTCAAGTGCTTTATAAACTAAAGACGATCCATGTTTGGAATAGATACAGTCTTGAAAGAGGATGATGCCATTGTGGACTAACACTAAGCCTTTCCCTCCCTTCTACAATTTCTTGCCTTAGTTGGACCATCATGGGGTCACTTAAATAATCCTAAGAAGATCTTGTAGCAAAGCAAGTTAACTAATGATATGGTATGGAAGACAGGTGACTCCTCTTGGCACAAGGCATTTGCCACAACATTCTCTTTCCCCTTCATAAAAGATCTCAAGGTCATATGCCTACAAACTATCAATCCACATTTGTTACTCCTTTGTAAGTATGCCTTGCGTCAACAAGTGCTTGAAGTTGAAATGGTTCATTTTAATAAAGAATTTGCTTCCAAACAAAAACAGATGCCTTGAAATCACTACATGTAGAATGGCCAAGATCTCCTTGCTATGTTGACATTCGCCCATCCCTACAATTAAGCTTCCTGCTTTTAAAGGAAATCAGGTAATCATCCTAGCCTCTAGGAGAGTAGTGGATCCAGACCAAAGCCAAAAGCATCACATTCGATGATGAAAGGCTTTGAAATTTGGGAGTTACTAAGATTGGAATGATAACAAAAGCCTGCTTGAGCTTATCAAAAAAAATTGTGCCTTCATTGTTAGGGATTGCATGCAGAAGATATCAATTAAATGCAAATAAAGGTTAAACAGAGGAATGGAAATACGCAGAAATAATAATAGCAAGAGACAAGTTTTAACGTGGTTCACCCAAACTCGAGCTACAACCACCAACAGAGAGTCCAATATTATTATCCAGTAAATCAAACCGATTACAACCAGCAATCTTTGAAACTCAATACGACTGCAAATGCTACAATACAATATCAACGGAAACCCTAACTCTTAGCCGTTTTTATCAAGACTTATGTTGGTTACAAAATAGGGTTTTTTATGTTGGCCAATATAAAAAATAACTCCCGACGCCTTTATAAAATAATAAATTTCATTTGAGGTTTCGGGGGCGCTGCCCTCGACCCAGCCCTGTATTGCAACAAGGAGCGCGCTAGGGGCACTGCCCCTTGACCCCGTTAAATAATTTGGGGGGAAACCGCGCCGATAAAAGTGGGGTAAATTTAACCTCCAAGTCTGATTAGTTTCCATATAACAACAATCTCCCACTTGGAGACTAATCAGACTCCACACCATATCATCTCCCACTTGGAGACTGATCATAACACCGCTAACCCTATAGCTCCCACTGGAAATAAGCACCCTGGACTCTGTTGTTCTAATTTTATTATTTTTCAGTCTTGAAGACCAACTGAAGTTGAAGAGGAGCTCAGCTTCTTCCTTGTTACTGCCTTTGTAAACATATCTGCTAGATTTTCATTTGTATGGATCTTTTTCAGCTGTAATTGTCCATCATCCAACATCGGTCGATTGAAATGATACCTCAATTGTATGTGTTTGGTCTTTGAATGCAAGGCAAAATTCTTTGCAAGATGTATGGCACTCTGGTTGTCCGTAAACAAATAATTGTTAGCCTGTTTGTTGATGATTGTTTTTAGACAAGTCAACAATAGAGTAAAATACTGAGTATCCAACTCTCTCTTGAATAAAGCTCTTCAAAGGCTAATCGATATGATCCAGTGAAGTAACTCCAAGGTTCCTTTTCTTATGATTCGCGATGAATAAACTCAGTGATTACATGTGATCTTGTTGATAATCACAAAGGGACTTACGTTGACTTCTTCATACTTCATTTAGCTTATCTTTCCTTTAGTGTGGATGACATATGTACAAGGTTTCAATAATGAAGAAAAGGCAAAAGATAAAGGTTTAGGAAGCTAATATAAAGTCAATGAAGCGATGATGATGCATAGATAGACAAACTCCTGAATTAACCTAACTCAACTTCGCCAAGGATGCCTACAACTACATGAAGTTGGTGCAATCTCCTAAAGATAGCGAAAGGTTTTCAAATCATGAAGGCTTATACAAGCACCCATAAGACGACACAGCTCAAACAAGCATTCATAATCGAACTTAAGCAAATGAAAAGGCTCAGACTAGCTTTACACAACACTCCACCAGCGATGGATGCCAAAAGCATGAGATAGGATTTGATCAAATATTCAATACATACATGCATTACATCAAAGAGCTACTCATCTATTTCTAATCTACTTTGAAACATCTCTCCATTTAATCAAAGTACAAGAAACCATGTCATTCCACAAGATAACACTTAACACCAAACAAGCTCCAATGTCTTTGCATTAATCTTGAGAAATATTTACAACAATCTCCAAGTCCTCTCAGAGAATTTCGAGAGTCTCTTCCTACTCTACTCTAATTTCTCCTATCACTAACTACTATCTAATAATTTACAAATGAGGCAACAAGGCCTTTATATAGAGGTCCAGTATTACAATGAATGGCCTGGATCAATACAAATAGCCAAGGGCTCAAATCATGCCACCTCAGTAGGTAGTTACAACAACTTGCTATTTTTAGTACATGAGAGAGGCAATGAAGGCATGCTTTCCAAGAAGATAAGGATGAGATGGAATCTTTCAGAGCATCTTCCACATGGACGTCCTCTTTGGCTCCTTTCTTGTTAAATGATACATTAAATGTAGTCATATGATGTGGCTGATTATGATTGGACTGATAATAGGTACATGCCACATAGGTGCCACCTCAACAAACTTGTGGATTTCAATAGTTTATTCACTTTGCTTTGTGGGCATATTCCCAAATTGTATCATCTTTGTGATGTCTTCAATGTAATTGCCTTGAACTTGTATGTTTGGGAATGTATCATTGTTGATCCTATCTTGTTCATTGTATGTATAATGCATGTTGCTCATTTTACTAACTTTGCTATTCTTCTTCTCTTCTTGCAAGATGTATGTCTTCTTTGTAAGCTTCTTCGTGGAGAGTAGAGTAGATATGATGCTGCTTCATGACTCGAAGTAGATGATGATGCTTCATTGATAACATGGAATGGGAGACTTCCTCGAAAACTTGAAGATTGAAAAATCTTTAAGTTTAAAAGAACTTGAAGTATGATAGATGAATGTCCTCGAACATGATGCAACTTGATGAAGTATGTTGAACTTGATGTCATTGATAATGAAGTGTTCCGGCATGATGTCATTGAGCAGCTACAATGTGCCTTCTCTGATATAGCAACCTCTTGACATCACTCTTTGTCCATTGGCAATTCCAAGCTCTTGCTCCCTGAATAACTTCTCAGCTTGGTTGATGTTCCTACAAGACAAGAGAAACAATATTAAAACACTGATAAACATTGAATCTTATATCACATAGAAATCAGCTTGCATACCTTCCTAACACATTTGGCCTAGGCGCTGACTTAGATGTTAATGAATTATAAAGTTAGACGCTGTTTTGAGGCAGAATAGACTGAAAATGCACCTTAACTCTTAGCTAATTATTTGACATTTATTAACCTCAATCTCACGCTCAAATGTTCAAAAGACCTTTTTCCACTTTGGGCGCTACCTTCATATGATATTCATTTGGTGTTCTTCACTAAATTTAAGTGCTGATTTACTAATGATCTACAACATGTTTTTAACTCTAAAACCCTTAATGTTCTCTAGGCGCAGATTGGGAGTCACACAAATCTGTATTGGTGCCTTGAATTGAATAAGTGTCTTTACCAAGTTAGGCGCTAATCTTAGATGAAATAGGTGAGAATATGCACCTCAGATGCTTAGTTTACTGTTTAAACCTTCAATGATTCAAGCTCATGGTTTGAGATCTAATAAGTTCTTCACCTTGTAATCAGATTGAATTATGTTAGACTCAATGATCATGTAAATGAGGGTCTGATTTAGTGGCTGAGGCGCACCTTGTGGTTGTTTTGATGTGAAATCAGCACCTTAACATGATGAGTATTCTTCAAGGTTAGGCGCTGATTTGGGTGCAAACAGATGCAGAGTGGCGCCTAACTCATTCCATGTTTGATAAGTTGTTTCTTAATGTTGAATTCCTTCACTCACTCCTCCATTCTAGGCGCTTGAGGTGGTCAAAATCACAAGGAATGGCGCCTTACATCTTCAAACTTATCGTTTAACCTTCAATGATTCCTCACTCATGATAAGGTATCTGATTTGATGCTCAAATGACTCCCTTATCTTAGGCGCTGATTTGGATGAAAATGGGCTAGAAGATGCGCCTAATAACTTCAATCTCATGCTTAAATGTTCAAGAGGTTTCTTCTTTAATTTGATGTTAGTTGAGGGAATAGGCGCTGTTTTGGGACTGAATGAACTGCTTTATTAGCTGGGCGTACTTCTTGATCTTTTTGGATGAAATCAGCGCCTTGTCTTCATGCTTGCTACTTCCATCTTGTAGGCGCTGAAATGAGGTGGAAATAGTTAAAAATGGCGCCTAGACTTAAGTAGGTTTACTTCTTCTAACTCTTAACACTTTTATTCATTCCCTAAAGCCTTCTAGAGACCTCTATGAACTTGCATTATTCCCATAACTTCCTGATTCCTCTCAAGGCACTCATGATGATTAAAACCATAAAAAATGGCGCCTAGCATTGACAAGGCTTTAAGGCGCAGTTTATTGATCATTTGGACTTAGGTTGGCGCCTAGATCTTCTTTGCCTTAAATCATTGTAGTTGCTCCTCAAGCTGATTTCCTCCAAATTGATTGACAACATGTTTCTTGATGATCTTATCATTCTCTTCCAAGGCGCACATGTGAGGTTGTTTTAAGTTGAATTGGCGCCTAGATGAGATGAAGACTCTTTTCACCATGTCATCCTTCAATCATTGTAATTGATCTCAAAAAACATTATCAAAACATAAAAAACCTTCAAGACTTGCAGTTTTAAGCTGATTTCCTCCAAGGTGCCAAAATGGGTAATTTAGACAAGAAAATGCGCCTATGGGATCAGAGCAAGAATCCGGGCTAAGTCAAAAAAAAAGGGGGACCCAATTTGCAATTGGGGTTGATGTTGTAAAGTGGTCACAACATCTAGCGACTCCACGGGAAGGAATGTCCACTGAACATTCCTAGGATAAGAGGTCCATTCAAAAATCCGAGATCAATAGTATAACTTCCATAAGGCCATCTATCAGTTAGGAAATATACTCGAAAGGAGATAAGAGTCATAGGTTATATCAAGACATCCATCTTTGTTGTTTGCATTAAAGAAACGTTTTCTTTTAAAGCTCTTCAAGTGTTCTAATGATAAACAAGAGTCACAACTTCAAACATCCCTGTGCACGCCCACACGTTAAGTCAGATAAACATGCCTTCTTGGTCGAGGCCTCAAAATCAAAGGGTTAGTACAACCATTCATATCCTGGAGATCCAGTGTGTGCGATTGCATTCATTCCCTTTTGTAAGCAACTAGGGTCATCAAAGTTCCTTTACATTAAGCTACATGATTAGTACGCACCTCCTAAACTACCTGGACATTGCCCTGCTGCCAACGAGCGTCTATAGCCCTGACGGATTTGTCTCGTAATTCACTCGAGTAGAGCCCCACTGCCAGCGAGCATCCATAGCCCCAGTAGAGATTGTTCGATTGTCCATCTAACTGAGTTATAGTGTGTGATTGAGTGCTTTGTCCTTTTTCTTTTTTCCTTTTAATTTTCAATTAAGCTAGAATTTGGCAGAGTAGAATACAAGACCGCTACCCCTGCAACATATGCTTTTTGACGGCATAGGTTACGTTGATAACTCAGCTAGCTGGATGTGGAATTCCGATGGCGGCAAAGGTGGACCATGGATTTTTCACTCAATGTAAGATCGCAAAGTCTCTCCTAGTGATTTCCAAATTTCTTTAGTGTGTAAGGTATGAGATCTCAACATACTTCAAGTTATTCTAAACAGTCAATTTATCTTCCAAGAGCAAGCAACATGTTATCCAATCACTAACAATGGAGCTCACAATAAACGTATCCGTTTGACACGAGTTTCTCAAAGGAAAACTAGGAAGTGTTTATTGAAAGATTTAAACATTTTAAACATATAATCAAAGATATTCATGTCGAGATATAATGTATGATTCTAAGCTCGAGTCAAGTACCAATCTTAATAGGAGATAAGCTAAAGAAAAGTTATCCTGGAGATTCAAACAGTTTCATGAGCAATTCATCCAAGGAATGAGCCCCTAGGTGGAAGTGCCAAAATGTGTTCAAAAGTTCAACACCTCCTTGCAGACCAAGGTCCCACAAAAGGAAACCGAACGCAAAAAAATGGCTACCTCCTAACCTAATCCTAGGGAACTCTACTCTACGGAAAGCAAAGCTAAACTAAAGCAGGAAAAAGACTACTCTAACTATATACAGGGTAAGTTCGTGAAGGAACTTACGGTAGGAAATAATGTTTTAGAAATTGCACATTGACGGGCTGTGGAATGTCTTCTCCAGTGAGGGTTTTAAGTTTGAAGGCATTTTCCCCCAATATCTCAGCGATTTGGTAAGGACCCTTCCAAAGGTGGTCGAACTTGTCGTGTTCACCTTTCCTTGCATGTGCCTTGTCCCAATACAGGACCAGATTAGAAATCCTGAATGATTTGATCTTCGCTTGTCTATCGAACCAACGTTTCACAACCCCTTGGTGTTTCATGAATTTATCTAAGGCTGTGTCTCGCTTATCTTCCAGGTGCAATAGTTGTGAGAGCCTAGTTTGGATTCTCTCATCTTCTGCCAAGTACTCCTGCATAAACTGGTAAGTTGGGATTCTCAGTTGGATAGGGAAAATGGGATCCTGGCCATAAACTAGATGGTAAGAAGACGTTCCTAGGGAGGCCTTGACACGAGTCCGATTTGCCCAAAGAGCGAATTTCAACTATGTGTGACAGTCTCGTGGATTCTTATCCAATAGTTTCTTGATTGCATTGAGTAGGTTTTTGTTCGTGGACTCAGCTAACCCATTACCTTGTGGGTAATAATTTGATGAGAATTTTAACGTTATTCCATGATCAAAAGCCCAATTTGAAAACTTTGAAGATGAAAATGTAGAACCATTATCACAGACTAAAGCATGAGGACATCCAAACCTAGTAATGATATTTTCTTCTAAGAACTTGATTACAACGTCAGTGGTGCAATGTTTTAAAGCATGAGCTTCAGACCATCTAGTGCAATAATCAGTAGCGGTCAAAATATACCTGTGTTGCACAGAGGAAGGTGGATTGATCATACCAATAAAGTCAAGTCCCCATTTGGCGAAAGGTCTTACTTCGAATACAGCATGAAGAGGCATGGCAGCATTCCTTTCTCTCGCAGCAGCTACTTGGTAGGTGTGGCAGGTTTTGACATGCTGGTAGGCGTCGTGGAACAGCGTCGGCCAATAATATCTTGCCCTCAGAATTTGGTGAGCCATGGCTAATCCTCCTTCGTGACAGGTTCCAAATTTGTCGTGGAACTGTTCCATGATCTGGCCTCTTTCATTCTTTCCTACGCACCTCAAGTAAATTCCTTCATGGTTCCGTCAGAATAAGACTGCTCCTTGGAGCATGAAACGTTGACTCCAGAATCTCAAAGCCCTCTTTTGAGTTGACTTCAGGTGGGCAAGACATCTTTGGTGTAGCAAGTAATAGACGATGTCATCATACCATGCATCCGGAGATACGTCTTCCAGCACATGGATCTGCTATACCAGTCCGAGTCCTTCGACTGCAATTGTCTGAGCGAGTGCTTGACCTCGCACTATCTTCATGGGTTGGATCTCAATATCGTATTCTTGGATAGTGGCGACCCACTTGCCTCTTCTTTCCCCGAGTTCATTCTGCATCAACAGTGTTTTAACAGCAACATCTGGGACTATGGCATAGACTTTACTCCTCAGGATATAATGCCTGAACTTCTTGATGGCTTTTACCAGGGCATAGGCATGCTTTTCCACGTGCATGCTTGAAAGGAGTGCTCATAAATGCAATAGGATGCTCGTCCTTTTCCTTCGTCCTTTGAGTGAGAATGCTGGCACAAGTGTGTTCTGATGCGAAAGAGTACAGGTAGAGCAACTTGGTACAGTCTGGACTGCTTAGGACAGGAGCACTAGTGATGGCTTGTTTGATCTCCTCAAATGCTCTTCTGGCCGGTGGAGTCCACTCCAGCTTAGCATCTTTCTTTTAACATCTCATTCAGGGGTTTCACTATCTCAGCAAACCCCGTAATGAACTTCCTTACGAAATTAATCTTTCCAAAGAAAGATTTCAGTTCTTTCTTGTTGCCTGGCATGTTGACTTTGGATATAGCTTTCACCCGGTCAGGATCAATGAATATCCCTTGTTTTGATATTACATGGCTTAGGAGTTTTCCTTCCGTTACGCCGAAAATGCACTTCTTTGGATTGAGGGAAATTCCGTACCTTCTGCATCTTTTGAGGACCTTTCTTAAATCTTCTACGTGATCCTCTCTTTTCTTTGGAAACACAGTGAGATTGTCCATGTATATGACAATGCATTTGCCGACTAGATCTCCGAAAGCAATGTCCATGGCCTGTTGGAAGGTAGCTCCGGCATTGATCAGGCCGAAAGGCATTGTTCTATACACGTAAATTCCCCACTTGGTGGTGAATGCTGTCTTCAGTCAGTCTAGCTCCTCAACCATTACTTGGTTGTACCCCGAGTACCCGTCCAAGAAGGACATCATTTGAAACCCGTTCACGATCTGCAGTACTTCATCTAATGAGGGGAGAGGGTAATTGTCCTTCTCCGAAGCTTGGTTGAGATTGCGGAAGTCTACACACAATCTTATCTCACCGTTCTTCTTTCTGATTGGGACGAGGTTGGCGACCCACGTCGAGTGTCTTACTGGGAAGATGATTCTGGCTTCCAGTAACTTCTTGCCTTCTTGATAAATCAAAGGCTCTAGCACTGGATTGACTGGCCTTTGACGCTGTCGAAAAGGTCTACTTCCGGGCTTGAGAGGAATAGTATGCGTGATGATGGAAGTATCATAGGTCTTCAGGTCCTCGTATCCCCATGCTATCACGTCCATATATTCTTTCAAATTTCTGAGGATACCTTCCCTTTCCTTTGGCGTGTAGGCCTTCCCAATGAATACACTCTTCACTTCTCCATCGGTTCGTAGGTTCACTAGGTCACACTTGCTTCCTTCCTCACTGGGATGTGGAAGTGCACTTAATCTGTTAGAGTCGAAGAGTCTTTCCAACTGGACCAGTCCTCTGGGGATAGTATTATTTTTCAAATTCATTATTCCTTCTAGATTGAACTCTACTTCTTCCCCTTCTCCTTCATCAATGATCTGGGCAGTGAATATCGCGGAATTGGTCAAGAAGTCCAATATGTGCTTATCATCATCAAACACCTGGAAGTTGGTGATATTATCCGGAACTGAGGGGACAGAAGTCAGCTCCATAGTAAACTTCTTCAATCCTTCCATTGCGAGTGGTTCTAATAAACTTGTTGCCTGGGCTAGAGCATTTGCAACCTGATTTTTGGACCTATAGACAGACCGAATATTGAAAGCATCAAAGCTTTCAATGAGATCCCATACTCTATTGCGGTATCTGGTCAGTCTCTTGTCATGACAGACATACTGCTTCCTTATCTGTCTTATAATCACCTCGGAATCTCCGAACAAATGCAGGATTTTGGCATTTTTCTTGATAGCGAGCAACAATCCGTGGACAAGTGCCTCGTATTCAGTAACATTGTTGGTGCAGGGAAATTGTAATCTGTGGGCAGCTAGGTAGGCTTCTCCAGTTGGGCTTATCAATTTGAAGCCAACCCCAGTTCCTCTTTTGGATTTGGACCCATCGAATCTCAATGTCCACGCTTGGTCAGTCGCAAGTGTTGGACTTGGATTCTTACTGCCGTCTTTTCTCTGTTCCTTCTGGAGGACTCCTTCCTGAGGTGAGACATCGTCACTTGCTAACATTTCTTATAGAGCTCTCTTTTCAAGCTTGAGTATTACCGGAGTTTCCAAGCCGGAGGCTTCTGGAATCCACTTGTGGACCTGCTCCAGAGCAACTTTGCACATTGCACAGGTAAACTCTGAATGGAAAGCATTGTGGATCCAGCACCAATTAGGTAGCAGCAGATCCTCTATCTTGGGGTGATTTCCCAATTCCATCCCTTGCTTGACATTCCCAAGAACAAAACTCCTGAAATTTTCAAACATACCGGGACTTTCTTCAGAGTTGGAGTCGTAATCACTCCCACCAGTACTTCTGTGGAGCCTTGCATCATGAGCACTTCATTGACCTTTGGTCTGTAAAGGCCGAGATTGGTTTCCACGAAGAATATCTCATTCTCTTCACCATATTCGGTGATCATTAGCTTCAGACGAGGAGTACTGTCTATCCTGATTTGGTTTGGAAGTACCTTCCATGACAACCACATGTGGGAGAAGTCAGTGGATATGTACCCGTTTAACTTCCTCAGCCAGTCTCGACTCAGCAGCATGTCATATCCCTCCAGGATGTCTACCACGGAAATGTTGATATAATGTTGGATTCTTGGGTCAGCTGCTAATTGCGTATGGATGTTATGTAGCTCTCCTACAACTGGGACCTCCGTTTTGTCAAGCTGAGTGACCTTCCTGGAGGTCTGCTTCGAAATTAGACCCAACTTCTTGTATACGCCTAAGGGCATGACATTGCTGGATGCTCCGGAATCCATCAGACAGTTGTGCAGGAGCTTGTCGAACAACCTTCTGATGTGTTATTTCTTCTTGCAGGTTCCTTATGCTTCCGCAAGTTTCCTCCCGGTGCTCCTTCAGCGGTATCAGCGGCGTTCTGAGCTAGATATACGGCATCCTGCTGAACTTGAGGATCATAAGGGAATGATTGAGCTACGTTGGTATTGGGGGTTCCATTTGCTCGAGATGTATTAGGTGGACCGGATGGGTTAGATGGGCTGGAGATGCCCTGCGTGCCTGAGGTGACGTTCCTTGTGTTGGTGTCATTCAAACTCTCCAAAAAGGTCTCCCTGATTTCAGGCACTCTCATTAACTCAGTCATGGGTAGGCTCACTCTTATCTTCTTGAATTCCTCCATCACACACTGGCCTAGTTTCTTTAGTTTATCTTTGGGATTGATATCCCTGGGAACAGGGGCTTTAGGAGTGGCACATCCGGATAAATCGACTCTTTGAGAAACATCCCTCTGTCGGTACTCCGGTGAATCCCTTGGGTAGCTTGGATTGTTATTGGCATTTGGATCCAGTGGAGTCCGGTAACTGTTCGGAGGGGTCGAGGTGGTCAACAGTTCTTGGGGGCGATAATTCCTTTGGTAGACCCTTGGACCTGCATTCTCGGCTGATTGTCGGAATGCTTGCACTTCATCCACCTCCTCAGCTTGGAAGTCATTATTGTATGGAGGGTAGTAGAATGGATCTTCGACGGGACCATTTGTTGATGCAGGAGGAAATCTTTCGTCGTACCCCATGGAGTCATACTCTGGCACAGGAGGGAATGTGAAATCCTCTAGGATAAGGGCTTGATCATACCTCGTTGAGGGAACAATTTCATATCCCGTGGCGCGTGGAGGGGTATCCTGAGCTTGTGAGCTCTGCATTTCCTTTTGAAAGATGTCCGCAGCAATCTTGAACTCCATGCATTGCAACTCCGAATGTTGGTTGGTGTTGTGCAATCTACACCAACTGGACAATGTTCCTTCTGTTAGGAAAACTTTATCCGCCAGCCTGTCCATAGAGCTGGGAGGGTTGTCCAACGGAGAAGGGACGTTTCCATTGTTTGGAGTTGTGTTCCACGTCCTGTTCTGCCTTGGGTATCCTTGATGGTTCGCCCGGAATCCCGGATTATTTCCTTGGTGATTCCCTTGATACCCTTGACTTCCTTGGGAATTCCTCTGCGTATTTGAAGTGATTGTTCTGGTTCCTAAGGTGAGTGACTTCTGTAGACAGCTTTCTCACTTGGTCAATCAACTCTTTCATCTCGTCTTTCTCCTCCTGAGTTCTTGTCGAGGATGCGCCTTAAAGGTACACTAGTTGTGCAGGCATTGCTTGGGAGATGGGCACTCCGGGGTGAAGTACCAACTGGTTGCTGGGAGCTGAAATGGGATTCATCACTGGGGTGTGATGTGCCAACGCCTAATTAATCCCTTGGATCTGATTTGGCATAGCAGCGTACCCCAAATGATTAAGTGGATAGTGGGTATTCATTCCTAACTCCTCATTCACTTTGATAGCCTCAGTATATGCTTCTAGTAGGGTGGTCGGAGGATTGGTCTTCCTTTGCACGAACATAGAAGGGAGACGATCCAGTGCCGCATAGTACATTGCTCGAGCTGCGTCATCATTTATGGTATACGGGGCCTGCACCCTTGAGTAGGCCTTGTGGAACCTATTGTTGAAGGTGCTGATGGATTCGTGCTCTTGTCTCCGTACTTCGACAAACTGTTTATACAACTCCGTCGGACTGATGGGAAATCTTAACTTGGCCAGGAAGGCATCCTTCAAGTTCCCCCAACTGTTGATTGAATTAGCAGGCAGGTTGATATACCGATTAAATGTGTCTCCTTCCAAAGAGTATGGAAATAGCCTACAAGCCACATCCTCATGTACTTGTCTATTTTTCAGAACATCTTCGAAAATCTTGATATGTTCTTCCACTGTCCAGTTCACATCATTGATGTGGAATTTGGAGCAAAAGTGTTCGGGATTCTTCGGCATATCATTGTAGTTGGCGAAGGTTGTGAGAGGGGAAACATTTGCCGGAGGCCAAGCCATTGGGACATTTGCTTGTTGAAGCAGAACTACTTGAGTCGGTCCTTGTGGATTGCTTGGCTAAGCAACTCCTGGAACAGGATTTCCAGGCAGCGAGGTCTGGAACAGATTTGAGAGGTCTCCACTGGGAAATCCCTGACTGGACGATGCTGTCTTCTTTCCTCGCCTAGTCCTGAAGAGGAAGTCTAATTCCACGTGACTCTAGGAGGCTCCTGGGGTAGACCTTAGGATTCTCTGATGCCTCTCCGGTGAGAAAGAGATGATTCGATCCTGTGTGCTCTTTCGCTCACCTCCCTTGGAACTGAAACACTTTGTCGGAAGCAATCAGGCCCTCCTAGCGCCAGATATGTTGATGATGTTTTTGTGACACCACAACAATAGAATAAAATACTGAGTATCCTATCCTCTCTTGAACAAAGCTTCTCAGACGCTGAACTTTGTGATCGAATGAGACTGCTCCAAGGTTATGAATGAGACTGCTCCAAGGTTCCTTTTGTGTCAAGTCTTGACGTGCACAGGGATAGACTCAATGGAATGATGTGATTTGCTGGTAATCACAAGGGGGACTTACGTATCAGACTTAGTGTTCAGTGCTCAAGGAAGAAAGTCAGGGGGTTTCGGTGGATTTTGGAGTCTTGGACGTGGATTCTTCTTTTCCTGGACTAGATTCTCAACTTCTGGCGGAAAAGATCTAAGTTCAACCAGACTAACCTATGCGGGTAACGAATAATTTTGCAATTGGCTCTTCTATAATCTACTCCTAAGGAAAATTCAAAAAAAATGAAAAAGATAGGGATAGTGGAAGAGAGTTCAAGGATCTAAATGACAGGAAAGACTACTACTGAAGATTGATGCTGGAACCATGCTTTTGCTTCGTCATGCGACAACAGCTAGGCAAAGATGGTGCGATCTTCTGGGATAGCGGCAGGGATTTTCACACTGTCCTGACATGGAACGTGGGACTTGATCACTCAGGAACAGTCAAAGTTAAGCTTGGAATCAGTTTAGACTAACCATACAAAGTGATTTGCAAGCCACAGATCACAAATGGTATGAACAAATCAGCATTCAATCATTCAACAATAACATTTTCCATCATATTAACTAACAAAGCTTGAAATAAAGGAAATTACTTAAATAACTTTCAGATTTGCTTCAAGAAATCAATAAGACCATGTCAAACATCTAAAGAATCATATGAACACCAATATTCAATGCTTATATTCTTGCTTTAGAAGTCCATATTACAACAATCCAACTGATCCTTGGAGTTTCAGCTCAGAAATACAATGCAGAAATGAAAGCTAACTACTAGGATGCTCTAAGAGCATTAGAACATCAGAATGATGGAAAAGAGAGAGCTAAAATGAGGCGCCCCCCAGCCTTTATATAGGCAACCAAAAATACATTAGGGCAAAAGGAAATCAGATTTCCTTGAAATGTGTGCCATGAGTCAAAAACCCTAGGAAAAGTAGGTGGGGTCGTCAGATTCCTCATGTAGGTGACTGCCACCTGTCCTGGGCGTCAGAAGGTTAAAGGATGACCGCCATCTGTCCGGGGTGTCCCTACTGACTAGGACTCCCGGACAAGACTGTCTTGCCTGTCTAGAACTTCTTCCTGCTCCTTAGTCTCTGCCTCCAGGAACCTGGTCAGGATGACTTCCAACTCTTCCATAAGAATACTGGGCATGTTTTCAATCTGGAACTCCATGACGAACGTGGTGATGGTATAGGTGACAAGGATATTTTCCCATTCCGCCCTTAGCTCCTAGATATTGTTAATGAAGATCAGGAATGAGGACGCATCCTCAAGATGGGATTCCTGGGTAGGATAAGCAGCTTTGAAGTATATGCTCCACATCTTGCCTTTCAACTCCTCTAAGTCAATGACTCCATCCGGTGCTACCTCCAAATCAAACCAGGCCTCCAAGGATACAAAGATTTTGTCCTGGATTTCCTTCAACATAGCGTGGGCCTGGGAAGTGTCGCCTTCAATCTTCTCAAGGTTATCTCTCTTCATGACCAAGGCGGAATACTAGCTAAGGAAATCATATACTAAATTTTCATGTATTACTTTGTTCCTCACCAAGTCTGGCTTCGGAGTGTTCATCAGTGCCTTCAGTCTAGGGATAGTTTCCTCCCAGACAACTATGAATTGTTGACATGCATCCAGAATTGCTTGAATTCTATCCATGAGTGTTGTAACTCTCCTGTTCACCTGGACAAGGTCTTCTATGAACTTATGGGCTCTATCCAAGACCTTCTCTATCCAACCTTTTGCTATATGGCCAATTGTCCTCAAAACTTCAACCTTAGCTAATGAATCCTTAGTTATGCTTAGAGGTTGGGCCGTTGCTCCTTGGGCGGACTGCAATGGGTCCATGAGCTGCTGGATGTGCTGCCGCAGTTCCTCATTCTCTTGCTTCAACTGGTTCTTCTTTTCTTCTTCCTTCCTCAACCTTTCTCGAATGGCGGCAACAGAATCCTCTAGCTCCTCCATTTCTTGATCCTTCGAGGGTGGTCCAAGGTCGACCTTCAAGATGTCAAAGTCATCCGGACTGATGTCCTCCTTTGCTTCGGTTACCCTGGGAATTGCCACCTATACTCGGCGGGATCCTGATTCATCCCTTGTAATCCGAGAAATCTTCTTCGCCTACTTTGGATCTGTGGATTTCCCTATCCTGGCCAGAAAATCACCAAGTTCGGTGGAAGGATCATTCTTCCTGATTCTCTTCTTCTGCAACCTGTCCTGTAACCAATTGGGATTTGAGGATGGATTGACTTCCTTCTGTGGTTCCTAAGGATCTTGACCAACTTGTGGTGTGGATGTCGGCATTTCGCCGGAATTGAACTCCTTATCGAGGAATTCCAAATCAGGGTGATGGAGCATGTCTTCAAGTCGGACTTCCCCTGGATTCCACGATGAAAGGTTAGGCTGATTTCCCACCATCAGGCTAGGGGTCCGTTCCCAGGTGGAATCCATGGACTCATTATCTTCCTGATCAGCTTGCTCATTCGGGACCATTTCCTCCTCCAAAGGTCCTTTACCTTTAGCTGTTTGCACATCCTCAAAAAATCAACCTCCTGGCCGAAAGAAGTGCTGGCAGAGTGAGGCCTGGATGCATTCTGCTCTTGGTCAGGCCTGCTGATAGGTTCCTTCTGAGCCTTCACTCTCTTTGCTGGTGGATCCTCCGCAATCCTGTCCCTCACTTCCTATCTTCCCGCCCCTTGTTCCTTCACAGGGGTTTCTTCGGTCATGTCCTCTTCGGAAGACTGAGAATCCAAGTCTCCCATCAGGTCATAAGTCAGGCGGATGCCTCTCTTGTGCAATTACTCCATCTACTGGTTTATCCATTTCTGTGTTATCGTTAGCACGAGTGCCATTAGATCGTCTAAGTGGGTGACCTCCGGATCAGACCAAACCAAGGGTGGAAGAGGCTTATCCTTCTCCTGTTCGAAGAATGGCTGGACTTGCCTCCCATCCTCCTTAACTTGATCCGGGACTGAAAAGACCCCGGTGGCCCTGACCATGTCAACTGAAAGCCGAGAACATGTCCTCCGCACTTCGAAGTCATCTTCAGCATTTGCCCAGTGGTCCTCCAGGTGTACCTTATGTCTATGCCTCCTTCCACATGCTACCCGGGTGGTATTGAAAGGGTCAAAGTTCTCCCACAAGGAATGAGTCACCAAGTTGTAGAACTACAACTCCTCTTCAGATCTTTCTGCAGCTTGGAGAGACGGGCATGCTTCGACCGCATCTTCCGTCTGGACTGGGTAGGCTATCCCAGCCTTCTTCTTCTTCTGAACTTTGTCATATGCCGAGAGTTGCCTTGTCAATTCCAATAGGAGCATCTTGTCCGACGGATATCTTGGCAGTCTATATGGGTAGGCGGAGAATCCTTGCACCCTAATGTATGTGAACTTCAGGAATTGGATGAACCAGGAACCATAAGTCCTGATCAACTGCTTGGACTCGGGTGATAACCTTTGGTGAGTGCCTCCTTGGAGGGTCCTTGTAATGTGCATGGCGAATGCATCATTAAACCTCCTGAAATGGCTTATGTTCTGGAGATGAAGCTGGGTGTAGCAATCAGAGACCTTGACTTGCCCTTCCTAATTGCCGATACGTCCCTTCCATGACAGTCCTCGATATTTGTTGTTCCTTGCCAGCATATAGATCACATAGGAACTCATGTAAAAGGCCTTCGATTCCTTCAGGTTTCGGAATTGTGCATCAATACTGTCACTGAGAAGTCGAGCCCAATCAATCATCTTTGTCCCAGCGGTGACTTCCTCAATGTAGTAGAACATCCATGGCTCAAAGGTAGAGGACTGAGGACTTCCCATGATCCTGTTCAGCATGACAACAAGGTCTCCATGCTCTTGCTTGAAGTCAGATATAAGAAGTGTCCTTGGCAACTTGGAACGGTGAGGCCTTTTCTTCTGCATCCATGACTTGTTGATGATCCTGAAACAGGTTGCCGGATCGGCCTGAAACATGTCGGTTGACTCCTCCTTGCCTGTGTACTCGATGGGACTATAGACAGGTATGTTGAATGCCTCCGCAATCTTTTCCTTGGAGAAGTAGGCCACCACTGTGTTGTTGCGATCGACAACCATCCTTCGTTCTGGATCATAGTGCATGAAACATTCCACGATCAGCTCGGGACAAGGAATGGCGGGCGAGAAACATGTGGCGGAGGCAACTCCATTCCGAACGATCTTGGCTGCAAGCTGGGATGGAGGACGTCCATCTACTCTGTACATTCGCTTCCTAATTTCTTCCATGCTTGAGGGATGGATGTTGGTGTCTCCCACGTTCGCCCATTTCGAGATGATTTTGGACTCCGGGAGTGTCCCTTTGAGGGCAGCCTTCATTTGAGTTTGTCTTGAAGAGCTCGCCTTGGCACTTGCCATTCACCTGTGGAATCAAGGAAAGAAACAGCAAAGTATAAGTTTTTAAAGGGGTAAGGATGGAGGCAGGATGGGGGTTCTTATTCCCACACATGAAAAGTTAGTACAATGAATTTATGCATGTGGGACTAAAAATGATAGATGCTAAGTACATAGGAAGGGGAAAACAATAATATTCTAAGAAGAATCATCCTATGTATTCTCATACCTCTCCTTGCACAAGGAACTTTTGACCTTTAATGGAATTTCTGATTTTTTTATGGATTTCTGATTTTTATGCAGGAATTTCTGAGTTTTAATGGATTTTCGCTAAGAAATCTGCCTTAGGAATATTCAAAAATATGAGTCTTGGAGAAGGATTCGCCTTGGGAGGAAGGTGTCTTGGACTTGGATGATGAAGTCTGCCCTAGGAAGATCGATTTCTGCCTTTGAAAACTTCAGAAATCTGCCTTTAACCTACAGAAAATCTGCTCCTTTGAAGGAATTTGCTTTGGAAATGGTGAAATCTACAACCTCCTTGGATGAATTTGTCCCTCAAGTGATGATATCTGCCCTTGAATGAATATTTCTGCACCTAGAAGGTGTATTTATGCTCTTGTTGCTTTGGAATTGCATTTGAATGATAAAAATGACCTTGGGCGCTCCTTATATAGGCGTTTGGACCTGCCCATGCCACTTGGCCGACCCAAAGAGGCCTAAAAAAAATCTAGCCGCCAAAACACATATGCTTGGCCGACTTAACCTTTTGTCTTTTTCTCAAAGGCGGTGGTGTGGATCTCAAGTGGTCGGGGATTTCTTGTGGTCGGGGAATTTCAGTTGTCCTGGAGCACGCAATTCAGTTGGTCGGGGATTTCTTGAGGTCGAGGATTCCATGAGGTTGGGGATTCCATGAGACCATGGATAACTTCTTCCTGAGCCTGGACTCCTCTCTCAGACTTTCTTTCAAGTCTTTTTTGTCAAAATTTTGCCAAGTTTCGGACATTTTCTCCTTGATGAATTTCACTCAGATGGAAGGCTACAATTTTGCACTTGTGAACAGGAATCCACTCATGTTACATCTTCCGGAGGGACATGGAATCCATATGGCACATCTTCCTGCAGGTCCTGGAGTCCAGTTGTTCAGTTGTATCCTCAGGCTAGGTCAGCAGAGTCATCCTGTAGTGCAGTGTCCAGGAGCGCATATTCCACTGGGTCCTAGAGACTGCGACCAGGACAGAATTCCTCCAGGGGCACAAAATCCACCTGCAACTGGATTTTGCGCTCTAGGACAAATTTCTTCCCTGAGCACAAAATCCAACTACAGGTGAAAAGTGCGACCTGGATTATTTCTTGCTTGGGTTTTTGCTTTAAAGTCTTTGCTTCTGTTTCAAGTGGGATTTGAGTTGTTTCAATTACTTCATAGAGGTTTGATCATTGGCACGGGATCCGGAACGAAGAGTTTCCCTCCATCCCCTCAGGGAATTTCAATCTCTATGGCTAAATTCTCCTAACAGACAATGAATTCTTTCATTCAAACACTTACAGAGAAGTCAGGGAGGTTTCCTGACCAACTGCATAGTCCAGACTGGACAAGATTTTGGAACTGGACACCCTGATCCTGGGGCGCATAATCCAGGAGGTCCTGGATTGTGCGACCAAGACAAAAACCTTCCCTGGGCGCACAATCCAGTACCTTCTAGAATTTGTGACCAGGACAGTCCTTGACCAGTTTTCACAATTTCTTCAGGATGACTAAGGACTTTCTCTTTTAGTTCAGTTTATCATTTGAGTGAAGTTTCAGTTGTTTCATCGAGGTTTGGTTACTGACACATGATCTGGAACAAGGAGCTTGCTTCCATTCCCTCAGGGATTTCCAATCTTCATGGCGGGATTTTCCTAACAGGCGGTGAATCCTTCGTTCGGGCACCTGCAGGCTAGTCCAGGAACATTTCATAACACCTAGCAAAGTTCAGGCTGGACTGGGGACTGGACTGGACACCTTGATCCCTGGGCGCATAATCCGGGAGGTCTTGGATTGTGCGACCAAGGATAAAAATCCTCCCTGGGCGCATAATCCAGGAGGTCCTGGATTTTGGCTCAGGGACAAAAATCATCCCTGGGCGCATAATCCAGGAGGTCTTGGAATATGCGACCAGGTCATTCCTGCAATAGTTCTAGGGTCTTCAGGAGGATTTGCCTGGACATTTATTGTTTTTCGAAATTGTTCTAAGTCCTTGAAAACTCTATTGATTTGAAGATCCTCCAATTTATGGTCTGAGATTGAATGAGTCCTGAATCGGGATCAGAAGGATACCCTTTGGATAAATCCTCCTTGGAGGGTCCTGCCGGAATTGAACTAGAATCCCCCATGGAAAGATGAACATGCCAAGGAGTGACAAGCTTTGTCAAACTACGATGTTGTCGGGATAGGAATCTGGATAGACCTTGGAATTGAATTCCGAGCAAGGATTCTTTGGAACATGACTCCGGAATAGGCACTTCCAGACAGGACTCCAGATTGGAGGTCCTGGATTTTGGCTCAAGGACAAAAATCATCCCTGGGCGCATAATCCAAGAGGTCTTGGAATATGCGACCAGGTCATTCCTGCAATAGTTCTAGGGTCTTCAGGAGGATTTGCCTGGACATTTATTGTTTTTCGAAATTGTTCTAAGTCCTTGAAAACTCTATTGATTTGAAGATCCTCCAATTTATGGTCTGAGATTGAATGAGTCCTGAATCGGGATCAGAAGGATACCCTTTGGATAAATCCTCCTTGGAGGGTCCTGCCGGAATTGAACTAGAATCCCCCATGGAAAGATGAACATGCCAAGGAGTGACAAGCTTTGTCAAACTACGATGTTGTCGGGATAGGAATCTGGATAGACCTTGGAATTGAATTCCGAGCAAGGAATCTTTGGAACATGACTCTGGAATAGGCACTTCCAGACAGGACTCCGGATTGGACCTCCGGACTAGATTCCTGGACTAGAGTCCGGGAATGATTTCCTGAGTGGGATTGGAGTCTGGAACAAGATTAGAACTGAGTTCCATGTCAGGAGTGGAGTGGGTTCACTTCTTAAGATGCAAAGATAAACTCCTTCCTGAGGATTGTTCAGGACAAGCAGTTAGGGTTTTACATTCATGCAGGAGGGATTCTCCGTGTTCACCTCTTTCAGCATCAGTGATCCATCTTGACTAGTAACATCTACTATCATGAAGATAAGCTAGAAAGTCCGGGATTAGAGCAAGAATCCGGGCTAAGTCAAAAAAAAGGGGGACCCAATTTGCAATTGAGGTTGATGTTGTAAAGTGGTCACAACATGCTTCAGCATGTGCAAGATCCGGTCTTGTGCATACCATGGCGTACATTAAACTTCTTACAGCTGAAGCATATGGTACTTTGGACATTTTTTTTTCCCTCCTCTTGTGTCTTAGGACACATCTCCGTAGTCAATTTCAAATGACTAGGCAAAGGTGTGCAGACAGTTTTTGCATTCTTCATATGGAATCTCTGCAACACCTTTTCAACATAATCAGCCTGAGATAGAGTCAATTTTATGTTCTTTCTATCTCTGCAAATTTTCATACCAAGGATTTGTTTTGCTGCCCCCAAATCCTTCATAGCAAATGATTGTGCTAACTGTTGTTTTAACTCTCTTATGTGATCCATGTTAGACCCTGCTACAAGCATGTCATCAACATATAAACATAAAATAATGTAACTGTCATTATCCAACCTCTTAAAATAAACACAATCGTCAGAATTACACCGGTTGTAGCCTTGCTCAGCCATAAAGCTATCAAATTTCAAATACCATTGCCGAGGTGCTTGTTTCAAGCCATACAAACTCTTCTTCAATCTGCACACCAATTTCTCCTTACCGTTGACCTCAAATCCTTGGGGTTGTTCCATATATATCTCCTCCAAATCACCATGGAGAAACGCAGTTTTCACATCTAGCTGTTCCAAATGCAAATCTTCAATAGCCACAATACTTAAAACAGTATGAATAGAAGTCATCTTAACAACCGGAGAAAAAATCTCATCAAAATCAATATTTTTTTTTCTGTGCAAATCCTTTTACAACTAACCTAGCTTTAAATCTTTTCTTACCTCCATCTTCCTCTTTCAGCGTATAAACTCATTTGTTTGGTAAAGCCTTTTTACCTGCAAGCAACTTAAATAATTCCCAAATCTGATTTTTCAGCAAGAAGTCCATTTCTTCTTTCATTGCAAGCTCCCACTGAACCTTTGTATCCACCTGCATAGCTTTATCATACCCTTCTGGTTCATCAGCATCTGTTAACAAAATAGAATACAAAGAGAGAGAAAACCTTTCAAGAGGTCTACTTAGTCTTGTTGACTGTCTAACATCCACTGGAGTTTGTTATATTTCTTGTTGTTGTTGCGGAGCATAAGAAACCACTAGAACATCATTATCTAGAGTATCATCCAGCACCACATAATCATTTTCTTTCTTCTCATGTTGTTGCAACTGATCTTTGTACAATACATTTCATTGAATACATCCCTACTTCTCACAATTTTCTGATTTTCAAAATCTCAAAGCCTATAACCAAATTCATCAATGCCATATCCAACGAAGGTACATTTTTTTTATTTTGCATTCAACTTGGTTCTATTTTCAAAATCTACATGTGCAAATGCTTCACATCCGAAGGTTTTCAGAAAAGAATAACTCACCTTATCTGTCCATACTTCCTCTGGAATACCACAGCCCAAAGGAACTTAAGGACCTCTATTAATTAAATATACAACAGTGTTGACAGCCTCTACCCACATGTTTAAAGGCAGCCTAGCATGTAATCTCATAGTCCTTGCACACTCTATTATTGTCCTATTCATGCGCTCAGCCACTCCATTCTTCTGAGGAGTCCCTGGAACCGTTTTCTGCCTACGAATTCCATTAAAGGAACAATAATCCTCAAATTTTTTGTTGCAATACTCACCACCACTATCAGATCTAAAGACATTTTAATCTTTTATCCGTCTCATTCTCAACCAAGCTTCTCCATTTCTTAAATGTTTCAAATACATCAAATTTCTGCCTAAGGAAATAAATCCAAACCTTCCTAGTTGCATCATCTATGAATATAACATAATACCGAGAGCCACCAAGAGAAGATACCTGAGCTGGTCCCCATACATCTGTATGCACAAGCTCCAACTTTTCATCTTTCTTGCTTCCCATCCTTGAGAAAACTGACTCTCTTTTGTTTGCCATACACAACTTTCACATAAATCCATATTAATATATTTCAGACCTGGTAAAACTTTCTTAGAATGAAATACCTTCATATCTTTTTCACTCATATGCCCAAGTCTGTTATGCCACAGTGTTGTCTCAGAACATGCAGCAACTGTTTCGGTCTCTTCCTGCGAACCTGTAGCAGTTGTTCCTGAACCTGTTTGTTTTTTCTCTGCAACAGCTAAAGTAAAAGGAACAGTATAACCTGTACAAAGATATAAGGTGCCTACTTTCACACCTTTTGCTACTATTAAGGCACCTCTTGAAACCTTCCAATTTTTATCAGTAAATGTAACAATGCAACCTTCATCAGCTAGCTGCCCTACTAAAATTAAATTCCTACTCAGCCTTGGAACGTGCCTTACCTCTTGTAGTAGCCAATGATTCCCATTCTACAACTTAATCTTGATTATTCCCTTTCCAACAATCTGACAGGGTTCGTTATCTCCCAAATAAACCAGCCCAAAATCCCCTTGGACATAATCAAGAAAATAACTTCTATGGGGCGTAGCATGAAATGAGGCCCCTGAATCTAAAACCCATGAATCATCAGCATTATCTAGGGAAAGAATCAAAGCATCATCTTCAGATTTATTACTTACCACATTTGCCTCCTTATTGTCTTCTTGTTTGTCTCCTTTATTCTTCCAAGACCAGCAATCTTTCTTCAGATGACCTAGTTTTCCACAGTACTAGCAATCCTTCTGTCCTCTAGATTGGGACCTCTTGTCCTTTGATTTTCCTCGTGACTTCCCATGACCTCCAGAACCTTTTCCTTTCTCCTTTGATCTACCCCTGCTTTCTACATTCAAAACACTACCTGATGTGGCTCCACCTGAGCTTTCCGTCGCATATCCTCGCTAAGGATAACACCAACAATATCATCAAATTTCAAAGTCTTTGAACTAGAGACTGAATTACTTACAGCCATTACTAAGCTATTCCAGCTTTCTGGCAAAGAACATAATATCAAGAGAGCCCTCACCTCTTCATCAAAACTTACTTTTACAAAAGTTAACTGACTGATAATCGTATTAAACTCATTTAAATGATCTATCATAGATCCACCTTCAATCATTTTTAGATTAAATAAACGCTTCATGAGAAATACCATATTTGAGGCTGAGGGTTTTTCATACAATTTAGCCAAACCTTTCATCAGACCATCTGTTGTCTTCGCTTCTGTTATATTGAATGCCACCGATGGTGCCAGGCACAACCAAATGGTTCCCAATGCCTTTCTGTCCAGAAGATTCCAATCCTCATCAGTCATTGTTGTCAGTTTCTTGGCTATTCCTTCCAATGGCCTCCATAAATCTTTTTGATAGAAATAATCCTCTATCTGCATCTTCCATAACTGATAGTTCTGCCATTGAATTTATCTACCTTCAATTTACCCTCGTCAACCATTGCTCCCACTCAACCGTGAGACCTTCCTGTAGACGATAATCAAACACAACCTGCTCTGATACCACTTGTTAGGGATTACATGCAGAAGATATCAATTAAATGCAAATAAAGATTAAATAGAGGAATTGAAATACATAGAAATAATAACAGCGAGAGACAAGTTTTAACGCGGTTCACCCAAACTCGGGCTACATTGTCATATCCCTTGATAACCCTATTCCAATTAAAGATTGGAATAGTCACCCTACCATGCTAATCAAGAAGACCAAATCAATGATGAGATCGATTGCAACACTTTGTATTTAAACATAAGAAAAGGCATCAATATATATACTAAAATGGCCAACTCCGATGAGGTTTCTAAGTGTCGATGAGAGACACAATCATATACCCATAGAGGCAATAAATAAGATACTTAAATGTCAATCACTCAGCAGTCCATGAAGAGCAAAACAGCGAATCCATAAAGACCATTATTTTATGCATAAGATTTGAATTGGATCGATTGTCAATGATCATGTGAATAAAAAATAATAATAAGCGATTAGTAAGGATAATAAGAAGCGCCGGTGGTAACGAATGGATTAATGTTAACTAAAAGATGCATTATGAAGAAGTATCTCTTGATGAAAGGACACCCGATCAAATATATAAGGTGATCGGGGGTAGCAAGGAAGGCATCGATCATAACACAACCATCCCTCTCTGCAAATCAAATATCAATTGATGTACAAAACATAAAGTACATCAGCAGATCGAAGCATAGCATAACATTATCTCTGCAGACCGAAACATATCACAAGCATTTTATCTCTTAATCATTTAGCAGCAGCGAATGGGCATTGATGTTTATTACATAAATAGAAGTATTTGAGCAGATCGTTTCCACACACATTGCCCAGCTGTCATTTGTTTTAGTCTGCAGATATAAAGGTATGCACTATGCCTCAATTATGTGTTTGGTTTACATATTTGAATAATGATTACACTTAGAATTACATACTCAACGCTTGATAAATGATCTGAATGTTGCCAAACCTATATCTGATTTATATGACTAAGATATGCTCAGATTTCCTTATGCGATGCATAAGCAAATAGTAAATGATGATTACATGGTTGTTAATAAGAAGTATAATACTAGAACAAATCTAATTGTGGTATGAACAAATGAATCATGATTAGAAATGAAAACAAGTCATTAGTTAATTGTCTTATGATTGAAATTAAATATAAATGATATAAAGCTATATGACAATGATGTATGAATTGAATTAGTAATGAAGCCTAGTATAAGGCTATGAATAAATGATGAAATGAGGTTCATTGAAGGAACAAGGATAGAGATATAAAGATCTCAAAATGACGAATAATGAATTGTGGCTCACGAACTTGTGATGTAATCAAAAGGATGTTCAAGCCTCATCCTTAATCACTTCTATTAACCTATGTGTGGGGTTAAGTTAAGGGCAAAAATTGGACCTAGGTGACCCTCAAGTGGATGAAGAACACCACATGTTGTGTGAAGTCCCTTGAGCCAAGAAGCAAGGAACACCATGTGTAGTGTGAAGCTCTTGGGTCTAAGGTAATATGAGCTCATAATTAATGTGCCCTACGGATGGTGACTCTCAAGTAAGTGAGGAATGCCGCGTGTAGCATGAAGCTTCTTGAGCCAAATGGTGAGTAACACCGCGTGTAGCGTGAAACCTTTGGGCCTCCATATGGGATGGATATATCAAGCGCCTTAACAAACCATGCTCATACGGAAAATAGGGTTGATTAATGATAGGGCTACTCAAGAACTTCCTTGAGATGAATCATGAGAACGATGAGAGAAAGAATATGGATATGAAATGTATGAACTTGATATGAATCATGACTATAAGTATAATTATGAAATGTATGTGATTATGATTATAAGGTTACAAGCCTTAAGTATAAATGTGGAAAATATATGAGTTTGATACTTAATCATTAATCCTAGTTATGAAATGAAAAGAAGAATTGAATACTAATGTTCTCTTTTACTAAGTTGAATTGTGCAAGGTTGTGAAAAATTTGACTTACTAGAAGGGGACATTACAAGTGGTATCGGAGCTATCGACCTGCCACCTTGTGAGGGAAATTGATGCAAGCCTACTCAAGAAGGTACAATACAAGAAACAACAACAATCAAATGGAGAATCACGAGATGAGGGATTTCATGGAGATGACTACCAAGAATACGGAAGACCAAAACAAAACAAACCAAGCTCTCCTTCAAGCCCTACAAAATATGAATAATACCATTGAAAGCTTGAAGATTCAAGAGAATAATGGAAGAGAAGTAAGGTCCAATGACAATCACTCCGAGAATAGCAACTCTTCATCTAATCCAAAAGTGCCAATACCCTCCTTCCTTCCTAATGAAGAAGTCTCAAGTGCGGAAGAAACTACACCCACTACTATGAGTACGGAAGACATAGCAAGGGCATATGGGCTTAGAGCTGGAAGTGAGGAGACTAGTATCCTTTAATGAATTTAGCAATTCAAAAAGAAATGAAGCCAACCGAAGGGAGAGAAGGCCTATAAACAAGGACTTGAAACACAAGACAAACAAAGTTTATCTACCCAATTTTGATGGATCAAACAAGATTTCCGCCCATACGTGGTTAGAGAAGATTAATGATTACTTTCACTTGAGTCCTCTGACTGAAAAGGATGCATTACAATTTGCCATCCTACACTTAGAAGGGCTGGCTATGAGTGGTGGCACCATGGCAAACACGCCCTAGGCCACGAAAAGATAACCTCCTATGAAGAATTCTCATGCAAGGTCATAAAAAGATTTGATAAAAGACACCCACAAGAGGATTTCAAAGAACTCACACTTAAGACAGCATGAAACGGTGGAAGATTACATTCAAGAATTTTAGAAACTATCCGTAAGAGTCTCCGGAATCGAAGAGGAACGACTCACATACTTGTTTGTTGAAGGTTTGGATGATTCTCTAAGAAACTTGGCAAGTGCTTTCAAACCTGCAAATGTAGAAGATGCCATAGATACAGCCCTTAGATTAGAAAAAGATAAGAAAACCAAGCCATATACCAAACCTTTCACCAAAAAGGGAAGATTCCAAATATCATCCCATCATAAGAGCGGGAGAAAAGATAGCAACCCATGCCGCAAATGCGGTGAACCATGGAAACCGGGACATGTATGCCTAAGGGATGAATTAAGAGAGAAGGGTCTATGTTTTAAATGTAAAGAAAAATGGGGTCCAAAACATAGATGTGGACAAGTTCAAAATATAGAAGCCATAGTTGAAGAAGAAATAGATGAAAACCCAACCAAAAGAAGGAAGTGTGAACCCCAAGAAAATGTAACTCTAGCTGCCATATCCAAAGTTTCTAAGCATCACCCCTTTAGGCTTAGATGCCATCTTAAAGGTAATAAGGTGACCTCCCTAGTGGATAGTGGGGCCACCCATAACTTTATTGATGAGTCCTTAGTCAAAAGAATCAAATTAGATGCCCAAGATTTTGAAAGATTTATGGTATCTCTAGCCGATGGATCCATGAGGGGTTGTTCAAAAATGTTACCCCAACTAAAAATGATCGTAGGACAACACACCATTCAAGACGACTTCTACTTAGTTAATATGGGTGACGTGGATGTAATCCTTGGTACACCATGGCTACATTCCTTAGGTCGAGTCACACTAGACTTCCCTAAATTGGAACTTCAATATGAAGACCAAGGAAAAAGGGTTACTCTACATGGCTTATCAGACGATTCACCTCAAATGGTCTCTTCCAAAAGATGGAGAGAATTTTTAGACATAACCAAGTCGAATGGGCAGCCCAATGTATGATATTAGACAAGGCAACTCCTTTAGGGCAAGCCATTCACATAGCTATTCAGCCCATCCTTAAAAAACATAAAAAGGTGTTTGATGATATACCACCAAGGTTACCCCCCAAACGTGGGTTTGAGCATATCATCGAATTGGAGAAGGGAACAAAACTCGTTATCACCACTCCCTATAGGCACCCGCAGAAATTCAAAGAGGAAATATAAAAAACAATAAATGAACTTTTAGAAATGGGCCATATTCAGCCAAGCTCTAGTCCATTTGCCTCATCCGTAGTCCTTGCAAAGGAGGACAGTACCATGAGAATGTGTATTGATTATAGAGCCCTAAATAAGCAAACTATTAAGAACCGTTATTCGATTCCCAGGGTAGATGAATTAATTGATGAATTACATGGGGCCAAATACTTTTCAAAGATAGATCTACGATCCGGATACCACCAAATCCGAATGAGAGAGGAAGACATTCCTAAAACAGCCTTCCAGTACCACTATGGCCATTTTGAGTTTTTGGTACTACCCTTTGGGCTAACTAACACCCCGGCAACCTTCCAGTCATGTATGAACCATACCTTCCGGAAGCAACTAAGAAACTTCCTCTTGATCTTCTTTGATGACATACTAATATATAGTAAAACCTAGGAAGAACACTTGAAGCATATTGACAAAGACCTGTCCATCATAGAGCAAGAATCCCTTTATGCCAAGGTTTCAAAATGCGAGTTTGGGATGGAGGAAATTTTGTACCTAGGGCATAAGATTAGTGTTGAAGGTGTAAAGGTTGATGAAGAAAAGATTAAGGCCATAAAGGAATGACTTAGACCCCGAACCCTGACTCAATTACGAGGATTCTTGGGGCTCTGCAGCTATTATCAGAGGTTCGTGAAGAACTTCTCCAAGATTGCCGCCCCCCTATCCGATTTAACCAAGAAAGGCTTATTTCATTGGAATGATGCAGTTGAAGTAGCATTCAAAGAATTAAAAAGAGTCATGAGCACTTGCCCCATGCTAGCCATACCCAACTTCTCCTTACTATTTGAATTGGAATGTGATGCTTCCGGCGAAGGCATTGGAGCCATGTTGATGCAAAATAAACATCCTATAGCATTCGAGAGTCGTAAACTTTCAGCCCCCGAAAGACTCTACTAAACCTATGATAAAGAAATGCTAGCAATCATGCACACCTTAGCCAAATTCTGGCAATACCTGGTGTGCGGGAAGTTCTCAGTT
Organism: Cunninghamia lanceolata; assembly: GCA_027924645.1. NCBI lineage: Eukaryota > Viridiplantae > Streptophyta > Pinopsida > Cupressales > Cupressaceae > Cunninghamia > Cunninghamia lanceolata. The sequence goes on from BSBN01000246.1 coordinate 9,406,949, forward strand.
AGAACGGATCATAATAGTCTTCAGGACTTCCTAAAACAAAGAGACTTGAATGATAGACAGCAAAAATGGGTGAGCAAACTCCAAGCCTACAACTTCGACATAACCTACATGAAGGGTAAGAACAATGTGGTGGCCGATGCTCTATCATGAAGGCTACACTTATGTGCCATGTCTAGTATCTTCTCGGATTGGAAGAACCTCATTACAGCCGAATATGTCAAGGATCCTTTCACAAGTGATGTGATGGAAGGAAAATTGCAAAAGGAAGGTTATGAGGTGAAAGAAGATCTCATCCTCTATAGAGATAGAATATACCTGGCAGCCGGCTCAAGGGTAAGAGACCGAATCATCAAAGAATTTCATGCCCTCTTGCAAGACATCAGGGGTATTACAAAACATACAAACAAGTACGAGAAAAGTATGCTTGGAAGGGATTAAAAAGGGATGTACTCCAATATGTTCAAGAGTGTACCACATGCCAAAAGAACAAAGTAGAGCACACATACCCAGCCGGACTCTTGCAACCATTACCTATACCCAAGCAGAAATGGAGTAGCATTTCCATGGATTTCATTACCGGACTTCCTAAAGTGCAAGGAAGAGATTGTATTTATGTGGTGGTGGATAGACTCACCAAGTATGCACATTTTATGGCCATCTCATCCGAGTATAAGGCTCCTCAAGTGGCTGAATTGTTCTTCAACGAAATATTCAGACTCCATGGGTTACCCCAGACTATAATCAATGACAGAGATAGCCGGTTCATGAGCCTATTTTGGCAATAACTATTCAAGTTATCCAGAACGGAACTCACCCCAAGCACAAGTTATCATTTGCAAACCGATGGTCAAACGGAGGTAGTGAACAAATGGATCGAGGGCTACTTGAGAAATTATGTAACGGGGCAACAAAAGGCATGGATCAAATGGTTACATATGGGAGAATATTGTTATAATACCACTCATCACATGTCTATTGGGATGAGTCCATTCAAGGCCCTGTATGGATACGAAGCCATGTCATTTGGGAAGCTACTTCTGCCAAACAGTAAGGTACCCAAGGTAAAGGATTTTTTGCAACAACATGAGGACATTATGAGTCCTTAAAGATAATTTACATCATGCCCAAAATCAACAAAAGATCTATGCCGATCAAAGGCGAGTGGAAAGAACTTTCGAGGTGGAAGATATGGTGTACCTTAGACTCCAACCCTACAAGCAAACCTCCATTAAGAGTAGTGGAGCGGAGAAACTCAAACCCCAATTTTATGGACCCTATAAAGTGTTAAGGAGGGTTGGTGAAGTTGCTTACGAGTTGAATCTACCTGGAAACAACAAGATTCATAATGTATTTCATGTCTCCCGGCTTAAGAAAGTGCTTGGCCAAAGAGTTATTCCATGTGAAGACCTACCCCCACTTGATGAGGAAGGACAATTAGTCCTCGAACCAGAGAAGATACTTGACACCAGGGAAAGAACATTAAGACATAGAACTATTACCATGTACCTTATAAAGTGGAAAGATCTACCTGAGGACGATGCCACATGGGAAGGAATGGAAATTCTCAAACATCCAAGATTGAACATTGCTTGAGGACAAGCAATCTTAAGAGGGGAGGCCTGTCATATCCCTCGATGACCCTATTCCAATTAAAGATTGGAATAGTCACCCTGCCATGCTAATCAAGAAGACCAAATCAATGATGAGATCGATTGCAACACTTTGTATTTAAACATAAGAAAAGGCATCAATATATATACTAAAATGGCCAGCTCCGATGAGGTTTCTAAGTGCCGATGAGAGACACAGTCATATACCCATAGAAGCAATAAATAAGATACTTAAATGTCAATCACTCAGCAGTCCATGAAGAGCAAAACAGCGAATCCATAAAGACCATTATTTTATGCATAAGATTTGAATTGGATCGATTGTCAATGATCATGTGAATAAAAAATAATAATAAGCGATTAGTGAGGATAATAAGAAGCGTCGGTGGTAACGAATGGATTAATGTTGACTAAAAGATGCATTATGAAGAAGCATCTCTTGATGAAAGGACACCTAATCAAACATATAAGGTGATCAGGGGTAGCAAGGAAGGCATCGATCATAACACAACCATCCCTCTCTGCAGATCGAACATCAATTGATGTACAAAACATAAAGTACATCAGCAGATCAAAGCATAGCGTAACATTATGTCTGCAGACCGAAACATATCACAAGCATCTTATCTCTTAATCATTTAGCAGCAGTGAATGGGCATTGATGTATATTACATAAATAGAAGTATTTGAGCAGATCGTTTCTACAAACATTGCCCAGCCGTCATTTGTTTGAGTCTGCAGATATAAAGGTATGCACTATGCCTCAATTCTGTGTTTGGTTTACATATTTGAATAATGATATCACTTAGAATTACATACTCAATGCTTGATAAATAATATGAATGTTGCCAAACCTATATCTGATTTATATGACTAAGATATGCTCAGATTTCCTTATTCGATGCATAAGCAAATAGTATATGATGATTACATGGCTGTTAATAAGAAGTATAATACTAGAACAAATCTAATTGTGGTATGAACAAATGAATCATGATTAGAAATGAAAACAAGTCATTAGTTAATTGTCTTATGATTGAAATTAAATATAAATGATATAAAGCTATATGACAATGATGTATGAATTGAATTAGCAATGAAGCCTAGTATAAGGCTATGAATAAATGATGAAATGAGGTTCCATGAAGGAACAAGGATAGAGATATAAAGATCTCAAAATGACGAATAATGAATTGTGGCTCACGAACTTGTGATGTAATCAAAAGGATGTTCAAGCCTCATCCTTAATCACTTCTATTAACCTATGTGTATGGGGTTAAGTTAAGGGCAAAAATTGGACCTAGGTGACCCTCAAGTGGATGAACAACATCGCATGTTGTGTGAAGTCCCTTGAGCTAAGAAGCGAGGCACACCGTGTGTAGTCTGAAGCTCTTGGGCCTAAGGTAATATGAGCTCATAATTAATGTGCCCTACAGATGGCGACTCTCAAGTAAGTGAGGAATGCCGCATGTAGCATGAAGCTTCTTGAGCCAAATGGTGAGGAACACCGCATGTAGTATGAAACCTTTGGGCCTCTGTATGGGATGGATATATCAAGCGCCTTAACAAACCATGCTCATACGGGAAATAGGGTTGATTAATGATAGGGCTACTCAAGAACTTCCTTGAGATGAATCATGAGAACGATGAGAGAAAGAATATGGATATGAAATGTATGAACTTGATATGAATCATGACTGTAAGTATAAATATGAAATGTATGTGATTATGATTATAAGGTTACAAGCCTTAAGTACAAATGTGGAAAATATATGAGTTTGATACTTAATCATTAATCCTAGTTATGAAATGAAAAGAAGAATTGAATACTAATGTTCTCTTTTACTAAGTTGAATTGTGCAAGGTTGTGAAAAATTTGACTTACTAGAAGGGGACATTACATACATCCACCAACAGAGAGTCCAATATTATTATCCAATAAATCAAACCGATTACAACCAGCAATCCTTGCAACTCAATACCGCTGCAAATGCTACAATACAATATCAACGGATACCCTAACCCTTAGCCATTTTTATCAAGACTTATGTCGGTTACAAAATAGGGTTTTTTATGTCAGCCAATACAAAAAATAACTCCCAATGCCTTTATAAAATAATAAAATTCGTTTGAGGTTTCGAGGGCACTGCCCCTCGACCCCGCCCTGTATCGCAACAGGGGCGCTGCCCCTTGACCCTGTCTTGGGGGCGCTTTCCCCAAACCCCTGCAAGGGGCGCTGCCCCTTGACCCCGTTAAATAATTTGGGGGGAAACTGCGCCGATAAAAGTGGGGTAAATTTATCCTCCGAGTCTAATTAGGCTCCATATAACAACATTCATAGACCAATTGATAGAATCACTTTTTGTGAGGTCAATCAAAGTAAAAGACATGGTAGAGATATGTCCCACAAATCTCGAATAGAAACCTGCTATGCCTAAGAAACCATGAAGTTTCTTAAGTGACCTAGGCATGGACCAATAGCATATCACCTTTATTCTGATGGGTTAGTGCACACCCCTTTGGCAAGAATAATATGACCTAGGAATTCTAAAAATGGCTTAGAAAATTTGTACTAGGAGGTTTTGGCAAGCAATTTCTCTTTAGCTAAAATATTGAGCACAAAGCTTGAATGCTTTAGGTGGGATGTTACAGATTTACTACAAACAAGGATTACATGAAAAAATACAAGAACAAATTTACTTTGTTCATCGATGCTTGAAATATGGCAGGGGCTAAACAGAGCCCAAAAAGCATAACCCAAAATTGACAGTGACCTTGATGAGTTATGAATATTATCTTCTCCTATGCCTATAGTCGGAGTGGTATTTGATAGTATCCTGATTAGAGGTCAACTGTTGAAAACTACTTTGCCCTGTGTAACTCATCAAGAAGATCATCAATCCTGGGCATGGGGAATTTATTTTTTAACAATAACTTTATTAAGTGTTCCATAATCAATGCAAAGACAGTATGACCCATATGTCTTCCTAGCTAGGACCACCAATACCACATAAAGGCTCTTACTAGGACCAACGATCCCATCAACCAATAGCTCTTGTATAAGTCTTTTAGTCTCTGACCTCTAAGAGTGTGTGTATCAAAAAGGGCATACCATTGTTGGGCCTATGGGAGGATCAAGTTCAATCATAGGAGCTAGCCCCTGTTTGGTCATAAACACTTTGGTAGATCTTGGAACACTACCTTGTACATGCAAAGTACTTCTGAATATTTTGGAGCTTGCCTGTGTGGATCAGAATGATCAAATCCATAAAGTACAAGTGAGTCATAAATATGAAATGTCCTTTAATTTTAGAGAATGTAGTAGTGCAAAGTGTTTTTGTCCACAGAGGTTGATGATGATTCTTTTTCATCCAGAGTGATTGACAAAGAACCTTTAACTTTGGAGATTTTGGCTTTGTGTTTCCTTCCTCCTTAGCTTGGAAAAAAGAACATGAAAGTGATAAAATGTTGAAAACCTGCTAAGTGTGGCTAGGAACAAGCAACATAGAATGAGCTCCTAGGTTCTAATTAGTAATTCCAACGATCTAATTTGTGATGGGAACTAGAGGAAAAATTCTTGCGTAGACAAAGTTATGGAGCTACTCCAATGGAGATAAACATATTTGCAGTGATAAGCTTGTAATGTGGAAGTGTTCTTATAGTGCCATGGCAAGGTGAAGCAAATATATGACAAAGTATGATGAATGTTGTCCTTCATTCATCATTGGTAAATGATACATATTTACAAAGACTACTGCACAGAAAGATGGTTCTCATGTCCAGGAAAGGAATGCATCCACCTGATTTGCCACGGAGACTAAAGTACAACTATATCAAGTCAACCAATCTGTGAAAGGAAACAAAGGTGCAGAACAACGCTTCCAACACTAATCTAGGTGGGGGAGATAGTGCAAATTCATACAAATCCTTAAACTGTTACAATGAAATAAACGCATTCAAATACTCACATAAAAGAATAATACCATAATGCACATATTTACGTGGGGAAAACCTTTCCAGGTAAAAAACCCCACACACCAAAAGCACAATACTTTGTATTATCAGTAACAAACAATTACAATACAATATCAGCACTAAGCTTCTCCAGGTGTTCACCAATCTTCAACAAAAATCTGGGATAATTTTGGCAGCATAATGGTGTCTCAAAATTCTCAACTCCTCTCTGCTCAAAACACTAAGGCATTGAATATATATTAATTAACAGCAGCATTCGGATGGCGTCATAACATGCAATCTTCAAACAAAACTTAAGTGTAAAACGTAGTTAAAAACTATGCATAGTAATGCAGACTGGACTGTTTATTTAATGCAATAGCAATGAACGCAGCCACTAGCGCAGACTCTAACTTCCACCACTAACTGCGTACATGCAAACACATTGCATGTTAAAGCCTCCATCATGCGCTCATTAACTCAGCCTTGGATCTCACGGTGACTGCAGGTTGAGACACTCTATTTCTTAACAGTCTGACTAGTAGGATAACTAGTTCATAGGATGTACAGTGTGTTGTATTTATATAGTTGGCTATCAACTAAACCTTCCACAATATGATAACAAGATTCATGCATGTATGGTGCATTTCCATGTGGCCAGGAGTGTGCTAGGTATCAAATCTGTATGGTGCCAATTAGATGGCATGATCATATGGTGCAGGCGTAACCATGTATCTAATATGTATGGAGTTGAACTGATCATATTTGTGTAGATGTATGTGCGCCCACATGCAAGGTCACACAATGCAAAGAGGTGTGATGAAGGAGTTGGCAAAGCTATAGTAGGAGGTAGCACACGGACTCCTAAGATGGCATGTAGCCAAGAGATTGCATGATGTAATTGAGAAGTGTACATGTATAGCTAACTTGTACTAAGGAATAGAGTTGTTAGAGTTGATGTCTGCACAAATGTATGTGAAGATGTATTGCTAGAAGACTCATTTATGCACAATGCATCTTGGCATTGTGCCAGTGCACAAGGGAAGTCACAACATGAAACAGTGTATGTTGAGATAATGTGCAAGAGTATGTGATGTGTGAAATTACACTTGATCATTTGTCCTTTCTTGTCAAGCAATGGTCTCCATTACATTCTAGTGCATGATGAAGAAGCTTATTAGAAATCTAATGATGACCTAAAGTGGATGGTTGTGAAGAACCATTGCGTGGTCCTATTCAGATCATCCACCCATTCTTGTAGAGTTGAGGTCCACATTGCATTGAAACATGATCGGAAGTGACAATGTAGGATTGGGATGAGGTGTGTGTAGTGCACAACTTGATGATGTGTATCGGTTGATAACTCACAGATGTGAAATACCAAAGAGCTTTTACTTCTACTTAATAATTAGTGAAGATTTGAAGTAGTTGTACTCCTACCAAAAAACTAGTGAAGGTCCAGAGTAATTTGGCATGATTATTGTTTGAATAATAGTCCTGATTATGCATGCTTACATTAGCTGAGGATTGAAGGTGTCAAGAGTCCAACCTTATCATTGCAGAATAACATACAGACGATTACCCAAACTAGTAGAAGGGATTGAATTTCTGGTTCACACTTGACGTCACCTTGGTCAGGGGTATGTTATTTTCATGGAAAATTTTGGGCTCTGAAGGACACAACTTCAACTACGCAAAAAAATTTGGGATTAAAATTTAAATACATGACCCTTACTCCATGGGTTGGAATATTTATAATATGGGTTTGACACTTGGGAAGTTGGAGTTGTAACAACTGAATGACTAGGTATTTGACAAAAAACTGATGTTCTCCCCTTCTTAAAATTTTCTATCAAAGTATTTCCCTCCTTCCCAAAGCTTAAAATCGTTTTTCTTATAGTATCTTTATGGCTTTGTGATTTGCTAACCATAGAAATAGCATCTTCAAGATTTCTATTGTTAAATATCCTCGCCTCAGTTCAGATTTCTAACCGCAAGTTGGAGATGTAGATATCAAGCACTATATGCTCTAGAAGTTCGGCCGTCAACTACAACATTTGGAAGCCTTCTTTATATTCCTCTACAATCATGTTTCTGTAAAAAAAATGTATGAGCTGGGTACAAAATGGCCTTGTGTCAGTTTCAGTCTGCCCTTTGAGTCAAAGCCTCAGGAAATTAGGTAAACCTACCCCTAGGATTTCAGTAAGGCCATCTACCTCCCCATGTGTGAGCAGCCACATCAAGATGTTGCAGAGCCACATTTAGTTTCTCCTCAAGGTAATAAGTTGCACCTTGAATGCTAAATAGATCTTACTCAACCATGTGTGAACCTCCACTTCATTCCCAAAGTCATATTGCAAGTTCTTTATCTACAAGTTAAAAGAGGGTTTTCGTTGGCTTCCTTCTGCCTCCTCCTCCATCTCTCTCTCTAAGAAGTCAGAGTCATCCCAAGGGTTAACATCATCTTCTAACTCTGAATTCACTGACTTTTTTCCAAAGGATAACAAATCCTGATAGTAGTTGTGAATTCTGCAAGCAATCCCCCTAGCTCTTGTTTTGTCACAAATTTTGAGGTATTTCTTCAACAAATCTCCCTTGGCATTTTTTCAAAAGGTAGCTACAAGAATTAATTAAAGCTGTAATACCACTTGTTGTGTTCCTAAATAAATCGTCAGAAAAACAATTGCAAAAGGTATTAAATGACAGAATAAAAAATAATGCTCACACGTGATGGAATTCACCTGTGAATCTGACTATAACTCAAGAGTACTAACACAATGGTGGCTCCTTATATTTGCATTAACAAAATAAGATTGAAAAGATATGTCATTGGAGTTTTACCTCACTATTTACTCAATGGGGAAAAAAATACTAATTCACCCATGACTAACCCTTAACACATGACCTAACTCTTCATTAATTGTGGATAGACAAAACATTACTTAAATAATCAAACTGAGGCTAGGAAATACAACCAGGGGCCAAAAACGTATGTTATCTATGTTGCGCTAAGGTACATGGCATACTGTGAAAAAAAAAATCTAGTAATTTAGTGTGTCACCAACCAATTCAAGTGTAAATTACTTCTCTTCAAAAACAAAATTTTCTGCTCTTAATAGTCTTCTCCAGCTAAACAATGGAAACCAATCAAAAATTCATTATTTCACTTAGTTGGCATATTATGTAGAATGGCATTCCTCTGTTAACAGTGACCTTATGTCATGACCCATTTTGTTATCTCATGTTATGATTTTTACAGTTCCATTTCAATATTTTTTATCATACACAAGCTTTCTGTCCAAGGATTTATAGCAATTATAGTGGGTTTCAATTAGGATCCTAATAATTTTGCAGTTGGTACCTTACCCAGGAACTCGGGTGCCAAGAAACTACACATTTTTTAATTTTAAGGTCATTAATACCGGGTACACTACTACCTTCCATATTCCTCACATTTATTGGCAGGCCCAACCATATGTACTAATAAGATATATTTTAATGACACATTGATACCCCCCTTTGTATTTGAGGATGTAGAATCTTAATCCTTTCCAAAAGAGAGATCCACAGTCTTGCAATGTTAATCTTCCTCAATAATCTGTCCTACACAGAAGGTGGCATTTACCCAATTTCATTGATGGTAAAATGGATTATATTGTTGGTTTTGACAGTTAGTCAATATTTTTGGTTGAGCCATTGGTCTTTTTTAGGCTTTTGTTAGTTTGGAGCTGTTATGGCCCTTTTTTTGTTATCATGCTTTGTGATTCCATTCATGTATAACTACTTCTGTTTTTGGGTTGGGCTCCAATAGATCCCTTACTATTTAATAAAAAAAAATTTATATCCAATCCCACATGAATGATTTCAATGTACTATATCATTATAATATGTAAATGGCAGTAATAGATAAGCAAGTAGTTATAAAAAGATCACACCAGTTGAAAGCCCCATAGGTTTTTTGTCAATTCAATTTTGATGGTGCCTCTAGAGGTAATCCTAGATCAACTGGGGAGGAAGTAGTTGTTCGTCATTCAAATGTTATTTTCTTGAAAGGTGGTTCCTATTTTCTAGGAACTAAAACTAATAATGAAGCAGAATGAGCGGCGGTAATTGAAGATCTCCCTCTGGCCTCAGACTTTGGCTGCAAAAACCTTATAGTTGAAGGTGATTCCTCAATAGTTATTCTTGGGTTTGAGCAAAATGGAGTCTCCAAGTTGGAAAAATAAAAGTTTGTTGGATAAGGCCTTGGCCATCTGCAACATAGAAGCAAAACCTAGGCACCAAAGGCTCCCACCCGCCAACTTTCTTGTGCCAGTCAAAACCAGAATGCCTGGGTTTATCAATAAAGTTATAAACCGGTCAATGACAGACAAAACTAGGTCAAATCAGGTCAAACTAGGTAAAACCAGCAAAAAACCGAAAAGATGTGAAAAACATGAGTTAAAACGTGTTTTATTGAAAAACTACTGGGTTTTTCAAAATGGCACTGAGTTTTTCTTTATAAACCCCTCAAAATTCTTCTTTTTGTCATTTTTTCACATTCAGGCAGCAGTTAAACAATTTTTCAGACTTTCACGAGCAAACATAAACACCAATCCAAACATTTTGTGATTATCAAACTAGGGCAAGGCAGCACGCATTCAGCTTTGCCCCTTCAAACCCTCATTTCATGTATTTTTTAGTTGCAGCATGACAGAGGTAGGGTTTTTCAACATATCATTTTCTGAATTTACTAAATCCTAATCATTATTTAGAACGGATTGCAGCCGATCAGGAGAAGCCTTCATTTAGTGAAGAGGATTTGGATATCATTAATGAGGTTATGGATGATCGTGAACGCGCTCATGTGCAGCAAATGGTTGTAAACAAGGGCATCAACTTCCATTGCACATCTCTAGTCATGGCTGCCTTAGAGACTATTTGTATTCTCCAATTTTTTGTATATGACAATATGTATTCTGAAACTGAAAAATTGATACTTAAGGAGAATTCGAGGGTAACTGGTAACATTGGATCTTTATTTATGTTTTATAATTTTAGTCTGGACTTTGTTTCTCTTTCTAAGTACTCTATTTGGCATGAAATAACAATTGCAGTTTTTTTCCGTGTTTTTGTGAATACTTTAGTGTTTTTTTATTTTCTGTGTTTTTCCCATTTTAAACCTATGTCATTGAATTCCGTTTACACTTTCAGTTTATTGTGCCATTGCTGTGTAAGTATAATGCTACTATGGTCTGCAAGTCTATTCACTATTTTGGTGAATGCAATAAGGTTGCTGATCTTGTAGCCAATGTTGGAATCGATCAAACCCTGCTCTCGGCTCTGGTTAGTGAGAGACAGGAGACTTGGGATGGTTTAGAATCTGGATAATCATTTGAATCTCAACTCACTGCCCTAAGTTTGACTTCGGGCTTTATTAGCTGGCTTTTCACTCTGTTTTTGAGGGCCTACATAGTCCTTATATTTTACTAAAATATTGAAATAAATGTATTTCTAATAAATAATATGTTGTAAGCCATATTTATGGTTGCTTCAGCCACCATTGTTCATCATTTATTATTGTCGTCGGCAAGGCCAAGTTATTTTTGACATGTAAGGGATGCATCGTCTATATCCTTACATGTGCAAGCTTCTTGACAAGTCAAATCTCAAGGCATGGCAAGGGCTATCCTTCTATGCATGTCCTTTTCATTTACTTGGCTGGCCATATTTATAGTTACTAACTTTCTACAGCAACCTTTGTTCATCATTTATTTTTGTTGTCAGAGAGGCCAAGTTACTTTGGCATGTAAGGGATGCATCCTCTATATCCTTACATGTGGAATCTTAAATCATGGCAAGGGATATCCTTCTATGCAAGTCCTTTTCATTTGCTTGGCCGGTACTTCTCTCTATAATCGCTTCTGTATGTTAATCTGTTGGGTGCAAGTTCTATGATTGTAAGGTCAACAATTGCCTACTTTACTTTACAATCTTCACCTTACGCTTTTGAACTCATTTTGATGTACATTCTCGTATACATGCACAGGACTCATTTGCCTCATTTCTCAGTCTAAACCTGTCACTTCTATGATTTGCAAGCATTTTTAGGCTATCCCAGTTGCATAAACCTACCTCAGAAATCTAAACTCTTGACTCTTAAAAGACACTTTTGCATCTTAATGCTAGTCTCCGACTTCAAAATTCAAAATTCAAAATTCTGAGTTCACAAATGGTTAAAACCCTAAACCTAATGATGTCCTACGTTTTCTAATGGATCTTTGGCCCTGTGCATCATATAAATCTACTCTCACTCTCATTTTGAAGAGGCTTCTAGCTCTTATGATCTCTCTCTCTATTTGCAGGCATTATGTTCTACTCTTGGAATCCATTGCTGCAACTTTGTTTCAAAATTCATCTTGGCCATCTCCCAGATGCTCTGTTGCTGAAAATACTCCCGATAACCATCATTTCCTTTGTCTCACCCTTCCCATCACTCTCCTCATCACTATTTGCCCATTGCTCTCCTTCCATTGTCCAAAAAATGTCTTTCATTGTCTCCCAAAGCCCTAGTCGTTGAGATCCACGTCTCCTCATTCGTTTCTGCAAATCAATCCTTAGATCTCCCATTTTCCTCCCTCCAAGTATTCCAGTGATAATCATCATCTCTCTTGTCCTCTCCACTACATTTGCACACACCACCTAGGATTCTAGATTTCCCCTGGGTTTTAACCATTACACATCTTGCACTCACCAGTTACACCTTCACCTAGGAAGCACACACTCAGATTTTCCGTGCTTGTTAAATTTTCAGACCATGGTAAGCAAATTCTGCACTCAGAAAATTAACCTTAACTGCATAGTAGATTAAAACGAAAAACTCCAATCAGAACAGCAGATCTGAGTATGCTAATCTACAAACATATATTGCTGAAAATATGAAGTTGAACAGAAAATACTCACTAGTCTGAACCCTCAATACTGCATCTATCTTCTATTAAAACTAAAAAGAATTACACTGCACTGGCTCAACACTCAAAGATGCTCTCTCTATCTATATGCTGAGGTGGATGAACCTCAACCAATACAGATGTAAGAATTTACCAATGCAGGCAAAAGGATTGACGATAAAAGCAGAGCAACAATCAATAAAAATAATCACACACCTACAAAGAGAAATCCTAAAATCCTAGGAGCAAACTATCTATGTTACATCCACCGAATTCCCATGAAAATGGTAAGCCTAAGAATACCCTCAGAATGCTAAGGACCCTATTTAGAACAATAGCATGGAGATGGGGACAGGGAAACAAGGACAAGTGATAAATAGTAGAGACTCATCCTAGTGGAACACGGAATTCCCAATTTCTGTCTGCTCAGAAAATCACACATGGGAATTTACAACCTTGATTTCAATAAACGAGTTCCTTAAATAAACCTTCCATAGATAGGAGTATCTCTACTCTTACAGTAATTTTGTTCCTTGCCCACTTTTCCTCCATTTAATCTTACAAGCAATAACAGATTCTAAACTTATCGCTAACTAGATAAATTTAGAGATAACTAATATGAAAAGGAGGCATAAAAATCATGTTCATGACAGTTCAGGAGTAACGAGTCTGTTAGTGAATGTTCAACAACAAGCAATCCCGCCATTTTCTGAATTCTGTGGACAGCCGTATCATAATAAACACCATTTTGAATAATTCTGGGCAAAGACCTAATTTTTCAAAACAAAATTCGGAGGTATTCTTCAAGTTTTGACTTGACTCCTTAAAGTTAGGTACAGCAATGAATAATCTGATTTTGTGGGTTGAATATAGAGAAACCATTGATGCCATATGATTGTGATTGAAGTTCTGAAACGCAAAAGTCTTCACCAAAAAAGAAAGAAAAAAACATTGTAAATAGAACTAGTTTCTACATCAGCAAGCAGCCAAAAGAAGGCAAGGGGAAGGATGAGAGTTGAACAAATTACATCTTGGTAACCATCTTGTTTCTAGCATTAGCTGAGAGACTCCAGTTGCTGTGTTCCATGACAGACTTATTGTATTGTTGTGTGTAAGAAAGAAAGAATGAAAAGCTTTTAACGTCCGCCAAGCTAAAAATAGCCTATGTGTAAGTAATTTGCAGGGCCTTTTGTCAGCGAAAGTAGTTGTGAAGGATTTGGAAAAGCTGAATTGCAGTAATAGGGAAGAGGACCCAAGCTATTGTAGTATTTGTGGATTTAATGTCCAATATTCTTAAAAGTTTAGTACTAGTAGTTTTGTGATTTTAAGGTTTTTAGTGTTGACTATAAATACCTATAATTGAATGAAATGTGTCCTTTAGATCTAAAAAGAATGAATTGTGTGGTGCCACATCAATGCACCAACAAAACATGACTTAATGCACAATTATTGGTCCATTCTTTTTTTTGGGAATTATTGGACACCTCAACAAAAAGCATGTTGATGTGGCATCATATTTGATGATGTGGACATGTGACCTCAGTTATAAGTAGGGGCCTTGTCAAGTAAGCCGCTGTAAAATTTTTGGAAGGGTCCTAAATTGCCACATATGATTTTGAGAGGTGTGAAGTTAGGGTGCTCAACTACTCGTTCCTCTCCCCTAGAAGAAGACAAACAGAGATGTGTCCCATGAATAGATGGGTACAAATATGGAAATTCTCTAAATTCATAATATTACAAATATTTAAAACTCACTACCTTTCTTAATAATACAAATATTAATATTTATATATTATTATATAATTAATTTTTTTAATTATATGATCTTCTAATTCATAAATATTCTATAATATTACGTTCAAATAAACTACTAACTAATATTAAATGTTTTAATAAAAATACTAATTTATATATACTTGATAAGGGGTTGGTGAGGATGAGTTTTTATTAATTGAAGGGATGGTGGTAATCTGACAAATAGTGTAGGGATCATCATTTTTTAGTAGCCACATTTATTCCAAATATTGGATGAGCGCAGAGGGTTCATTTATTAGGTTGGATGGGGTTTTCAAGATTGATATGGTGGCATTTATTCCAAAAGATTGATGGCGTCTTCACCCAAGGATAGATTAAGGAAGGTAAGAAAGATTGAATATTCAGAGGGGGAAGACCCCATGCCTTTGAAGAAGGGAAAGCAATAGAAGCATAGGGTGTCTAGTGAGAAGATAATAGTGGATTTCAGGCATTTATGGGAAACCCTAAATTGTGGTATTGGGTGGTTCACAATTAGGAATTGGTGAACGACATTAACAATGCTTCTAGTATTAGTATTTGGTCTATCATGGCTAACCTCCTATTGGATCCTAGTCATACACGGGGATGCAGAAACATTTTTATGTGGCCCAGACATTGAGCTATGTTTCTGTGCTTTCAAATGTTGTGGGTTCCTTTCTTCTTCATGACAACATTGAAGATGTTATGCACCAGTCGAAAGTCTACTTCAATTTGTCTGTTGGATTACCTTCATTTTATGGAGAAGAGACAAATGTGTTTGTAGTGGGTGGTTGAGGAAATTACTAAAGGAGTGAAGATTAACCTTTTGATTGATGACATTTTGACCTTCTCGAATTGTTGTGACAAAGATGATTCGGATGATGTTGTTGAAGTCTCCCCTATTAGTATTGTTGTGTCTTGTGATAAATGTAAAAATAATGTGAAGGATGGGGTGTTGAGGCCTGTGTAATTTGCCTCGACCTTGATGGATGTTGAGTCTCCTTTTTGTGTCTATTTTTTGGGTGGAAGGTAGTTTAAAACTATGGGGGTTTTGGGGTTTCGAGTGTCATGTCCTAGTTAATATGCCTTGTTAAAAATATTTTTTATGTAATTATGTTGATGATGTAAATTAGCAAACAATCAAGTGAAGTATAATTATGTTTATGTTTGAACATCACTTTGGACTTATTAAATAGTTATGATTACAAGTAATACATTAGTAAGCATTTTGAGAATTTTACAAATATTTGATAATATGTTTATTGTTTTTTTAAAAAGTGTTATATAATTGTTAGATCCAAATCATGATTTTGATATAGACTAACTACTTGTCTCTAGTGTACATGAGTGGGACAATAAAAAATGATGCTCTAAAAAACTTGGAGAGGGAGAGTATCATACGGCATCTAGAAGATTTTAAGGTGACATGAAATGAAAGAGTCTAAACACACACACACTTAGAAATCATTCAGTTCAAGTTGCATATATGTGTGTGTATGGTTATTGAAAGAAATATTTTTATTTACAAGTGTTTTCATTTTTAAAATTATATATTGATAAGTAATAAATTAGAAATCAAATAATGTTAAATTGCTTCAATTTAATTTATTTTTGCTTATTGGAAATAAATAAATGAAATTAGTTAAGTTGTTGTTAGTTAAGGGAATTAGTTTTCTAACATATTGGGCATGTTTGTCATTTGAGATAGCTCCTAAGCATTATGTAGAGACATGGCAAGAGTCATTATCTCTTTAACTCCCACTACTCCTCGTGGGATAAAAGGAAGCTTTTCCTTTAGTTTTAAATAGGCACAAACTCAAAAGGTGGTTGATAGTTGGAGGAAGTGGAGTAGAAAAATTAGGGTAAGTGTAAGAAGATGGGGGGCCAAAAAGGGGTCTTAAGTGGCCACTTTTTTTCTGAAATCAGGAAATGTTGGCCTTGGATGAGAAATTGAGCATAGTTACATTCAAAATTTTAAGATGCAACAAAAACAATGTTCGTAGTGCTCTAAGTCTACTTTCTAAACTACTAATTTTTTTTTAAAACGGTATAGATTAAGGGGTTCAAAAGAGGGAGCCACATAAATTGGTGTTGTTTCTGTCAAAAAAAACATAACATAGCATGTTTTGTGGCTCCCTCAAAAGGTTAACTTTTTTTGGTATTTTTAAAATCGCTTCAGTGAGAAATTAACTAACAACATGTAGTTTATGCCCGATATTTCTGATAATTTTTTAATAAATATTTAATTTTTTTACTAATTTTCAAATTGGACACATCCTGAAAAACAATATTTTGGTTGTGTTGCCCCTAAAAATTTTGAAAACTAATTGAAAATCATTTTTTTTTAATATGTATAGAATGGAGTTTAGTTTCTAAAAATGTAATTTTTTTGAAATTTCAATGAACAATTAATTTACAATGAAAAAAAAAACAAACACTGGTTTTTGCCCAAAAACGGACACACAAACAAAAGAAATTAAAGATGAAAGGCTTAACATTGTCAAAATGTGAAAAAAATTACATCATTAAATAGCTAAGAGAAAGCCTAACATTACCCAGGTGTTCGATTTGTTCGACCTTGAAATACATGCAAATCTGAGGGTTAGCACGAACGAAATTATGTGAAATCCTATAAAATATGCAAAAACACATCTCTGGACGTTGGGAAGGCACTCCAAGCCTTTGGGTTGGAATGATCCAAAGAAAATCCCAAGCCTAAGGCTTGGGATTCCCAAGGCAAAATATAACGCGCTCGCGTTATGTTTTCTTTTGCATTTTTTTCCTTTTCGCAAAAGTTTGCCTGTTGTTTGTCATGTTTGACATAACACGAGAATGTTATAACGTGAGCGCGTTATAACGCGCTTGCGTTATGTCTCCCTTGGAATGTTTTATGTTCAAGGTTATTAAGCATGTTGTATGTATGCTTGTATGTATGTATGTATGTATGTATGCCTATATGTATGTATGTATGTATTGATGTATGTATGTATGCATATATGTATTTATGTATACTTATATGTATATATGTATGCTTGTATGCATATAGGTATGTATGCTTGTATGTATGTATGCATGCTTGTATGTATGTATGTATGTATGTATGGGTTTAGGGTATATAAGGACTTGAGCCCGTAGAGTTTTTAGGGTTGAGGGTTGAGGTTTTTGGGTTTAGGGTTTAAGGTATAGGGTTGAGGGTTGAGGGATTAGGGATTAAGTAATAGGTTGAGGGTAGAGGGTTGAGGGTTGAGGTTTAAGGGTTGAGGGTTGAGGCTTTAGGGATGAGGGTTAAGGGATTAGGGTTTAAGGTATAGTGTCGAGGGTAGAGGAGGGTAGAGATGGGGGTGAGGTGGATAGGGGAGGAGAGGGGTGGATAAGGGTTGAGGATTTAAGGGTTTAGGGTTTAAGAGTCAAGGGTTTAGGGTTTAAGGGCTGAGGGTTTAAGGTTAAGAGGGATTAGGGTTTATGGTTGAGGGATTAAGGTTTAAGGTTGAGGGTTGAGGGTTAAGAGTTTAAGGATAGGGTTTAGAGTTTCGGGATAAGGGATTAGGGTTTAGGACCTTGAGGGATTAGGGTTTAGGGTTGAGGCTTTAGGTCCATAGCGTTTAGGGTTGAGGGATTAGGGTTAAGGGTCGAGGGATTAGGGTTAAGGTAGAGTGTTAAGGGTAGAGGGATTAGGGATAGGGTTTAGGGTTTAAGGATAAGGGATTAGGGTTCAAGGTTTAGTGTCGAGGGTTGAGGGTTTAGGAATAGGGATAGCATTCAGGGTTTAAGGTTGAGGGATTAGGGTTTAGGGTTTAGGGATAAGGAACTAGGGTTGATGGTTGAGGGATTAAGGTTTAGGGTTGAGGGATTAAGGTTTAAGGTTGAGGGTGTTGCAAGTATGAGGTTAACCAGTGTTGTCATTGATGTCAACATACTCATATTGCATTGGTAAGAAGGTTTGGATGAGCTGTGTGTTGAGGATATTAAGAAAAATAGTCTCAATCAGGAACAATGAAGAACAGTGATAAGAAGGCAAATGTACTCAATAGGTTGAGAATCAGAGGATGCAGATCAAAGGGTTTGTAGATATGAGTCTTGAGATGATCCAGTTAAGATTTCAGAGGTCTGCATGAAGATATGAAAAAGTTGTGATCGGTCAAGTAGAACCGGTTCCGGGAGCTGTTCCGGAGTGACAGAGTGTTACAAAAAGGTCCGGTGAGATCCGGAGGAGCATTGTCAGACTCTACAGATTGGAAGGAGTATTTGGGATGTCCTTGTGATGTGTCATCTCAGTTTGTACAAAGTTTGGAGGTCCGGAAGCACCTTCTTCAGTATGACAGTGGCGACAGACTGTGTTCTTGAAGTTCCAGATGAAGAGGAAAAGAGATTCCAGTGAGTAGAGGAAGTGCGGATGTACCTGGTTAAACAGGCAAGCTTGTGAAGGTTCTTGGATCATGTTGAGGTTATGTTGTCGATCCGCATTGGTGGTAGAGCCCGAAATTGAAGATATTCTTCCGGATGAAGTTCTTGCTCAGACTAGCCGACCGGATGAGTTGTTCATCTTGTGAATGTTCTTGTGGTGGCCGATCAGATGTATTAATCATCTTGAAAATGTCCTTATGGTTGATTGCTGACTTAGATGATTATTCCTAAGTCGATGTCTTGTATAAATAAAGGTTTGTGAGTTCATTTCAAAGTGTGTTGAGCAGCGGATGAGAGTGGTATAGCGAAAGAGCGAAGGGCAGAGCAGAAGTATCTCAGGCTTAAATGGAACTGATCCAGACATGATAAAGATGTCAATCTCCAGTTTAATTTTGTGATTCTTATCACTTTGTAGACAGTGTGTCTCTTGTAGGCAGTGTGCCTCTTTGTGAGCAGTGTGCTCGGGCAGTGAGCCCTAAGTGGCATGTGTCATTCATTTTTCTTATTCTTCTAACAGAGAATAATTCTTGGGTTAATCACCCCGTGGTTTTTCCCTTAACCGGGTTTTCCACGTTAAAATCTTGGTGTCTAATGTGTTGATGATTATATGCTCTTGTGTTTGTGCATTATGCTTTCATGAATGATTAATTGATATGCTATTAACTAACAAAGAAGAATTAAGTGTTCAAAATAGAAGCAAGTTTTTGTGCAACTGATTCACCCCCCCTCTCAGTTGTGTGCCCTAGATCTAACAATTGGTATCAGAGCCAAGTTCCTCTGAAAGGAGCTTAACCGCTTGAGGAGATCCAGGATGTCGTCATACAAGAAGGATAGTCTGAAGTTCGATGGAACCAACTTCACTCTCTGGAAAGGTCGCATGAAATGTCACTTGGAGTGTATGGGAAAAGCATACTTGGCCATGGTCTCAAAACCATATGTACCTCCACAGGGTGGTCCGACAACTCTGAATGAAATCACAGATGCTGAAAACAATTTGTGGACCAAGGAAGCTCTTCTAAGCGCATTGAATGACTCAGATCTCTCAAATGTTATTGACCTACCAACTGCATATGAGATCTGGACTAAATTGGAACTTATGTATGAAGGAGATGAGTTTGTCAAGAGTGCAAGGTTGCAAAGTCTGAAAGGGAAATTCGAAAGATTGAAGATGAGAGATGATGAAAATATCACTACCTTTATGCCAAGAGTGAATGAGCTAGTGTGTGGAATCAGGAATGCTAGTGGAGTTTTGGATGAAAATGAAATTGTTTGCAAAATTCTCAGATCCCTTCCTGCTGCCTACAAAATCAAGGTTGCTGCCATTGATGAATTCAGAGCCCATACAACTATCACAAGAGAGCAACTCACTGGCAAACTGGCTGCATTTGAAATGACTGAGTTTGGAGATGATCCCCCCAAGACTGAATCTGCATTCAAAGCCAGTGCCTATGTGAAAGGCAAACAAAGATTTGATCCGGGAGAGAACTCTTCAAGGAAGTTGTCATGGTATGATCAAGCAAGGAAAGACATGGAAGAGGAAGAAGCAGAAACAGCTCAACTTGAAGCCCTCATTGCAAAGAGACTGCCAAGAGGGTCCGGTAAGTATGAAGGAAAACTACCTTTTAAGTGCTTCAACTGCAATAAGATTGGTCATTTTGCTTCAAGATGTCCAGAAATATCTACAAGGTCTAATACTACCAAACAAAGGTTTCAAAAGAACTGCTATTATGTTCATGACAATGAAGGAGTAATAGATGATGAATCAGAAATAGGAAGCAAATCCAGAAATGAATGGGTGTTTATTGCCATCAAGGAAGAAGAGTCAATACCCTCTAAATCTATCAATCATAAGGTTGTAGAAAGAGCTTTGGCTGCCCAAGTTGAAGAAAAGGATGATTGGGTTATTGACAGTGGATGTTCTCACCATATGACTGGTAACAAGAACAAGTTCTTAGATTTGGAAAGGTATGAAGGAGGAATGGTAAAGTTTGGTGACAATTCTGCTGGTAGAATCAGAGGTAGGGGAACTATTTCTTTTGATGGAAAGAGCAAAACAAGTAATGTACTATATGTTGAAGGATTGAAGCATAATCTTCTCAGTGTTGGTCAGTTAGTGGACAAAGGCTATGATCTCCAGTTCAAGAATGAAAAATGCAAAATCTTTACAAGCTCTGGAACTGAAATTGCATCCGGTACTCAAACAAAAGGTAATATCTTCCATCTAGTTGGTTCTAATAAAAGTTGTCTATTTGTTCAAGTTGATCAGAGTTGGTTATGGCATACAAGGATGTGCCATGTGAATTTTGATAACATCATCAAGATAATCAATACTCAGGCTGTAAGAGATCTTCTTAAATTGGTGAAACCTACAAATAGTTTATGCAAAGAATGTCAGCTAGGTAAACAGAGTAGACTCTCTTTAAAAAGCAAGGATCAGTCCACTACCGGATTGTTAAAATTAGT
This sequence comes from Cunninghamia lanceolata, assembly GCA_027924645.1. Lineage (NCBI taxonomy): Eukaryota > Viridiplantae > Streptophyta > Pinopsida > Cupressales > Cupressaceae > Cunninghamia > Cunninghamia lanceolata. The sequence goes on from BSBN01000246.1 coordinate 9,428,082, forward strand.
ACATACTGATCTCTATGGTCCGACAAGAATCAAGAGTATGCAAGGTGATAGATATTTCATGTTGCTAATTGATGACCATTCCCGGATGATGTGGGTTACCTTCCTAAAAGAGAAATTAGAAGCCCTTGAGAAGTTCAAAATCTTCAAAGCTATGGTAGAGAATCAAACCAGATTGAAACTGAAGTGTCTAAGGTCTGATAGAGGTGGTGAATTCACATCTGGTGAATTCATAGACTTTTGTGAGAAGCATGGCATAAAGAGACAATTGTCTACTCCTAGGACTCCACAGCAGAATGGAGTAGTTGAGAGAAAGAACCGGACCATCCAGGAAGCTTCCAGGACAATGATGATGGAAGCAAATGTTCCTCAGATGTTTTGGAGAGAAGTTGTCAACACTGCAGTCTACACTCTTAACCGAGTTCAAATCAGAAACAATACCGGTAAGACTCCTTATGAACTTTGGTTTGGTATAACTCCTACTGTGAGATATTTCAGAGTATTTGGTAGCAAGTGTTACATCAAAAGAGATGAAGATCTAGGAAAGTTTGATGTTAGAAGTGATGAAGGAATTTTCTTGGGTTACTCCACTCAAAGCAAAGCATACTGGTGTTACAATAAGAGACTGAAAAAGATGATAGAAAGTACAAATGTGAAGGTTGATGAAGGAATTGAGAAGCCCTCAAGGTTTTATGAATATGATGAAGATGATCAGGATGGTGCTCTGATTCAAGGAACTCAATCCCTTCCTAAAAGTCAGATTCAGACTGATCCGGTAAATCAGGAGGAAGAGGTTTGTCTAAATGAACCTGATCAAGAAACAGCAGTGCAAGAGACTCCCAAAGTTCCAAGGTATGTAACTTTAAATCACTCTAAAGATCAAATCATAGGTGACAAAAGCAAAGGGGTACAAACAAGGAGGAAAATTGCTCAAAATTCAGATGAATGTTGTTTGATTTCAAAGATTGAACCTAAGACAATAAATGAAGCATGAAATGATGAAAATTGGACAAAAGCAATGGAAGAAGAGTTGATGCAAATTGAGAAAAATCACATTTGGGATCTTGTTCCCAGACCTAGAAACAAGAATGTGATTGGAACCAAATGGGTCTTCCGGAACAAACTAAATGAGGTTGGTGAAGTTATCAGAAACAAAGCCAGATTGGTCTGCAAAGGCTACTCTCAAATAGAAGGAATTGATTTTGAAGAAACCTTTGCTCCGGTAGCAAGAATTGAAGCAGTCAGATTATTTCTTGCATATGCTGCCTTCAAAGACTTCAAGGTATATCAGATGGATGTCAAGTCTGCCTTCCTAAATGGTGATTTGGAAGAAGTATACATTGAACAACTGGATGGATTTCAATTGTCTAATAATGATGATATGGTCTGCAAGTTGAAGAAAGCATTGTATGGATTGAAGCAAGCCCCAAGAGCATGGTATGAAAGGTTGGATAAACATCTTGTGCATATTGGATTCAACAAAGGTACTGCTGACAGTAACTTATATTTCAAAATTGATCATGAAAACATTTTGATTGTTGAAGTGTTTGTGGATGATATCATTTTTGGAGGAAGAGATAGTATGTACAAAACTTTTGCAAATCAAATGAAAAGTGAGTTTGAAATGTCTATGCTTGGTGAAATGAATTTCTTCTTGGGTCTGCAAATTACTCAAACAAAGAAAGGGATCTTCATTTCTCAGACCAAATATGTGAAAGAATTGTTGAGGAAATTCGGTATGGAAGATTCAAAGCCAATGAACACTCCTATGGCAACCGGATGTAAGTTGAGCAAAGATGATGACTCTCCAAAGGTAGATCATACAAAGTATAGATCAATGATTGGTGGATTGTTGTATCTCACTCAGAATAGACCAGATATAATGTAGGTTGTTGGTCTTGTGGCAAGATTCCAGGCTGATCCTAGAGAATCTCATGTTATGGTAATCAAAAGAATTTTTAGGTACTTGAAAGGAACAGTTGAATATGGTCTATGGTACCTTAGAGATCCAGATTTCTCTCTTCATGCTTATACAGATGCAGATTGGGCAGGAGATGTGGATGACCGGAAGAGCACTAGTGGTGGAGCATTCTTTTTGGGAAAGAGATTGGTTTCCTGGCTAAGCAAGAAATAAGAGGCAATATCTCTATCTACAACTGAAGCAGAATATATTGCAGCAGCAAGTAGTTGCACTCAAATTTTATGGATGAAGTAGATGTTAAGAGACATGAAAGTAGAATATGAGAAGCCTATCACAATTTTCTGTGATAATTCAAGTGCAATAAACATTTCTAAGAATTCGGTGTTGCATTCTAAGACCAAGCACATATCTATCAAGTTTCACTTTCTGAGAGAACAAGTGAACAAGGATGAAGTCAAATTGGAGTATGTACCCTCCAAGGATCAGATTGCAGATATTTTTACTAAACCTCTCCCCAAGGACTCTTTTGAGTATCTCCGGGAGAAGTTAGGGGTCATGGCTCCTCCGGTGATGAACTAGGATGCACTGATGTGCATCAGTCTGGTGGATATCACAGTCATATCTTGTGATCTGGATTGATGATGGGGAGCAGCTACTAAGGGGGAGCAGCTGGTATGATTCTGATATGTTACAAGTGCAAGTATGAGCCCTTTGCCATTGATGTCAAAGGGGGAGAGAAGACATGTGAAAAACAAGTGGTTGATGATCAAAGGGGGAGCAGTAAAGGAAGAGAAGACATGTGAAGAGTTGTTGCTGATAGGGGGAGCTGTGACAGAAAAGAGAAGTTCTTGTCTTGATGGTTTTTCACATCATATGTTGCCATCAATGACAAAGGGGGAGATTGTTACAAGTATGAGGTTAACCAGTGTTGTCATTGATGTCAACATACTCATATTGCATTGGTAAGAAGGTTTGGATGAGCTGTGTGTTGAGGATATTAAGAAAAGTAGTCTCAATCAGGAACAGTGAAGAACAGTGATAAGAAGAAGGCAAATGTACTCAATAGGTTGAGAATCAGAGGATGCGGATTAAAGGGTTTGTAGATATGAGTCTTGAGATGATCCAGTTAAGATTTCAGAGGTCTGCATGAAGATATGAAAAAGTTGTGATCGGTCAAGTAGAACCAGTTCTGGGAGCTGTTCCGGAGTGACAGAGTGTTACAAAAAGGTCCGGTGAGATCCGGAGGAGCATTGTCAGACTCTGCGGATTGGAAGGAGTGTTTGGGATGTCCTTGTGATGTGTCATCTCAGTTTGTACAAAGTTTGGAGGTCTGGAAGCACCTTCTTCAGTATGACAATGGCGACATACTGTGTTCTTGAAGTTCTTGATGAAGAGGAGAAGAGATTCTAGTGAGTAGAGGAAGTGCGGATGTACCTGGTTAAACAAGCAAGCTTGTGAAGGTTCTTGGATCATGTTGAGGTTATGTTGTCAGTCTGCATTGGTGGTAGAGCCTAGAATTGAAGATATTCTTTCGGATGAAGTTCTTGCTCAGACTAGCCGACTGGATGAATTGTTCATCTTGCGAATGTTCTTGTGGTGGCCGACCGGATGTATTAATCATCTTGCGAATGTCCTTATGGTTGATTGTCGACTTAGATGATTGTTCCTAAGTTGATGTCTTGTATAAATAAAGGTTTGTGAGTTCATTTCAAAGTGTGTTAAGCAGCAGATGAGAGTGGTATAGCGAAAGAGCAAAGGGCAGAGCTCGGGCTTAAATGGAACTGATCCAAACATGGTAAAGATGTCAATCTCTAGTTCAAGTTTGTGATTCTTATCACTTTGTAGACAATGTGTCTCTTGTAGGCAATGTGCCTCTTTGTGAGCAGTGTGCTCGGGCAGTGAGCCCTAATTGGCATGTGCCATTCATTTTTCTTATTCTTCTAACAGAGAATAATCCTTGGGTTAATCACCCCATGGTTTTTCCCTTAACCGGATTTTCCACGTCAAAATCTTGGTGTCCAAGGTGTTGATGATTATCTGCTCTTGTGGTTGTGCATTATGCTTTCATGAATGATTAACTGATATGCTATCAACTAACAAAGAAGAATCAAGTGTTCAAAATAGAAGCAAGTTTTTGTGCAACTGATTCACCCCCCCTCTCAGTTGTGTGCCCTAGATCTAACAAAGGGTTGAGGGTATAGGGATAGGGTTTAGAGTTTAGGGATAACGGATTAGGGTTTAGGACCTTGAGGGATTAAGGTTTAGGGTTGAGGCTATAGGGATAGCATTTAGGGTTGTGGGATTAGGGTTGAGGGTTGAGGGATTAGGGTTAAGGTAGAGTGCTGAGGGTAGAGGGATTAGGGATAGGGTTTAGGGTTAAGGGATTAGGGATTAGGGATTAGGGTTTAAGGTATAGTGTTGAGGGTTGAGGGTTTAGGAATAGGGATAGCATTTAGGGTTTAGGGTTGAGGGATGTAAGGGTTTAGGGTTTAGGGATAAGGAATTAGGGTTGAGGGCTGAGGGATTAAGGTTTAGGGTTGAGGGATTAAGGTTTAAGGTTGAGGGTTCAGGGTTCAGGGTTCAGGGTTTAGAGTTTAGGGATAAGGGATTAGGGTTTAGGACCTTGAGGGATTAGGGTTTAGGGTCGAGGCTTTAGGGATAGTGTTTAGGGTTGAGGGATTAGGGTTGATGGTCGATGGATTAGGGTTAAGGTAGAGTTTGATATCTCTGAGGCATTTTCCCATGGTGAAAGGTTTTCTTCTACCCCAAAAATTGTCAAAAGGAGGTGGTGTAAAGTTGCAAATGAGTGTAACTTTCGTTTTGCTCCTAATGCGACCAAACTGACAGTTCCAACGCATCTAGATGGGTACATTTAGGCTAGGCATGGTCCTATTTTGCACCCAAACATGCTGAAATAATTTGAGCTACATTGTACCGGCGATATCCCTGAAGAGTCCAAAGTGCAAAAAGGAAGCAATATTTGATGAGTTGTTACTCAAAAATTGTGTCACTTAGAAACATTCCATCTGAGGCTACAGGATCACGTAGGGTCCCTCTACAATAACTTATCTTGGTTTTTGATATCTCTGAGGCATTTGCCCGTGGTGAAAGGTTTTCTACTACCCCAAAAATCGTCAGAAGAAGGTAGTGTAAAGTTGCAAAGGGGTGTAACTTTTGTCCTACTCTTGATGCGACCAAACTGACAGTTCCAATGCGTCCAAATGGGTACGTTTAGGCTAGGCATGGTCCTGTTTCGCACCCAAACATGCTGAAATAGTCCGAGCTACATTGTACCGGTGATATCCTCACACATTGCCTTTATTATAACTGTTATAGTCTTCACATGTCAACATGCATCTTATGGCTGTTAACATACTTGTTCTAGCAGCCAACACAATCATACATGATCTGCTTGTTCTTTTATCTTCGTTCACCTTGACTTTTCTCTCTAGTACTATCTTTGTAGGGTTTGTTTTAGTCCTTCAATGCATTGTTCCATCGTTGCAATCTTAGACCCCTATTAGGCTTGAAATAGACCTCTGTTAGGCTACTCTCCTAAATCTTAATATCATCTTCATGTTGTCATATCCATGCTATTCAACCCCCATCTTCTTCCACCTTTAGGTCACTATGTTATTAGGCTTGAACTTAGTACTTCTATGATATTTGAAACCCTCTACACTTCATGGCTCTATCATTATGTAATGATCTACACTATCATTATGCAATGATCTACACTGCACCTATCTTGCTTATCATATTTCATAGCAATCTTGCAAAGAGTTTGGGTAGTGGTATGCAACCTTCTGCGAGATCAATACAATGTCATAACAAGGCTTTCAAGCTTAACAAGTTTTTGGGTAGGGAATTGTTTTATGGAATTAGAGTCAAATTGGTAAATGTGATGACATGATACATATTAACATGGTGAGATGCAAAGTATACATTCATAATATTAACCACATTCTTAAAGGGATTGCTGATGACTTATGGAAGCCTATAGCCCCAATGTTATGTTGCATACTCAAATTAGGTAAGACTCAATGTACTCTCATAACCTTGCCTTATATGCAAGAGGAATTACATTTAATAACCACAATGGTCATCAGGTGCTCATAAGCATATGATTTTGACTATCTTATTCAAGACAACAAACATACTCTTTGCATCACAATATTGTATAATAACAAGGAATTAAGAAATATTTTCAATTGAGCAAATTATAAAGAATATGGATCAGCATACTAAGGAGCAACCATAAGAACATCCTTTTGGAACATAGGGAATTGCAATATCCCCTTGGTCACTTGCAAAATTAGATAGAGTTGTTTGTGAAACTATGAGACATGATCCTTAGTGTTGTGCAAATGGCACATGATCCAAAGGGTTGTGTAAGAATTATAGGGTGTCTTTTAAGTTGCACAAAATGATTCCTATCACTATGTGAATTATGCATGGTGCAAGGAACCATGAAATTTGTGCTGGATCAAGTGGCATTGTTTAGGTGGTACATGATGCAAGGACTTATGCACGAGGTTGTACATCGCCATGTGAGTGACTAAGGCTAACATGCAAGATTGTGCAATAGCATGTAGATCATGATGTGAACAAAAAAACTTGCTTTCCATTTATCCATTTAACCAATCTTCCTTTCTCTATTTTCTCGGGCATGTATAGTTTTGAGAGACTAAAACTTTCAACCCAAAACTCAAATTCTCTTATCATCAATTGGGATGGATTCTTTGACAATTAAACTTTGAAACCTAGAGGCATACAAAAATGATCTACACTGCACCATTCCATAAATACATAATGATCAACAAAAATGATTTGTATTAACCAAATATCCATATAGTCATTCATCAATATCTGTCGATATAAGTATAACATATATACAAAATAGTCATATATGCTTACAAGAATGCCATATAGGCATACAATGTCAACTATATGCAATGCAAAATATATGTCCACAAATGCCATATAGGCATACAACAAAGGAACACAATAAAAAATCATTCCCCTCTGTTCAGTGAAGAGAATAGATCACGGGCAGTCTTTGATCTTTGAGGGGATGGAGACGCATATGAGGCTGGTCTACTACGAACCCGAGGGCTCCTCCTCCTATTTAGTTGTTCATGGATCTGTAGCTATTACAATAAAAAGAATAGACATTAATATATAGAAATTACATTACAAAAAATGAAACATTTAACAAAATAATCACTTACCTCTATCCAAAAATATGTCTCCTCATTTGCCTCAGTACCAAGATTAGGTTGTGGCAATGTCATGTCCTATAGAAACCATCCAAATAGAAATTAAATTTCAAATCAATAATCATTTGATTTTTCAAAAATAAACAACTATAACAACGAATGTAATTTGAAATTTACTAATTTCTGCCTCATACTCCTGTTAAAGGCACGGAGCTATGAATCGCAGAGGACACACCATGCTCCATTGCCCTATGAACATCGGGAGGTGTCTCCGCAGCCTGCATCATCTGAAAATAAAACAACATTATTCAATTACGAAAACTATAATAATGATGCAAGTCATGGCTCCTAACATACACACATGTTCACCTAAACATGGAAGTACACACAATAAAGCACACAAGTCACATGCATATATACAAATTAGACGAAGATTCGTGACTATTGTGTGGTATAAGGGTCAACAAAGGAGGGACCATAGTAGCATCAAATTTTAGGTTTAAGAAGTCAGAGAGGGAGTGAAGGTGTTAGTTTAGGTTTAGGTTGGTGGTAGGGTGGGGTGGGGTTGTGCTCAAATTTTTGTTTGTTTGGTAGTCATAGAGGTAGGACAATGCCTAATATAGAGTTTGTGGGTTTACGGGACAATGCCTAAACTAGAAATCACATAGACATTAGGTAAGTTTGTAAGTTTACGAGAAGGAGGAATATCAAGAGTTTGTGGGATAATAGGAGGGAGGAAAGATACTAGATAGGAGAAGAAAAACCTTATTTTAAAAATTTCTTATCATTTTCTTTGTCTTGAGGTTTGTCAGGGGGTGGGTTGGAAGCAAACTAGGTCTGGGACGTCTGGTAGGGGTATATTAGGAAATAGGTAGGGTAGATATGGGTTGGTTAGTAGGTTGGGTGTAGTGTTGGGGAAGTTTCTTAGGCCTACTTTTAGAAGGGGATGGGGAAAGGTCCTACACTTTTTCTTTTTCTTTATCTTGGAGGTGTGTTAGAGGGGAGATAGAAGTCAATGAGGAAGGTGAAGTAGTAATAGGTGGATATATGGTGGGGAAGATAGGGGTATAGCTAGTGGAGTAGGTGAAGTAATAGAAAGAGGTTGTGGAGTTGGGGTAGCAATGTGTTTAAAGGCATAAGATAGGTAAAGGTGAAAGAGGGAATTGGTATGAGGTTGAGGTGGACTAGAAGGGGTCGACAAAAAATAATCTAAGGAGAAGTGTCTTAAGGTAACAACTAGTTGGTATGGGCTATGAGAAATGGTGAAGACATTACCATCATGGGGAATTTTAGAGTCAACAAAGGAGGGACATAGATGATGTTGGAGTCAATCATATGCTATATAAGATGTCATAGGCTCATACCCCTCTCTGGTGTCATGTCCCAGGGTCTAATTGGTGGTAATTGGATGAGTTTATTAGAGAGAATTTGTCAAAGAATAGTGTGGAGGGGATCAACAAGCTTTGGTAGACATGTATGGAAAATGTGGTAGCATAGACAAGGCAGTGAGCTAATTGAAAAGATGCCTCAAAGAAATGTGGTCTTATGGTGATGTCCTTGTCTATGCATCTGCTTGTCATGGCATTCCATGAGACCACATTTCTTTGAGGCATTTTTTTAAATAACTATATTGTAATTGACATTTTGTCATCTATCAACATCTAGTTATTAGTTATGCAATGTCTAGTAATGCTTTGAGTTTGAAAGATGCACAATGAAATGTAATCAATGATATGAATATAAAATACAAAAATCTAGTGAGTACAATTCATTAATTAAAATATTTATTTTATTACCTTCGTGAAGCTTTGAAGTCAACCACCACTGGTAGGTGTTGCCATGAAATCTCCAATATTAACCTATTCAACATCCAAAATTAGATTTTAGAATACCATTCATATAATGATGTTATTCACATGTAATATTTATAATTGTTTACTAGTTACATACCCCGTCAGTAGATGTCCTAGTGTAATATGCAAGTGGAGACCCGCTGAAAACTGCATCAACACTATGAACCTAAAATTTCATTAAAATCATCAAACTAAATTAGTTAATCTGGCATTTCAAAAATGAAATTTAATAAATTAAATTCAATGAACTTGCAAACATTTACCTGAGTATCAAGGCCAAAAGTCTCACTCAGGAGGGCATCTATCATCACCATCTGCTCAGCTGTAGATGTAGCCTACACACCTGCATCCTGACTATCCATGGGGTCATAATCACAGGTTGACCCACAAGCCTGACAAGTATGGGGTGGAAACCTACTCCTCAAACTCTCCATTGGCCCATGTTGTGCTACAGGACTGGCATACTTTATGATGCTCTGGGTCAAGGCACGAATGGACTAAAGTGTCTTGACCTCAGCACTCTCCTTCACAATGGAAGGGATAGACACATGCTCATGGGCTAGTCTAGTGAGTGCTTGTCTCGTTGGCTGCTGTGGGTCAACACGTGCCCCTGGTCTATCCTATGCTGACCCCCCCACCTCTACCCTGGAAGTCCCGCATATCAAAATAGTTTGGCACTTTGTTTTTTACAAACTCACAGTAGAGTTTCCTCAAAAAGTATTATGGGACCTCATTATTGTTGCATGGAGGATGGTCAAAAACCATCCACCACCTCTGCCCAAAATTGTCCCTTATCGCTTGGTTGTTGCACCAATGGATAGGGAACCTCTTGCATGTAAGGGGTAGAGGTTGATTTGTTCGTGGGTCTGTAAAAATGGAACACAAGTCTAATTTTGTAATTTGTTCATTTTTTACTTGCTCATACGACAACTTGTCTGCATAATACTCTCTAAATTCTCTCCTCTTTTCTGCCCAACTAGATATTTGCTTACTAATTGAATCTACATTTGATAACATAGATTCAAGAGATTGAGCAAGCGTGGATCTATGTGAGGTTGAAGTTACAGGATCCTTCAACCTTGCAATTATATCTTCAATTTGTTTTTTATTGTTTTCAATTTGCCCCATTACATTTTCTTGTGTTCCAGGGGCATGTCGAGGAATGGATGGAGGAGTTTGTTGTTCAGGTTGTTCTTCAGTAGGTATTTGTGGATTTTCAGGAGAAGGAGGAGGAGGAGGAGGTGCATTATTATTTCCTATCAATTAAGGAAATTTACATCAAAAATCAACTTAAACCTGCCTATTTAGAAACAAATTCACACAAAAAATAAAAATAACTCACTCCTTCGGCTTCCCTGACGTCGTGGCAACATTTTGGTGATGAATCGGTGAGATTTTGGTGTCAAATTTGGTCTTCAATAATGCGAGCACGCTCCTTAGGGTTTGCAGGCCGTGGGTGCAAAGAAAATGGAAGGAAAAAATGAGTAGCAACTTCCCTTTTTTTAATAGTAAAACATAACGTGAGCGTGTTTAGAATTTTTTAAAAAAAAATTGGCCACTTTTTGGCCCCCAACTTTTTGCATCCGCCCATTAGGCATGTAACGAGAAGTTGTGGGGATAAGGAGGAGTTCATAGAAAAATAGTTGGTGTTTGGAGATAGTAAAATAGAAAACAAGTAATTTAGGAAAATTTGTGGCAATTTGAGAAAGAAAAAAGAGAAAGCAAGTTGTAGTGGTGGTGAGATAGACAAGTAATTATAGGTATTGTCCTTGTTTATTTTTATTAAAAGAGTGTTTCTTTTAGACACAGAATATAGACACAGTCTACTAATCAATTTGTATTTACTATTAGTGTTGTATTTACATGACAATGTTACTGGTGTGCTTAATTGGTATGCCGAAAATAGAAGTGTTTTCACCTCAATATTGGTGTTTTTCATTATTTTATAATCTTATTTTGTCGTGGCTTGGTGTTGTCTTACATTCTCTTGTTCATATACTCTTAAACTAGTTCGTTAATACGAGTCTTTATCTAAATGTACATGTGTAGAAAGGGAATGGTTGTTGAAAAACACAAAGTATTAAAATGATGTGAGGAAAATATACCTTAGGATAGACTACGAACATCATATTGTTGTTGGATATTATATGTGTGTGCATGTGCATGTGTGGGAACACATGTACATATATACATATGCATAGGCATGCATTTACATCTTTCATTGGATCATTTATATTTTAACAGATCTGTTAAACTATATCTATGTTAGGAAGCTATTAAATCAACCACTTCTATAATATTAATTCTCTTTTAATTTTATTCTCATTCACTTCATTTGGAAATATCAATTTCAAAATTTATATACAAGTTTTTGGAATGGGCTAAATCTTGTTGCACTGGCAGCAATATTAAGTATCTCCTTCATGTGTACGTGAGATGATTTCTTATGGTCTTTCATTATTTACCATTCTAGTTGCACATTGTCTTTTCTTTCATCTCAACATTGCTTTTACATAGGTCTAATTTTAGGGGCTGAGATTCAAAAGCTCTAGTTCTTTTGTTCATAGAAATGTAAACCTCCTAAGTATTTCAAAACAATACATGCTTCTTCCTCTAAAGCCTATGATAAAGTAGCCTGACTTGAAAACTCAACAATGCATTCATTCACATCCTACACTTGATTCTGTGGTATGTTTCTTGCTCATATCTTGCTGAGTAGAATCTTTTTCAAAAACATTTCTTTGGTTAGTTACCTCTACCCTTGCCTATGTTGGTATTCACAAAAGTTTTTCCCACCATAGAAAAATATGACTACACAATTTCAGTTGGGCACTTGAGATTCCTTTATGTCTTGTAAACACTTTAGCAAACAATATATACTACTAACCATGTTATCCAATCATCCAACTTTTCAACATCCATGTTTGTTGATTTTCAAAGCATGGTAAACAAATTCTCTAACTAGATTAGAAGATGTAGGCATCTAAATAAATAAAAAAACTACTCTTAATGGAAGGATCCTTGTGGCACTAGGTCATCTATTATCCAGTTTTTCAACTAGAAGTAACTATCACTAATCTCAACATTGAGAAATGAGGTACTATACTCACTATTATATTCCATCTATTACATCATTAAGTAGATTTAACTTTTAAAACATCCTTTAAATAACTAATGATATAATTAAAACGTTAACTTCTGAACAATCCATTTTATGTTGATTTTAAACAATTTGTATTTCAATCTACATTGGTATATAACTTGAATTCTATAGGAAGTCTTTATATGCTATTAGAGATTTAGAATTTGTTCCTGTAAACTTGACAATTCACCAAGGAGACAAGAAGGGTGCCGAATATGAAATAATCAAAGAATGATAAGTTAGTTAGCTATCTTACACAATGATACATGTCAATATAGTATTGCATATAAAATGGTGCTTTGGCCAAAGCTATATTGAATTAAGTTTAGTACTTAATCTTATATTCTCTATTTCATATCATGTTTTCAATGGACATGTGCATTAGTTAGAATTCTAGTATGTTAGAGAAGACATTTTGCATTAGATTCTTTCACTCATGTTAGGTTTAGTTTTCTAGATCCTTTGTTGAAGGGTCAAGGTTTTCAATTTTTAGAGATAGCATGGGAAAGCTTAGGCTTCAAGTGTTGGGTGAATAAAATGCCCAAATGGTGCTCTCTCTCTCTCTCTCCAAGTTTTAAAGATGATGGCTTCATGTAGTACAAACATGTGATGGTGTATTTGTTATGACACTTCTTGATGTAGCCTTCAAGGCCTTGATAATTTGTAAAAGGACTCAATCATTAATAGTACTGTAATGTCCCCATTTTTGGAATGGTAGCCATTGGAGGGAGATGGGGCTAATTCCCACACTCTAGGATTGTTGGAGGGTGTCTAGGTAGTGGAGATGACTTGACATATTTCTATGATGCCTTTGATGCACTTATCTTGGATAAGATGTAGTGCCTCTCATACCTTTTTCTCCGATAGTTTGACAGTTGATCTGTTTTAGGATGAGACATGATGATACATGATATGATGTTAGACTATTGTTATGATGATGCTTTGATGACACTTCTGAGACTTGAGATTTCATGCACATGTTATGATTAGTATATGGTTTTATTCAGATGATTATGGAGATTTGGATTGACTATGAGAACTAATCAGCATTATGTGGTTATTTTAACATGATGTTTATGTGATTGATCTTACCTTGATTGCTACGTAGTTGATTGTTTATGAGATTGAGTTGATTACTAAGCATTGTTTTTGCGGATGTGTTTGGGTGGAAGGGACAATGTCGCATCACTCACTTGTGAGTACCTTGCGACGCCGTGACTCCCTTTCACCGTGTGTCTGTTTATATGTGTATATATATGCACGATTATTTTGTGTGCTGCAGGTTGCAGGTACTAGGCATCGACTCCACTTGAATTGTCAGGTCTGAGCATGCCTTAAAAACCAATGGATTGTTGATTGGAGATGACACTTGGTCCCCTATCCTAGACATCATCCCTGAGAGGATGAGTCCCTGGCCCGGTACCTTGTCAGTTTTGTTAGTGGTCAGTCAGTGTTGCTTGAGGTCCTGTTTTGACCCTAATTAGTGGGTAGGTGATTATGTTGGCATCTGATTTAATTTAATTTAAATTGTTGGATAAATGCCTTGGTTAAATTGTGCATTAAAAATAATTTCAAGGTAAGAAGGTATACCTTGATAAATATATATAAATCATTATAGTTAGTAAAAAGTAATATGTAATGTTAAATTAATAATAATTATAATGATAATAATAGTATGATTATATAACACAATGTATTTCGGGTAAATGATTAATTGTATGGTATGTGTTAATGTTGGGTAAATGAGATACCCGTTTAAATTAAATGAGTAAATTTTAACTATTTTAACTATTTTAACTATGGACTTAATAAATTAAACATTAGCATAGTTCGTTGAGGTGGTTGGTTTTCCCGTATGTTGGTTGCTCCGAAAATGTTTTTTTGGTTTGAGAGGTACGAAGATGGGATTTGCTATTCGAGGATTTTGCCTAGAGATTGGGGTGGAGATCTGGAACTAGAGAATTAGAGAAGTACGAATTGAGAGTGAAAGTTGAGCATGGAAGCAAATTCCTTCCCTACTAGCGTTGGATTCAGGTTAGCTTGTTTGTTTGACGATTTCTATATTTTTGTATAAAAAGAAATCATTAAATTTATTTTCCAATTCCAGTTTATGCATATCCTGCAATCCTTGCATTCCCAGATGTTAATTGATTTAATTGAAAGTTTCTAAAGCTGTTTTCAACAAATCCATTTTGTGCATATCCTGCAAGTATTGCGTTCCATGAGATTACATCTCCTTGAGGCGTTCTGTCAAATAGATCACGTGCCTTGTCCAAGCTCCCACGCTGGCCCAGGTAGAGAGGTGTTGGCAAAGGTTGTGAATTTGGTTTTATGCTTGTGAATTGCATTTGCTTGAAAGTTTCTAAAGCCTTTTCAACGAATCCATTTGTGAGCATCCTGCAGTCATTCAAGGTTGTGAAATGACATCGGTGGCTGTTAAACAACTCAAGTCCATTTTCTATGATTCCAAGGACGCTGGCTAGGGTTAAACATTTTGGATTTACATCTGCCAATTTCATTTGCTTGAAAGTTTATAAAGCCTGATCAACAAATTAATTTTGTGTATATCCTGCAATCATTGCATTCCATGTGATCAATTTCTTTGCAGCGACTTTGAGGCAGCGCCATGTGCTTACATTTTCCAGAGCCATTTCAACTATAACATCTAACAGAAATCCAATTTGTTCTATTTTGATGAACCGTATTCCCATATTGTCACGGGTTGTGGAGTGTAGGTATACCTCAATTTACAATATCCCCATTCTGAAAACACTACGAAATAGAAGAGTTGTTATATCAGTGCAAACTGAAATAATGAACAATCACCAAACTTCCCAATTATAGGAGCTAAAATATGCTTAGAATCAATTATGATCCACAGTATATGATAATTTTGTAATCAATACAAACTGTTGTGATAAATAATTGAATCAATATCAATCAATCCTATATACATTTACAGGTGTATTCCTGTTGCACATACTACAACTTCAACCTTAAATAATAAAATTTTCAAAATCTTCCTGCAAAATCCATTTCATATATCTCTAGCAACCGTTTCAATCAGAGAGGAAGTTGGCACCATGGGAAGAAATTAGGGTTCGCAAACCCTAGGTATCGTCGATAAAAGAAGTAATTAAGAAAAGATGAAGTTTAAGAACTTTTAATTTTACCGATTAGAGAAATACTAACAAATAATAATGTTTGTGAACTTTAAAATTTTCCCATGATACACATTATCGGCTCCAATGTGAGTTTCAACACTTTTAGATTGCGGGGGAGAAATGAAGTGCCAAAACCCTAACATTTGCCCATAGCCTACTAATTTTTGAGTTTGCAAAGTTCACATATTGCCATATCATAGTTCACCAATTTTAATATTTCCCCATATCCACATGTGGGGTTCACAGATTACTAAAATTACAGATGGAAGTGAATTAATTAGTTCACAAATTATGAAATTCCCTAATAATAAAGGTTTGCTTTTTGCGATAAGTAAAGAATAATTATTGTGGGAAAATTGCATATAGGTAATTGTCTTTTCATGTTTACTATTTACTTGCTTTATCTATAGAAGTAAAGGAATTAGTTTATTCAAATATAGAGAATTGAATGGTTTGTAGATTTGATAATAACAATGTGCATATGTGTGATCAGAACCTTACATTGTTAACTTGCTAGGGTTTATTGTTTGTATTAACCCATGTGTTGTAAATGGTGGATTAAAGAGTGATGTCAAATTTTTGTGTCTTTGGGAGGTTGGTTTCCAGAGGCCCAGGAGGGTGTAGTTGTGTGTATGGCCCTTGTGATATTGTAACCCTGAAGGTGGTTGAAGGGGTGGTGGGTCATATGTAATATATATAATGTAACCCTAGAATGTTATCTCTTATTCTTGTATGAATTCATGTAATTGTGATAAATGTGCAAGATAAGTAATGCCTTGCTTTGTGTATAGATTTATGTGGTTATGATAATGGTGCAAGATGGTCAATGCCTTTCCTTGTGTAGGGTTTACTAGTTGCAAGTAGGGGGAGTGACTCTCAATGGGGGCCGGAACCCAAAGTGGTGTCCAGGACAACCCATTGGAGGGTTTCTTAATCTAGTGATAACCTTAATAATGTATTAGGGGGGATGGGTAGAATTCACATTAATCAAGATAATGTATGCCTCACTCACAACTCAAGTGCTCGTTTAGGCTTGAGATGAGATGAGAAGGCCTGGAATGGAAAGATCCATTGCCTTGTCCTCATGAAAGGTATGTTGGTTCCACATGAGTTTGTATGGGGGCCGGGGATCGGGAGAGGCTGCGAGGACAACCCAGGATGGGGGTCGAGACCTAGGTAGGTCCACTAGGACAACCCATATCAAGCCATGTGGTGACACTCCTCCCTATTGTAGTCTAGCACTCCCTAGTTGCATTTCCTCCTTCTGTTGTGTGAGTGCCTCTGGAAGTACAGTAAATGTTTAAGTGATGTTGATTGTCAGCAGTATGGTGATTGGTGTCATGTATAACCCTGTTGCTTATGTTGGCCTGTTGTTCTCCTAACTATTAGTTGTATATGGGATCTTGTGTTATCTGCTAGCACGAGGGGGACCTCAAGGTTCCACATGGTCGGGAGGTTGGTGCGTTTTCTCCATTGGGTATTCTTGCTTCATGTTTGTGAGCTCGGAGACTGTTCATTATGCTATGGACTCCAGTTCCTATTCTAGTTTGTGAAGGCAATCCTTTCATGTAATGTATACTGGTGGCATATCAGATTGTATTTCTTAATGTATCTTGATGTAATCTCTCCCATGTGCTGAGAAAAGCAACGTGGAGATTATCGTAATGATGTAATTATTATTGATGAATTCATCTTGTAATGATACTATAAAGTAATGTGTCATTTGTGATAGTAGTTAGAAGATGATCTTGAATGTTGATTCTCAGTTGTCACATGTGGAAATGAATAATATCAATTAGTGTGATGTTCATCTTTTATTGTTAATGAGATGTTCCAGTAACCTTGTTTTGCAAGTAGCGCAGTCGAGGAACCTTAGAGGACCTAGGATTATTTTGTTGGCCCATGATTGCCATTAAACCAAAAGGTTGACCTGTCAATTTTTGATACAAGCACCAAAGTTAATGAATCCACGGGACGTGGTTAGTCCATGTCACGAATCCCACAGGGAGCACTGACCATTGCCAACAAACTCCCCCCCAACGTTACCCAGGGGGATTTGAACCTGTGACCTTTCACTTTGATACCAATTGTTGGCTCACGATTGCTGTTTAACCAAAAGGTCAACCTATCAATTTCCAATACAAGCGCCAAAGTTAATGAATCCACGGGAGGCAGTTAGTCCATGCCATGAATCCCACGGGGAGCACGGACCATTTGCCAACATAGTTATCCTGTTATGTTATGCATTTTATAGTTGTCAATAAAAGTAAAAATAAAAATTGTTCCATTAATTCAAACTAGTTAGTGTTGTCCTCTGGGGTTCCTTGGTGGGGGCATTACATAAGATAATTTGTCTTCCTAGGAGTGAACTACTTGGGAGAGTCACAATCATGATGAGAGATAATATTGTGTTG
Organism: Cunninghamia lanceolata; assembly: GCA_027924645.1. Taxonomy (NCBI): domain Eukaryota; kingdom Viridiplantae; phylum Streptophyta; class Pinopsida; order Cupressales; family Cupressaceae; genus Cunninghamia; species Cunninghamia lanceolata. Next base: position 9,445,792 of record BSBN01000246.1, read on the forward strand.
TGTGGATGCCATGTTGGCATAAGGAGATACTTTCATTCATGCCAAGAGAAGTATAAGGGTGCCTTGTTTACACTTTAATTACTGATCACATTGTACACATCATTATGGAGGTTGCTATTGTTACCTTGGGCGACTTGTGATAGGAGATCAAATATTCTCTAACACCTCACTATTGGTGCCCAATGAAGAAATAAAATATAATATTCCTTGTATCTATGCTAGTGCTTGAAGGAGAAAGAAAATAATAAACAAATCATATCTTTAATTTGATTTGTTTTGGGAACTCATGAGGGAAACTAATAAATAAAAGGCATTTATCCTGTCTAGATCGGCCCTAGGGAGTTGGGCACCTAGGACTTTATGAGGTTGGCCCTAAAAAGGGAAAAATGACACTAAATGATGCTAGTTCGGCCAGCATTAAAGGGAAATGGAAATATGTATAAATACAAGTTCGATTTGTGGCATTTCAATCATTCATTTTATACACACTTGGAGAGTTATCTCTTGGAGAGGATCTTAGGATGAAAACCTCAAGCATCCTAGGAGTTGGGCGACAATATAGCTTCTTCATTAGAGGATTATGTGATGGGGATCTGCTTGCACTCCAACATCATCTAGAGCAGATTTTATATCAGCTTTGAGAGCATTCATTAGTGGCGAATTGTCTAAGGCATCACCCTAAGGCTAGAGCACACCATTTGGAGGAGGAGCGACGTGCATTCTAAGGCAGATTTTGGAGATTTGTTGGCTACTAGGTTAGGGTATGGGCAGATTTTGTTGTAGCAGACTTGCATCCTTGTTTGCCCTCTATTAAAGGTCCTATTCATGCATATTTTGGTATGTAGACATTGATATTTATATCTGCTATATTGTTGGGCTTGTTGGTTGTTTGCCCTAGCCATATTTTGTACTTGGAGACTTCATATTTTTAGAATTTATAGCAGCAGACTTCTATGTTCATTGTGGATGTGTATTTGATGCTTGCAATGTGTATTTCATGGTGAATTTCACTTATGCAATTGGGCAAATCATATGCTAGATTCCTTTGATGCTTTGATGTGTTGTATATTGGTTGTTACAAGTGTTATCAATCTAAAAATTATAAAAATTAGAATTCAGTAACTAGGGCTTGAGCAGAAAATTCATTTGGAAAGCCCAAAAAACCAAACTTGGCAAAAATACCCCCATATGGGATATTACAGAATAGTACTTTCATAAGTTATCATGTCAAAACTCTCTCTCTTGTATCAAAATTTAATTAATTGAATATTCTCTTTTTAAAAAAATAAGCAATGTGCTTAGTTAAGTGAATCATGTAAATTTTGATTTAGTAATGATGATTATTCAAGTTTAAAAATATTTTTTAGCATTGCTTTTAAGAATAATTATTTTATTTATCGATTGTTTTGTGTATGAGGTTTTGTTGGGTGTTGATCTTTCCACTTGGGTTAAAAGAGGTGTGGACCCTCTCTTGGGGAAACATTCTATTGTATGGTGCTTTAACATGAATGTCTTTGTGGATGGTGATTGGGTTGTGGAGAGGAGATGAATATTTTTGTGAGTTATTTGTGTTGTGGTGGATATGTGATTTGGATGATGGAGTATTGTGATAGATTGGAGAGTTATAAAATTCTTTGAAAAATAAATATATTGTGAGATATTTGTGTTGATGAGGTTATGTGATTTGAATGAAGGATTATTGTGTTGATTTGAAGAGTTGTGAGAATCTTTAATTTATGAGGAGATGAAGATTAGTGTTATACTTTGATTCTTTCCCAAGAGGTTAGTGAGTCCCCTTAACTCCTCCTTTTGAATGGATCTTGATAAGATCCATTTGTGTGTGTTAGCCATTAGTAGTTTTCATATTTGTGTGTACTTATGTTGTAAAACTAATTTTTTGGGAGCCTCCTAGTTTGGGAGTGGACTTGCTTGCAAGTCCTATGGTTGGAAGGAAAGCCAGCCTTGGTCATGAGAGACTTTGTGGATATTTATGTTGTAGGTTTAAACTACTTTAGGGATGGGAACCTCATTGTGAAGATATGATGTTTAATTTCTTATTGTCTTTTAAACACCATCATTGTTGATGGGTTCATGTGATTTTACCCATTTTGGGTTTGAAACATTAGATTGTCATAAAGAATTGAGTCTATCTTGTAAATAGAATTAATATGATATTTGACCATTGTAACTGTTTTCTAGAAGAGATGCATACATCTTTGTATACCTTGAAGATTTGAAATGTATAAGTCTCCATTCAACATTTCTAAATTTGTATGATCGTGATAGAGGACAATAATGTTTTGACCATAACTTTTAATTGGTAAACTGGGTTGGGCAAATTTTTGGATATGTTACATTCTGAGCTCAGTAGTTGAAAAAATCTTTAAATTTTATTTCTCAATTATATGTCTATCATTCTAGAAGATTACATCTCTGAGACTGATTTATAAGAGTTTACTATTTGAGATAGAGGCCAATAGTGTTTTGACCATAATTTTAAATTGATCAAATAGGTTGGCCTAATTTTTGGATACATTGTTCTGAGCTTAGTAATTGAAAAACCCTTTAAGTTTTATCTCTCAATTCTATGTCTAGCATTCTTTACAATTAAATCTATAGGACTATTTTATAATAGTTTACTGTTTGAGATAGAGGACAACAATGTCTCAAACATAATTTTTATTTGATCAACTAGGTTGGCCTAATTTTTGGATATGTTGTTTTGCATTAAGGATTATAAAAACCCTTTAAATTTTATCTCTCAACAATATGTCAGTAATTCTCTATGAGTAAATCTAGAGGATTGTTTTATAATAGTTTTGTAACAAACTATTATGCAGACCTTTAGACCTTTTTACATTCATAATCTATTGTGAATTTAAAAAAAAAAATCTACATTTTGTAGTACCTTAAATCTTCTTTCTTTTCTATATTATAAGTCATAAAAATGTTATGTTTTGATCAATTTATGACAATTTTACTCCAGACTATAATTGTGTGAATACAACCTCATTTTGTATGATGCGACTAATTTGTTTGCACCATTGGAAAGGTCACTGAAGTCTTTAATTTAGTTGAGTTTTTTAAAGGTTTCTAAATGCAAATTCTTGATATAGTCATGACTAGGGGGTCTTATGAAATTGCCCAATCATGCAGCCAACACAACACAACAGAAGCACAAATAAAAATAATAATTTGCATTTTATTCAAATCACAAAATTTACATTCATTACAATAAATTTAGGAGTGCATATTCTGCATGCTCTCAATTAGTCATTCCTTCAATGGCAAAGTCTCCTCTATTGGATTTGTATATTTTTCTCCTCAGTGCTACCATCTCCTTCTTACATGCACATCTGTAAATCTGGCCAAGACTCCAACCAAGCATCTCCCAACAGAATATAAATTTCCTTTGTATACTTTGAATGCAAGGAATTTGAATGGTTGATGGTTACAGAAACTGAAAAGACAACCGTTTCCATCGTCACAATGTCACGCTTCAATTCCTTTAATAAGGAAATCTTCTCCATTGGTGATTTTATCCTCTCGTGAGCCAAGGAGTCTCCTTCAAAAAATCAACACCTTCAAGAACTTTTATTAATTTTTCAGCGAATTGGGCTTTGTGTGAACCTAAGAACTTATCTTTTGGCATTTCAGTAGTTTTTATATCTTACAAACTTAGTTTCAGTGGAACACTTGGTTCGCAAACTTAAAAGTTTGCCAAAATTTTCCTTTACTATGCCCTTTCGAAGAATCGACGGTTTGATGAACCATGAAACTCATGAACTCTTCCATTTGCAATGTCTTTTTAGCGATTGCCCTTTTGGAAAACTTTTGAACCTTACACTGCAACCTTCACAAACCTTACATACTTCTTTTTGGAGAGCTATGAAATTCACAAACTTGGAAAAGTGCTAAAAATACAAAGAAACCAAGTTGTTTGTAAAATGATGGGTTTACAAACTTGGAAAAGTGCTGAAAATACAAACAAACCAAGTTGACAATGAAATGATGGGTTCGTAGACTTGGAAAAGTGCCAAAAATACAAAGAAACCAATTTGTTGGTGAAATGATGGGTTTACAAACTTGAAATAGTACCAAAAATGAGTGGGAACCAAATACTTTTAGCAAACTGAAAGGTTCACAAACCTAAGAGTTTGCCAAAAATTAAATGAACAAGTCTTTCGGCAAAACGTACAATTCACAAACTTGAAAAGTTGTCGAAGATAGAAAATGAACTAAGTTTTTTGACAAACAAGGAAGTTAGCAAACTTAAGTTTGTGCTGAAAATGTAAAGTGAACATGAGTTTTTGGCACATCAGTCTTTCGGCGAACTAAAGAGTTTGTTCAGGAACTTGGAGAGTGACTGAAAATAGAGAGAAACTTAAGTGTTTCGGTGAAGTAAAAGGTTCAAGAACCTACGGTTTTGTCAAAATGCTCTAACTTCACCAAAATTCCTTCAAATCGCATCAAATTTAAACTGTAGATACCCTTTAAGCTCCTCTTCAAGATGATGTCTTTCATTTCACCAAATTGAACATGAAAATTTCTCCTAAATCAAACTAATAGAAGCCAACACAACAAAATAGAACTAGAACCTGAAATATTTTTGGGTGATACAAGATTGCTTGTGGACCTAGATGCTCTTGCATCATTTCTACAAATCAATTTCATGTTTATCACACATTCATATCATTCCTCATGACCACTATTCTTAAATGTGTTTCATCCAACAATTCATATGCCTCCTTACACATGAAATTTCATTGAGACATTTGGTCAAACAAATTGCACAAATCCATTGTAGGTACACATTTCATGAGGTATTTTATCAAACAATTCACTTGCATTCATAATTTTCATGGAAGTTTAATTGAGTGGTTGTAATAATAGCCTTTACACAAAATCTATATTTGTATGATTTTGTGGATATCCTCTATTGTCCTCATATTTTAACTTGACAATTTTAAAAAATTTCATTCATTATCAAACTTGCAAGCGTCACCACATGTTGAGTTCCTCTATTTCGATGACCCATTTCAGTTAGTTGTCCTTGTTTGTAAATGTCTTAATGAACTCCAAATATCATTTTTTTTGTCTAACTCAAGTCATCAATTTTAATGTCAACATCACAAGTTTTTCGGCACCAGATAGTCGCAGCTACTCATCTTGAAGATTATTGCACTTGATCATGTTTGTGTGGAGTTATTGCATTATTCTTAAATGAATTTATACATCATTTTTTTGTGCTCAAAGGAAAGTTTATTCATCGTTTCATTCAATACCTTGGAGGTGGTTGTGCAATTTAAATGGTATTTCTGGAAATAATTAGGTTTGGAGATCCATTTGAGCTAGGATAAAACCATTTTATAGGGATATTTGTGACTTTATTTCACATAATGTGGCAAATTTTTTAGGTCAAAATCCCTTTCCGTTTGACAAATATTAAAACTTCATCATTTTACCTAGTAGGTTGTGGAAACAATTAATCTAGAAATTTTAGAAAGGCTAGAACAAAATGGGTTTACAGAGGACTTTGTAGGGTTTTCTCACACCATGTGGCCAATTTTGAGATAAAAATACTCCTCCAGTCAAAAGCTATTATCCCCTGCACCTATTCAACATACTACATTAATGTTAGAGGTCATCGTCATTTTAAGATATGTCAAGTGCAGAAGTTTAGTGGACACTCTAAAGTGTTTGATCGGTTCACTTTTTTGGTGAGTTAGCAAGTTAGCTAACTAGCCAAAATCTTGAAAATTCATTTGTCATTGAAAAGTTTGAAAGCTAGAAGGTTAGCGGAATCATTGTAATCCTGAAAAGGCACTTTGTGGAAAGATTTAAAAAGCTAGAAAGTTCTTAAAATTACCGAAATCTCAAAAATCACTTTATTAAAAAGTTAGAAAGTTAGAATTTTGTCGAATTGCTGAAATATTCACGTTTTGACAAATATCAAAGGTTGAAATGCTTTAATCAATAGTTTCTTATGTTGACAAACTGTTAAAACATCCAAAAGACTTATGTTTTGATGAGTTAAAAGGTTTTCTAACCTCTCAAATTGCCAAAGGGCTTCTTTTTGATAGATTTCAAAGTTTGCGAACTCCTTATATTGCCGAAACAATAACATTCATAAATTTTCAAGGTTTTAAAACCATTCCTTACACTGATAAATAAAATTCAGTATTTTTCCTACCTACATAACCAAGATTGGAGTTTTGAAATAGTGTCATAGCATAATGGAAGGAGAATTTTTGTCAACTATTACAATGGAAATCCTGTAGTAAACACAATAGACATGGAAGCATGAATGAAGCACATGAATCGTTTGACATACGTGCCACTGCTGTAAAAACTTTCAATCAAATAAAATTTGCAGGTGTAAAACCATCCACCTCAAAGACTCTTTAACTCTTACACCAACATCCTCCTTGTACACCGAAATGAGAGCTTTAGAACAGGGCCGAAATGGAAGCCTTGGATTAGTAAATAGACAATTATTAAAGCATAAATGAAGCTGGAAGTTTTCAAAGATATATAGTTGGAAATACTCTAGTAAAGGTGAATGTGAAATGTAGGAGCATAGATAAGAATTGTGAACTATTTAACCCATTGCTTCAAAGAAATATGATCTTATGAAATATAGTGACCATAAGATTGTACAAAATTAATTTATTGAAAAGGCTTTAGAAACTTTTAAGAAAATACATTTGGTATTGGTGAAATGCAATCTTCACACCTAAAATAGAAGTGTTGAACTGCACTAGACAACTGAGAGTGGGGGGGTGAATCAGTTATCCTAAAACTTTTAAACAATTTTAATCATCAACTTATCAATCACTTATATTCTGATTGTAACCATGAAAGCATAAAATGAGAAGCTTAACACAAAAGCATAATCAACACAAGAGACCCCAGATTTTTACGTGGAAAACCCTAAAAGGGAAAAACCACGGTGGGTGTTAGCCCACAGAAATATATAAGTTATATCAATACCAAAAATTAGAAGCCCATTGCCTACAGGGCTCATTGCCCAAATCGCTCACTGCAAAGAAAGGCTTACTGCCTATGGATGACTCAGGCTCACTACCAAAAGGTTGAACTAAGATAACAACATCTACTCCATGCCAAAGTTTAGTTCCATTGAAGCACAAAACACCTCTGCTCTACTTTGCTACCTTACTTCACTTTGTCTTCGCATCTTCACACATGGATAGATTTTCACGACACAATTACAAGTATTTATACACTACATCAACCTTGGAATGATCATCAAGGTCAGCATCACAATCATCAACCGTTGGAACAATCTCCAAGGTCGGCATTACAACCATACATAAAATAGGTCTGAACCTAATACAAATTTAGCTAAGAAAAAGATGTAAGAGTGTATGCGGATCACACCATGTCTTAGCTGGGACTCAAACACGATCTTCCATGCAACGACACACTTTTACAATCTTCAATAGATCTCTGTAATCACTGGAATTAACCAAGTCGGCTAAGACTAGTTACACGCTATGTTATCTAGGAATAATCTTCAAACACGATCTCAATTCCTTAATGCGGACCAATGTAAAGGTAGGAACATGATCAGGAGGCATCCACAAGCACGTTGTAATCACTAGGAGCAACCGTATAAACTCTAACCACTTTATCCATGAGATTCTTCACACCGGAGCACATGAACTTCACTATCTTCAACTGTCATGAAAGAAAGATAGCTTGTGGACCACCAAATCATGAACCATTGTAGTTGTAGGCACTTATCATCATCCCATACTTCCCTCTAGAACCGCAGAGCAAAATACTTCAATGCGGAGGAATGTGGAGAAAAATACTTTCTCCCTGTCACCATTGAATAATCAGAAAAAGTAGGTTTTACTTTGGTGAATGTAATTCACTCAATTCTTCATACCAGAGGCTCAAACTCAGGATTTAGCATGTTCAGACATGCCTCTAAATAATGTTCAATCCACAGACCAAGATATTTAATCTGCAAGAAATGCAGAGTAGTCTTCTGGACTGTTCTTTAGTATGTAACTCACTGTCTTCACTGTTTCCTTTCTAATTCTTTTGGAGGGGCTAATTTTCTCAATGTCCTCAACATACAAGGCTTCTAATCAATCAAAAGATAAGGATACAATTGACACCAATGACAACACAGATATGTTGACATCAATGACAAAATCGATTAGGCACATACTTGCAATAATCTCCCCCTTTGTCATTGATGGCAACATATGATGTGAAAAACTATAACTACCATCAAGATAAGATTCTCCCCTTACTCTTCACACATCTGCATTCTTTCCTACCTGAGTTTTTCACATGAATTCTCTCCCCCTTTGACATCAATGGCAAAGGGCACTTACTTGCATTCTGCTGCTCTGATAGAACCAAACTTTTCTCTGACCTTACTTTTCTTTATTACTCCCCCTATCAACAATACTGCAATACTTACTGATCTCATTAGCTACTCCCCTTGAGATGTAGCTACCAAATCATCAACCTAGTTTAAAGAATGAAACTGCAAGCACCACTGGATTGATGCACTTCTGTGCACCTTAGTTCAGAGCAGGAGGGGTGATGACCCCTAACTTTTCTCTGAGATACTCAAAAGTATCCTTAGGCAGAGGCTTAGTAAAGATGTCTGCAATCTGATCTTTTGTAGATACATACTCCAACTTGACTTCATTCTCTGTCACCTTTTCCCTCAAGAAATGATATCTTATGGATATGTGTTTTGTCCTTGAGAGTGCATCACCGGATTCTTTGAAATGTTTATGGCACTTGTATTGTCACAAAATATTGCAATTGGATCTTCATACAAAACTCTAATGTCTTTTATTGTCTGCTTCATCCATAACACTTGAGTGCTACAACATGCTGTTGCATTATACTCTGCTTCTGTAGTTGACACAGATATTGAATCTTATTTCTTGCTCAGCCATGGGACTAATCTATTACCCAAGAAGAAGGCACCTCCACTTGTACTCTTTCTGTCATCAACATCTCAAGCCCAATCAAAATCTATATAAGCACTACTTCTTAGTGTGTTCTTCTGCTGCCCTTGTTCATGTCAGTCACCAATGGTTTGATCTTCAGTGTGATGTTCTTGCACAGATCCTATGGGTCTTAAAAATCCCTTCTGGAGCTTCTTCATCTTGTACTTTCTTTTTCTTCATTGCTTTATGAAGACACAATTAGTTCATATCCATTCTCCTCAGAGTTCATTAGGTACTGTAATCATCATGAAAACTTGCTCTGTACTGGGAACAATTTTGTTCTATCAATCCAAACTTTTGTACACTTCTCCTTTTATCCTTCTCAAATACAGTCTCAGTCCTGAAATAGATTTTTATTGCTGATCCTTGACCATATCTCTTTATGTTGAGTCAAATCTTATGATCAGGGAGGAAAAATTTTCAATCGGGTTCCCCCGATCCAGAGCTCCTAATTTACTTCCCGGAGGAAGTATCTACACTAGAAGCTGGTGCAGACCCATCCTTGACTTCAATCATTTCTTTCTTGATCCAGACCTTGCCCATTTCTTTCTTAGTTTCAACCATATCAACTTTTTCGCTTCCCTTATCATTTTTCTACTCTATTTTGTTTCTTCAAGATAGTAGTTTCTCTTCACATCCTTACTTCTGCAAAATTTTGCCACATGTCCAAGTTTGTTGCAATCATAGCACACAATGTTTCCTTGTCCTTGATTCCTTCTTCTGAATGAATTCATTCTTTATCTGCATTGATTAGCCATGTGTCCAAATCTATTGCATGCAAAACATCTTCCATTGAATGATTGTGTATTTTGAAAGCCATTTCTTACCAAATTTCTGCATTCATTTGATCTAAGACTAATTTTCTTGCAGTTGAAACATTGACTAGAGAATGATGGAACATTCTGATTTATTCTATTCCCACACTGAGTAGCTTTATGACCAAACTTTTTATAATAAAAATAATAGCCATTGAAAGATGGGTACCTTTGTGCATTTGGTTGCTTGAGCGGAGATCTTCTTGATCTATTCCTCTAGTCTTGAGTCAGTTTGCCTTTGAGCTCAAAAATCTTTTCTTGATATGTGCTAGAACTTTCATCCTTCTTAGGATCTTTCTGGCTTGCTTTAGCCATTAGTCTATCAACTTTGGTTGCACTTACACTAAGTTTGTCTTGTTGAACCCATGCATGTCTCAGATTAGTTTTTAGATCCATGACTTCTTCTTCAAGCTTTAAGAAATCATTTGTTTTGTTTTTCAAGCATTCTTCAATTTTTGCTTTTTCTTCATTTACCAACTTCAAATCTTTACTACTTTCCTCAAGTCTTTGCGTAAGCTCCTTGATTTGCCTTTTTAACTCTTTGATGCATTCATTTGAAATTATGTTTTCTTTTTTAGGATTTTTAGGATTTTCAAGATCAATCTTGGATTCTCCAATGGTCAAATATTCATCTTGAGAAGAATTTATATTGTCGTAGGCTTCAGACAAAGATTTAGATTCAGCATTGGCAATCAAACACCAATTCATTCGTCCTTTTACTTTATACTGGCAATCTTCCTCCATTTTCTTTTCTTCAATATCATCCTCTTCTTTGGTGAATACCTTTTCCCTTCTTGTATTATAAGACAACCAATTGATTTATGAATACTTATCTATGTCCTCATCAACCTTGACATTTGCACTCTCAATGATCTTTTTCTGTCTTTTATTGTAACACCGGTATGCCTTAATCACAGTAGAGTATCCAAGGAAGATTCTTTCATCATTCTTGGCATCAAACTTGCCTAGCTCTTCTTCTCTTTTGATATAACATTTGCTTCCAAAAACTTTGAAATATTTTACCGAAGGTATTCTTCCATACCACAATTCATAAGGAGTTTTGGTATTGTCACCTATGACTTGAACTCTGTTTTGAATATAGACAACAGTAAGTATAGCTTCTTTCCAATATGCTTCTGGTAGGTCAGCTTCCTCTATCATTGTCTTTGTAGCTTTTTGAACAGACCTGCTTGTTATTTCCATCACTCTATTCTCTCTGGATAGTTGTCTATTTATTCCATGAGTTACACACAACATATTGAATTTTTCAGAGGTAAACTCTTCTCCTCTGTCAGACTTTAGACATCTGATTTTCATATTTAACTCATCTTCAACCATTGTTTTGAAGGCTTTAAATGCATCTGGAGCTTCTGATCTTTCTTTGAGAAAACTAACCCAAGTCATTCTAGAATAATCATCAACAAAGAACATAAAGTACCTATCATCTTGGAGGCTTTTTACTCTTGTAGGTCCACAGAGGTTTGTATGAACCAATTCCATCAGTCCAGATGAGGATCTTTCTTCATCCTATAGACTTCCTCTTGCTTGCTTCTCAATTTGACACTTGCTGCAGGTGATGTTGCTAAAATGTATCATCTCTGGCAGATCTTTCACAACTTGAGATGAGGTTATCCTTGCTAGATCATTACGATTGATGTGACACAATTTCCTATGCCAAAGCCAATTTTCTTGATTCTGAGATATAGAGTAGATGATGTTAGCTTTTCTAAGGTGATAAAGATTTCCCTCTGTCCTTTTTCCACCATCTATTACAACTCCATATTTATCTCTAATTTCAAAGGTATCATTCTGAAAGATGAAACTGTATCCTTCTCTACACAACTATCCAACGCTAAGGAGATTTTGTCTCAGACTTTCAACATAGAGGACGTTATTTGTATGTTGTCTTCCATCAAAACTGATTGAACCTTTTCCACATATTTTAGAAGTACGGTCATCTCCAAATCTTACTAATCCTTCTTCATTCTTCACAAAATTAATAAACTTGCCTTTATCACTAGTCATATGATTTGAGCAAATACTATCAATAACCCAATAATTCTTTGTATCTTTGTTGTCATTACTTACCTCTGGATCAAAACTTTCATCCTTTTTGCAATTGTCATCCTTTGAATTAAAACAATAGTCATCATCTTCATCATCTTTAACCTCATAAAATGTTTTCTTGGACTTCCTACTTTTGCCTTCTTCATCATAATTTTTTGAGTTTCTTTTTGGACATATGGATGCATAGTGTCCAGCCTCACCACACTTAAAACAAAAAAATAATTCATCCTTGTGTGACATCCTAGATCAACCTCAAGCTGTTAGGCTTATCTCCGAGTAACTTGGCTCTGATACCAATTGTTGAACTACACCAGACAACTGAGAGGGGGGGTTTGAATCAGTTGTCCTAAAATTTTTAAACAATTTTAATCATCAACTTATCAATCACTTATATTTAGATATAACAATGAAAGTATAAAATGAGAATCTCAACACAAAAGCATAATCAACACAAGAGACACCATATTTTTACGTGGAAAACCCTAAAAGGGAAAAACCACAATGGGTGTTAGCCCACAAAAATATATAAGTTATATCAATACCGAAAATTAGAGGCTCACTACCTACAGGGCTCACTACGTAAATTGCTCATTGCAAAGAAAGGCTCACTGTCTATGGATGGCTCACTGCCAAAAGGTTGAATTGAGATAACAACATCTACTCCATGCCAAAGTTTAGTTCCATTGAAGCACAAAACACCTCTGCTCTGCTCTGCTACCTTACTTCACTTTGTCTTCGCATCTTCGCACATGGGTAGATTTTCACGACACAATTACAAGTATTTATACATTACATCAACCTTGGAATGATCATCAAGGTCGGCATCACAATCATTAACCGTTGGAACAATCTCCAAGGTTAGCATTACAACCATACATAAAATAGGTCTTGACCTAATACAAATTCAGCTAAGAAAAATATGTAAGAGTGTATGTGGATCATGCCATGCCTTAGCTGGGACTCAAACATGATCTTCCATGCCACAACATGCTTCTACAATCTTCAACAAATCTCTGCAATCACCGGAATTAACCAAGTCGGCTAAGATTGGTTACACGCTATGTTATCTGGGAATGATCTTCAAACACGATCTCAATTCCTTAATGCAGACCAATGTAAAGGCAAGAACACAATCAAGAGGCATCCACAAGCGTGTTGTAATCACCAAGAGCAATCGTACAAACTCTAACCATTTTATCCATGAGATTCTTCACACCAAAGCACATGAACTTCACTGTCTTCAACTGGCATGAAAGAAAGATAGCTTGCGGACTACCAAATCATGAACCATTGTAGTTATAGGCACTTATTATCATCCCAGACTTCCCTCTAGAACCATAGAACAAAATACTTCAATGCGGAGTAAAATACTTTCTCCCCATCAGTAGTGAATAATTAGAAAAAGCAAGTTTTACTCTAGTGAATGTAACTCACTCAATTCGTCATACCAGAGGCTCAAACTTAGGATTTAGCATCTTCAGACATGCCTCTAAATAACGTTCAATTCGCAGACCAAGATCTTTAATCTGCAAGAAATGTAGAGCAGTCTTCTGGACTGTTCTTCAGTATGCAACTCACTGTGATTCACTATTTCCTTTCTGATTCTTCCGGAGGGGCTAATTTTCTCAATGTCCTGAACATACAAGTCTTCTAATCAATCAAAATATAAGGATACAGTTGACACCAATGACAACATAGATATGTTGACATCAATGACAACACCGATTAGGCACATACTTGCAGCAAGGAGATAGCATGAACCAATGTGCAAAGTAATTGATTAAACATCTCCAAAATAAATGTTCATTTTGCACACTACTAGTAGGTACATGTTTTACTTGATCATAGACTTCAAATATACTTTTGATCACAAGCCAGGTGATGTATACTAGTGTACATTTGATTGTGGATGGATCACTGGACATAGCTATGTAATGTATGGTCCTCTTCTAAATGGAGAAACAATTGTGGTTTATGAAGGAGTACCAGACTACCCTAATTCATGTGACTATTTAGTAGAAAAGAGAGACCTAGCCCAAGAGATCAAACTAGGTCAAAACCCTCTTCTATCTAACATTAGAACACAAGTCGAGCTTGGATTCTACCCTTCAAGGAGAGCCAAACTATAGGGGCTTTGTCCCTTTGTTGTATAGAGGAGAATCAACCAAATCAAACCAATCAAGCTAGGGCAAAGTAGAAACCCCTATTAAGCAAGATCTATGAAAATATGATTGTCAGAAATAGATATAAAAAATCTAACACCACAATGGGGATCAAAGGGTAGAGTAGAACTTGGATTTGGATTTGAGAACCCAGAAGACCAGGGCGCTTGGGCACCCTAGACCTTGATTAGGGTTTTGTAGAATGTGAAGTTTCCTATGTCTTTGCCCTTTTGTGTTCCTACTTCCTGTAACTTGTTTTCTGTAGATTCTTTCAGATGCTACCTATACACACAAACGAAGGAAAATGGTTGGGTGCTATTTAGGAGCTTGCCTAAGTCAAGCTCCATGAATGGTGTTTCCACCTCCACAATAACAATGATGAGATCTCAAAGAGTGTGTGCCTTAGGAGGATAGAGGAAAATATGAAGTAGAATGGAATGTTAGAACAAAGCATGAAGGAAAGAAGTCACCATGAGCATGGAAACCCTAGCATGCTCGATGCGGTATCACAACTTGACTTAAGAAGTTGGTGTAGCCCAAGTAGAAAGATCTTCACAAGACTTGCAAGAAGTTAGTGCAACAACAATAATCCACCATAGAGAGCTTTAGAGAAGAATAGAGAGAATGAGAGGAAAGAAAAGAGTGCAAGTATGACTAGATTGCTTAGAGAGCTTAGAGATGTTCAAATGAATAACCTAACTTGCTTATATATGCATTCTCGCTCACCAACAATGAATAAAACCAAATGGGGCTGACATGCTAAAGTTTAAGAGGTGTTCTAAGCTGACACCATAAGAGAGGGGCTAAAGGACCCATCTGGGACTAGGGCGCTTGGGTGCCCTGGTCCTTTAGCTCCACAAATTCCTGGGAGCATCCCTGTAAGTGGGCTTAGACTAGTCCTAACTTTATTTTGTCAGTTTTATTCATCAGGATTGAGATTTAATCGTTTAATGTTTAAAAAGGTGTTAAAATAGGTCCTGATTAATAAGTGTAAATATTTTAAGTCTACCCAGGTGCTAAACTAGGTGTAAAATGCTAGTATACACATTTTACTCCATAACAGTGACAATGTTGGTAAATTGTTATCAAATACAAAGTTATATTTTTCTACATTGCACCAACATTAATACTTTCTCTTATGCAGGTTGGAGATGAGTATGTTCTACATCATTCACACAAATCATTGTGAATTTTGGGAAGTGTTGGAGAGCCCATAAATCCAACAACATGGTGGTGGTTTTACAACATTGTTGGAGAAGGTCGTTGTCCTATATCTGACACTTGATGGCAAACTAAAACTAGTGGTTTCATGATTATCCATATATCAGGTGCTTAGCCACAAAAGCTTGGTTCGACAACTCTTCATTAGTGTTGAGCTTTCTATTGTAGATGAAAATGGAGTTGAAATTATAGGAGAATGTAGTGTTGCAAGGATGCTCCATTGAATGTTGTATTAATGCTGAGGATGCTTTCAAAAGATTTCTCTCCAGACGAGGATGGATAACAAGTTATTTTCTTGCAGGAGGTCCATTTGTATGCATGGATAATCATATCTATTTTGATTATGTAGTTTCCCTAAGTTATGATTCTCTATTGGGAAAGCTTATTGTCTGGGAAGCTACATGGGAGAGGGCAATTGCACACATGCAAAAAGCCCTTAATGACACTATTATAACTAGAATACCAACTACGTATTGACTTTCATAAGCTTACTCTTGATATTAAATAAGATTTCAAAGATTGAAAATTTTATATAGTATTCATTCCCATGCATGAAGAAGAGTTTGTTGCTCCTGATCAAATTTCACAGTAAAGAACACTCCAATAATCAGGGGCATGATCATGCTGAGAAGGTTAAACACAACCACAAATATGACCATAGTCATAAAATTAAGCATGCACATGCACATGTCCATAAGCACAAAGATGTCCAAAAAGGTGGTGTTCATGAACATGGTCATGATGACAAAGACTGTCTAGACCTTTGCTTCATGATGTAGAAAGGGTTGAGCATTTAGTCCATGATTGTAATATCCATAGATAAAAGACATTCACAAGAAAATAAAGTTACTTTAGATCATGATGCAGGGGATACAAATAGACAAAAAGTCAAGGCTCAATATAAGTGTTCAGGGTGCCTATCTTCATGTGTTGGGGGATTTGATTCAAAGCATCGATGAGCTATGATTGGAGTATTAGGACAGTAAAAATGAAGATAAAATAATGCAAATACCTTAATCCTTACACAAGATTGGACTTCTGATAGGATGGAATGGAGTGCACCCAAGCTCCATTGGATTTGTCCTATGGATGTATTGTGGGCTGCTCACACAACCAACATAACTAGAAAATGATATGAAAAATGAGAGATATGTGTGTGTATGGAAATTTGGTGAGAGAGTGTGAGGGTTTGAAAATGAAATAAAAGTTTAATTTATAGAAGGAGATGGAATAAAGTGAATGGCTAGGATTAGAAGGGTGAGGGATGAGGTGGATGACTAGGATTGAAATCCAATTTTAGTTCTCATGACACACCATAAATGTGGAT
Source organism: Cunninghamia lanceolata (assembly GCA_027924645.1). Lineage (NCBI taxonomy): Eukaryota > Viridiplantae > Streptophyta > Pinopsida > Cupressales > Cupressaceae > Cunninghamia > Cunninghamia lanceolata. Next base: position 9,462,389 of record BSBN01000246.1, read on the forward strand.
GACAGGTAACTAAAATAAGGATGGGAGTGGGAATAAATAAGATTTTTAATTGATTTTGGAGAGGAAATGCTTATGATGCACAATTAATGAGTTTAAAAATAGAGATGTGAGTGGGATAATTTAAATAATAAAATTATTTAAATTATGAGAGACAAGTGGCATTTAAATAAATATTTAATTTATTTAAATTGGATGATGGAGGAAAATGGGATTAAATAAGGTTTATTTAATTTAGTGTAAGAGGAGGTTAAATGGATAAGAGGGATTAGTTAAATAAATATAATTTATTTAACTAATGGAAATGATGGAAGGGGTCATGAAAGGGACTTAGAAGAAAATAGGTTGCAAGGTGATTCAAAGTGTCGCAAGAGGGTGTCAAAAGGCAATGTTGTAAAACATGGCTAGTTTTAAGTGTCTACATTTTGCCCCTCTTTGGGATGATGTTGTGACTAAGAGAAGTAACATCATTTCAAAGAAGAAAAGGTATGGATGGAGGGAAAAGGATGCCCCAACCACTTGAAGGAGTGATGATGAGGAATGATGTAAGGATGGGATGCCCCCTCAAGAGGATAGATGGGTTAGGAGAACACAGGTATGCTCTCGATATGGATGAAAAGAAGTTGGATGGAAAAGGCTAAGGGTTAGGAATGGATAGGTAGGATGGATTGTTAAATTGAAAGAGATAGGTGAAATAGATAGTGAAGAGAGATCAATTGAGAGGTGAAGAATGCTCTAGAATAGGTTTGGAAATGGATAAGTTATAGTCATAATGGATATAGTGGATAGAGAAGATATAGTTATGCTAGTATAATGTGTGGAGAAGTCCTTATTTGATATAGCAAGAGGATATTATGCACCAAGGTATAAGAAACTAGAGTGACTTTGTATCCTTTGCATGGACTTGACACTACAAACAAAACGAGTATCCTTATACCCAACATAATAGAACCTTATCTAGACACAAGATATGAATATTAGCTATAGTGATAAGAATATCCAATAGGCACACAAAATGCTATGCCCCATTCTCTGCTAATCGTAAAACGCCAAGATATAAATGGATCTAGGTGGCTTTGATAAAGCAAAAGAAGGAGATAGAAAAGATAAAATTAAAAAACAAAAGACCAAAGAATGACATGAGTCACACAATCATTGTATCTCTTGCCAAAGAGTTTAAGTGATGTTTGGATAGGTGCCTGATGATGGGAACAATATATCCCTAGATGAGGTTGGATGATGATTGTTTAAGATTGAATGATGTGGCAATTGATAAAATGACTGAATATTGTATTATTATATAGACTAATGCTTGCAATTTTGGTTTAGGTACAATGTGTTGTATGAGTGTTTTTGCTTGAATGCTAAGTATTTTATTGATGAGATGAGAGTAGAATGTTTATTATGATCAAATGGAAAAGTTTATTGTGGCATGTGGAATGGATGAAGGAAATTATATTGCTTGGACTTTTTGGAATATTTGATTTTTTTTGGAATATTTGAAAATGTTTTAATTTTTTTTTGGATTTTTGGAAAATGTTTTTATTTTTTTGGATTTTTGGAAAATGTTTTTGATTTTTTTGATTTTTGGAAATGTTTTGATTTTTTTGGATTTTTTGAAAATGTTTTGATTTTTTTGGATTTTTGGAAATGTTTTTTTTTTTTTGGATTATTGGAAATGTTTTGATTTTTTTGGATTTTTGGAAAATGTTTTTATTTTTTTGAATTTTTGGAAATGTTATAATTTTTTGGATTTTTGGAAAATGTTTTTGATTTTTTTGGATTTTTGGAAAATGTTTTGATTTTTTGGGATTTTTGGAAAATGTTTGGATTTTTTTGGATTTTTTGGAAACTGTTTTGAAAAGAAATGCATGGGACTTAGAGATTTACTTTCCAAAAGGTCTTATGGAAATTGGGAGAACAATCTAAACCCTAACTAGGTGTCAGTAAGGTTTTATTTATGGCATGAATGGGCATGGTTTGGGGTGACAAGAAATGATACTAAGTGAATAATTTCAAGCCATGATAGGATAATGAAGTGGTAGATGGATGATAGTATGTAAGCTAGACTAGAGAGAGTGGAAGTACAAATGGATAACTAATAGATGGTGGATGCAAGGCTACTAAACATGGCGCCTGTAAATAGGCTTTCACCATGGCACTTATCCAAGGTGCCATCGTGGTGGTTTTCACCATAGGATGAATTATTTCTCTTTACTATTTTAATTTTGTCTTTTTGTATCTTTCTATCATTTTTTTATTTTTTTGTATTTTTTGAATAATTGTGATACCCCACGGATTACACATAGAACCTTTGAGGTGAACTATGTTGATAGGTTCATCAAGGGGATGGCTCTCAAGTGTAGAAAGTTGATATGCACCTGATCCATAACTGCTAGTAATGATGAAGGGGCCTAACTAATTAGGCTCAAATTTTCCTTTTTTGTCCTGATCTTGAAGGTTACTTTGATTTTCCTTAAGAACAAGATCACCAACTTCAAATTTACACTCTTTGAGTCTCTTGTTGTAGCTATGACGAAGATGATTTTGATAGGGCTTGAGATTGTTAAGAGCATTGAGGCATCTTTCATCTAGTGTTTCCAATTCTTGCAAGCAAGCAACTCTATAATCTTCCTCATCAATAAGATGTTGTAATGACACTCGTAAAGAGGGGAGCTTGACCTCGATTGGTAGGATAGCTTCAGATCCAAAGAAAACTTAGAATATGGTGTGGCTCCAATAGATGTGTGGATGCTAGTGTGATATACCCACAAAGTAGGATTGAGGTGCAAGTGTCAATCCGTGCCAACTTCATTGACTGTTTTCTTCAATATTTTAAGGATAGTTTTGTTTGAAGCTTCAACTTGACCATTGCTTTGGGGATAGTATGGAGTGGAAAAGCAATGTTGGATATGGAATAGATTGCAAAGGTGGTGGACTTCTTAATTTTGTAATGGCTTACCATTGTTAGTAACAATCGTTTGGCATATGCTATACTGAAAAATGATATAATGAAGTATGAACTTGGAAATTTGTTTGCCAATTATATAGGTAAGGGGAATAGCTTTGACCCACTTCATGAAATACTCAATGGCAATGATAATGAATGAATGGTCATTAGATGAAGGTGGATGTATTTTACCAATGAGATCGAGCTACCACTGTGAAAAAGACCATAGTGTAGTAATTGTTTGTAACTCTTGTGCAGGTGCATGAGTCAAATCACTATGTTGTTGACAAGGAAGATATTTCTTAACAAATTGATGTGCATTATTCTCCATAGTCAGCCCATAATACGTAGTTCTTAACAACTTTTGACCAAGGTAGGACTACCAGAGTGTGCACCACATATACCCTCATGTATCTCATGTAAGGCGGCTTGAGCATCTTTCGAGTTAAGACATCTAAGGAAAATCCCATCAAGTGACCTCTGATAAAGTGTATCACCAAGAATGGTATAACGATATGAATGTCGAATGAAGGTTCAGGGTTGGGAATTTGAAAAGTTAAGTGGTAAGGTGTTATCTTGAAGGTAGGTATAGATCTCATTGTACCAATGTGTATTAGGACCAACAAGTTCACATACAAGTTCAAATTCTAGGACATCAAATGTAGGAACACAAAGTTGCTCAATCAATAATTCTGAATGTGGAATATCTGATGGAGTATCAATCAATGAACTTATGGTTGCCATAGAATGAACAAATTTATTCTTTATCCTTGAAATTTGTTCAAACCAGATCCATGAAAAGGATTGCTTGAATGTTTCAACCAATTTCTTATATGGGATTAGCTTGTCATCTTTTGTTTGATATTGTCACGTCTCAAACTTTGATGCATTCTGAACTTACTATATTTGGAGCTATTTATGGATAAATATTATGCATGTGGATTAATTAAATGTTATTTTATTTTGATCTGGATTAAGTAGATATTATTTCATTTTGAAAGATGAAATAAGTGAATATTATTTTATATTGAAATGATATAGTGAATACTACTTTATTTTGAAATGATGAAATGCAATGATTCGGCTATTGGACACTAACCTATTAATGGAAAATTTGAGTTTCATGAGTTGCAGGTTGTCAAAGACAAGGGTGTGGTTAAGGTAGAGGAGGTTAGCTACCTGGCAAGATTAGGATGGAGTGGTCTCTCTCACACACTGACACTTAGATGCATATAGTTGCATTAGAATTGCATTAATTAATCATATTATATTGCTTCTTATTTGATATGTTATAGTTGTTTATTTAATTTATTGTTAGTTAATATTAAATCCTCATAGTGAAAATAAAAGTAGTTTTAAATTATTTATTAATTTTTATTTGAAATTAGAATTATTATTATTTATCATTTTAGAAACAATTGTGTTGCAAAAATTTAGTTAATAAAATTAAATTAGATATTAAATGTGAGTTTTCGAAAATAGAAAAAAATATGTTTTATATGATAAATATGAGATAAATCTTAGAAAAAGCAAAACAAAAAGAACAAAAAGAAAAATAGAAAGACTTGAATTTAGAAAACAAGTGACTCCTTTATGCAGTCCCATCTTTATTGATAGTAACGGTTCTATTAGCTCACTTCTCCCTCTTCTTGCATTAACCTCTGCATGTCATTTCTTCCACAATGAAATTAATAAGGGAGGATATTTTTATCTATCTATTGTTAGACTGTGTGGGGGGAAAAAAAATAAATAGAAGAAAACTTCTCATTCTCAGACACAATATATTCATTTTGAAAAACAAGAGCACATACAAGAGGATTTCAGATTTGGGCAAAGGAAGCCTTAGGGGATCAAGAATGAGAGCGGAGGATTGGAAAGGATTCATCTACCAAAGGGTGCATTCACAGGGTTTTATGTTGCAAGTATGGGCCTAACCAGTGTTGTCATTGATGTCAACATACTCCTGTTGCATTAATGATAAGGAACATATAAGAACAGTGAAGACAGTAAGGTAAAGATCCCTGATAAGATGAAGATCAAAAGATGCGCTTCAAAGGGTTTGTAGATATGTGTCTTAAGGTGATCTAGTAAAGCTTTTAGAGGTCTACATGAAGATCTGAAGAAGTTGTGGCCGCTCAAGTAAAACCGGTTCCGGCAGGTGTTTTGAGGTGAAAGAGTGACACAGATAGGTCCGGTGAGATCTGGAAATGCAACATCCTGTTCTGCAGATTTGAGGGAATGTTTAAGAAGTCAATGTGAATTAACAACTCAATTGGTTCGTGGTCTGGAGGTCTAAAAGCATCTATTCCATTGTGACAATGATGATAGACTGTGTTCTTGAGGTTTCAGAAAAAGAAGATAAGGATTTCAGTAAGCAAATGTAGTGTGGATGTTCTTGGTGATTCAGGAAAGTTTGTGGAGGACTTTGGATCGTGTCCAGTTCGTGTTGGTGGTCTGCATTAGAGTTTGAGCTCGCAATTGAAGAATAACTTCAGGATGATGATGTTATTCCTAACTCTAGCCGACCGAATGAGTTACACATCCTGCGGATGATCTTGAAGATGTTATGTGAAGATTGGCATGTTCCTAGAAGAAGATTGAAGTCTCAAATTTGTGTGGCCAACAGTGTGTTGATCCACATGAAGTCTTTTGTCATTAGTCATGTTGTATTTATGTATTTACTCTGTAATGTTTTCTGACTTAGATGGTCATTCCTAAGTCGATGTCTTGTATAAATAAGGAATTGTAAAGTCATACCAAAGGGTATCTTGCAGAGATGAGAGTGTGGTAAAGAGTAGAGGAGCGAAAAGTAGAACATAAGTATTGGGCTTAAATGGAACTGATTCAAGCATGGTGAAGATGCTATTCTCTAGTTCAAGTATGTGATACTTATTATTCTGTAGATAGTGTGTCTCTTATAGGCAGTGGGCCTCTTGTGAGCAGTGTGCTCAGGCAGTGAGCCCTAATTGGCATGTGCCATTTTGTTCTTTCTATTCTTCTAACAGAGAATACAATCTTGGGTTAATCACCCCATGGTTTTTCCCTTAACCAGGTGTAATGAGCCGTACCTGTTTGAATATTTTAAAATCTTTTAATGTGTTTTATTTTATTTTTATGTGATCTTTCAGAACTAGATAGAAGAATGCAGAAGGGGTTTTCAGTTTGTTGTAGATGTGTGGCAGGAGGATACAAAATATAACATATGTTGCAAACCCAGAAAATATACAATGAATATAAGAGAAATATGAAAGACCCAGTTCATATATCAACAAATAAAAAGGTTCTATCACATACCCATATGCAGATTTGAAACTTCAGTTTTTAGCTACTGCCAAACCAGCCATTAAAATTACAATATTGCTCCAAATCATCAAGAATCATAGAGCATCAAGCATTCATTGTTAACAACAATATAATAGGCCTTGGAGGCCTCAAACAATGCAAACAAACCACTTCCCACAAAGAGAAAGAGGTCAAAATGCCCCACGTCACTCCTGGGGGTGGACGGCCTTTGCTGGGAGTGATGAACAACAATGATGCACACCCAAATACCTCTAAAAATCCTTTGATATCAGTCTTCTACTGTAGTCTCAATTGGGCGACCCTTTATGAGGGAGAAATAGCAAGAAGGAAGCTCCGGACTACCTCAAGAAGTGGAACAACCTGCCTAGGAGAGGTGTGGCCAGTATGTGCACTGTATACCCGTCATAAACCCCTATTATTTCCTCTAAAATTTGTAGCTCTTCAATACCATCAGCCAAAACAAATAACCTTCAGAAGATAAAGCGATAACTCCTCAAAACCTTATCAAATAAACTCCAATGAAGCACAAGAATGAATACTGGATGTATCCATCATCAAAGTACCGTTGGGTGGTATTGCACACCTATAGAATGCTATTACCTATGGAGGTTTCTGTCCCCACAAGCCTCTGGTTTGAATCCTCAAACTTCCACGATAGCAGGCTCTAGCAAAGCTCAAAAGAAGGAGATATCATAAAGCAAGCATATCTCAAATGAGGCACTTCTCCTTTTTAAAAACTCTCCAAGAGGGATGTTTACTTTGGAGGGAAATATCTCTTTGAATTTCACTTTTAATATTTCTCAATGTGAGCGCTCCAAAAAGTAACTTAATTGACCTTTTTAAATATTTTATTTTTATCACTTAACCAAACGGCTAGTCCACTGGAATTCTATGATGGACTAACCATGAGCCTAAAAGGGGACATTACAGTCCACCCTCCCTAAGATTGCTTGCCTCAAGCAATCTCAAGTCAGGATGCTCTAATATCTGTTCATTCTCCCAAGTAGCATCCTCCATGGGCAGGTTCTTCCATTTAACCAAGTACTCTCTGATGTTCCTCCTCCTCAAATTATGTTCCTTGGTATCAATTATAGCCTCGAGTACTAGTATCAACTTCCCCTCTTCATCAAGAGGAGGCAACTCCACCGATGGTATCACCTTATGCCCGAATGCCTTCTTGAGGCAAGATACATGAAATACATTATGTACCTTGCTACCTGCTAGAAGCTTCAACTCATAAGCCACTTCTCCAATCCTCTTGGAGATCCGAAAAGGTCCATAGTACCCTAGCTTCAACTTCTCTACCCCAGTCTTTCTGAGAGTGGACTGTCTATAGGGTTGCAACATGAGATACACCATGTCACCAACCACAAAAGACCGCTCAGTCCTCTGCTGATCTGCATACTGCTTTTGCTGATTCTGAGCCTTCTGTATGTTCTCCTTCAAAGACCTCATGATGTCTTGACTCTCCTAGAGAAGGTCTTTGGCCTTTGGCACTCTACTATCACCAAACAACAAATCAACAAAGCTCGGTGCCTCATACCCATACAGGGCCATAAATGGTGACATCTGAATAGACATGTGGTATATGGAATTGTAATAGTACTCTCCCATGTGGAGCCACTTAACCCATGCCTTTTGCTACCTTGAAACATAGTTTCGGAGGTATCCTTCCACCCATTTATTAACTATCTCCGTCTAAGGGTGGTAACTTGTACTGGGGGTGAGCTCTGTCCCTGTCAACCTGAAGAGCTCCTGCCAAAAATTACTGAGGAACCTGCTGTCCCTATCACTAACAATGTTCCGAGGCAACACATGGAGTTGAAATACCTCACGAAAGAACAATTCTGCAACCTGTGCTGCAACAAAAGTGGTAGGGATGGTAAAGAAGTGTGCATACTTTGTCAACCTGTCCACTACCATGAAAATGCAATCCCTACCTTGGACTTTTGGTAAACCTGTGATAAAGTCCATAGAAATGCTATCCCACTTCCTTTCAGGAATGGGTAGGGGCTGCAACAAACCTCCTGGGAATGAGTGCTCTTGTTTGTTCTGCTAACATATCGGGTACTCTCTCACATATTCCATCTCCTTCATCTTAAGGCCCTTCCAGGTGAACCTCTCTCTAACCTGTCTATAAGTTTTGAAGTACCCTGGGTGTCTAGCCATTGGCCAGTCATGAAATGCCCTCAAAACCTTTTGTTTCATATGAGAGTCTGTCACCAAGAAAATCCTATTCTTGTAAATGATTAAATCATTTACCACTGTATACCTGTCATCCTTGATGGTGCCATCAATTATCCTCGTAGCCCATGCATCCTTTGCATACTCAGCTGATATCATCTCCCTCTAATCATTTGCAATGGCTCCAAGTGCACATAAATGGGGCCTCCTGGATACAACATCGGCAACAACATTTTTCTTTCCTTTGACATACAAAATGTCAAAGTCGTAGGCCTATAGCTTGCTGGCCCACTTCTATTGCCTCTCATTTAAGTCTTTCTAGCCAAGGAAATGCTTCAAACTGTTGTGATCTATTTTGACTATGAACTTACTGCCCACAAGGTATTGTCTGAACTTAGCCAATGCATGCATTATGGCTAACATCTCCTTGTCGTAAATTCTATAGCTGCGTTCCACACCCCTCAACTTCCTACTCTCAAACACTATGGGGTGCTTATCCTGCATAATTACCGCACCAATGCCTTCCCCTGAAGCATCACACTGCAACTCGAAGGGCTTGCTGAAATCTAGCATGGCCACTACAAGGCATGTACTTATAATCTATTTGAATTGGTCAAAGAACTCCTGTGTACCCCCTGTCCAACTAAATGCATCCTTGTGAGTCAAATTTGTGAGGGGAGCAGCTGACTGAGAAAACCCCTTCACGAACCTACGATAATATCCACATAAATCCAAGAATCCCTTTAGCTAAGTAAGATTCTTTGGTGGTGGCCAATCTACTATTGCCCGAATATTCTCTGGGTCTACCTTCACATTACTGGCACTGATGATGTGACCCAAGTATAGCAACTCGGTCATCCCAAACTCACACTTTGACATCTTGGCATATAAAGATTCCCTCTCTAGAATACTCAACACAATGTCAATGTGTTTCACATGCTCTTCCCACGTTTTGCTATAAATTAGGATATCATAAAAAAATATCAAGATGAACCTCCTCAACTGTTCTCTGAAGACTCTATTCATGCAAGACTGGAAAGTAGCTGGTGCATTAGTCAAGTCGAATGGCATGACTAGGAACTCAAAATGCCCATAATGACACCTAAATGCCATCTTCTCCACATCCTCATCTCTGACCCTAATCTGATGGTATCTAATCCTCAAGTCTATCTTAGAGAAATAACAAGCCTCGTGTAGCTCATCAATCAGCTCATCTATCCTGGGTATGGGATACCTATTCTTGATTGTTTTCTTATTGAGTTCCCTGTAACCAATGCACATCCTAAGAGTCCCATCCTTTTTCTTTACTAACACAACGGATGATGCAAATGAGCTCTTACTCGGTCTTATGTGTCCCATGGCGAGAAGCTCTTTGATAGCTTTCTCGATCTGATCTTTGGATCTCTTCGAGTGCCGGTATGGTGTGACGATCACCGGTTTTGCACCCTCCTCCAACTTGATCACATGCTCGATACCCCTGTCGAGCTGTCTACCTGGTGGAATATTACTAAACACTTTGGTGTGTTTAGTTAGAAGAGCTTGTATGTTAGGTGGATACTCACATTTCTGCTACTCCACAATTTTTGGCATCACCAATATCTCTGCTGCTCATTGTAGTTGATCATCGTGAATCAATTTTTCCATTCGATTAAGAGAAACAACTCTCAATCCACCATCTGAAATTCCCCTGAGCACATGCTTAACTCCGTTCACTTCAAACTTCATTTCCATTGTCCTCAAATTGATAGTGAACTCCCCTATCTCATGAAGCCATTTCATTCCCAGCACAACATCCATGTTACCCATGCTAACCACATAAAACTCTGACTGGCAAGTATAATGGTGTAGCTGGATCGTCAAGTTGGGAATCCTCCTAGTGCAAGTGAGTACAAACCCATCGGCTACCTTTACCTTAAATCCTACAAACTTCTTTGTTTGTAACCCCCTCTTAGCAACCAAGCCCTCATCTATGAAGTTATGAGTGGCACCTGTATCTAGCAAGGTAATGCACCTCTGTCCCCCCAATACTCCTCAGATCTTGAATGACCCTTCTCTTTGAATGCTAGAAATGTGGGCTGTGGGTAGGGAGGTATCATTATCCTTATCTGGTACTTCAGATGCAACATCTGTCCCTGAATCATCATCCTTTGTATGCTGCTCTGAATGCATGTCTGACTCCACAGACTCATATGTTGAGAAGTACTCAATCTGTTTTGTGTTCCCTTGGGCAGCACACTTGTGCTTAGGATCCCAAGGCTCTCTATAGTGAAAACAAAGCTTCTTCCTCCTGAGGTCATTTAGCTGATCATTATCAATCTGGGAAGAACTCTTATGTGGCTGGTGTCCCGAGTCCTTGTGGAAAGGTCTCCTATCTCTTTCCTTATCTCTCCTATGCTGAAAGTTCTCACTCTAAAATTTGCTCCTCCATACGGATGATTCCATATCACGGGCCTTCTTCATGGCCTCCTGCAATGTCATAGGGTCTAAACCCTTCACCCATCCTCTTAAAGGATCAGACAACCCATCAACGAAGAGCATGATTAACCTCCTCTCTAATATATCTGAAACCATGACTGAGAGATCTTGGAACTCAGCAATGTACGAGTCCACTGATCCACTATGTCTCAACTGTGCTAGCTCCTTGAACTGCAATTCAAGATCCTTCTTGTCGAACCTATCTATGAGTCTGGCTATGAACTCAACATAAGATGTGATCTGGTCATGTCCCAGAGTCACCTTCCCATTGCTCCACCATTTATGCGCACTACCCTCCAAGTGTAAGGCTACGTATGTGATGACATCTATCTCTAGCATGGGGCTTATCTAAAGGTAACTGTCTAACTTTTGTACCCACGCTCTTGCTAAAGTTTTTCCTGAACCATCAAAATATGGTAAGGTCATCTTGCTGACCTTCTTTTGCAGCTCATTGTTCTATTGTCTATTACCCCCTCTGGGTCTGTGTCTCATCTGAAGATCTGAGTAGTCTCTGAAAGTCATTTTGGCTCTAAACTCTTCACTGGAAGCCTGCCAATCCCTAACGATCTCTTCCTAAAACTCCAACTATGTAGCATCCCTATCTGGTATCTTGTCCCTCAGCCTGAAAATTAGAATGCCTGGTCTATCTGCAGCCGTGATCCTTGTAGCAACCTGATTATTCACCGAAGCCTCTCCATCATGATTCCTGTGCCCATTTCTATCACCAATGTTTCGGTCACCATTCCTATCTCAATTTCCTCGGTCTCTATTCCTATCATGCCGGTCTCCATGCCTGTCATTCCTGCCTCCATTCCTATCATTTCTATATCTGTTTCGACCTGTATTCTCCTCATCGTCTTCCAGCTCAGGAAATAATCAGCCCAGAAGCCTCCCAAGTGCCTGCTGAGACTTGTCCAAGCTAGCCATGATTTGATGCTGACCTCTAGCCAAGTCGTTGAGGATATCTCGTGTGCTTGGTTCTTCAATCTCCATATCTCCCATTTCCCTTGTATGCTCTATAAATGGAGGTAACTCTCCAGGAAAGGGTTCTGTCCATGAAACCTGAGAATCATCCTCTGTAGTTGATACCTCTATCTCTGGGTCCGACTCAAAAGGATCTATTATGGGTATTGGATTCTCTAGAACTATCAACTGTGGAATCGATGTTCCTTGCCTTGCTCTGATATTCCTGAAGGAATATCTATCTGCTGGTCGCATATCTCATTCTCACTTCTGCATGTCTATTTCACCTCACAGGATGGCAAGATCATGGCTCTAATACCACTGTAATGAGCCGTACATGTTTGAATATTTTAAAATATTTTAATGTGTTTTATTTTATTTTTATGTGATCTTTCAGAACTAGACAAAAGAATGCAGAAGGGGTTTTCAATTTGCTATAGATGTGTGGTAGGAGCATACAAAATATAGCATATGTTGCAAACCCAAAAAATATACAATGAATACAAGAGAAATATGAAAGACCCAGTTCATATATAAATAAAAAGGTTCTATCGCATACCCATATGCAGATTTGAAACTTTAGTTTTCAGCTACTGCCGAACCAGCCATTGAAATTACAATATTGCTCCAAATCATCAAGAATCATAGAGCATCAAGCATTCATTGTTAACAACAATACAATAGGCCTTGGAGGCCTCAAAAAATGCAAACAAACCACTTCCCACAAAGAGAAAGAGGTCAAAATGCCCCATGTCACTCCTGAGGGTGTACAGCCTTTGCTGGGAGTGATGAACAACAATGATGCACACCTAAATACCTCTGAAAATCCTCTGATATCAGTCTGCTACTGTAGTCTTAGTTGGGCGACCTTTTATGAGGGAGAAATAGCAAGAAGGAAGCTCTAGACTACTCAAGAAGTGGAACGGCTTGCCTAGGAGAGGTGCGGCCAGCATGTGTAGTGTATACCCGTCATAAACTCCTGTTATTTCCTCTAAAATCTGTATCTCTTCAATACCATCAGCCAAAACAAATAACCTTCAGAAGATAAAGCGATAACTCCTCAAAAACTTATCAAATAAACTCCAATGAAGCACAAGAACGAATACTGGATGTATCCATCATCAAAGCACCGTTGGGTGGTATTGCACACCTGTAGAATGCCGTTACCTATGGAGGTTTCTGTCCCCACAAGCCTCTGGTTTGAATCCTCAAACTTCCACGATAGCAGACTCTAGAAGAGCTCAAAAGAAGGAGATATCATAAAGCAAGCATATCTCAAATGAGGCACTTCTCCTCTTTCAAAACTCTCCAAGAGGGACGTTTACTTTAGAGGGAAATATCTCTTTGAATTTCACTTTTAATATTTCCCAATGTGAGTGCTCCAAAAAGTAACTTAAGTGACCTTTTTAAAATATTTCATTTTTATCACTTAACCAAATGGCTAGTCCACCAGAATTCTATGATGGACTAACCATGAGCATAGAAGGGGACATTACACCAGGTTTTCCACGTCAAAATCTTGGTGTTATATGTGTTGATGTGTTTCTGCTCTTGACTTAATGCATTATGTTTCCATGATTGATTTATTATTATGTTGCTAAATTACAAAGTGGATTTAAGTGCTTAATTGGAAGAAAGTTTTTGACAACTGATTCACCCCCCTCCCTCTCAGTTGTCTGTCTTGAATCTAACAATTGGTATCAGAGCTAAGTTCCTCTAAAAGAGCTTAACCGCTTGAGGAGATCCAGGATGTCGTCCTACAAGAAGGATAGTCCGAAGTTTGATGGAACCAATTTTAATCTTTAAAAAAGTCGCATGCAATGTCACTTGCAATGTATGGGAATGCAGTACTCGACCATGGCTTCAACGAAGTATACTCCTCCACAAAATGGACCGAAAACTACAAATGAAATCATAGATGCTGAAAACAATTTGCAGACTAAAGAAGCTCTTCTAAGTGCCTTGTCTGATTCAGAGCTGACAAATGTTGTTGACTTATAAACTGCTTTTGAGATTTGGGAAAAACTGGAACTTCTGCATGATGGAGACAAATATGTTGAATGTGCAAGGCTACAGAGTCTAAAAGGAAAATTTGAAAATTTGAAGATGAGAGAAGATGAAAATATCACTACTTTTATGCCCAGAGTAAATGAGCTTGTTTGTGAAATTAGATGTGGTGGTGGAGTCTTGGATGAAGATGAGATTGTTGGCAAAGTTCTCAGATCCCTTCCTGCTTCTTATAAATACAAGGTTGCTACCATTGAAGAATTCAGAGCCCATTCAGGTGTCACAAGAGATCAGTTGGTTGGTAAATTGGCTGCATTTGAATTGATCGAGTTTGGAGATGCCCCCCCAAGACTGAATTTGCATTCAAAGCTAGTGCCTCTGTAAAAGGTAAACAAAGGTTTGATCCGGGAGAGAACTCTTCAAGGAAACTATCATGGTATGAAAAAGCAAGAAAAGACATGGAAGAAGAAGCAGAAACTGCTCAACTTGAATCCTTTATTGCAAAAAGATTGCCAAGAGGATCCGGTAAGTATGAAGGGAAATTGCCTTTTAAGTGTTTTAATTGCAATAATATTGGTCATTTTGCCTCAAGGTGTTCGGAAAGATTTTCAAGGCCAAATCCTAACAGATCAAGGTTCCAAAAGAATTGTTACTATGTTCATTAAGATGATGATAATGAAGGAGTAACAGATGATGAATCAGAGACATGAAACAAATCCAGAAGTGACTGGGTGTTCATTGCCATCAAGGAAGAAGATCCATTGTCCTCTGTATCTATCAATCATAAAATTGTGGAAAGAGCTCTGGCTGCCCAAGTTGAAGAAAAAGATGATTGGGTCATTGACAATGGATGCTCTCACCATATGACAGGTGACAAAAATAAGTTCATAGATTTGGAAAGGTATGAAGGAGGAGTGGTAAAGTTTGGTGATAATTCTACTGGCAGAATCAGAGGAAGAGGAACCATTTCTTTTGATGGAAAGAACAAAATTAGTAATGTACTATATGTTGAAGGTCTGAAGCACAATCTTCTCAGTGTTGGATAGTTGGTGGACAAAGGCTATGATCTCTGCTTCAAGAATGGAAAATGCAAGATCTTTGAAAGTTCCAGAACAGAGATTGCATCCGGTACTCAAACAAAAGGTAATATCTTCCATTTAGTTGGTACTGGTAAAAGTTGTCTATTTGTGCAAATTGATCAGAGTTGGTTATGGCATAGGAGAATGTGTCATGTAAATTTTGATAATATCATCAAGATAAGCAACACTCAGGTTGTAAGAGATCTTCCAAATTTGGTGAAACCTACAAATAGTTTGTGCAAAGAATTTCAGTTGGGTAAACAAAGAAGAGTCTCATTCAAAAGTAAGGAATAATCTTCTACCGGATTATTGGACCTAGTTCATACTGATCTATGTGGTCCGACAAGAATAAGGAGTGTGCAAGGTGATAGATACTTCATGTTACTAATTGATGACCATTCTCGGATGATGTGGGTTACTTTTTTGAAAGAGAAATTAGAGGCTCTTGAGAAATTCAAAATATTCAAGGCTATGGTGGAAAATGAAACCGGATTAAAATTAAAATGTCTGAGGTCTGATAGAGGTGGAGAATTCACATCCGGTGAGTTCATAGAATTCTATGAGAAACATGGAATAAAGAGATAGTTGTCTACTCCTAGGACTCCACAGCAGAATGGAGTAGTGGAGAGAAAGAACCAGACCATCCAGGAGGCATCTAGAACCATGATGATGAAAGTAAATGTTCCTCAGATCTATTGGAGAGAAGCTGTCAGCACTGCAGTCTATGCTCTCAATCAAGTACAAATCAGAAGCAATACCGGTAAGACTCCTTATGAACTTTGGTTTGGCATCACTCCTACTGTGAGGTATTTCAAAGTCTTTGGTAGCAAATGTTACATTAAAAGAGATGAAGATCTAGGAAAATTTAATGCTAGAATTGATGAAGTAATATTCTTGGGTTATTCTACTCAAAGCAAAGCATACCGGTGTTATAACAAGAGATTAAGGAAGATTGTGGAAAGTACAAATGTGAAGGTTGATGAAGGTATTGAAAAACTCTCAAGGTTTTATGAATATGATGAAGATGATGTTTTTGTTCAAGAAGTCCAAGCTCCCTCTGAAATTCAGATTCAAACTGATCCGGTAAATCAAGAAGAAGAGATAAGTTTGAATGAACCTGTTCAAGAATCAGAAGTGCAAGAAACTCCCAAAGTTCCCAGGTATGTAAGACTAAATCACTTTGAAGATTAGATTATAGGTGATAAAAGTAAAGGTGTACAAATAAGAAGAAGGATTGCTCAAAATTCATAAGAGTATTGTCTGATTTCAAAGATTGAACCTAAGACAGTGAATGAAGCTTGCAATGATGAAAACTGGACTAAAGCAATGGAGGAAGAGCTGATGCAAATTGAGAAAAATCACACTTGCGATCTTGTTCCCAAACCTAAGAACAAGAATGTGATTGGAACCAAATGGGTCTTCAGGGACAAATTGAATGAAGTTGGTGAAGTAATAAAAAATAAAGCCAGATTGGTCTGCAAGGGTTACTCTCAAATAGAAGGAGTTGATTTTGAAGAAACTTTTGCTCCGGTGGCAAGAATTGAAGCAGTCAGATTATTTCTTACTTTTGCTACCTTCAAGGATTTCAAAGTATATCAGATGGATGTCAAGTCTGCCTTCCTGAATGGTGACTTGGAAGAAGAAGTATACATTGAGCAACCGGATGGATTTCAATTGTCTGATCATGGTGATATGGTTTGCAAGTTGAAGAAAGGACTATATGGACTCAAGCAAGCCCCAAGAGCCTGGTATGAAAGATTGGATAAGCATCTTTTGAAGATTGGTTTCAACAAAGGTACTGCTGACAGTAATTTATATTTCAAAATTGATCATGAAAACATCTTGATTGTTGAAGTATTTGTTGATGATATCATTTTTAGAGGAAGAGATATTATGTGTAAAACTTTTGCAAATCAAATGAAAATTGAATTTGAGATGTCCATGCTTGGGGAAATGAATTTCTTCTTGGGTCTACAAATCACTCAAACAAAGAAAGGAATCTTCATTTCTCAGACCAAATATGTGAAAGAATTGTTGAAGAAATTTGGGATGGAAGACTCAAAACCAATGAGTACTCCCATGACAACCGGATGTAAATTGAGCAAAGATTATGACTCTCCTAAGGATGATCATAAAAAGTATAGGTTAATGATTGGAGGATTATTGTATCTCACTCAAACTAGACCTGACATTATGAATGATGTTGGTCTTGTTGCTAGATTTCAAGCTGATCCTAGAGAATCTCATGTCATGGCAATCAAGAGGATTTTTAGATATCTAAAAGGGACAGTTGAGTATGGATTGTGGTATCCCAGAGATCATGATTTTTCTCTTCATGCATATACAGATGCGGATTAGGTAGGAGATGTGGATGATCGGAAGAGTACCAGTGGTGGAGCATTCTTTTTAGGGAAGAGATTGGTTTCTTGGCTAAGCAAGAAATAAGAGGCAATATCTCTGTCCACAACTGAAGCAGAATATATTGCAGCAGCAGGTAGTTCCACTAAGTTTTGTGGATGAAGCAGATGCTAAGAGTCATCAGAGTGGAGTACGAGGAACCTATCACAATCTTCTGTGATAATTCAAGTGCAATAAATATATCTAAGAATCCAGTGTTGCATTCAAAGACTAAACATATATCCATCAAGTTTCACTTTTTGAGAGAGCAAGTGAACAAGAATGAAGTTAGATTGGATTTTGTGCCTTCCAAGGATCAGATTGTAGATATTTTTACTAAACCTCTACCTAAGGACTCATTTGAGTATTTCAAGGAGAAGTTAGGGGTTATTACCACTCCGATGATGAACTAAGGTGCACTAATGTGCATTAGTCCGGTGGATATCACAGTCATATCTTGTGGTCCGGATTGATGATGGGGAGATGCTACTCAGGGGGAACAACTGGTATGATTCTGAAGTGGTGGAGTTGCAAGTATGTGCCCTTTGCCATTGATGTCAAAGGGGGAGATAAGACATGTGAAAAACAAGTGGTTGCTGATCAAAGGGGAAGCAGGAAAGGAAGAGAAAACATGTGAATGGTTGTCGCTGATAGGCGGAGTTGTGACAATAAGGAGAAGCTTTTGTGTTGATGGTCAAAACAATTTTTCACATCATATGTTGCCATCAATGACAAAGGGGGAGATTGTTGCAAGTATGGGCCTAACCGGTGTTGTCATTGATGTCAATATACTCCTGTTACATTAATGATAAGGAACATAGAAGAACAGTGAAGACAGTAAGGTAAAGATCCCTGATAAGATGAAGATCAGAAGATGCACTTCAAAGGGTTTGTAGATATGTGTCTTAAGGCGATCCAGTAAAGATTTCAGAGGTCCGCATGAAGATCTGAAGAAGTTGTGGCCTCTCAAGTAAAACTGGTTCCGGTAGGTGTTCTGAGGTGAAAGAGTGACACAGATAGGTTCGATGAGATCCAAAAATGCAACATCCCATTCTGCGGATTTGAGGGAATGTTTAGGAAGTCAATGTGAATTGACAACTCAATTGGTTCGTGGTCTGGAGGTCCGAAAGCATCTATTCCATTGTGACAATGATGACAGACCGTGTTCTTGAGGTTCCAGATAAAGAAGATAAGGATTTCAGTAAGCAAATGTAGTGTGGGTGTTCTTGGTGATTCAGGAAAGTTTGTGGAGGACTTTGGATCGTGTCTAGTTCATGTTGGTGGTCCGCATTAGAGTTTGAGCTTGCATTTGAAGAATAACTTCTGAATGATGATGTTCTTCCTAACTCTGGCCGACTGGATGAGTTACACATCCTACAGATGATCTTGAAGATGTTATGTGAAGATTGATGTGTTCCTAGAAGAAGATTGAAGTCTCAGATCTGTGTGGCCGACAGTGTGTTGATCCGCATGAAGTCTTTTGTAATTAGTGATGTTGTATTTATGTATTTGCTTTGTAATGTTTTCTGACTTAGATGATCATTCCTAAGTCGATGCCTTGTATAAATAAGGAATTGTAAAGTCATTCCAAAGGGTATCTTATGGAGATGAGAGTGTGGTAAAGAGCAGAGGAGCAAAAAGTAGAACAAAAGTATTGGGCTTAAATGGAACTAATTCAAGCATGGTGAAGATGCTATTCTCTAGTTTAAGTATGTGATACTTATTATTTTGTAGACAATGTGTCTCTTGTAGGCAGTGGGCCTCTTGTGAGCAGTGTGCTTGGGCAGTGAGCCCTAATTAGCATGTGCCATTTTGTTCTTTCTATTCTTCTAATAGAGAATACAATCTTGGGTTAATCACCCTGTGGTTTTTCCCTTAACCGAGTTTTCCATGTCAAAATCTTGGTGTTATATGTGTTGATGTGTTTCTGCTCTTGACTTAATGCATTATGTTTCCATGATTGATTTATTATTATGCTGCTAAATTACAAAGTGGATTTAAGTGCTTAATTGGAAGAAAGTTTTGACAACTGATTCACCCCCCCTCTCAGTTGTCTGTCCTGAATCTAACATTTTATGCAAATCCAAAATGTCTTTATCTCAAATGGTGTGAATGAATGATTGTTGATCAATCTTTATGTCTACGAGAAATGATAAATTCATTATTATTATCAGTTTGTTATCAATATCTTTCCTTTTGTATATATTTTTATTTCTTATATATATATAATATTTATATTATTGTTGTTATTCTATACTGAATATAGATATATCATAAAAATATACTGTGATTTTTTTATATATGCTCCATACTATGTACATACATACTATATTGTTGTTATTTTTATTTTTGTGTATATATTAAATGTATAAATATACTAATGAATTCATAATAGAATGATGGTTGTAACTGTATTTTGTTAAAATTTGAAATTCTATTAAAAAAAATATAAAAATAAAAATGGAAGTTTTGGCACTAAGGCCGGGCTCCATGGGAGGAGCCGTGGATGGCCAATGCCCCCCATAGGCCTTACGGCCTGTGGGGAGAGTCGTCCCCATACAACGGCGACCCTCCCCATATGGAAGTTGCAACCTCCATATGGAGACTGCGGCGCTCCATATGGAGTAGTCCACCCATCCTCTCTTTAACACAATTTCTACCTATTAAAAATTGTTTCAATTTGCTTTGGCTGAGATTTGAAACACACCTATTTTTCTGTGGTGTAATATATATATATATGCTATGTATCAGCCAGTTACTGTATATATATCAGTTTGTCATTTTAGATCACTATATATGCACTAGTAATATTTTTTTTCCTAGTGTGTGTATATATATATATATATATATATATATATATATATATATATATATATATATACTGATGTTGTAAAATGATTGAAGTAGGTATAAATATTTGTAATTAAACTTGTTCCACCACAATATACATTTGTTCAGTAAATTTAATCTAATTTTATGATAGCAAGAAGATATATATATTGTGCTTTTATGTTTGGAAAGTATATTTCATAATTCCAAAGTGTAGGAGAAACTAGCAAATTGGTTTTTATATCAAAATTTATTACATCAAAATTAGAAAATGACCTTTATTTGATAAATTATAACATATCAATGAAACTATAACTTAGATATCAAATGCAAACCAGAATGATGAAACTTCACCCTAGTATTTAATCTTACCATGTCTAGAGTAATTCAAACATTATTAGTGGAATAGGGGTGAACTGTAAAATTGTTTTAGCTATGTAAACCTTAGACAAACTATGTAATGGTTTATGAGGAATAGTTTATTTTAATTTATGTGTAATTTACTTTTTCTAAATTACCATTTTGTTAATTAATGCTTGGCCAAGCTACTGTACCATTGAAATAGATGGATTAGAAAAGCCTAGATTATATGTTATATATGTCTCTACCACATCCTGTATGCAAGAATTATGTCATTCTAGTTTAGGAATGCATATAGGCATCAGGCACGCATCGAGAGATTCCCTCCTGCATTTACTGTTCCAGGTTGCTAGGCTCCTTGTGCAGGGTCGGTGCTTTCTTCGAGTTAGGAAGAAACCCAAGGAAGTCCAGTACTTCGTGGTTGGGTGGAAAAAGTGCCTTAACCGCACTCTTGGCGTCGGCTTGCAGAAGACCATTGGGGTCATGGCGGTTGAGGATAGAGATTCTTATGTTATATGATTCATTATGGATATATTTCATTGTATGGCTTGCATAGCCAATCTATAAAATGTATAATTACTTTCATGGATATAATTGATGTATGGATACAATATCTTTTACTTGTAACATTGAAACAAATGTAGTGTAACACGTTGTTTGGTGTATGTAAATGAAAATGGAACACTCTTTTAGAGTATGTAATTGTACTCCTTTATTGGAAACTTGCTATTTTGGGCAACTATGGATATTTGAATATTGTAAATGATTCATTTTCCATATTCAGAATGGGCATTGCTTTTGGACTACTATTTTTAGTATCTGAGATTTTAGCACTTTACATTTGGTATCAGAGCTAGGTTAAACTCTAGGACCTTTGCCTATTTACGGTAAGAATGTGAATATGTATAGATTGATCAGGATGGAAACTA
Organism: Cunninghamia lanceolata; assembly: GCA_027924645.1. NCBI lineage: Eukaryota > Viridiplantae > Streptophyta > Pinopsida > Cupressales > Cupressaceae > Cunninghamia > Cunninghamia lanceolata. The sequence continues at coordinate 9,483,862 of BSBN01000246.1, forward strand.
GGCAGACTTACCAATGTGGAGGAGGATCCCGTGGTGATCCAAACGAAAGACTGGATCAAATCCTAGCTCTGTTAACTCAACAAGGGACTAGGATGAATAATCTGGAATGGGAAATCCATGCAAGTCAAGCAGAACATAACCCAGTTGGGAATGGGGGCAATGGGAGTGATGTAGGTGGAGGAAACCCTGAAATTGGAGGAAATCCTATTAATCAGGAGAGAGTAGCTGAGGAACTAGGCAAGGACCTTAAAAAGGCCATCCTGCCAAAATTTGATGGAAAAATAATTGGGGACGGGGCAGACTCGTGGATAATAGAAATGGAGAAGTACTTTGCCCTTCGTAATTTATCCAATGAGACCAAGGCTATCTAGGGATCGTATCAACTCGCCAATGAGGTAGCCACTTGGTGGGATAATTAAAAGGTTGAGAAGCGATTGTTGCCTGGTGAGGTGACATGGGAGTGATTTTTGTAGTTGTTCAAGAAAAGATGGCTACCCTAGCTATTTTTCGATAAGAAGATGACAAATTTTAGAACCTTACCCAAGGGGGCATGATAGCTACTCAATACTGGGAAAATTTTTTCCACCTCCTCAAATATGTACCTTAGCACTAGAAAGATGAAAGGTTCTTGATTCATAAATTTATCTTAGGGCTAAGACCTCAAATTGGGGCTGATGTTGATATTCATAACCCTTCCACCATGGATGAAGTGTTTGAAAAAGCAATTAAACAAGAACAAAAGTTACAATAGGTGGCCAACTACAGGAAGAGCAGAGATGCCAAGTATGGTAACAACAAATTTCAAGGGAACAATCAGAATCAAAGTAATCAGAATCAGAATAACCAAGGCAATGACAATAATCGACAGATCAAAAATCTCAAGAGGGGAAATAATTTTGATCGAGATCGCAATGATGGAAATTAGAACAACAGTAATAAGAGGGCCAATTACAACAACAATAACAACAACATGAGAGATGCTTCAAACAAACCTAGGGCACCCCGCGGAGGTTGTTATTCATGTGGTGGTGACCATTATGCCAGTGTGTGCCCACATAGAGGAAGTAATTAGAAGAATAGGAACCAACATCACATTCATGCGGCGGTTGATAATCACTAAGCTGATTTCTAGGCTACGCCGATCCAGTGTACCAGTAATCTCTTTGGATGCCCTATTTCTATCTTAATTGATACTGGAGCCACATAATGTTTTGTAGATCTGAATGCTATTTTAAAGTTATTTGTTAGACCTGGTTATATGACTAACTCATGGAAAGTGCAATATGGAAACTAGGTAGAGAAAAAGGTAGAGTTATGCCTAGCTTGTAGTGAACTAGAACTTCCTAGCTTCCAAACTCAGGTTAACCTGTATGTGGCACCTCTGGGGTCCTATGACATGATTTTGGGGATAAATTGGCTTATAGAGCATAATTCCATAGTGGATTTTGAAGGGAAAACTATGAAATGTTTAGATGATCAAGGAAACTAAGTAGAGATTCATGGTGTGAAAAGGGCCTTACAGCTCAGGCAAATCTATGCTATGCAACTAAAGAAAGCTAAAAGGAAAGGGTGCTCTATTTATGCAATTAAGGTTAGAAACCTTGAAAACTCGGAGCCATCAGTTAATAACTATCCTATTTTGAAGGAGTTTCTAGATGTATTTCCAAATGAGCTCACCGAGTTGCCACCGAAACAAGAATTTGATTTCTCGATAGACTTGCTACATGGAGTTGAGCCTCAGTCAAAGGCACCTTATAGAATGACAACCACTGAATTGTATGAGCTGAAGGCTGATGCAGAGGTAAAACGCAACGGGAGCTTACAAATGGGAAGGAGGAGTCATTAACACAAACAACATGTTAAAATCCTATCGGCTTATCATCATCATCATATTTCTTGCTAACACAGACAACATCATCATATTTCTAAGAGGCATGAAATATCCTCCTGCTAACTACTGTTCACTTCCTTATCGCCTTTCGCCTTTCGCCTGTCAGCAGCATCATCACATTCGGCTAGCGCAAACATCCTCCTGATGTTCACTGTTCATCTTACCGCCAACCTCTATCTTCATCATCATGATGTTCAGCATCATCTTCATCAGCAGGATATAAAATATCCGGTTCCTCCGATATATCCTGATGACGACAACTTCAAGCACCTTTCCTTCGATGCTTACGTCACCCCGATATCCGACTACTCAAACAACAGCATCAGGATATGACTTATCCGGTCATATTGAAACATCCTGATGATGTTAGCCAAACTTTATGCCGATGACTTACGCCGATGCCAAAACACTTAGCGACAGTAGGATAAACTTGCATAGGGTGATATTCGCAATATCCTGATGACGATGACGTCACATGCACCTGATGATGATGTCAATGCACCTGATGATGATGTCAACAGGATATAAGACACTTATATCCTCCGCAACATGATAATGAATATCCGGGTGATCTCTTAATATCCTGATGATGACCTCTCCGGTCCTTAGCCAAAAAGTGAACTTTCACTCCTACATGCGATAGCGACATGCGGACGATAGATACACACGAAAGATGATCCTGATGACGATATACACACTGAGTATATATCTAACCTATATCATCCTGATGCACTTGAAACATACAGTCTTCGTCAGTTTCATAACCCGATCTGGATAGCGATATACTCACAGATGTCGATGCGATTCACTCCATCTGGAAAAGCACATGCAGATCCCTGTATATCCGTCAGCTGCATGCAAACTCACAGAACCGCACAATTTCACAAAGAAAACATGATGATCGGGCCGGATCACCTTCAGATCAAAACTTAACAGTTTATCTTCCTAAATCCTAGCACATGAGGATGCTAGGTTGATTCACAGCATGCTACCAATCGATCTCCCACACGATGAAATGCATAAACAGAAAACTAAAATACAACCTAAACTAACATGCATAACCATTCCACCGATTCACAGAATCAACCGGTGGAAGGGTTGAAAGAATCCATCAACTTGTAATCAGAACGGAAATCAAAACATAAACAGCTGACAAACCAGATAATGCAATTGATGAGATCTTATTTAGATGAAACACAAATGTCCTGTTTCTACAACAATGTTTCACAATGTCTGGGCTGATCTCTGGATCTCACTCAATCACCAGTACTACATAACACAACTACTACTCTTCTGAACCTCATCTCAAACCCTAACTGATCTGAGTTATTTATAGCAATATCCTACGAGTACTACCAACTCGATTCCCAGCGGCTGGGAGCTTCCAAGCGGCTGGGAGAGGACAGCTCAGACAACCTGATAACGAACTCTAACTGCCTGCACACTCTCTTAGGCTGATCTAATACATATGCATTGGTCCAATGGACCTTATTACATTATGAAGTCAAACATGCTAAAAATAGACTAATGTCCTGTCATGCGGACAATTAACCTATATCCTGTCTTGTAGGGGTGCTCCTGCACCAATATGAATCTAGAAAATTGAAACAACATGAATTGAATTATGCACCACACCGTTTGGAGTTGGTTGCCATAGTGCATGCCCTTCAAATGTGGAGGCACTACCTTTTTGGGAAATCCGTTCAAATTGAAAATAAATCACTTAAGACTTAAGTATATCTTCACTTAGCCCAACCTAAATGCTTGATAGAGAAGGTGGTTGGAGTTTTTGAGTGAGTATGATTTTGGTATAGAATATATAAAAGGAAAGGAAAATAGAGTAGCAAATGCCCTAAGAAGGAGGAGATATCTTACAGCTATGCTCACTGTAAAGTCAAATTTTAGACAGCAGGTGATTCAGGCCTTACCAGGGGATGAGCACTATGATAGGGTGAAACAAGCCCTAGCACAGATCCTTCAGATCATAGATTTGATGGATACATGTTTGAGATAGATGGATTGTTAAGGTACCAGGGATGGATGTATGTTCCTAACTTAGGAGAGTTGAGGAAATTAGTGCTTGAAGAATTTCATAATGCATCTTATTTAGGGTACCCCGGTGTAACAAAAATGGTAGAAGGAATAAGACCCTTGTACTTCTGGCAGGGACTCAAGAAGGATGTCACCAAATTTGTAGCCCGATGTTTGGAATGCCAGTGAGTTAAGGCTGAGCATGTGCATCTGACGGGATTTTTATACCCACATAGTGTGCCAAAGTATAAGTGGCAAGTAATCAGTATGGACTTTATTTAGGGGCTGCCTATGACCAAGAACCGACATGATGTCATCTTGGTTGTTGTTGATAAATTGATGAAAGTAGCTCACTTCATTCCTAGGAATCTCAAGGATGGATCAATGATCCTAGCTAAAAAGTTTGTACATGAAATTTTCAGATTGCATGAGTACCAAAAATGATTATCTCTGATCGCGACACTCAGATGACTTCTCAATTCTGGACAACATTGAATGCATCTTTGGGGACCAAATTGAACTTTAGCTCAGCTTATCGTCCTTAGACTGATGGTCAGATGGAGAGGGTGAATCAGGTGGTGGAAGATCTCCTTAGAATGTATTGCATGGACCAACAACATAAGTGGGAGGAGTATCTACCCTTAGTGGAATTTTCTTATAATAACTCATATCATGCCTCCCTAGGAATGGCACCTTTTGAGGCTTTGTATGGCCACACATGTCGTACACCTATCAGTTGGGATAAGGTGGAGGACATGATTGTCATTGGGTTAGAGTTGTTAAACGAGATGGAGGATCAGATGAAGCTAATTAAGGGGAAATTGAAACAAGCTTTAGATCACCAAAAGAGCTTTGCAAATAGAAATATAACCTTTAGACAGTTCTCAGTGGGAGATAAGGTCTTTTTAAGGGTTCGACCGTAGAAAAGCTTGATTTCATTTGGCAAGGGTTCCAAGCTTGCCCCTAGATATGTTGGACCCTTTGATGTATTGGAAGTAATCAACCCAGTTGCATATAGGTTTTCTCTACCACCGGCTCTATCCCGTATTCATAATGTCTTCCATGTTTCTTTGCTTAAGCTGCACTATCCAGATTCTTCTCATATTCTTGATTGGCATGCATTGCAGGTTCAGGATCCAAGGGTGGTGCTAGTGGAGCCCACCAGAATTTTGGAGAGGCGCAACGTTAAGTTGTGGAACCGCAGGTTATACAGTACAAGGTCCAGTGGGACTAGTATTCGGTGGATAGTGCCACCTGGGAAAATGTGGAGGATATAGATAGAGCTTTCTCGCATCTGAGATTTTAGCATACTTTTTATTTTTGCACATTATGACTTTTATTATATTATTGATATTGGATGTGTAAGACTTTTTATGTGGATGTTTGATGTAATAAGACATCGGGACAATGTCTCTTCCAAGTGGGGAAGGATGTCACGTCTCAAACTTTGATGCATTTTGAACTTACTATATTTGGAGCTATTTATGGATAATTATGTGTGGATTAATTAAATGTTATTTTATTTTAATATGGATTAAGTAGATATTATTTTATTTTGAAAGATGAAATAAATAGATATTATTTTATATTGAAATGATATAGTGAATATTACTTTATTTTGAAATGATGAAATGCAATGCTTCGGCTATTGAACACTAACCTATTAATGGAAAATTTGAGTTTCATGAGTTGCAAGTTGTTGAAGACAAGGGTGTGGTTAAGGTAGAGGAGGTTAGCTACCTGGCAGGATTAGGATGGAGTGTGTGCACTTAGATGCATATAGTTGCATTAGAATTGCATTAATTAATCATATTATATTGCTTCTTATTTGATATATTATAGTTGTTTATTTAATTTATTGTTAGTTAATATTAAATCCTCATAGTGAAAATAAAAGTAGTTTTAAATTATTTATTGATTTTTATTTGAAATTAGAATTATTATTATTTATCATTTTAGAAACAATTGTGTTGCAAAAATTTAGTTAATAAAATAAAATTAGATATTAAATGTGAGTTTTTGAAAATAGAAAAAAATATGTTTTATATTCAATAAATATGAGATAAATTTTAGAAAAAGCAAAACAAAAAGAACAAAAAGAAAAATAGAAAGACTTGAATTTAGAAAACAAGTGACTACTTTATGCAGTCCCATCTTTATTGATAGTAACGATTCTGTCAGCCCACTTCTCCCTCTTCTTGCATTAACCTCTGCATGTCATTTCTTCCACAATGAAATTAATAAGGGAGGATATTTTTATCTATCTATTGTTAGACCGTGTGGGGGGGAAAAAAAATAAATAGAAGAAAACTTCTCATTCTTGGACACAATATATTCATTCTAAAAAACAAGAGCACATATAAGAGGATTTCATATTTGGGCAAAGGAAACCTTAGGGGATCAAGAAGGAGAGAGGAGGATTGGAAAAGATTCATCTACTAGAGGGCATATTCACAAGTTTTTATACAAATCTAAAATGTCTTTATCTCAAATGGTGTTAATGAATGATTGTTGATCAATCTTTGTGTCTACGAGAAATGATAAATTCATTGTTATTATCAGTTTGTTATCAATATCTTTCTTTCTGTTTATATATATACATATATATATATATATTATTGTTGTATGTGTATATATAATGCATATTTTACTGAATATATATATATATATATATATCAGATACAATGTTACTCAGGTTATATATTTTTATTTCTTATATATATATATATATAATGTTTATATTATTGTTGTTATTCTGTGCTGAATATAGGTATATCATAAAAATATACTGTGATTTTTTTTATATATGCTCCATACTATGTACATACATATTGTATTGTTATTTTTATTTTTGTGTATATATTAAATGTATAAATATACTAATGAATTCATAATAGAACGATGGCTATAACTATATTTTGTTAAAATTTGAAATTCTATTAAAAAATATAAAAATAAAAATGGTATTTTTGGCACTAAGGTTGGGCTCCATGGGAAGAGCCGTGGATGGGGCTGACACCCCCCATAGGCCTTACAACCTGTGGGGAAAGCTGTCCCCATACAATGGCAACCCTCCCCATATGGGGCTCGCAGCCTCCATATGGAGACTGCGGCGCTCCATATGGAGCAGTCTGCCCATCCTCTCTTCAACACAATTTCTACCTATTAAAAATTGTTTCGATTTGCTTTGGCTGAGATCTGAAACATGCATATTTTTCTATGGTGTAATATATATATATATATCAATTGGTTACTGTATATATATCAGTTTGTCATTTTAGATCGTTGTATTTGCACTGATAATTTTCAAGTATATATATATCACTCAGTTACTGTATATATATCAGTTTGTCATTTTAGATCATTGTATATGCACTGGTAATATTTTTTTCTAGTATATATATATACCGATGTTGTAAAATGATTGAAGTAGGTATAAATATTTGTAATTGAACTTGTTGTTCCAACACAATATACATTTGTTTAGTAAATTTAACCCAGTTTTACGATAACAAGAAGATGTATATATTTATTATTATATTGTGCTTTTATGTTTGGAAAGTATATTTCATAATTACCAAGTGTAGGAGAAACTAGCGAATTTATTTTTATATCAAAATTTATTATATCAAAATTAAAAAATGACATTTATTTGAAAAATTATAATGTATATCAATGAAACTATAACTTAGATATCAAATGCAAACCAGTATGACGAAACTTCACCCCAGTATTTAATCTTACCATGTCTAGAGTAATTCAAATATTATTAGTGGAATAAGGTAAAATTGTTTCAGCTATGTAAACCTTACACAAACTATGTAATAATTTATGAGGAATGGTTTATTTTACTTTATGTGTAATTTACTTCCGGGACATGATGCCAAATGTGGGCTCCCAGAGATGATAATTTACTTTTTCTAAATTACCATTTTGTTATTTAATGCTTGGCCAAGCTAATGTACCATTGAAATAGATGGATTAGAAAAGCCTAGATTATATGTTATATATGTCTCTGCCACATTCAATATGCAAGAATTATGTCATTCTAGTTTAGGAATGCATATAGGCATCAGGCACACATCGAGAGATTCCCTCTTGCCTTTACCGTTCTAGGTTGCTAGGTTTCTCATGCAGGGTCGGTGCTTTCTTTGAGTTAGGAAGAAACCCAGGGAAGTCTAGTACTTTGTGGTTGGGTGGAAAAAGCACCTTAACCACACTCTTGGCCTCGGAATGCAGAAGACCATTGGGGTCATGGTGGTTGAGGATAGAGATTCTTATGTTATATGATTCATTATGGATATATTTCATTGTATGGCTTGCATAGCTAATTTGTAAAGTGTATAATTACTTTCATGGGTATAATTGATACATGTATGGATACAATATCTTTTACTTGTAACATTGAAACAAATGTAGTGTAACACCCTGTTTGGTGTATGTAAATGAAAATGTAACACTTTTTAGAGTATGTAATTGTACTCCTTTATTTGGAAACTTGCTATTTTGGGCAACTATGGATATTTGAATATTGTAAATGATTCATTTTCCATATTTGGAATGGGCATTGCTTTTGGACTACTATTTTTAGTATCTCAGATTTTAGCACTTTACAGATATTCATCATTGACTTGACGTATGACAAGTTGGGAATCACCATAGAATTCAAGTACTTTGATATTTCATTGGATAGCTATTCTTAGACTTTTGATAAGTGCTTCATATTCTATAGTGTTATGTAATGTCCCCTTCTAGCAAGCCAAAATTTTCACAACCTTGCACACAATTTCAACTTGTAAAAGGGAACATTAGTATTCAATCCTTCTTATCTCATAATATAAATCACAATTATATAAAATCAAATCTTATAATCATAACTTATATGCAATATGCCTTCCTTTATTTCACTTAACAATATCATAATTCCTTCCGGAAGAGACTATTACTTAGGCCAATCATGTTAATCCAATCATTCACCCAACAAGAGAGGGTTCCTTGGGCACAATCTTGCCATAGGTCCATTGTCCTTTCCTTTGATCTAGAATGGCACTCTTCACCACTAGAGTCAAAGGCCTCTCCACTTGTCCCAACTTGGCACTCTACACCAATTGGAAACAAGGGCCATTTCCACTTGCCCATATTGGCACTCTACACCAATTCAAACAAGGGCCTATCTCCACTTGCCTCAAATTAGCACTCTACACTAATTGAGACAAGGGCCTATCTCCACTTACCTCATATTAGCACTCTTCACTAATTGAGATAAGGGCCTATATCAGTTGAGTACTCTTCACCTCTTTAGGACAAGTACTCTTCACTTGCCTTGGAGGGTTAGAGCCTTATCAACTCGAGCCTTAATGCCTTGGTCAATTGTCAAACCCTTGGTCTCACTTACTTGGTGTGATGGATTAACAAGGAGGTCCATTTCCCAATCCAGAAGTCCATATGTATGAATTACATTTTCTATCACATATTATTAGCCTTTCACTTCTCTTCAAGATGCTCTCTAAAATAATCATTCATCATAGGCATATTCTTCATGATGACCATTCATAATAATAATTCATAATACTATAAATATTCTTATTCTAAGTTTATAATCTATTCCTATCTTTTATGATAATCTTTAGCCATAATGAGATATCATTTCTACTTAGCTTTTATCTCTTTTACTAAGCCAAATATAAGAATCTGATTAGAACATAGCCTTCTTTATTAAAACATTTATCATTTCTATTGCAATCGACTTATGATTAGATTTAGTTAACCTTTAATTATATATATAAATATGTATACATATATACATATATACATAGATATATACATATATATATGTATATATCTATGTATATATCTATGTATATATATGTATCTATGTATATATATACGTATCTATATATATATGTATATATATATACATATACATATATACATGTATATATGTATATGTATATATGTATATGTATATATATATATGTATATATATATATATATATATGTATATATATATATATATATATATATATATATATATATATATATATATATATATGAGATCATACCTTTATAAAGTTTGTTGCTTGCTGTTGGATGATAGAAAGTCTTATGACTGTAGAACTGTTGTGGATGATTTATTTGTGTGTGATGATTGATTGCTCTATAGCAGATTGACTGTCTTTTGATAGAGGAAATTTCTTTCAATGACCAGATCGAAATTCCTTATTTCTGATTTTATATTGCAGATTGAACTGCCCCTTTATCATTGATTGGACTGAATTCCTTTTAGACTTCCTATTTGAATGAGACTGGTAAGTGGATGGTATAAAGGTTTAGATTATTTCCCTTCATTAGATGTTCTGTGTTGAAGGAGAGATCCGATTGCTTGCTTTTGTTCTAAATTGGATGCCTCATTGAATTATTCCTTCCTCCTCCTTATATCATCCCAATGGGAGGCATCTATTATGAACGGTTGTATTGCTTCATAAGGAGTGCCTCATCATAATATAATGAAGTCATTAGATAATGTTGATTGCTTCCTATTTTAATGATAATGTTTCCTAAACTAATCGCTACATATTAATAGAAATCGTTGCTTTTGCCTTTAGGATGGATCAGTGACCATTTTGACTTCAACTTATTTTTAATCATTTCTTACGCATGTTAACAATCTCTACCTTAATAATTATCTTTGATGGCTCGTTGATTTACCTTTGATTCAAATATGTCTTCAAACATATACAAAAGATGGTTGGTCAATTTAACATGTAGTTGGCCACTACATAATATTTAATAATATTTAGAATATTTACTTTATAGTATTTAATTCGAATATATTTGAATATTAATATTAATATTTATATTATTAATATTCATATTTGTTATTAATAATATATATATCTTTACATTAAGAAGTATTTATATTTTAAAATTTATTAAATATTATTTAATGGTATTGTACATACACAATTATTTCGAGAAGCACTCTTTATCATTCAAATTGGTTATGGAAGGGCAACTTCACTGTCTTATCATGATGTTTAAATCTTTAATTACATAATGCCTTTCTATCGGGATATCACATGTTATCTATACAAGTGAACAAGACACTTTAAGATTTTGGTATAAGATCTCCTTGTGGTGTGACAAAAAGGATGCCTACTCTTGACCCATGATGTGTAAAAGATCCATCAAAGTATAATTTCCAATTTATAGGGGAGTCAATGACAAAGATTGATTTATCTAGAAATTTTGAAATAAGTGGATAATTAGTTTCAATAGGTGCATCTACCAATTGGTTAGCAATGACTTGTCCTTTTATAGCTTTTCTATCAACATATTCAATGTCAAATTCACTTAGCATCATAATCCATTTTTCCATGTGTCCTGTCAATGTAGCTTTGGATAGAAGATACTTTAGTGGGTCAACCTTTGAGATGAGCTTAGTTTGATGATTGAGCATATAATGTCTATGTTTCTATGAAGCAAAGACAATTGCAAGACATGTATTTTCAATAGGTATGTAATTTAGCTATTTCCTTCCCAATGTCATCATTTTGTGCTAACAAAGATCCTAATGCTGCTGATGTGGCTAATATGTATAGAAGGAGCAATTTTCCTTGAACAAGAGGTACCAAAACTAGTGGCATTGCAAGATATTCTTTCAATTTATCAAGTTCCTATTGACACTTCTCATCACATTGAAATTCTATATTTTTTCTCAATAGATGTGTAAAGGGTTGACATTTATCTACAACTTGTGCTATGAATCTCCCAATAGATTGAAGTTTTCCCTGAATGTGATGCAATTGCTTCAAATTCTATGGTGATTTCATCTCAACTATAACTTTGACTTTACTAGGATCTACTTTGATACCTCTTCGGGAGATAATGTACCCTAAGAGTTTGCCAGATGTCACACCAAAGATGTAATTTTTTGGATTAAGTCAAACCTTGTATTGCTCTAAGAGGTCAAAGATGTTTGCAAGGACATACAAATAACCCTCTCTTGTGTGTGATTTACCTAGGATATCATCCACATAGTCTTACATTGCCTTATGAAGCATATCATGAAATATTGTGGTCATTGCTCTTTTATATGTTGCTCCAACATTTTTAAGACCAAAAGGCATTACAAGTTCCAGCAATAAACTCCCCAAGCACATATGAATGTAGTATTATGTTGATCCTCTTCAACAATCTTGATTTGGTTGTATCTAGAAAACCCATCCATTAAGGATAACATCTCATGTCCTATTGTTAGGTCGACTATGATGTCAATGTTTGGCAACGGAAAATCATCTCTAGGACATGCCTTGTTTAGGTGTCAAAAGTCTATAGAAACACATATGCCTCAAGTATACTTAGAAACTAGAACAATGTTTGAAACCCATTTTGGATAATCTAGAGGTTTGATGAATCTGACTGCAAGTAGTTTTTCTAATTCTACTTTGACCAAGAAAGCGATTTTGGGATGCATCTTTCTTAACTTTTGTTTGATCGATTTTGATCCAGGATATACTGTCAAATGATGTACTCTCAAGGAAGGATATAAACCAGGTATATCCGCTTAAGACCATGCAAAATTCTTTGATCTTTCTTTGAAAAAGGTGATGAACTATTGTAATTCAATTTTTGTTAGGGATTTGACTGCAAATATGATCTTTGGTTCTTTGATTGTTCCAAAATTCATCTCTTGTGTTTCTTCAATAAGAATAGGAGATCTCTCTTTATATTCCTTGCTTCTAGGGAGGTCAAATTTCTCATCCTTATGTGCCTTAGGGAGGTTTTCACCCTCAGATACGTTCTTTATTTTTACTTTTTTGTTGTCTGAAAGTGCCACAAAGTGGTTTTCACTAGGGGACATTATTTTTATATTTTCACTTTTACGACTAAGGAATTTGATCGTCTCTCCAAAGTAGGCATTAGTGTTGAGCTCTATGGTGTATTTGATCTTGTGATCTCCAAGTGGTATTTTTGATCTTAATCACAAGAATTCAATGATAGCCTCATCATTTTGGAAGACATCTAGAATAGGAGGCCCTTGTTGGTTCTAATCAATTAGTTCAGGGTAAATGAGTTGGAGGTTATGTGATTGTGATGAAGGCAATGTCATAGTAAGGGTGAGGATGGATGAATCGTATAGCTTGGCAATGTATTCAAGGGAGTCATCGTAGGTATCCTCATTAGTACTCTCAACCATGAGAAATGCTTTAGCTACCTCACCTAAGATAATTTGAGCTCTGGTGATGCTAGCTCTTGTGTTCCAAACCCTAGTCCCAAGTATTTAGGTCTATGCGTAGCTATAATGGGTTCAATAGTTCCTTGTTTGTACAAGCCAAGACCACCTTTTCCTTGGTAACCTATATTTTGTGCCATGTGAAAGCCTTTAGGATATTTTTCAAGAGGGAGATTATCTTGTTCATCCTCTTCCTTATAAATCCATTCTGAAATATCTGCATCAATGATTTCTTTGTCTAATATACCCCATATAGAAAACCAAGTTGGCTTATAGTTGATTCTAATAGTTGAAATAGGTCTCTTAGGATGAGGTCACCCAAATATCTTAGGAGAAAGTGGGAGCTGCCCCACATAAAATGCTCCTTGTAGAGTGTATTCTCCTAATCCTTTGTTAATAATCTTAGCCTTGATCTCAGGGTGGGTAGTGGGTGAAGAGGCAAGTGTGTATGGGTCAATATATGATAAATATGATTTAACATCATTGGTTAGGCAGTAATTGACTTTGTGGTATGGGCCTTCTAATACACGACAATACTTAAAGGGGTGTGGATCAATGTATATGGTGACCTCTTGATTGTTGTAGAGAAATTTGATGCATTGGTGGTATGTGGAAGGAACAATCTTCATGGCATGATTCCATGGGCATCCTAAGAGGATGTTATATAGGAGATCAAGGTCTAAGACTTGACAAGTAATTTCCATGAATGCAAGACCTAGTTGAACAGGTAGCTTAACTATCCCTTCTAATTTTCTCTCAGCTTCATCACAGGCTTTGATTGTGATAGAATGCTTTTGATCAATAACCTCAGTGGAGTATCCAAATTTTCTTATTAATCATAAGGTACATAGGTTTAAGACCAATCCATAATCTACTAGGACCCTTTTGACCTTGTGTTTATTGATGACTACTTCTAAATGAAGAGGTTCATTATGAAATGAATCGAAAGCAGACATGTCTTTTCAGTGAAAACTAGGCGATGTGTAGATGTGAGGTGTCCTACCAAGGCTTGGAATTGTTCCACATTAATATCATTAGGGACATGAGATTTCATCAAGGCTTTATCTAATATCTCTCTATGTATCCATGGAGGATGTACAAAGGACCTCAAATATTGAGATTTGTGCAAGGGTCTTCCTTAGATGGTCAAGAATGTTATACTTAGGGGGAGTTATTGATGATGATGGCATGGATAAGGATGGAGCTCCTTGAATAGTGATGCGGCCATAGCGGGTAGTAATGACACAACCAGGGTTGCAAGCTCTTATGGTGATGGTAGATACTTGTGAAGAGCAAGCTTAAATATGACCCACAATGGAATCATATGAAGGGGATGAATTGACCTTGTTGGTATGGTTGTTAGAAGAGAAACTACCCCGACCATGTTGTGGGAATGAATCTTGATATGCTCTCAATTTCTCATTAGATGACTTTGGAGTGTTAGAAATGAAGGTGCAAACCATACAACAAAAATTTGATTCAAACCTTATTTATGTCCTCTAAACAATGTAGGATCAATGGACATTGCAGTAGAAATAAAACCCACTACACAAAAATAACATGCATTAAGAATTGAACACATAACACAGTATGTAATGTGGAGAAAACCCTTTTAGGTAAAAAACTCCACCAAGAAAAGAGGCTCCAAGTTGTATTATCTTCAAATATGAGATTACAATACATGCATTTACTCTATTTTTTTAGTCTTTAATCTAGTGGTGCCTGTTACTCTCAACTCTGATAAAAAATGTAGTACAAATATCCTTATACAAAGGGGGTTGCCTTTTAGGGCAAGAAAACTAACATAATATAAATCGTCAGATCTATGACCTAATGATGAACGATCCAAATTTACAATGATAAAAATATAAATAAAATGTGGTTTCAGGGGCATTGCCCCCAAACCTCTTGTAGGGGGAAACCCCCCTGTGACCCCCCGTCGTAGACGAATTAGTGTCGAGGATTGGATATAAACATGTAGATGAAACACGACTGTTGTTGGTGAAACCTTTCATCTCTTATGGGTGATTTACAAACAATATTAGGAGTAATTAATTACATAGGATTTACAAGGTTGATGGCACCTTAATCCTGACATGGAGTAGGTTCATCTATGGTCACATCTCCTTGATCTATAAGATCTTGGATATAGTTCTTAAGCCTCATGCAATTATTTGTTCTATGGCCCTTACCCTATGAAATTCACAATATTCATTGTCATTGTACCCATGGGGTTTAATGGTATTCTTGTCATAAGGTTTAATCTTGAGAAGTTTAATAAGGTCATGATTGAAGGGTTTTTGAAAGATAGATTTCGTAGGTTATCCCAAGTTTGTGAATTTACGTCTAGGTCTTAATCCTTGTGTAGGATTATTCTTGGGGATAGCAACATTTTTGTTTGATGATGATGATTGAAGGGCAAATGGAGGGTTTGGGATATTTTGAAACAAGCTTAGAATCCATGACACCATCATTGACAATGTTTCTATTCTTAGCCCAAAATTGTGGTTTTTCATTGGATTGATTATTATTGGAGTCTTTACTTTCTTTGAAGATTTTAACAAGTCATTTTCTATTAGGGGTTTTTCTATAATTGTACCTTTATCAGTGGTTTCCTCAAAAGATTCGACACATTGGACTTGTAAGTGGAAGGCTATTTCCTATTTTAAGTTTTGAATGAAGAGATTAACAAGTTGTTTCTCAAGAATATTCCAGGGTACTTTGCTAGCAAGATTTCTCCAATGTTGTAGGAAGACTGCAAGTGTTTCCCCATTTCTTTGTTTGGTATTATAAAGGTCAATCATGGATTTATCATGTTCAATGTTATATGAAAAATGGGCGAGGAAATTGTCAGAAATCTCTTGGAAGGTTTTGATACCATGAGGGAGATGGGAGAACCATTCAATGGCTTGGCCTCTGAGACTACGACGGAAAAGTCTCATCAAGTAAGTATCATCATATTCTATGTCCATGCATGCTATGGAGAATTCTCTTAGATGGTCTCTAGGATCACCCTTTCCTTTGTATTTATCAAATTTTGGAATTTCATAGTTTGGAGGAAAATGGGTCATGACTAGATATTTGTTGAACGGATATGGACAAATGTCTTCAAAAGTGTATTTATTCTCTTGTTTCCCTTTTTGTATGTCATCAAACATTTATTTCATGAGTGTTTGCCTGTTAGTTGTTGGATTAGGTTATGTGGTAAATGGGTTAGATGACAATTGTTGTTGATGTTGTAGTTGTTGTGTTTGAGATTGTTGGATGTTTTGGAGTTGTTGGATGACTTGTTGTTTTTGGATTTGTTGTTGGAGTTGTGAGAGGGTGGGGTTTTGATTGTGTGATGATGAGAATTGAGTTTGGACTTGTGAAGTTTGGGGCATGGACACATTGGCTTGGGTATGGACACAAGGTGGGGAATATCTATGCCACTAGTAGTTGGGATGATGACATTAACTCTAGAAGTCAGCATAGATGTTGTAGGGATGTATGAGCTCATAGGAATGAATTATGTAGGAATAGTTTATGTAAGAGGTATATTTTGACCACTTGATGGGGGTATGACATGGATTCTTTCTTGATGTTGTGACACACCTGTTGCAAGTATGAGGTGAACCAGTGTTGTCATTGATGTCAACATACTCATATTACATTGACAAGAAGGATTGGATGAGCTATGTGTTGAGGATATTGAGAAAATTACCCTCAGTCAGGAACAGTGAAGAACAGTGATGAGAAGAAGGCAAATATATTGGATAGGTTGAGAACCGGAGGATGCGGATTAAAGGGTTTGCAGATATGAGTCTTGAGATGCTTCAGTCAAGTTTTCAAAGGTCCGCATGAAGACCTGAAGAAGTTATGGCTGTCTGTGTGGAACCGGTTCCGGCAAGTGCTTAGAGGTGACAGAGGATCACAGAAAGGTCCGGTGAGGTCCCGAATTGTACAATCCTAATCTGCGGATTGGAAAGAGTATTTGGGATGTCCTTGTGATGTGCCATCTCAAGTTGTGTATGATTTGGAGGTCCGGAAGTACCTCTTGCATTATGACAGTGGCGACAGACTGTGTTCTTGAAGTTCCGGATAAGGAGGATAAGAGATTTCAGTAAGTAAAGGAAATGCGGACGTATCTGGTCATTCAGACAGGCTTGTGAAGTTTTCTGGATCGTGTTGAGGTTGTGTTGTTGATCCGCATTGATAGTAGAGCCCAGAATTGAAGTTATTCTTCCAGATGAAGTTCTTGCTCTGTTTAGCCGACCAGATGAGTTGTTCATCCTGCGAATGTTCTTGTGGTGGCCGACCGGATGTGTTATTCATCTTGCGGATACTCTTATGATTGTTTGCCGACTTAGATGTTTGATCCTAAGTCGATGTCTTGTATAAATAACGGTCTGTGAGTTCATTTCGAGGTGTGGTGTGTGTGGATGAGTGTGGCATAGCGAAGAGAAGTGCGAAAGGCAGAACAGAGGTTTTTGGGCTTAATTGGAACTGATCCTGACATGGTAGAGATGTCATTCTCCAGTTCAAGACTGTGATTTTTATCACTTTGTAGATAGTGTGTCTCTTTGTAGGCAGTGGGCCTCTTTGTGAGCAGTGTGCTCGGGCAGTGAGCCCTAATTGGCATGTGCCATTCATTTTTCTTTATTCTTCTAACAGAGAATAATTCTTGGGTTAATCACCCCGTGGTTTTTCCCTTAACCGGGTTTTCCACGTCAAAATCTTGGTGTTCAATGTGTTGATGCTTACCTGCTCTTGTGTTTATGTATTATGCTTTCATGGATGATTAATTGATATGCTGCTAACTAACAACAAAGAATCAAGTGTTTGAAAGAAGAAGAAGTTTTATACAACTGATTCACCCCCCCCCTCTCAGTTGTATGCCCTAGATCCAACAATTGGTATCAGAGCTAAGTTCCTCTGAAAGGAGCTTAACCGCTTGAGGAGATCCAGGATGTCGTCATACAAGAAGGATAGTTCGAAGTTCGATGGAACCAACTTCACTCTCTGGAAAGGTCGCATGAAGTGTCACTTGGAATGTATGGGAAAAGCATACTTGGCTATGGTTTCAAAACCATATGTACCTCCACAAGGTGGTCCGACAACTCTGAATGAAATCACAGAAGCTGAAAACAATCTGCGGACCAAGGAAGCTCTTCTAAGCGCATTGAATGACTCAGATCTCTCAAATGTTATTGACCTACCAACTGCATATGAGATCCTGACTAAACTGGAACTTCTGTATGAAGGAGATGAGTTTGTCAAAAGTGCAAGGTTACAAAGTCTGAAAGGGAAATTTGAAAGATTGAAAATGAGAGATGATGAAAACATCACTACCTTTATGCCAAGAGTGAATGAGCTGGTATGTGGAATCAGAAATGCTGGTGGAACTTTAGATGAAAATGAGATTGTCTGCAAAATCCTAAGATCCCTTCCTGCTACCTACAAAATCAAGGTTGCTGCCATTGATGAATTCAGAGCCCACACAACTGTCACAAGAGAACAACTGGCTGGCAAACTAGCTGCATTTGAAATGACCGAGTTTGGAGATGATCCTCCCAAGACTGAATCTGCTTTCAAAGCCAGTGCCTATGTGAAAGGCAAACAGAGATTTGATCCGGGAGAAAACTCATCAAGGAAAATGTCATGGTATGATCAAGCAAGAAGAGACATGGAAGAAGAAGAAGCAGAAACAGCTCAACTTGAAGCCCTCATTGCAAAGAGACTGCCAAGAGGATCCGGTAAGTATGAAGGAAAACTACCCTTTAAGTGTTTCAACTGCAATAAGATTGGTCATTTTGCTTCAAGATGTCCGGAAAGATCTGCAAGGTCTAATACTAACAGACAAAGGTTTTAAAAGAATTGCTATTATCTTCACGAAGAAGATGACAATGAAGGAGTAACAGATGATGAATCAGAACTAGGAAGCAAATCCGAAAATGAGTGGGTGTTTATTGCCATCAAGGAAGAAGATTCAATACTCTCTGAATCTGTCAATCACAAAGTTGTTGAAAAAGCTTTGGCTACTCAAGTGGAAGAAAAGGATGATTGGGTTATTGACAGTGGATGTTCTCACCATATGACTGGTGACAAGAATAAGTTCTTGAATTTGGAAAGGTATGAAGGAGGAATGGTAAAGTTTGGTGACAATTCTGCTGGCAGAATCAGAGGCAGGGGAACTATTTCCTTCGATGGAAAGAGCAAAACAGGTAACGTACTGTATGTTGAAGGATTGAAGCACAATCTTCTTAGTGTTGGTCAGTTAGTGGACAAAGGCTATGATCTCCGGTTCAAAAATGGAAAATGCAGAATCTTTACAAGCTCCGGAACTGAGATTGCATCCGGTACTCAGACAAAAGGTAATATCTTTCATCTGGTTGGTTCAAATAAAAGTTGTTTGTTTGCTCAAATTGATCAGAGTTGGTTATGGCATAGAAGAATGTGCCATGTAAATTTTGATAACATCATCAAGATAAGCAATACTCAGGCCGTAAGAGATCTTCCAAAATTGATGAAACCTACAAATAGTTTGTGCAAAGAATGTCAGCTAGGTAAACAAAGTAGAGTCTCTTTCAAAAGCAAAGATCAGTCTTCTACCGGATTGTTGGAATTAGTACATACTGATCTCTGTGGTCCGACAAGAATCAAGAGTCTGCAAGGTGATAGATATTTCATGTTGTTAATTGATGATCATTCCCGGATGATATGGGTTACCTTTCTAAAAGAAAAATCAGAAGCATTTGAGAAGTTCAAGATCTTCAAAGCTATGGTAGAGAATCAAACCGGATTGAAACTAAAGTGTCTAAGGTCTGATAGAGGTGGTGAATTTACATCTGGTGAGTTCATTGATTTTTGTGAGAAGCAGGGTATAAGGAGACAGTTGCCTGCTCCTAGGACTCCACAGCAGAATGGAGTGGTTGAGAGAAAGAACCGGACCATTCAGGAAGCTGCCAGGACAATGATGTTGGAAGCAAATGTTCCTCAAATGTTTTGGAAGGAAGCTATCAGCACTGCAGTCTACACTCTCAATCGAGTTCAAATCAGAAACAACACCGGTAAGACCCCCTATGAACTCTGGTTTGGCATCACTCCTACTGTGAAATATTTTAGAGTATTTGGTAGCAAGTGTTATATTAAAAGAGATGAAGATCTAGGAAAGTTTGATGCTAGAAGTGATGAAGGAATTTTCTTGGGTTACTCCACTCAAAGCAAAGCATACCGGTGTTACAATAAGAGATTGAGGAAGATGATAGAAAGCACCAATGTGAAAGTTGATGAAGGAATTGAGAAGCCTTCAAGATTTTATGAGTTTGATGAAGATGACCAAGACAGTGTTCAAGGACCTCAATCCTCTCCGGTGAGACAGAGTCAGCCTGATCCGGTAAATCAGGAAGAAGAGATAGGTTTGAATGAGCCTGATCAAGAAGCAGCAGTGCAGGATACTCCCAAAATTCCAAGGTATGTAAGACTGAACCACTCTGAAGATCAGATCATAGGTGACAGAAGCAAAGGTGTACAAACTAGAAGGAATGTTGCTCAAAATCAGGATGAATGTTGTCTGATTTCAAAGATTGAACCTAAAACAATAAATGAAGCCTGCAATGATGAAAACTGGACCAAAGCAATGGAAGATGAATTGATGCAAATTGAGAAAAATCATACTTGGGATCTTGTTCCCAGACCTAGAGACAGGAATGTAATTGGAACCAAGTGGGTCTTCCGGAACAAACTAAATGAAGCTGGTGAAGTAATCGGAAACAAAGCTAGATTGGTCTGCAAAGGCTACTCTCAAATAGAAGGAATTGACTTTGAAGAGACTTTTGCTCCGGTGGCAAGAATTGAAGCAGTTAGATTACTTCTTGCATTTGCTACCTTCAAAGACTTCAAGGTATATCAGATGGATGTCAAGTCTGCCTTCCTAAATGGTGATCTGGAAGAAGAAGTCTACATTGAACAACCGGATGGATTTCAATTGTCTGATAATGATGATATGGTCTGCAAGTTGAAGAAAGCTTTGTATGGATTGAAGCAAGCCCCAAGAGCATGGTATGAAAGGTTGGATAAGCATCTTGTGCAGATTGGATTCAACAAAGGTACTGCTGACAGTAACTTATATTTCAAAATTGATCATGAAAACATTTTGATTGTTGAAGTGTTTGTGGATGATATCATTTTTGGAGGAAGAGATAGTATGTGCAAAACTTTTGCAAATCAGATGAAAAGTGAGTTTGAAATGTCTATGCTTGGTGAAATGAATTTCTTCTTGGGACTGCAAATTACTCAAACAAAAGAAGGGATCTTCATTTCTCAGACCAAATATGTGAAAGAATTGTTAAGAAAATTTGGTATGGAAGACTCAAAGCCTATGAACACTCCTATGGCAACCGGATGTAAGTTAAGCAAAGATGATGATTCTCCAAAGGCAGATCAGACAAAGTATAGATCAATGATTGGTGGATTGTTGTATCTCACTCAAACTAGACCAGATATAATGCAGGCTGTTGGTCTTGTGGCAAGATTCCAGGCTGATCCTAGAGAATCTCATGTTATGGCAATCAAAAAAAATTTTAGGTACTTGAAAGGAACAGTTGAGTATGGTCTATGGTACCCTAGAGATTCGGATTTCTCTCTTCATGCTTACACAGATGCAGATTGGGCAGGAGATGTGGATGACCGGAAGAGCACTAGTGGTGGAGCATTCTTTTTGGGGAAGAGGTTGGTTTCTTGGCTAAGCAAGAAACAAGATGCAATATCTCTATCTACAACTGAAGCAGAATACATTGCAGCAGCAGGTAGTTGCACTCAAATCTTATGGATGAAGCAGATGCTAAGAGACATCAAAGTTGAATATGAGGAGCCTATCACAATTTTCTGTGATAATTCAAGTGCAATTAATATTTCTAAGAATCCGGTATTGCATTCTAAGACTAAGCACATATCTATCAAATTTCACTTTTTGAGAGAACAAGTAAACAAGGAAGAAGTCAGATTGGAGTATGTTCCCTCCAAGGATTAGATTGCAGATATCTTTACAAAACCTCTTCCCAAGGACTCTTTTGAATATCTCCGGGAGAAGTTAGGGGTCATGGCCCCTCCAGTGATGAACTAAGATGCACTGATGTGCATCAGTCCGGTGGATATCACAGTCATATCTTGTGATCCGGATTGATGATGGGGAGCTGCTACTAAGGGGGAGCAGCTGGTATGATTCTGATGTATTAGAATTGCAAGTATGAGCCCTTTGCCATTGATGTCAAAGGGGGAGAGAAGACATGTGAAAAACAAGTGGTTAATGATCAAAGGGGGAGAGAAGACATGTAAAAAGTTGTTGTTGATAGGGGGAGCTGTGACAGAAAGGAGAAGTTCTTGTCTTGATGGTTTTTCACATCATATGTTGCCATCAATGACAAAGGGGGAGATTGTTGCAAGTATGAGGTGAACCAGTGTTGTCATTGATGTCAACATACTCATATTACATTGACAAGAAGGATTGGATGAGCTGTGTGTTGAGGATATTGAGAAAATTACCCTCAGTCAGGAACAGTGAAGAACAGTGATGAGAAGAAGGCAAATATATTGGATAGGTTGAGAACCGGAGGATGCGGATTAAAGGGTTTGCAGATATGAGTCTTGAGATGCTTCAGTCAAGTTTTCAGAGGTCCGCATGAAGACCTGAAGAAGTTATGGCTGTCTGTGTGGAACCGGTTCCGGCAAGTGCTTAGAGGTGACAGAGGATCACAGAAAGGTCCGGTGAGGTCCGAAATTGTACAATCCTAATCTGCGGATTGGAAAGAGTATTTGGGATGTCCTTGTGATGTGCCATCTCGAGTTGTGTATGATTTGGAGGTCCGGAAGTACTTCTTGCATTATGACAGTGGCGACAGACTGTGTTCTTGAAGTTCCGGATAAGGAGGATAAGAGATTTCAGTAAGTAAAGGAAATGCGGACGTACCTGGTCATTCAGACAGGCTTGTGAAGTTTTCTGGATCGTGTTGAGGTTGTGTTGTTGATCCGCATTGATAGTAGAGCCCGGAATTGAAGTTATTCTTCCGGATGAAGTTCTTGCTCTGTTTAGCCAACTGGATGAGTTGTTCATCCTGCGAATGTTCTTGTGGTGGCCGACCGGATGTGTTATTCATCTTGCGGATACTCTTATGATTGTTTGCCGACTTAGATGTTTGATCCTAAGTCGATGTCTTGTATAAATAACAGTCTGTGAGTTCATTTCGAGGTGTGGTGTGTGTGGATGAGTGTGGCATAGCGAAGAGAAGTGCGAAAGGCAGAACAGAGGTTTTTGGGCTTAATTGGAACTGATCCGGACATGGTAGAGATGTCATTCTCTAGTTCAAGACTGTGATTTTTATCACTTTGTAGACAGTGTGTCTCCTTGTAGGTAGTGGGCCTCTTTGTGAGCAGTGTGCTCGGGCAGTGAGCCCTAATTGGCATGTGCCATTCATTTTTCTTTATTCTTCTAACAGAGAATAATTCTTGGGTTAATCACCCCGTGGTTTTTCCCTTAACCAGGTTTTCCACGTCAAAATCTTGGTGTTCAATGTGTTGATGCTTATCTGCTCTTGTGTTTATGTATTATGCTTTCATGGATGATTAATTGATATGCTGCTAACTAACAACAAAGAATCAAGTGTTTGAAAGAAGAAGAAGTTTTATACAACTGATTCACCCCCCCCCCCCCTCTCAGTTGTATGCCCTAGATCCAACAACACCTATAGAAGAAGTAGGTTTATTGGTTGATGTGTTAATGTTGAGATGTGTCATGACATTTAGGGTTTCATCAACATGTGGTTGAGAAGCCCCTCTTAATGGATTAGGAATATAATTATAATCAGGAGGAAGGAAAGGGGTTATATCAAAGTCCAAACGTATTTGATACCCTGGGTGAAGTATCATTTTAAGATATTCTTTGGGATTGGTCTTAACGACATGATTTACTATTGTGTGATGTTCTAGATCTTTCATCCATGAGTGAACTTTCCCATCATAGTCTTGAGACTCATGGTCAGAGTTAGTTGGACTTTTGGGTTCTTGCATAGGATTCTCAAGTTCATGTGTATATAGAGGGTTTGATGATGGTTTGACTATGCACTTATAAGGTTCAGATATGAACATGTTGGTGTGCATTCCAAACTTAGGATGAAATCCAGGGGTCATGGTGGATGGTATAGCCCCTCTACAATAGGAAGTAGAATCTTGATGAGATTGTTGTGAAGACTCTTGATGTGGTTGTTGAGGGGGGTCTTGTTGGGATTCTTGATGGATTTCATGATGTGTTTGTTCATGAGGCTCTTGTTGAACTTGAGGGAACTCTTGTTATGATTCTTGATGTGATTCCATGATTCTCTTAGTTTGTGACCTTGTAGTGGGCATGAATAGGAGGACCTTAAGATGAAAGATATGGATATTGGACTTGGTTATGACAAGATTTTGGACCAAAAGATATCAAGATGATGACTAGGATCTGGATAGAATGACAACCAAGATGATACCAAGATATGGATATGACCGAGATATGAGGGTGTATGACCGGGATATGAGGGTGACAACCAAGATAACAAGGATGACACTAAGGATATGAGGATGATGTGGATTTGACCAAGATATGATGATAGGATAGGATAAAACGAAGAGAGCTCAAGACTCACCTAGACCTTTTGTTATGGACAAAGATAGGATTCTCTTCACTACTTAGGGTTGATAAATGCCTAAGCAAGGAGAGGGGTAATGATGACCTTTTCACTTGGAGTAGACAATGAAAGATAGGATAAAAAGAATGATAAAAGGATCTAGACTAGGCTCAGGTAAGTGTGTATATATATATATATATATATACTTGTGTAATCCTAACAATGTGATTGACATGTATATAGATCTATTATAGATTATGAATTCAAGTATATATGACATCTATAAACACTTATATGAAGTGGATCCATACTAACTATGGAAACTAGTAATATAATACTAATGCTGATAACATGAAATACTATTTATCTAACTATAAACAAAAAATAATCATCATAAGCAGATTATGCTAACTATGATCTATGGATTGTGATGTATACAAATTTAATACAAACTTGATTGGATCTGCAGATTACCTTTGATCAGCCCCTTGTCTTGTATATTTCTTTATCTTCTCTACCATCAATCTATTACTTATATATATTGAATGGATGCCTCTTATCATTGGCTAACACCTTTCATGTGACTATTTCCTGAGCGTCAGCATTATCTTAATTTCCTAGATCGCCTTCTAGCCTTGATTCGTTTATAAGATTTGATATTTAGTTTATATAACTATTACCATATGTATGTATAAGGATGTATAGTATTTTGATTATAGATAGATGATGGCATGATCTATGTGGAATGATTTATGTTTTGAAAAGCTTGCTTTCTCATGAATGATTGCTGCCTCTGTCGATGATATTATTTCCTTAAATTTGTTTTACCACCTCTGCTGCTATCTTCTCCCTCTCTTTTATGTTTTTTTCCCTCCTATTATACCTCCATCGTATGCTTCTACAATGGGGTGTGACGTCTCCAAGGGAGACGACTTCTCCCAAGAGAGTCTGTCTCTTTTCTTACCATTATTCCCGTATGTTGAGCACTGACTTGGATCGCTGCTTATATGCATAATCAATGACTGTTGACCTCCTTAATAAATTACTTTAGGTTTAGTTTCAATAACTCATCACGTTATAAGGGGTGCTCTTAATAATGAAGAATACTCCATCATATATGTTTATTATATATATATATAATTTATTTTATTTTTAAATTTAGTATTACTAATATCTATATTAATATTAATATCCATATTTATAGTTATATTTATTATTTATAAATATAATGATAATATATCTTGTTAATTAATATAATATGTTATATGATATTATATTGAATTTATTTATATAATGATTTTATTTAAAAATACTATATATTATGTTTATTTAAATATTAATACATATGCAATTATCTCTATTATTCGAATTGATATTTTACGAAAGCAACTTCACCGTCTTACAATGCCTTAACATCGGGACATCACAAAATATTTATAATCTTCAAGGGATTGAAAAGATAGATAAAAGTGGACAAGTTTACTTTATGGGACAAGTGGAAGAAAGCTGGTTATGGCATAGGAGGCTTGGACACATAAACTTTGACAATCTTGTCAAGGTCAACAAAAATCAGAATGTGAGAGATATACCACTCATCTCTAAGCCAATCAACAACACCTACAAGGAATGCCAACTAGGTAAGCAAACAAAAATTAGTTTTAAGTCAAAAGCGTACTCTTCTACTAGACCTTTACAACTTGTTCATACTAATTTATGTGGTCCTACAAGGACAAATTCATTAAATGGTGAAAGATACTTTATGTTTTTCATTGATGATTATTCTAGGATGACTTGGGTACCTTTTTTGAAGCATAAATTAGAAGCATTTGATGGATTCAAGATCTTTAGAAAGATGGTTGAAAGATAATCAAATTTGAAAATTAAATATTTGAGATCAGATAAAGGTGGAGAGTACACTTCAAGAGAGTTTGAAGACTACTGTGAAAACCATGACATTAAAACGCAATATTCAACCTCTAAGTCACCACAACAAAATGGTGTGGTTGAGAGAAGGAATAGGATAGTCAAAGAGATGGCAAGAACTATGCTCAACCAAGCACATTTATCTGATATCTATTGGAAAGAGGTAGTTTATACAACTGTATACACATTAAACAGGGTACAGTTGAGAGTTCATTCCAAGAAGACACCTTATGAACTATGGTATGTCATTTAACCAACCACTGTCAGGGACTTTAAAATCTTTGGTAGTAAATGTTATATTAAAAAGGATGAAGATGGTTTGGGTAGTTTTGAATCTAGATCTGATGAGGGGATATTTCTTGGATATTTGATGCAGAGTAACACAGTGGAAGCATTTGAAACAGGTTGAAAATACCCATCAACCCACAATACCTAGGGTTAAAGCTTAGTCACCTTTCAAAACCCCATTGCAAATTCCATACATTACCAAAACATTCATATTCCTCATATTGGCATGATAATCTACCATCGGCCACTCTAAGTATTCTTCCACCGACACACCAACTCTCCCTGATATGCTTTCTATCGGCATAACTCTGCCATTTGCTATGACTTCCAATGTCTTCCCTGATGGCTCTCATTACTCTGATCTCTTTCCTTTGCATATACAATGCATGACCTTCTATCACTGGTAAACCCATTGTATCTTCTCCCACTTTGACCGATATGGCCGGTCATCACTTGCATCTAACCCAATGCATATTGACAATGTACATTCACTCATACATTTGTAACATACAACCCCCAATATCCAAATGCAGGATACGCACAGAATGATCTCACATACAACTGTGATATACACACACACTGTCTGCGACATACAATTGACGTATACTCACAAATTTTATACCCGATATACTTTAGCAGTATACACACAAATTGTCTCTCCCCATACATCTGCGGGATACACATAAAATGTTCCTGACATACAAATGCAATATACTCATAAAATGCATATTTCGTGATACAACCCAAAATTCATGCCATTAACTGTCTCTGCATATTGTAACCGAACAAATAACACAAGAACTACAAAAATCTACAGAATAGAAAATAAACTAACATCACGGAGGTCATTCCACTGATTTTGAAGAAATCTTAACTAGTGGAATGACTCCAAGTGATATTCTTGTAATTAGACCAGAAACACAAAATCTCTTTATTCCTCCTTCTCAGTTATACATACAATGTCGATTCTTTCCCTATCTCGTCTACCTCTAACAAATACAGACTCACTATTAAAGACTCACACACGTTGGTAGTTACAAGATGGAAGGTGAACCGCCTACAACCACCTTTGCTAAATGATTACACTCCACATTAGTTCAGTTACAAGCTTTTGATCTTTCTTGACACATATGTCGTTAAGGCCTTTACAATATAACATTTAGACAAAACCAAAAATGCAAGGAATATTTAGATTCTTGAGGTGCTCCTGCACCATACAACCAAACAACAAAGATTTCCAAGTCCCTTGGAAATGTACCTACAACAAAAAACCTTTTTCTGTACCTTTTCTGGCTTCAACTTTCATTCTTCAGCTTCAGGCTTCCAATCTTCAGATCAATAGAATGGTGACCAACCAACCAACAAAATCAAACTACCATCTTTTCAGAGCATCTTTAGGCTCCTTCTACTCCCCCCAGTGGAGTACTCTTCAGGCTGCAACCCTAAGTGCTTCTTCAGTTAAGTATCCATCTCTCTACTGCCTTACCACACCAACTCACCAAACCATCCATCTTACCCAACAGTAGATCTTGGTGATGCACCTACCACTCTCTCCTTAGTGGCCTCTCTCTGCATCCTTCTCTAGCCAAATCTCTATTGGAGAATGGTCATGACAGACCTCATCTTGTCTGCCCACACACACAACCTCAGAAACCTCCTTCTAGCAGCTAGATGGAACAAGCACCTACAACCAAACAACTTAGCAACACAAAATAATGGTCACCAACACAATTCTTCAGCTTTCCTTCAGTTCTTCACCTGCCTTCTCAGTGACAGGAAATACATACACACCAACCAAATCCTTCGCTAGACCTTTCGCTAGCTCTGATACCAATTTGATGCAGAGGTACACAGTGGAAGCATTTGAAACAGGTTGAAAATACCCATCAACCCACAATACATAGGGTTAAAGCTTAGTCACCTTTCAAAACCCCATCACAAATTCCATAAATTACCGAAACATTCATATTCCTCATATCGGCATGATAATCTACCATCGGCCACTCTAAGTATTCTTCCACCAATGCACCAACTCTTCCCGATTTGCTTTCTATCGGCATAACTCTGCCATTCGCTGTGACTTCCAACGTCTTCCCCGATGGCTCTCATTACTCCAATCTCTTTCCTTTGCATATACAATGCATGACCTTCTATCACCGGTAAACCCATTGTATCTTCTCCCGATTTGACCGATATGGCCGGTCATCACTTGCATCTAACCTAATGCATATTGACAATGTACATTCGCTCGTACATTTGTAACAAACAACCCCCGATATCCAAATGCAGGATACACACAGAATGATCTCACATACAACTGTGATATACACACACACTGTCTGTGACATACAATTGACGTATACTCACAAATTTTATACCTGATATACTTTAGTAGTATACACACAAATTATCTCTCCCCATACATCTGCGGGATACACATAAAATATTCCTGACATACAAATGCAATATACTCATAAAATGCATATTTCGTGATACAACCCAAAATTCACGCCATTAACTGTCTCTGCATATTGTAACCAAACGAATAACACAAGAACTACAAAAATATATAGAATAGAAAATAAAATAACATCACGGAGGTCATTCCACTGATTTCGAAGAAATCTTAACCAGTGGAATGACTCCAAACGATATTCTTGTAATTAGACCAGAAACACAAAATCTCTTTATTCCTCCTTCTTAGTTATACATACAATGTCGATTCTTTCCCTCTCTCGTCTACCTCTAACAAATACAGACTCACTATTAAAGACTGACACACGTTGGCAGTTACAAGATGGAAGGCGAACCGCCTACAACCACCTTTGCCAAATGATTACACTCCACATTAGTTTGGTTACAAGCTTTTGATCTTTCTTGACACATATGCCGTTAAGGCCCTTACTGATGCAGAGAGCCAGTAGAAACGTGTAAACAAATGTCTATTTCTTCACTATCGGCAAGAGGCCTTCCAAGGTCTCACCGAAATCAAACTTACCTTCTTTATCGGCCAGACTTGCTTATCGGCCTTCCCACATTCTTTCTCCCTGACGACTTATCTCTCACTGAAACCATTATGCACATCAGCTAGACATTTGTTATCGGCCCCTCTCCGAAATGTTACTCTGATCACTATTATCTCTCTGATGTATCGGCAACATACACCCCATCGGCAACCAGTTGCGAACTCCTACCGATGCACTCCCGTTACACCGATAAACTCTTCATCGGTGACACTTGCGATTGTCACACTAATCGTTATCCTCTCCCCGATGACCATTACTACCACGACTTAACCTCTACGGTCAATCACCTCCGTCAGCCAGACTTCCCACATTGGTCTGACTCTGGTCTTCTATTCTGATGACTCACCTTACTCCGATGAGTTTTGACCTGTCGGGCTGACTCTCCTCTTCAGCCAGACTTCAGTCGCGCTTTTCGATGGTTCACTTCACTCTGATGAGCCTTGACCCATCGGGTAGACTCCACTCCTTGGCTAGATTTTCTTCACATCCATCGATGGTGATCTCTTGCTGATATCTTTTCGAAGCGCTACTCGAATATGATCGGTGGGGTCCAGACTCCTCCATCTTTGGTCAGACAAGGTTGTATGTGTCTTTGACACTATACAACGTGGTTTATATTAAAACGAATTCATCCTCAACTAGACAGAGTTCGTTTGTCACCAATGCCCACTCATCGGTTAGAAATTGTCTATCAGAAGGTCTTCAAAAAGCTATTCCGATACTCTATGTTACGCCGATGGACTCCAAACTGCTCTGCGACGCCTGATA
Organism: Cunninghamia lanceolata; assembly: GCA_027924645.1. Lineage (NCBI taxonomy): Eukaryota > Viridiplantae > Streptophyta > Pinopsida > Cupressales > Cupressaceae > Cunninghamia > Cunninghamia lanceolata. The sequence goes on from BSBN01000246.1 coordinate 9,514,660, forward strand.
CAGAGTTCCCTTCGACAGGACAATAATTTGGTCGATTCCCATACCAGACCTTCGCTCTCTTAGATCAATCCGATCCCCAAATGACACCTGATCTCTTCTCAACGATTTCACGACTAGTCACATGGAGATGTCTAGTCGAATCCGACCGAGTTCCTTGGGTTCCTGGGTGTGAACATGAAAAACACAGACCCTAGGTGACTTTCCTCCATCACACCGACACTACACAGGACTTTAGTGGATAGAGGAAAGGAACTCCATTTGAGAACCAAACCCTAACTCCTAGGTTACAAACCAGCCTCTGTGGAAATACTAATGTTACACCGTCTGCACACTATAGGAACACTAGGAACTAACAATTAGCATCTAGTTATCCATAAATACACAAGATCTGAGACCAAGATAAGGAAACAAGAACACACAGATGAAACAGTATGTTACACCCAGAAAACTCTATTGTTCATTATCAAATCTTCGTAGCAGTACATACACTTCTCCTCCTGTTGCATACTGCTTGTCTCCAGAAAAGAGGTAGAGACATCAGTTATTTCCCTCCAACCGTGCAAACTGATATTCAAATCAGTTAGCCATTGGGTACAACTCAAACAAGAAAAACCACATGTTTTCCTTGTCTAATTACATCAATGGGACCAAATTGATCCTTACTACAATATGATATGGCTTAGAGCCTTATGAAACAACAAAAGAAAATATGATCCGCTACTATAGAGAAAGTGCTCCTGCACCATACTCCCCCAGTAGGAAAGACTCAAGTCCCTTGAGTTGCCAATTGCTGAAGTGTCTTCCCATGCTTCAAAATATCTACCTCAGTCATCTAAGTGGCCTCTGAATCAGGAAGATCCTTCCACTTCACTAAGTAGTCTTTGTAGACACCCTTCCTAGTCTTCTTGACAATTTTGGAATCTAGAATACATTCCAACTACAAGGGTTTGCTTGTAGGCAAATCCTTGATCCAATAAGCATCTGCATCCACCACATCTGATCCACTTTCACCATGTAATGGAGGTCTGAAAGGATAAAGATCACAAACATTGAAAATAGGAGAGATACCAAGACCAGATGGTAACTCAATCTCATATGCATTTGGACCGAATTTGTGCACTACTTTGCATGGCCCAATCTTCTTCATCAGGAGTTTAGTTGGTTGACCTTTTGGCAACCTTTCTTTCCTTAGATATGCCATAACTAAATCTCCAACCTTGAACTGCACCTCTCTTTTCTTCAGATCAGCCCTTTCTTTATACTTTGTGACTATTTTTTCTAATTGTAATTTGACTTGATCATGGACTATTTTCATGGAAGTAGCAAAATCTTCACCAAGTGCACTCCTTTTATCCCATCCTTGGAGATCCTTCAATTCAAGTGGCCCCCTTGGGTGAAAACCATAAACTACCTCAAAAGGACTTTTACCAGTGCTCCTGTTCACTGAATCATTGTAGGCATATTCAGCCTGACTGATAACTAAGTCCCAAGCCAAACCATGCTGTTTTGTAAGGCATCTTAGAAGGTTTCCAAGTGACCTATTAACCACTTCAGTCTGACCATCAATCTGTGGATGGTAGGTTGATGAAAAAGATAACTGATTGCCCAACTTTCTCCATAAGGTCCTCCAAAAGTGACCTACAAACTTAGAATCCCTATCTGTTACAATTGACAATGGTAAACCATGTATTCTAACTACCTCTTTGAAAAACAAACCTGCAACATGAGATGCATCATTTGTGCATTTACATGGCACAAAATGAGCCATCTTGCTAAATCTATCAACAATAACAAACACACTATCCACCCCTCTGACTGTCTTAGGTAAACCAAGCACAAAATCCATGATTATACTTTCCCAAGGCCTGTTGGGAATGGGAAGGGGTTGGTATAGACCTGAATTTGAAGACACACCTTTGGCCCTTTGACAAATTGCACAACTAGCAACATACCTCCTCACATCAGACTGTACCTTTGGCCAGAAATAGAACCTTGTAACTTGTTCTAGCGTCTTATCTAAGCCAAAATGTCCTCCAAAAGAACCATTATGCTTCTCCTTAATGATATTGTCCCTCATGGAACACTTAGGGACGCACAACAAACTCCCTTTAAACAAAAGGCCTTCCTGTAATACAAAATCTGAATATGCACCATGGAATGTGTTAGCCAAATTCACACAAACATCATAAGCCTCTTTGAAATCTGAATCTTCTTTATACAATTCTTTCAAACAGTCAATACCCATGCTTTCTAACTGAATTTCCTGAACAATAAGCAACCTCCTACTTAAAGCATTAGCCACTTTATTAGAAACACCTTTTTTGTGCTTAATTGTGAAGGTATAAACTTGTAACTGTTCCACCCATTTAACATGTCTATGGTTCAATTTTTCTTGACTATTTAGGAAACTAAGAGCATGGTTGTCAGTGAAAACAATGAACTCTTTTGGTAGTAAATAATGTCTCCATTTTTTCAGAGCTTGCACCATTGCATAGAGCTCTAGATCATAGGTAGAATACCTCTGTTTGGCCTCATTCAGCTTCTCTGAGAAGAATGCAACTGGATGTCCTTCTTGGCTAAGAACAACACCAATAGCTTGCTTGCTTGCATCACACTCAACAACAAACACCTTATCAAAATTAGGAAGTACCAAAGTGGGTAACTCAGCTACCTTTGTTTTCAACAACTCAAAGCCAACATCGGCTTCCTTTGTCCATTGGAATCTACATTTGACTCCACCCTTGATGGTATTGAGGATGGGAGCACTAATGTGACTGAAACTTCTGATAAACTTCCTATAAAAAGTTGCCAATCCATGGAAACTTCTGACTTCTCCAACTGACTTAGGAGTAGGCCAATTCAAAATAGCCTCAACCTTAGAGGGATCCATCTTCAAACAGCCATTTGAAATCACAAATCCAAGGTATACAAGTTCTGTTTTCATGAACTCACATTTGTCTAGGTTGATCATCAACTTGTGCTTATGTAGCTTCTCCAAAGCCCTGGCCAATATGCTTCATATGCTCTTCTTTTGTCCTGCTGAAGATTAGTATGTCATCAAGATAAACAATAACAAATTTACCAATGAATTCAACTAATACCTCATTCATCAAGCGCATAAATGTACTTGGAGCATTGCTAAGACCAAATGGCATAACAAGCCATTCATAAAGACCCTCATTAGTCTTGAAAGTAGTCTTCCACTCATCTCCCTGCCTTATTTTGATCTGGTGATAACTAGATTTCAAATTGATCTTGGAATAGTAGCATGAACCACCAAGATAGTCCAACAGATCTTCAATTCTTGGCATAGGAAATATGTACCTTATGGTAATCTTATTAATAGCCCTTGAATATGTACATAACCTCCACTTTCCATCCTTCTTAGGAGCAAGTACACTAGGGACTGCACATGGACTGAGACTCTTCCTAATCAAACCTTTCTCCAAGAGTTCTTGAATCTGTCTATGTACCTCTTCATTCTGTTGTGGTGTTAACTTGTAGGCAGCTTTGTTGGGCAATGTGGCTCCAGGAATCAAATCAATTTGATAACTTATGTCCCTCATAGGTGGTAAAGAATCAGGTGTATCCTCTACCACAAGATCCTGATATCTATCCAATAATTGTTGCACTTCTAAAGGAATCTCCTTCTACTTCTTGCTTTGCTGATTTGATACATCTACAGGCTTCATCATCAGTGCATACCCTTGGGTATCCTCCTCCTTCATGAGTTGTAGGAACTCTTTGCCACTCACTAACATGACACTGTTGTCATTGTTCTTCTCTCCAACCTGCTCTGGTAATGGGTCCATCTTAAACTTCTAACCATTTTTGGTGATCATATATGTATTCTTTTCACCATCACGCTATGCCTTCACATCATACTGCCAAGGTCATCCAAGAAGAAGATGACAAGCATCCATAGGAATAATTTTACATAGTACTTTATCCCTATAATCACCTAGTTCAAAATCTACCCAAGTTTGTTCTTCCACCAAATAGTTCTGATTCTTATTCAACCAAGATATTTTGTGAGGATTAATATGGGGCAGTCTTTTTAGTTAACATTTTTCTACCATTTCAGCAGACACAACATTTTCAATAGAACCAGAATCAACAATGATTTTGCACAGCTTACCATATGCTACTCCTTGGGTTCTGAAGAGATTCTTCCTTTATGGAGGCTCCTGCTTCAATGACATCTTCACTAGGGTTCTCTTAATCATCATGCTCTCTCCTTCAAGTACTGGTGTAGCACTACCAATTGGTGAGTTTACGCTCTGACAATCATCATCCTTCAGTAGTTGGTTCCTTCTCACACCATCATGAGAGCTAGATGCCTTCTCCGAGCACTTATTTGCAGTATGGCCTACTAAATTGCAGTTGTAGCATCTTCCAGTGAAGACTCTAGGTCCTCTGCCTACACCACCACCTCTGCCTCTACCATTAGGTCTCCTCCAACCTCTGAAACCACTACCTTTCTGTTCTGTATCAGAACGTGATTCTTGCTGACTTGAACTATCACCTTTGTTTGGCTGTCCTCTACCGAAATTACCTCTTCCTCTATTGTTCCTGCCACCTCTTCCTCTGTTATTTTGATCCCCTCTCCTTTTCAGCTTATCCTCAGCCCTAGAGGCTAACTGAAAACTTTCATCCATAGTCTTGGGAACCACCATATTGAATTCATCTTGTATATTATATCTTAGACCATCAAGATATCTGGCCACCATCTCTTTCTCCTCCTCCCTGTGATTGGCTCTCATGCTCAATCTATGGAATTCCTCAGTGTATGTAGCCACATCCATATCTTTCTATCTGAGATGATTAAATTTTCTAATGGTCTGCAACTCATAGTCACATGGCATGAACTTGGTTCTCAGCATGGCCATCATTCTACTCCATTTGGTGATTGGACTCTTTCCAACCTTCTCCCTTTCACATTGGGTGTAGTTCCACCAAACCAATGCAGAACCTCTCAATCTGGTTTTTGCAAATTTGACCTTCTTACTGTCACTGTACTCCTTCAAGTCAAAGTAATTACTTATGGCTTCAATCCAGTCCACAAGAGCATCTCCATCCAATTTCCCATTAAACGTGGGAACATCCATCTTCGGATCACCACTGTCTCCACGACCCTTGAGTGCATTTAGGAATGCCCTTTGTTCAGTAGACATACCTTCTCCTTGAGGATTCTCCTCTGTTTCCTCTTCTTTGTCCTCTTCTAACTTAGAAGTGCTTCCATTCTTTTCTTTGGATCTTTCTTCCTTCAGTCTCTCTTTGAGCATTTCTTCCACCATCTTCTAGATGGCTGCTTTACTCATCGACTTGGGAGGCATTGTGCTAGCCTCTGTTTCTATCTCCAACTCTTCATCTGACATACACGACTGTGATTCAGAATATTGGCTCTGATACCAATTTGATGTAGAGAGCCAGCAGAAACGTGTAAACAAATGTCTATTTCTTCACTATCGGCAAGAGGTCTTCCAAGGTCTCACCGAAATCAAACTTACCTTCTTTATCAACCAGACTTGCTTATCGGCCTTCCCACATTCTTTCTCCCCAACGACTTATCTGTCACCGAAACTGTTATGCACATCGGCTAGACATTTGTTATCGGCCCCTCTCTGAAATGTTACTCCGATTGCTATTATCTCTCCGATGTATCGACAACATACACCCCATTGGCAACCGGTTATGAACTCCTACTGACGCACTCCCGTTACACTGATAAACTCTTCATCGGTGACACTTGCAATTGTCACACTGATCGTTATCCTCTCCTCGATGACCATTACTGCCATGACTTAACCTCCGCGGTCAATCACCTCCGTCGGCCAGACTCCCATGTCAGTCTGATTCTGGTCTTCTATTCCGATGACTCACCTTACTCTGATGAGTTTTGACTCATCCGGCTGACTCTCCTCTTCGGCCAGACTTCAGTCATGCTTTCTGATGGTTCACTTCACTCCAATGAGCCTTGACCCATCGGGTAGAATCCACTCCTCGGCTAGATTTTTTTCACATCCACCGATGGTGATCTCTTGCCGATATCTTTTCGAAGCGCTACTCGGATATGATCGGTGGGGTCCAGACTCCTCCGTCTTCAGTCAAACAAGGTTGTATGTGTCTCCGACACTATACAACGTGGTTTATATTAAAATGAATGCAACCTTGGCCAGACAAAGTTTGTTTGTCACCGATGCCCACTCATCGGTTAGAAATTGTCTATCGAAAGGTCTTCAAAAAGCTATTTCGATACTCTGTGTTATGCCGATGGACTCCAAACTACTCTGCGACACCTGATATAGAGTTCCCTTCGACAGGACAAGAATTTGGTCGATTCCCATACCAGACCTTTGCTCTCTTAGATCAATCTGATCCCCAAATGACACCAGATCTCTTCTCAATGATTTCACGACTAGTCACATGGAGATGCCTAGTCGAATCCAACTAAGTTCCCTGGGTTCTTGGGTGCGAACATGAAAAACATACACCCTAGGTGACTTTCCTCCCTCACATTGACACTACACAGAACTTCAGTGGACAGAGGAAAGGAACTCCATTTGAGAACCAAACCCTAACTCCTAGGTTACAAACCAGCCTCTGTGGAAATACTAATGTTACACCATCTGCACACTATAGGAACACTAGGAACTAACAATTAGCATCTAGTTATCCATAAATACACAAGATTTGAGACCAAGATAAGGAAACAAGAACACACAGATGAAACAGTATGTTACACCCAGAAAAATCTATTGTTCATTATCAAATCTTCGCAGTAGTACATACACTTCTCCTCCTGCTGTATACTACTTGTCTCTAGAAAAGAGGTAGAGACAGCAGTTATTTCCCTCCAACCGTGCAAACTGATATTCAAATTAGTTAGCCATTGGGTACAACTCAAACAAGCAAAACCACATGTTTTCCTTGTCTAATTACATCAATGGGACCAAATTGATCCTTACTACAATATGATATGGCTTAGAGCCTTATGAAACAACAAAAGAAAATATGATCTGCTACTGTAGAGAAAGTGCTCCTGCACCACTTACAATATAACATTTAGACAAAACTAAAAATGCAAGGAATATTCAGATTCTCAAGGTGCTCCTGCACCAATATTCCACACATAGCAAAGAATATAAGTGTTACAATAAAAGGCTTAAAAGAGTCTTTGAAAGTGTCAATGTCAAAGTAGTTGAACAATTGCATCATATCAGCCAGCAAGAAGAAGATGAGGAAGAAGATCATGAATGAGAAGAGGAGGTGGAAGTTCAAAAGGAAGAAGGTACTCCTGAACATCTTATTGAGTCAATAATAAAAACTCCTTCAAAAACTCTACAAAGAAACCATCCTCAAGAGCTGATCATTGGGGATAAAAATTTTGGTGTGCAAACAAGGAGAAATCTTGCCAACACAAGTGATCAAGCACATGTATGCTTGATATCAGAAATAGAACCAAAAACCTACATAGAGGCCAACAAAGATGAATTTTGGATCAAATCCATGGAGGAAGAGTTAGGTCAGATTGTAAAGAACAAGACATGGGAACTTGTTCCTAGCTAAAGACAAGAATGTCATTGGGGCAAAATGGATCTTTAGAAACAAACTTGATGACAAAGGCAATGCTGTTAGGAACAAGGCAAGACTTGTTTACAAGGGGTACTCTCAAGTTGAGGGTATTGATTTTGATGAGACATTTGCACCTATGGCTAGGCTTGAAGCAATAAGGATGCTTTTAGCTTTTTCTATTTACAAAAACTTCAAGGTGTTTCAAATGGATGTGAAATAAGATTTTCTCAATGAGGATCTCGAGGAAGAGGTATATATGGAGCATCCTGAAGGATTTGAATGTGAAGGAAAACAAGATTATATCTATAGATTGAAAAAGGCATTGTACAGTTTGAAACAAGCTCCTAGAGCATGGTACTCTAGGTTGGACAAGTACTTGCAAGGACAAGGGTTCACAAAAGGTGGAGTGGACAACAATTTATATTTCATGGAAAAAAATGAGGATATTCTTGTTGTTGCTGTCTATGTAGATGACATCATATCTGGTAGCAATGATGATTATATGTGTTATGCTTTTCCTAACATCATGAAATCTGAATTTGAGATGTCTATGCTTAGAGAGTTGTCCTTCTTTCTTGGATTGCAAGTTTGACAACTTGAAAAGGGATTTTCATCTCTCAAATTAAGTATGTAAAGGAAATGCTTAAGAGATTTCAAATGGATGAAAACAAACTAGTAGGTACTCCCATGGTAACTAGTTGCAAATTGAGTAAGATTGATGACTCATCTGATGTAGATCAGACCCTATTCAGATCAATGATATGTAGTCTTTTGTATTTGACAGCCTCTAGTCCTAATATCATGCAGGTTGTATGTCTAGTGGCAAGATTTGAGTCCTCTCCTAAGCAATCTCATCTAAATGCTATCAAGAGGATCTTTAGATATCTTAATGGCATAATTGATTATGGTTTATGGCATCCTAGACATGATGATTTCACATTACTTGCCTATACTGATGCTGATTGGGTAGGATGCATTGATGATAGGAAGAGTACTAGTGGTGGAGCCTTCTTCTTGGGTGGAAGGTTGGTGTCTTGGCATAGCAAGAAACAAGAATCAGTCTCCTTGTCAACTGCAGAAGTAGAATATATTCTGCTATCTCATGTTATTCTCAGGTCTTGTGGATGGTTCAAACTCTTAAGGACATCAAGGTTTATCAACCTGTTTCCATCTTGTGTGACAATACTAGTGCTATAAATATCTCCAAAAATCATGTCATGCACTCAAGAACTAAACATATTGCTATAAAGTATCACTTTTTGAGAGAGAAAGTTCTTACCAATGAAGTTGCATTGGAATATGTTGCTACTGCTGACCAAATTGTAGATATATTTACCAAACCTTTGTCTAAGGATGTCTTTGAGCATTTGAGGTAGAGATTGGGTGTTCTATCACTATCCTCTATCTTCTAATTCAAGAGAATTGGTATAGTTTCAGGGGGAGCTTCTATTATTTTTATTCTATATCTTTGAAACTTGGTACAATAATGTGTGTTCTATGTTGCTTTGTAAAGCTATTGGTTCATGCTTGGATATGAATGCAATGTTTATTTCCAAAAGGAAGTGACACATATCTCATTTGTAGTGTGGTTCCCTTCTATTCCACAACAAGGTCATATTCTTTGACAGTGTGACAGTCCTTGATAGTTTCAGACCAGATGACAACAATTCTATTTGCCTATCTTCTATTCAGTATCTAAGGTGCAGAGGTGCAGTGTTGTTCTTAGTGCTTCTTATGTGGTCTCCTCAGTCTCTTCTAAGCCTCCACACACCAATTATCTACTCTATCTGACAGTCTGATCTTCTGCCATCAGTTCTACTCCATCCATATCTCTTGCATTGTGGTATCTACTATGAAGCCCCCATCTTTTGTCATTGATGCTAAAGGGGGAGTAATGTTTTCTGATATTTGTGATGATAAATTTTTAACTGTTGATGACTGTACTATTTATGATATGATGACTATTTATGTGGATGAAATGTTGCAATGTTGATGTTGCAAACAAAAGATGATGCACAAATTGAAAAGTTACAAAAGTGTAATAATTGACAAGTTAAAACAATAGTGAAATGTTGTCATCAATGTCAAAGGGGGAGTTTGTTGGTAGGTGGCAAGGTGGTATTTGTGTTGGCATTGTTGTCAACATCAGTTATATAGTGATTGGAAGCTGTGACTTGAGAAATCTAGGGTTTGTCTTGTTTGAAGGAACTCTGTGTGTTATAGTGATCTCAGACATCAAAGAAGTTACATATTGTCTGAGGGGTTGTATATCAATGATCAGTGTTTTTGGTTTGTCATAGTGTTTAGTAGTTGTTTACTCAATGAGATCTTTGGTGTATGATGGAGACAAGAAAATGTCATTGTATTGTTGTGTTGGTTGGCATTTCCTTTTCATCCTTTGATATTATGGTATTCATTGCAGAGGTGAGCTTACAGATTAAGGTTTGATTTATATTTGTCTTTTGAAGAATCAGAGATATGAGATAGGTGTGAAATGTTTCAAAGACCTAAATCTCATTCTTCTAAATCCTAGTCACTTCCTAAAAAACCCTAGAATGCACGTTATAAAATGCAATATTGACAGTTGCACTTTTTGTTATATTTGGAAGTTGACCGGTGATAGCAGGTTGAAATGTCACTTAAGTGACAACTTATGTCACCAAGCACATTGTGAAACCGACCCCATTACCTAGTGAAAACCGGTGATCATGGTATTCTTTGTGCCAATGAGCAGGAAATTAAAATCAATGGCTATCCCTAAAGCATGAAAAGGAAGATCGATGTCTCTTATTTAAATTTATTCAAATAGGTAATGGTCTCCTCTCGAGCATGAAAATTGACGGGCATATACCCATTCCCTATGTAAAGTAGTTAGTTTGTTAGTTTTTACAACTACATCTTGGAGCCCGTAAGTCTATGGTTTTAGAGGCTTTAAAAGAAAGATTGGAGATTGATTTTTGGATTGATGATAATGTGAAATTCTTCACAGAATACTCTTGTCTGTTTGCAGATGAAGGATTTTATATTATACTTATAGATTTGTCATTATTCAATGAAGAAGTGTGTGATGGAGTGAGTTGTTATGTTCTGTATGAGAAGAGGAGATGTATTTTTTGTAAAATGATTTGTAGATATAGATATGATGAGCAGTGAATTATATTGAAATAGAGTAACCCTCTGTATTCCATTTTGTTTTTCTTCTGAGGTCATTGAAAGTGGAGTATGTGATCTTGTTTGTCAGTGAGGCATATGTTATTTTACCAGTGAGGTGTTGCCAAGTGAGGCATAGATTGTAACCAGTGAGGTTTATGGCCGGTGAGGCTTAATGGAGTTCATTTTCATAGTGGTTTTTTACCCTTTTAGGGTTTTCCGCTCAAACACTTGTGTTATGTGATATGCATAGATGGCTCTTGTGCTTTGTTGATGGATATATGCCTTGATGCTATTGTTTTGAGTTTTATGATCAGTCATACTGTGTTTTATTATTTTGAAGCTATTGTGTGAAGAATCTATTCATTTAAATGATTTGTTTTGTAGACCACTGATTCGTCCCCCTCTCAGTGGTCTGAAGTATTCCAATAGGAGGTAGTGGAGATGGGCAGTGAAGGGGTTTCGGGAGGTGACCAATGGTTTAAGGAGGTGGTTGGTGGTCATGAGGAAAGCAGTAGAGGACCAAGCATGGTTGACAAAGGGTTAATAGTGGTGGTGGGAGATTTTTGCAGGTGGTGTCGACTGGTTGGCATTGAAACAACAAGGGTAGGAGGAAAAATTTGTGACAACTATATAATAACAACTATATCAAAAATCATATTATTTCCACTTAGAAAACTACAAATAGGCTGATTGAGAATATCTATGATAGACTATAGTGAAATAATTTTGGTGTTTTGTGAAGGTGATTGTGCAGGAGGCCTACAAATTTGTACGATACAGGTCTGTGAGGGGGGCAAAAATAAAAAAATTTAAATTTTTTTATAGTAACCAAAATATAGCGTATTTTGTCATTTTTCACCTTGGAGGCCTCTTGGACTCAATGGTGATGTCATATTTGGCATAGGAGGGCTTCTACAATAGGTGAAATCTAGATTTTGCTCAAAATTCTTTCAAAGCTTGCAACAAAAGCCTTAAAATCTTCTAAAAAATAGGGTTAAAATACAGACATGCCAAAATCAAGCCCTGGAATTGTGTAAGGACAATAAACGTGAAGATAAAACAATGCAAATACCTTAATCCTTACACAAGATTTAACTTTTGATAGGATGGAATGGAGTGCACCCAAGCTCCATTGGATTTGTCTTGTAGCTCTATTGTGGGCTGCTCACACAACTAGCATAACTAGAAAATGATATGAAAAATGAGAGATATATGTGCATATGGAAATTAGGTGAGAGAGTGTGAGGGTTTGAAAATGTTATAAAAGTTTAATTTATAGGAGAGGGAATAAAGTGAATGGTTAGGATTAGAAGGGTAAGGGATGAGGTGGATGGCTAGGATTGAAAGCCAATTTTAGTGCTCATGACTGTTACATCCATAATTTTGACTATTTTAATTTTTACTTTTGAAGTAACTAGTAGGTGATTTTGCATGATTCAATGATTTGACGTTTAGTAAAAATGTCAGGAAAAACCAATGTTTTCATGAGTTATGTTTATAATTGACATGTGTTTATATGTTGTAAAGATGTTATGATTTTATAAGGATTATGAAATGATTATTGATACACTAATCATGGGTTGGTGATTGCAAGTTGCATTCATGAAATAGGTTTCCACCCCTCTGAGAAAGGGAGGGAGAGGAGCATCGAAGAGAAGATTATAGATACAAGGAAAATAACAGTTTGTCACCATTTGAAGTCTTGTGTTGGTGCAAATTAGTGAACCTAGTTTTAGTCAGGTATGTGGTACTCAACCCCCCTTTTGGTTTAAGTTTATTTCTTGACTCAACAAGGTGTTGATGTCATTTAGAGTCTTTTAATGACAGTTTAGTCATTTATAGCGTAATCAACATTGTTAACGTTGAGCGTTAGTCATTTTTTGACTAAAGTGACTTTTTGACAAAAATGACATCCTTTACATCGTAAACGAGAAAATATTTACATCTACTATAACGTTGTTGGAAAAGATTATAAAGGCATGTTTCTAGTTTATAATTTTAACATCGAATATTTTGTTTGTTGTCAACTAAAATTGACGTGTTTTGCTTTTAATACATGAAGGGGAGATGGACTCAACCCAATCATGTATTGTGCATAAGTTTACATAAAAACATTTTTTTTGTATTGAGAATCAAGCACAAATATTATTCAAAAAAATAACCAGGTATTACATCATAGTGGCTGGAGATACCACACCAAAATTGCTACATTACATCAATCCAAAACTGCTTTCTTCCAAATATATACAAAAAGTTTTTAAAGATAAAAAACTAAAGTATATATTAGAAAGGATAATCATTTTCTATTGACTGCTCATTATCTATTAAGAGTACTTGCTGCTATAAATTTCTGTCCTTGTCTTAGTCTTAAGATGCAGCATGAGAGCTTCCTGTTCCTCCATCTCTGTAGGAAATCGCATGAGGGGACTATCCCAAATCATTGTCTCTGACATTCTCTTCCATTATCTCCTCCATTGCAAGCTATTTTGATCTACAACCTGTGATTATCCTCCTGCTTCCATGTATTGATAATACATCCCTTGACTATCTTCAAGTTCAGTGCCATGCCTAGATTCTTCCATTTCAACTTTTTTGAAATTCCAGCCTTGGATCATCATACCATTCTCCTTCTTTGTCCCATATGTGTGACCTATTATCATTGTTGTCATAAGAATCTAGACCAAGAACAACTTCAATCTTGGGTGAGATTCTAAGCTGCTCTGTGTTGAGACTGTAGTTTTGTCCTAACATCTCTAGCTGTTTATAAAGCTCACTTTTAACTTTCTCCAATTCTTTTAGTTTTACTATGTAAGTTTTGGAAATCTGTATAAGAATTGAAGAAACTCTCAACAAATTCCCTGGGGCTTCTTGCACAAAAATTTGTTTCTTTGATGTCCTCTTTGTAGAACATTATACCTGTTTCAACTAGTTCTTTAAACTTGCCAACGGAGATCTCCATTGTTACAGTGACCTATTCAAAGAAATTAAAAACTGTGAGATCCCAGAGAATTAGAATTCTAGTGAGTCCTCTTTCCTTGCCAAGAAATCTTTCTTCATTCCTTTTTTTTCCATAGGAACCATAGAATTTTAGAAGACATGACAAACCAAAAATAGTTATTTTTTACATTTAGACCTTTGATTAGACCAGAAAGTATTTCTTTCATAATCATATTAACTGTAGGACACCACTTTTCAATATTACCCATAAAAAAAGACCAAACATACTTGTCATATAAACATTTAAAGAAAATATGGGACACCGACTCTGACTCATTACATAGAGGACAAATTACAATCTCAGTTCCTAGGTTCAGTTTATTTAGTAATAACAACCATTTAAAAGAAGCTTTTTTTGGTTCTAGGACTTTAGACCACAACTGTTTAAAGGTTCTAGTAAGTTCTTTGTCTATAAAGGAGCCAACCCAAGAGAGGTTGATGTGATGAAGAATGTCTTACAATTTTGTCATCATTTTATAGATCAACTTTTTCTTTATTTGAGCAAAGGGAGTTCCATCTTCCCACTTCATATTCCTCCATTCTCTCATCTCCTGTTATTTCTATTATATTGTTTTTTCAAGGCTATTTGGGTTATTAGATTGACTTTAGTCAAGAATGACTATATTATTATTAATTAGTGTACTCATATTCTTTGAGTAATGAGGATTTGTATAGTGCCTAAGTGGATAAGAGAAACCAGGGCTACTCTACTTATATTGTATTATTATATTTTTGTACTTGGATTCAAAGTAAATAGTGGGAACTAGGAAGATGGAAGTTGATCCCTTAGTCTATGTGGAAGACTATATGATAGATACATAATTGTAATCTTGCTTTTGGAAGCATTTAACCTCTAGTTCTCTAAATAGAGACTTTGATGAGGTGATGTTGTTAAGATATTAAAGTGACTATGTTACAACTTCGATATGGATTTGCTTATGAGAAATGCATTCCTTCCTGTTATATTGTATTACAAATCTAGGGGAATAGGTGATCCAAGAATATGGAAACCTAGATAGCCTTTGATAACATCTATCACTTATGTTATGAG